>CM054123.1:40509654-41925182 GCA_028751855.1 Ambrosia trifida | reverse complement strand
AAATGATTGAAAGAGTATGTTATGAATGAATATTGTTGAATGTGGCCCATCTCCATATCTAGTAACAAACAAAAAAAACTGAATTGTTAGTTGCTACATTAGCGAGTAACATGTTATACAATAATGTCTAACAAAAGAGAACATTTTGATTTTAAATACAGAAACTCACTCATGTTGATTAGTTCTAATTGCATGTAATGGAAAACATATAATAAACGTGTACCTAATAGATTGGTGAGACCCTGATACTAATGCTGTAAGCATATAGAAAGACAACATCCTTGTCAGTGTGATCGGGTTCCCTTTAGCGTGTATACTAATTATGGTTAATTGATCACAAAGTGATCGAATGAGCGAGAGAGAGAGAGAGAGAGAGGAGAGAGAGAGAGAGAGGAGAGGAGGAGAGAGAGAGGAGAGGAGAGGAGGAGAGAGAGAGAGGGGAGAGAGAGAAGAGACGAGAGAGAGAGAGAGAGAGAGAAGAGAGAGAGAGAGAGAGAGAGAGAGAGAGAGAGAGAGAGAGAGAGAGAGAGAGAGCGAGAGAGAGAGGGGTGGGCGACGACTTTTAGGGTTACTGTTGTCTAACCCTCAACCTCTAATAATCTCTCTAATTATATACACATAGGGGGACACCCTAATTAGGTTTAGTAAGGGTAATTCCGTCCATCAATGAAATACCTATTATAAACTTAGGGATATAAAGGTAATTGACCAATATTAGATAATGATTATAATGGCTATTGATAAATATACTAACATAATGTATATTTATTTCAACATTCTCCCACTAGGGCCGAATAATCATTTATTATGGGCAAAATGGAATTTATTAATCCCACCTTTTTGCAGTTAGCCGATAATAATCCCACTTGAGTTTATTTTTCCTACCAGTCCCACCTTTAAGACATTTTACTCTCAATGCACCCCACGTTAACTCACACTAACACTGTTAGCTGAAACTCACAATTCTAGGCGATTATTCACCGGATTCGAAAGAGGGAATCGAGACGAAAATATTGGTATGTTCAATTATAGAAATAAGCATGGTACGTCAGTTGTAGGTTGATGTTCTCCTCGGACTGGATGACCAGAACCGACGTTTAAACCATCAAACCGTGTTTATTTATGCAATTGAACATACCTATATCTTCGTCTCGATTCCATCTTTCAAGTTTGGTGAATAATCGTCTAGAATTGTGGATTTCAGCTAACAGCGTTAGTGTGAGTTAACGGGGGGTGCATTGAGAACAAAATGTCTGAAAGGTGGGACTGGTGGGAAGAATAAATTCAGGTGGGATTATTATCGGTCAACTGCAAAAAGGTGCGATTAATAAATTCCATTTTACCTTTATTATGAGTATTATGTAAGTCTGTAGAGATTAATACTCATTTTAGTTCTAAACCCAAACTGTAGCAGGGAAATACAGTCGTTAAGCCAATGTTCAACTTAGGACCCCCATTAATCATACTATAATACAAATTCAAAACTTAATGTTAGGGTCAATTTAAGTTATGCCCTTAATTGTTGATTTGTTACATTATCGTCTTTATGTCATTATGTCGGTTTAACATACTAATAGACAAACAAATCAAAATGAGGAAAAATTAATCATTAGTCATTCATAGTAAGATATGCAGTTGTACATGGTCATTAGTAAAACCCTTCTCTCTTATTTGGCCCTTAGTGAGACTTATGGGTAACAAACCTTTAGTTATTGGATCCATAAGCATATCATGAATGCATTCGATACAAAATTCTGATTTCCTTTACTTGTTCTTAGGATAAGCGAACAATAATTTCGTATCGAACTCTAATGCAACTCCTCTCAAACTGCTACTGGTCGAGAAATTAGGGCATCTGACTTTATCACAGTAGTCTTCAATATTGTATTTAAATGGAGTTAATAAATTATTAGTCAACTGATAAATTTACCAACAATATTTAATGACCATTCTGTTGTGATCAACAACACATTATGTAATGATAATTTAGGTTGTTGTAAACAATTTCTTATGACTCCTCCATGAGATAGTTATGTTTGTTGACGTTATAATATACCCCGAAATTGACACTTGATTTTGTGACAACCTGCACCCTTCATTTTTCATAAATATGCATAATTGGTTCCTCAACTATTTCAAAATTTTCATTTTTAACCCTCGTATTTTAATAGGACCAAAATTCACAATTTAATAAAACTTATAATTTTTATAAGTAAAAGTATGCACGTTTTGTACTCACATCTACACCCGAGCACGTATGTTTCAGACCTTGATACTCAAAGCCCTTAATTTTCGGTCCTAAAACAACTTAGAAACAGAATGAAACAAGTCTATAACTTAAAATTGATTAAATTAGAAAAAAATAGTTTTTTAGCCCTCGCGGTCCGCTAAGACAGTCAAACAGTCAAAGTTCCAGTCAAAGTCCTAGTTAAAAGTCCTAGTCAAAGTCTCAGTCAAAATTCTAGTCAAAGTCCTAGTCAAATAGTCAAATTATCATAAAACCTTACTTTATGGTGTTGACCAATTTTAATGGCTAATTGAATCCAAAACTAGTATAAAAACCCACCTATGACCCAATACACTTTGCACCTCTAAATCGATTGTTTCAATTCGATTAAACTCTCCCTCATACCTTTCTTCTAGAGTATATTACTTCTACATTTGAAGCTTTGATTATAAGCTCTTGTAATTGGCGAATTGGAAGCTTGATAATTTTTCCTATTCGGTTTCTTTTCTTCTAAATTGGACTAGTTTCGTTGTTGAATCTTTGGATTGCTCGCATTTTCACGCTCGCTTAGTCATCTAGTCATTTGGCGAAAGTGAGTATTTCCTAACCCCTTTTTGTCTTTATTCACTTTTGGGGTGTTACATGTACACTTATACAAAATACACATGCGAGTTCATATTTTTACAATATAATTCTAGTACATTGTGCATTTGCTTACATATGTGCTTTATGCTTAAACATTACATGTAGAATACATTTGTACTTAGTGAAATCATTAACCATGTACAAGCCGACCTTAACATTGGATAGCGCTATTGGATTGACAACCCGCCTAGGTTGATTCTCCCCCTTTTTCATCGGAGAATCCGTGGTCATTGTTAAGTTATTATCCAATTATTTGGATAAGTACACCGCCGTTCATTTAGTACATTATACAGTCACAGGATTGATTTCGCTCATTTGTATGATACATAGTTTACATAATTGCATTGTAGCTTTGCACTTGAATTGTATACCATTTTCCAACTTACTATATGTATTAAAACTAGGAATGCTCACCAACATTTCTTATGTTGACAAAACCTATTTTGTACATGTTTCAGGTGCAGTTTGATCTTAGTTCCATTGCATTGGATTTTAGTGCTTGCTTTTAATAAGTTATTTTAGTTTTCATGTTTCGTTCAGAATTTTGTATTAATTTTTTTTTTCCATTTCATCTATGTAAGACAATTTAAATTATTCAATAATATATTTACATTTTAGTACCATGTGCTTTTGAACAATCGTCACTACGTGACACCTTGATGATTCCGCCATCGGTTGGGGTGTTACAGATTTCCCTTGAATATAAAAAAAGTTAGAATAAGAGTAGTCAATTATTTTAAGTTCTCACTTCTTCTTTAGATTATAGTCTCTTGTTTCTTAAAGATATTGTAATGTTCCATTAGATGCTTTTCAATAATCTAGACAAGTCCAGTGTTAAGCAATATGAACAATATCATACACAAGCATAGACTTAAATTAACATAAGACTTCTAAATTATGAAGCATAAGGTAATAATCTCATTTATCCTAAAATCCATTAAAAGAGAGCAATGTTGTATGCTACACATGTAAGACCCCGCTAAGAGTAAAACTTATGGGTTGAAACTAATATCCCGTTGGGTCTATCTCGGTATATTTTGTTCTCTTTTATCTCTTATAACAACCAAAAAACTGAATTTAGAAAATTAAAAAAATGAACAAACTAGAAGAACAAGTTCTACCAATAAATAAAATAAAAGAGTTGACAATATGATCAACTGTTAGCTTTCCACTTACGATGAAGATCTTCCTCTATTGTGTGTGTTCTCTATTCATGTAGTGTATCGGTTATTAAAAGACCACCCAGTTATGCATTTGTGGAGTTTGATGATCATAGGGACTCCTTAGACGCCATTCGAGATCTTGATGGTATGTTCAAGTATACATGGAAGTATTATATGACCATGAAAGCTTCTATCTTATTTTTTTTAATAATATTTTATTTACATTAAGGTCAAGAACTGTTTGTGGAACTGCTGATTGTTTTTCATAGACAACAATCTATCTATCTATATAATAAATGAATACATCTCGGGTCAAATTGAGACCTTACAAAGGGCCTCTAGGATTCAGATTTGTATATGGAGCTCCATCTACTTACCTATAAAAGCCTTTTTTTCCCTTCATTCTACATCAATCTTCATTTTTCCTTTAGAAGTCTTCAACTTTCATTCTCCATTCTTCCATCCGATTAATTTCAAGGTAATATTGCATCATTTTTTTTCTCAATCTTCAATTTTTCTTTTGATTTTCATCTTGGTTTCAAAGATTCTACTCCTGAATATTCTGATCATAAGGATCAGAAAGAAACAACCAATGTTCTTTATTTTGTTTTCAAAACTATGTATATGTTGTTATACTTACAATGGGTCCGAATCAAACAATCTTCGTTTTTTTATATAGATAGATTCTTGGTATATTCATTCTTAAAGATTTCGTTATTCATTCTTATAGGTAGATATTATCGATTCCTGGTATATTAATTTTTGAAAACATTTCTGATTTCGATTCATTGTTTTATGTTCGAACAATCAAGCAATCTTCAGTTTTTTGTTTATATAGATAGATTCTTGGTGTATTCATTCTTAAAGATTTTGTTATTCATTCTTATAGGTAGATATTATCGATTCCTGGTATATTAATTTTTGAAAACATTTCTGATTTCGATTCATGGTGTATGCATATATCATCGATTGTAGTATAATTGTTTTTGTCTTCATTCTTATTCAATCCGTGATTCATTCTTATATGTAGATATCATCGATTATGGTAACTTTGATTTTGTCTTCAAGATTTTTTTTTAATAATGTATGTTTCTCTATCTATTATGCCATAGGATTTGATCTGAACACGTAAAGGCTATTATGTCTTATCATAATGGTTCCAAGTTCTTCAAGATATTGCATGACCCTTCAGTGATTGGATGGCCTGATCTGCTTGAATCCGAAGGTATTGCCATTGTCGAATATTGTGTATTTAAGTGGTGTTCAAATCAGCGCAGGCTCTTTGTTACTAAGATTGCACAACAAGAAGTCATTGATTTTCAAGTTTGATATAGCCTTCGTCAATGTTTTTAATTTAAGTTATTTTAATTTTTGTATTTCGAATTTATGTTTAATATTATTGAAATACTTCGATGTTTTTTGAAATTTTGATTAATGTCATTAAATTTTTTTTGACCAAATTTATTGTCATTAATTCAGAATTAATGTTATTTATTTACAATAATAAGTGTTGACTGATGTTAATTTTATTTAATCTAGAATTTGAATATTAATCATTGTTATTTATTTAGATTAATTTATATGTTGACCGGGCTTAATAACATTTATTCTTTTAACAATGTACCGAATTTAGATTAGCATCATCATAATTGTTATTTAATGTTATTTTGACTGAATTATTATGTTCAGTAAAAAAATGTTTATTTTTCCTACTAAATTAAAACTTGAAAGTCAACATATTGATTGTTCCTACAAAATTAAAAATTTAATGTCAATTTACTAAATAATTTTATTTAAATACAGAAAAAATTGACATTAAATAACGTCATTGATTATTATACAAAGTAAATATTTACATTAATGACTATGTTGACCGCAATAATGACATTTATTATTTTCTTTACCGAATTTATATTAACATTATGATGATTGTTATAAGAATTTTGCAAAGACGATTGCTGTTGAAATTTCACAATGAGATATATACCCATAGAACATAACTCAATAATCACAATTACCATCTTAACGGCTTTGTTTGGCAAAAAAAATTAAAAATAACGAAATGTGTGTTGCTTTTCCTGAGATTTACCTATTCATTGTGATAAATGTTGACCATAGATATGTGATAAATGATAGTTACTACATAACAAACTTTAAATACAAAAAAGAATGATATAAACTTATCATTATATAATAATTAGAAAAAGAAACATATATATATTTACATAATTATGTCTTTAATGTGCTACTAATACAGAATGCTACATGTATCCAGAGACGAACGATGATACTTGTATCCTTAAATTTAGCTATAATTCCGAGATATAATTGTTGACCATTCCGAAATTTAGCTATGCATTGCGAAATGTGTGTTATGTTCTATAAATTAAGCTATAATTACGAGATATAATTGTTGACCATTTAGCTATGCAAATACTGAAAAAAAAATTCGCTTCCTCAAATTTATCTATACATTTTGAAAATTGTTGACCATTTAGCATAGATTTAGCAATTCATTGGGAAAATTGTTATACTATAATATAGGTAGATTATATCTCTATTTTTAATCATTTAGATAAAATTTAGCTATTCATTGCCAAAATTGTTGACCATTTACCATAAATTTAAGTCTGATATCATGCTTTCTATTTTTATAGTTATCTATTTAATTGCATGGTATCTCATTACTCAAACTTGCTATACACACCATTAACATATGGTGCAACAATTCACAAAATGTAGGATAAACCTTAGAAAATTTTATATGATTTTGTTATTTGTTGATTATTTTTGTTATAATATTTTAACTTTTATTTCATTCCTAATTTTAGTCTTAACTTTTTTTATTACATGAAGAGAACAATGGCCGCTACACAAGCACAAGAGTTTACCATGGTTAACCAAATTGATGTGAATCAAAATGATGTTGCTATAAAGCTAAAGATAATTCGGCTGTGGCGACAAGCTGATCGTCGCAATCCTAAAGATGTTTACTCAATTGAGATGATACTCACTGACGAGAATGTAATTCCAAAATCCGTATTTTGTATTACATTTATTTGTTAGTATATTAGTTTATTAGCACCACACGTTTATATAGGTAGATATCTATATACATATTCTGAAAATATACAATTATTCTTTTACTCATCGATACACATATTACAGGGTGACAAAATTCAGGCGAATGTGTTAAAGCGTTTGTTTTTCAGATTCGAGAGGTTTTTGTTGGAAAATGTTTGTCTTGTCATAAGAAATCCAGGAATTGGCATGAACCCATCAAAGTACAAGTATTCAGCAAATCCCAACAAATTGTGCTTGGATATGAACACTCAAGGTCCGTCATTTGGGTTATCTTTTGTCCCCTACCAAAGAATTCTGGACAATGAGGTTATAGAAAATGTGACAATAGGCCTGTATCATTACTAGATCATTTTTTTATTATAAACATCATATTTTTTTTAATTTATGTCACCATTAATGTTGGTTTATATTTTCATATAGATGTTATAGGACATGCTGAGAGGTTCTTCAACAATGACGATAAAGATAAGAAAGTGACCACAAATAAAAAGAGGTTGGCAATGGAAATGCAGGATAGCGAGTATGAATTGTTTTTTATTATATTTATTATTACATAATTAATAATTTTATAGTTGAATTCGATGTATCACTAAAATATATTTTTTTCTTTTTGAAGGGGTTTGAACATTTATATAACTATGTGGGATACGTATGCAACCGAGATGTCTAAATATGTTGCTACGCATCAAAATGAGAAGCAAATTATTATAATTCTTCAGTTTGGTTGCTTGAAATTTTATAATGGTTGTTACAATTTATTAAATATCTGTACTTTTAATACTTTAATTATTTTACCTAATACTTTGAATTCTAATTTTAGTAATTGTTTTTTATGCAGGCAAACCCTATGTTTCTAATTCTTTTGGAGATCATGTTAGTCGATTGTTTATTAATGATAATAATATTGAAGATATTAACATGTACAACAAAAGTTAAAGTTAGTAATTTTTTACAACTATTTACAGTACTTAATACATATAACTATTTTTTATGAACCAAGTTGGGTAAGAAAATAGCGGATAATCCTTCATTGGTTCATCGACCATATGGCACGTCTATGTTCTGTTCGGATAAAGAAGATTTTCTTCACAACACTCCTGTTAGTAAAATTGGTGATATTTGGGAAATACAAGAGGTATGTGTAATCTTACTGGAATGAAAAATTCTATAATAGTTTTTATTTTTTTTCTTTGACGTTATATATTTTTACCAACAGTATAGTTACATTGTAAAATGTTAAAGCCAATAAATGCTTAATTTAAAGTTGTTTTTTTGCCGACAACTAATATTTAACTTTTAAAATTACCTGTTATAATTACCTAAAATAAGCATTCGTGGTACATGATTACAATTAACTATTATCTTTTTGTCATTTTAAAATAAAATAAACGTAATAAGATTTAAATTTTGATCCGTGAATTCTAAATTTTTTATACAGGAGCAGCCTGTGGTGTTGTTGGGTACTATTAAAGATCTATTTAAAGAATTTGGGTGGCACTACATGGGGTGTCCCAAATGTACATAGAGTACATAATCCGTGAAGTTGGCGAAGGAAGTGGCCAATTTGAAGAAGAAAAGGTTTTCCAGTGTGTGAATGGTAATTTTAGTGCCAAACAAGTCGTCCCTACACCAAGGTCATATTTCTTTTAAATATTTTTTATTTTTTAAAAACGTATTTGCTCAGTATAATACATATAACTTTATGATTTACATGTTTGTTTTTCCAGATTTAAAATTCAGGTTCGTGTCCAAGATGTGAACGGTGCTGTTTCACTTACATTGTTTCATCGTGACGCTTCAAAACTTCTTGACAAAAGTGCAACTGAATTGCTTGAAGAGAATATGGTATTTTTCTATTTTTTTAAAAGAACGCAAATTTATTTATTAGTATTTTTTAAATATAATTTTTGTACTCATATTAATTATTTATGGTTCTCCTTTTAAATAGGTTTTTAAATAGGTTGATGATACAGTTAACTATCCAGAAGAAATCAGTATTTTGTTGGAAAAAGAACTTGCTTTTAAAATCTTTGTTTCTGACTTCAATTTAAACAATAAATATGATGTTTATGGTGTAACAAAGTTTAGTGACGATCCAACAATTATCTCAGAGCTGAAAAAGAAGTTGTATGTTGGACAGGTACTTTATGGTCCCAATTTTGTTAATAACAAACTATATATGTATAAACGACTAATTTATTGTTCTATACTTTTTTTTAAACTAAATATACAGCCTACTGAATCTGAGCCTCTTCACACATCTATGTTAGCAATGTAGTCTAATGATATGTCTGTCTCCAAGGTATCCTTATCTTCTACATTTACTTAGATGTTAATATTCATACGTTTGTAACTATTTAAAAAAATAATAATTTTGTAATAATACTGATACAAACATCTTTTCTGTGTAGTAATCAAAATCAGAAACATACGATAATGAAACGCCCATGTCCATTGATGATAACTTTGTTGATAAGAAAGTTTATGTTGAAGGTGAACAGTTTTCTATAAGTTCCAAGTATCATATGGTTAAGCGTAAACAGGTTGACGTAATTTCTGATGATGAAAGCACACCAATGCGTCCTAGTAAGATTGGAAGTGGTGGTAGCAAGGACAAAGATAAGGCTTAAAAGTAGTTTCCTATGAAGATGGTCTATGAGTTATATTGGTTTCTGTTTCTTTTTTAAGTATTTATGAACATTGTCCCTTTGATATTTCGGATTTGGTTGTTTTGCACCGTGTGCTACTATTTCTCATATTTAAAAAGTCAATTGGTATTTGTCTTTATTCAGTCGTACACGATGTTTTTTCTAGATATTTTACAATTAACCAAAATTAGAAAGACAAACAGTTTGGTTGAAGAATTTGATACGCAATTTGCTTCTTTAACAGATGAACACAAAAAAATTTATAACTGTGTAATGAAATCTGTTGAGGAGAAGAAAGGAGGTGATTTTTTTGTTTATGGTTACAGTGGTACAGGTAAAACTTTCCTATGGAAGACACTATCTTCATTCATAAGATCTAAAAGAAAAATTGTTTTGAATGTTTCTTCGAGTGCTATTGCATCTTTGCTATTGACAGGTGGTAGGACAACACATTCCAGGTTTCGTATTCATATAAACCTAACTGAAGATTCTATGTGTTACATGCAACCAAATAGTGATGTTGCCCAACTGCTTAAAAAAACAGATTTGATTATCTGGGATGAAGCACCCATGGTTCATAAACATGCTTTCGAAGCACTAGATCGAAGTTTAAAAGATGTATTTGGTGTTCATGATGTTGACTCTTCTGATTTGCTATTCGGTGGAAAGGTCGTTGTGTTTGGGGGTGACTTTAGACAAATTATACCAGTTGTACCAAATGGAACTAGGCATGACATTGTTAATGCCTCTTTAAGTTCATCATACATTTGGCACAAATGCGTTGTTTTAGAATTAACAAAAAATAGGAGGTTGCTTTCAGGAAGTTGCAAGTCTGATATTGAGGAAACTAAAAAGTTTGCAGATTGGCTTTTGGATATAGGAGAAGGAAAGGTAGATACAATAAGTGATGTTCAGGATGTTATTGAGATACATGAGGACTTACTTATTTCTCAATCTTCGGATCATGTTTCTGATTGGATATCCTTTGTGTATCCGTCACTTTTGGATAACATCCACATTCCTCATTATTTTCAAGATCGAGCTATATTGGCACCGAAGAATGAAGTTGTTCAAGAAATTAATGATAGATTACTTTCAATGTTTCCTGGTGAGGAAATTGAGTATCTAAGTTCAGATAGTGTTTATCAGTCCAAAGATGTTAACGAAAAGGTTGATGAAAGCTTAATTTCTCCTGATATTTTAATGGTCTTAAGTTATCTGGAATACCAAATCACCGTTTGGTTTTGAAAGTTGGTGTCCCGGTAATGTTACTTAGAAACATTGATCAGAAAAGCGGTTTGTGTAATGGAACAAGGTTACAAGTTGTTAAAATGGGAAAACGTGTAATAGAAGGGATAATCATTTCAGGAAGTAATATTGAAATGCGAACGTTTATCCCAAGAATTACTTTATCACCTTCGGATAAGAGAATTCCTTTTAAATTTAACAGAAGACAATTCCCACTCGTTGTTTCTTTCGCAATGACAATAAACAAGAGTCAAGGACAATCCTTATCCAGGGTTGGGTTGTATTTGAAGGAACCTGTTTTTTCACACGGGCAGTTGTATGTTGCGCTAATAAGGGTCAAAAGTCGAGATGGACTGAAGATAGTTATACTAGATGAAGATGGCAAACTGACGAACAAAACATCAAACGTTGTGTACAAAGAAGTATTTTAAGCTTTATGAATAATTTTATAACATTTTGATGCATTTTTTTAACTTATCTTTATTGACGTCATGTACACACAACTTCAATAATACAAATATTATTTTCATATTTTTATATTTTTCTTTGGTATGCACCGTGGGTACCCACGGGTCTCTAACCTAGTAATATTTTATTGCTGTGTAATTCTATTGGCTTTTTGGCCTTTTGGTGTTTGTTATCTTAATTTTCATTCACCACCATCAAGATTCATCTTCATATTTATGTATTAATTCAATAAGGAAACATGGTTAGCGTGTGGAGCTCTTCCATAATTCAAAAGGAGGTGGTGGTGGCAATGACCTGAATTGCTATCATAATCAATGTGGTGAGCCCGATCATTTTGCACGTCGCTCGCGAGTCAGGTCATGAGGTTTAGGAAGCGGACGTCTTCGTAGGAGCCCAAGTTTGGGAGTAGGTGAGTCTAGTTTTGCCTCTTTTATTCATTTGTTTATCTATATCTATCTTACCTTATTAAGGACCAAAGATATCCAATAAGGTAATTTCACATAGTTTTTAAGATGAGAGTTGAAAGATCCCTTCACAAATCTCTAATCTTAATCATTTTATTCCCTTTATACCCTTGTGTACAACATATAATGCCTATTATATAATTATCTAAAGCACACTTTATATCTCTTCCAACATAAACATAAACACCAATTTAATACCAATTCAATGCTATATATATAAGTTACAAAGGTAGGAAGGGAAGAGATACCCTCCGGTTGTTAGAATGCCAATCGACGTTTTTGAATGTTATGGCTGAAACGAATGATTGATTATTTTCACGTTTAATTCTTCAAGTAAATGGTAGAATTATAGTACGCAGTCGCTATATAATAGGATTCCCCCACCTCCTCCACCGATTAAACACCTGCAACCCACCTCAACACTGCAATCAGCCACTGCCACCGATGAGGCCGCCAATAGTCGAGTCATCTTTGTCGCTTGTATGCTCTAAAGTCATTTATTTTTGGCAAATTTTTATTGTTTTCAGTTGTAGGTAAATATTGTTGTCATTTATTTAGTTAATATTTCATAGGTTTTCTTTAATCTAATTGTGGGGGATAAACGGTTGTTGTTATTTCTGTTTGGCTTATTTTAATTAATCTAAAGTATGTTATGGGTTGGGGACATGGTTGTTATGTTGGTATGTGGGGTTTTATCCGGTTGGGCTAAAGGGGTTAAAGGTGCAGTCGACGGCTAGGTATCCGCCTTATCAACAGCGGTGATGGATCGAATTAATTCCGCCTTATCATCATGGTAGCGGGTTAAGTTGTTTCTAGCAATGGTGACGGTTGCGCTTCTTGGTTGTGTTTGGAAAGGTTTGTTTTAAATTTTAATTGCATCCTTTTAGCATAAATTGTTTTGTAATGTTACATGGTGAGATGAATGCAACAAAACATCTTTTTTTATAACTACAAATGGTTGCAGTTTGCAAGCTTGGAGGAGCTTATTAATTATTTTTTGCCTTTGCAATAGAAATGAAGAAACAAGTGGTAATTATATGTGGATATAAGAACTTTAAGTTATTGGCAAAAACAGAGTTGGGTACTTTTCTATCTCAAAAAGGTTGAACAAGAAAATAGCTAAAAGAGGAACGGGTAAAATGGATTGATAGTCGTCAAGAATTTGTTTCTAATGCATACAACCTCCTAAATGATATGAAATTTTATTATAGTAAATAGTATATTGTATGTCAATCATTATTGACGCTTCAATATGTAAGAACAATGAAATTGTGAATATAACCTTATGGCTAGGCGCAAGGTGTTTAAAAAGCCTACACCCGAGACAAATAAGGCGCACAAGATAAACAAACCATGAATAGTTATTTTAGACTTGTTTTTGGCTGGTTCAGACATGTTTTTTTGCAGGTTCAGCTTGGTTTTTTCCAAGTTTTTTTGTGTCTTTGTGCCTTTCTGCACTCAAGGTGTTTTGGGGCGCCTTGTCTTGCCTAGGCGTGTGCCGATGGCCATTTTATTTGATAGAAAGACACATTATTTATATATGAATGATGTTAAAGGTAAGGCGTTTTGGGTAAGCCTGGCTCTCCACATGATTCTTCAGTGCTCTGACTTTTAGACTATATTGTTGTTGTCTTCTACAGTCTTTTAATGTAAACACATGTTGCTATTTGACAAAAGCCTACTGGAGTTATGAAATTTGAGTTTGCTGACATATATTTTGTTAAGGTTGTCTCCGTTTGTTGAATATTTAGGGGTTTAGGTCTTTTTCTGACATGTGATCTCTTATCAGTTAGTATTTCACATTTCTTTTTGGTAAGTTAGTAGATCTTGAATCTTGTTATGAGTTTCTTATCTACAAATTCCAATACTACTATTATCTTCACTTTTTTGTTTCTTATATTTAGCTTGTTTTTTTTTATGTGTATGAACCAAGGGTGTTACTCTATTAGATTATTTTGAAATGTAGTCTTGAAAAGTTTTAAATTTATCATGTAATACAAGATGAAAAAAAAAAAAAATCAAGTATTTGATTTTCTTGAGAAGCTCAAAATTTCTATGTCAGCTTTTCAATTCTTTGCTTTTGTTTGATGATAAAAAAATGAGTCACCTTTCATAAATGTTTTCTTGAAAAGTTGAAAATTTCTCTTATGCATTGAAAAGTTCAAAGTTTTTTCTTTATAAAGATGAGTGAAAGATTATTTTCTATGGAATTCATTGTGAAACATATTACATCCTTATATACAAGGTCAAAGGCAATCTCCTATTAATGAGGAGATATGAATTTTAAATAAGATACAATCTATTCTAAATATATGTATTGGCTATTACTCCCCCGCAGTCGAAGCGAAGGGTGGCCGAATGCTTAGACTAGATCTGAAGTCATCGAATAAGACATGTGGCAGCCCTTTGGTGAAGATGTCTACAATTTGACGATGAGACGAAACATGCAGAACACGAACGTTGCCTTTCTGAACTTGTTCACGAACGAAGTGAATGTCGAGCTCAATGTGTTTGGTACGCTGATGATTAACCGGATTTCCTGAAAGGTAGATGGCACTGACGTTGTCGCAGTAGACGAGCGTGGCACGAGTCAACGGATGAGAGAGCTTTAGTAGGAGATTGCGTAACCAACATATTTCGGCTACTACATTTGCTACACCCCGATATTCAGCTTCAGCACTTGAGCGAGATATAGTGGACTGCCGCTTGGAGGACCAAGAAATCAGTTTGTCACCAAGATATACGCAGTAACCGGAGGTAGAGCGGCGAGTATCTAGGCAACATGCCCAGTCTGCGTCGGTATACGCACTCAAAGATGATGTGTCTGTGGGTCCGAGATGTAACCCGAGGTCTTTGGTACCCTGAATGTACCGTAGAATGCGCTTTAACGCATTCTAATGCGCAACCCAAGGAGCGTGCATGTGCATGTAGATTTGCTGGACTGCATACGAGATGTCAGGACGAGTGAAAGTGAGATACGTAAGAGCGCCTGCAAGACTGCGATATGTTGTGGGATCATCATGAAGCCGGCCAGACTCGACACTAAGTTTAGACTGCGTGTCTACTGGTGTAGCAGCTGGTTTGCATGAATCCATGGATGCACGATGTATGATGTCAGTGGCGTATGCAGATTGAGTCAAAAACATGTTGTTTCCCATACGTATGAAGTCATCGAATAAGACACGTGGGTAGCCAAGGAAAATGCATGGCTGAGACTGGTTGGCGAGTTTGTTTATGGTGGTGGAAGGTAGGATTGGATAGCAAAGGCACCCTAAAACACGTAAATGATCGTATTCGGGTGTACGTTTGTATAGCATGGATGTGGGTGATTTGAAGTCATGTGTTTTGCTCGGTAATATGTGACGGGTGGTTCAACGAACACCCTTTAATAGTGTTAAAATGCTTATTTTATCCACATTTATTCGTGATATTGCTTGGAATTGGGTGACTACGGTTGCTTTGGTTGTAGGTGTAATAAGGAGCTAAAAACGACGAAATACGGGCTTTGGGAATGGACCGGAACGCATCGGAACGAGGTGGAAGGCAAAGAAGAAAAATGAAGATTTGTAAAGGGTCCACCGTACCCTTACGGTAGCCACCGTAGGGTTACGGTGGCCCCAGGCCACTTATTCTCCACCGTATAGCAGTTTACAAGAGCCGTCAACATTCTTAACCCACCGTACCCTTACGGTGGGACCGTAGGGGTACGGTGGCCCCTGCACAAAGTTGTAACTCCTTTATTTAAAGAGCACTTTATGGTGTCTTTTCATTACCTCTTCCTTGGTGAACGTTTCTAAACACTCTTGGGCGATTTTTGGCTGAGAAGAAGCATTGGGAACCTATCACAAACATTGGTTTTAGCTTTTGATTCATATGAACATTTCTATGGTTGTTATGATGATCAATCAAGTCATGCTTGGCTAGAACTTTAGATGATCATCTTTGGTGAAGTTTTTCTTGAACTCTTTTATGTTTGTTCCTTGCATTTCTAGAATGATAATTTAGTACATGTTGCTTGATTATTATGGTGTTTGAACAATTGCTTGTAGTAGTTAATTAATTTCTCCATTTCTAGTCTTAATCGTACGTTCCTGGTGTTGTTAACAACCGGGATATTGCGGGAATGATTTGGGTTGGATAATTGATTAATCGGTCATCGGGAAACAACCTCGCATTGCTATAATCCGAGTACTTTGTTCCCTTTTATCACAATCATTATTTAAACACGAGTTATGTCTATGTAACTCTTTCTAGTGGAACTTTTGCATAAAGGTTTAAGGAAAATGGATCCAGGGATGGTCATTGCTTGTTAACTCGAAGAACAAAACCCATTTCAAATCATTAATTTAGTTTTCTTTTTATTAAGTCTAAATCCAAAGCAATCAACAAATCTTTGATCTTTAATTTTGTTAGTAGTTAAATATTAGTTAATTCACAAAGTTATTAGTTTACACACATTCCACAAACTCCCTGTGTTCGATACCTTCTTGCCACTATTCAATAGTTGTAATTGGGAAATTTTACGTGTACCACGACAAGCACGTCAAAATTTGGCGCCGCTGCTGGGGAGTTGTGCGCAACATGTGTTAATTTTTAGTTGTCTTTTTATTTTATTTTTATTTTTTTAAAAAAAAAAATCTTAAAAAAAAAATTTTGGTATATGAAAGTGTTATTTAATTTTATTAGATTTCACTTTGGGTGTTCTAGTTGTGCAGGTTTTTCCTTTGCAGGCGTAGAATACTATGGATCGAGCCTATTCATCATGTTTAGGTTGTGGTAGTCCATGGCACACTCGTTTTGAGTGCCCTGAGTATCGACAACAATTTGAAGACGCTAGGAGGAGATTATATGAATTGGATGTCATTTATGATGACGTACAGGATTATTATCCGACTTGGGAAGATGTTTGTCGAAACAACATGGTGTATTATGATGAGCCAGATCATAGTTATTATAACTATGAACCCGAAGAGACATCATTTTCAGGTTACCCTCAAGATCAATACCAAATTCCTCCATATGAAGAAGAACGTGCAAAGATTACATATCAAAGAAAGGAGGAAATGCAACTTGCTCGAATCGAAGATAAATTATCTAAAGTCGAAGAGTTGTTATCAACACCTTGTCTTTCGATTCAACAAAGAATTGATTACTTGAGCTTTAAGTGTAAGATGTTATCAAGAAGGATAGACATAGCCGAGGCTATTTCCCCTTTACCTGATGATATTAGAAACTGTTCGCAAGTTAAGGATGAGGTTGTGGAGATTAATACCACACCAACTCCTTCATTTGTTGAAGAGTTACATTTGGAAAAGGTTGTTGTTTGTATTGATGCAGGTGACACAAGTCAAGATTCTCACAAATCTCATCCCGCCCCGATTAACCTCATAAACAAGGTTCGGGATGAAGATTCAAAGGCAAATATTCGGAAAGTGAGACTACAAGACATCGGGGAAAAGCTCATGAGATGGTTCCACCACAACAACATTCGCTCACTATACATGCCAATCTTTAAACATCTGTTTATTTGGCATGTAAACTACCGAGCATACTTCGGAAATTCGGTAGGAAAATGTTCTTTGAGACCACCATGAATGAACATTAGGTATGAGTCTTGTATATTTTGTATATTTATATATTTTGTTTTATTTTTAGATTGTATTTTAAGTCTCTTTTGATTTCTGGGAATGCTTGGAGTTTACCTTGCAATCAGATAATTTCGCCTGTACTCAATCCCCATTCAGGCAGGGTAAATATGTACACCATCAGTGTATAAGGCATCCCAGAATTTTATATTTTTATTTTTCTTTTGAGTCTTAGTTTCAGGTTTGTTTATCGGCCGCGAAAGAAATGCTATACGGCTCGATTGGGAGGAATTGCAGGGACTCATACACGTGTTTGATATATATATATATATATATAAACAAACAAACAAACAACAGCAGGCCCCAGATCAAGGTGGAAGCAGTAGCGAGGCACTTGGATTTGGGGAGTGGAATGATTTGATGACCTCTGTGTTTGGACCGCCTCAGCCTCGCTATTATTAACCAGGTTGTTTTCTTTTGTACATAGTTGTATGTTTGTTTTCTTTTCCTTATGTTTTTGGGATCGGGTGGTTGGGTGGTGTTATGATTGATGATGATTGATTTGGGTTGTGAGAGTAGGTGGTGTGTCAAAAAAAAAATATAAAAAAAAATACCAAAAAGAAAGTTGTGGTTGAGTTGAAAAACAGTGGTATTGTGATGGAAATTTGCGATCATTCCTTTCCAAAACCATGCATTGGGACAATGCATCCCAAGTGTGGGGATGGGAGGAAATTTTTGGGAATTTTAAAATTTTTTTGAGGTCAAGTGCAATGTTGTAAAAATTGGAACACCTTGATTTAACCCCCATTAGACACACCGGCAACCCTTAATACCCGTTTCTTTTTCTTGGTGAGAGTTGAAGCCACATATGTAAATAAATAAATTCTTTCTTTAGTGAGAGTGGCAACGGGTGGGGGTGCACTAGAACTTGTGCTTGAATACAACTTGAATCCTTAATTGGGCATGGGTGTAGAAATGATAAGGGCATTAGGTAGCCTCATCACGTGAGTGCGAGTGTGGGTTTTTGGGGGGTTAGACCTCATACATTACATATATGAGCAAGGTAGCGAGAGGGGCGGGGGTTTGGACATTTAGTTGCCCATTTTTGAGCCTTAAAGCCTATTGTTTGATGACCCTTAAACCAGCTCCTAAATTTTACCCAACTTGACCCGGTCTTTTTGTGTTTAGTTTATTCTTATATTAATAGTATTATTGAAGTGTTAATTTTAGTATGTGTTAGTATGTTTATGTAGTTTGTTTAGCAAAAAAAATGAAAAAAAAAATAGAAAGGTGATGAAAAAAAATGAAAAAGAAAAGAAAAAAAAAGAAAGAAAAAAAAATATGAAAAAAATGAGAAAAAAAGGAAAGAAAAGAAAAAGCAAGTAAAGTTATGTTATGTGTTTGTATATAGTAGTGTTTCTTTGTTCGTGTGTGTTTGTTTTGTAATAAAAAGACCGGGTAAAGTTTGCGCTACTTATATATATCCTATTCCCTACCTTCACACTTAGCCAAGTTACAACCGTTCAGTCCCTTTGATTTATACTCATGTTCATGTTAGGAGGATGATTGATTTAGGTACAAGCTTATGGTTGTGCAACCACCCGTTTGCCTTTTGTGTGTCTAGCTTATCTTTGCTAGAGCTTACTTGATACCGAGAGGAGAGATATAGTGCAGGGGTGTGTTGATTGGGGTGTTGAGGATGGGTTAGTACGAGGATTGCACATTAAACTTGACTTTGAAATGATCGTTTATTCGTGAAAAGGATTTGTAATAGATTGCTTGGGACAAGCAATGGGTAAGTGTGGGGATGTGACGGGTGGTTCAACGAACACCCTTTAATAGTGTTAAAATGCTTATTTTATCCACATTTATTCGTGATATTGCTTGGAATTGGGTGACTACGGTTGCTTTGGTTGTAGGTGTAATAAGGAGCTAAAAACGACGAAATACGGGCTTTGGGAATGGACCGGAACGCATCGGAACGAGGTGGAAGGCAAAGAAGAAAAATGAAGATTTGTAAAGGGTCCACCGTACCCTTACGGTAGCCACCGTAGGGTTACGGTGGCCCCAGGCCACTTATTCTCCACCGTATAGCAGTTTACAAGAGCCGTCAACATTCTTAACCCACCGTACCCTTACGGTGGGACCGTAGGGGTACGGTGGCCCCTGCACAAAGTTGTAACTCCTTTATTTAAAGAGCACTTTATGGTGTCTTTTCATTACCTCTTCCTTGGTGAACGTTTCTAAACACTCTTGGGCGATTTTTGGCTGAGAAGAAGCATTGGGAACCTATCACAAACATTGGTTTTAGCTTTTGATTCATATGAACATTTCTATGGTTGTTATGATGATCAATCAAGTCATGCTTGGCTAGAACTTTAGATGATCATCTTTGGTGAAGTTTTTCTTGAACTCTTTTATGTTTGTTCCTTGCATTTCTAGAATGATAATTTAGTACATGTTGCTTGATTATTATGGTGTTTGAACAATTGCTTGTAGTAGTTAATTAATTTCTCCATTTCTAGTCTTAATCGTACGTTCCTGGTGTTGTTAACAACCGGGATATTGCGGGAAGGATTTGGGTTGGATAATTGATTAATCGGTCATCGGGAAACAACCTCGCATTGCTATAATCCGAGTACTTTGTTCCCTTTTATCACAATCATTATTTAAACACGAGTTATGTCTATGTAACTCTTTCTAGTGGAACTTTTGCATAAAAGGTTTAAGGAAAATGGATCCAAGGATGGTCATTGTTTGTTAATTGGAAGAACAAAACTCATTTCAAATCATTAATTTAGTTTTCTTTTTATAAAGTCTAACTCAAAGCAATCAACAAATCTTTGATCTTTAATCTTGTAGTCGTTAATTATTAGTTAATTCACAAGTTATTAGCTTACACATATTCCACAAACTCCCTGTGTTCGATACCTTTTTACCACTATACATTAGTTGTAATTGGGAAATTTTACGTGTACCACGACAAGCACGTCAATATGTTTAACAGGTAAGTGGCTGTTTCAAGGGCATGATGCCAAAAATTAGGTGGAAGGTTGGCTTGGGCAAGGAGGGTATGGAGCATGTTGTTTATAGTTCGAATTTTACGCCCCGCCTTGCCATTTTGAGATGAGGTGTATGAGCAAGAGAAGCGGAAGTGCAAGCCGTTGGTGTTGCAAAATGCTAAGAAGTTGTTATTAGCATATTCTCTTCTGTTGTCGCACTGAAGTTGTTATTAGCATATAGTATTTAGTGAAAGTGGCAAATACTTGAGATTTTGTGGCGAGTGGAAACGTCCACAAAAAATTTGTGTAATCATCAAGAAATAAAACGTAATACCGATGGCCTCCCGTGCTTAGGATAGGGGAGGTCCATAGGTCACTGTGAACAATATCAAACGGTAAACGAGTGCAATTAACAGAATCATAAAAAGGTAATTTAACACTCTTTCCAAACACACAAGGTTCACATAATTTATTAAAAGCTTTGCCAAAATTAATGCAAGATGAAGTTTTCAAAGAATGCAATAAATTAGCGTCGGGGTGGCCCAGGCGTTGATGCCAGCGATCTTGAGAAACAGCAACAAATGCGGAAGGTTGAGTGATGGTGGAGAGTGGTTGTGTCTCAAGAGCTGGAATCTTATAGACGAGTATAAAAGGATTGTTGCTCAGTCTCTCTCTTCATTTGATCACTTTGTCTTTGTATTTTCGTCTAGGGTTTCTCTGTAATCGTTGTAGTATTTATCTCTGTAAGTCTTGTATTGTACTTTCTATTATTTGTATCAACTGATTCATCATCAGTTGATACTCAGACTTTGTATGTGATTGTTGAGTTCTATATTTTAGAACTCTTTGAGATTATTAGGGGGCAAACCTTTTGGGTTGGATAAATAAAATCTTGTCACCTGTTTTGTCGATATATCTTCTGTCTTCTTTATGTTTTTTGTATGTTTAAGTTTGTGTTGATGCTGTGGTTGTATTGTTAAGATTCTATAAAATTTTACATGGTATCAGAGCCTTAGGCTCGTGATATTGTGTTTTTCTTTTGTTTTCCGCTGTTTTGTCTTTGATTGAGTCAGATCTAATATAGACCTGGTTCATATCTTAAAATCTATTAAATCTCTTAACAGATCTGAGTTTTTTTTTGTATCTTCTTGTTCGTTTTCTTCTATCTACAAGGATTTCACCTAAGTAATAGGTGATTGTTCTCGAGCTTGTGTGAAAACAGTAGATCGTATCTGATTAATAGATCTGGTCTACTGTTCTTGGTCTCTTGTTTGTCTAGATCTAGGGTTGTTTTGTTCTGGTTGACCTGTTATTGTGATTCAATCTTGGGAGAAGTGTTATTAAAGGAAAGCTAATGTGGAGTTCTTGGTGGATATTGGAGGATTAATAGCTTCAATTGCACCCACTCCTCTATACCCTAAGTGAAGGTATAGGTTGTAGGTTTGGAGAAACCCTAACTTGGGTCACCCCCTCGGTGAGATTGTTCCTTTCTTATTGTTAGTTGTTTGTCTTTGTCTTGGTCTAGGTGTCTTTGACCGGGTTAGGGTGGACCGATATTGATCGTGTCTCTGTGATTGTTGGTTTGTGTATTGTTTGTTGGTCTGTATTTGTCTGTCTTTGCTTGGTTTCTATTTCTATAGTATATATATAGTTAATAAAGTGCTCCTGTGTAAGGATCTGTTTTACCTAAGATTTGATGATTATGTTGTAGAAGGGAAAGTCAAGTATGTGTTAGAAAGAGTTGTTAATTATTCTAATTTGTCTTATGAGAACAAATGTTTTGTTTTTAGTTTAAATAAGATTGTTGAACCAGTCAGCTATTCACAAGCTTCAACTGATTCTAGATGGGTTGAAGCGATGAATGCTGAAATGAAAGCTTTGAATAGAAATCAAACCTGGACCCTTTGTGATTTACCTAAAGGAAGAAAACCTATAGGTTGCAAATGGGTCTACAAGGTTAAGTACAAAGCTAATGGAGAGGTTGAAAGGTTTAAAGCCAGATTGGCTGCTAAATGTTACAACCAAAAGGAAGGCTTGGACTTTGGTGAAACCTTTTCACCTGTTACCAAGATGGTCACTGTTAGGATCTGAGTTTGATTGTTTTGATTTGTTTAGAATAAGATGAGAATTGAATGAAGTGAATATATATGGAAAGTGCAGCGGAATGATAAACTATAATCAAAACAAAAGGAATAAATGTTTTCATAATCGAAAGCTTTCATTGAATTGAAAGATTACAATCAAATACAAGTACTCCCCCTCAGCCTGATCACACAGTGATTGTTTGTCTGAGAGAATGTTGTGTGTATGACCAATAGAATAGTACAAGCACTGTTCTATTTATAGACAAATCTAAACCACTGGTGACCTATGCTGACGTCACCTAAGATAGTGACCTCTAACAGAATAACAACATAAAACATCTGCCCTATACAAACTACTGTTATATTACAAAACACTGTAAGGTAAACTACTGTTGAGGGAAAACTCTGATGGTCTTGTATCATCTGTTTGAGCCTAAGTGTTGTTGGCTCCAACAGACCTTTAGTCTTCAGTACTTGATCAACAGTTGTTCTTCATCAGACCTTTGGTCAGCAGTTGTTCTCTATCAGTTGTTATCCAGCAGTCCTTTGTATCAGTAGTTGTCATAACAGTTGTTTGGGTGGAACAGTTGTTAGGGTCAACAGTCTTTTGGGAAGAGTATGTTGTAAAGACTGTTTATTTATGTGGATCAACTGTTAGTATATTTTGGCTTTTCAATCATCTGTTCTTCTTCAGGTCAGCTGACCCAACAATCTCCCCCTAGAACAGATGATGCCAAAACTAAGCTTTATTCTTGATCTTTATTTCTCATCAGACTTTCTCTGATTTGACCTTTGAATTGTAGCTCAAAGTTCAAAGAGTATAGGTCTTCTGCATCTCTTTCAAGCTCAAGGTTCAGCAGTGTTTGGAGGTCATCTGCACACAGGCTATATGCATCATCCATGCTTAGCTTTTGAGCTCCTCCATCTGACCTGAGCAAAGTCAATTCATGGGTGTCTTTGTTGACCTTCCATTTTAGAATTTTTGAGTCAGAGGATTTGCTGAGATGCACTTTTATTCTAGATGAGTTTGGTGATGGAGGTCTCCCAATGAGTTCTCTGAGCTTTTCAGTAGTGGGGTCTGAGAAAAAATGTACTTGATTGAAGAGGCCCTCCTTTATATAAGTATCAGCAAACTTCTTCTGATCTTCTTCAGACATTTCTTTCTTTTTCTTGAATTGTCTTCTAGCAGCAGCTGATAGATCAGAAGTATCAAGTAAGCTGTCTAATGTAAAAGCCTGTTGAGGTCTCTTCATCAGTGGTTCATCAGAGTAGACAGGTTTTCTGGGTAGGTTAGGATCTTTCTTCCTGTTTTCTTCCAGTCTCTTGTATGGTTCAACCAACCTCAGCTCTGACCACCTTGCAACTGACCTCATCTCCCCATAGTCAGCAGCCACAATTTCTTGTCTCATTCTTTAAAATTTCAAGGCTCTGGCTGGATCTCTGCCTTTACTAAAATCAGGGGCAGATACCTTAGCTGGGGGATTCTTGGCCATCTCTTCAATTCTTAAAAGTTCTTCTCTGAGAGCATGAGTGGTCCAGCCTGCAAACTGTTTCTTGTTTGCTTTATAAGGCATGGATGCTAAGATCTGTTCAAGAAGTGATTCCCTAACCTCCCTTTCCATGTCACTGCTGAGAGGCATGGTAGACATGGAGTTGCTCAGGGTCTTAGCAAAATCTTCAATCCTTCTCAATTTGCTAAGTTCTGCTGAATGGATGCCCTGAGCAGTCCTGTCATCTTTCCCTTTGCATTTCTCTTTTATGATGGCATCTGCATGTTTAGCCTTGTATTTTCGATAAGTGTATAAGTTTAGGGGAACAGGAAAATGTGGAAGAGAAGGGAAAGATCTTTCAGATGGTTGTTCAGTATTATAGAAGGATTGTATTTCCCCCTTGAGTAGATCAAGTTCAAGGGATACTGAACAACCAATGGTGTAATGGTTGGTGGTGGTCTATGAGAAGTGAATTGTGATGTGTGTGGTGAGAATGATGAAAGTGGAATGGCTGATATAGGTGTAGATTGTGTGGTTGAAGTGGTAAGTGGTGATGTGTGAATGTTTTCATCATGTACAACAAAGGTAGATTTCCTCTTCCTTTTGTACAAGATTTTTGGTGATGGTGGTGTAGAAGCAGTGGTGGTGTTAACATCTATTGGCACTTTAGTGGGACCATCAGATGTTTGGGATTTAGGTGGTGATGTGGTTGTAGGTTCAGATGTTGTGGTGGTATCAGTGGTTTGGGTGGCAGCAGTGGTTTTGACAGCAGTGGTTTTAACAGCAGTAGTTTTAACAGCCAGTTTGGATGGTGGTTGTCTGATATGTTTGGCAAGCATTTTCTTCCTTTTAGAGGAACCCACATCTTCAACTTCCTGCTGTTATTCCCTTTTCTTTTGTATCAAAAACTCTGCCTTGACTTCCAAAGTGTCAGCCCTCTTTTGCTTATCTTCAGTAGCTTTTTCAGCTTTTTCATTAGCAGAGTTGTCCACTTCTTTAGCTTTGCTGGTTTGTTGTTGTGGTGCTGTTTGGGTAGACCTTGCTTTGTTGGCAGACTTTGATTGACCTTTATGTGAAGGTGGACAACCAAAGGGATCTAGCTTTGGCAATCTATCTCTGTCAGTCTCCCCCTTTTTGGCATCATCAGCTGTGAATTCATCATCATCTTCATCTCTAAGAATGGTGGTAGGGGCAGAGCCAGTGGTCTTCAGCAGATGGTCCTTAATGGCCTGAATGTCTGCATGGGTATCTTTGTACCTAGCATCTACCATGTTTCTGATTTCTGCCATGTAAGTTTCATGAGTCTGATCTGCTAGTTTTCTGTGAGCTATGATGATGGGAGAAACAGATTTCCATAGCTCACTAGCAATATCAGCTGTGGATGGTTGACTCTTGGTGAGAGTAGCCAAGGATTCCAATATTGACTTGACATCAGATTTGATATCAACAACAGAGGTTTCAATGGATTGGACTCTGGCCGTCAATCTTGGTATTTTAACTCATCACCTAAGTTAATAGGATCATCTGAATTCCTACCAGTGGTAGTTGTAACTGGTTCAGTCCTAGGAGGTGAATCCAAAGGATGAGAACCAGATGCCCCTTTTTCTTGGTTCTGGGGACTTCCAACTGATTTTGGGGACACTATAGTGGCCTCATCAGTTGTTGCCTTCAATGGAGTCTTAGTTATGTAACCACTGTCCTGTTGTGAGACAATGGTCTCTACATCAGTAGTGGCTGCTCCACTTGAAAACTCACCTAGAGTGTCATTGACCTCTAGGGGTGTAACCTCCTCTTCTGCTTGTGGGATGGTTGATTGAATTTCCTTAGTCCCAGTCACTTGTGGAGGTATACTCTCATTGATAGGTGAAAGAGAGGAACTGGGATTTTCCTGAGTTTTTTCAATAGCCTCAAACAGAGGTTGCATGGTTTGTGGAACATGTGATGGTGAAGGTGGAGGAGTAAAAAGAGAGTTAGCCCTGGGAGAGGGGCTTGTGAA
The DNA here is from genome assembly GCA_028751855.1 of Ambrosia trifida. Taxonomy (NCBI): domain Eukaryota; kingdom Viridiplantae; phylum Streptophyta; class Magnoliopsida; order Asterales; family Asteraceae; genus Ambrosia; species Ambrosia trifida. The sequence continues at coordinate 41,899,078 of CM054123.1, read as the reverse complement.
CATATGGCCAAGTGACTCAAATGTATCATGATGTGTTTCCCCTTGGCTTACAACATGATCCTTTTGTGAGGATGCATGAGGAGTTTGGATAGGTTGAGATATTACCAACTATTGTGGGGAAGTAACAACAGTGGTTTCTAGTTGCTTTTGTGTTGCAACAGGGTTATCTTCTGGTATCTCATCTTCCAGAAGTCCCGTTTTTGGTTGATTGGTGGTTTTTGTGGATGGACGTTTTCTTTTGGAAGTGGCTGGTGTGGGTTTCACAGCACTGGATGTAGTGCCATGATCACCAGGAGCAGTGGGCTCAACAACAGAGGTTTGGACAACAGTTGTTGTCTTAGTCCTCTTTGTTTGTGTTTTGGAAACTTTTGACACTTTTGATACTTTTTCTTGGGTGTTTGAACCCAGCATTCTTGTGAAAGTTTCATCAGTTAGACTCTTCATTTGCATAAACTCACCCTTTTTAAAATCTTTTTCAGGTAAAACCTTTTGAAGAATTACACTTAAAATTCTTGGGTAAATTAAAAAGCATTATTAGACCCAGAATTTATGGCTTTTACATTTGACACTAAGTCCATAAACAGTCCCTGGGATAAATTGAAGTCAGAATCTGACAGCATAGCATATCCCAAGTAATGAATCCTCAATGGGATTTCATTAAAGGAAGTGGACTTAGCAGAGACACAGAGAAGGAGGGTATGGAAGAAAAATTTCATGACTGGTGGGAAAAACTTTTTGAAAAGTGTTGACCCAGTCATCTGTGCATCATAACCTCTTTCCTGAAACTCTGTGTGAAGCTCTGCCTTAGGGAATGAGTCTTTACCTGACAGGTCATTAAGTGAGAAGGTTGTGGATATGAGTTGGGGGGTAATGACGATACTTGTCTCTCCAATTTTTGAGATAATGGAAGTAGGCTTTTTGTCTTGAAGTAGAAACTCAGCATTCAACCAGAATTCTTGGAGGGTATCAAGATAGATGGGGGCGTCAGCGGTTAGGATTGTCAGGTATTTGGATTTTAAAATGATGTCGATGGTGGAATGGAATGGAGTGTTTTCATCTGTTTTCACCAGATATGGGAGGTAATTGTGGGTAGCTTTAGCTTGAAGATCCATTGTAATGGATTCCGAATTCTTGAAGTAGAAACTCAGCATTCAACCAGAATTCTTGGAGGGTATCAAGATAGATGGGGGCGTCAGCGGTTAGGATTGTCAGGTATTTGGATTTTAAAATGATGTCGATGGTGGAATGGAATGGAGTGTTTTCATCTGTTTTCACCAGATATGGGAGGTAATTGTGGGTAGCTTTAGCTTGAAGATCCATTGTAATGGATTCCGAATGTGAGAGTGAGTGGGATTAGAGTAAGGGTTTGAGAATGAAGAAGGCAGTTTCAGTATTTTGAATACAATGAGACAGTGTAACGACTGTTGTGATAAAACAGGGTTTTTATAGGCTCTGGTGAAACCGCTGATGTGGCCAAAACTCTGCTTGTAGGAGCAGACATGGCAAACATCTGATGGTTAAACATCTGGTGGTGTACAGCTGTTTTGGCAAACATCTGATGCAATCAGCTGTTGTTTTACCAAAGTGCTGATGCTAACAGTTGTTTTTTTTTTGTTTTTTATAGATATATGTATATATATGTATAGATATATATATATATATATATAGATAATAAAACAGTTGTTTTATCTGATCAGAGGTTTGAAACAGATTTTTCAACTTAACAGTGGATAGAATGAATGAAACAGAGGTTGTTTTTATCTTTAACAGATTTTTCAACCAAAAGAGCTATTTTTAAGGATGGATTTTGATTTTCTGAAACATTTTAACGCTTTTATTAAAAAATTTGTGTTGTTTAATCCATGTTTAGCATACCAATTCTAGAAATCAGATTTGTAAAGGTAGATGTGTCTAAAGCTTTTGTCAACACATGTGCCAACTGATCCTCTGTTGGAACATGGTGCAGAGAAATCAAACCTTTTTCATAGCTATCCCTGACAAAATGATGTCTGATGTCTATGTGTTTGGTGGTTGAGTGAGAGACTGGATTTTTGATGATACTTTCAGTAGCTTGACTATCCAACATGAGTGGAGTCTTTAGTGCAGTTATCCCAAAATCCAGCAATTGATTTTGAAGCCACATGACTTGGGCTGTACAGCTTGCAGCAGCAGTGTATTCAGCCTCAGCTGTTGAGGTGGAAACAGCTGCCTGCTTTTTGCTTTGCCAAGAGACTAAGGCATTCCCTAGAAATTGGCACCCTCCTGATGTAGACTTCCTTGTTGTGTGACAGCCAGCAAAATCACTATCTGAATAACCTGAAAGCTCAATGTTTCCATTAGCAGGATACCAGATACCAAGTGTGGGAGCACCTTTTAGGTATCTGAATATCCTTTTCACAGCAATAAGGTTTGACTTTCTGGGTGAAGCCTGGGATCTTGCACAGACACAAGTGGCAAACATAATGTTTGGCCTAGATGCAGTTAAGTACAATAAAGACCCGATCATGCATCTGTAATGTGTTTGATCAACCAGTTCATCCTTGTCATCAATAGTGAGTAACTTGACTGTACTCATGGGTGTACTACATGGTTTACAGTCATTCATCTCAAATCTAGTTAACAAATTCTTTACATATTTATTTTGATGAATGAATGTATGCGCTTAGGATCGTCAAATCTACAAAGAGATTGATCAAACAAGTTTGATTCAGGTGCGGAATCCCTGAATCAATCACAATAATGATAATCAAACAATCAAAACACAGAAATCATCTTTCAAAGGTTTTTCTCATTCATAAACAACTCAAATTACACGTTTTAATAATGATTACAATCAAATCTAACGTGAAAATAAGTTGACACAAACACTAGGGAGAGACACAAAACAGGAGGGAATAAAATGACCAACAACTACTTTCAAAAATTGCTTAACCTATTTATAGGCCTGCACATTCGCCCATATTACATGGTCGAATGTGCAGGTTCGCCCAAATACCTCGTGCAAACCAAGCATTACATAACAATTAAAACTACATTCGCCCCTTTGTCTCTCTTTCGTATCTTTTCTCTCCTTCGCACCTCTCAATTTCTTCATTCGCCCATCAATCACCTCCTTCGCCCGTTCGACAATCACCAAAACACATGTTAATGTTAATCCAAAGCATTAGTCGCACAATAATGCATCTACAAACTCCCCCTCGACTATTGCTTGGATTGTTTAAGCCTTCGTTCTTCATCCATTCTCTTGTTCATCAGCTTTATTCGCAATAATTTCTTTTCTTCCAACGTCATCACCTTTTCAAATACTTGCTTCGGCTTTTTCTTCTTCGCTTCAGGAACCTCTTGAACTTTAACAAACTTGCCAAGCTTCTTATCATAGTCGCATCCGGCATTAATGTCATGAGCAAAGCACAGAAATACCACACGCTGGTATTTACTTGCTTGTTCAGCATCCTTCACATCGCTGAAAATGGGATTGTAATACAACATAATGATGTCCTCTTGTGAAAAATTCACCAACCACATGGGATCAAATATGTGTATCTTTTTGAAATTCTTGTCTCCATCTTTCAATACTATCACAACTTCTGCAATCTTCCAATCGTAGTACCACCAGATAAAGTCTTTTGCAAAATGTTGAGGAATCTGCAACAATGGAATATGTCTCAACACTTTTGGTGGTTTGTACTTTAGAGTCACCTTGGGCAAACCGGTTATATCATCAATGTTTTTCTTGTGAACAATCCGCTTCGGATACTGAGGTTCAAAAAGATTCCACTTCGTCCTGCTTTCTCTTGCCATTTTATCAGCAAAGTAGGCAATCTGATCATTTGATGTTCCAGTTAACTTGTGACGACAAATATCACGAATAGCCCAGTATGGGAGAGTCTTCAAATCATGAAATCTATCAAAGTAGAGTATCCCATTCTCCCACTTCACTGCAACACACTTCAACTGCTTTATAAACTTCCAACCCAACTCTTTTCCTTTAAACATTTCGTTGTGCAATTTATAAAAGATACCCTGAATCTCTGCTTTCGGACGATTGGCTTCTTTCTCTTTTAGTTTCCTCAGTTACTCTTTCAAGCTATCGGATTGTTTGATATGCGGTTTATCATGCCCTTTGAACACTTCATCAACAAACTTATCACTCTTCTCTTTTGCAAGTCTCTCGGCTTTATTTAATAGATCATCAGTGAAAGCAGTAAATCCAGAATCCTTGTCTTTCTTAAAATATTCTGGATACTCTTCACTGGTGACATCTTCAACTTCAATATCCTTGAACACAGGTACGTCACGATCATCAGAATGATTTCCAGCTTCCTTTTCAGGTAGATCAGGAATCTGGTTATCAGCCAATAATTCTTCTAACGTTTTCCCAACCTGCTTCGCTAAACCTTCAAAAATCTCCTTTGTCATCGCCGCCGAAACTTCACCATCTTCCAAATCTGGATCATTATACTCTAATTCAAGCACCCTGTCACAAGATTCAAAGATCTCAGAAAATCTGCTGGTCATGTCAATCGTCCAGACTCAATCAGTAAGCATCTGGCGATACATCTGTTTATCATCTTCAGACATAGACTTTAGCTTTTCATTCCAGAAGATCGTATCATCATCCACTGATCCTCCAGGAGCTTTAGAACTAGATTCTCCTCCTTTTCCAGATTCTCGTTTCTCATACTTATATTTGTCTGTATCATCATCATCATTGTCATCATCGTCATCCTCAAATGCAGAGCTGCTATCATCACGAGATCCATCATTCGAACCATCATCATCTCCATCATCCTTCTTCTTTTTAGAGGTCTTTCCAGCATCTTCATCAAGATCTTCATCATCCTCCTCTTCATCAGACAGTTCGAAATCAACCTGCTCCTCGTCTTGATCTTTATCCTCTTCACCTTCTTTCAACTGAGGAGCTCGAGAGTATAAATCTTTAATCAGATTATCCATGCTTTTATTACTCTCTTTTAGCTTCTTATTCTCTCCCTTCAAAGCTATAATCCTTCTGGTGTTCCTTTGCTCATGTTTTAACAGTTTCTTATTATCCTTCTGCAACCATTTAATCTTCTTTTTCAGCTCTTCATTGTTTTCATGTGATGTAACAACGACATCCAACATCTTTGAGTCGTTCTTTCTCAATTGGTCAATCTCTGTCTGCTGCTTGTTTATGATGTTCATCATCTCAGCAAGTTTCCGGTTAACAGTGTTCATCACATCACTATCCACTGTAACCTTTCGAGTAGAAACTTCAGCAACCTCAGGCAGTTTACCCTTCTTCATCTTCTTCAGTACATTATCCAATGCTTCATTAAAAGCATCAACAGGTATTTCAGCTCCCTGTTCAGTACTGGAAGTAGTTGTGGTTTTCTGCTTCTTCGAGGCTGGAGCAGCAACTGGTGATTTCGAGCTTGAAGCAGGTGGCAACTTCTTTCCTGCTATTAACGATTCAATCTCTCTAGCTCATTTCTCTGCGGGCTTTATCACCTTTTCTTTCTTCTTGAATTGGGGCTTCTTTGGTTTCTCCCCCTGAACTGGTGAACCAGGAAAATCTCCTGCTCCCAAACCTAAACCCTCATCCTCTTCATCCAAGTGAATAGGGCTATTCATTCTCTGTTCCTCCACAGATCTATTCAAACTAGCAGACTCACCAGCCACAGTGGCCTTGGGCGTGGTAGTCTTTACAGTCTCAGTATCCGAATCCCAATGTTCATCCTCCTGCGTCTCTTCAGAATCGACTGACGCTTCATCAACAAGGTGTAACCCTTTCTTAGCCACAGTCTTATGTCTTCTTGACACTTTCTTCTTCTTTGTAGGCTCAGTTTCAGGAACAACTTCAATCCTGATTTCTTTCTCTTTCCCTTTCCCACTCTTAGCTCCCACATTCACAACCTGTCGCTTTCGCTTTGCCTCTGGATCAACAGGATGTAATGGATTGTCTTCGTCTGATGCACTATCAGCATGCCTTACCTCACCTTTACCTGGATCCTCATAGTCAATCCTCGCCAAATGTCCAAATAAACGTCTAACAGGTGGACGTTCATTCATTGACAAGCCTTTATAAGCCTTCATTCTTGCCAATGTATTGATGGACATATGTTCTTGAACTATAATCTGCTTTGGATCCCTCTTCAACTCTTTATACTTGTGATCAAATATCATCTGAAGGAATCGAGGATACAACAAAAACTTCAAATTCCTTGTGCCTCTGACAGGTTCCAACAGATGTTCCATAAGCATCCCTGATACATTGAACGATTTGTTCAATATCAGTGCAACCATCATTGAGCTAATACTCTTCCTCATCAAATCATAACCTCCAGCAGCTGAACCGAATACATGAATAATAACATGCGCCAAATACTTGAATTGGGGACAAAGCTTTCCCTTGTGTAACGAACCATCAGTAATCGGCCCGTTATATTTCATCCTTAGGAAGCATTTCCTCTGTTCAGTAAAGCTAAGTTCTCTAGGATCAGTCTTTTCATCTCCAAGCTTCAAAGCTTCCCTGATATCATTCTCTGAAACAATAACCAATTTTCCTTGAATCTTGCTGACCAGAGATGATTCACATTCCCAGAAATCCATTTTCGCATTCGTCCAGAACCCTTGTAGCATGTCTCGATAGATAATAGCAGGTGTAGCAATTGCATCTATCACCCGACTTCTCTTCAGAAACTCGATAATCTCTGTAAACTCAGTATGTTTCTTAACGTCCCCAAGATATGCACAACATTTATGCGCATTCTCGAATGGCAAAAGTTCTTCATTTCCTTTCTCAGCAGCTTGTGCAGATGATCCAGTTTGTTCAGTAGGTTTTTCTTGTTCAGACATGGTTTATACTGCAAAACAAAACAAGTAAACACGTTAAAAATCGACAAAATAATCAAAGTTTGAAAATTTGGTAATTGAACTCTACATTCGCCCAAACGGAGGTGCGAATGAGAGATTCTGGATACGAATGTGAAGTTTCATAGGTGCGAATGTAAAATGTTTTTGAAAAATGTTTCATTCGCCCAAAAAGAACATCTCCTTCGCCCAGATTTACACTTTCGACCGTTCGAAAGGTGCGAAGGGACTGTTCTTCAATTCAAATTTTAAATTTTGAAAATCAGTGATTATAAACATGTAATTTTGATTCATTATGCACCTAAAACCTCCGATTATTGTTTCCTAATCATCAATTTTATCAGTTATTTATTGAATTAGTGTTTTATAACAAAAACTAGGGTTTGAATGACTTTAAACAATCGATTATGCATTCTGATCATGTTTAAACCATTGTTTTTGCATATTCTCCCCCTAAAACACTCATTCAATGAATCCCTGTCAATAAGATGGTCAATTATCAATTATAAATCCCTGTTCTATCACAGTTAGGGCTTGAACACAAAATCACTGATTAAACATTCAATAATGGATGATAACCTGTAAAGATTAAGGCAAAATGATCAGTACTATGAGACGAACACAATGGTAAGATCTAAATGGCACGAGCAACAAGTGGACTTTAAATCAGAATTTTTGAAATTTTTTTGTAAGGGGTCGAATGAGCAGAGATGGTTATTTATAGACTGCTCCTTCGACCGTTTATGGTGGTCGAATGTGAAGCTTTTGTCTCCTTCGCCCCTAATGAAAGGTGCGAATGAGATAAAAGGGTTCGAAAGAGAAAAACAACTTAAGAACTCTCACATTCGCCCAAAATGAAACGTACGAATGAACATAAAATTCCTCCTTCGACCCAATCGAATGGGCGAAAGTAAATCAGGAATTTTGAAAATTTTACCAAATCTCAAAATCGAGTCCCGTTCAAAATATTTTCCAACTTTTAAGCATCCGACAATCATATTTTCTCAATTAAAGATGACAAAGCTCAAATGGTTCGCCAAGGTTTAGAAAATCGTCATCAACCACCATCAGCTATCAAAAATAAGATAGAAATGTAAAATCTTTTTGGATTTTCTAAAGTTTATGTTAAAACACATCTAAAATCTTTTTGAGTTTTGCAATTTTTGACGAGAAAATAAAATGCATAAATGTAAAGAGAAAACAGTAAATGTTTTGGGATTTCCGGTAAAGGGATCATATCAGTTATTGAGAAATCTGATCACACAGTTGTTCTTTTGATTATTATCATTAAAGATAATGTGTGATCTAGCAACTGCTAATATTGTGATCCACATAAACTCACATGCAGACTTTTGTGCAGTGCTTTAGACTGATACTATTATGTATAGTATAAACATAATTGTCTGTGATTCCCACGCACACGACATACTCCCGTATCAAAAAGTAAATGCACAAAGACTCATTGTAAAGCGTGATTATGCTTTCGTCGTCTGTAATTTACAAAGTATAATGCACAGAGGTATACAGGTCAGCAAATTAATGCAGCAAAGTAACATGTGCACTCTACCAGGTTGAGGACTGATATTAATCATGATTTGCATCAGTGATTAATACGATGTAATAGATAATCTTTGATCATCATAAAACATGGAAAGTTACTCAATTCGGTAACTTTAGGATTTGGCATAAAGCTCTTTTATAAAGACACCCTATTTGATCTAGGTCCGTAATGACTTACATCAGAAGATCAGAGAGGCTATCCCCAGACAACTAATATCATAACGACCCTAAACCTCCGAGTTTTGTACAAATACCCTATCAAACGAAATTACGGTACTAAGACCATATGCCAATGAGGAGTTCATCCACACAACAATTCGTTTGATATGTATGTATCAGGCACGCAGTATTAGGTCTACGAAGCCTATCAGCACATCGCACAGACTCAGACACACGCTCTATATATCATTACATTTCTTAGAATGTGTCAGATCCCCACTGATGTACTATCATTTCCCCTTTTTCTCCAGGAAATCATTTTGATTATTCTGATTTTTATAAATTTTTGAATTTACTGTTCCCAAGGATAAGCTGGAGCATTTCAAATATGTGGCTGCCCAGATATCGTTTGTTCACAGAAATATGACGGCATTAATCTAAGGGAAGAAGATATAGCAGTCAGCAAAGAAATTTTCTAATTTTTTATGGATTTTGAAATTTTTCAATGTTTTTGGATTTTCAAAATTTTTTGGAAAAACAGTAAAAATTAAACTAAAAAGCGATAAACTGAGGTTGTGATCAGTCTTGTTTTTCTTTAATACCATTAGCTTTCAAAAGATATTCAAATCTCGATTTATCAAAAGCTTTGGTAAAAAGGTCTGCGCGTTGGTAATCAGTGTGGATTTTGACCATATCGATCAACTCTTTAGCATAACAATCGCGGATAAAATGATATTTAATCCGGATATGTTTAGCCTTTGAGTGATTTACTAAGTCTTTTGTTAATGCGATTGCAGCTTCATTATCACAGTAAATAGGGGTTTTAATAAATTGCAAACCGTAGTCCACCATCTGTTGTTGGATCCAAAGAACCTGTGAGCAGCAGCTCGATGCTGAAACGTATTCTGCTTCACATGTGGATAATGCAACTGCGGTCTGTTTCTTGCATTGCCAGGTCACGAGCCTGCTCCCCATAAACTGGCATCCAGCCGTTGTGGATTTGCTGTCTTTGTCACAGCCGCCCCAATCTGCATCACTAAAAGCGATTAGGTCAAAATTATCATCATTAGGGTACCATAGTCCTCTCGACGGACAACCCTTCAGATATCTAAGGATACGTTTGACAGCTGCAAGATGACTCTGTTTCGGCTTCGATTGATAACGTGCACAGAGACATGTGGCAAACATTATATCAGGTCTGGAGGCAGTGAGATACATCATAGATCTGACGATTGCTCTGTATGAAAATGGATCAGTTAACTCCCCCTTAGCGTTAACTCCAATCCCGTGATTAGGTTGTATTGGGGTGTCCATCGGCTTCGAATCATCCATCTGGAATCGGCTCAAGACTTCGGAAACATATTTCGTCTGGTAAATAAAGATCCCCGTTGGTCTTTGTTCCACCTGCAAGTAGGGCTGTTCAAAATCGGATAATCCAAAATTCGAATCCGAAAAATCCAAAAATCCGAATCCGAATTATCCGAAATTTTGGATAATCCGATTTTCGGATATCCGAAAATCGGATTATCCGAAATTTCGGATTCGGATCCTGATTTTGAAAATTTTCGGATAATCGGATTATCCGAATCCGAATATTAAATATATATATATATATATATAAATATATAATATTATATACACTACATAACACAATACACAATCCTAAATCCTTAATCCTTCTAACTCTAAGTCCATACTCCTCTAATCTATAGCTGTTGCTCTCTCTTCTCTCCTCTATAACAGCCCCCGTCCACCTCGTATCCGACCTCCATAGCCCCCTTCCATCAAAATAATAAGTTTTTTTTTTATATATTTGTTGTTCAAATTTCGTTTATCTAAGTTCGATTTTTGTTTTTTTAATAGGTTCATGTTTTAGGCATAAAGGAGAACGTTTTTTATAGGTTTTTATTATTATTTTTTATTATTTTTTTAATTTTTTTTAAGTTTCGGATTATCCGTTGGATGATCCGAATCCGAATCCGAAATTTCGGATATCCGAATTTCGGATATCCGAAATTTCGGATTCGGATTCGGATCTCAATATTGACTATCCGAAATTTCGGATTATCCGAAATTCGGATTATCCGATTTTGAACACCCCTACCTGCAAGCCTAGGAAAAACTGCATCTCTCCCATTGCGCTCATCTCGAACTTTTCCTGCATAACACGTTCAAATTCTCTGCACAGAAGTTCGTTAGTAGACCCAAATATAATATCGTCAACATAAATCTGGACTAGAAGCAAGTCATCGCCTGTTCGTTTAGTGAACAGTGTGCAGTCTACCAAACCTCGCTTGAATCCTTTTGAGAGAAGATACGTGCTCAGCTCCTCATACCATTGCCTTGGAGCTTGGTGCAACCCGTAGAGAGCTTTGTTCAGTACGTAGACCTTATCCCGGTGAATAGGGTCTTCAAAGCCTGGTGGTTGACCTACGTATACTTCCTCCTTGACCACACCGTAAAGGAATGCCCTCTTTACATCCATTTGATACACCTTAAATTTCTTGTATGATGCAAACGCTAGAAACATTCGGATTGCCTCTAAGCGTGCAACTGGTGCATAGATTTCGTTGTAATCGATTCCCTCCACCTGATGAAATCCTTGTACAACCAAATGAGCTTTGTTCCTTACGATCACTCCTCTATCATCCTTTTTGCACTTAAACACCCACTTCGTTCCAATCTTCTTTCTTCCCGGGGGCAGATCTGTTAGTGTCCAGACGCCAAGTTTCTGAAACTGCAACAACTCCTCTTGCATTGCTTCCACCCAAGCGTCGTCCAAAAGAGCATCCTTGTAAGTTCGCGGCTCCACCTGCGAAACATAACAAGCAAATGACCAGTCATTCTGAAAACCAGATTTTTGTATTTTGGAATATAAAGCAAGATTGCCAAGGTTTTCTGGTGAGTTCGCATTCCTCAATTGTCCTCTTGTCATCACACTGCTACGAGGATCACCAATAACCTGCTCGATCGGGTGAATTCTATGTATTCTAGATTCCGGATAATCGGGTACTTGGACTCCCGTCTGAGTAGTTAAGTTCTCTGCTGAAACCAGATCATTACCCACATTCGATGTTGAAGCACCATTTGTAGTTGGGTTCACTGGTGGTGTCATTGTAGCATGGTCTAAGATAGCTTCACTTCTAACATCATCGTCGTCATCTTCAGATTCTGATGAATTCAACGTTGTGGAAGCTTCTTGAAATACTTCTTCTTCAATGACAGGAACATTGGTATCATTAGAAGCTGCTTGAGGATTCATGGTAATCGGACGCACTAACGGTGAAGTCACTGCGTTTTCGACCTCGTAATATAAACGTAGTACAGCCTCTTCAACCAAGCTATCTAGGTTGAATGATTCAAAGAAATCTTTGTAATCAAACATCCAGTCTGGACCGCTCCCCTGTAAATTCTGAGTGTACCGTTGTACTTCAACGTTAGCCCACTCCTCGACCTGATGATTTCTTTTGTTGAATACCCGTTTGAGCGGGGTTGCATATCCAACAAAGTATCCTTCCTCAGCCTTTGGTGCGAACTTCTCAGATGGATTAAGCATAGTACAAGGAGCTCCAAACGGTTCTAGATACTCCAAAATCGGCTTGCGACGATTCAACAGCTCATAAGAAGTTTTGCCAAACTTCTTCGCCGTTAAAACGCGATTGAGAGTATAACAAGCTGCGTAAATTGCTTCGTTCCAGAACATTACTGGAAGATTTGAGTCCGCAAGCATTGTCCTCGCCGTTTCAATTAGAGTCCTGTTTTTACGTTCCGCGACACCGTTCTATTGTGGGGTATACGGAGCACTATATTCATGATGAATTCCTTTGTTTTCACAAAGATCGTCCATCTGTGCATTTTTAAACTCCGTCCCATTGTCACTCCTAATCCTCTTGATCTTGAGACCATAGATATTTTCCAGACGAGTGAACAGAACTTTCAAATTGTCAAATGTGTCGCTCTTCCTGTGTAAGCACATCACCCATGAAAATCTTGAATAATCATCAGTCACCACAAGACAGTATAACTCCCCAGCATGACTCTTACGCTTGACCGGTCCAAACAGATCCATGTGCAAACGTTCAAGTGGTAGTTCAACGGAATTAACTTCCTTTGGTCTATGGGATTGTTTGTGCTGCTTACCCTTTTTACAACTTACACACTTGTCATTTAGGTGAAAATGTTTAACGTTCACGCTTGTGACAAGTTCATTCTTCACCAATTGATTCATCTTTCTGAGGTGAATGTGTCCCATCCTCATGTGCCACATAATGGATTCTTTTTCTGTAGCCTTGGAGAGGAAACACGTGACTTGGCCTTGGGTGGTCATTGCCTTTGACATATCGAGAATGTACAGGTTGTTCACTCTCGGCGCCTTTAGCATCACCCACTCTTTCGGTAATTCAAACCTCGGCTTGAGTATGTAGCAAGATTTGTCGTCAAAGTACACAGAAAATTGCTTGTCGCATATCTGACTGACACTCAACAGATTGTAATCTATCTGCTTCACATAAGAAATTCTTTCGAAGCTCACAATCCCATTACTCACACTACCCTCCATGGTAATATAGCCTCCTTTGTTCCCGGCAAACACTACATAGCCTCCATTGATGTTTCGAATATCGAACAGTAGCGAAAGATCCCCAGTCATATGGCCAGAAGCTCCACTGTCAACAATCCAAAGACTGCTAACAGGGCCAGCTGAAACTCCCTGCACATATCAAGCAGAAAAGTTAGATTTTTCGGGGGACCCAAGCCTGTTTGGTCTTGGGTCTTTGAACTGATTGTTTCAAAGAGTCAGTTGTCTCACAAACATCTTGGGTTTTATCAACCTCTTTCTTTTCACACAAATCTTTTTCTTTCTCAGATTTCACATTTTGTGAACTTGAAGCACCCTCAGAACCCTTTGATGACAAAGATTGTTCAGTCCGTTTCAAGATCCGGATCTGAGATTTTGAGGTCTCAGCCGGTTTCTTTACTTCTTCCTTGAACGATACCTTCTTGGTTACCTTCTCTGATTTAACAGAAACAGGTCCAACTGCTGGTTTGACATTAGGTTTAGCAGGAACCTTTTTGTTTTCAGCAGTTGCATTCACCAATGGTTTCTTCCATGGTTTCTCAGTGGCTATCCGGTTGCGTCTGTCATAAGTCATCGAACGATTTTCCCTCCTTTTGAAATAGTTGTTTTGGTTATAAAAAGGTGCTTGTTGAGGGAAAAACTGTCTCTGTGGATAACTGTGATTATCAACCGGACAATCATATCGTTGCTTCATCTCCACCTCGTGCCTCTTGTGTCGTACATACGGGCAGTAGGCAAGTAAATGCCCCCTTTCCCCGCACTTAAAACACGCACGGTACTCTTCGTAGTTTTCCTTGATATTCGACTTATAATAACTAGCAATGGGATATTGATCAACCATACACTGTCTTCTTAAACTCTCAGGAGCGGGGTCCTTTGAGTAAGTCGGCTCAATAAAACTATTTGACTTGTCTGTTGGTTTAACAAATTGTGTGACATTGACCTTTGGGTCTTTAGAATTATCCGAATGAATTTTATTTAAAATAGCTGGAGGAATATCATTGGTTCGTTCATGTTTCGGAAACCAAATGGTACTTTCCTGCCAGATCTTTTCAATTTTAGAATGATTTGCAAATTGAATCGGATATTCTTCATCAGACATAATCTTATCGGAGCCTTGCATCCGATAGAAAACTTTCACAGGTTTATCACACGATTCATTTTTCTCATCATTTGGTTTTTCAACTTTCTTTTCAACAGACTTAACAACATTCTTTTCAACATTCTTAACCACTTTCTTTTCAGCATTCTTAACAACAGACTTCTCAACTTTCTTATCAACATTCTTTGCTGATTTATTCTTTCTGTGAGCGTTAGCCATGGGATGGACAATCTGAGATGGTGAAACCGGTTCAGTAGTGATGATGTGATTTTCATCAGGAATATCACTCACTTTTTCAACAACCGTCTCAGACTGTTCATCCTCTTCATCAGAATCATCAGCAGCAACCACACCTTCATTGTTTCCCAGAACAGGTCTAACATCAGAATACGGGTCTCCGACACTGGATGTGTTGGACTCGTTATCTGATGTAGAGTCAGATTTGATTAAGCTCTCCGGTTCTATTGCATGCAAATTATGGTTTTCGAACAACACCGGAGCTGGGACAGCTTTGTAGTTTGCACTACTCGACTGTGAAGGTTCTTCTATGATATGGTCAACTACATAAGCAATGTGCTTATAGCTTTCAAGCTTTTTGTTTACTTTCTCGGCAAAGCACTTGATGGTGGCCATTTCCAATTTTGTGTTTTCTAAATCGTTGATATAGTTATTTATGGCCATTTGTTTTAACGACAAAGTCTTTTTCAATTCAGAAATATCTTTCTTATATCCATCAAGTACTTTGTTAAACTCTTTTGATTCTTTCTGATACAATTGACAATTGATTTTTGCACTCTCAAGTTGAACCTTGAGTTGCTTATTTTCATCTGTCAATTTATCACAAATTTTGCAATTCTTAACACAAGTTGAATTGGAATTAACAGTAGATTCGGTACTTACCTGCTTAGGAGGTTCTATCATTGCCATTAGAGCAAAATGAGCTTCCTTCCCAGCGAAAAACTTGGAGTAGTCAATTCTGGTGCAAGCATCATCCACCATGCATGACCTTCCGAGTCATCAAGAAATCAGCTTCAGCAAGCAACTGGTCAATGTCCTCATCCAGTGAATTAACACTAGATTCAGAGTCAGAATCACTTTCCTCATCAGAATAAGTGGAATCAAACTGTTCTGGAATATCAGCAACAGTATCCATAACCATTCCAGTCTTCTTCTCAGCACAATCAACATCAACATTCATCTCATCATTTACCTCTTCAATCTTTAACTCACTCATCTTCTCAGACACAATCTCTTCTTCAACCTCCACCGGTTCATCCAAGTTCATCTTCTGTGCCACACAAGCCACATTACCAGCTGTAATTTCTTCCACACCCAACTGCATACCGGTCCAATCGAAACCCTCATCCTTCTATATCACCAAAGCTTGATTTGGGTTTTCAGTTTGGGTTTGTGTGTTTGATGTAGATATGGGAATGATTGTTCGGTTTGAGTTCTGTTGTGTTTGGTTTTGGTTTTGTGATGTGGATTGTCTAGCATTGTTATTTTGTTGGTTATTTTGGCGGTTTTGATAGTTGTTGTGAGGTTGAAAGCTTGAAATGTTGTTGGAACTTTGGTATGATACTTGGTTTTGGTTTTGAGTTTGACGGTTTTGGTATGTAAAGTTGAATGGATTTCGATTACCTTGTTGTGCTGGCTGTGTGCACTCTCTTTTAAAATGACCTTTTTCACCACAGTTGAAACAAGTTACTTTGGCTTTGTTGAAGCCATAAGTGGTGTTAGGATAAGTTGAAAGATCCGTTCTCCCGGTCTTCTGAATAAAGTCAGTGGCTGTTCTCATGATTCTTGCAAAAGCCCACTGTATATCCATCAATTCCATCTCTTCCTTGTCGATCTGTGCATAGTCCTCATTGGTCAAATTGTTGTTCCCAATTTGACTAGCAACCAGACCATTGTATGATGCTACCATCGCTAAAACTAATGCTACATGTTGTTGAGCAATCTCAACAGTAACATTATTTAGATTTGAAGTTTCCAACACAATCGGGTTTTGGTTCGGTTGGCTTTGGTTAAGTTGAATTTGGTTCATTTGAGGGTTGTAAGGTTGTTGTTGTTGAGGTTGGCTAGCAGAGTAACACGCTGCTTGTTGCATGGGTGAAAATGGTGGAATATAGGTAGTTGTTGTAGGATATGATGGTGAGGTATATGAAGATGTTTGAGCAAGGTAGCTGATTGGTTGTTTGGGTGGTTCAACGATGTTGGATACGCACGCGATGTGTGGAGCAACATTGGTAGTAGAACTGGAAGTAGTATGGGAAGAAGATGTACCACCAAGATAAAGTTTCGGATTCTGAGGAATTTGAGCCCTCTTTGCTTTCCTCTTCTCCTCCATCTCTTTGTTCTCCAGTTTCTGTATAAACTCATTGATCGTCCAATACTGGTACGCATCCTTCTCTTTCAACACTTCAATATGCTGGTTCCAATAAGGTGGCAACGCATCGGCAAACTTGTCCACCAGTTCGGACATAGGTATGCTAATCTCATAGCTTGACAGCTCTGTGAGTAAGTGGCAATACCTTGGAACCAATTCTTTCAAAGTCTCGTTACCCATGTAACTAAAATTCTCAAACTCTTTGCGAAGCTCCTCCATCCTTAGCTTCCTAGTCTTCTCATTACCATCATGTCTGTTTCTCAACATGTCCCACAGCTGCTTAGAAGTTGTGCAAGAACCAAACTGATGCAGCAAATCTGTGTTGATAGCTTGGGACAATTGAGAAAACGCCTTTTTCTCAATAGCAAACCTTTTCTTCTCATCGTCTGCTAGATTCTCCAAAGAAATAGGCTCTCCTGTGTTCTCCAAGATCGGAGCAACATAGCCTTTCACAATCATTTGCCATGCCTCAGTTCCCTCTAAACCCATCCCCTCCAAATGGATCTTGAATTTAGTCTTCCACGTGTTGTAGTCGACCATCTCCATAAGCTTAGGTGGTCGGTTTCCACTTCCAGATGACAAGTCTTGAATAAGCGTTGATATGGCATTGGTCGTCTGTGTGTGAACCGCTGCTGTAGCTACTCCCCAATAGTCACCAATCGGTTGCGGTTGTGGTTGCGCAACATGTTGAGGAATAGTGCTAGTCATAGCCATATAGTTGATAGGTTGTGATGGTTGACTAGACTTTTGGGCAGCAACCGACCAAGGATCCATGGTTGTCTGCTGTTGTGGTGTCGTGTTGGGTCGTGGTGTAGTCAGAAATTTCCACATCTTGATCTGAAAATGTTTAAACACGAAAAGATTAGAAAAGTTTAAAACAGTTTTCTCCTTCGTATGAATCGAGTGGTCGAATGAGAGAAAATGTTCTCCTTCGACCGTTTTCAAAGATACGAATGAAAGATATAACAAACACAAATTTCTTTCGACCGTTTGACTCTCTTTCGACCGTATGAATTTCTCCTTCGACCGTTCGAATGGTCGAATGAAACAGGTATGGTCGAATGAACACCAATACACTAACAAACTCTAGGTTCGACCAATTAAAACACCACCTTCGACCAAAAATCCTTTGGTTCGACCGTTTAGCACACACGTTCGCCCATTTCTCCCTAGGTTCGACCCTACACTTTCAAAAACGGTTATTCTTTGAAAATCAGTTGATTTTGATCAAAATTTTCAAAAGATGAAAGAATTTGATGATTTTAATCAGGTTTTGATTTGGATTTGATTTGGAACAAGTTTATCAAAGAGAATTATCCATTTTATCCATGAAAACAAGCTCTAATCAATCAATTTATCACCAATTCAATGTTATCAATGAAAACAGAAAGTTTTTGATCAAAATAGGGTCCAAATCTGCTGTAAAATTATCAAATTGTGGTTGTTTGATCCATAATGGCTCTGATACCACTTTGTATGCGCTTAGGATCGTCAAATCTACAAAGAGATTGATCAAACAAGTTTGATTCAAGTGCGGAATCCCTGAATCAATCACAATAATGATAATCAAACAATTAAAACACAGAAATCATCTTTCAAAGGTTTTTCTCATTCATAAACAACTCAAATTACACGTTTCAATAATGATTACAATCAAATCTAACGTGAAAATAAGTTGACACAAACACTAGGGAAAGACACAAAACAGGAGGGAATAAAATGATTAACAACTACTTTCAAAAATTGCTTAACCTATTCATAGGCCTGCACATTCGCCCATATTACATGGTCGAATGTGCAGGTTCGCCCAAATACCTCGTGCGAACCAAGCATTACATAATAATTAAAACTACATTCGCCCCTTTGTTTCTCCTTCGTATCTTTTCTCTCCTTCGCACCTCTCAATTTCTTCATTCGCCCATCAATCACCTCCTTCGCCCGTTCGACAGTCACCAAAACACATGTTAATGTTAATCCAAAGCATTAGTCGCACAATAATGCATCTACAATGAATGTGCCATTTTGCAGTTGTTTCATTTGGAGACCAAGGAAACACTGAAGTTCACCCATAACACTCATTTCAAACTCTGCTGTCATGAGTTCCCTAAACTCTTCACACATTTTGTTACATGTGGATCCAAAAATGATGTCATCCACATATATTTGAACAATCATTAAATCTTTCCCTCTCCATTTCAAAAATAAGTTTTTATCAATTTTACCTCTTGTGAAACCAATGGATAAGAGAAAAGTGGAAAAAGTTTCATACCAGGCCCTTAGTGCTTGCTTGAGTCCATACAGAGCTTTATTAAGCTTGTAGACATGATCAGGATGGAATGTGTCTTCAAAACCAGGTGGTTTACATACATAGACCTCCTCCTGAATTTTGCCATATAGGAAGGCACATTTGATATCCATCTGATACACCTTGATGTTGTGGTTGACAGCAAAGGCTAGAAAGAGTCTAATAGCTTCTAACCTTGCTACAGGAGCAAAGGTTTCATCATAGTCTATTCCTTCTTCTTGTCTGAAGTCTTGAACCACAAGCCTGGCATTATTCTTGACAACAATACCCCTTTCATCAGTTTTGTTTTTAAAGACCCACTTTGTGCCTATTGGACAAACATCCTTAGGCAGTGGTACAAGTTCCCATACTTGTTGTCTTTTAAACTGAAGGAGCTCTTCTTGCATAACTTCTACCTAACTGTTGTCTTTTAGTGCCTCTTGGTACTTGACAGGTTGTGTGAGAGATAGAAACCCTGCAAAAAGACAGATATTGGAGGATTGGCTTCTAGTTAGCACACCCTCTCTGATGTTTCCAATGATTTGGTCTGGTGGATGAGCTCTTAGGTAGATTAGATCTCCCTGATATGGTATGATGGCATTTTGAGGTGAAGGACAGAGGTTTGGTGACTCTGTTGTTGTAACATCTGTTTGCACTTCTGTAGTGCCATCAGATGTTTGAAATGGAAGTGGGGGAATGGGTCCAAGTGGTGTAAAACTGGACTGACTTTTGTCAACGGATGTTTGACTTTTGTCAACAGATGATTGTGCAGTGGTTGTGAGAGGTGAAGCAGTGGTTTGAGGGTAAGACTGGCCAACAGTGGTTGACTCAGCTGTGACAGAGTTTTGACAGTTGTTTTGAACAGCTGCTTCTTCTGATGCAGAATAGATTTTATAGTGACTGTGGATCACACCATCTGTTCTGTAATCTTGTTGTGGAGATTGTGGAGTACCTGCATTGTTAGTTTTAACAGTGATATCTTCAAATTTGAATTTATCTAAATCAAACAATTCAGCAGGATTTGCTGGGATTTTTAGGGATGAAAGTTCATTGAACTTTACATTCAGAGTTTCTTCTATTGTCTTGGTCCTTGTGTTAAACACTTAATAGGCCTTGGCAGTAGAAGAATATCCTAGAAAATAACCACAATATACTTTGGCTGCAAATTTTGAAATGGAATCTTTGAGATTTAAAATGAAACATGGGTAGCCAAAGATTTTGAAAAATGAGATTAATGGTTTGATTTTGAACAAAATTTCATAAGCAGTTTTTTATGTCTTGGGTTGATCAAAACTCTGTTTTGAACATAGCAAGCAGTGTTTACAGCTTCTGCGCAGAAGGACAGTGGCAAACTAGAATCTGCTAGCATGGTTCTTGCAGCTTCTATAAGAGTTCTATTTTTCCTCTCAAGCACCCCATTTTGCTCTGGTGTTCTTAGGATGCTGTACTGCCTCACAATCCCTTTTGACACACAGAAGTCATCCAACTCCTTATTTTTAAACTCTGTTCCATTGTCACTTCTAAAGACTTTTACTAGCAAGTCATATTGTTTTTCAACTTTGGTGACAAAGTCCTTCAAAATACCTACAGTCTCATCCTTAGAGTGTAAAAAGTAAGTCCATTTAAACCTAGAAAAATCATCAACTATGACAAGACAAAATCTTTTTCTTCTTAGACTCATGATTTTAACTGGGCCAAACAAGTCCATGTGCAACAATTGTAGACATTGACTTGTTTTGGACTCATCAATGGATTTGTAAGAGCTTTTATGTTGTTTTCCTTTTAAACAGGAAACACAATGCTCATCACATTTGAATTCTTTTGATGGTAAGCCTCTGATAAGACTTTGTTTGGAGAGTGAGTTGATAGTTTGAAGGTTGGTATGACCCAGTCTCCTATGCCACAATTATGTTTCCTTTGTGGAGGCAGCAGAAAACAAACAGACATTTGCCATAGGATTGTCCTTCAACATATCAACTACATACACATTGCCACTTCTATGACCAACAAGTTGTGCTTTGCTCTTAGCAATGATGGTATCAATCTTTTTCACCACTTCTGGCCCAATAATCTTACAAGTTTTCTTAGTGAAGAATGAGCCATAACCTTTGTCACTCATTTGTGAAACACTAAGGAGATTAAATTTAAGATTATCAATAAGATTGACATTTTCAAACTTGAGTTTCCCAGCCTGAACAGTCCCTGAACCCAACACCTTACCTTTTGAATCATTACCAAAGGATATATCACCCCCTCCATGAGCTAAGAAGTCCAAAAAAAGGGCTCTACATCCTGTCATGTGCCTGGAGCCTCCACTATCTACATACCAAAGACTATCTAAACAAGCAGAAGCTCTCTGCACAGCAGTAATGAATTAGTTTTGGTGAGTGTCCAAAGCCAAGTTGGCTTTGGATGGGTCCTCAGACTTCTCAGACTCAAGCTTTGGAAGATGATTAGTGGTTTGAACTAGTTTTTGAATCAAGTTCAAAAACTGTTGCTGACCATTTGCAAGTGCTTGAATGTCAACACTTGGGCCAACAGTTGTTTGATCACTTCCAGACAGATGATAATACCCATAGGGATTTCTGTTCACTCTTGGCTTAGAAGGTCTTTTTGGTTCCTCATAAACATGTGACAGATATTGACATGGTGGTTGTCCATATCCTCTTGGGTACTTGCTTGTGGGTGGAGCATCTGTTACTTGGACATCCCTGGGAGCAGATGTTTCAAGACTTTTGGTAACAAATGTTTGGGCTGGTGTGAAGGTCTGTTTGGGCTTTCCTTTTGAAGTACTCACCACTTGACTTGCAAGAGTTTTAGCCTTGTACTGTTGTATTTTGACATCAAAATTTTTGAGATACAGACACTCTTTGGTTTTGTGATTCTTTTTCCCACATATTGAACATGTGGCTTTGGAATCACATGCACTTGTTCCTTTGTTAATATCATATGCTTTTAGAAGAAAACAGTTTTTAGTAACATGATTCTTCTTTTCACAGAAATCACAGAACAAGTGGACAGACTTTTCTTTCTTTTTCCCTTTTTCAACCTTCTTTTCAGCAGATGTTTGAGCATCTGCTGAAAGGTTTTTCAAGGGAATGATCTTTGCCTGAGGTGCTGTCTTTCCCTCAAGAGTTTTGAAATCAACAGGTTTAAAGTTCTTAAGAGTACCACACTCATCAGACCAAGTAGGTTTAAATTCATAATTTTCAGGTTCAGTAAATGATGGGGAACCTTCTGGTTTTTCTAGAACAATTTTCTTACCATTTGGTTCAGTGATTTTAATCTCTTGACCCTTCAAATTTGTTGGTACTATCTCAACTAACTTTTGATCCTTTTTGTCAGTGTTTTCAAAAGCTGGAGCAGTGGTTTCAAAACCAAAACCAAACTTCACATGACTTTTGGTTTGTTTGTTGAGTAGCATTTCAAAACCTCTACATGATTCCACCCATTTCTGACATTCAACTTGGGTGGACTCAAGCTCACTTTTACAACTCTGATATTTTGTTATCATAGTTTGGAGCTGGTCTTTGGTTATGGTTGCTTCATGTTTTAAACTGCTTATTTTAGATTCTTTTTCAGTTAAATTTGATTTTAATTCTTTTGAAAGCTTCTCAAATTTAACTTCATCATCTAAAATTTTCTTTCTAAGGTTTTCATTCACCTCTTTGATGTTAGAAAATGCTATCACACATTTGTTAGAACATAAATCCTTAAGAATTTGAGGAGATACCTTAGCAGCAGCCATCAATGCACAATCACACTTGCACTCACAATCATCAGATGCACCCCAGGGATCTGAGAGATTCACAACCTCTTCTTCAGGTTTTTCACCTGCAACTACTTCATCAACAACATCATCAGTCACAACTTTAGATTCAGTCACCACCTCCTCAGACTCATCTTCTTCTACCATAGCCATGAAACATAAATTTTCTGGTTCATTTTCAGCTTTGGCAACTAGTGCAAAATTTTCATCTGTTAACTCATCTGGTAGACTGCTCCAATCAACAAAGCCTTGTGTGAAGAAACTCTGTTGACTGGTCTCTGCAGGAGCAGAGGATGAAGCAGCAGTCATTGGCATAGGTGCCTGAGCAACAGGTGTTTGCACATAGTGGATCTGAGGAACAGTGGTTTGGACAAACTGGACAGGAACAGTGCTTGAGGACTGTGCAAAATGAGCAGTGTTTTGCACATTTGGTCCAGGGGTATTATAGGAATTTTGATAAGTGTTGGTCTGAGGTCTTTGATTAGGATAGGTAATTATAGGTGTACCATGTTGACTCCTACATTCCCTAGCAAAATGACCAAGTCTATGACATTTATAACACTTTATCTTTGATTTATCCAACCCAACCTTTGATCTGCCAGTTAACCCTGGAAACCTTCTCCCAGTTTTCTTGTAAAAATTGTTAGTTCTTACACTGAGAAGGGCCAATTGGTGCATAATGTCCATTTCTTCCAAATCATCAGGGTCAAAATATTTTAGGTCATCATACTCAAAGGATATGTTATCAGATGCCTGGATATCACCACCACTTGCTGTAAAAGCATAGTTTGGTGAATAAGAATCAGAGTTAAAACCTGAGTTAAAACCTGAAGTCATGTCAATGAAGTGATCATAACTCCGATCCTTAGTATTTTCAGGCACCTTATCATGACCCAAAAGTGCTGTATTACCAAATACATAATCATCAGACACTTTTCCAGAGTCCTGGAGCTTCTTTTTCAGGTTAAGCTCTCTCTCATAGGTCAAGAGCTTACCATGAAGCTGGGTAAGTGATAGATCCTTAAATCCAATTGAGTTTCTCATAACTATAGCAATAGTGTCCCATTTATCTGGTAATGATCTTAAAAACCTATGGTTAAAAGTTGAATGAGGGTAAGTTAGACCAACCAGTTTTAGTTCACTAATGAGACAGTTAAACCTCTCAAATTGTTGAGTTAAGGACTCTCCCTTAACATGACTGAATGTTTCATATTGTTGGTTAAGTATTTCACGATTGTTTTCAATAAGCTCTGCAGTCCCACCAAATTGTTACAATGTTACAATGTAACAGCCCAGCATATATATCATTGGATAGAGCCATGGCCACAATACTGAAGGCCTTAGCATCTAACTCAATTTTCTGAAAATCCTGGTCGGAGTAGTTTTCAAGTTTCTTAGGCTCCTGAACCTTGGGATCTTCGGTACTCGGCACCATCGGAACATGTGGTCTGAAGATAACCGACTTCCAACACCCAGTGTTTTGTTGAGCTAGAACATGGCTCATCCGACGTTGCCAGATATTGTATTCAGATCTGACAAGCATCGGTGGCTTGTTGTTCGTGCCAGTGTTGTGTGGATCGTGATTGATTGAAGCCATTCTCTGATTTTTCAAAAACAAAGTCTGTTTATAACCGGTTGAATCGAAAATAAACTATTACTCTGTTTTCAATCCGACAAACAAACGATATCAATAATTATGAGCTGATCTGTTTATATTAAATTGATTGATTAGATCGAATTTAATTGACCAAGCTCTGATACCAATTGTTAGGATCTGAGTTTGATTGTTTTGATTTGTTTAGAGTAAGATGAGAATTGAATGAAGTGAATATATATGGAAAGTGCAGCGAAATGATAAACTATAATAAAAAAAAAGGAATAAATGTTTTCTTAATCGAAAGCTTTCATTGAATTGAAAGATTACAATCAAATACAAGTACTCCCCCTCAGCCTGATCACACAGTGATTGTTTGTCTGAGAGAATGTTGTGTGTGTGACCAATAGAACAGTACAAGCACTGTTCTATTTATAGACAAATCTAAACCAATGGTGACCTATGCTGACGTCACCTAAGATAGTGACCTCTAACACAATAACAACATAAAACATCTGCCCTATACAAACTACTGTTATATTACAAAACACTGTAAGGTAAACTACTGTTGAGGAAAAACTCTGATGGTCTTGTATCATCTGTTGGAGCCTAAGTGTTGTTGGCTCCAACAGACCTTTAGTCTTTAGTACTTGATCAGCCGTTGTTCTTCATCAGACCTTTGGTCAGCAGTTGTTCTCTATCAGTTGTTATCCAGCAGTCCTTTGTATTAGCAGTTGTCATAGCAGTTGTTTGGGTGGAACAGTTGTTAGGGTCAACAGTCTTTTGGGAAGAGTATGTTGTAAAGACTGTTTATTTATGTGGATCAACTGTTAGTATATTTTGGCTTTTCAATCATCTGTTCTTCTTCAGGTCAGCAGACCCAACAGTCACAGTAAGAGTTGTGATCAGTGTTGCTGTCCAAAACAATTGGCCTCTTTTTCAGTTGGACATTAATAATGCATTCTTATATGGGTCAATTAGTGAAGATGTTTACATGAGTTTGCCTAAGGGTTATCATTCACAAGGTGATACCCAAGTTTGTAAGTTAGTCAAGTCTTTATATGGGTTAACACAAACACCCAGAAAGTGGAATGAAAAGTTGACCATTGTATTGTTAGAAATAGGGTTTGTCCAAAGTGTTTGTGACTACTCTATGTTTGTTAAGTTTAAAGAAGGTGTGTTCATTGTATTACTTGTATATGTTGATGACATAGTGATAACAGGTAATAGTGAATCTGAAATTGTTAAAATCAAACAGTTCTTGAGTGAAAATTTTCAAATTAAAGACCTTGGAAAATTAAAATATTTTCTAGGAATTAAAGTCTTGTATAAAGGGTTTGGTATATCTCTTAGTGAAAGAAAATATTGTCTTGAGCTGCTGAATGAGTTTAGATACTTGGGGTGTAAACCAGTTTCCACTCCTATTGAGTAGAACTATTGTATAACCACAAGAAATGAAAAATCTAACAAGATTCTTGGTAATATTAGTGTTTTTCAAAAACTTATTGGCAAGTTAATCTATCTATCTTTAAGTAGGCCTGATATAAGTTATACAGTTTAGTACTTGAGTCAATTTATGCATAAGCCAACAGCTGGTCATTTGCAAGTAGCATTAAGGTTGTTGAGGTATCTAAAACAGTCACCTGGTAAAGGGATTATGTTTAAGAAAAGTGACACCTTTGACTTAGTGGCTTATGTGCTCTGCTTCTTGTGAAATGATTTGGTTGATGAATTTACTTAGTGAACTAGGTATTAGTAAATAATCTTCCAAAGAAACTTTATTGTGATAGTAAAGAAGCCATATCTATTGTTGCAAATCCTGTGTTTCATGAAAGGACAAAACACTTTTAGATTGACCTGCATTTTTTGAGAGAAAAAATTGCAAATGGGATCATTGATACTGTTAAGATTGGGTCACAAGAACAAACTGCTAACATTTTTACCAAAGGATTGGGTAGTGATCAACATGAGTATCTATGTAAAAAACTTGGAATGTTTGATTTGTTTAACATATGAATTAAGGTCGAATGTTAAAATTATATAAAATAAATATAATTCATACGTTAATACATTTCATACGTTGGTTAAGTTGTTTGGACCTGTTGACTTTTGTTTTACGGTTGGGCCTATTTCTGATTGTGGGCTAATATTGTTACCAAACATTTGATATCAGTCTTGGGCTTAACTTTGGGCTTGAGGTTGATTTTATTTCTTATGTGAGCTGTTTGCCCAGCTCAGATATTATTAATCCTACGGTTGAGCTTTGATCAGGTTGTTATGAATGGAAGGGTGAGATTTAATTGTGTATCTAGAGAGCTGGAATCTTCTGGACGAGTATAAAAGGATTGTTGCTCAGTCTCTCTCTTCATTCAGTCACTTTGTCTTTGTATTTTCGTCTAGGGTTTCTCTGTAATTGTTGTAGTATTCATCTCTATAAGTCTTGTATTGTACTTTCTATTATTCGTATCAACTGATTCATCATCAGTTGATACTCAGACTTTGTATGTGGTTGTTGAGTTCTATATTTTAGAACTCTTTGGGATTATTGAGGGGCAAACCTTTTGGGTTGGATAAATAAGATCTTATCATCTGTTTTGTCTTGTCGCTATATCTTCTGTCTTCTTTATATTGTTTGTATGTTTAAGTTTGTGTTGATATTGTGGTTGTATTGTTAAGATTCTATAAAAGTTTACATCTTGTCTGTTTAAGAGACAATTTAATTAATTTGTTTTAGTAGAACTGAATTTCTCGTTGTTTACGGAAATCGAATTGATTCGATATCCATACATGCACACACCAAAAGTATAAGTTGTGGATATAGTTTTGTTAGGTTACCTCAAACGAAACAACTGAAATTATTATAAGTTGTTCAACTTTTATAACAACTGAAATATACACTGTTGTCCTTGTTGACCACTAGGCCAAAACACAAAGTTTTAGATCAGTCCTTGTTATAAAGTAAAACCGTAAAACATACATAACCTCTCAACACAATAGAAAAGATAGGCCATGAGAAAAGAACACTTTATAAAAGTTGACATAAAGCCTTTGTATATATCTTTGTGTTTGATTTATTCATTTCCATTTGATAGCGTATAAAAAAGTAAACACAAACACATCAATGGCTCATAACAACAATTTAGCCGTCTTCATATGGAGAGAATATTCACATTTTCTATACACAAGTAGTGTTTTTAATTTAAAAATATATGGCGTATAAAAAATACAGGGTTATGACGTTTTTCTTTGCGATTAAAAAAATAGACTTAGTTATCATTTTGTCATTGTTGTAAACAGGCAACGTGGTATTTTGATTTGATATATCTATGGATTAATTAAAGGAAACAAATATGTATATATTTAAATAATAGAAAAAATATGTTTAAACTGTAAATCCATGGGCAAGTATTTTAATTATATTCATTGACGTGTTTCAGTGTAACATCTAGAGACATTTTGATTTTGGTGGGGTCAGTTTTAATATGAGCCACCAACAACGGCCAAAAAAGTATGTAAACATCATTACCTACTGGAAATGTTCAATATTGAACCTTATTCGTTTTCAACATATATAATTAATTCATATCGTCACCCCTTTTTTGTTTACAGTCATTTCTAAGTTGGTTAAATAATTTTTAATTTAATCTTGATCCTTTGCATAGTATTATCTTTCAGAGTAAAATGCACAATTTATATATTTCATTCCTAAGCCTCTAATATATCATATCGTTTTTATTTTAAAATTTTGTAATGATGAATGTCTACTAAAACCTCTTATAAGTCTTGCCTATAATGACATTAAGTTAACTTCTCCATTTTTTTTGTCTAAATGTGTACCTCTAATAAATTATAGTTAAAAAGAAATATTTGTTCTTTCCCCTTCAACACTACATGCGACTTGATCTCATAAGAGGTCATCCATAATGAACTCACAATTTATTTTTTGGTGGGTGATAATTTCCTAAGAGCTCATCCAACCTTGATTTAACTGTAGGGTTACTCTCATATGTATCAAATGCACTTATACCTTGTAATGATTAAGGGTGTAAATGAGCTAAACTGCTTGGGAGATGCTACAATCAACTTGCTAAAAGCTAAAATTGAGCCAAACTTAAATGTGCTCAAGCTTGAGCTCAAACTTATATGAAACTTAAATAAATGAGTTGATCCTGATGGTTAGGCTAGCGAAAGATTAAATAAGCTTAAACAAGTTTATTATAATTTGTAAAATTATAATTACAAATATATAAAAAAGCAATTACAAATAGAAAAAAAATAATTAATAAATAATGATGAGTTGAGCTCGGGTTTGAAAAACTACTCAAATGCTAAGCTCAAACGTAAAAAAAATAAACTCTAGATGACTTGAGTTCAAGTTTAAGAGAGCTCAGGCTTAGATCGTTTACACACATAATTGTTATATTAATATATGAGGTCAAGATATTTCTCATGAACCTTTGTACAGTTTTAAACTGATTAAAATTAAAGTTGCAACCGCATTTGAGTTTATAATGTAAGAACATGAGTAAAACATAAAATACATTCAATCATGTGTTTCTGTGTACCTGATATGCTAAGCTGGCCAGTAACCGCAGTAGAGATGAAAGACACAATTATGTTGGTCAAGTTCTCTTTAGGGTGTACACTTCTGATAACTTTAGGTGTTCTTGAATTATGAACATAGTTGAGAGAGAGAAAGAAAAAGAGAGAGATAGAGACGGGAATTTGTGACGGTGTTAGGTAATGATTCCTTCATTATTATTCTCTCTAATTATCTATATTTTTTTTTGAACCAAAATTTCATTAACACCGGAAAGTCCTCAATTTAAGGACCACCGAAAAAAAGGCCTTACAAACTATACAACGGGTAATTTACCCAATCACTCCAAACAATCGTTTTAAAACTAGACCTATGTTTCAACCAAATAAACGATAAAGCCTTAACTTGCGCTACCACTTCAACCACTTTAGGAGTTCCTCCTTTAAACACTTTATTATTCCTCGCAATCCAAATCGACCAACAAGTTATCATCATAATGCCCCTTAATATCTTCCTTGCCTCTTTAGATTTATGCGTAACATATTGCATCCGAAGAAGATGATGAACCGAAGAAGAATGCCACCCACTAATCCTACACCAACTCCACACTTTGCTCCAAACGCCAAAAACAAAGCCGCACTAGACAATTAAATGATCTGCAGATTCTACGTCAGTATCGCATAAGGGACACTTACAGTCTGGAATGTTTATGTTTCGTTTAATCAACTCAACACGGGTCGCAATCCGATCTAACTCCAGCCTCCATATAAAAACATTCACCTTTTGAGGAACCCACGATTCCCACTGTATAATCCGTTTCTGTACAGCAGCATTAGTACCCCGTAACCAAGAACTGACCCCCTAAAAGTGTTCCCCCTCCACAACCCAAACTTTAAAAGTGTTCCCCCTCCACCTTAGAAACACCTCCTCTTGAATCGGTTTCCCATGATTCACAAGAACACCGACGAAGTGCAATGAAGCATCACAACCCCGATTTTCCACACAAGCTTCTTTA
The DNA here is from genome assembly GCA_028751855.1 of Ambrosia trifida. NCBI lineage: Eukaryota > Viridiplantae > Streptophyta > Magnoliopsida > Asterales > Asteraceae > Ambrosia > Ambrosia trifida. Next base: position 41,869,238 of record CM054123.1, on the reverse strand, counting down.
ACAACCGTTCCAAACAGACTCCCAATATTATTTAAAACGTTGACGTCCGTAATACACAGTGGCACACCAACTATTTTAAGCCATGCGACTCGATCAAAATGGAAAGGTTGACCTTCCCAAATCACAGGAGTCTCGAACAAATCCAGTCTACCCAATATTTCATCCTTGGCCATATACACATGATCTTTGGAGCAGAATTCAATCAAAACCGAGAATCCTCCGAAACATCTAACCACACCTTCCTTAAGTTTCATCTCCTTCAAAAAATCATAAATATTTTGTAAAACAGCCAACGACCTCACATGAATGTAAACTGCTCTACCATGTAGATGTTTGAAAGCTTCAACGTTATCATCTACGTCGACCATTCTACCCACCGTCGCCCCGGTAGAAGCCTCCTTGAACGACATCCTGTTAAAGCCGTATCCTTCTTAACATGATACTCCTTTCTAGTTTCCTGCCTCAGGATATCAAACGACCGGGGCTGCTCTCGAAAATTCCTTGGTTGTTTAATTTCTCCTTCTTCAAGTACAAATCTAGCCACATTGAACTTTAATCTATAATCCCCCATACAAACCGAGGACATCGAAGAGACCATCTCCTTCCGATCCTTCACATCTAAGAAAGAAATAAAACCGAATCTTTTTCCTTCTTATCTCTCTTACGGGCAATGTATAGATCAAAAATAGTGCCAAAACACCTTAATGCCGCTGCCACATCCGCTCCACTACATCGATCCGGAAGATTGGTGACAAAGAACTTAGTAATCCTAGCCTGAATCTCGGCCGGAATAGGTTTCCGACGAGATGTCATAGAGAGAGTATTACTAACGGGGGCCTTTTTATTTAAAGTATCAAATACACCAAAGGAACACCCTATTTAAGTTAAAAGGAGTAATGAAAATAAATAATCCCAATTATTGACTATTGGCTAATAACAGTCCCAACTACGAAAATTACCACTAGTGGTCCCAACTTTCGACATATTGGAATATAATGGACCAAAACTAACGGCGTTAGTGTGGTGTTGACATGGCATGCCACGTAGGATCATTTTGCCACCTAGGGTTCCACGTCGGATGCCACGTAGGATCATTTTTGCCACCTAGGATGCCACGTCAGTATCACACTAACGGAGTTAGACCTCCGTTTGTTTGGGTCTATTATATTCCAATATGTCGAAAGTTGGGACCACTATTGGCAATTTTCGTAGTTAGAACTCTTATTGGTCAATAGTCAATAGTTGAGATTATTTATTTCTATTATTCCTTAAGTTATTAAGCATAACTATGTCCATCAAGGAAATATCAATTATAATATAAGGATATTATAGTAATTGATCAATATTAGATAAATGATTATAATGATTATTTATAAATAGATAAACATTAAATATATTTATTCTTAGATAAAAAATTTATTTCATTGGTTAATTAGATAGTTTGGACATATGATAGAGTTTGATAATAAAAACTAAATAAAACCTCATCGGTAAAGCCCCCAATGGAGTGGTTTTAAGCCCACAAACATTTCTCAATCATTTATTTGTTTAGTTTTGTTTTATTAAGAAACAACAAAAATCATGCAAAATATTAAATAAATTACATTAGTACAAACCAAAATTTTTAATTGAAAAAATAAACATACCACTTAAAACTAAAATTACATAAAAAAATTACAAACCAAATTGTAAATTAAAAAACAACTAGAATAAAAAAATCAAATAAAAAACCTACAACATGTTTAGATCCATGGTAGAGGTAATCAAATATAGAACATTGCAAAAGAGAGAGGGGAAAGATAGAAAGAGAATAATAGCATTTAATAATTGTGAGAGAATAATGGCATTCAATTGGTTTTTATTCATCTCCTCATTTAATGTGGGTGCACAAATTACATTAATACCCTTCAGTCTTGTATTTTATTATTAATAATTAAACACTAATTACCAAAATGCCACTCATTAAATCTAAACCATTGATTAAGATGATCTAATGGCCAAAACACATTCTCACACTTCTCACAAAAAAAGAACACTTTGTACAGGATCTTGACCCTATATATATATATATATATATATATATATGCCAATACATTAAGGCAATCTCGTGACAAAGCGAATTCTTCAGTATTTGTCCACCTCTCGAATGTCTATGGAGCATGTTCTTTGTCTGATTTCTTTCTATGGTGATTATAGGTTACTTTCGATGTCGCTTATTAGGTTTGGGGTACCGGTTACGAGGATTGTGGGGCTTGTAGGATTTGTGTGGCATATATGAGAAATCGAGTACCACTAATGACAGATGCGGGGTTGCATTTCAAAGGTTTGTGGGAATCATGAGAAATTCCCTGTTACCAACGGTCGATACTCAAACATGTTCATGTTTTGATTGACATGCGACATGTCGTCTTGGTTAATCCATTGACGGTTTGCAAAATACGGGTGATTTAGATCATAAGTGTTGATTTTGTTTGAAAACATGTTAATGAAAAAAAATAGGTGTACGTTGAGATGTGAAGATTTTTGTCACACCCTCAAATTTCCACTTGCGGAGTTTTACCGCGAGGCGCATGACAAACCAGGATCCAAGTCAACGGTCACAATAAACTACACTATATGATATGAAAACAACGTAAACTGCCATTGAGTTTCGAAACCGTTCTAACACAGCGGAAGCAAAATGTATTATTACAACTCAAAAGTAAAACTCAAAGTCTGAAATGTTTAACAAAACATGCTTATGATTCCTAGACGCCGTGAGACTCCGTGCGCCTATCGACAGCTGCTACCTTAGCGACCTGAGACAAACATGCTAAACACGTCAGCAAATAATGCCGGTGAGTTCACAGGTTTTTAATGAATATCGACTCCAATGAATACTGACTCCCAAATGAATACCCATGGTCAATCCAGACCACATGCATGCAAAACATATGAATACCTGTTACTACTGCGATTGGAAAACCATTACTGGACTCGAATACTGTGAATACTAAATACGTGCCCGAATGAATACTGAATACTGCATACTGAATACTGAATACTGAATACCTAAGAGACAACATGCACCCGTCCGACCTCTAGACGACGAGTGGGGCCGGTCAAGCCTAAATCGATCTATCCACATTTCCCCTGTTGTGTATCCCCGCACATTCACAGTTCTCCCCGGGACTTCCAAAGATCGCATAGTAATATAATGAATACTCCAAAACATAATGAATACTCAAAAACATAATGAATACTCCAAAACCCAATGAATTCGTGAATACCAAAACATAGTTGACACACCTTTCATGAAAACATAGTTGACACGCCTTTTATGAAAACATAGTGACACACGTTTAAAGAATACAACATGTTTTCTCCCCCGAAAATGTAAAACCAGTAAAAGAGTGGGGCCGTGAAACTCACCTTAGAGTGCACCTTCAGACACTTAGAATTCCAACACGTGTATGATGACCCAACTTAGTGACAACCTATCAATGAGTTTGAATAAGTGTATTGACTACTAACCCGAAGGTTAACTAGTCCTTGATTGTCCAGATCTTGACTACGTGTGTTAAAAGGTGCGTTTAAATGTTAACCGGACATACCAGACAGACCCGATATCCCGTTGGTGACCTATTACATCAATTAGTCATTCACATAAGGTTAACACATAAGTTTCAATCATAAAACACTTAGTTTGCATCAAAAATCGCATACAAGAAGTCGTAAGGTCGAATTGGGAGTTTCCTGTGTTTGGTTCGCCCCCAAGGGCTTCTGGTTCGACCCATGGACCCTTGGTTCAACCCTCATGATGTTAATTCAACCTATTCACAAGTTCATTTGACCTAACACATGTTTATTTGACCCTAACATATGTTTATTCGACCTTAACGTGTGTTAATTCAACCCTAACACGTGTTAATTCGCCCTCGGGCACCCAGATTCGACCCCAAGCACCCACATTCGACCTCCATACACCCACATTCGACCCTATGGTGCTACATTCGACCCATTTGAGCCACCTTCGACCCATTTGAGCCACATTCGACCCTTTTGAGCCACGTTCGACCCTTTTGAGCCACGTTCGACCCTTTTGAGCCACGTTCGACCCTTTTGAGCCATGTTCGACCCTTTTGAGCCACATTCAACCCCACGAAGGGTTGAATGAGTTCCACGTTCAACCCTTTGCTGCAGAACTTCATAAAACACACCAAAACGCATCTAAACGGTCCGAAAACATCACGAAACATCACCAATTACAGCAGTCCACTATCATTAACATATTCCTACAAAACCCTACCAATTTTATCCCGAAATCCAACCGTTTTACAAGTTACCCGAAATAGCAAATTATGGAGATGTCACATCAAACGCATGCAATCTTTACCCAATTAGGAAACTTTTTGAAATCAATCAATAATCAACTCAATATACTCAGATTATCATGAACAAGAAAACCCCAATCATATCCTTATCACTATAATCATGAACAAGCCCTAGATCTAACCCAAAATGAGAAAAACATCATCAATAATCAATTGTAACCTATCTCAATCATAAATCCTCATCAATAACATTCCTAGATCATTGTTATAACATCTATACAACAATTAATCATCAAACAATACATAACACCACATAAACACCATTAACACATGTTAATTTGTATGAAAACTCATTGTTTATGAATAGGTTCTGTTTAGAAAAATATTAGGAAGGTTTTTATCCATGAAAACATGTTTGAATCAGATCTGGACTATTGGGGTTTAATGAAAACGAATCAAAATGCTGTAAAAAGGATTTAGGATGAAGAACACACCTTAGATCTTTGTTTAGAAGATGTTTGTAGGTTAGATTATGGAAAACAAGAGCAAAAACTCCTTCCTCAATGATTAAAGTTGCTAGAGAGTGTTTAGAGGCGTTTAGGGTTTGTGAAATGGTGAAAAAATGACAAAGTGTGGTATTTATACTAGTCCACATTCGCCCCTTTCGCATGGTCGAATGTACCCACATTCGCCCCTTGTTCAGGGTCGAATGTACCTTTACTGGTCGAATGAACTTCTATTGTTTTCACCTCCCAGGTTTGCCCCTTTATTGAGGGTCGAACCAAGCCCATTTCCCAGGTTCGCCCCCACGCTATGGGTCGAACCTGGACCTGTGTTTTCCATTTTTTCCAGTTTGTCGTGTTTAACGCATTTTAACGCATCCTAACACATGAATATGCAATCTTAATCTATGTTTAACATATATAAGCATGGATAATCATCTACACATTGTATAAACACATATTTGCATATAATCCACCATATAATAATCAATCTACGCATAACACCTAATTTAGTTTATGTAATTCACCAACAACGAGACTCGTAACGTGTGTGTGACTAACCCAATGATCCTCCAAATCATTGAACCCTGGACAATACGGACTGTGTTCCGACTCGACTGACCCCGTCAAGTATGTTTAATAAACGTTTTTCGCTAAGGTAGACTTATGTGTTTATAAAATGTTGACCCAAACATGCCGGGTGTCACAATTTCTGAGTTGAGAGATGTAATTGAAAGGAGATATATATACATGGTTTTAAAAGTTTAAATAATTTTTTAATGTTACCATTATCAAATGTTAACATTGGTGTTCCCCTTGCTTCCATTAGTGGGTAGGTGTCACACCCTCAAATTCCACTTGCGGGGTTTTACCGCGAGGCGCGTGACATACCAGGATCCAAGACAACGGCCACAATAAACGACACCTATATGCATTAAAAGTTACGTAGATATACCAACCACACAGTTTATAAGTAAAGTAGAAAGCGAAAGCGGAAGCAAAATTTAATGTTTACAAAACCAATGTCAAAATATGAATGCAAACACAACCCGGTTTGCTTATGTATGCAAGACTAGACGCAGTGCGACTCCAGTGCGCCTAAGACTCCCTGCTACCTTAGCGACTTGAGAAAACATGCGAAATTAGACAACACATAAAGTGCCGGTGAGTCACAGAGATATAGTTTGTAAAAGTTTGTCACAAGTAAGCCAAACCCAACAATCCTTACATCTATACCTGATGCTAGCTAGACATCGTTACATGATACCACAGTGTCGTGAACCACTGCTGACAAGATAAGAATGCCTCAAACCCGTCACCGGTTCATCACCCGGTGCTGTAAGATATAGGACAAATATGCAACCGCCACTGACCTCCAGTCGGCCCGAGTGGGGCTAGTCAAGCCAAATAGATCTATTCACACCTTCCCCGCTATGTACCCATATATTGATGGTTCACTAAGACATGAGAGGACTTTAATGATGAAAATAAAAGTCACTAAGTATCCATGAGGTATAATGTAATATGTTGGTTTAAAAGTTAGAAAGTTTTACCGCATGTCTCTCCCCAAGAATGTTCCGAAAACAGTAGAGAATGGGGCTGTGACACTCACCTTAGTTTGCGTTCCCAAAACAAGAATTAAGACAAGTCTTGATGATCCCAAATACCGGCGATCTTAGATCTTCACTTGTAATGATTTAGAGAGTTGGATTATGAAAAACCAGCTCAAAAACTCCTTCCCCAATGATAAGAGTCGAAATAGAGTGTTTAGAGGCGTCTAGGGTTTGTGAAATGATAAAAAATGACTAAGGATGGTATTTATAGTATGTCCAGCTTCGACCCCTACATGTGGGCGAAGGTGGAGTTAAGTGGTCGAATATAGTATTTTTAAAACAGATAGCCAGGTTCGACCCTTTTTATGGGTCGAATGTAGTTTTATTTGGTCGAAGGAGACCTTTAACAGGCTGAGGGCCAGGTTCGACCCCTCGAATGGTCGAACCAGGAAGATGCCATTTTCCAGATTTCCAGTTTGTCGTGTTTAGCACATTTTAACACACCCTAACACATGAACATGTAATCCTAATCTATGTTTAACATATATGAGCATGGACAATCATCTAAACATCATTTAAACACGTATTTGCATATAATCCACCACATAAGAATCAATCTTCGCATAACACTTAATCTAGTTTATGTAATTCACCAACAACGGGACTCAAGACTCGTATGTATGTAAAAGACACCAATGATCCTCCAGATCATTGAACCCTGGACAATACGTAAGAAAACCCCGACTCAACTAACCCAGTTAAGTACGCAAATAAACTGTTTCCCGCTAAGGTAGACTTATAAGTTTAAATATGTCAAGTCAAATATGCCGGGTGTCACATCGTCCCCCTATTGAAAGAATTTTCGTCCCGAAAATTGCACTATGCCAAAAAGGAAAGAGACGAAAAGAAGGAAACGAAAGAAAATTTACCAGTTGTCACATCATCCCCCCGTTGAAAGGAATCTCTCCCCGAGATTCACTCAGCTTCAGCGGTAACATGTCTAGAATCAAACGCACGCTTAGGAAAAAGATGAGGATATTTGGACTTCATCAAGTCCTCCTGTTCCCATGTGAACTCCGGTCCACGATTTGAATTCCAACGGATCTTAACGATTCGGATTTTACTCCGACGAAGACTACGAATCTTATAGTCTAGAATTTCAACTGGTTCCTCCACAATGCGAAGACGATCGTCAACTTTGATCTCTTCCAAAGGAACAATAAGAGATTCATCCGTCAAACACTTCTTAAAGTTAGACACATGGAAGATGTTGTGGACACTACCGAGTTCCGCCGGCAAGTCAAGTCTGTATGCCACCGGTCCAATCCGTTCCAGGATTGCGAATGGTCCGACATAACGAGGGTTAAGTTTGCCACGCTTCCCAAAGTGTATGACGCCCTTCCATGGAGAAACTTTTAGAAGTACCCTGTCCCCAACCTGGAACTCCAAAGGTTTGCAACGGCGATCGGCATAACTCTTCTGACGATCCCGCGCAGCCGCTAAACGGTTACGAATTTGTACGATTTTCTCTGAAGTTTCGTACACAAGTTCCGGACCAGTGAGCTGACTCTCGCCCACCTCGGCCCAACAAAGAGGAGACCGACAATTCCGTCCGTAAAGAGCCTCGAACGGAGCTGCCTTAATGCTAGAATGGTAGCTGTTGTTGTAAGAGAACTCCACCAACGGTAGGTGATTCTCCCAACCCTTGCCAAAATCAATAACGCATGCACGAAGCATGTCCTCCAAAGTTTGAATCAAAGCCTTCCAGAAATGCGAAGCAAAACGAGAATCACGATCAGAAATGATAGAAACAGGTACCCCGTGCTAAGAAACCACTTCCTTAAGATAAATGCGAGCCAAGCGCTCGAGTCCGTCAGTTTCCTTAATGGGAAGGAAGTGTGCCGATTTTGTCAGCCTGTCGACAATTACCCAAATCATATCACAACCATTTGGTGATTTTGGTAGTTTGGTGACAAATCTATCGTGATTCGCTCCCACTTCCGTTCGGGAAGCTCTGGTTGTTGCAGGAGACCAGACGGCTTCTGGTACTCCACCTTGACTTTCGCACAAGTCAAGCATTTGCTAACATAGGAGGCGATGTCAGCTTTCATGTTTGGCCACCAGTAGAGTATCTTCAAATACTGGTACACCTTGTCGGAGCCTGGATGAATAGAATATCGGGATTTGTGAGCCTCGTCCAAGACAAGCTCCCGTAAATCCCCAAACAGTGGTACCCAGACTCGTTCTGCAAAATAGTGTAGGCCATCAGACCTAAGTTCGAGGTGCTTGTCGGCACTGTGCATAGTTTCAGCTTTTAGGTTTTCCTCCTTTAAAGCTTCAAGCTGCGCAGAACGAATCTGGTCAGGTAAAGAAGAATGGATAGTGAGCTGTAAAGCCCGAACACGTCGTGGTTTCGCAGATTCCTTCCTGCTCAAGGCGTCAGCTACAACGTTCGCCTTGCCAGGGTGGTACTTAATGGAACAGTCATAATCATTAAGGAGTTCGACCCAACGACGCTGCCGCATGTTCAACTCCTTTTGATCGAAAATGTGCTCGAGGCTCTTGTGATCGGTATAAATATCGCACTTGGTACCGTACAAGTAATGTCTCCAAATCTTCAGAGCGAAAACCACCGCACCCAATTCCAAATCATGGGTAGTGTAGTTCTTCTCGTGAACCTTAAGCTGACGAGAAGCGTAAGCAATAACCTTCCCGCGTTGCATCAACACACAACCGAGACCACGAATAGAAGCGTCGCAATACACGACGAAGTCATCCGTACCATCAGGTAAGGATAAGATAGGTGCAGTACAGAGTTTAAGTTTCAGCAACTGAAATGCTGATTCCTGCGAATCACCCCAGTCAAACTTCCAGTCCTTCTGGGTGAGGGTATTGAGGGGTTGAGCGATCTTCGAAAATCCCTCAATGAAACGACGATAATAACCCGCAAGACCTAGGAATTGCCGCACCTCAGATGGCGTCTTTGGTGCTTCCCAGTCTTTAATAGCTTCGATCTTAGCCAGATCAACATGAATCCCTAGTTCATTCACCACATGACCTAGAAACTGAACTTCGCGTAACCAAAAGTCACACTTCGAGAACTTAGCATACAGCTGTTCCCGCATACAGCTGTTCCCGCCTCAACAGTTCCAAGACAAGTCGCAAGTGTTCCTCGTGGTCCACCTTGCTCTTGGAGTAGATCAGGATGTCATCAATGAAGACAATGACGAATTTATCAAGATAAAGCTTACAGACACAGTTCATTAGATCCATGAAAACCGCTGGTGCGTTGGTGAGACCAAAGGGCATAACCAAAAACTCAAAGTGGCCATAACGAGTACGAAAGGCAGTCTTCGGAACATCGGCTTCCTGCACACGCAACTGGTGATAACCGGACCTCAAGTCGATCTTCGAATTATAGCTAGAACCCTGAAGCTGGTCAAAGAGATCATCAATACGAGGAAGAGGATAACGATTCTTGATGGTCACCTTGTTCAGCTCACGATAATCAATACACATACGAAGGCTCCCGTCTTTCTTCTTCACGAACAGAATAGGGGCTCCCCACGGAGAAGAGCTAGGCCGGATGAAACCCTTTTCCAAGAGTTCCTGTAGCTGGTTGGATAACTCCAACATCTCAGGAGGTGCAAGAGGATAAGGGGCTCGAGCAATATGACCCTCAAATTCCACTTGCGGGGTTTTACCGCGAGGCGCGTGACATACCAGGATCCAAGACAACGGTCACAATAAACGACACCTATATGCATTAAAAGTTACGTAGAAATACCAACCACACAGTTTATAAGTAAAGTAGAAATCGACAGCGGAAGCAAAATTTAATGTTTACAAAACCAATGTCAAAATATGAATGCAAACATAAACCGGTTTGCTTATGTATGCAAGACTAGACGCAGTGCGACTCCAGTGCGCCTAAGACTCCCTGCTACCTTAGCGACCTGAGAAAACATGCGAAGTTAGACAACACATAAAGTACCGGTGAGTCACAGAGATATAGTTTGTAAAAGTTTGTCACAAGTAAACCAAACCCAACAATCCTTACATCTATACCTGATGCTAGCTAGACATCGTTACATGATACTATAGTGTCGTGAACCACTGCTGACAAGATAAGAATGCCTCAAACCCGTCACCGGTTCATCACCCGGTGCTGTAAGATATAGGACAAATATGCACCCGCCATCGACCTCCAGTCGGCCCGAGTGGGGCTAGTCAAGCCAAATAGATCTATTCACACCTCCCCCGCTATGTACCCAGATATTGATGGTTCACTAAGACATGAGAGGACTTTAATGATGAAAATAAAAGTCACTAAGTATCCATGGGGTATCATGTAATATGTTGGTTTAAAAGTTAGAAAGTTTTACCGCATGTCTCTCCCCCAGAATGTTCCGAAAACAGTAAAGAATGGGGCTGTGACACTCACCTTAGTTTGCGTTCCCAAAATAAGAATTAAGACAACTCTTGATGATCCCAAATACCGGCGATCTTAGATCTTTACTTGTAATGATTTAGAGAGTTGGATTATGAAAAACCAGCTCAAAAACTCCTTCCCTAATGATAAGAGTCGAAAGAGAGTGTTTAGAGGTGTTTAGGGTTTGTGAAATGATGAAAAATGACTAAGGATGGTATTTATAGTATGTCCAGGTTTGACTCCTACATGTGGGCGAAGGTGGAGTTAAGTGGTCGAATGTAGTATTTTTAAAACAGATAGCCAGGTTCGACCTTTTTTATGGGTCGAATGTAGTTTTATTTGGTCGAAGGAGACCTTTAACAGGCTGAAGGCCAGGTTCGACCCCTCGAATGGTCGAACCAGGAAGATGCCTTTTTCCAGATTTCCAGTTTGTCGTGTTTAGCACATTTTAACACACCCTAACACATGAACATGTAATCCTAATGTATGTTTAACATATATGAGCATGGACAATCATCTAAACATCATTTAAACACGTATTTGCATATAATCCACCACATAAGAATCAATCTTCGCATAACACTTAATTTAGTTTATGTAATTCACCAACAACGGGACTCAAGACTCGTGTGTATGTAAAAGACACCAATGATCCTCCAGATCATTGAACCCTGGACAATACGTAAGAAAACCCCGACTCAACTAACCCAGTTAAGTACGTAAATAAACTATTTCCCGCTAAGGTAGACTTATAAGTTTAAATATGTCAAGTCAAATATGCCGGGTGTCACAGTAGGCGAACAGACTAACAAATAAAGTGTAAAGTTGGGAGTATTGATATTTAAAGTGATATCGGCCAACGGGTAATAGCTTAGAGTATTTAAATCCAATTTCCCTATTGTTAATAATAATCATAGAAAACATTTTACCGCGAGAGTTTTTAAGCAGTAGTTTTTTTTTTCTTGTAAGAGATGCATAAAAAATTTACTGTTTCCGTCGCATTTGTGATGAAAATGTGAGTAGCAACAACATAGTTCAAATCAAAATACCATTTAAAGTTTCAACCTAATCACTGGCGCAGCTTTGTTGGGGCGGGCGGGGGCGGCCGACTCCCCCAAATTAATTTTCGCGCGGAAGTTCCGATTATATAGTATTCGTATAGAAAATTTTGGAAATATAGGGTTTTGACCCCCCGAAACTAGTGACTTTTAACCCTCTGACGACTTCCGACCCCCCGAACCTTCGGGTCAAGCTTCGCCATTAAACCTAATAATGACAATTACAAAGAACTGATATCTTAAACCAATAAATTCACTTCTCAGGCTTTATTGTCAACTCATTTGCATATATTTACTTACCTAAGTTATTCAATCTAAGCTTAACCTAATATTCATTAATTATATTCTTAAATTACTACAAAACAAGATAAGATAAATATACCTGAATCGATTTAAAGACGTACTGTCGTGAAGCTACACGTATTACACTTATAATCGATCATCGTGGGACCTGTAATAGTAAAAATAGAAAATAAAATAATGCAAAATAAAAAGGTGATTGCCTTCACTCTATGTGATTGGGTCACTCGAGTTGCTGCAAAACCCTTAAGAGTACCTTCACCATTTCCTCAAGGGTTACTCTCTCTCTCTCTCTCATCACCAATTTAAACCCCACCTCCCTTAGTTAAAGTTTCTACGTCTGCAACAAAAATCTTGACTATCTATCCATCTACAGAGAGATAAAGAGGTACCTATAATGATGGAGAGGAAGCTGGTGGGTGAAGTAGTGCCATGCATGCTAATGGCGTTAATGGAGTTTTGCACCATCGGTTTGACCATCTTGGCTAGCACCGTCCTGTCCAAAGGCCTAAGTCCCTTTGTCTTCGTGGTCTACACCAATGCACTTGCTTCCATCTTTCTTCTTCCTTATAACACATTCATCATTAGTAGAAACAAGTTCGGTTCTTACTTAACTATATATATATAACTTCCCTTATAATAACTAATAATATTATAAGATAAGATGATTTACTTTGATCAACAAAATATACATGATATATCATCATAGATATATATAACATTATTAATGAATGCATGCATGAAGATCGAATAACTTACTAATATATGGTTACTGATTATCTTGTAGGAGAGACGAACTTTTGCCACAGTTTCTTCTTCTTGGTTTCTTTGGGTTTGTATTCTTCATGATATGATCTCTTTATTTCTCATACCATACAATTAGATTATAAACTGAAGTGATTTGTTATATCATAATCAAATGTTTAAGTTATAATGTATGTATATATGTTGGTTTTAATTAATTTGTTGTAGGGTGACGATGGCACAAAATCTAGCGTTTGTTGGATTGACTTTTAGTTCTCCGATCGTTGCTATTGGAATGACCTGTTTAATTCCATCTATTTCGTTTATTCTTGCCGTTCTTTGCAGGTAATTGGTTTGTTTTCTTTCTTTCTTTATTTATTTAAATCTAAGAACGAAAGTAGATTTCAAGTGTTACATGTAGAAATAAATAATCTTTATGGAGATTAAAAAAGGCCAGCAAATAATTAACTAATACTATATACCATAAACTAAGTTTGATCCGGCCATTAGCTAGCTAGCACTTCACTGTTTTTGGAACACAAAGCTCTTGGTTATCTTTATTGCGATTTAAAACGTTCCTTTTTAATGACGTTTCTTGTACATGAAATGCCTATAATGATTAATTTCAATAGTAATTAATATCTCATTATTATTTTTTTTTACTTTTTTCTTAGTCATATGTATATGATCTAAACAAATTAAAGAGATTATTATTCACATGCATATATTTTACAATTACATAAATCAAGGTTTTTGAAAGTACGTATATCTTGTTTTGTTAAGTTTACTAACTTAACATTTATTTAAATACAAAATTGTATTAAAAAATTCGATACATGTAACATTTGCCACTAAAAAAAATACAAAATTGTAAATATATTGAATTTTGCTATAAAAATAATAGTGAGATATCATTGATTTACAAAAATACAGGAGTACTTACTTCAAAACATTATATAATATGACAACAGGCATGACAACTTTAAGTTATTAGTTCTTTCAATCTTAAAAGTTTGAAAATAACTAAATTATATAAATGTGTTGGTTAATATATTTCTCCTTTATTTTCTTTTGAATTTAAAAACAATTATGAACAAATTAACTCAATTGTCTGTTCAATTAGATATATGACCTACATATTTGTAGAATTGCAGGTAAATGCACAAAAAAAAATAGTTTGATTGTTTGTTATGTGTAGGAAAACACGAGCTACTAAAAAATATTTGAACGAATTATTCTGATTGTTAGTTTATACAACTTACATATTTGTATGTAAATACTACGAAATTTAGAAAAATATGATTAAAACTAATTTGATGTATTTTATATACATAAACTATATAATTGTATGTATGTTAGCAGTATAAGTAGAATTAATTTCTTGTGTTCTCACCAAAATTTTGAAACAAAGATTCATACTTATTTTTTATTAGAATGTGGATCCAAATTAGTGGAATTGTTTAACTAATTGAGTTTATATTTAAATGGTGATACTAAGTCAAATGTTACTTATTAATTCAATTTAAAACGGAATAAAATAACACCACGAAAAATTAGATTCATAACTGGTGGCTCCCAAAGCACCATGGAAAGACAATCTGACGTCAGTTTTGTTTTTCCTCTCCTGTGGTCGTGAATCAAACATAAAAAAAGGAATGAAAATGACGTCTTAATTTCTAAGCTAGCTGATAGTAATTTTTTTTTACGGCAAAACGCTTTATATATATATATATATATATATATATATATATATATATATATATATATATATATATATATAAAAAGAGAGATAGCAAGGGGCTGGGAAAACACTCATACGGTTGGTTATTAATCATCCTATGAATAAAATATCTATATCATATAATATTTATTAAAATATATATTCTATGGCCGTGTACGATGAATTTGTTTTTTTTTCTTTAAAAAAATTGAACTTCATTAAACATTAAAACCGGAACACTCCATTCCTAAGGAAGGAACGAAGGCCCGAACAACCCAATTACATGATGGAGAACTTACTCCACGAAGTCCAATCTACATACAACTTTTTTTTTTCTATTCATAAACCATAAATACCCCATCGCTTTAATATCCGTCACCACATCCGCTACTTCGATCGTTTTCTCCTCAAAAATCATCTCATTTCTAGCCTTCCACAAGCGTCAACATGCCACAAAGACTATACCTCTAAACACTTCCTTCTTGACCGGTGTGATCTTGACATACCTATGTAATTCCAATAGATCTTTAAACAAAAAGATAATAAATTGGGGAACGCCACACCAATACGCAATCGCTTGCCAAACACCTGCTGCAAACATACACTCTGTGAAGATGTGACCCACCGATTCTTCATAATCTCCAATAAAAAAAACACATTTGTCACACCGAATAGTTATGTTCTGTTTCTTCAATTCAGTCTTCGTAGGTAATCGCTCCATTTCGGCACGCTGGAGAAATAAATTACATTTCAGCGAAAGCCATGTAACCCATTTAATTAGTCTCGACTTCAACATTTAATTAATATATAGACAGACGTAAAAAAGTGATGCATAGTAACTCTCTAACAGCTAAGGACAAAGTTTTTATTTTTATTAGAGTAAGTTTTGTTATTCAAAGGGTATGTTTGGCAAAACTAGCTGGAGGCTGGTAGCTGGAAGCTGTAAGCTGTTAGCTGAAAGCTTTTTAAATATATTTTGGTGTTTGGCAGAGTAGCTGGAGCTTTTAATAAAATGTATAAAATGACCAAAATAGTCATAATTAAAAGATTGTAAAGAAGGTTTTTATTTTATTTTTAAAATAGAATGGGTATTTGTGTCATTTACTAACTAAAAGCTTGTAGCTAGTAGAGCTTTTTCTTAAAAACTACTAGTAGTAGCTTTTTACTGTAGAGCTTTTTCTCTAACCTAAAAGCTTCCAGCCCTTTCAACCAAACAAGACTTTTTATTAAGGGTATGTTTGGCAAGGAGCTTTTAGGAGCTTCAAGCTTCAAGCTTTTAAGAAAAAACTCCTACTTAATAAAAAGCCTTGTTTGGTTGAAGGGGCTGGAAGCTTTTAGGTTAGAGAAAAAGCTCTACAGTGAAAAGCTACTAGTAGTAGCTTTTAAGAAAAAGCTCTACTAGCTACAAGCTTTTAATTAGTAAATGACACAAATACCCATTCTATTTTAAAAATAAAATAAAAACCTTATTTAGAAGCTTTTAATTATGACCATTTTGGTCATTTTATACATTTTATTAAAAGCTCCAGCTACTCTGCCAAACACCAAAATATATTTAAAAAGCTTCCAGCTACCAGCTTCTAGCTACCAGCTTGCAGCTTTCAGCTACCAGCCTCCAGCTAGTTTTGCCAAACATACCCTAAGTAGTTTTTTCTTAAAAGCTTGAAGCTTGAAGCTCCTAAAAGCTCTTAAAAGTTTCTTGCCAAACATACCCAAAAAGATAGCGGCGCAGCTTGTTGCCCGCTAGCCGTCCACTTGTAAAAAATTGATTGTTTTTTAATGGAAAGTTCTTATCCTAATTATTAAAAAAAGTAACAAATATATTTTCGGCAAGTATTTCTTAAATAATATTAACTAAATATTTGCAGAAAGACAAAGGTAGATTTAAGAAGTTCAAGCAGTCGAACCAAATTAATCGGCACGCTGATATCAATCATGGGAGCTGTATCGATGATGTTGTATAGGGGTCCGGTGGTGAAAGACCCTTCAACTCATCTTCAACTCGCCAACGCCCCTCGATTCTTTGTCTTCTTATCTAAAAATGAAAACTGGCTTCTCGGATGCGCTCTTTTCATGGCTGCCTCATTGTCTTACTCAATATGGAACATTATTCAGGTACATTTTGCTTGACTCATGACACCATATATATATATATAAAAGTCATTTACTAACAATTAAATTCAAAAAAAAAAAAAAAAAGGATTTAAGTAACACATACTAATTATATAATATATATTGTTGGTAGGCGGGAGCTCTTGAAAAATGTCCAGACATAATGACGATGGCTTCTAGTTATAGTTTATTTGGTACATTTCAATCTGCTTTGCTTGCTCTTATAGTAGAACGAGACCCCGATGCTTGGAGGTTGCAATTTGACATGGGACTTCTTGTCATTATCTTAACGGTACCAAGCTTTATTATTGTATCATCAGCTCAATATTTCATTTGAAGAGATACATTAATATTAAGGTTTGTTTAATTTCCAAATATATAGGCTCTGTTCGGAAGCCTAATAAAAAGCAATGTACATTTGTGGTGCATACGAAGAAAAAGCCAGTTCTATGTCACTATGTTCAAGCCTCTTGGAGTTCCAATTGCTGGCATGTTTGGTTGTCTTTTCTTTGCTGATACGTTTCATTATGGAAGGTACATTACATACTATATATAATATATTGATATTGATTAATGTTACATGATCTTAATTACAAGTTACTTATAATTGCTAATGTGTGAATGCAGCTTGATGGCAGCAGCACTAAGTGGAATTGGATATTACACAATGATGTGGGGACAAATTAGAGAGGATGAAAGCAGAAGGGACAAACTGGATTTAGTGGAAGAGAGAGCCCCTCTTTTGCAACACGAAGAGCAGGTTTAGTTTAGAGGGGATTGTACTTATATATATGTATAATGTATGCATGTATATATAAGCGAGGGTGTGTTTTAGAGCCCCTATGAGGATGTATTATATTAAATGTACATTATCATACCTATTTTAGTACAATCATGATTTTTTAAGTTTTGCACTAGTTTTCTTTCGCTACATGGTGTGGTGGTGTGGAAATGGACTGCGGAGCCCTTCCATGCCAACCCGCCATACCGTGGCAAGTGTGGAGAAGGGCATGGGACACAATCGGTGGAAATTTCTACCGGCATGGGGTAATATCTGAAGGTGGACGAGGCGGTCATTCATTGGGCCAACTAATTTAAAAATTATGACTATTTCACAACGGTATTATTAGTGCGAATCTCTCAGTTTGGGTTGATCATGGTCCCAGCGATTTGAATTTGTGGAATAAACTTCATAAATTGAGTGGGGCCTTGGGTGTTTGGAACAAACAGCAACGTAAAAGTGATATGGAGGCCGAAGAAATTATCTTGAGAGATAAGGATGATCTTGAAACTTCTATGGAGCATAGAGAATTAAATGAGGAAGAATTATGGGTTTGGTCGGAATGTTCTAAAACTTTAGAAGAAATCCGATTGAGTAGAGCTCGGGACTTGAGACAAAAATCCCGAATCAAGTGGGCCGCTTTGGGAGATGAAAACTCAAATTTTTTCCATAGTGTTGTGAATGGGAGAAATGCTAAAAATGGGATTCCCGGTTTAACGATCAATGGCGAATGGGTGTCTAAACCGTCTTTGGTGAAAAGAGAGGTTTTGAAGTTCTTTAGAAATCATTTCAAGGAAGATTGTTGTCATCGGCCATATCTAGAGTGTCCATGTTTGAAACAGTTAGAAGCTTCGGACGCGGATATGTTAATTGTTCCTTTTTTCCAAAGAAGAGATTAAAGAGGCGGTTTTCGAGTGCGGTTCTAACAAGGCTCCGGGTCCCGACGGTTTTAATTTCTTTTTTGTGAAAAGATTCTGGCATTTCTTGGAAGATGATTTCAACCGTATCCTTTTGGATTTTCATACCACCGGTATTATTAACCCGGCTTGTGCTTCTTCTTTTATTACTTTGATTCCTAAGGTTAGAACACCTTTGGAACTCAAAGATTACAGACCTATTACTCTTATTGGTATGGTTAGTAAGGTAATTTCTAAAATCCTTGCTAATCGTCTCAAAAGGATTATGGGGAAGGTTATTTCCGATTCACAGTCGGCATTTTTGTCTGATCGTTTTATTCTAGACGGGCCTTTGGTGATAAATGAGCTCATTGATTGGTTGAAGCGAAGACGTAGAAAGGCTTTTCTTTTAAAGATAGATTTCGAGAAGGCCTATGATAACGTTAATTGGAATTTTTTATTGTCTATTTTACACCAAATGGGTTTTCCTCAAACATGGTGCAAATGGATAAGAGGTATTCTTATGTCTTCCAGAGCCGCGGTGTTAGTAAACGGCTCCCCAACTTTTAATTTTAAATGTGAAAAAGGGTTACGTCAAGGAGACCCTATTTCACCTTTTCTTTTCCTTTTTATTATGGAGGCTCTAGCTTGTATTATTAAAAAGGCTAAGGAAAATAAAGATTTAAGGGGTATTCGATTTTCGGATAGTGAAGAAGACGTCACTCATCTCTTTTATGCCGATGATGCCCTCATTTTGGGAGAGTGGTCAAGGGAGAATCTTCAAAGCACGGCCAGAATTCTTAGGATCTTCCATATTGTTTCGGGCCTTCGTATTAATATTGTCAAATCTAACCTTTTTGGAGTTGGAACCGAAGATAATGAGGTGGATGAGATGATGGAAGTTTTGGGGTGCCGAAGAGGTGCTTTTCCTTTCAAGTATCTTGGCATTCAAGTAGGCGCCAACATGACTCGGGTTAGGAATTGGATTCCGGTGGTCGAGGTAATAAAAAATAGACTTGCCTCATGGAAAGCGAAATGGTTATCGATGGGTGGCCGCCTTATTCTTATCAAGTCAGTGCTTGAAAGTCTTCCTCTTTACTACCTTTCGCTTTACAAAGCCCCAAAAAAGGTGATAGAGGACATTGAATCTATAATGCGGCGGTTTCTTTGGTCGGGTTCTAGTGTCGAAAAGAAAATTCCATGGATCGCTTGGGATGTCATTACTACTCCCAAAAACAGTGGTGGCCTTGGGATCTCGAACCTTCAGATTGTCAATCAAGCTCTCCTCCTAAAGTGGACGTGGAGGTATAAAAAAGAAGGAAATGTTTTGTGGAAACGGATCATTAGAGGTTGCCATGGCTCGGCTAGGAATTGGATAAACCTCCCTTATCTGTCTTCGGCGAACGGCACATGGAAAACTATTGCCAAGATAGGAGAGCAAAGATTGTCTAATGGTAACTCTTTGTCAAGCTACATCACGGGTTCGATTGGTAATGGGGCGGACATATCCTTTTGGGGAGACAATTGGCTGAGGGAACGTCCGCTTCGCTTCATATATCCACATTTGTTTAGATTGGAATCCGACAAATGGGTTTCCGTTTTCAACAGAATAAAGGTTATAAATGGTGCGAAAAACATTTGTTGGGGATGGAAACATGAACCTTCCTCGAGTGAAGCCATCGCGGAACTTTTTCACTTGTTGGAAGACATTTTCAATGTGCAGATGACAGGTAGTAGTGATCGATGGTCCTGGACAGCGGATAATAGCGGTGTTTTTTCAGTCAGCTCGGCCAAAAAGCTGCTGTATAATGACTTGCAGACCACAGTTCCTGGACCGAGTTTTGACTGGACTGGGTGGGTTCCTCTCAAGTGTAAGATCATGATGTGGAGAGCTCTTAGGGACCGCCTGCCAACGCGAGTGGAGCTTGCCAAAAGAGGCGTTCAGATGCCAAGCAACGAATGCGTGTTCTGTCATTCAGATGCTGAAACGGCATTACATCTTTTTACTGGTTGCTACTTTTCTGTGGAGATATGGAACAGACTCAGCGCTTGGTGCAGATTAACTCCATTCTTTGCTTTTGATGTTCAAGATGTGATAGGCTATGTGGATGCTCAAAGACTGCCGAAGGCCAAGACAAAAATTCTTAAAGGAGTAGTTTTCACGGCGATATGGTTGATTTGGTTGGAAAGGAATAACCGTTGTTTTAACAAAAAGTTTCGAAGACCGGTAGAACTTATGGAGAATATTAAAGCCAATTCGTTTTTTTGGTTTAGACATAGAACTAAAATTAAAAATGTCGATTGGAGTCTTTGGTGTAACAATCCTTTGGATTCGATGTAAGCCGTTTGTTTTTTGCCCGGGAGTCCTTGCTTTGAGGACTCTCGAGGTTTTGTGAATGAAGCATTTTCTTACAAAAAAAAAAGGTGAAACGTATTTTTTTATTAAATACTATTTATTACCACATTAAATTCAATTTTACCTGTAAAACCTTTCTCCACCGTTTACAAAGTCATTCATAAAACCGTCATCTTCACTGTCCCTGTAACGTCATGAAGTTTCCTATGAAAAAAAAATTATACATACAATTTAAATTACACTAGTGGTATAAAAAACCGGCGCGTTGCGCCGGGGATTCCCTCTGGGTTACGCAATTGGACTTGGTCGGTATCAATTCGCTTTGTTACAATACCGGCACTCGTTATAGAAATCGGAAAAAGAAAAGTTCATTAACAAAATCATGATATTACGATCGAAATAATTGTTTAGTAGGAATCTGTTTGATTTGTCATGGTACTCTAATGCTACCGACACTCGTATAGTCTACGGTACGGTATGAGAATGAAACACTCTCATGCTATCGACACTCATATATTCTACGGTATGAGAAAGAACCAGAAACTTGGCTTTCAACAAAATTTACTAAGAAAGTCGGAATAAATTTAGATTTTTTTAAATAACGCAAGAAATTGTTTTATTAATATATTACATTTCATGTTGTAAACCAACATAACATGAAACCATAACCAACTTGATGGAAAATAACCAGGGTATAACTAAAGTAAGCGATGTTAAATTTTAAGTTAGGTATCGATATGTAATTTGGAGTGACTATAATATAATGAAGCTGTTGTGAAAAACTTTTATTAATTTTGGTGTAATGAAATCAAAATTAATCTTACAATAAATCCCTTAAATAGATGTATGTGAATTTGTTGAAGATTCGATAAATGTCGACAAACTCATGGGGGAAGGGATATAGACAACACATAAATTTATTTGCAAAACAACATAGGTAAACATTCAATGAAAGTGCAAGGTACAAATTGTATTTCTTAGAAACCTAAGGTATTGAACACATAAAGCAACAAACAAAGAAAACTATGTGTGAAAACTGAAAAGTCACAAACATTATTCTTCGTAAACACCACCACCTTATGAGTTTTGTTTTCAAATACACACATCTGGAACCCAAGTTCACCGGTCAGTGCCACCACATACACTACCTCTCCCATCTTATAAGATTTATTGGAGTTAACCAGTTAGTGCCACCACATACACTACCTCTCCAATCTTATCAGATTTGTTGGTAATCAGGATGTCATTGCGGTGGGAAGGTCATCGACGGTTCGGGTCGCTGTGTGGGATTTTTCGAATCTGTTGTTGGTTCTTCCCCACCAATAATCTGTCTAGAACCTTGATGAAAATTACAAAAGCTTCGTCTCTGGCCACCTTGACAACCGCGCCCATACATGCGGTCATTCTCAAAACAGTAACTATATTGGTGCTTCTGAGTTATCGAGAACCAGTGAACCACCGTCACTTAGCTGACTATACTGACACCACCGACGGTTTATAAATATTCAGTTATGTGGGTGCAAGGAAAGCACTCACCGGCGGCTGGGGAACGGTCGTCGGAGACATGTCAGCTTCCAAACTTTCTTTCTCTCTCTTGCTCCTCGCTCTCGTTTCTCTCTCTTAGTCCCTTTGTGTGTTTCTTTTCATATAAAGAAATTAGTAGGACACATGGCAACAATGTGTTAAAAGATTAACAGTCTGAAGCCACGTCTCATAGATCGTGTCAAAAGATTAAGAGAGATAAAGCGTGTGAAGCCACGTCTATTCAAACCATCATTATTTTTAAGGATTAAAAAAAACCGGGACCTAGCAAGGCTCGAACCCTCATGAACTTCAACAATCAACTGGACAAACCATCTGCTCTACAAACATATTTTGTCATACTATTGAAACAGATGTCTATATACGTTTATAAAATACAGCTAAAGAAAAATACTATTCATCAAAGTTTGTTTTTAAACACATAGGATAATTCATTCAATAAAACACCATATTAAACATTACCATTATTATTGTTATTAAATTATTATTAATAATACTTTTTTTATTTATTCCCAATATGTGGTGGTGTGTAAATAATTTCAAACTCATATTTAAAATCTCGCTTTCAGAGAGTATTTTCATTTATAAAACTTAATTATTTGTAATTAACTAAAACCGATTCGGACACGAAACGGCCCAAACACGCTAAAAATCGGTTTTGTGCACCTCCGCCTCAAAGACTAACCAATAACCATACCTGAAGTGTCCTGAACAACCAGTATGAAAGAAATACGGTTGGTAATATGGTATGGTGAAACATGGACATAGCACTTGGCCACTTGCTTAGCCTTAGAGACCTAAAAGCCCATCGAAAAACTTATTGGGCCGGGCATATATTTCTGAAAACATTCTTCTGAACAGTTTATTTATAAAGAATTAATTAAGTTGAATAAGGTTGTGTGTGTGTTACATAAAGTTTGTTACGTATATGTTATGTACTATAAACATTTTACAACTTTTGACTAGGGGTGAGTATTTCATGGTTCGAACTCATAGGAACCTCAGACCTGACTCACAAGAACCTTGGATCCGAACCTTTTTAAATATATAGTCGGTTTCCGGTTCTAGATTTATATGAATTATCGGTTCCGGGTCGGATCGGGTCGGTTCCAAACCCACGTTCTAATATAAGAACCACAAGAATCGTTTGTATTTTAATTAAAAAATAAAAAGTAATTTTTTTAGTTTTTTCACTATTCGTTTTTACGCGTTATTGTAACTGATTTCATGTAATGTTAATACAATATTAAAAATATTATTTATAAGAATAACAACGTATTTTTTTTTGAAATATTTTTTGGCTTGATGTATATACATAGATGTGATATATTATATAATATATATTATATCCAAATTTGAAGTAAATATTTATGTATATCGCTCTGGTGTGTGTGTGTGTGTGTTTATGATGTATACATAACAGATTCACATAATGTCCCGAGTGATGAGAATGACAAATTTGTTTCGAAAACATAAGTCGATAAATGAAAAGTGAGTTAAAAAGAAACTCATGGGCTATTGTTAGAACCATATGGAAGAATTCTTTTACGAGCATGGTAAAAGAATAGGAATATGCAATCCTCTAAAAGTGGCTATTACATTAAAATGTCCTAGAGGGTCAGATCCTTTACCCGACCCTTCATAACTTTTAGGACCCGAAACCACATAGCTTTGTAAGGTTCGGTTCGTGGTTCCTAATTTCAACAATAAAAGGGTATACGGTTCTGGTGGGTCCGGATCGAATCGGGTCGGTTCCGGACCCTTTGCACAGCCCTACTTTTGAGTTTTACATGTTTGTATTTTTATTTATATATTAACTCTTGAGATTCTTTGTTTGATTATCATATTAATGTCTTGATTAAATCATCATCATCATCATTATACTCAGTTAAATTTTCTTAATCACAATGGATAACACAACATAATATTTTTTTAGCAAACCATCAACCTTCATTTAATAAATTCGCATCTGTTTTTAAATGAAGGCAAATATGTATAAAAACTAGCAAGAAACTAGCAAAGAGTTACATATTATAGCATACGAAAAGAAAGGGGAGCACGACACCAGTCTATCCAATAATCCGATATCAATACACATAATGGGCCGTTCTTGTATCTAATGCACGTATAATGGGTGGAGGGTTGGATTCAATTGACAAAACCATTAGAGTTAAAGTGTTGCTTTCTTTAAAGTTAAGGGATCGAGCCCCACTAAAGGCAGATTTGACGTAAATTAAGCGGTTAAAAAAAACGTATAATATAGTTAAAAAGAAGTATTTTTAACTTATATACAAAGAGTTATTTTCTGTCAATTTTTAATAGTAAAAGCTAACGTTCTAATCATTATTGTTATATAATAGACGTATATATTAGTCAACCTTGTAAATGTAGTCAATAGAGATGTTAGTCAACCTTGTAAATGTAGTCAATGGTCAATAGAGAATTAGTCTCTAGTCAACCTTGTAAATGTAGTCAATGGTCAATGGAGAATTAGTCTCTCATCATTGTATTATAAATATACACTATGGGGAATGAAACAATTAAGGAATTACTCATTAACATGGTATCATTCCATACGATCATTGCCTAAAACCTACCTCTCACCGGTCCCCTTTCTGCCGGTCACCTTCCTCACTTCCTCTTACATTCTTTTTCACTCCCTGTCCCTTTTTTCGGTTGCTATGGACCCTAAACTTCATCCGGCCATGACAATCACTAATATCCGTAATTTTATCCCCATGGTTCTGGAGAAGGAATCGCCCCACTTCACCACATGGCTGGAACTTTTACAGATACATGTCGAGCCTACGAGGTCATCCAGCACCTCTCCCTAAAACCTGTCGAACCCGCCTCTTCTTCGTCCTCGGAAACAGCAAACGCCGACCCGAAGACTGCTCTATGGTCTCGACTGGATGCCCTTGTGCTCCAGTGGATATACGGGACCATCTCGAATGATCTCCTAAATATCATTTGTATCCCTGGTCAGTCGGCTTATCAAGCCTGGACTGTACTTCAAAAAGAATTCAACGACAACAGCAACACTCGTGCCATCTTTCTTGGGCAAGAATTCGCTAATCTGAATCTCGCCAATTTTTCTTCTATGTCCGCATATTTACAACATGCGAAACTTTTGGCTGAACAACTAAAAGGCCTCGGATCTCCCATCGATAACCGCATGCTCGTCCTTCAAGTCTTAACAAGCTTGACCGAACAGTTTGATGGTATATCCACCGTTTTGCAGAACCGTGATCCACTTCCGAATTTTTCTGAGGTCCACTCCCGTCTCACAAACGAAGAAGCCAAGAAAAAATGGCAATCGGCGGGTGCTGCACAGCATTTGGCCACCGCATTGGCCGCTGTTGCAGCCTCCCAGCCACCCACAGATACATCCGCAGGAAATCGGAATAGATCTCGGGGTCGTGGAAGGGGTCATTCGCGTGGCTATAATAATAACAAGAACCGGCAGCCACCTACTTCTCCAAACCACCCTTACATTGTATTCCCAAGCTCCTGGACAGCCAATCAATGGTCGCAATTAATGAACAACTCTTCTCAATAGTGGTCGCAGCCATCCTCAGGTCGTCCAATCTGTCCGTATCCGTCTAGACCGAGTCAACAAAACAGCCAAGGCATATTAGGAGCCCATCCGGATCAGGCAAATTACTCCTACACACCTACGAACATTGAACAAGCTCTCTATACGATGGCTCTCAACCCACCCGATCATGGCGTTATGGACACTGGTGCCTCCTCTCACTCGGCCAACCAACAAGGTATATACTCCCCGTCTAACTTTAATACGTGCACTAATAAATTTATAATTGTTGGTAATGGTCAATCTATTCCTGTTGTGGCACAAGGCAACCAAGTCCTTCCACCACCCTTTCCACCCTTAAAATTAAACAATGTCCTTTTTGCCCCACACATCATTAAAAACTTAATTTATGTTAGACGACTAACTACTAATAACCTTGTTTCTATTGAATTTGACCCCTTTGGTTTTGTTGTGAAGGATCTCAAAACTCAGGTGCCCATCCTTAGATGCAACAGCACCGGCGATCTTTATCCGCTCACCGCTCCTCTCTACACGACTTCCAACCAACCACCCGACTTCACCACCATCACGCAAGATCGATGGCATCAACGTCTAGGACACCCGGGAAATAGTCTTTTACAATCTTTAAAATTGCCGTCTTTCATTAGTTATTCCAAAATAAATAACACTTTGTGTGAACCATGTGTTTTTGGGAAGAGTACTAAACTCTCTTTTTATGATTCTATGAATTCTACTTCCATGCCTTTTGATATTATTCATAGTGATCTCTGGACCTCCCCGGTTCTTAGCACGGGAGGTCACCGGTATTATGTGTTGTTTCTTGATGATTACACAGATTTTTTATGGACATTTCCCCTCTCCCATAAATCACAGGTTTTCGCAACTGTTAAATCCTTTTACACCCACATCAACACCCAATTTGAAAGAAAAATCAAACAATTCCAATGCGACAATGGAACCGAATATGCAAACAATAATTTTTACAATTTTTGCAACTCAAATGGCATGCATTTTCGGTTTTCTTGTCCGCATACCTCCTCACAAAATGGAAAAGCGGAACGCAAAATCCGCACCATCAATAACATGCTTCGCACCCTCCTTGCGCAAGCATCGTTACCTCCCAACCTTTGGCACCATGCACTTGCCACCGTAACTTACCTACTAAACATCCTACCCACCAAAACACTCAACTTTAAATCCCCCACCTCGCGCTTATACCACTGTCAACCGGAATACGACCATCTACGTGTTTTCGGTTGCCTATGTTATCCCATAACACCCTCCACCACCATCAACAAGTTAACCCATCGCTCACACCCTTGTGTATTTCTTGGTTATCCCCCAAATCACCGTGGATACAAATGCCTAAACCTCTCCACCAACCAAATCCTTATCTCCCGACATGTTCAATTTGAGGAAACCATTTTCCCATTTGCTATTCAATCCCCAACTACTCCCAACACATACAACTTCTTAAACCCCACCCTAAATCCTCTTATCTGGTCTCACGTTTCACCCGGCCCAATCGGCCCACTACCGCACCAACATAACTCAGCCTAAACCTCACCTACCCAACCTCCTGCTCCTTCTACTTCAGCCCACAACTCACCCGCCCAATCCACTGACCAATCCTCTCCTGCCCATGGCCCACCGTCACCCACTTCTATGGCCCAGTCCTCAACCAACCACTAGGCCCATTCCCTTAGCCCAACAACTTCACACTCTCATACCCCAGACACCTCAACCAATCCTCATACACCCGTCCCATCCAACTACCCAACACCTACACCATCCGAACCCGTCCCAACTCCAAACCCACCCCCACCCGCAGCCAACACCCGTACTATGCGCACCCGCTCCATGAGTGGCATTGTCAAACCCAAGCACCTTTTCAATCTCAACGCCACTACCCTTCAACCAATTCCAAAAAATCCTAAGGTTGCTTTGTCCACTCCGGAATGGTATAGTGCCATGACCAACGAATTTAGTGAGTGGTACATGTTTCATCTCGCCATCAAGTTGCTGACATCTTCACCAAAGGCTTGCCACGAGTCCTTTTCGATGACTTTCGATCCAGTCTAAGCATCGGTCCTCCCTTCGCTTCGACTGCGGGGAGTAATAGACGTATATATTAGTCAACCTTGTAAGTGTAGTCAATAGAGATGTTAGTCAACCTTGTAAATGTAGTGGTCAATAGAGAATTAGTCTCTCATCATTGTATTATAAATATACACTATGTGAAATGAAACAATCAAGGAATTACTCATTAACATTATATCCTCTTAATAAATACTCAAATATTGCTGGACACTTGATAGAAAAACAAAATTATAAAATAAAATGAAAAAAAAAAGGAAGAAAAAGGTGAAAAATTTGTGATATGGTCTGAAGAATTCTTTAGAAGAATATATCGTTCTACATGTTTATCTTTCTAGATAGCTTAACATAAGTTTTTAGATAATAACATAAATCGATCCATTTAGAAAAGAAAAAAAACAGATAATATTAATTCTTTCAAGATAAGAAAACAAGAACTACTTTTTTATATATACGGTACAGTGATCTATTAAGAATATGTAATATTTATAGAGATGAAAAGCACTACTACTCCCCCACTCATGCAAACCTTTTGCTTTGAATCTTATTCTCTTTCTAATGGTAGCCACATTTGAATGACAACACCCCAAGCCCTATCTATATGACTATATCTATATATTTGTACCAAAAATCATTAAATATGTCATACAATATATATAGTTATATTAGATCACACGGGGTACTGTTTTTGTTTGTGTACAAATGTACCATCTATGTCTGAATGGTTGTATAAAGATTTCTTAAGCCGCACTAACAATTGCTTTTATAAAATGCCTTGCTTCTTAACGGTAAATATAAAGTTTCAATAATATTTAGGTTCCATACAACTCAAACTTTCGTAGTTTATACATATTTTAAATTTCATGCACATGCAATGATGGAACACGGATCAAAGTCATGTATCATGATTGTTGCAAAAGGTTAAAACATGTTTTGTGATGATAGAAACTGCCATACTATAGGTAGCCAAATACTATTCGCGTAGCATTTTCTTGTAAGTGTGTTTTTCGATACAAGTAAAAGTTGATACACAGTGGTGTTATTTTGTAACTTGTACCTATAGGTGTGACAAGGCCATGACTAGACCTAAGAAAGTAGATAACTATTTTTTATTTGTTAGAATACACTCTTTTACTTGCAAGTACATATTGGTCTACATTAGATTAAAGTAAGTTACAAGTGTTGATATTTCTATTTAGACTATCTGTTGTTATTAGAGGTGAGCCAACACTTTATCAAATTATATTGTGCTATATAGGCGTCTATGTGGCAATGGCTCGCGACTGCGGGCTAGTAGCTTGATCCTGTCGTGGGTCAAGGTGAGCGGGTATTTTTTACCAAATAAATAATATTAAACTTTTACCATACATTTTTTTAAAAACATAACATTAAATAAAAAAAGAAATACATTGCATTAAAAAACACTAAAAAAACATTACACTAAAAAAAACATTACACTAAAAAAAATTACATTTAAAAAAAAAAAAGCCTAACGTAAGCTTGAGGTTGAGCGTAACATTTGTCACACCGAAACGTGGTGAAAGTTATGCCCAACCTCTGAAATGTACTCCACGTGTGTAAAGGCGAGGAGCACACCTTCTTTTTCCACAGGGAGATCTTTGTTCACCTTTTTGTAGGCGATTTCGAAGTTTTTACACTTCGACTTCAAATTCATGTACTTGTGAGAGATAGAGTCATGAGTACGGTTGGTACCCCCGACAAGGGTACCAAACTCCTCTAGGACCTTGCCTTGTGCCACTGCGGTCCGCGGCTACGAGATCCCCTGCTTGTTGAGGCACAGTCACCATACACTTGGTTATAAGCGATGATCAACGCTAGTTCTTCCTCCTCGGTCCATTACACCATGATTGAAGGTTTATTTTGAAGATGACAGTTAGGGTTTGAAGAATTGTGGGTGAAGAAAGGTGAATTGGTGATGGTTTGGTGAAGAAGAAGTTAATTTATATAGTTAAAGTTTGTAAGTGGGTAATAAATGTAAATAGGTAAAAAAAATTAATTTTTTTTAAAATTCAAACGTTTGGAGCTCGCTAACAGACGCGATAGTGATCGCATGTGCTCGCTCGCGACAGCTGTCACGCGTGGGTGTTACTGTGTTCGCAAACCACATGAATCAAGTTATGACTCGCGGTAGCTGACTTGCGGGCCACAACACACATTATTATGAAACAAACATGCTAGTCTTTTAAATTTATCATGGTTTCTAATGAAACTCATTTTGAAGATCAAAGTCCACCTTGTTAAGTAAGTGAGTAGTAGAAGTGAATGGGTTGATAGTGCATGGGTGCAGAGATGAGAGGGAGAGAGAGAGATGCTGTCACCTTTTCCTTTAAGGAAAACAAACACATTTACTTGAGAAAAGAAGCAAAAGATTCCCCTCTTAAAGAATGAATTTTCATTTTCTGTGTTCCCTCTTTTCTTGATTCTCTTTCACTTTTACATTCCCATTCCCTTTTCCTTTCTCTCTTTTATATTTTAAATTAATATTACTTACTTAATCAATAATCTTCATCACTTGTTTCTTTCACACAAATTTGCACCAAAGTTGGTATTTTTAGCACAGCAGCCAATTGGGTGGTGGTCATCAAACATTTAAACTTTTTACATACACACTTGCTGCACCTTATCAAAGATTATTTTACTTTTCAAGATTTTCTATCATATTCTTGAATTCAAGGATCAAGATTTTGTAGGACTTTGTTTGTTTGTTTTTATTTTTTTTTAAGGAAAAAAAAAAGAAACAGAGGATGGCTGGAGGAGCAGCACCACCACCTAAACAAGATGATCAGCAGCCACACCCTGCTAAAGATCAGCTTCCCAATGTCTCTTACTGCATTACCAGTCCACCACCATGGCGTACGTAACCTTTCTTACTTTTTTAAAATTCTTGCTCATCATATCTTGTCATACTTTTTATGCCATCATTTTGTGTTTATTCAATTGCTATGTGTCGGACTAACTAGAGACTCAAGTTGATTTTGTAGTTAAAACTTGGGCTGCAAAACCAATCGAACCAACACGAACAAGTGTTCGTTCTTTAAGGAAATTGTGTGTTCACGGACAATTCATAAACAATTATCGAATGAGTTTTTTTGTTCGTGTTCGTTTGTTAATTTTGTTCATGAACGCCCACGAACACAAACATAACATTAATGAACAAAAACAAGTGTTGATGAACACAAAGAAGTGTTTTTCTTGGTTTTGATCAAAAAGAGTAATTAAAGATTTATTGTTTCTTATGTTTTCTTCATCTAACCATGATAAAGTTTACAAAATGACCTTATGTTTTCAATATGTTAATGTTAATTGACATGTTCTTTTAGTTTTATATATATGTGAGCCCTAAATAATATTCCTACTATGCAGCTGAGGCAATACTCTTAGGTTTCCAACATTATATTGTTATGCTTGGAACAACAGTTCTCATTCCAACGACTCTTGTTCCTCAAATGGGAGGAGGGAATGTAAGTCTTTCCAGTTTCTAGAACATCTTGATAAATGTTTTTTTTTTTTTTAATAAGGTATGTTTCTTGTTTGGTGATTTAATTTAGATACATTGGTTGGTTTATTGGTTTGTTTATAATAGGAAGAAAAGGCAAAGATGATTCAAACACTATTGTTTGTTGCGGGTTTGAACACGTTGACACAAACACTTTTTGGGACACGGTTGCCTGCTGTCATCGGAGGATCATTCACTTTCATTCCTACTACAATTTCAATCATTTTGGCTGGTCGATATAGTGACATCGTTGATCCTCAAGAGGTGCTTATTCTGAAAATTATAGATGGCATTGCGCTTAATATTAAATCGTATTTATTCTCCCCGTCTTGATGTTTGAATAGAAATTTGAGAGGATTATGAGAGGGACCCAAGGCGCTCTTATTGTCGCGTCAACTCTTCAAATTGTGCTTGGTTTTAGTGGACTTTGGCGTAATATCACACGGTTAGTTTTGAATACTGTTGCACATTTTGTCTTTTGTTTTGAGTATTCAGAATTTTATTGGTTCAAACACACTTCGGTTTTGACAAATTTCAGGTTCATGAGTCCACTCTCCGCGGTTCCATTGGTGGCTCTAAGCGGTTTTGGATTATATGAGTTTGGTTTTCCCTTGGTATGCTTATATATCTTTTTTTACAGATAAAGGAATACTTATATAGAATGCTGCTAATTATTGCCAAAAGTATTAGTCTATTTAGTTGAATGAATTTTTGTAGGTTGCGAAATGTATTGAGATCGGACTGCCACAGATCATTTTGCTGCTAATTTTCTCACAGGTAATGTCTTGTCTCTGCTGTCTCTCCCACCAAACACACAATATACAAAAATGATATATAACATATATATTTCACACACTAAAACACAATATTACGTTAAAGTGACAAGGGTAAATACCCTTCAGCATATTCGGGATACCAACATTAAGCTTCCAACATAATGTTCTTTAACAATATTCTACAAATGGAAAATGTCTACCTTGTTCGAATCTGGCCCTGTTATGCGAATCATTGTAGGAGTATGCACATATGTGCAGGGACTCGGTTTTGAGAGAACATAGGGTGGGAACAATTGTGAAACACACACAATATTATTAATCCACACAATACAAATGACAACATCTCTTGGTATTTATACCCTTACATAAGTCGGTTAATTAACTAACTACTGAACCGACATGACCCTTCCAATAACTGACATAACTATAGACGCAACCTTTCTGATTTGACGCCTAAAACTGCCCTTTGACTTTTTAGTTTGACTTTTAATAATACTTCTATTATCTTGATTATTATCTTCCAACATACCCGTGATGGGTATAACGGGTCAATTTGGGTAACGGGTCAAACTGGTTGAGTGTAGCACAAAGTGTGTTCAAAGCGAGTTTTAACGGTCGATTGGGTTGTATTTAGACTCTTAATGGATAAAAATGGATAATTTTTATTATAGTGGAGATAGGTCAAATGGGTTGAAAGTCGTACAAAGTGTGTACAAAACGAGCAAAACTTCCCATATTGTTTTATTTCGATGTTTAGATAATGATCATAATAGTCTTTTAGATGCATTAACTATTTATAAAGCTTAAGAAAAGAAAAGAAAGGTGCGTGCGGGTTGTTTGTGACTGAACCCATTCTGACATGTGACCCAACCCTCCCATTTTTGCAGTACATACCCCATCTTATGAAGGGAAAAAGCCAAGTATATGACCGGTTTGCTGTTCTGTTCTCGGTGGTGATTGTGTGGATATATGCTCACTTACTCACTGTCGCTGGGGCGTACAAAAACAGATCTGACAAAACTCAACTAAGTTGCAGAACTGATCGTGCTGGAATCATAGGCGCTGCTCCTTGGTATATCTTGCCTGCCAATTTTTCTTTTTATATCCGTTATATTCTACAATCTTATTATAGAAGAAGTTACCATATAGGATTCGTGTTCCTTATCCATTTCAATGGGGAGCTCCAACATTTGATGCTGGAGAAGCTTTTGCTATGATGGCTGCTTCATTTGTTGCTCTAGTCGAGGTTGTTTACTGTTTACGCTCTTCTTTTATAAGATAACCGTCATTTTCTTATGAAACTTTTTATTAACTATTATATTTTTTTATCACCAGTCTACTGGTGCGTTCATTGCAGTAGCTAGGTATGCAAGTGCAACTCCTATGCCGCCTTCTGTTCTTAGCCGTGGCATTGGTTGGCAGGTATTTGTCTGCACATTCAATTGAATATGCTTTTGTATTTATGATTATGTATTGTTTTTAATATTATATCTGATTATTTTTTCTGTGTCTGAAGGGAGTTGGCATTCTGTTTTCGGGAATCTTTGGGACAGGAAATGGTTCGTCTGTATCCGTGTAAGCTATATTTATGGGTTGCTTTTGAGGTGGAAAAATGGACGGGTCAGGCGGGTTGGGTAATGGGTTGAATTAAGTTGTTTATAGTAAGTATGGGTCAGGTTGACAAAAACAATTTTTGCCCACTGTATAAGTAGGTAATCTGTTAAATATTATTACAAAACTATGTTTTTTCAACAACAACAACAACAACAACAACAATAATAATAATAATAATAATAATAATAATCTAGTTTCGTAAAATAAAACGATTATGAAGATGGAAGCTAAAAATGTGAACTTTGGTCTCGTTTATTCGCTTCCTTTTAAGATGATTTCTATTAATTCAACCCATTAAAATTACCCGTTCATAAGTAAATGGGTCGAAATTGCCTCCTTTAGTGTATTTCATAAAAAATATATCCAAGATCCTTATCCAAATCCCAAATTTATGCAGTGAAAATGCAGGTTTACTCGGTTTAACACGTGTTGGTAGCAGAAGGGTTGTGCAGATTTCTGCTGGTTTTATGATATTTTTTTCCATTCTTGGTAATAACTAATAACAAACATCTTCTAGTACATGTTTTTGTTTGAACATTCTTTTTCTTAGTTTTGTGTAAACCGATGCAGGAAAATTTGGGGCCGTATTTGCATCAATTCCAGCACCTATTGTAGCAGCATTGTATTGTCTGCTCTTCGCCTACGTGGGTATGCAATAAATTAAGCTTTTTGCTAGTTGCATTTGGAAAATTTTGATTTTGTCAAATTGTTAATGAGATGTTTTTTTTGTGTGTTACATGAAAACAGGGTCAGGAGGTCTTGGGTTTCTACAGTTTTGTAATCTAAACAGTTTCCGAGTAAAATTTATTCTTGCATTCTCGATTTTCATGGGATTATCGATACCTCAGTACTTCAACGAGTACACTGCTGTTAGGAGTTATGGTCCTGTCCACACAAAAGCTAGATGGGTAAGAATTTCCATCCTCTTAAAGCACGAAACTTAGTAACACGTAAACAAGGTTATGTTTGTGACAATATAATATGCATTTGAAAACCACTAATCACTGATTCTATTTGTTTGTTCAGTGGAATGATATGGTAAATGTACCCTTCTCTTCAGAAGCATTTGTGGGTGGATTAGTGGCTATGTTTCTGGATGTAACATTAAAGCAGAAAGATACTGCAACAAGGAAGGACAGAGGAATGCATTGGTGGGACAAATACAGATCCTATAAAACCGACGCAAGAAGCGAAGAGTTCTACTCATTGCCCTTTAATCTCAACAAGTTCTTCCCTTCCGTTTGATCGAAAAAAACGCAACCTTTATGCATTCTTTTTTGAATCTTGATCAACCTTGTTTCTTGAATCAAAATGGAGCATAGTAGTTTGACTTTGACCAATTCTTTCTTGAATGTTTCATACATAAAAGACTTTATTACCGTGACTTACAGGCCACTTTTTAGCTTCAATTTATATCTACATATTATCGAATAAACTGCTAAAAAAAGGGTTAAAAATATATACATTTTTGAAATATAATTTAGGAAAAAGGCAAGGAGTGATGTGAGGGAAGATGGCCCTTGGTTTTGTCCCTATCGATTTATTCATGCATACGTCTCTACCAAACCAATAATACAATTTAAAAGTGGCATCATTTGTTAGAGTTCATAAATAAATAAATAAATAAATAAATAAAAAATCTTGTGAAATATCAAGGTCATGTTTGAAAGAGAGTTAATATTCCAAATATTTGAGTTTTAATAAACGAGGTTGTCAATTATTCATTTCATTTATGGTATATTTCAAAAATAATTTCAATTGTGTTTGAAATCAATACAAAATCTTATCATGATATTATTCCTCGAGATGACATATTTAAATAGCTTCCATGTCAAAATACCCTCATACTTGTTTTATGTAAAATACTATCAGATTTTATATAAGAGATGATAATTCTTTTAAGATGTTATATATCCTACTAAAGTATTTTAATGATTCAATGTTATATGCAAATAAGCATGGTATTTTTTTTTTTTAAATTAACCTTCATTAAAAAACGGCAAGCAACTCAAACCGAGCGCCGCCAACTAATCACACATATACAACGGATAAAAAGCCCAACCTTTCCAATCTATACAAGTATATTTCGATCTATTTTTAGCCATAAAAACGCTTTTGACTTTACAATCGCCACCATATCCATAACCTTCTTCTCCTTCCCTTGGAAAATAAGTTCATTCCTAGAAGTCCATATCACCCCTGACGTAATCATCACAATACCTCTCACTATTTTCTTTCTCCATTTGCCACCATGAACATTATTGTATAAGATTAATAAGTCGTCATATTCATAAGCAAAGAACGGATCCAATCTACACCACTTGCATATCCCAGTCCACACACCATAAGCAACACTACACCCCACCATCAAATGGTTCAAGTCCTCGTCTCCCATTCTGCAGAATCCGCAAGTGGCATCAATTATATTTACATTTCTTCTAATCAACGCAGCTTTGGTAGGCAAACGATCTCTAGCCGCCCTCCATACAGTTAGGTTAATTTTCAAGGGGACCCAACTCTCCCAAACAAAATTATTAGCCGTCGAAGAATTCCTGTCAGCAGCCAACATCAACTTGCAACATGCAACCGTAAACACACCTGTGTTCCCATCTTCCCAGACCCATGAATCTCTTGTCGAACCAAAACTGAACTGTAACGGTAACCGCTGAAGGTCTAAGACATATTCTTTGAAAACTAGTTTGTTTTGGGTAGAAGAAACTGTATATCCGCTCATTTGAGTTAGCTC
Organism: Ambrosia trifida; assembly: GCA_028751855.1. Taxonomy (NCBI): domain Eukaryota; kingdom Viridiplantae; phylum Streptophyta; class Magnoliopsida; order Asterales; family Asteraceae; genus Ambrosia; species Ambrosia trifida. The sequence continues at coordinate 41,832,622 of CM054123.1, read as the reverse complement.
AAATTACACAATTGGTCAATGAGTCGAAAGGGGCGCTAATGGGGGATTTCGTGCATTTGGCTCTTCGCACACCACCCCCAAGGGAGCGAAATAGACGCTAAAGGGCTGAGCTTGAAATATTTCACGCCATACTCTCTATTCTTCATCCAATGTAATAAAGACACGTGGGGCTTGGAACGGTAACATTACCGCTTGAGAAAGATAGCCGGTTTTTTTTAACCAATCAAATATTCATTTCTTAAACTTGTCACATGTCACACCCTTAAATTCCACTTATGGGGTTTTACCGCGAGGCGTGTGACATACCAGGATCCAAGTAAACGGTCACAATAAACGACAACTAAAAGTTAAATAGCCATAGAACAGTGGAAGCACTTATCAAGGTTTACAAACCAAAACATAATAGTTTAAACGTTTGAGAGAAAGTTTTTTCACACCAGAGGTCTCTTAACAATATTTATAGAGCGGAAAAAAAAATTCTTTTTTCCTTAGTTTATTTGATCAAATAAGAAAGCAACTTTGGGATTACTGAATTTATTAAATGATGCATTAGACAGGCGGATGCGGTGAACTCCAGTGCATCCTAAACTAGTGCAGCTACCTTAGCGACTTGAGAAAACATGTAATGTTAGTCAACACGTACAGTGCCGGTGAGTCACAAAAATAAAGTTTGAAAAGTATGTAAACGTTTGTAAACCAGACCCAACAATCCTTACATCTATACCTGATGCTAGCTAGACATCGTTACATGATATTAAAGTGTCGTGAACCACTGCTGAACGTTAGAAATGCCTCAATACCCGCCACCGGACATCACCCGGTTCCGTAAGTTAAATAGGACAAATATGCACCAGTCCGACTCCCAGTTGACCCGAGTGGGGCTTGTCGGGCCTAATAGATCTATTCACATATTCCCCGCTATGTATCCACATATTAATGGTTCACAAGTTAGAAGGACTTTAAATGATGTAATGTCACTTAGTACACCCATGTGATATAATGTAATATGTTGGACTAAAAGTTCGTAAAGTTCGTACCGCATGTTTCTCCCCCAAATATAAAAACAGTAAAATGTGGGCTGTGACACTCACCTTAGATTGCGTTCTTCACGTAAAATAGAATACCGACTTATTATGGTAGTCCGACTACTGGAAACCTATGATGAGAGGGTGTTTTACCATGTTAAGATGTATTTAATTATGTGTTTTTAAGTGATTTATATCATAAAAATGATTACTTTGAGATTGTTGGTGAATTACAGGTGTACGGTGCTTAAAAGTACTAATTGGAGCTTATTGGAAGGTTTCGAGAGAGGGGATGAGTGAATTGGATGCATTTTTGGAGAAACTAAAAGGATCTAAATTGAAGATATTAAATGATTATGTGATAAAGCTCTGAAATACGAAGACGTGGCCGCAAGAATCGAAGAAAACAGAGTTATAACGAAGTTTTTATGAAGAAAACAAGGTTTGGCATCCCGTTTGGGAATTTCAGGGTCAGGTGGCGCCAAAAGTGGCGCACATCAGTGATTTTGAGAGAGGTGGCGCCACCTGGCGCCAAAATGGGTGAAAAGTGGCGCCACCTGACGCCATTTACTGATCATATGCGATTTTTTTAGGTTTTTGTAACACCCCAACCGATGGCGGAATCATCGAGGTGCCACATAGTGACGATTGTTCAAAAGCTCATGGTACTAAAATGTAAATATTTGATTATTGAATATTGTTTTACAACATGTGAAATTAAATACAAGACAACAAAAATAAAGATAATTGATTGATTTAATCTAAGTCCAAAGTCCTATGTGAAACGTCAAGCAGCTTATCCTGAAACATGCACGAAAATAATTTTGTCAACATATGATGTTGGTGAGTACTACTTAGTTTTATACATATAGTATAAGTTTGGAAAGTAATACAATTCATGTGTCTAGCATCACCAAGGCATTATGTAAACATGCAAGTAACCAAACAAGACAAAGATCAAATGTAAAGTTGATAAGATGAAATTGATAATGAGCACCCTAACACGTGTCAAGTCTAAAAGAGCACCATAACATAAGTTATGTCTAAATGAGCACCGTAACATAAGTTACGTCTATATGTAAAGAGCACCATAACATAAGTTATGTCTAGATGTATGATTTTGTATGTAAGCTACGTTCATGTGTCAAACATAAGCACAAAGATAAACAAGACACGTATATGAATTGTAAATGAATAAAAATGTATGAATATGAAAGTTTTGTATACTTGTGCATGAATCACCCCAAAAGTTGTAAAAGCGAAAAAGGGGATAAGTAATACTCACATTAGCAAAGTGATAAGTCTTGTGGAATTGAATAAGTGTAATCCAACGTTGCCAAGTATATCCCTATGTATAAAGTAATAAATAAGTCTTAAGTCTATCTAGTCTATAAGTATTTTCTAGGGTTTCGAATTGGGGATAAGTATTCGTTTGATTAATAAATAAAATGTTTAATAAGTAAAAGAAATTTGATAAATAAATAAACAAAGGTCTTTTTGTAAATTTTAGATTAAAGATGGTCACATCATAAAGTTTTAAGTATGAAAATAATTTTTATAAAATTATTTTCTTAGAAATAAAGTATTAAATCTATTTATCTCAAATTGTCAAAATATAACTTTAATATTTAAAAATATTAAAATTAAAGAATTTGTAAATTAAAAATTGTATTTCTGTTCTAAATAAATAGAAATAATTTATATAAAATTTTGGTGCAAAAATATTGAAAAATGAATTTATTATGATTTATTTATGGTTAAAACTAACAAAAATTAATTAAAAATATAAAATGAACGGTTTTTTTTTTGAAATAAAAATAAATTCTGAAATGTTTATTGCTACACAAGTTTAGGATAATTTTTGTGGGATTTTATAAAATCGTTTAGATATTTTTATAGAATTTTATAAATAAAATAGAATAAACTTGTAATATTTATTTTATATAATTAATAAAAGATTTTTGAAAATCTAAAAATTGGATAATGAACTTTATCATAAGAATAACTAAAGATAATTTTTGTAGAATTTAATAAGCACTTTTAGTATTTTAAAATCATTTTAAAAGATTAAGGGGTTAAATATATAAATGAAAAGAGAAAAAAATTGTTTTGACACTTGTGGGATTCGAACCCATGGTCTCGGCCGGCCAGGGCTTCAACACCACGTGGCTTACCAGCTGATCTGGGGATCAGTTTATGTTTGAACTTGTTTTGTTTTAAATTTAAACAGATACTGCCTGTTACACTTCTTCTTCCCCAAATCATAATATGATGAACCCTAGATTATTAATCAAGACAATCACGATCTAATAACAAAACTGATAAAGGGTTTTTATTTCCTGACAACAACCGACCCTATATCAATGAATAACGGAGTTTGAGATGTACCTATAATGGTGAAAAACGAGCACACCTACTCGGTTTAAGGTACTTCAATTCAGCAAGCAATAGAGGTTGTGAGGTGTTTCTGATAGAGGGATTTTTGTATTCGGCTCCTTCTTATTCAACATATGGTTTCAATTTATACTAATTGCCATTAATTGGAAGGTTAATATCTTTGACTCATTTAGTCAAAACACCCGTTAATTAGGCTCAATCATGAGCTATATTTGTGTGTTTGATAAGTTGTGACCACGCAGGAATTATGGTAGGTCAAAACCATATTAAAATGCATTCCAAATATAATTCCATCAAATGGTCAAAGTGGAAGCTTCTTGGTCAAGTCTGTGTTCACTTGTGTTTAATGCTGCTGCGCGTAACAGACAAGGAACAAGGAAGGTGTCTGGGTTTTTTTTGTGGGCTTATATACATATTATGTTAGAATTAAATCAGGAAAAGAGCCTTGGCTCAAGTGGTTCAACGTGTGTGTGTGTCAAGGGTTGGACCGGAATGGAGCTGGGTTCGAGTCCCGGCTTGTAATTCTATCTTTTTTTTTTTAAAGGTGAAGGGAAGGGTAGTTGGGCCAGATTCAAGGTGGGCCGGACTTGGGCTGCTGATGGGCTGCCAACAAGGAAAAGGTGGGTTTGGTTGGGTTAGTGTGTTAAAGTAGATGGTTTGGTAGTTGTTTTGGGCTCAAGGTTTGGACTAGTATTATTATTTATCATTATTATTATTATTATTATTATTATTATTATTATTATTATTATAAAAATAAAAATATAATGAAAAGAAAAGTGACGGATGTCACAGCATCCCCTACTTTTAGAAACTTCGTCCCGAAGTTATTAGAAACATAGGGTTATGGATGTTTGGGTAAAAATTAAGATAACCGTGGTTTAGAAAATTTGAGTTAAGGCACAACGTGAATTTATAGGTAACAGAGTAAACTGTTCCGGATGATTTGGATAAGAGGTTTGATAGGTGTGGGTTAAGGATTGGATTAGGTTCGTCTCGAATAATAAGGAGATTAAGAATCTAGTAAAACACTAAACTTCAAGTTTTAGGAATCTAAAATAAATGCATGAGTTGATTGACTATAAAAAGACCAAATGAACTACCAAGTAAGTAGGGTTTGTTCTTGGTTCGACTTCCAGTCTCACTTTCGATGCATCATTAGTGTTTATATATAGGGTGTACCGCAGCTAACCCACCACACCTTTGATACATTGAAAACGTACTGGACGCCTACCAAAAACTCTAATAGAATTTCACACCACCTTAATGTACCTGTAAATTCATGATTACGTTCCGGACCGGAATCATCAATTTACCTTACATTAGGGTTTTATGTCCTTCTATGATCCTAATCTAACACACATTAAAGCAAATAAGTTTCGCAAGAAGATGACACATCAAACACGTTGGGTTATAATGAGACGTCATCAATGAGATGAGGCTATGTAATAATGAGGTCAATTGCATTGGTTTGCAACGACTTGTAAGCATAACAAAATTTAAGTATGGGCTACCACTCACCCGAGGAGCCCTTTAAGTGAAATGTTTGTCTGAGTTGAGTGGATAATGTAGTAATTGTCTTTCATAGATCAACATGCAAATTGATAATACACACATGCAAGTAAGTTTATAAGTACGTCAACCATTAAGTATAAGTTTTATCTTAGTGGCCTATAGAGATAGCTCATATTTGGCCAGCCATGTTCACGAGTATCATGAATAATTAAATGTCCAGTGAATAGTCAAATTAAGGGGGAAAATCAAGTTTCATATAACAAACAATGATGTTTTGGAAAAATCCTGTAGAATCAAGTATCAAGTTTTTAGTAGTTTGATTTCATGGAAGTTAAGTCCAAATGTTTCAATAAAATGTAAGGTAGAGTCTTAAATAAACGTAACCAAATATGATAAATTTCCAACCTGCGTTCGTACATAATAGTATGCAAGGAAATTTTTAGATGTTATATGCTTATGAGTACGACAAAATTGGGTACAAAATGTGTGACATCCGTCACTTTTTCATCATATATATATATATATATATATATATTTTTATACAAAAATAATGAAAATAATGATAATAATGATAATAATAATAATAAAAATAAATAAATAAAAAAATTCAGCTTTCATTATATATACATTTTTTTTACCCAACACAATACATATCCCTTTATCCATTTTTTTAGCCCACTTGAAGTCCAAGCCTGAACCGGCCCAAGATCCCGGCCCACTTGTCCAAGCCGAAAGTCCAACACCCCCTCTCCTTAAGCTGTGAAAAGAAAAAAAATAAAAACACTGACCACGGGACTCGAACCCGGGTCTGTGTCCTGATCACCACGCGCAACAACCATCTGAGCTACGGCTCGCCCTTGTTAAAATCCCAACCCATTAAGTATATAACCCCTCTTCAACAATAGTCTGTTTCCCCTTCTTTCCTTTTTACTGCTGCGCGACAGCATTGGCCCCGAGTTTGGCCATGATTGTTGCACCATTATCACCAATTATTGCCATATAATAAGCGACCAACCTATACCAGTCAAACCATGCTCAATTATCGCGCAATTCGTTCATAATTAGGCTTTATTAACGCGGTTGACTAGATCTTGGTCAAGATAATTGAAACCTTATAAATACGTGATTATAATTCAATCAAACTTGCACACACACACAAATACATGCGATTAACATACCCCAATCCTCAATTCTTGTTCAATTCCTCTGCCCTTGGTGTTTAATCGAGTTTTCTTGGCTTCGGGTCTTGACCACTCGTTTTTGATCAAATCTGTTTGGTATGTTGGATTTTTTTTTATGGATTTTGTTCATCTACTATCAACAAGCAATAACCCCATGATGAATCGGGTTATTGCTTGTTAAATCATTTGATTGCTGATTCTAGGGCTCGATTTCAATTATTTGGGGAAGAACATGTCATGGGTGTTTGGTATTTATTTTATATAAACCACAACCAAACACAACCACTGGTCTAGACCAGGTGGTTGTGTCTGGTGCTTGTCTGCTGGTCCACGCGGGTTCGAGTCCCGGGTTGGACAAACCTTTTTCTTGTTTTTGTTTTTAAGCAAATCATATATATATAATACTTATAATCTTATAAATTCATTTAAAAATACTAAAACATTTTTAAAAATTCTACAAAAATTATCTTATATTAATCTGATGAGAAAGTTCATTACCCAATTTTTAGTTTTTCAAAAACAATTTATTTAATATATATTATTAATAATACGAGTTTATTCATTTATATTTATTAAATTCTATAAAAATATCTAAACGATTTTATTAAATCTCACAAAAATTATCCTAAACTTGTATATTCTTAAACATTCCAGAAAATATTTTTATTTCAGAAAAATCGTTTATTTTATATTTTTAATTAATTTTTGTTAGTTTTAATCATAAATAATTCATAATAAATTCATTTTACAATATTTTTGTACCAAAATTTTACATAAATTATTTCTATTCATCTAGAACTGAAATAAAATTTTTAATTCAGAAATTCTTTGATTTTAATATTTTTAGATATTAAAGTCATATTTTGACAATTTGAAATAATTAGATTAAATATTCTATTTACAAGAAAATAATTCTATAAAAATTATTTTCATACTTAAAACCTTATGTTGTGACTATATTCAATTTAAAATTTACAAAAGACTTTTGTTTATATATTTACCAAATTTCTCTTAATTAATTAACAATTTATTTATTAATCAAAACGAATACTTATCCCCAAATTCGAAGCCCTAGAAATACATGTATCCTAGAGTTATTTCCCTTACACATTATCGAATACTTTAGGTTGATCATTTGGAGTAATCTCAATTCATATTTCGTTGTCCAAGTCCAATTTCAAGTTATTACGTGAACAGTGAGTATTCCTATCCCCTTTTTACTTTTATACATTTTTGGGGTGATTCATGTACACTATTACAAATTTCAAATACAAGTTTACATTTTTACAATACAATTCTAGTACTATGTGCATTGCTTACAACGTGCTTTATGCTTAGACAATACATGTGGAATACATTTGTACTTAGTGAAATCATTAACATGGTACAAGCCGACCTTAACATTGGATAGCGCTATTTGGATTGACACCCCGCCTAGATTGATTCTCCCCCTTTTTCATCGGAGAATCCGTGGCCAGTGTTAAGTTATCATCCATTCATTGGTTGAGTACACTACAGTTCATGCAGTACATTATACAGTCACAGGGTTGATTTCGCTCATTTGTATGATACATAGTTTACATATTTGCACTGTAGCTTGCACTTGAATTGTATAACTTTTTAACCTACTATATATATCAAAACTAGGAATGCTCACCAACATTTCATATGTTGACCAAATCTATTTTGTACATGTTTCAGGTGCAGTTCGATCTAGTGCTTTAACAAGAGATACTTAGTGCATTATTTTAATCAGTTATTTCATTATTTACACTTCATTTAAGACTTTGTATTTTCCATTTCCATGTAAGACAAATTTTGGATTATTCAATAATATTTACATTTTAGTACCATGAGCTTGTGAACAATCGTCACTACGTGGCACCTCGATGATTCCGCCATCGGTTGGGGTGTTACAGATTGGTATCAGAGCCATGGTTATAGGGAACTAGGTTATTAGATAAAAAGGCCTAGACTATAACCGAACCTCAACTTTCATGCATTATACTACCCTACCCCTCATTTCCCTCTACTTTCCTTCTTCTATCTTTCCCTTCTTCTCTCTCTCCATTCTTCTCATCTTTCATCATGGTGCATAGAGATGGTGTCCTACAGGGAGTGGAAAGTTTACATCATCATAGAATGGGAGCAGTACCTTTTATGAAGACACTCTTAGACATAGTACCTACTCTTATTTTACTCCTTCGAAGTTGTTGAACTTTAATGAGTGTAATAAGGACACGTGCAATCTGGAAGGGTGGACGCCTGTACACTGGGTTTTCTGGCATAGGCAAGCATAGCGCATAAATCCATTTACGGACCTGTTATGCTTACCTGGGGATTCCTGGAGTGAGTGTCCACTTATAGGCTAAAACATGTCTCCTTTGATCACCATTGGGTTCAATTCCTTTGAAAAGTCAACGTTCTTGTTGAGCTTTACAGCTAGACAAGGGCACTCCAAGCATTTTATACAAGTTTTTCCAATAATACCCTCTCGTTTCATATACAATACTTTGCATATCATGATTGCTTACAAGATCACATCTTCATAATCATCTGTACGATTATACACTTACATTTTCTAATCTCATGATTATTAATTGACTACCTCATAGATGTCTGCTCGCCGCATGCTCCGTGATGCCAGCCAACGCCCTGTTCGTGCTTCTGGACGACGTTCTGATCGTCGCCTCGCATCTTTAGTCGCCGAGCAAATTGCTGCAGTGATCCCAAACCTTGTCAGTGAGATAACCCAGAATAGTAACAGTGCCAACACAGGGAGTACGACTCAATTTCGGTGCACTTTCAAACACTTTAACTCCTGCAACCCCAGAAAATTCACTGGTGAGGAGGGTGCTACTGGCCTCCTACAATGGTTTGAAAGCATGGAGAATACTTTTGTGAACAGTGAATGTCCTGATGAACTCCGCGTTCGCTATGCTACTAGCGTCCTTCAAAAGGGAGCATTAACCTGGTGGAATGGCGAAAAACGCAATCGAGGAGCTGATGTTGCTTTATCTTTATCTTGGGCAGATGTTAAGGAACTCATGATCGCCAAATTCTGCCCTAGGAACGAAATCAGGAAACTGGAGGAAGAATTCCATGGACTGAAACAAGACAGTGGTGAGAATCTTGCATATAATACTCGATATCACGAACTTAGCATACTGATTCCACACATGGTCACCCCAGTCTCTCGAGCAATCGAAAAATATATCGAGGGATTACCTGACCTGATTCAAGACGTTGTCACTGGAGGCAAAGCCGCTACGGTAGAAGAAGCCATCCAACTTGCAGCCACATTAACAGACAAACACGTAAGGAAAGGAAACTTGGTTAGGAAGAGCACCAAGACACCTACTGAGAAAACCACCAATGTTGTTGAACAACCTAAGACTGTTTTAGCAAAGGCCGCCACTACTGCTTCGAATTCTAAGAAACGAATGGGCGATAATCAAAACCATGCTGTTGTTGATCCGGTAGCTCAGCCTCCTATCAAGAAAGCCTACACGGGAATCCATCCTCAATGCAACACCTGCAAATATCATCACCCTGCAAATCTTCCATGCCGTCAATGCACTAGATGTGGGAGGTTTGGACACCTTGTTACCACTTGTCGAGTAATGGTTGGGACACATAGTAATCATCAAACAGCTGCCCAGGGACCACTACAGATTACTAACGGTCGGGCATGTTATCATTGTAGAGACCCTAACCACATGCTACCCCAATGCCCCAAATTGAACAATGTAAACCTGGTGGCACATGGACGAGCTTTCAATATCAATACCAACGAAACAACTGATCAGGATGATGTTAATCCCACTAGTTAAGCCGTGGATGAAATCTTCCCAAGACTCGAGAAATCCAATACCCGTTTTTTTCATTTTCTTGATCCTATTATCATTTTGTACCCAATTGTGTCGCACTCATTAGCATACAACATCTAGAAATTTCCTTGCGTATTATTGTGTATTAACACAGATTGGAAATTTATTATATTGATTACGTTTATTTTTAATCATACAAGACTCTACCTTACATTTATTTGAAACGTTTGGACTTGATACTTGATTCTTACAGATGCTTTTCTAAGAAAACATCATTGGTTATTACATGAAACTAGATTTTTCCCTTAATTTGATTACGCATTGAACATCTAATTATTCATGATACTCGTAAACATTTAAATATTCATGATAACACTTACACTTAATGGTTGTAGTACTTACAAACTTGCTTGCATAAACATGCTACCAGTTTACAATCTATGTGAATAATAATTGCTGCACTTAATAGAAGTCATCATGCCTTTTTCAACAGTCGGGAGAGGCCCTACAACCTGCTCCACGACTGGTAGAGGCTATCGAACATACTCAACGATTGGTAGGGGTCACTATGCCTTTTCAAACAGTCGGGAGGGGCCCTACAACCCACTCCACGACTGGTGGAGGCTATCGAACCTGCTCAACAATCGGTGGGGTCATAGAAGGACGCAAAACTTTAATGTAAGGTAAATTGATGATTCCGGTCCGGAACGTAATCATGAATTTACAGGTACGTTAGGGTAGTGTGAAATTCTATTAGATTTTTTTTGGAAAGGCGTCCAGTACGTTTTCAAGGTATCAAAGGTGTGGTGGGTTAGCTGCGGTACACCCTGTATACAAGCACTAATGATGCATTGAAAGTGAGACTGGAAGTCGGACCAGGAACAAACTCTAGTTACTTGGTAGTTCATTTAGTTTTTCTGTAGTCAATCAACTCATGCAATTATTTTAGGAGTCCTAAAACTTGAAATTTATTGATTTACTAGATTCTTACTCTCTTTACTATTCGAGGCGAACCTAATCCAACCCTTAACTCACATCTCTTGAAACAATTCACTCTCTTACTTATAAATTTACGTTGTGCCAAACCACAGTTATCATCCATAACCCTATGTTTCTAATAACTTCGGGACGAAGTTTCTAAAAGTAGGGGATGCTGTGACATCCGTCACTTTTTCATCATATATATATATATATATTTTTATACAAAAATAATGAAAATAATGATAATAATGATAATAATAATAATAAAAATAAATAAATAAAAAAATTCAGCTTTCATTATATATACATTTTTTTTACCCAACACAATACATATCCCTTTATCCCCTTATCCATTTTTTTAGCCCACTTGAAGTCCAAGCCTGAACCAGCCCAAGATCCCGGCCCACTTGTCCAAGCCCAAAGTCCAACACCCCCTCTCCTTAAGCTGTGAAAAGAAAAAAAATAAAAACACTGACCACGGGACTCGAACCCGGGTCTGTGTCCTGATCACCACGCGCAACAACCATCTGAGCTACGGCTCGCCCTTGTTAAAATCCCAACACATTAAGTATATAACCCCTCTTCAACAATAGTCTGTTTCCCCTTCTTTCCTTTTTACTGCTGCGCGACAGCATTGGCCCCGAGTTTGGCCATGATTGTTGCACCATTATCACCAATTATTGCCATATAATAAGCGACCAACCTATACCAGTCAAACCATGCTCAATTATCGCGCAATTCGTTCATAATTAGGCTTTATTAACGCGGTTGACTAGATCTTGGTCAAGATAATTGAAACCTTATAAATACGTGATTATAATTCAATCAAACTTGCACACACACACAAATACATGCGATTAACATACCCCAATCCTCAATTCTTGTTCAATTCCTCTGCCCTTGGTGTTTAATCGAGTTTTCTTGGCTTCGGGTCTTGACCACTCGTTTTTGATCAAATATGTTTGGTATGTTGGATTTTTTTTTATGGATTTTGTTCATCTACTATCAACAAGCAATAACCCCATGATGAATCGGGTTATTGCTTGTTAAATCATTTGATTGCTGATTCTAGGGCTCGATTTCAATTATTTGGGGAAGAACATGTCATGGGTGTTTGGTATTTATTTTATATAAACCACAACCAAACACAACCACTGGTCTAGAGCAGGTGGTTGTGTCTGGTGCTTGTCTGCTGGTCCACGCGGGTTCGAGTCCCAGGTTGGACAAACCTTTTTCTTGTTTTTGTTTTTAAGCAAATCATATATATATAATACTTATAATCTTATAAATTCATTTAAAAATACTAAAACATTTTTAAAAATTCTACAAAAATTATCTTATATTAATCTGATGAGAAAGTTCATTACCCAATTTTTAGTTTTTCAAAAACAATTTATTTAATATATATTATTAATAATACGAGTTTATTCATTTATATTTATTAAATTCTATAAAAATATCTAAACGATTTTATTAAATCTCACAAAAATTATCCTAAACTTGTATATTCTTAAACATTCCAGAAAATATTTTTATTTCAGAAAAATCGTTTATTTTATATTTTTAATTAATTTTTGTTAGTTTTAATCATAAATAATTCATAATAAATTCATTTTACAATATTTTTGTACCAAAATTTTACATAAATTATTTCTATTCATCTAGAACTGAAATACAATTTTTAATTCAGAAATTCTTTGATTTTAATATTTTTAGATATTAAAGTCATATTTTGACAATTTGAAATAATTAGATTAAATATTCTATTTACAAGAAAATAATTCTATAAAAATTATTTTCATACTTAAAACCTTATTTTGTGACTATATTCAATTTAAAATTTACAAAAGACTTTTGTTTATATATTTACCAAATTTCTCATAATTAATTAACAATTTATTTATTAATCAAAACGAATACTTATCCCCAAATTCGAAGCCCTAGAAATACATGTATCCTAGAGTTATTTCCCTTACACATTATCGAATACTTTAGGTTGATCATTTGGAGTAATCTCAATTCATATTTCGTTGTCCAAGTCCAATTTCAAGTTATTACGTGAACAGTGAGTATTCCTATCCCCTTTTTACTTTTATACATTTTTGGGGTGATTCATGTACACTATTACAAATTTCAAATACAAGTTTACATTTTTACAATACAATTCTAGTACTATGTGCATTGCTTACAACGTGCTTTATGCTTAGACAATACATGTGGAATACATTTGTACTTAGTGAAATCATTAACATGGTACAAGCCGACCTTAACATTGGATAGCGCTATTTGGATTGACACCCCGCCTAGATTGATTCTCCCCCTTTTTCATCGGAGAATCCGTGGCCAGTGTTAAGTTATCATCCATTCATTGGTTGAGTACACTACAGTTCATGCAGTACATTATACAGTCACAGGGTTGATTTCGCTCATTTGTATGATACATAGTTTACATATTTGCACTGTAGCTTGCACTTGAATTGTATAACTTTTTAACCTACTATATATATCAAAACTAGGAATGCTCACCAACATTTCATATGTTGACCAAATCTATTTTGTACATGTTTCAGGTGCAGTTCGATCTAGTGCTTTAACAAGAGATACTTAGTGCATTATTTTAATCAGTTATTTCATTATTTACACTTCATTTAAGACTTTGTATTTTCCATTTCCATGTAAGACAAATTTTGGATTATTCAATAATATTTACATTTTAGTACCATGAGCTTGTGAACAATCGTCACTACGTGGCACCTCGATGATTCCGCCATCGGTTGGGGTGTTACAAAATGATAATAGGATCAAGAAAATGAAAACACAAGTATTGGATTCTCGAGTCTTAAGAAGGTTTCATCCCTGGCTTAACCAGTGGGATTAACGTCATCCTGACCGTTTGCTTCATTGATATTTATATTGAAAGCTCGTCCATGTGCCACCAGGTTTACATTATTCAATTTAGGGCATCGAGGTCGCATGTGGTTAGGGTCTCCACAATGATAACATGCTCGACCGTTAGTAATCGGTAGTGGTTCCTGGGCAGCTGTTTGATGATTATCCTGTGTCCCTACCATTACTCGACAAGTGGTGACAAAGTGTCCAAACCTTCCACATCTAGTGCATTGACGGCATGGAAGATTTGCAGGGTGATGATACTTGCAAGTGTTGCATTGAGGATGGATTCCCGTGTAGGCTTTCTTGATAGGGGGTTGAGTTACAGGATCCACAACAGCATGGTTCTGATTATCGCCCATTCGTTTCTTAGAGTTCGAAGCAGTAGTGGCGGCCTTTGCTAAAACGGTTTTAGATTGTTCAACGTCATTGGTGGTTTTCTCAGTAGACGTCTTGGTACCCTTCCTAACCAAGTTTCCTTTCCTTACATGTTTGTCTGTTAAAGTGGCTGCAAGCTGGATGGCTTCTTCCACCGTAGTAGATTTGCTCCCAGTGACTACGTCTTGAATCAGGTCAGGTAATCCCTCGATATATTTCTCGATTGCTCGAGAGATCGGGGTGATCATGTGTGGAACCAGTATGCTAAGTTCGTGATATCGAGTATTATACGCAAGATTCTCACCACTGTCTTGTTTCAACCCATGGAACTCTTTCTCTAGTTTCCTGATTTCGTTCCTAGGGCAGAATTTGGCGATCATGAGTTCCTTAACCTCAGCCCAAGACAAAGATAAAGCAACATCAGCGCCCCGATTGCGCTTTTCGCCATTCCACCAGGTTAGCGCCCCCTTTTGAAGGACACTAGTAGCATAGCGAACGCGGAGTTCATCAGGGCAATCGCTGTTCACAAAAGTGCTCTCCATGCTTTCAAACCATTGGAGGAGACCAGTAGCACCCTCCTCACCAGTGAATTTTGTGGGGTTGCAGGAGTTAAAGTGTTTGAAAGTGCACCGAAATTGAGTCGTACTCCCTGTGTTGGCACTGTTACTATTCTGGGTTATCTCACTGACAAGGTTTGGGATCACTGCAGCAATTTGCTCGACGACTAAAGATGCGAGGCGATGATCAGAATGTTGTCCGGAAGCACGAACAGGGCGTTGGCTGGCATCGCGGAGCATGCGGCGAGCAGACATCTATGTAGTAGTCAATGAATAATCATGAGATTAGAAAATGTAAGTGTATAATCGTACAGATGATCATGAAAGTATGAACTTGTAAGCAATATATGAAAATCATGAAATACAAAATATTGTATATGAAACGAGAGAGTATTATTGATAAACTTGCAGAAAATGCTTGGAGTGCCCTTGTCTAGCTGTAAAGCCCAACAAGAACGTTGACTTTTCAAAGGTATTGAACCCAACGGTGATCAAAGAAGACATGCTTTAGCCTATAAGTGGACACTCACTCCAGGAATCCCTAGGTAAGCATAATAGGTCCGTTATTGGATTTATGCGCTATGCTTGCCTATGCCAGAAAACCCAGTGTACAGGCGTCCACCCTTCCAGATTGCACGTGTTCTATCACACTCATTAAAGCTCAACAACTTTTGAAGGAGCAAAATAAGAGCAGGCTTTATGTCTAAGAGTGTCTTCATGAAAGGTACTGCTCCCGTTCCATGATGATGTAAACTTTCCACTCCCTGTAGGACACCATCTCCATGCACCATGATGAAAGATGAGAAGAATGGAGAAAGGTAAGAAGGGAAAGATAGAAGAAGGAAAGTAGAGGGAAATGAGGGGTAGGGTAATTCAGGAAATATTATGCATGAAAGTTGAAGTTCGGTTATAGTCTTGGCCATTGTATCTAATAACCTAGTTCCCTATAACCATGGCTCTGATACCAATCTGTAACACCCCAACCGATGGCGGAATCATCGAGGTGCCACGTAGTGACGATTGTTCAAAAGCTCATGGTACTAAAATGTAAATATTTGATTATTGAATATTGTTTTACAACATGTGAAATTAAATACAAGACAACAAAAATAAAGATAATTGATTGATTTAATCTAAGTCCAAAGTCCTATGTGAAGCGTCAAGAAGCTTATCCTGAAACATGCACGAAAATAATTTTGTCAACATATGATGTTGGTGAGTACTACTTAGTTTTATACATATAGTATAAGTTTGGAAAGTAATACAATTCATGTGTCTAGCATCACCAAGGCATTATGTAAACATGCAAGTAACCAAACAAGACAAAGATCAAATGTAAAGTTGATAAGATGAAATTGATAACGAGCACCCTAACACGTGTCAAGTCTAAAAGAGCACCATAACATAAGTTATGTCTAAATGAGCACCGTAACATAAGTTACGTCTATATGTAAAGAGCACCATAACATAAGTTATGTCTAGATGTATGATTTTGTATGTAAGCTACGTTCATGTTCAAACATAAGCACAAAGATAAACAAGACACGTATATGAATTGTAAATGAATAAAAATGTATGAATATGAAAGTTTTGTATACTTGTGCATGAATCACCCCAAAAGTTGTAAAAGCGAAAAAGGGGATAAGTAATACTCACATTAGCAAAGTGTTAAGTCTTGTGGAATTGAATAAGTGTAATCCAACGTTGCCAAGTATATCCCTATGTATAAAGTAATAAATAAGTCTTAAGTCTATCTAGTCTATAAGTATTTTCTAGGGTTTCGAATTGGGGATAAGTATTCGTTTGATTAATAAATAAAATGTTTAATAAGTAAAAGAAATTTGATAAATAAATAAACAAAGGTCTTTTTGTAAATTTTAGATTAAAGATGGTCACATCATAAAGTTTTAAGTATGAAAATAATTTTTATAAAATTATTTTCTTAGAAATAAAGTATTAAATCTATTTATCTCAAATTGTCAAAATATAACTTTAATATTTAAAAATATTAAAATTAAAGAATTTGTAAATTAAAAATTGTATTTCTGTTCTAAATAAATAGAAATAATTTATATAAAATTTTGGTGCAAAAATATTGAAAAATGAATTTATTATGATTTATTTATGGTTACAACTAACAAAAATTAATTAAAAATATAAAATGAACGGTTTTTTTTGAAATAAAAATAAATTCTGAAATGTTTATTGCTACACAAGTTTAGGATAATTTTTGTGGGATTTTATAAAATCGTTTAGATACTTTTATAGAATTTTATAAATAAAAAAGAATAAACTTGTAATATTTATTTTATATAATTAATAAAAGATTTTTGAAAATCTAAAAATTGGATAATGAACTTTATCATAAGAATAACTAAAGATAATTTTTGTAGAATTTAATAAGCACTTTTAGTATTTTAAAATCATTTTAAAAGATTAAGGGGTTAAATATATAAATGAAAAGAGAAACAAATTGTTTTGACACTTGTGGGATTCGAACCCATGGTCTCGGCCGGCCAGGGCTTCAACACCACGTGGCTTACCAGCTGATCTGGGGATCAGTTTATGTTTGAACTTGTTTTGTTTTAAATTTAAACAGATACTGCCTGTTACACTTCTTCTTCCCCAAATCATAATATGATGAACCCTAGATTATTAATCAAGACAATCACGATCTAATAACAAAACTGATAAAGGGTTTTTATTTCCTGACAACAACCAACCCTATATCAATGAATAACGGAGTTTGAGATGTACCTATAATGGTGAAAAACGAGCACACCTACTCGGTTTAAGGTACTTCAATTCAGCAAGCAATAGAGGTTGTGAGGTGTTTCTGATAGAGGGATTTTTGTATTCGGCTCCTTCTTATTCAACATATGGTTTCAATTTATACTAATTGCCATTAATTGGAAGGTTAATATCTTTGACTCATTTAGTCAAAACACCCGTTAATTAGGCTCAATCATGAGCTATATTTGTGTGTTTGATAAGTTGTGACCACGCAGGAATTATGGTAGGTCAAAACCATATTAAAATGCATTCCAAATATAATTCCATCAAATGGTCAAAGTGGAAGCTTCTTGGTCAAGTCTGTGTTCACTTGTGTTTAATGCTGCTGCGCGTAACAGACAAGGAACAAGGAAGGTGTCTGGGTTTTTTTTGTGGGCTTATATACATATTATGTTAGAATTAAATCAGGAAAAGAGCCTTGGCTCAAGTGGTTCAACGTGTGTGTGTGTCAAGGGTTGGACCGGAATGGAGCTGGGTTCGAGTCCCGGCTTGTAATTCTCTCTCTGTTTTTTTTAAAAGGTGAAGGGAAGGGTAGTTGGGCCGGATTCAAGGTGGGCCGGACTTGGGCTGCTGATAGGCTGCCAACAAGGAAAAGGTGGGTTTGGTTGGGTTAGTGTGTTAAAGTAGATGGTTTGGTAGTTGTTTTGGGCTCAAGGTTTGGACTGGTATTATTATTATTATCATTATTATTATTATTATTATTATTATTATTATTATTATAAAAATAAAAATATAATGAAAAGAAAAGTGACGGATGTCACAGTTTTCACCCTCTTTAAAGATAAACCATCCCAAAAACGAATATCTCTCCAACCCTAGCCATCTTGGAGCTCCCAATGACGAATTTTATCATCCCAAACCTCAATCTAATAAATTCTTTCATGCAATTAACATCTACAACAATCATTGAAGATCCTATGATGAAGATGAGCGGCTAATCCTCTTTGTAACCACCACCGGGTGGATGTTTCGTTTATGCGAAACTCTAACTCTTGTTTGATTTTGTTTATGGATTGTCTTTTAATTGTTTGAAAGATATTTGTGGTTTGAGTTATTTAAACAAGTCATGTTTGTGCAATTGCTTATCTTTTAGTCATTCGCATTCGGTTTTCTTGCATCGTTAGCAGTTTGATTAACAGGAGGGTAGTTGTTATTCGTGGGTTGGTAACTAAATTGTACGAGTTATTATTAAAAACTTGTGTTTGATTATCACTTAACTTAAACCATTCAACAAAACTATGTCTATGTGGTATCCAATCATCTAAACAAGGGTAGGGTGAATCATTGAACCGGAAACCTGGATGGGGTTACTTCTTTAGTATTATTGTTTACAACCTTTTCCAATCCGTTTCCTGAAATTCAATTTAATACAAAACAATTAGGCTTTAATCTTATTAGTTAATTAACAAAACTATGCTTTCCACTAATTCCCTGTGGAGACGACTCAACTTCCATATACTACTATTTTCTTATATTTTTGACTGACCAAACGACATCTATCAAAATGGCGCGGTTGCCGGGGAATCGGTGCGCTTAGTTAGATAGTTTTGTTTTAGTTTTATTGCTTTTCTTAAAAAAAAAAGCCAAAAATAATTTCTTTTTCTAGTCTTTTAGTTTATGTTTTGTTTTGTTTTGTTTAGTTCAGTATTACGCGTGGTTTGCTTGTTTGTGTCTGTGCAGGTAATTCAGTTGCATGCATCATACACGTTATTCGGGCAAAACTTCACCATTAATTTACGATCCAGAAATTGAAAAGACGGCTAGAAAGAACAGAGCCATTCATCAAACCCGACCAACACCAAACATGAGCCATCATAGTAACCAAGATAACCAACCTCCACCGAACCAACCTGACCCAATACCACCACAACAAAACCCATTGGGCGATATGCCTCCAAGACCATTGCAAACAGCACCAAATCCAAGACAACAACAACCATTCCACAATTTAACCCAGATCCGAACGCCGGTGGTTCTAGACAATTTCAGCAAGGTCATCAAGAGCATGACGAGTGGGACAAACATTATGAAAATGATCCAGCTTTTGAGGCCCCACCACAATAGCAACAACCTAACCGAACATTAACCTTAAATCGACAACCACCACAAAACCGCAACCCAAGATCTCACAGTAATAGAGCAACAGATTCACTTTATGGAGATGACAGTATGCAGGGTGTTGCGGGCACTGTTAATGGTAGAGTTGCTGATTGGGACGGAGGAGTTGATGATGATGGGTACTACATGAATCAGTATCAGTTCGACTATGATGAGTATGATGAGTTTGGTTTGCAATATCAGCAGAGACAACAACAAGGGTTGAATATGAGGGGACAGGATCAGGGACAGAGAAGGGTCCCTCAGAATCAACCAAGAAATCAAGCGCGAGGGAATGGGAAGAGGCAATATGTAGATGGAGTACCTCGGGTAAACTACATACCTCCTGTAATGGCTTTGGGAGCCATTTTATTCCGGTGGCCACCGAGCACACTTCACCTGTAGTACCACTGCATCAGAACGGAAGGAGCTTTGAGGTTAGACCCCAATATTTAAATCACCTTCTGAGTTTTTATGGTAAGGCAACAGAGGAACCCTATCTACACATTGCGAAGTTTGTGAGTATTTGTAACACCATTGGGGGCCATGGGTTTAGTCAAGATGAGGTGAGATTGATGATGTTTCAGTTCACCCTCAAAGATCAAGCGAAGTTGTGGTACCATTCATTGCCTGCTGGGAGTATATTCACATGGCAAGAGCTTCAACAACAATTCTTAGAGGAATATTATATTATGACTCGCACTACTGATGCTCGGGAGGCTATCAGAACCTTCCAACAACACTCGGGAGAACCATTTCATGAAGCATTCACAAGGTTTAAGGAGTTGTTAAGGAAATGTCCACATCATAATATACCTATGTGGGAGCTGATCAAGTCATTCTATGACAGTTTACTACCTGAAGATGTTAGGGATTTAAATTCCAATATTAATTGTACCTTTTTGACTAACCATGAGGATGTGGATTGGGAGTATATGGAGAGGTTGGTAGTGACATCAAAGAGACAGGCTCGTGCTAGTATGAGAAGCCGAACAGGTGCAGCAAGGGGAATTGATTATGAGTTTGAGAAGATGATTGCAAGTTTAGAGCGCAAGATTGCACAACTGACAGTAGGTAAAGGCGCAGGAAAGGGTGAAGGAGCAAAAGCAGCGAGTTCTTTTGCAGTGTGCTCGATTTGTGATGATTAGGGACATGTGGACGCAGATTGTCCTACACAGAAGGGGAGAAATAAGCAAGTGAATCAACTGGGCGACCAACAGAAACAATATGATATGAATTCTAATTCATATCACTCAGGTTTGCGAAATCACCCTAATTTTAGTTACAATAATACTTCTAACCAGTTGAATCCTCCATCACAGGTACCCAACCAAAACAATCAAAAAGGATATTCAAACCAAGGGAACTACAACAATCAAAGAAGTTATTAGCAAGGCAATAACCAAGGGAGTTCTCAAGGCAACTAGCGAAGTCAAGCCAATCAGCAGGGTGGATCTTCAGGGCAAGATGGATCAGTGAAAGAAATGTTGACTGAGTTTATGAAGTCAACATGATAGTTCATGAAGTCGACAGGAGATTGCATGAAGGAGATCCGGAAGGACAATGAGATTCGAGACAAACAGTACAAGGAATTGGCAAAGCAAGTTGGTCAAATTGCTGAAGAGTTATCCGCTATCCGTCAAGATCCAGGTAAGCTACAGAGATCCACCATAGTGAATCCAGCACATCAGTCATCAACTGCAAGGAATGTACACATTAATGCGGTTAGTCTTCTTTCCAATTCTGAGTATGAGCAGGAAACACTTTCACAATCAAACTTTAAAGTTATAAATTTGAAAAAAATGTTTTGTGAATTTTTTTTTCAGTGAAAGTTCTAATGAGGCCAAGGACAAGGGTGAGAAACTCAAATCTGCACCCTTTCCTTTGGCTTTAATGGACCTAGCTAAAAGAGTGGTTTTAAATAAAAATGACCCACCAAAGGATGAGAGGTGGGAAAATTTTAAACAAGTAAAAATTAATTTACCCTTACTTAATACCATTCAAGAAAATCCTGCTCATGCTGAAAACTTAAAAGAGTTGAGTACCCACAATCGGCACAACAAGCTGCCAAAACAGTTTGATTTACCGGCACATGTGCGTGCCGCTTTGTCTGGTACTTTTCCACCCAAACGCCAAGATCCAGGAGTGCCCCTTATTTCAATACAATTTGGGGAACTTAAAGTTGACCGGGCACTTCTAGATCTTGGAGCTTGTGTTAACATTCTTCCGGGAAGTATGTATGACCAATATGAATTTGGTCCTTTACAAAAAAGTTGGCACCAATGTGGTGTTGGCTAATAAAAAACCCATACGTCCCAAGGGAATGTTGACTGATGTCATAGTTAAGGTGGGAGATTGCTACTATCCGGTTGATTTCTTAGTACTGGATTGTGAGAAAAATGTTAAAGGCACACCACACACGATTATACTCGGTATACCATTTTTAGCAACTGCTCATGCAGTAATCAACTGTGCTGATGGAATGGTAAGTATGAGATTTGGGGATAAAAATTGAGTTTAAACGTTTTTTCAAGTTTAGCTGACCCGAAAGCAAAGGAGGAGTGTCTTATGGTTGACGGGATGACAGAGATTGGTGAGAAGCCAAAGAAGAAGAAGAAGGCTAAGAAACTGCCTGAATTGGAATAAGAAAATAACAGGTCAACAAAAGAGGATTCAATGCTGAACATAAGTTATGACCCACATGAGTACAAGCAGAATATGTGCTTGGAAGCTGAGGGAGGCAAGCATCCCGTTCAACCACCATAAAAGCTATATCAGGTACAAGTCTGGCTGAAGACTCATAAACTTAGCGCTACTGGGAGGCAGCCCAGAGTTTTTATGTTATTATTTTCATTTTATTTTTAGTGTGTTTTGGGCATCGTGATTGAATGAGAGGGTGAAAATAACAAAAACACCATACATTAGGAATCCCTTTGTTGTGTTGAAACTAGTTGTTTGTGTTTTGTTGAACCGTATATCCAAAATTACCCTTAGTAGCCCATGTTGAGCCTATACCCTTTTGTTTGATTAAAAACTTATAACATCACCCAAATTGACCCGTTTACCTTTGTGTAATAAATTGATGACATCCATTATGTTTGTGTTTTGTTCAAGTGATTGAGTTATGTTTAAGATGTGAAAAAAAAGAAAAAAATATATATATGAAAAAAAGAAAAAAAAAAGAGAAAATAGAAGTATGTGTTATGGGTCAAATATGCCCAAAGTTGTTTGTTTTAGTGTGTTTTTGTCAATAAGGATAGTCATTCAAGTGTGCTGAAACCTTTGTGTTTAAACCAATTGTTTAGCCAAATCATTCATACCTTTACCCTAAGCCCAAAACCCGTAAGACCTTTCGATGTGTGCATAGTTTATAACTTCTGTGTGATTGTCATACAAACCTATGATAACAGGGTTACATTCTTGGTTTTTGAGCGACTTTTACTAGCACATTACAACCTAGTCCAGATATAAACCGAGAGAAGCGACCATTGTGAGGGGTGTGTAGTATATGTGTATGATGATAAACATGTTAGGCTTAGTTAGGCAAGTCTTGATTTTAAAATGTGCAACACTTGCTTGTCAGTCTATCAATCTCGATTGTGTAAGTCTATGGGATGGGTATGATTCGGGGCCGTGTAGATTAGTAACGGTAAGGTAATTGGAAGCGGCTTGTTAGCAAAGCGAGTAGTGTTTTGTGATGGTTTGATTGGGGACAATCAAAGGTAAGTGTGGGGATGTGATGAGAGGGAGTTTTACCATGTTAAGATGTATTTAATTATGTGTTTTTAAGTGATTTATATCATAAAACATGGTTACTTTGAGATTGTTGGTGAATTACAGGTGTACGGTGCTTAAAAGTACTAATTGGAGCTTATTGGAAGGTTTCGAGAGAGGGTAGGAGTGAATTGGATGCATTTTTAGAGAAACTAAATGGATCTAAATTGAAGATATTAAATGATTATGTGATAAAGCTCTGAAATACGAAGACGTGGCCGCAAGAATCGAAGAAAACGGAGTTATAACGAAGTTTTTATGAAGAAAACAAGGTTTGGCGCTCTGTTTGGGAATTTCAGGGTCAGGTAGCGCCAAAAGTGGCGCACATCAGTGATTTTGAGAGAGGTGTGTAACACCCCAACCGATGGCGGAATCATCGAGGTGCCACGTAGTGACGATTGTTCAAAAGGTCATGGTACTAAAATGTACATATTTGATTATTGAATATTGTTTTACAACATGTGAAATTCAATACAATACAACAAAATAAAGATAATTGATTGATTTAATCTAAGTCCAAGGTCCTATGTGAAGCGTCAAGCAGCTTATCCTGAAACATGCACGAAAATAATTTTGTCAACATATGATGTTGGTGAGTACTACTTAGTTTTGTACGTATAGTATAAGTTTTGAAAAGTAGTACAATTCATGTGTCTAGCATCACCAAGGCATTATGTAAACACGCAAGTAACCAAACAAGACAAAGATCACATGTAAAGTTGTACAATGAATTTGATAATGAGCACCATAACACCAAGTTATGTCTGTATGTAAAGAGCACCATAACATAAGTTATGTCTGTATGTAAAGAGCACCATAACATAAGTTATGTCTGTATGTAAAGAGCACCATAACACAAAGTTATGTCTGTATGTAAAGAGCACCATAACACAAAGTTATGTCTGTATGTATGATTCTGTATGTAAGCTACGTTCATGTTCAAGCATAAGCACAAAGATAATTAAGACACGTATATGAATTGTAAATGAATAAGAATGTATGTGTAAATGAATATGAAAGTTTTGAATAGTTGTGCATGAATCACCCCAAAAATTGTAAAAGCGAAAAAGGGGATAAGTAATACTCACCTTAGCAAGGTGTTAAGTCTTGTGAAATTGAATAAATGTATCCAACGTTGCCAAGTATCACCCTATGTATAATGTAACAAATAAGTCTAAGTCTATCTAGTCTATAAGTATTTTCTAGGACTTCGAATTGGGGATAAACGTTTATTTGATTAATAAGCAAATTGTTTATTAAATATAAGAAATTTAATAAATAAATAAATAAAAGTCTCTTTGTAAAATTTTAAGTTGAATATAGTCACAACATAAGATTTTGAGTATGAAAATAATTTTTATAAAATTATTTTCTTGAGAATAGAATATTTAATCTAATTATTTTAAATTGTCAAAATATGACTTTAATATCTAAAAATATTAAAATCAAAGAATTTCTGAATTAAAAATTGTATTTCAGTTCTAGATAGTTAGAAATAATTTATATAAAAGTTTGGTGCAAAAATATTGAAAAATGAATTTATTATAATTATTTATGATTAAAACTAACAAAAATTAATTAAAAATATAAAATAAACGGTTTTTCTGAAATAAAAATATTTTTTGGAATGTTTAAGAATATACAAGTTTAGGATAATTTTTGTGAGATTTAATAAAATCGTTTAGATATTTTTATAGAATTTAATAAATATAAATGAATAAACTTGTATTATTAATAATATATGTTAAATAAATTATTTTTGAAAAACTAAAATTTGGGTGATGAACTTTATCATTTGGAGATCATATGATAATTTTTGTGGAATTTATAAACCACTTTTGGTATTTAAAACTGATTTTAAAAGATTTAATGTATTAAATATATATATAAAAATGGCAAAAAAAAAAATACTTGTTGGTTATGGGAATCGAACCCGGGCCTCTGGCAGGTTCGGGTTTTATCTCAAGCGTGGCCACCAACTGAGCCACACCCTGAGAACGAAATATATCGAATCTAAATTAATTATATAGTTTTATTAGGTTAAAGATTAAATAAAAAAAAGATTGTTGAGTGTGGGATTCGAACCTTGGCCACTGGCCGGTTCGTTTCCCTACCACACGCGTGTAAACCAGCTGGTCTACACCAGCTGGTTGCGTGTTTATGGTTTTAAAATACATATATACATAACTGATTCAGATGTTCTTCCCCAAATATTCATCAATCGAGCCCTAGATTCCAAAATCAAACAATTCGTGTTCAATAGCCCCTGAATCCTTGGGGCTATTGTTCACAAGATGCCGAAGATGAAAACCCACAAAAGAGATACTTACAAAAGACCCGTAATCGGGTATGAAGGCTCGTTAAAGCAAAAACGTTAAACACGATCGTGGCTTCAAATGCAGGTTGTTTTATCAGAAATTGAGAGTGGTGAGATGTTTATTGGCGAGTAGTGATGGTCTAGGGGTGTCCAATTTATAGTATTGAGGCTTGGAAGAACTAATGGTAAGTTTGACTCGTTTAATGGTATTGACGCGGCAATTGTGTACAAATTGGAATGTTTTGACTGTAATAATGTGTACAATACGCGAAATCAATTGCTAATTCCATAACTCGAGTCAATGGGTTACCATGTTTAGCTCCAATCACAACATCTTTGGTGTTTTTGTCTCGGCAGTGTGCAGCGTGGAAGAAGGGAAAGGAGCAGCAGGTTTAGCGTGTATATATATATATAATGAGTTGGGTTAAGATCAGTAATGAGCTATAGCTCGGATGGTTTGCGCGTGTGTGTGTTTCTTGTGACCCGGCCTTCTGCTCCGGTTCGAATCCGGGCAGAGGCGGTTTTCTTTTCTTTTTTTTTTAAACTGATAAGGGGGGGCTTGGGCCTGGCCTTGGGCCGATGGTGTTGGGCTTCCGAAAATGTTTTAAAAGGAATGGTTGGGTTGGGTTGGGTTGTGTTAATAGGATAGAGTGGTGGGTTTGGTTATGGTTTGGTGGTTTGAGAAAAAGACTAACATATACCAATTTTTATTATTATTATTATTATTATTATTATTATTATTATTATTATTATTTATTTATTTTCAATATTATTATTATTATACACAAAAGTAAAATAGGATAAAAAGAAAAGTGACGGATGTCACAACATCCCCTACTTTTAGAAACTTCGTCCCGAAGTTATTAGAAACATAGGGTTATGAATGTTTGGGTAAAAGTTAAGATAACTGTGGTTTGGAAAATTTGAGTTAAGGCACGACGTGAATTTTATAAGTAACAGAGTAAACTGTTTTGAATAATTTGGATAAGAGGTTCGATGGGTGTGAATTAAGGAATGGATTAGGTTTGTCTCAAATAAGAAGAATAAGAATCTAGTAAAACACTAAACTTCAAGTTTTTAGGAATCTAAAATAATTGCATGAGTTGATTGACTATAGAAAGACTAAATGAACTACCAAGTAACTAGAGTTTGTTCCTGGTTCGACTTCCAGTCTCACTTTCAATGCATCATTAGTGTTTGTATACAGGGTGTACCGCAGCTAACCCACCACACCTTTGATACCTTGAAAACGTACTGGACGCCTACCAAAAACTCTAATAGAATTTCACACTACCCTAACGCACCTGTAAATTCATGATTACGTTCCGGACCGGAATCATCAATTTACCTTACATTAGGATTTTATGTCCTTCTATGATCCTAATCTAACACACATTAAAGCAATTAAGTTTCACAAGAAGATGACGCAACAAACACGTTGTGTTACAATGAGATGTTATCAATGAAATGAGGCCATGTAATAATGAGGTCAATTGCATTGGTTTGCAACGACTTGTAAGCATAACTGTATTTAAGTATGGGCTACCACTCGTCTGAGGAGCCCTTTAAATGAAATGTTCATCAGAGTTGCGTGGATAATACACACGTGCAAGCAAGTTTATAAGTACTGCAACCATTAAGTGTAAGTGTTATCTTAGTGGCCTATAGAAATAGATTATGAGTATCATGAATAACTAAATGTTCAATAGATTGTCAAATCAAAGGAAAAATTCAAGTTTCATATAACAAACAATGATGTTTTTAGAAAAGCCCCGTAGGATCAATTATTAAGTTTTTAGTAGTTTGATTTTCATGGAAATCAAGTCCAAATGTTTCAATAAAATGTAAGGTAGAGTCTGAAACTTATATGATATAAAATAAACGTAATCGAATATGATAAATTTCCAATCTGTGTACGTACACAATAGTATGCAAGGAAATTTCTAGATGTTATATGCCTATGAGTATGACATAATTGGGTACAAAATGATAATAAGATCAAAAAAATGAAAACACGAGTATCATGAATAATTAAATGTCCAGTGAATAGTCAAATTAAGGGGAAATCAAGTTTCACAAACAATGATGTTTTGGAAAAAATCCTGTAGAATCAAGTATCAGGTTTTTAGTAGTTTGATTATCATGGGTAACTAGCTCATGTGTGTCACACCCTCAAATTCCACGTGCGGGGTTTTACCGCGAGGCGCGTGACAAACCAGGATCTAAGTCAACGGTCACAATAAATGACACTATATGATACGTAAAATGAAATAAACAACCATCAAGTTTTCATAAATCCATTCGCTGCGGAAGCGTAACTTAATTACAACTCAAAATGTAAAAGTACGTAAGTCTGAAAAAGATAAGAAAATGCATATGAATCCTAGACGCCGTGTGACTCCGTGCGCCTATGATAAGCTGCTACCTCAACGACCTGAGACAAACATGCTAAAAACGTCAGCAAATAATGCCGGTGAGTTCACAGGTTTTATGTTAAACGTTTAAGTAATGAAAGTCATCATGTTATCACCATGTCAGAAATGTTAGCGTTAGCTAGACGCATGAGTAATACTACTACGACCGGAAACCATTACAGACAACGATATATGATTTTTGCCCGAAACGATTATGCACTACCATTCCCGGTAGCGTTATGACCGAGACAATATGCACCCGCCCGGCTCCCAGCCGACGGGTGGGGTCTGTCAGTCCCAATAGATCTATCCACATTTCCCCCGTTATGCTATCCAGCATATTCATGGTTTCCCCGGGACTTTACGTATCGTATAGTATGTAAATGAATTAACACTAGTATAACATGATAATTTATGAAATAAGTATGAGCATGTGTCTCCCCCGAAATGTAAAACGTAAAGTGGGGCCGTGAAACTCACCTGTTGCTGCTCCT
This sequence comes from Ambrosia trifida, assembly GCA_028751855.1. Lineage (NCBI taxonomy): Eukaryota > Viridiplantae > Streptophyta > Magnoliopsida > Asterales > Asteraceae > Ambrosia > Ambrosia trifida. The sequence continues at coordinate 41,803,983 of CM054123.1, read as the reverse complement.
CGCACTAAGACAAGTAAACCTGCTCAATAGACGGCACCAAATACCGGTGACCTATCATGACGAGCGTATAAGGTGTTAGACTAACAACACGTAGGTTGATTAGTCCCTAGTAGTCCAGACCATAACCGTGTATATATGAAATGATGTTTCAAACGTTTAACCGACCGCACCAGACAAGGCCCGACATCCCATTGGTGACCCGACATTCCACGTGTTAGATAAACACAAGACATCATGCCACATATGCAATTAAACACTTAATACGCGCAACAGTTCACCTAGTCTAGCATAATGTCCGATTAACGCATAAACAGGTCCGAACACGTGTTACTAAGTCATTGGGTGTATCCCGGGGTTCCTATCATGTTCCTAGGCGTCAAATCGTGTTCCGGGATGTTAAAATATACATACAGCAGCATTATACGCGATTAGGAATCAAACTAGCGTTTAGGATTGTAAATGCCTAAACATTAAGCATTTAGGATTGTAATCACTAGTCAAAGTAGCATTTAGGAATCAAACTAGCATTTAGGATTGTAAATGCCTAAACATTAAGCATTTAGGATTGTAAATGCTAGTAGAAGTAGCATTTAGGAATCAAACTAGCATTTAGGATTGTAAATGCTAGTACTTGAGGTGAATAGGCCTCTATTCGCCTATATATAGGCGATTAGGGTTTGTATTCTCCTGAACATTAGGCATTTAGGAGCCTACTCGCCTGAAGCCTCATGCGAGTAGGATCCTACTCGCCTCTGCAGTTCTGTAGTGCAATTTCGCGTGCCGAACACTCCAAATCAGATCCGAAACATGTAAAAACACCCAATAATCATCCTAACACATTAACAAACATATTTCAAGCAAAACCCCTAAGTTTTCATCGTTCTAACAGTTCCGAATGCGAGCGTTTTCCCAAAATAGCAACTTTAGCATGTAAACATCACATCAACATGCAAGAACTTTCCCTAAATAGCAATTATTCAGATTAAATCACATAACCACGTTGTCCGATAGCATCCTACTGTTCTAGCATCATCCTAGAGCAAACCCTAACATCATACAATCAACAACACACCTCATATCATCCTTAATCATCCAAAATCCTTCAAATGGGTCAAAACATCAAGTATCAACAATACACAACCAAAACCATTCAAACTCCTAGGACATCATCATACTAACTTGTAACAGCCATAAACATCATAATAACACAAAAACAACCATGATTTAATCCTAAAAATTCTATCTTTAATCACATATAACACATATAACACATGTAAAGGTGTGGGTTTGTTTAAAAACGGTTTTAAATGGATTTTCAAAGACAAAAACATTTATAAGTCAGGTCTGGACGTTTAGGGAGTAAAACATAATCATTTAAAGGTTTGGGTTTGAAGAACACACCTTGTATTCAAGAGGAGATGATGGAATAAGCTTGGAAATGCTTGTTTTGATGTAAAAATAGGTTCCAGAGGGTGTTTGTAGGTTGAGATAGGTTATGGGACGGCTAGGGTAGCATAAATGATGTTTTGGAGGTCAAGGGTGGTATTTATAGGCGTTTCTAGTTGTTCGGGGCAGTAGAGGCGAGTATGCAGCAGTTTAGGCGAGTAGGGCTGCTACTCGCCAGTAAGAACTAGCGAATAGCCCCTATTCGCCCCTAATGATACCCTACTCGCTTATAAGACTGGCGATTAGGCTATCACACATTAGCCTAATCGCCTATAGTCTATGTGTTTGTGTTTTTGGCGCGTTAAACCCTATTTTAACATATGTAATCACGTTTCCACATACCGATAAGTCACATAATGATTACCAACATATAATGCATGATAAATAACACGTTCCCGCCCGATCACCAATTCCCGGGACCCGAGACTTGTGTGTGTGCGTTAAACCCGGCGATTCCACGAATCACCGATCCTTGTACACATGGTTATGGACCGACACCCAATGGTCCCTCGGACCATTGTAACGACTCCCGATGATTCCCGAATCATCGATACGACTCGACCGACCTGGTCAAGTATGATATTAAGTAGTTGTTTTCAATGTTTTCGTTGAGGTAGACTCGTATGTATGCAAAGTATGAAACGCATGTATGTAGAGTACGAAACGTATGTATGTAAAGTATGAAAAGTATTAACCTAAATATGCCGGGTGTCACATCATCCCCCAGTTGAAAGAATTTTCGTCCCGAAAATTTCCCGAAGTCAAAGAGAATGAAACGATAAAAAGAAAAATTTCCCCAAAAATTTCCCGGTCGTCACATCATCCCCCTGTTGAAAGGAATCTCGCCCCGAGATTCACTCTTTGACAGTGATGAGTGTCGACCTAACCCAAGTAACGTTTCCCAGAATGTAAACGAAAGGATAACAGCGAACGAAGAATGATAGCAACGGTTACTCTATGCCGGGGAACCGCCTTTCCCAAAGTGAATACAAAACAGTGAATCCTCCTGATCGAAGGCCTACCAGAGACTACTGTGATCGGTATAAATGATACACCGGTACCGTCCAAGTAGCATCTCTAAAGGACCCACATCAGACTGATGAATGCAAAACGCTGATCAAATACCAACCTAAATGCACACAATAAATACGAATCGCCAAGCAATGTGAATGAAAATGAATATAAGTATCACGAGAATCAAGAAAAGAATACTCACCAGTAACAGTATCAGGATCCTCCTGGTTCTCCCTAGCACCGATGACATAAGCACGAGCCGGAGCAGTTCGACCGCCACCCTCGCCTTGCTTCACCTTGGGACAGTCCCGCCTGAAGTGCCCAGTGTCGCCACAGTGATAACATCCCTGATTTCCCCTGGGTGCAGCAGTGGTAGTAGTAGCAGTAGTAGGGGCAACCACCTGTTGTTGAGCCTGAAGATTCACCCTGCAGCTCTGGGCCTGATGCCCGTTCCTCTTACATCGGGTACAATAACTACAATCCCCAAGATGATGGTACCCACAACGATCACACCTAGGCAGCCTCCCAGTATACCCACTCTGCCTCTGCTCAGAAGATGCACCCGTAGCCTCAAATTTCTTCGGCTGCTGCTGCTGAGGCTGAACTGTACCCTTTCCCGCGCTCTCCCATCTCCTCTTGTTGCCATCAGAGGTCTTCACCACAGTACCCTTAGGAGGCAAAACACCCTCCTGAACCTTCTGCTTAGTCAGCCTATGAGCCAACCGAATGGTATCCCGAAGTGTAGTAGCATCATTCGCGGTCACCAACCCGCGCACCTCAGGCACCAACCCACTAATGTAGAACTCAATAGCCTTATATTCAGGCGTCACAGAATCCGGGCACAAAAGTGCCAACTCATGGTAGCGAGTGGTATACTCCTCTATCTCAGATCCCGCCATCTGATGATTCCACAGCTCATGCTCCAAACTCTTGATCTCATCCCTAGGGCAATACTCCCTCTTCAAACGAAACACAAACTCGGTCCATGGCAACGCATGGGCCTCCAGTAAACCAATAGTCTGCACCGTCGAATTCCACCAAGTCAAGGCACGTCCCTCGAATGTCCCTGAAGCATACTTCACACGATACTCCTCTGGGCAGTTACACATGGAGAAAGCGGACTCGACCTTCTCCAACCAACGGAGTAGTCCCACAGCTCCCTCAGTCCCACTGAAGTTATGGGGCTTATAGTCCTGAAACATCTTGTAAGTACAGTGGACTGGAGGAGGTGGAGGTGGTGGAGGTGGAAAAGCACCCCCTGTTACAACAAGCAACACAGGTCAGAAAACGAACATCACACGACAAAAGATAAGGAATGAGAGTAGGGGTAATTAAATTACCACCATGGCCCTGATGGGCGGCCTGCTGCGCAGCAATAGCAGCTGCCACGTGCTCCTGGATCAGATTATTCAGCTCCGCCTGGGTCATGCTGATGTTACCACGACCCCCATTGCGTCCACCGCCATTTCGGCCACCAACACGACCACCAACGCGACCACCACGACGTCCTGCCATCTTCTGTCAAGATCAAAGACAAGACATCAGATTCCAGAACAGATAACAAGGAATCATGAAGAAATCATAAGCAATAAGGTCAACCAGAGAACTGGATTCCATCATGGTTATTAGATCAAACACAGAGTCCACCAGGATTTCCATGCATTTCAACTTATTATTTCGTGTGCACCCGAAATGATAAGTCGCTTTACATGGTCCCCAAGGCGTGCTCCTAGCTTGACTTTCAGACCACAAGGCACCCACATTCAAGAATAGATAAGAACTCCTAGGTGATACAACACCCAAGATGTAGAACAACAAGTACAAGTGTGAGATGATGTGTGCGAGCAAGTGTGTCCATTGGAGTATAGAAAGGGGAGATGTCCGAATCTTGGACAAATCTCCGAAGGATGCCGAAGCCACTCCAACGTACACCACTGTCGTGCAAGGATAGTAAGGCCCCTCGTCTTCAGCACGAAGATGAAGAACAGGATAGGAAATAAGAGTAATAGATAGATGATGTAAGCATAAATGATAATAACGAATGTAATACAAACACCCCGGCAATTCCCATATGACATGACTTATATGAATGTGACCGTCTAGTGTGTGCGACTCGGCTATAGACTTGACTCAACATGCAGTCCTAGTTCACTATAACCATTGGCTCTGATACCAATCTGTCACACCCTCAAATTCCACGTGCGGGGTTTTACCGCGAGGCGCGTGACAAACCAGGATCTAAGTCAACGGTCACAATAAACGACACTATATGATACGTAAAATGAAATAAACAACCATCAAGTTTTCATAAATCCATTCGCTGCGGAAGCGTAACTTAATTACAACTCAAAATGTAAAAGTACGTAAGTCTGAAAAAGATAAGAAAATGCATATGAATCCTAGATGCCGTGTGACTCCGTGCGCCTATGATAAGCTGCTACCTCAACGACCTGAGACAAACATGCTAAAAACGTCAGCAAATAATGCCGGTGAGTTCACAGGTTTTATGTTAAACGTTTAAGTAATGAAAGTCATCATGTTATCACCATGTCAGAAATGTTAGCGTTAGCTAGACGCATGAGAAATACTACTACGACCGGAAACCATTACAGACAACGATATATGATTTTTGCCCGAAACGATTATGCACTACCATTCCCGGTAGCGTTATGACCGAGACAATATGCACCCGCCCGGCTCCCAGCCGACGGGTGGGGTCTGTCAGTCCCAATAGATCTATCCACATTTCCCCCGTTATGCTATCCAGCATATTCATGGTTTCCCCGGGACTTTACGTATCGTATAGTATGTAAATGAATTAACACTAGTATAACATGATAATTTATTAAATAAGTATGAGCATGTGTCTCCCCCGAAATGTAAAACGTAAAGTGGGGCCGTGAAACTCACCTGTTGCTGCTCCTCGTACTAAGACAAGAAAACCTGCTCAATAGACGGCACCAAATACCGGTGACCTATCATGACGAGCGTATAAGGTGTTAGACTAACAACCCGTAGGTTGATTAGTCCCTAGTAGTCCAGACCATAACCGTGTATATATGAAATGATGTTTCAAACGTTTAACCGACCGCACCAGACAAGGCCCGACATCCCATTGGTGACCCGACATTCCACGTGTTAGATAAACACAAGACATCATGCCACATATGCAATTAAACACTTAATACGCGCAACAGTTCACCTAGTCTAGCATAATGTCCGATTAACGCATAAACAGGTCCGAACACGTGTTACTAAGTCATTGGGTGTATCCCGGGGTTCCTATCATGTTCCTAGGCGTCAAATCGTGTTCCGGGATGTTAAAATATACATACAGCAGCATTATACGCGATTAGGAATCAAACTAGCGTTTAGGATTGTAAATGCCTAAACATTAAGCATTTAGGATTGTAATCACTAGTCTAAGTAGCATTTAGGAATCAAACTAGCATTTAGGAATCAAACTAGCATTTAGGATTGTAAATGCTAGTAGTTGAGGTGAATAGGCCTCTATTCGCCTATATATAGGCGATTAGGGTTTGTATTCGCCTAAACGTTAGGCATTTAGGAGCCTACTCGCCTGAAGCCTCATGCGAGTAGGATCCTACTCGCCTCTGCAGTTCTGTAGTGCAATTTCGCGCGCCGAACACTCCAAAACAGATCCGAAACATGTAAAAACACCCAATAATCATCCTAACACATTAACAAACATTTTTCAAGCAAAACCCCTAAGTTTTCATCGTTCTAACAGTTCTGAATGCGAGCGTTTTCCCAAAATAGCAACTTTAGCATGTAAACATCACATCAACATGCAAGAACTTGCCCTAAATAGCAATTATTTAGATTAAATCACATAACCACGTTGTCCGATAGCATCCTACTGTTCTAGCATCATCCTAGAGCAAACCCTAACATCATACAATCAACAACACACCTCATATCATCCTTAATCATCCAAAATCCTTCAAATGGGTCAAAACATCAAGTATCAACAATACACAACCAAAACCATTCAAACTCCTAGGACATCATCATACTAACTTGTAACAGCCATAAACATCATAATAACACAAAAACAACCATGATTTAATCCTAAAAATTCTATCTTTAATCACATATAACACATATAACACATGTAAAGGTGTGGGTTTGTTTAAAAATGGTTTTAAATGGATTTTCAAAGACAAAAACATTTATAAGTCAGGTCTGGACGTTTAGGGAGTAAAACATAATCATTTAAAGGTTTGGGTTTGAAGAACACACCTTGTATTCAAGAGGAGATGATGGAATAAGCTTGGAAATGGTTGTTTTGATGTAAAAATAGGTTCCAGAGGGTGTTTGTAGGTTGAGATAGGTTATGGGACGGCTAGGGTAGCATAAATGATGTTTTGGAGGTCAAGGGTGGTATTTATAGGCGTTTCTAGTTGTTCGGGGCAGTAGAGGCGAGTAGGGCTGCTACTCGCCAGTAAGAACTAGCGAATAGCCCCTATTCGCCCCTAATGATACCCTACTCGCTTATAAGACTGGCGATTAGGCTATCACACATTAGCCTAATCGCCTATAGTCTATGTGTTTGTGTTTTTGGCGCGTTAAACCCTATTTTAACATATGTAATCACGTTTCCACATACCGATAAGTCACATAATGATTACCAACATATAATGCATGATAAATAACACGTTCCCGCCCGATCACCAATTCCCGGGACCCGAGACTTGTGTGTGTGCGTTAAACCCGGCGATTCCACGAATCACCGATCCTTGTACACATGGTTATGGACCGACACCCAATGGTCCCTCGGACCATTGTAACGACTCCCGATGATTCCCGAATAATCGATACGACTCGACCGACCTGGTCAAGTATGATATTAAGTAGTTGTTTTCAATGTTTTCGTTGAGGTAGACTCGTATGTATGCAAAGTATGAAACGCATGTATTTAGAGTACGAAACGTGTAACATTTCGCATTTTAAACTTGTACGTTACACTATCATAATTAATAAAACGTCAAGTTTCGTTATTCTCGTGTGTAATAATTATTTTGTCGCATATTTGAAACTCTAATACTATATATATTATTAATATTATATAGTTAAACCTTGATAAATACAAAAAAATAAAAAAATAAAACTGCTTGGGCCGGGAATCGAACCCGCGCCCAAGCCCGGCCCAAACACACCAACGAACTAACCAGCTGGGCTGGCCTTCACATTTGAATAAACCCAGACGCGATTTAAACTTATACTTGATTTCAATCCTTCACAGTTGACTAGAAAAGTCAACTGTGGGACGCGTATGTTATAATCAATCAATTAACTCGTGATTTGTTCGTCTTTGGTAACAATGCTTGATTATCGGCCATCAGTGACTAGGATACACGATTAACATCCATCAATTGTCCACCAAATTGACCTTATACGCGTATGGACTTCAATGCTTGGTCAACCTTGCCGATTTGATCACTGATGCATCCACACTATAAATTGATCGTCCCCAAGCCTTCACAACTCGCCATTAATCTCTTCTCAACCTCCAATCTTCATTATTATACTCTGATTGTGCTTCGCGATTACAATTTTGACTTTGTGGTCTTGACCGAGCAATCGAACACGATACAACATTGTAAGTCCAACATTTTCTGTGGGTTTTGATCTCCGGCGTTCACACATCAAAAGCCCTAAGATCAATTGAGCTATTGATGTGTGAATCAGATTATTGCTGGAACTAGGGTTCGTGGCTTTTGATTTGGGGATAAATTGTTTCAGCATCGTGTATATAATTTATTTAGAACAGAATTTATCACAACCACAGGCCTAGGCCAAGTGGTTGTGACTGATGCTTGAAACCATAACCATCCGGGTTCGAGTCCCGGCTTGGGCACCCTTTTCCACTTATTTTTCATTTTTAAAACAAACCATATATAAATATATATATATATATATATATTACATTTAATCTTGTAAATTCATTTTTAATTATTTAAACCTTTTTATAAATTCTAAAAAATTATTTTTAACAAATCTGATGTAAAAGTTTTATCTACAATTTTTAGTTTTCTGAAATTAATTTATTTAATATATATAATTAAATCAATTTTATGTTATTATATTTATAAAAATCCATTAAAATATCAAAACAATTTTATAAATTTCCACAAAAATTATCCTGAGTTTATACAATGATAAATTTTACTGAAATGATTTTTAATTCTGAAAAATCATTTATTTTATATTTTTAATCAATTTTTGTTAGTTTTAATCATAATTAAATCATAATAAATTCAATTTTTATTATTTTTGCACCAAAATTTTATACAAATTATTTCTGAATATTTAGAACAAAAATATGATTTTTAAAATAATAATTCTTTAATTTTTGTATTTTTAAATATTAAAGTTAAATTTTGGCAATTTGTAATAAATAGATTTAATAATCTATTTTAAAGAAAATAATTTTATAAAAATTATTTTTATACTTCAAACACATTATTGTAAACATCCTAAATTCAAATTTTATAAAAAGACTTTCATTTATTTAATTACCAAATTTCCCTTTATTTATTTAAACATTTTATTATAAATTTAACAATTGGATATCCCCAAATCGAAACCCTAGAATATACTTATAGACTAGATAGACTTAGACTTAATTATTGCCTTATACATAGGGTGATACTTGGCAAACTATTGGGCTACACTTATACTATTCCTCAATACCTAATACTATACCAAGGTGAGTTTACGTAACCATGTTTATGCAATTCTTTATACTTGCAACATTTTAAGCAATTCAACATGCATGTCTAGTAGTAAACTTTATTGCCTCATGAATTAGTCAATAGTTTCAACGAGTTTCAACATTACATAATCATTAGCTATGGCCAAGCCGGCGATACTCAATAATAGATCTATTGGATTGACAACCCCACCCGGATACGCGTACCTCCTACATAGGTAGCGTGGGTGATTGTTATCGTTCCAACATATTACTAAGGCGAACCGTAGATGACGGGATGGACCTAAACTAGTCGAAGGTTTGATTATGTCAACATATTATACTATTCTTGTAGACTTAAATTTTACGATAGACATACGAATTGCTAAACTTTTATACTTAAACTATATGCTTAACATGAATTATGTATTCTCACCAACTTCTAGTTGACCCCCCCATTTCTACAACTCAACAGGTAATAATGATGCATGAAGATTAGAGTGTTTATGAAGACAATAAGGAGTCTATGCATGCTTGATTCTTGTGTGATGTATTAGATTTTCACATTTAAAACTCTTATGTATTTCTATTTTTGGATATTTGCAATTTAAATTTATTTCAATTAAAATTTGGTTTACCATGTGCTACTGTATACTCATTCATACGTGACACCTCGATGTTTCCGCCATCGGTTGGGGTGTTACAGATTGGTATCAGAGCCTTGGTTATAGGGAATTAGGTTATTAGAAAATAATCTAGACTATAACCTTAGGGACTTAAACAGTACTTGCTTCTCTTACTTGTAACCCTAATTGCTTCCATAATCCTATCCTTATCCTATACCTTATATAACCCTAAGCCTACATGTGACTACTCTTATTCGTCTGCTGTAATCCTAATCCACCATTAGATTAATAGGACAAAATCCTCAAGTTTAACCTGAACCCCCTTGAGATCTCGTCGAAGTTCTAGATTTTAATAACGAACACGTGCAATCTGGAAGGGTGAACGCCTGTATTCTGAGTCTTCTGTCTAGGCTGGCATTGCGCATATATCCCAATCAGACGAGGGACCCGGATGCCTACCTGGGAATTCTCGGGATGAGTGTTCACTTATAGGCTAAAGCATGTCTTCATATGTTATTAAAATTTAGAATATTTGATAAGTCAACGTTTTCGTCTATTCGTTTTAATTAATGAATAAATGATTGCATTCCTTATATAATCTCATTCATTTCATTGTGTCTATTACAGATCATGCCTCCACGTCGCAGCACTCGCAACAGCAATGGTGAGAACCACGAAGAAGGTGGTGACAACCATAACCATGACCAAGGTCCTAGCCACAACAACAATGGTATCGATGCCCAACTGGCTGCGATCATTTCTCAACAAATGGCGCAGCAAATCGCAACCCTGGTTCCCAATTTACTCGCTCAGGTCATCCAAATGAACGGCAACGGGAACGGTCACGGCAACGGGAACGACAACGGGAACGGGAACGGCAATGGTAATGGTAATGGACCCCCAGCCTGCACCCTTAAACATTTCAACTCTTGTAACCCTCCAAAGTTTAGTGGTGAAGAAGGAGCTACAGGACTCCTCCAATGGTTTGAGGGTATTGAGAATACCTTCATCAACAGTGAATGCCCCGACAACTTCAAGGTTCGTTACGCCATGAGTGTTCTCCACAAACGAGCACTCACTTGGTGGAATGAAGAAAAGCGCACTCGTGGGGCCGAAGTTGCTCTTGCTATGACATGGGACCAAGTCAAGGAGGTCATGAAAGAAGAGTTTTGTCCTCGCAATGAGGTTAAGAAGCTTGAGGATGAGTTCCACACCCTAGCTCAAGATAGTGGGGAAAACCTTGCCTACAACACCCGCTTTCACGAGCTTAGCTTATTGTTGCCTCACAAAGTTACTCCTCTGCCGGTAGCCATCGAGAAGTACATTGGTGGTCTGCCCATGCAAATCCAGGACACCGTTTGGGGAAGGAATCCTGCAACTTTGGAAGAGGCCAAACGTCTAGCGGCCACTCTTACTGATAATCACGTGAAGAATGGTACTCTCTTCCGCAAGGGCACTAAGAAGACGGTTGCCAAAGACACTCCACAGCCTGCAATTGAAGTCAAGCCTGAGACCTCAAGCAACAAAAAGCGCAAGGCTAGAAACTACATGGTTGCTGCTACTCCACCTACTGCCCAAAACCCAGCCAAGAAGCCATATGGCGAGACTCACCCTCTTTGCAACACCTGTCAGTTCCATCATCTTCCTGGTAGACCGTGCCGCCAGTGTAATAACTGTAAACGGTATGGACACTACACCAACGCCTGTCAAGCCCCTGCTGCCCAAAACAACCAAAACAACCCAGCCAGAAACAACCCAGCTCCCAACCAACAAAACAACAGGCCTACTCGTGGTCAATGCTACGAGTGTGGCAGCCCTGATCACTACATCAACAACTGCCCTAATCGTAACCAGAACCAAAACCGAAACCAAAACCAAAACCAGAACCGCAACCAGAACCAAGGTGCTCGAGGTCGCGCCTACAATCTCAACGCTAACCAGGCTCGTGACAACAACGAAGTGGTGAATGGTACGTTCCTCATTAATAACCACTATGCATCCATATTATTTGATTCGGGAGCTGATAAGTCATTTGTGTCACTAAAGTTTGAACCTTTACTTAACTTACCCCACACTAACCTAGAGGAACCTTTAGTGGTAGAGGTAGCTAACGGGAAGTCTATTTCGATCGACTCTATTATTCGTAACTGCTTGTTGAACCTCGACGATCATACCTTCTCTATCGATCTCATCCCCATGCATCTTGGAAGTTTTGATGTTATAGTAGGCATGGACTAGTTGTCAACTCATCGTGCTGAAATTCTGTGCTTTGAGAAAGTCATACGCATTCCTCTCGAATCTGGTGAGATTTTGAAGATCTATGGTGAGAAACCTTGTGGCGAACTTAAGCTCATGTCTTGTACTACTGCCCAAAAGTACTTACGAAAGGGGTATACAGCCTTCTTAGCTAACGTGATAGAGAAGAAGGACAAAGGCAAAAGTATCCAAGACATTCCCATTATTCGAGACTATCCTGAAGTTTTCCCAGAGGATTTACCTGGTTTGCCTCCTGCTCGACAAGTGGAATTTAGAATTGACCTTGTCCCAGGTGCTAATCCTGTCGCCAAAGCTCCTTATCGTCTTGCACCCTCTGAGATGCAAGAACTCGCCAGTCAATTACAGGAACTTTCTGATAAAGGGTTCATTCGCCCTAGTTCTTCTCCATGGGGAGCCCCTGTCTTATTCGTTAAAAAGAAGGATGGTTCTCTTAGAATGTGTATTGACTACCGTGAACTCAACAAACTCACCATCAAGAATCGTTATCCACTGCCTAGGATTGACGATCTCTTCGATCAACTTCAAGGAGCAACCCACTTCTCGAAGATTGATCTCCGTTCTGGTTGTCATCAGCTTAGAGTCCACGATGAAGATATTCCCAAGACAGCTTTTCGCACACGCTATGGTCACTATGAATTCATGGTTATGCCTTTTGGATTGACCAACGCTCCCGCAGTATTTATGGATTTGATGAATCGGGTTTGTAGACCCTACCTCGACAAATTCGTGATCGTCTTCATCGATGATATTTTGATTTACTCTAAATCAAAATCCGATCACGAGCAACATCTTCACTCCATCTTGGGTCTCCTAAAGAAAGAACAACTGTATGCCAAGTTCTCAAAATGTGAATTTTGGCTCAAGGAAGTTCAATTTTTGGGACATGTCATTGATATGAATGGGATTCATGTAGATCCCGCAAAGATCGAAGCTGTGAAAAATTGGAGTGTTCCTTAAACTCCAACTGAAGTCCGTTCTTTCCTTGGTTTGGCTGGTTATTATCGTCGATTCATCGCCAATTTCTCCAAGATCGCTGTTCCTCTCACTACCTTAACTCACAAGGGTAAACCCTATGAGTGGGGACCAAAGCAAGAGGAAGCATTTGAAACTCTTAAGCTGAAACTCTGTGAAGCTCCTATCTTGTCTCTACCTGATGGTAATGATGATTTCGTGGTTTAATGTGATGCATCGAACCAAGGTCTTGGTTGTGTTCTAATGCAACGAGGAAAGGTTATTGCTTATGCGTCTCGACAACTCAAGACCCACGAAAAGAATTATACCACCCATGATCTTGAATTGGGCGCTGTTGTCTTTGCTCTCAAGATTTGGAGACATTATCTTTATGGGACCAAATGTGTGGTGTTCACGGACCACAAAAGTCTCCAACATGTCTTCGACCAAAAGAATCTTAACATGAGACAACGACGTTGGGTTGAGTTGCTTAATGACTATGATTGCGAAACTCGCTACCATCCTGGCAAGGCGAATGTTGTGGCTGACGCACTTAGTCGTAAAGAGCGTATCAAACTCCAATGTGCGAGAGTTCGTACTGACCTTCAAGATCGCATTCTCCAGGCTCAACACACCTCAGTCACCCAAGGTAACATGTACGATGAAATGTCTTGTGGTGCTGAGACTCAACTTGAAACCAAACCTGATGGTCTTCTCTATTTTCTCAATCGACTGTGGATTCCCGACCGTGATGATCTTCGTACTTTCCTCATGAACGAGGCTCATAAGTCTCGTTATTCTATTCATCCTGGAGCTGACAAGATGTACCAAGATCTCCGTTATTCTTATTGGTGGCCTGGTATGAAGAAAGACATTGCTCTTTTCGTTGCAAAATGCCTCACTTGTTCCAAGGTCAAGGCTGAACATCAACGACCATCTGGTATGCTTGAACAACCAGAGATTCCTGTATGGAAATGGGAGAGCATAGCTATGGACTTCATCACCAAACTCCCTCGTACACCCAAAGGTTTTGACAGTATTTGGGTAATCGTCGATCGTTTGACCAAGTCAGCTCACTTCTTACCTATTCGTGAGAAGTATTCTGTGGAAAGGTTGGCAAAGATGTACGTAAGTGAAATCGTATGTCGTCATGGTATACCTTTGGACATTATCTCTGATCGCGATGGTCGTTTCACCTCTCACTTTTGGGATTCTCTACAAGATGCTTTGGGTACCAAGTTGAACCTGAGTACTGCTTATCACCCTCAAACAGATGGTCAGACTGAACGGACCATCCAAACACTTGAGGATATGCTCAGGGCATGTATCATCGATTTTGGTGGCGCATGGGATTCTCATCTTCCTTTGGTTGAGTTTTCATACAACAACAGTTATCACGCCAGCATTAACATGGCTCCTTTCGAGGCACTCTATGGTCGTAAATGTCGTTCACCTGTCTGTTGGACTGAGATTGGTGAAACTCGTATCACTGGACCCGAACTAATCCAGGAAACCACAGACAAAATTCAGCTTATTCAGGATAATCTTCTCAAGGCTAGAAGTCGTCAGAAGAGTTATGCTGATAGACGTCGTAAACCCTTGGAATTTCAAGTTGGGGACCTGGTACTACTTAAGGTATCCCCTTGGAAAGGAGTAATTCGTTTCGGTAGAAAGGGAAAACTAGCTCCTCGATACGTAGGCCCCTTCAAAATTCTTGACAGAGTTGGAAAAGTGGCTTACAAACTTGATCTTCCACCTGAGCTAAGCAATGTTCACCCGACCTTCCATGTTTCGAATCTCAAGAAATGCTTAGCGGATGAGAACCTTCATGTTCCTCTTGAGGATGTGCAAATTGATGAAAGCATGCACATTATCGAGAAACCCGTCGAGATTGTTGATACAGGAGTCAAGAAACTCAAGCGCAGTCGCATTCCGATCGTTAAGGTTCGTTGGGAATCTAAACGAGGCCCAGAGTTCACTTGGGAACGTAAAGACCAGATGAAGTCGAAGTATCCACATCTTTTTCCACCAGACTCTCCAACTCCAACTTCGGGACGAAGTTCCTAAAAGTAGGGGAGACTGTAACATTTCGCATTTTAAACTTGTACGTTACACTATCATAATTAATAAAACGTCAAGTTTCGTTATTCTCGTGTGTAATAATTATTTTGTCGCATATTTGAAACCCTAATACTATATATATTATTAATATTATATAGTTAAACCTTGATAAATACAAAAAAAAATAATAAAACTGCTTGGGCCGGGAATCGAACCCGCGCCCAAGCCCGGCCCAAACACACCAACGAACTAACCAGCTGGGCTGGCCTTCACATTTGAATAAACCCAGACGCGATTTAAACTTATACTTGATTTCAATCCTTCACAGTTGACTAGAAAAGTCAACTGTGGGACGCGTATGTTATAATCAATCAATTAACTCGTGATTTGTTCGTCTTTGGTAACAATGCTTGATTATCGGCCATCAGTGACTAGGATACACGATTAACATCCATCAATTGTCCACCAAATTGACCTTATACGCGTATTGACTTCAATGCTTGGTCAACCTTGCCGATTTGATCACTGATGCATCCACACTATAAATTGATCGTCCCCAAGCCTTCACAACTCGCCATTAATCTCTTCTCAACCTCCAATCTTCATTATTATACTCTGATTGTGCTTCGCGATTACAATTTTGACTTTGTGGTCTTGACCGAGCAATCGAACACGATACAACATTGTAAGTCCAACATTTTCTGTGGGTTTTGATCTCCGGCGTTCACACATCAAAAGCCCTAAGATCAATTGAGCTATTGATGTGTGAATCAGATTATTGCTGGAACTAGGGTTCGTGGCTTTTGATTTGGGGATAAATTGTTTCAGCATCGTGTATATAATTTATTTAGAACAGAATTTATCACAACCACAGGCCTAGGCCAAGTGGTTGTGACTGATGCTTGAAACCATAACCATCCGGGTTCGAGTCCCGGCTTGGGCACCCTTTTCCCACTTATTTTTCATTTTTAAAACAAACCATATATATATATATATTACATTTAATCTTGTAAATTCATTTTTAATTATTAAAACCTTTTTATAAATTCTAAAAAAATTATTTTTAACAAATCTGATGTAAAAGTTTTATCTACAATTTTTAGTTTTCTGAAATTAATTTATTTAATATATATAATAATTAAATCAATTTTATGCTATTATATTTATAAAAATCCATTAAAATATCAAAACAATTTTATAAATTTCCACAAAAATTATCCTGAGTTTGTACAATGATAAACTTTACTGAAATGATTTTTAATTCTGAAAAATCATTTATTTTATATTTTTAATCAATTTTTGTTAGTTTTAATCATAATTAAATCATAATAAATTCAATTTTTATTATTTTTGCACCAAAATTTTATACAAATTATTTCTGAATATTTAGAACAAAAATATGATTTTTAAAATAATAATTCTTTAATTTTAGTATTTTTAAATATTAAAGTTAAATTTTGGCAATTTGTAATAAATAGATTTAATAATCTATTTTAAAGAAAATAATTTTATAAAAATTATTTTTATACTTCAAACACATTATTGTAAACATCCTAAATTCAAATTTTATAAAAAGACTTTCATTTATTTAATTACCAAATTTCCCTTTATTTATTTAAACATTTTATTATAAATTTAACAATTGGATATCCCCAAATCGAAACCCTAGAATATACTTATAGACTAGATAGACTTAGACTTAATTATTGCCTTATACATAGGGTGATACTTGGCAAACTATTGGGCTACACTTATACTATTCCTCAATACCTAATACTATACCAAGGTGAGTTTACGTAACCATGTTTATGCAATTCTTTATACTTGCAACATTTTAAGCAATTCAACATGCATGTCTAGTAGTAAACTTTATTGCCTCATGAATTAGTCAACAGTTTCAACAGTTTCAACGAGTTTCAACAAGTTTCAACATTACATAATCATTAGCTATGGCCAAGCCGGCGATACTCAATAATAGATCTATTGGATTGACAACCCCACCCGGATACGCGTACCTCCTACATAGGTAGTGTGGGTGATTGTTATCGTTCCAACATATTACTAAGGCGAACCGTAGATGACGGGATGGACCTAAACTAGTCGGAGGTTTGATTATGTCAACATATTATACTATTCTTGTAGACTTAAATTTTACGATAGACATACGAATTGCTAAACTTTTATACTTAAACTATATGCTTAACATGAATTATGTATTCTCACCAACTTCTAGTTGACCCCCCCATTTCTACAACTCAACAGGTAATAATGATGCATGAAGATTAGAGTGTTTATGAAGACAATAAGGAGTCTATGCATGCTTGATTCTTGTGTGATGTATTAGATTTTCACATTTAAAACTCTTATGTATTTCTATTTTTGGATATTTGCAATTTAAATTTATTTCAATTAAAATTTGGATTACCATGTGCTACTGTATACTCATTCATACGTGACACCTCGATGTTTCCGCCATCGGTTGGGGTGTTACAAAACGTATGTATGTAAAGTATGAAAAGTATTAACCTAAATATGCCGTGTGTCACAATGTGTGAGAAGGTGAAGGATATGAATTTAGTTCTTGAGAGGATGATGAAAAATCTTGAAGCAGAATCAAGGTTGTGAGAGATAGTGAATGTGAAGATAGTTGATAAAGAGTTTATTTTATAGTAAGGAGATTATATAGTAGTGTAAATTTTGGGGTTTGGATCAAAGGTTATAATCAAGTGTATAAGAAAACATGATTGTGGTATATGCCAAATATTGTAAAAATTTGAACAAGTTGAAAATGAGTGAGTGTCGATGGAGAATCTAGAGACTAGATATTATTCCTAAAAAAAATATTTTCAAAATTGGTTTTGTACATAAGGCAAAAGTTGTTAAATAGTACAAGCTAAGTAGGCTTTGTAATAGTTTAAAACATTATATAGAAAATCGTTTGTTACGTCAATAAAGAATCAATTGAATTTAAGTTTGAGGAAAATATGTACTTTGTAAAGTTACTAGGTAATACAACAAGTTTTAGAAATCTTTAGTTTGTGCTAAAGTATGAGGTTATAGTTTTTAAAATAAATAACATATGGAGAAATGAAATAATATGATTTGGGTAGGGTGTTGAATACTAAAAAAAAAGGCTAAGATGGTAAGGTGAAGTGCGATTGTGAAATCCATAGATGGTTATGAAAGTATGAACTTGTAAGCAATATATGAAAATCGTGAAATACAAAATATTGTATATGAATCGAGAGAGTTATTGAAAAAGCTCGCATAAAATGCTTGGAGTGCCCTTGTCTAGCTGTAAAGCCCAACAAGAACGTTGACTTTTCAAAGGAATTGAACCCAATGGTGATCAAAGAAGACATGCTTTAGCCTATAAGTGGACACTCACTCCAGGAATCCCCAGGTAAGCATAACAGGTCCGTAAATGGATTTATGCGCTATGCTTGCCTATGCCAGAAAACCCAGTGTACAGGCGTCCACCCTTCCAGATTGCACGTGTCCTTATCACACTCATTAAAGTTCAACAACTTTGAAGGAGCAAAATAAGAGTAGGTATTATGTCTAAGAGTGTCTTCATAAAAGGTACTGCTCCCGTTCTATGATGATGTAAACTTTCCACTCCCTGTAGGACACCATCTCTATGCACCATGATGAAAGATGAGAAGAATGGAGAGAGAGAAGAAGGGAAAGATAGAAGAAGGAAAGTAGAGGGAAATGAGGGGAAGGGTAGTTTAGGAAATATAATGCATGAAAGTTGAAGTTCGGTTATAGTCTAGGCCTTTTTATCTAATAACCTAGTTCCCTATAACCATGGCTCTGATACCAATCTGTAACACCCCAACCGATGGCGGAATCATCGAGGTGCCACGTAGTGACGATTGTTCAAAAGCTCATGGTACTAAAATGTACATATTTGATTATTGAATATTGTTTTACAACATGTGAAATTCAATACAATACAACAAAATAAAGATAATTGATTGATTTAATCTAAGTCCAAGGTCCTATGTGAAGCGTCAAGCAGCTTATCCTGAAACATGCACGAAAATAATTTTGTCAACATATGATGTTGGTGAGTACTACTTAGTTTTGTACGTATAGTATAAGTTTTGAAAAGTAGTACAATTCATGTGTCTAGCATCACCAAGGCATTATGTAAACACGCAAGTAACCAAACAAGACAAAGATCACATGTAAAGTTGTACAATGAATTTGATAATGAGCACCATAACACCAAGTTATGTTTGTATGTAAAGAGCACCATAACATAAGTTATGTCTGTATGTAAAGAGCACCATAACATAAGTTATGTCTGTATGTAAAGAGCACCATAACACAAAGTTATGTCTGTATGTAAAGAGCACCATAACACAAAGTTATGTCTGTATGTAAAGAGCACCATAACAAAAAGTTATGTATGTATGTATGATTCTGTATGTAAGCTACGTTCATGTTCAAGCATAAGCACAAAGATAATTAAGACACGTATATGAATTGTAAATGAATAAGAATGTATGTGTAAATGAATATGAAAGTTTTGAATAGTTGTGCATGAATCACCCCAAAAATTGTAAAAGCGAAAAAGGGGATAAGTAATACTCACCTTAGCAAGGTGTTAAGTCTTGTGAAATTGAATAAATGTATCCAACGTTGCCAAGTATCACCCTATGTATAATGTAACAAATAAGTCTAAGTCTATCTAGTCTATAAGTATTTTCTAGGACTTCGAATTGGGGATAAACGTTTATTTGATTAATAAGCAAATTGTTTATTAAATATAAGAAATTTAATAAATAAATAAATAAAAGTCTCTTTGTAAAATTTTAAGTTGAATATAGTCACAACATAATATTTTGAGTATGAAAATAATTTTTATAAAATTATTTTCTTGAGAATAGAATATTTAATCTAATTATTTTAAATTGTCAAAATATGACTTTAATATCTAAAAATATTAAAATCAAAGAATTTCTGAATTAAAAATTGTATTTCAGTTCTAGATAGTTAGAAATAATTTATATAAAATTTTGGTGCAAAAATATTGAAAAATGAATTTATTATGATTTATTTATGATTAAAACTAACAAAAATTAATTAAAAATATAAAATAAACGGTTTTTCTGAAATAAAAAATATTTTCTGGAATGTTTAAGAATATACAAGTTTAGGATAATTTTTGTGAGATTTAATAAAATCGTTTAGATATTTTTATAGAATTTAATAAATATAAATGAATAAACTTGTATTATTAATAATATATGTTAAATAAATTATTTATGAAAAACTAAAATTTGGGTGATGAACTTTATCATTTGAAGATCATATGATAATTTTTGTGGAATTTATAAACCACTTTTGGTATTTAAAACTGATTTTAAAAGATTTAATGTATTAAATATATATATATATATATATATAAATGGCAAAAAAAATACTTGTTGGTTATGGGAATCGAACCCGGGCCTCTGGCCGGTTCGGGTTTTATCACAAGCGTGGCCACCAACTGAGCCACACCCTGAGAACGAAATATATCGAATCTAAATTAATTATGTAGTTTTATTAGGTTAAAGATTAAATAAAAAAAAAGATTGTTGAGTGTGGGATTCGAACCTTGGCCACTGGCCGGTTCGTTTCCCTACCACACGCGTGTAAACCAGCTGGTCTACACCAGCTGGTTGTGTGTTTATGGTTTTAAAATAGATATATACATAACTGATTCAGATGTTCTTCCCCAAATATTCATCAATCGAGCCCTAGATTCCAAAATCAAACAATTCGTGTTCAATAGCCCCTGAATCCTTGGGGCTAATGTTCACAAGATGCCGAAGATGAAAACCCACAAAAGAGATACTTACAAAAGACCCGTAATCGGGTATGAAGGCTCGTTAAAGCAAAAACGTTAAACACGATCGTGGCTTCAAATGCAGGTTGTTTTATCAGAAATTGAGAGTGGTGAGATGTTTATTGGCGAGTAGTGATGGTCTAGGGGTGTCCAATTTATAGTATTGAGGCTTGGAAGAACTAATGGTAAGTTTGACTCGTTTAATGGTATTGACGCGGCAATTGTGTACAAATTGGAATGTTTTGACTGTAATAATGTGTACAATACGCGTAATCAATTGCTAATTCCATAACTCGAGTCAATGGGTTACCATGTTTAGCTCCAATCACAACATCTTTGGTGTTTTTGTCTCGGCAGTGTGCAGCGTGGAAGAAGGGAAAGGAGCAGCAGGTTTAGCGTGTATATATATATATATATATATATATATATATATATATATATAATGAGTTGGGTTAAGATCAGTAATGAGCTATAGCTCGGATGGTTTGCGCGTGTGTGTGTTTCTTGTGACCCGGCCTTCTGCTCCGGTTCGAATCTGGGCAGAGTCGGTTTTTTTTTTTTTTTTTTAAACTGATAAGGGGGGGCTTGGGCCTGGCCTTGGGCCGATGGTGTTGGGCTTCCGAAAATGTTTTAAAAGGAATGGTTGGGTTGGGTTGGGTTGGGTTGTGTTAATAGGATAGAGTGGTGGGTTTGGTTATGGTTTGGTGGTTTGAGAAAAAGACTAACATATACCAATTTTTATTATTATTATTATTATTATTATTATTATTATTTATTTATTTTCAATATTATTATTATACACAAAAGTAAAATAGGATAAAAAGAAAAGTGACGGATGTCACAAGGTGGCGCCACCTGGCGCCAAAATGGGTGAAAAGTGGCGACACCTGGCGCCATTTACTAATCATATGCGAATTTTTTAGGTTTTCACCCTTTTTAAAGATAAACCATCCCAAAAATGAATATCTCTTCAACCCTAGCCATCTTGGAGCTCCCAAGGACGAATTTTATCATCCCAAACCTCAATCTAATAAATTCTTTCATGCAATTAACATCTACAACAATCATTGAAGATCCTATGATGAAGATGAGCGGCTAATCCTCTTTGTAACCACCTCCGGGTGGATGGTTCGTTTATGCAAAACTCTAACTCTTGTTTGATTTGGTTTACGGATTGTCTTTTAATTGTTTGAAAGATATTTGTGGTTTGAGTTATTTAAACAAGTCATGTTTGTGCAATTGCTTATCTTTTAGTCATTCGCATTTGGTTTTCTTGCATCGTGAGCAGTTTGATTAACAAGAGGGTAGTTGTTATTCGTGGGTTGGTAATTAAATTGTACGAGTTATTATTAAAAACTTGTGTTTGATTATCACTTAACTTAAACCATTCAACAAAACTATGTCTATGTGGTATCCAATCATCTAAACAAGGGTAGGGTGAAACATTGAACCGGAAACCTGGAGGGGGTTACTTCTTTAGTATTATTGTTTACAACTTTTTCCAATCCGTTTCCTGAAATTCAATTTTAATACAAAACAATTAGGCTTTAATCTTATTAGTTAATTAACAAAACTATGCTTTCCACCAATTCCCCGTGGGGACGACTCAACTTCCATATACTACTATTTTCTTATATTTTTGACCGACCAAACGACATCGATCAACCTACCATAGATAGCCTATTAATGTTTGACCGATGATAAGTTTGTAAGAAAACCCTTAGTGTCCAAGACCTTGAGTTTAAATGTTTCTAAAAGTGTTTAACATTTGACACGACCGTACCAAACAAGACTCGACATCCCGTTGGTGACCTGACATCCCCGTGTTAGCCAAATACAAGTAAATAAGCAAGCATGTGTAGGTATGCGCCTTATACGAATAACAGTTTACAAGCTTATGCATATAGTTCACATAATGCATGTATACATCATAACACGTGTTACGAGGTTTCCTAGACATGCCACGAGGCTTATAGTGTGTTCCTAAGTGTTAAAACATGTTTCAGTGTTCCAAAATACACTTCCAACATCAAAACACACGACTAGGCATCAAAACAGGCGATTGGCCACCTTAACAAGCAACTAGCTAAGCTAGTCGACCAGTCGCCCCTGCAGGTTGTTCAGCTATTTTCGCGCGTGAAACCCTTTAAATCCGGTCCGAAACATGTTGAAACACCCAATATCAATCCAAAATCATCATAAAAACCCAACCCTATTAGTAAACCCCAATTTATCATCGGTTTAACATCCAAATTGCAAATAATTCCCAAAATGAAGTAATATTATCAAAACATCACATTATTGCATGAAAACCTTACCCTAATTGGCAAATAATCAGATTTCATCACCTAATCATATCCTAAACATCATCATGTTGTTACCTCATCATTCTAGCATAAATCTTAACAGTTTCAATCATCAAATCATCACATAAATCCTAAATCCTTCTAGCACCCTCAAACGGGTCAAAACTCATATTGTTCATAAAACACATCAAACAACCTTCATAATATGAGATAATCATCCTAACAACTCATTCATATAATCAAATACACAAGAATCTCCAAGTTTAGATCATCAAAAACCATTTCAAGCTTGTATTTTTATCAAAAACCCATGTAGATGTTAAGATATAGATTAGGATATGTTTTTCAGGAGTTTTCAAAGATTTTCAGAGATAAAAACTTATTAAAATCAGGTATGGACCTTTGGGGTTCAAAATAATGACTTAACAAGAGTTTAGGATGAATAACACACCTTAGATCTTGCTTAGAAATGATGTTTTAGGCTTGGAAATAGTAGATTTAGGGCAAAAATGGGTTTTAGAGGTTAAGGATGGTGTGAGAGAGGTTTGGGGCGAGTTAGGGTTGCACAAATGATGTTTAACAAGTCAAATATGGTATTTATAGTTGCTGCTAGTCGCCTGGCACTCAGGGGGCGACTAGCATAGGCTAGTTGCCTCCTAAACACACAACTAGCAAACATTGTTGCCTCCAAGGAGTCGTTTGCTATGATATCACATAATTTCATTTATTCACGTATCGGCATGTTATATAATGGTTGTAACACGTTTGTTACTCGATAACTAACACGTTCACGTTAATTTACCAATTCCCGGGACTCGAGACTCGCGTGTGTCCGCTTAACCCTGTGATCCTCCGAATCACCAACCCTTGGACACATGGTTAGAGACCGACTCCCGATGATCCCCCAGATCATCATAACGTCTCCCGATGACTCCCCAAATCATCGTAATGACCCAACTAACCCAGTTAAGTATGCTTTATAAATGTTTTGCTAAGGTAGAATTATATGTTTGACCAAAGTTACTAATCTGTGTTTGCCAGGTGTCACATCACATTACATCAAATAAAAAGTAGAAGGGCAACAAGTTGCGCCACCACCCCTTTTCTGAATTGCGAAACCCAATCTACCAAATACAAACCCCTGTCCCCCTAGAGATGAACCATTGTTGTGGATAATCCGTTGGACTCTGTTCAAGAAACGAATAACTTCTGGTGCTAGGGAGCCAAAGGTATTAAAAGCCAAGGGAAAAAAAACATGTTGCTTCTCTACACAAGCTTTAGCGTGCTTATCCACTTTTTTCGATTCCGCCTTTCTCAATGCTTGTCTAGCTACAAACCCGTTGTCCCTCAAACCAACCAAAGGAGATACCTCTGTGAGGTCCACACAAGCATGTTTCCCCCCAGCCCAACCAAAGACAAGCAAATCCGCTAGTCGTAGAGTGGATCTCCCTTCCATAGGGTCCGTGAGAAAATTCATAGGGGCTTCCATTTTAGCAGAAATCCCAGCTCTTCTCAAGATGTCCCACAAAACGTCTCTCACCCAGTCATGCCATTGATGAACAGAGGGAGTTACAGAGAAGAAGAAATATATTGATAAGGAAGATGATGGAATGGTTTGTAAAAAATAATAAGGGAGTTACAGGAAGATATTAACAAGGAAGATGATGAAAGAAAAAGATGTTTTTATTATATTATTATTATTATTATTATTATTATTATTATTATTATTATTATTATTATTATTTATGGTAATTAGTGGTGGGACCCTTTCGGCTGATATTAAGGAAGATATTTAGGTTAATTTTATAACTTTGATCAAATTTTGAAGTTTTTTTTATTTATGGTATTGATCAAATTTCTTTTAAATTTCAAAAAAAAAAAAGTAATAATTGGGTAATGATTGGAAGGGGGCTTGAAACCATTGCATATCTTTTTTATTTCAAGCCCCTACTGAGATCCACATGTCACTTGTCAAAAAATACCCAAATGAGCGACTTCAAATTTCACACCCACTACACATGCTCTGCAAAGAAAGTAAGAAAAATGTCCAAATGAGTAAGCACCATCCACCATGGTGTCTTATTATTATTTTTCTAATAAAAAGAAATATAACTTTCCATAATAGATTCTTGTGAAAAATAGTATATACACCTTTTAAGTATCGTTTGTTAGCTTTCATATGAACGATAGCTACTAGCCTAGTAGCTAGTGTGAAAAATGTACGGAGTGGTTGCGCAATTTGATATGGTATATGTGGATGTTAGATGTCAAGGCCCTCAAAAGATGCTAATTGGTATCCCTACAACCAAATATAATTTTATTTTTTTAATGATTATTTTTCTAGCATATATATGTATGTAACATGATCAAATTTGTTAATTAAATCCTTAATTTGAATTGGTGGCCTACAGCAAAATTATAGTCTCCCACGAAGACCCTTTTTTCAACCACGATTACTCATTTTCCAAATTTAGTCCTTTACTATGCTTTACCTTATTTAATTTAAAGTTAATTTAGTATGAGATGTTAGCGCAGGATCAAATAAAGATGATTTTTACCCCACTAAATTTATCCACTGCATGTATAAATAAATTTTGTTTACGTACGTCTAAAATATACTACATATATGCTTTAAGCTATGCAGATATCATAAAGCATAAGCTAGCTAGCGATTGTATAAAAGTATTTTGATGGTGTAAAAAGTTCTTTTTTTCTCAGTTAGATACTAACTTTACATAATTAATCTGTTGACATTCCCTATTAATGGTCACGTTATAAATATTTATTAGGTATATGGTTATTTAAAATTATATTCGGCACTTTGACTTTCAAGCCAAAAAAAATATAGAAAGACAACTTCTCAACATATTATATAGTTCATTATGGATATATTATTATGTATTCGTTCTAATCTTGAATTATGTATGGGCAAATAATAGTTTATATAGAGGACACAGGGCCTACTAAAGAATTGAGAGATTGCCTTCTTTGAATGAGACCTCTTTTGTTCATAAGTTTTTAAATCACATATATTTTAGAAAATAATAAAAAATGAACTAAATGGCTTTTATTATTATTATTATTATTATTATTATTATTATTATTATTATTATTATTATTATTATTAATAATTTTTTTTTTTTTATTTTTTTTTTTTGAAACTTTAACTTCATTAAACAACGGATAAGCCCAAGAAAACAAGGACCGCCACAAACACTTACAGCATATACAATGGATATTTACACCAATCCTTCCAATTAACCTCTAAACTCTTGGCTCTACTACGATACCAAAGATACGAACACGATTTAATACCCGCAATCATATCACAAACCCTTGGGTCAACGTTCTCGAAAATAACCTTGTTACGAGTCTTCCAAATCATCCAACAAGCCGTCATCACAATCCCTCTTATTATCCTCTTCTTTCTTTTGCAGCCATGGATCAAAGTCGGTAGCTTTAAAACATCTCTAATCTCCAACAAAAATATAGGCTCCATGTGACACCAACCTTCGATAAATTTCCAAATGGCACTAGAAATGATGCAGCCCGTAAACAAATGAAGGGCCGTTTCCATAGCAGAATGGCAGAACGCACAACGATCATCATCGATGTTAATATTTCGTTTTGTGAGTGCTAGTCTAGTTGGTAAGCGATCCATCTCAAGCCTCCATACATGTATGTTAACTTTAAGAGGAACCCATCCCGTCCAGACCATATCAGAATCTCTAGTAATATCACGATCTTTGCGCAAAGCCTGTTTAACACCTTTGACCGAGAAACTGGTATCGTTCCCAGAATCCCATCGCCACGAATCTGTAGCCTCCGATAACGTGCACTTCTGAACCAACTCCATAAGATCTCTAAACTCAGAAATCTCCTTAACTGAGCTCAATCCTGTCTTCCATTTGTCAACAAAATAAGGATCACCATTTCTCATAGCAATCCTATCCTTAATAGTACATCGTTTAAACTTTTCCAAGAGATATAATTTTGGCAAGCGTTTACTTAGAAGAGAATCACCATACCACAAATCAAGCCAGAAACAAATGTCTTCGCCATTACCAACTTTACCTCTAATGAGATTATTGACTTCTTTACCTTCAAGCTTCAATCTTTCCACAAGCGTAACTATATTTTTCCAGCATCCAACAAGCCCACTGTTAAGCGGAAGAGAAATCCAATTACCTCTACCTCCATGTATCGACACAATAATACGACGCCAACTGCTCTTCGGGTTCGTCTTAAACCTCCAAGCCCATTTTGTAATTAACGCCTGTTGACATCCATTAACTTCGAAACGCCCAATCCCCCGTCTGCTTTTGACGTGGTGACCACATCCCAAGCCACCCAATGCATCTTTTTAATACCGTTGGAGCCTCCCCACAGGAAATTCTTCATAAGACTCTCTATCTGCTCCACAACCTGAACTGGAACTTTAAACATAGACAAGTAATAAATAGGAAGGTTAGATAAAACCGATTTAATAAGAGTTAAGCGCCCTCCCATCGAAAGAGAGTTAGCTTTCCACGTTGACAATCGGGAGCTAACCGTATCCACAACCGTATTCTAATGACACAAACGGTTCATATTGGCGCCAACTTTAATACCCAAATACTCAAAAGGGAAATCTCCAACCCGACAGCCAAGAATACCACTCATCTCCATAACCTCCTCACTCGACACACCAACGCCGAAAAGGTGCGACTTTTTAATGTTTATTTTAAGACCAGAACAAAGGTGAAAGATCCTAAGGATCCGAGCTGTCCGTTCAATATTCTCTTCCGACCATTCCCCGATAATCAAGGCATCATCTGCATAGAGCAAGTGAGAAATATTTAAACCCGTTTTTTGATCTTTATTTATTATTATTATTATTATTATTATTATTATTATTATTATTATTATTATTATTATTTAAGAGTCTGAAACCATTATATATATAATACCAAGTCTTGGGACATACATTAATTTTGTACGCGTGATTAACATTTATGAGATGTTCAAATCACCCTTAATTGTACCTCTATTGACACATGACACGAAAACGATAGAAATACTTACATGACGTGACATATTAAATCAAAATATTGAAACAATAAGTACATTTTTTTTTTCGAAAAATAAAACAAGTGACAAAGGATAAAAATTTCCAAATATACAAGAGAAGCTGCATATAGATAATTAATCTAGTGTTATTTTTAAAAATATTAATTTACAGCTGGTTTGGAAGACAGTAAATTAATTAAAATATATAGGTGATAATAATAATAAGGGTAAGGCTTGAGATGTATGCATAGATAAGGGAAGGGTGGTGAGGAGCACTATAGAGAAAATAGACCGACCAATATTGCTTACCTCCTTTCTTCTCATCTTCTTCCACCTCCTTACCTAGCTTTTTCATTATCATTATTATCATCATCATATCATCTTGTAGAGTGAGATCAAGAGTACTGCTAGCAGCTTGTATATTAAATTCAATTCTAGCAAATTAATGGGAAACTGTCAAGCAGTAGATGCAGCTGCATTAGTTATACAACATCCTAATGGCAGAATACAAAGAATGTACTGGTCTATAAGTGCAAGTGAGGTTATGAAGATAAACCCCGGACATTATGTCTCCCTCATCATCCCATTGCCTGAAGATGATGGTAGTCAGACCGTCCGATTCACACGTGTCAAGCTTCTTCGCCCAACTGACACCCTTGTTCTTGGTCGAGCCTATCGTCTTATTACCACTAGCGGTTAGTTTAATTAAGTCTTATTTGTAATATATATATATATATATATATATATTGAAAGTAGGTAGGTTGTGTAGTTTTTGTATCAGAATATCTTATATGTATATAATGGTCGTGGTTAATTAATTTGCAGAGGTGTTGAAGGTTGTACGAGCAAAGAAACATGCAAAGATGAAGAACACACCACCTGAAGATAATCAAAGTTGTTCAAATGAGACAGTGGAAGATAACACGAATAATCAGGTACATATATATATTTTTTTATCACTTACTTAAATTCCGTTAACAAAATGTATATGTATTTTAATACTTTGGTGTTAATTATTATTATATATAAATATAAATATAGGTTGAGGGACATGAAAGAATGTTCAGGCAAAGGTCTGGGTCTTCATCATCCATATTGGCTGCCTCAAGATCAAAATCATGGAGACCTTCTTTGCAAAGTATCTATGAAGCTACAACTTAATTAACGTACTCAACTCGGGTCAGAATTTGAAGAAACTGCAAGACTGGCCGGCCTTCAATCATGAATATATATATATATATATATATATATATATATATAGATATACGTACGTGTGTAAATTCAAGAAAAGGAAATTAACACTTTGATATGTATATTCATATTCATATTAATCTTGATCGAGAAATCATGTGAGTTGTGCGTAGCTACTTTTTTCTTGTAATGTTGTGAAAACAAAAGTCATTTCAAACGGCAACCTTGAAGATTTGAGTTTTTTCTTTATGCATAATAATTGCTCCTTTTTGCAAACTCAACTGTTTTAATAATATGGAAAACTAGGGTCTCATCTCATGGGGTAGTTTGAATGGGAATCACCATTGCATTGCTTATGCAGTTGGTACAACACAGCAGCTGAAAATGATTGACATGAATGAATATATATGAACTAGGCCATAGAGAGATCGAGACAGCTTCTTCCAAGCTGTAAATGGGGCTAGATTAGTCATCTTGTAGTCAATTATTGATCTAGTTATAATATAATTAGGTGAGGGACAAATCAGATACTTGCTACAAATTTATTTAAAGTATTTGTTTCAACAACGTACATTAACCACTAACTACGATCAGGTGTCCTTCCCACCGTCTTATGCAAATTTCATTTGACTCCTTGATGCTACATTGACTACTCTTAATTAATACAAAGCGAAATTAATGTAGGGAAAATCACAAATATAAATATTGACCCAAACGTTTTGTTAAAATACATAAGTATAGAGTCTTATAGTTCTATAGACCTCACGAATTCCTAATACTGTAGCTTAGAGAATGACACGTGGATAAATGCATGACAGAAAGAGGTTAATAAATGCTTTAGCGATGTAGAGTGCTGGATGTTATGTCCAAAACCAATATGTTACAATTGATATAATATGGTAATATGACTCAAAGAAAGTAGAGGGGCTTATTAGTCATTTCAGTAAAGATATTATGTGAGAAGAAATAAGGTTCGAGCTGTAAGTTCATGACTTGTGAAACTTCAGGGACCAAAGTTGTCAAAAAGAAACTTGTTGGCAGCGGAAGATCAACAAACGAATTCAAACACAAGAATCTATAGACAGCTGTACGATTTTATTGATATTTGATAAATTGTACAAAGAGATTGTTCTTCGGTTTCTTTGTGGTTTGTTGAACAAACTTGATAACCTTTACAATGAATCATACAATATATATATATATATATATATATATACACTTATGTCTAAAGGCGGTAACCGCCATAACAACCCATTCGACATGTCTTAAACTTGAACCGTCGGGTCTTTCGGGTTTTATACAATAACCTATGATAATAATAATAATATTACATATATCTAGCTTATAATATCTAATACCCTCCCTTAAGCTAGATTGGGAGAACTTGTATCTTGTCTCTTAATCGTAGGAATTTTTCACTTTGATTTCTTCAGATAATCTTGAATATGATGATATTTGATTCGTACACACCGCTTGCATTCATCTTCATTATTTACTTTGATATATCCATGATGAATCGTACGTCCGGGTTCACGATAGCAATAAAGCTGTTGTTGTTTCTTTATTCTCTGTTCCATTTTAGGTTTTTTAGATTTTTCGAAATTTCCGTACACAAGATCTTTAAATCTCCTTTCTTCTGTCGCTAGTAATTTTCCTCCTCTTGCTAAAATCTTTCCTCCTTTGTCGCTAGATATAGTCAATAAATTCAACCTTCTCTTCCTTTTCTCCTTGTCTTCTTCACTCGTTTTTACCACTTCCTTTTGTGAATAATTTTCATCTGTCTTGTTCAATCCACTATTATTCACACCATCATCTCTCCGTCTTTTAGAAACCTTAATACTCTCCTTATAACCATTATCTCTCATATGCCTCTTTCTATCCCGATTTTTCCCATCTTCTACGCCATCGCCATTACGAACTCCCTTATTTTCTCTCCGTTTCTCTCGCATCTTTAGTTTGTCATGTTCTTCTCGTTCTCTTCTTTCCCTTCTAATTCTCTCATTTTCTCTTTCTCTTTCTTTCGATCTCTCCTTCGCTCGTTCTCGCTCCTTCTTCGTGTACCTCTCTTTGTACTTTCCTCTATCCTTATACTTGTCATTCAAACTCATGTCTCTATCCTTCTCTTTCTCTTTATTACGCTTCTTTTTCACAAATTCTTCTTTCATAACAAATTTCCAAAAACATGACTGTCACACCCTCAAAATCCACTTGCGGAGTTTTACCGCGAGGCGCATGACAAACCAGGATCCAAACCAACGATCACAATAAACAAGTCTAAATGAATATAATGCAATTTCAAAACATAGTTTAAAATCCCCGTTTACAGCGGAAGCTTATTCAAAACAGTATCTCAAAAGTAACCAAATGTTCAACATATGAAAACCATGCGACTCTAACTAGACGCCGTGCAGACGCGTGCGCCCTAGTCCAGTAGTGCTACCTTAGCGACCTGAGAAAACATGTAAAGGTTTACGTCAGCACAAAAATGCTGGTGAGTTTACAGGTTTTGTAATCCAAGTACCAAGTCCACCTGTCCATACTATAACAAATCGAAAACCAGTGTACGCTAGCTAGGCGTATGTTTTGTTACTACCACGATTGGAAAACCATTACTAACACGCATACCAGTTGTTGTGCCCGATGTAGTAAACCTGTTGTTCCTGTTGTTCCTGTTTGAGACAATATGCACTCGCCCGGCCCTCCAAGCCGACGAGCGGGGTTGGTCAATCCCAATAGCGCTATTCACATTTCCCCGTTGTGCAAACCCGCACATTCATGGTTCCCCCCGGGACTTCCAAAGATCGTGTAGTACACAATAGAAACCCATAGTATGACAGTAGTTACCAAATAATCGTTTTAACACATGTTTTCTCCCCCGAAAATGTGAAACCAGTTTAAAAGAGGGGCCGTAAACTCACCTTAAGTTGCGTTACTCCTTAACCCGAGTAAACTCAACTGCTATGCTAGTCCCGTAAAGCGGCGACCTAACATATGACAGTTACAAGTACTTAGACTAATAACCCGCAGGTTAATTAGTCCCTAGATGTCCAGACCATAACCAAGTTCGTTTGAAAACACCGTGACTGTTTAACTGACCCAAAGTACAAGACTCGACATCCCATTGGTGACCCGAGACTCCCCGTGTTATGTTTACGCTCTCAAACATGCAATCATGCAATCACACTTAACATACGTTAACGCACAACAAGTTGTAGCACATAGTTTACGTATCACCGAATTACATCCAAACATATGTTACCAAGTTATTAGATATGTTACAGGGTTCCTAGCATGTTTCTACATGTCAAATCGGGTCTCGGAATGCTAATTTACACTTACAGCAGCAGTACACGCGATTAGGAAAAGTCAACTAGCATTTAGGTTGGTCAACTAGCATTTAGGAACCCTAATCGCCTCTATTATAGGCGATTAGAAGCTATACCATATGAAATTACTAGCATTTAGGCTATACCACATGTAACTACTAGCATTTAGGCTATACCACATGTAACTACTAGCATTTAGGCCTCTACTCGCATGAACATACTAGCATTTAGCCCTAATCGCATGAATTATGGGCGATTAGCATCCTACTCGCCTCTAACATAGGCGATTAGGAATGCTACTCGCCTGTAACCTTGCTGTTCCGGTTTTTCGCGCGTTTAACGCTCCAAATCAGATCCAGAACGTGTGTAACTACCCAATATCATCCCAAACACTACCCTAAACATGTTTCAACTAAAACCCTTCGTTTTGCCTCGTATTATCAGCCCTGCATGCAAATCACGTAATCCAAACACCATTCACATAGCATGCAACATCACACTAACATGCGTAACTATCACCCTAATAATCAGTTACTCAGATTTTTATCATCATAACATCATTATTATTCTGATCTAACATAATAACATGTCACTCATTCATCTAGAATCATAAAAACCCTAGCTTTCTAATCATAAACACACATAACACATGTATACTAGTTAAAATCCGATTAATCAACACTTATTAACGATTTTCAGAAAGCTTTTCCGTTTTAGAACAGGTCTGGACCATTAGGGATTGATTAAAAACGTTTATAAAGATTCATGGATGGAAACCAAACCTTAGATTTGTAAAAGGATGATGGATTAAGCTTGAAACCTTGTGTTTTGATCAAAAATCGCGTTCCGGAGGTTGTGTACGTGTTGGGGCAGGTTATGGGACGACTAGGGTTTGTATAATGAAGTTTATGAGGTCAAGTATGGTATTTATAGTCGTTTTTAGTCGTCCAGCACGTAACACGCGATTATGCAGCCCTTACACGCGATTAGGAAGCCTAATCGCATGTAAGTTCATGCAATCAGGGCCTAATCGCATGAACAGTCATGCAATTGGTCCCTACTCGCCCCTAAGGTCCCCCACTCGCCCCTCCTATAGGCGATTGGGCTATCCTAATCGCCTATAGGGGCCTGTTCTGTGTGTTTTGCGCGTTAAACCCCGTTTTAACATATGTTAACACATATTCACATACCGACAAGTCACATAATGATTGTAAACACATAACACTTGTAAATACACATATTCACACTCGTTCACCAATTCCCGGGACTCGAGACTTGTATGTTCCGTATGCCCTGACGATCCTACAAATCGTCACCGTTTGTACACTTGGTTAAGGACCGACATCTAATGAACCTCTAGACCAACATCCAATGATCTTCTAGACTAAACCGATAGTTCCCGAACCATAACCCGACTTAACTAACCCAGTTAAGTACAATATACGCGTGACTCGCTAAGGTAGACTTTCATCTAAACAACGTTGTTAACCAGAATTTGCCGGGTGTCACATCATCCCCACGTTAAAAGAATTTTCGTCCCGAAAATTGCACAAGTACCAAAAGAACAAAAGAAATAACGAAGGGAACAAACAAAAGATAGAAACCAAAAAGAGAGATTTACCCGAGTTGTCACATCATCCCCACGTTAAAAGGAATCTCGCCCCGAGATTCATTCAGCTGCAGAAGAGACATATCTCGACTCGAATGCTTCCTTAGGAAAGAGATGAGGATACTTAGACTTCATCTGATCCTCCCGTTCCCACGTGTACTCCGGTCCCCGGTTCGAGTTCCACCGAACCTTAACGATGCGAATCTTGCTATGACGTAGGCTACGAATCTTGTAATCCAGAATCTCCACAGGTTCTTCCACAATCCGAAGACGATCATCAACCTTGATCTCTTCCAGTGGAACAATGAGAGACTCGTCAGCCAGACACTTCTTCAAGTTGGACACATGGAAGACGTTATGTACGTTACCGAGCTCCGTCGGTAAATCAAGACGATATGCCACCGGTCCAATCCGTTCCAGGATCGTAAATGGACCGACATACCGCGGATTGAGTTTGCCACGCTTCCCAAAGCGTATGATGCCCTTCCATGGTGAGACTTTTAGAAGTACTTTGTCATTAACTTGGAATTCCAATGGTTTGCGACGCTGATCAGCATAACTCTTTTGCCGATCCCGTGCCGCTGCCAACCTATTACGAATCTGTACGATCTTTTCCGAAGTTTCGTACACTAGTTCAGGCCCAGTGAGTTGACTCTCACCCACTTCAGCCCAACAAAGAGGAGAACGGCATTTCCGTCCGTACAGTGCCTCGAACGGAGCCGCCTTGATGCTCGTGTGATAACTGTTGTTGTACGAGAATTCTACCAACGGTAGATGAGCCTCCCAACCCTTGCCAAAATCGATCACACATGCCCGCAGCATGTCTTCTAAAGTTTGAATCGTACGCTCACTCTGACCGTCAGTCTGTGGGTGATAAGCTGTACTCATGTCTAGTTGGGTACCTAAAGCCTTGTGTAAAGACTTCCAGAAGTGAGAAGTAAAATGGGAGTCACGATCCGAGATAATAGAAACCGGCACCCCGTGCTTAGAAACAACTTCCTTCAAATAAAGACGAGCCAAACGATCCATGGTGTCGGTCTCCTTAATAGCAAGAAAATGGGCTGATTTCGTCAACCGATCGACAATCACCCATATCTTGTCATTCCCGCTTGGTGATTTAGGAAGTTGTATGACAAAATCCATGGTAATCCGTTCCCATTTCCACTCCGGAATTTCAGGTTGTTGCAAGAGACCCGACGGTTTCTGGTATTCCACCTTGACCTTAGCACAGGTCAAGCATTTGCTCACGTATGAGGCTATGTCCGACCTCATGTTTGGCCACCAGTAAAGCACCTTCAGATCTTGGTACATCTTATCTGAACCAGGATGAATAGAATACCGGGACTTATGAGCCTCATCTAAGACAAGCTCCCGAAGTCCCCCGAATAAAGGAACCCATATGCGTTCTGCGAAGTAGTGCAGGCCATCAGGCCTTCGCTCGAGGTGCTTGTCGGCACCGTGCATAGTCTCAGCTTTAAGGTTTTCCTCCTTCAAAGCTTCTAACTGGGCAGAACGGAGTTGATCAGGTAAGGATGAATGAATGGTGAGCTGCAACACCCGAACGCGACGAGGTTTAGTTGATTCCTTCCTGCTCAAGGCGTCTGCTACAACATTCGCCTTGCCAGGATGGTACTTAATAGCACAATCATAGTCGTTCAGAAGTTCAATCCAACGACGCTGCCGTATGTTCAAATGTTGTTGGTCGAAAATATGTTGGAGACTCTTGTGATCGGTGTAGATGGTGCATTTGGTACCGTACAAGTAATGTCTCCAAATTTTCAACGCGAATACCACGGCACCCAACTCCAAGTCATGGGTGGTGTAGTTCTTCTCGTGCACCTTGAGTTGACGAGAAGCATACGCAATCACTTTCTCGCGTTGCATCAACACGCAACCGAGACCATGAATAGAAGCATCACAGTAAACAACGAAATCATCAGGGCCTTCAGGTAAAGACAAAATAGGAGCAGAACACAGTTTAGACTTTAGTTCCTCAAACGCTGACTCTTGTGGTTCACCCCAGTCAAACTTTCTATCCTTCTGCGTGAGAGTGGTGAGGGGTTGGGCGATCTTCGAGAACCCCTGAATGAAACGACGATAGTAGCCCGCAAGGCCTAGGAATTGCCGCACCTCAGTTGGCGTCTTTGGTGCTCCCCAGTCCTTGATCGCTTTGATCTTAGCTGGATCGACATGAATTCCTAGTTCATTAACCACATGTCCTAGGAACTGAACTTCGCGTAACCAAATGTCACACTTTGAGAACTTGGCGTAAAGTTGTTCCCGTCGCAAGAGTTCCAAAACTAACCGCAGATGTTCCTCGTGTTCGGTCTTGTTCTTGGAGTAGATCAGAATGTCATCAATAAACACAATGACGAACTTGTCCAGATATGGTTTGCAAACGCGGTTCATCAAGTCCATGAAAACCGCCGGTGCGTTCGTAAGACCGAAAGGCATGACCAAGAATTCGAAATGGCCATAACGTGTTCGAAAGGCAGTCTGTGCAACGTCAGCCTCCCTGACGCGCAGCTGGTGATAACCGGACCTCAAGTCAATCTTGGAATAATAACTAGAACCCTGAAGCTGGTCGAATAGATCATCAATACGTGGAAGAGGATAACGGTTCTTGACGGTCAATTTGTTCAGTTCTCTGTAGTCCACACACAATCGGAAACTTCCATCCTTCTTCTTGACGAATAGAATCGGGGCTCCCCAAGGGGAAGAACTTGGTCTGATGAAACCCTTGTCCAAGAGTTCCTGTAACTGGCTAGACAATCCCTGCATCTCGGGAGGTGCAAGACGGTAGGGGGCCCGAGCAATAGGAGCAGCCCCTGGTACAAGATCAATACCGAACTCGACTTGACGATGAGGAGGAAGACCAGATAAATCATCGGGAAAAACATCAGGAAACTCGCGTACAACTGGAATATCGTCGATCTTCTTTTCATCACCAGAGGAAACAGATAACAGTGCCAAAACGGCTGGATAACCCTTTCGAAGACACTTAAGGGCTTTCATGCTAGAGATGATGTTTAGCGGAACACCACCCTTGATACCGTACACAGAAAGGAATTCTCCATCAGGGAGAGGAATCCGAATAACCTTATCGTAACAGACAATCTCCGCGCGATACAAAGATAACCAATCCATTCCTACCACAACGTCAAAACTACCCAATGGTACCGGCATAAGGTCGATGGGGAACGATAAACCCGACAACTCTAATTGACACTCCCGAAGGATACTAGTAGCTTCAATCTTTTTACCGTCAGCCAACTCAATAATATACTTAGTCTCTAATGGTACGGGTACTACATCTAGCAGTCGACTAACTTCCATGGATACAAAACTCTTGTCGGCACCAGAATCAAATAACACACTAACAGAACGATTATTGAGAAGGAACGTACCGGTAACTGTGTCAGGGTCCTGTCTAGCCTCAGCGGCTCCAATGACGAAGGCACGTGCATTCCTGCCACCGCCCCCGTTGTTCCCATTACCGTTGTTTCCACCCTGCTTCAGTTTTGGGCAATCCTTCTTGTAATGCCCAGTGTCACCACAGTTGTAGCATCCTTGTCTTCCTGTAGTCCCTTGAGTAGTCGGAGCTGAGTTAGTAGTCGGGGCCTGGGTCGATGGAAGTGTAACCCGACAATCTTTAGCATAATGCCCTGTTCGCTGGTAGCGATGACAACGGTTACTGTCGCAGTTCCCTTGATGGTGACGTCCACACTTGTTACATTTGGGCAGTTTCCCCGCATAACCACCCTGTTTTGTTCCCGAAGAAGAAGAACCCCCATTATCAAACCTCTTATTCTGCTGTGCTGGCCCAGATCCTTTCCCGTCATTTTCCCACTTGCGCTTGTTGTTCTCTGGGGCCTTTACAGTCGAACCCTTAGCAGGCAAAATACCCTCATTCACCTTCAAGTTGGTCATCCTATGAGCCGATCGGACCACCTCTGCGTATGTAGGATGATTTCCCGCAGCCACTAACCCTGCGATTTCCGGTACTAACCCCGAGACATAATGCTCAATCCTCCTGTACTCTGGCACATGCAGATCAGGACACAGCACTGCCAACTCGTTACGCCTCACAGTATACTTCTCAATTTCAGACCCAGTCATCTTGAGGTTCCACACCTCGTGCTCTAGTTTCTGCACCTCTTCCCTCGGACAGTATTCACGCTTCAGCAGCTGCACAAAATTCTCCCAAGGCATAGCATACGCCTCCCCAATACCCATATTCTGGGTGATGCCATTCCACCAAGTCAATGCCACATCCTGGAATAACGCAGCAGCATACTTAACCCGATCTTCTGGGAGGCAGTTACACATCAGAAATACTGACTCCACTTTCTCCAGCCACCTAAGCAAGCTCACCGCACCCTCAGTGCCAGAGAATTCCTGGGGCTTACAGTCCCGGAACATCTTGTAGGTACACATGGGTGGGGGTGGGTTAACAGGGCCACCTGAAATGAAACGCATGAGAAACCATGAAAAATGTGAACAAGGTTCACCAATGAGGCAAAGAAAATGGATAAATCAACTTACCACCACCGTTGTGCCCTAACTGGAAGGCAGCTTGGAGCAAGTTGTTCAGATCAGCCTGCGATAGGTTAATACCTCCACGACCACCAGCACCACCGCGTCCACCACCACGTCCACCATTGCGACCACCTCCACGTCCTCCTCGTACTCAGACATGATTCTGGCAGAAAGAACGAGAAAATTTAGTTTCGCAGATAAAGATGACCACTAATGTTCACAAGATCAAAGCTAGATCCAATCCAGGACTATCCCTTCAAACCCAGAGCTCACCAGGGCTTCCATGCATTTCGGTTTATGATTTTGTGTGCACCCAAAATGATAAACCGCTCTACATGGTCCTCCAAGTGTTCTCCTAGTTCAAAGTTCAAATCACCGAACATAGACTCTTAGCTATACACCGTAATACTACGGTAGTTTATGGCAAGTGTTTCTATTAGAGTAGGAAAGGGAGATGTCCGAGCCTTGGACAAATCTCAAGAGTACACGATTCACTCCAATATACTACACCGCCTAGAAAGTAAGTAACCCGACCTATGATAGAACGGATGATGTAACGTAGAAAGACCCAATGATTTAGAGACACCCCGACAAGACCATACGTAAACCACCATAATGTTTAGTACCATGTGATCGTCTAGTGTGTGCGACTCGGCTATAGACTAGACTCTACATGCAGTCCTAGTTCACTATAACCATTGGCTCTGATACCAATCTGTCACACCCTCAAAATCCACTTGCAGAGTTTTACCGCGAGGCGCATGACAAACCAGGATCCAAACCAACGATCACAATAAACAAGTCTAAATGAATATAATGCAATTTCAAAACATAGTTTAAAATCCCCGTTTACAGCGGAAACTTATTCAAAACAGTATCTCAAAAGTAACCAAATGTTCAACATATGAAAACCATGCGACTCTAACTAGACGCCGTGCAGACGCGTGCGCCCTAGTCCAGTAGTGCTACCTTAGCGACCTGAGAAAACATGTAAAGGTTTACGTCAGCACAAAAATGCTGGTGAGTTTACAGGTTTTGTAATCCAAGTACCAAGTCCACCTGTCCATACTATAACAAATCGAAAACCAGTGTACGCTAGCTAGGCGTATGTTTTGTTACTACCACGATTGGAAAACCATTACTAACACGCATACCAGTTGTTGTGCCCGATGTAGTAAACCTGTTGTTCCTGTTGTTCCTGTTTGAGACAATATGCACTCGCCCGGCCCTCCAAGCCGACGAGCGGGGTTGGTCAATCCCAATAGCGCTATTCACATTTCCCCGTTGTGCAAACCCGCACATTCATGGTTCCCCCCGGGACTTCCAAAGATCGTGTAGTACACAATAGAAACCCATAGTATGACAGTAGTTACCAAATAATCGTTTTAACACATGTTTTCTCCCCCGAAAATGTGAAACCAGTTTAAAAGAGGGGCCGTAAACTCACCTTAAGTTGCGTTACTCCTTAACCCGAGTAAACTCAACTGCTATGCTAGTCCCGTAAAGCGGCGACCTAACATATGACAGTTACAAGTACTTAGACTAATAACCCGCAGGTTAATTAGTCCCTAGATGTCCAGACCATAACCAAGTTCGTTTGAAAACACCGTGACTGTTTAACTGACCCAAAGTACAAGACTCGACATCCCATTGGTGACCCGAGACTCCCCGTGTTATGTTTACGCTCTCAAACATGCAATCATGCAATCACACTTAACATACGTTAACGCACAACAAGTTGTAGCACATAGTTTACGTATCACCGAATTACATCCAAACATATGTTACCAAGTTATTAGATATGTTACAGGGTTCCTAGCATGTTTCTACATGTCAAATCGGGTCTCGGAATGCTAATTTACACTTACAGCAGCAGTACACGCGATTAGGAAAAGTCAACTAGCATTTAGGTTGGTCAACTAGCATTTAGGAACCCTAATCGCCTCTATTATAGGCGATTAGAAGCTATACCATATGAAATTACTAGCATTTAGGCTATACCACATGTAACTACTAGCATTTAGGCCTCTACTCGCATGAACATACTAGCATTTAGCCCTAATCGCATGAATTATGGGCGATTAGCATCCTACTCGCCTCTAACATAGGCGATTAGGAATGCTACTCGCCTGTAACCTTGCTGTTCCGGTTTTTCGCGCGTTTAACGCTCCAAATCAGATCCAGAACGTGTGTAACTACCCAATATCATCCCAAACACTACCCTAAACATGTTTCAACTAAAACCCTTCGTTTTGCCTCGTATTATCAGCCCTGCATGCAAATCATGTAATCCAAACACCATTCACATAGCATGCAACATCACACTAACATGCGTAACTATCACCCTAATAATCAGTTACTCAGATTTTTATCATCATAACATCATTATTATTCTGATCTAACATAATAACATGTCACTCATTCATCTAGAATCATAAAAACCCTAGCTTTCTAATCATAAACACACATAACACATGTATACTAGTTAAAATCCGATTAATCAACACTTATTAACGATTTTCAGAAAGCTTTTCCGTTTTAGAACAGGTCTGGACCATTAGGGATTGATTAAAAACGTTTATAAAGATTCATGGATGGAAACCAAAGCTTAGATTTGTAAAAGGATGATGGATTAAGCTTGAAACCTTGTGTTTTGATCAAAAATCGCGTTCCAGAGGTTGTGTACGTGTTGGGCAGGTTATGGGACGACTAGGGTTTGTATAATGAAGTTTATGAGGTCAAGTATGGTATTTATAGTCGTTTTTAGTCGTCCAGCACGTAACACGCGATTATGCAGCCCTTACACGCGATTAGGAAGCCTAATCGCATGTAAGTTCATGCAATCAGGGCCTAATCGCATGAACAGTCATGCAATTGGTCCCTACTCGCCCCTAAGGTCCCCCACTCGCCCCTCCTATAGGCGATTGGGCTATCCTAATCGCCTATAGGGGCCTGTTCTGTGTGTTTTGCGCGTTAAACCCCGTTTTAACATATGTTAACACATATTCACATACCGACA
This sequence comes from Ambrosia trifida, assembly GCA_028751855.1. Taxonomy (NCBI): domain Eukaryota; kingdom Viridiplantae; phylum Streptophyta; class Magnoliopsida; order Asterales; family Asteraceae; genus Ambrosia; species Ambrosia trifida. The sequence goes on along the minus strand of CM054123.1, from coordinate 41,762,012 downwards.
AGTCACATAATGATTGTAAACACATAACACTTGTAAATACACATATTCACACTCGTTCACCAATTCCCGGGACTCGAGACTTGTATGTTCCGTATGCCCTGACGATCCTACAAATCGTCACCGTTTGTACACTTGGTTAAGGACCGACATCTAATGAACCTCTAGACCAACATCCAATGATCTTCTAGACTAAACCGATAGTTCCCGAACCATAACCCGACTTAACTAACCCAGTTAAGTACAATATACGCGTGACTCGCTAAGGTAGACTTTCATCTAAACAACGTTGTTAACCAGAATTTGCCGGGTGTCACAATGACACCCCTTCCTTTCTTTCTTTTTTTGTTTCCTCCTTCGATGCTATTACCTCGTCTTTGTCTTTGTTGAATCGTTCGAGTTCATATTCTAGTAACACAATTTCATGTTCTAACTCTAGTATTGCAATTTCTTGTTTCAATCTTGCAATCGCGCGTAGTCGCGGACTTATATAATCTAGATCGGTGTTCATTTTCCGTCTCTTTTCATGTCCGCCTTCCATTTGTTTGTTCTCGGGTCTATCTTTGTACAATAATTTCCTTTCTCTTTTGATTTGTTTAATCTTTTCTTATAAAATTCTTATTTAAACATAAACCTTTTAATAAAAAATTAGGTAAATATCAAATTCCTTAAAAAAAAGGTTATGTTTGACTTTTCTTCATTCAATCCGTACACTCTAAAACAATATTAAATTCAAACAAATTTTGCCGCTTCGCTGTTTTCTTCTATGATACGTTTTTCTTTTTTTTTTAATAAATAAATTTGCTATTCTTGATTCACTAAATTCTTCAAACGGTTATTTCAAACGATCGTGTATATCGTTTCGTTTGAAACTAACGATTTCAGTATTAAGCCGATAACCAATATGTATACTCTGTTTTTCTATTATTTTAAATACTTATAATAAATGACTAGGGAAATCAAGAAATTTTACGAATGATTCGTGATTCTCTGTTGGATGTTGCGACGATACTTTCTTCGTTTCGGATTCAATCTTTGTCACAATTACTGTTGATTTCGACTTGATTCTTGCAGTCCCTGTTTTCAACGGATTCGTGATATATCAAGAACAATCGTTTTGTTTCGTTTTCATTATTCTTTCTGAATTGTTCTTTTACGGTTTCAAACGGTCCTCTCAATTCTGATACGTCCTTTAGAATGATTTCCTCGAGGCTCTGTTTTTGTCCGACGTAGATTCTTTGTTTTCTTTTCTTTAAACCTTGCTCTGATACCAGTTTGTTGGCAGCGGAAGATCAACAAACGAATTCAAACACAAGAATCTATAGACAACTGTACGATTTTATTGATATTTGATAAATTGTACAAAGAGATTGTTCTTCGGTTTCTCTGTGGTTTGTTGAACAAACTTGATAACCTTTACAATGAATCATACAATATATATATATATATATATATATACACTTATGTCTAAAGGCGGTAACCGCCATAACAACCCAACCGACATGTCTTAAACTTGAACCGTCGGGTCTTTCAGGTTTTATACATTAACCTATGATAATAATAATATTACATATATCTAGCTTATAATATCCAATAAAACTTAGGTCGTTGGCTTCTGATTTCAGGTCGTTATAAGGGTTTGCAATAAGGGTTCTAGGGCTAGTTAATTCTCTTTGATTTCTCAATCATTTTCTTTCGTTATTGTTTCTTTCTTTTCGTTTGGTCTCACTTAATAAAAACCCTAATCATTTGAGTCGAATTGTTGTCTTGTTCATGATCTTTCATTTGATCTTTGATACTCTGTTTTGTCTTTGTTTGTGTTGATTGAATTGTATTATTCCATGTTATTTTCTCAACAAGTGGTATCAGAGCCAGGTTGCTCAAGGTTCTTGAAGACGGTGTAACAGTTGTGATCAGTAGTCAAAAGAATGGTGTCCATGAAGTATGATTTAGAAAAGTTTGATGGTAAGAATGATTTTGGGTTGTGGAGAGTGAAGATGAGAGCCTTTTTGGTACATCAAGGTGTTGTTGATGCATTACTGGGTGAAGCCAATCTCCCAGTAACATTGAATGAAAAGAAAGAAAGGACATATTGGAGAAGGCACATAGTGCAATAAGTATGAGTTTGGGAGATAAAGTACTTAGAGAAGTATCCAAAGAAACATCTGCTGCTGGTGTGTGGGCCAAGTATATGACTAAATCGTTGGCCAATAGGTTATACCTCAAGAAAAGATTGTACACATATCAGATGAGTCCTAGAAAATCCCTAGAAGATCACACTGATGAGTTTAATAAATTAGTGATTGATCTTGAGAACATTGAAGTGGTTCTTGATGATGAAGACCAGGCTATAAAGTTGGAAGTTGGAAGTGGTCCTATGAACATTTTGTTGATACAATAATGTATAGAAGGGAAACCTTGTCCATGGAAGAAGTATTAGCAGCTTTGAATTCAAAAGAGTTAAAGAAGAGAAATGATCTAAAGGAAGAAGGTGGAGAAGGTTTGATACTGAGAGGAAAGCCTGCTCAAAGAAATTCCAAGCAGAAGAATCAATCAAGATCCAAGTCAAGGTTTAAGAGAAGGTGTTTTGTGTGTAATTCTGAAAAACACTTTAAGAAAGACTGTCCTGAATAGAAAAAAAAGGAGAAGGAGGGAATTATAAGGGTCATGGTCATAAATCAGGAGATGAGTCTCCTGATGGTTATGACAGTTCTGATGTATTGATTGTGACAAGTAAAGAGGGAAAGAGATCTTTGGTGGTAACAACAAAGGATGGAATAATAATAGCAGAATGGGTCATGGACTCAGGATGCTCTTTCCATATGTATCCACACAAGAAGTTTTTCAAGACTCTAGTGATGAAAAATCTTGGAAGTGTGCAGATGGGAGATGATAGACCATGTCAGATTTTTGGAGAAGGTTCAATAGTTCTAAAGTTGGAAGATGGATCAGAGTTTCAGTTGAACAATGTGAAGTACATTCCTGGTTTAAGAAGAAACTTAATATCTTTGGGAACTCTTGAAAGTGCTGGGTATATTGCAAGTCTCAAGAATGGAAAGGAAAAGATCATTAATGGGTCAAGAGTGGTAATGTGTGGAACAAGAAGAAGTAATAACATCTATGTGTTAGATGGTCAAGTAATGGAATGTGCAGTATCTGTGGCAGAAGGGCAAAAGAGTAATTCTGCTGTGTTGTGGCATAACAGGATGGGCCACATTAGCAACCAAGGTCTGGCTGAGATGAAGAAACAACACGTAATTCCTGATTTAAAAGTATGTGACCTAGATAAATGTGAGCATTGCATTATTGGTAAGTCACATAGGGTGAAATTTGGGAAGGGTGTACATAGTACCAGGGGTATATTGGACTATATACATGCTGATTTGTGGGGACCAGCCATAACACAGTCTCTAGGTGGAGCTAGGTACTTCTTGAGTATAGTTGATGGTTACTCAAGAAGGGTATGGGTTCATATTCTAAAAAGTAAAGATGAAGCATATCAAAGTTTTAAAGACTGGTTGAATTTGGTAGAAAATCAGACAGATAAGAAGGTTAAAAAGTTAAGAACAGACAATGGTCTTGAATTTTGTAGCAGTTGGTTTGATAGATTGTGCAAAGATAGAGGTGATGCAAGGCATTTAACAGTGCCTGGCACACCTCAACAGAATGGTTTAGTTGAAAGAATGAACAGGACTATTCTGAACAAGGTGAGATGTATGTTGTCAAGTTCTGGGTTGCCTAAAACCTTCTGGGCAGAAGTTGTGTCTACTTCTGTGTTTTTGATTAATAGAACCCCATCATCAGCTATAAAAATGAAGACTCCAAAAGAAATGTGGTCAGGTGTTCCAGCTGATTATGAAGAGTTGAGGGTATTTGGGTCATTATGTTATGTACATATTGATCAGGGTAAATTGGAGCCAAGGGCTGAAAGATGTGTCATTCTGGGATATCCAGAATGGACAAAACGGTATAGGGTGTTGAGAATGGAAAATGCTAGTCCTAAGGTAAAACTCAGCAGGGATGTGGTAGCATTTTTTGAAGATGTGATGTATAAAGATTTGATAAACAATCAAAGATCACAAGTTCCAATACCAGAATACAATGAAAGGCAGGCTGAGGTGGAGTTGAATCATGATAATGATGAAAAGAAGAATGATACTATACCAACAAATGAAGAAGGGTCTTCAAGTGAAGTAACAAATTACAACCTGGCCAGAGATAGACCAAGAAGGGAAATTGTTAAACCTATGAGGTTCAGAAATGATGTGAATATGGCCTCATATGTTTTTAATGTGGCTGAACAAGAATCAATCTTTAAACCACTAACTTATGATAAAGCTGTAAATTCAGTTAATCATGATCAGTGGAAGTGTGCTATGGATGATGAAATGAATTCATTAAAGAAGAATGGTACTTGGGTATCGGTTGACAAACCTGAGAATCATAAATTGGTGGACTGTAAATGGATTTTCAAGCTCAAAGAGGGAATCAAAGGAGTGGAAGCACCAAGGTTCAAAGCAAGATTGGTGGCTAAGGGGTTCACTCAAAAGGCAGGTATTGATTATAATGAAATATTTTCCCCTATAGTTAGGCACACATCTATAAGGGTAATATTGTCATTAGTTGCTGCAAATGATTTAGAGCTTGAGTAGTTAGATGTTAAAACTACATTCTTACATGGAAACCTAGAAGAGGAAATTTATATGAAGCAACCATTGGGTTATGAAGAACCAGGACATGAAGGGAAGGTGTGTTTATTGAAAAAATCCCTATATGGTTTGAAGCAGTCCCCAAGGCAATGGTATAAAAGATTTGATGAGTATATGTTAAATATTGGGTTCAGCAAAAGTAGTTATGACAGTTGTGTGTACATGAAAGAATACAGTAAGGGTAAGTATGTCTATTTACTCTTATATGTTGATGATATGTTAGTTGCTTGTAAAGACAAAGAGCAGATCAAGGCTACAAAGGAGATGCTTATGCAAGAGTTTGAAATGAAGGAATTGGGAAATGCAACCAAGATTCTTGGCATGGAGATTACAAGAGATAGAAAAGCTGGTATTGTGAAGTTGTCTCAGAAGTCTTATCTTGAAAAGATAATTATGTGTAATTACAGAATGATTCAAAGTAAGGTGGTAACTACTCCTATGGGTCAACATTTTAAGTTGTCTAAAATGGATTCTCCAAAGACAGATGCCGAGATTGAAAAGATGGCAAAGGTTCCTTATTCAAACATTGTGGGCAATCTAATGTATCTCATGGTATGTACTAGACCAGATTTGGGGTATGCAGTTAGTCTAGTAAGCAGGTTTCTGAGTAATCCTGTGAAGACACACTGGGAAGCTGTCAAATGGATACTAAAGTATCTGAATGGTACAAGAGATGTAGGATTATTGTTTGGAAAGAGTACGGGTTCTGGTAATATGGTTCAAGGTTTTGTAGATGCTGATTTTGCAAAAGACTTGGACAGGGGTAGATCAGTCACAGGATATGCATTTAAAGTAAATGGGAGTTTGGTAAGTTGGAAGTCAACTTTACAGCACATTGTGGCCTTATCTTCAACTGAGTCAGAGTATATTGCTTTGACTACAACAACAACCAAGCCCAGTAAAATCCCACAAATAGCAAAAACTGTTAGTAGGTTCTGGGGAGGGTGGGATGTAGGCAAGCCTTACCTCTACCCCTAAGGATAGAGAGACCGCTTCCAGGGAGACCCTCTGCTCAAACACACAACGAAAAACATATGCACACACCAAAAAATAAATAAATAAATAAATAAAATAAATAAATAAATACACGTACACAACTACTGATAACATCATAGACATTGAAAGCAATGCATCGAAAGAATAGACATTAGACACTATACAACCATAAACAACATATATACAAATATACAGGAAGACAAGCACGTAAAATCCACATAACGTGAAAACAGAAATAAGACCCTACGAAACGCCTAAAATGTCTTTTTCCCATATCCTAATAGTCCTTAGTCTTTATCCTTTGCCTCCATAAACCCCTATCATGGACCATGTCCTCAGAGAGGTGCATCCCTAGTAAATCTTGTCTAACCCACTCATCCCACGTTAATTTTGGTCTGCCTCTACTCCTCTTCCCTTCCACAGTGAGACCTTCTACCATTCTAACTGGCTCAGTCAGCTGTCTCCTCTTCACATGCCCAAACCATCTCAATCTCCCTTCTTTTATCTTATTCGAGATACTAGCTACCCCTAATCTATCCCTAAAAACCTCATTTCTTATCCTGTCTAACCGTGTGTGTCCGCACATCCACCTCAACATCCTCATCTCAACTACCTCCATCTTCTGTGTTTGCATTTTCTTGATTGCCCAACAGTCAGAGCCATATAACATAGCCGGTCTAATAGCTACCCTATAAAACTTCCCCTTTAAGTTAGTTGGAAAACTTCTGTCGCACAAAACCCCAGTAGCTGCTCTCCACTTACACCATCCAGCCTGTATGCGGTGGGCTACGTCACTATCTATCCCTCCATCCCTTTGTACAAATGATCCTAAATACTTAAACTTAGTTACCTGCGGCACCACATGTCCCTCAATGGTAATCTGAGTGTCCTCATCATTTCCCACGCCACTGAAGTCACAGTACAAGTACTCCGTCTTAGATCGACTAATCCTTAAACCTTTATTTTCTAGCGCTAAACGCCACTCCTCTAGCCTCGCATTCAAACCTTGTTTACTCTCGGAGACTGACAGAATATCATCTGCAAAAATCAAGCACCACGGTACCGTCTCCTGGATCGACTTTGATAACTCGTCTAGGACAACCGCAAACAGGAAAGGGCTCAAGGTAGACCCTTGATAGAGTCCTACTTCTACAGGGAAAGATTCAGTATCTCCTACAAGCGACCGAACGCTTGTCTCAGTCCTAACATACATATCCCTAAAGAAACATTGTGGCTTAAAGGATTTGTGACTGAACTTGGATTGAAGGCTGATGACACTTTGGTAATGTGTGATAATCAAAGTGCCATTCAGTTGTCAAAGAATCCCATTTTTCATGAAAGGACCAAACATATCTGTGTGAAGATGCATTTTATCAGAGAAGTTATCAGTTCCAAACAAGTGGCAGTAGAGTATGTTGATACAAATTTGAATGCTGCTGATTTCCTTACTAAGGTGGTACCAGGATCAAAGTTTAAAATTTGTATGGATCTGCTAGACATTGGAGCGGGTTTAAAGGTTATTGGTTTGTGGCATAAAGGTGGAGATTGTTGGATGTTATGTCCGAAACCAATATGTTACAATTGATATAATATGGTAATATGACTCAAAGAAAGTAGAGGGGCTGATTAGTCATTTCAGTAAAGATGTTATGTGAGAAGAAATAAGGTTCGAGCTGTAAGTTCATGACTTGTGAAACTTTAGGGACCAAAGTTGTCAAAAAGAAACTTAGGTCGTTGGCTTCTGATTTCAGGTCGTTATAAGGGTTTGCAATCAGGGTTCTAGGGCTAGTTAATTCTCTTTGATTTCTCAATCATTTTCTTTTGTTATTATTTATTTCTTTTCCTTTGGTCTCACTTAATAAAAGCCCTAATCATTTGAGTCGAATTGTTATCTTGTTCATGATCTTTCATTTGATCTTTGATACTTTGTTTTGTCTTTGTTTGTGTTGATTGAATTTTATTATTCCGTGTTATTTTCTCAACATAGAGGTTTTTTCTTAACGCTTTGACTGAAGAGGTTACGTGGGCTTGTAGCGTCTAGGGGAACATGGTGAAAAGTCTATGGTCAGGCAAATAGTCTTTATCTTAGACGTTTCAGTCGGCTCAGACTCATGGCTTCATCGGCTCAAATGCGAGGATAAGGTAGCCTAATGTAATGCACTTACTTTCTAGCGATATTTGACTGGATCACTAAAGAGAGGATTGTCACTAAGGGCAAGGTTAGCGGTTGTGGTGATTGGTGATGGTACTTGTTTTGCATTGGAGATGCCAACACGCTTAATTAGCGTATATACTTCTTCTGAGAGAGGAACACATCGGAACCATGATGAACAATATCTATACCGAGAAAATCAGACAAAGGGCCAATGGCTTGGACAGTAAATGTACAACTATAATAAGTTGAATTTGATCACAATGGATTCTCGGACCGCTCAATTATAATAAGTTGAATGTCATGTTAAAGTTCCCAAATTTATAAACCCCAAGTCTATTAAAATACAGTTAGTCAATTTGAAAATAATTCTCATATGTGTATTTAGGTTTCTATTATGCATGTTTATTTTTATTTTTAAGTAAGAAATTTAAACCTTCAAAATATTAATATTTGTCGAACCGTGTGTTCACACAGGCAATAATCTAGTATTAACATAATTAAAGGAATATGGGCCCAAATCCTTGTGCAAATTATGATAAGCCCATACCCTAAAAGGCCCAAAGATAATTATCAAGAAAATAAATTGTTCACGCAGAAGCACACGCGCGGACGGTCTGCGCATGCGCACAGATAAGGCAAGCGCACCAGCATGCGCAACCACAACTCTGAGGTTTATGATTGCTTTATTCCTTAGGCTATATGGTGTGGGAGAAACTTCCCCCAACTCCCCCAAGTGCCACATCAGCGCCACCTCATTTCCCCCTTCCCTCCCCCAAAGTTTGAAAATGGTTTCCCCCCAATTCCCCTATTCGCCCCACACTATGTAACACCCCGAAAATTGGTTTCATTTAAATATGCCATATATCCTGATTAACAAACTAATCATTTATTCTAGCAATCAAGGAAAATAGAACTTGAGGGACCTCATGTGTCATTTGGGCAAAGTAGAGATATGAGAATAATAAAAACAAAACTTGGTAAAACTGATTAGTGTTTTGATCGACCGAAACACCTTCAAAAACACTCACATAAGAAGTTCATCCAAATCAGCCCCAAAACATGCTAAGATCAAGAGTTCTTGGCAATGCATGATGGGAATTATGATCATCTAGTGTTCTAAACATCCTAAGGTAACTCTAGAACTCTTTAGATTCATTAAAATCCATGGATTTTGAAAGATGATGATTCTAGGATTTTTATAAAAACGTGATTCATGAGCTTCTATAGGTTGCTATGTGTTAGTAGACATCAAAGAAGCTATAAAACGTGATAATATGTTATATGTTGTTGATCCACATGAAATAGTGAATGTGTGTTATGTGTGAATAGTGGGTTTTCACCTTAAGCATGAATTACACTACTATGTGGCTAATCTTGCATTTTCTATGTGATTGATATCATGTATGTGTGTTAATTGATGAGATGATCATGTGCAAATGGTTAATTAAGCCATGGTAAAATCTAGGAAGCTTTGGACACCTTGAATTAACATGATGAAAATGGTTCATACAAGGTGTTTGATGAAATGCCAATTAGGCGGGAACTAGTGAAACTAAGAAATTAGAATCATGCGAATGTCATCATTTATATGTAATGTTGATCAGCAATACGCTATGTTAATCGCATACTTGATATGAGAGGATGGCTATGGATTTAGCTAGAATTGATAATGAATACATGATGCCATGGATCGTGAAAGGATCCTATATTATGTATTCTAACAAGCACAAGTTTGGCTCATTCCCAAGTTAGGTACAACGAGGGAGCAAACGGGTCAAACGGATACAAGGTGGATACTTATGGAAACAAGAATGGTTGCAAGGTAAGTATTTCTTACGCCCTAAGATTTACAAACACTGTATAGAACGCTATTAAAACGAGGCTAAAACGTTGCACAAAAGTGCAGCCAAACATTGCTGAAACGTTGCATAAAAGTGCAACCAAACACTGTTGAAACACTGCTGAAATGCTGCACAAAAGTGCAGCGAAAAGCTGCTAAAACGCGGCTAAAACGCTGCTGGAAATGCAGTGAAAAAGCTGCAGAAAGTGCAGCAAAAATGCTGCAGAAAACTGCAACGAAAATGTTGTTAAAAGTACGGCGAAATGTTGTAGAGTTATATCATATTGAATTAGAGATTGACATAATAAGGAAAGACCATAGGGCATAAACAATAATGGGTCGAATTGAGTAGAAAAAAAGGAATAAATCTTATTTAGCGGTAAACCTTAAGATATAAGGTTTGGATGCCTAAAGAACAAGTTTAGAATGGGTCAAATCGACAAAACGGTTCATCGGGCAAATGGAGAAGACATTACCATTTGAATCCGGAAGTTAATGTTTGCCTTATCGATTTGTTCCTCTACAGGTAAGCATAGAGGCAAAGGGCGCGTGTTGTCATAATATATTAAGTGGAATTTGCAAGGTACTTGTACTCGGTCATAACTTTGACCCGTCAGGTATTTATTAGTATTATTTAAGAAGGCATGAATTAAAGGCTTAAGGTCTCCTAATGGGTCAAGTAGCGCCATCGGATAATAAATCGCTAATTTGGTTGAGAAACTAAGCATGTGAAACCGGATGTGAAATCTAGGTTGCTATACCATAAGAAAACATTCACACATGTATGTTTTGAGAATTTGGTTAATTATTCTCGAACCTCATCAAACGGGTCAATGGGCCCTATTTCTATAAACTGCACACAATGAAGTATTGGTGCGCACTATTTCTATAAAGTGCACACAAGGAAGTTTTGGTGTGCACTATTTCTATAAAGCGCACACATGAAAGTTTTCGTGTGCACTATTTCTAAAGTGCACACATGAAAGTTTTGGTGTGCACTATTTCTATAAAGTGCACACAAGGAAGTTTTGGTGTGCACTATTTCTATAAAGTGTAAACAAGAAAGTTTCGGTGTACTTTATTTCTATAAAGTGCACACATGAAAATCTTGGTGTGCACTATTTCTATAAAGTGCACACATGAAAGTTTTGGTGTGCACTATTTCTATAAAGTGCACACATGGAGGTTTTGGTGTGCACTATTTCTAAAAAAGTGCACACATGGAAGTTTTGGTGTGCACTATTTCTCTAAAGTGCACACATGGAAGTAATAAGTATTTTGAAGTCATGGTTTGACTTGGCCTAATATGGGTGGAAAATTTGTAAAAATTTCATAAACTCATACTCCTTATTCTTCGTTAAACCCAGATACCAACGATAAACACTTCCACTAATCTAAATGCATTATTTTCAATCTCACTAACCATTTCTTGTGAAATGGTGCTAGGTAAATATGTGATGGAAATCCCGAAGCAAGGATCAAGTCTCGAGAAGAACCGAACACACCCGAGCACTCATCAAGCTTCCGCACTAGAATTCAAGAGACTCCCGTTGCAACGCAAAAATCTTAATATATGAGATTAGAAAAATAATAATAATAATAATAATAATAATGTATTGATTACTACGGTGTAAGTTTTTCTTAAATATCAAAGTCTTTAATCAGGAGTGGTTTTTAGCTAAGGCTATAGCTCGTAAGATTAAGCGATAATCGCCTATTTACGGGTTAGGGTCTTACAAGTGATATCAGAGCCATTGGTTTGAGGGATCCAAGTGTCAGGAAGGATACTTGGAATCAAATTTTGCGCTCAAAGTGTTGAAGGGTGTTCGGTTGGGGGCTTCATCGAGGAATCCGGTAAGTAATGTCTGTAATAACAATCCGGTTTAATCGGAGATTGTTATAAGTAAGCAATGGTGATATCGTGTAGATGCACGCTATCTCAAAAGCTTCGTAAAGAAAAGGTTAGGTGGTATGGGACCTAGCCAAGGATTAATTCGGACAACGAAATTCTTGTGTAACAAGTATTTTAGTATTACTATTGCAATGATGCATACTAATAATGAAATGTCATGTTGCTAATCAATTGTAATTGTAAATGCGACAGGGATGAGAACACTGTATTCGATCAAGATGGGATCGAATTTTTCACCCATCGAGGTAGTAGAGGGTTCGGGAGCACGACTGATAGCATGCTCACTAAGGGCCAAGTCAAGCAACGAAAATGTTGTTAAAAGTACGGCGAAATGTTGTAGAGTTATATCATATTGAATTAGAGATTGACATAATAATGAAAGAACATAGGGCATAAACAATAATGGGTCGAATTGAGTAGAAAAAAAAGAAATAAATCTTATTTGGCGGTAAACCTTAAGATATAAGGTTTGGATGCCTAAAGAACAAGTTTAGAATGGGTCAAATTGACAAAACGATTCATCGGGGCAAATGGAGAAGACATTACCATTTGAATCCGGAAGTTAATGTTTGCCTTATCGATTTGTTCCTCTACAGGTAAGCATAGAGGCAAAGGGCACGTGTTGTCCTAATATATTAAGTGGAATTTGCAAGGTACTTATACTCGGTCATAACTTTGACCCGTCAGGTATTTATTAGTATGATTTGAGAAGGCATGAATTAAAGGCTTAAGGTCTCCTAATGGGTCAAGTAGCGCCATCGGATAATAAATCGTTAAATAGATTGAGAAACTAAGCATGTGAAACCGGATGTGAAATCTAGGTTGCTATACCATAAGAAAACATTCACACATGTATGTTTTGAGAATTTGGTTAATTATTCTCGAACCTCATCAAACGGGTCAATGGGACCTATTTTTATAAAGTGCACACAATGAAGTCTTGGTACGCACTATTTCTATAAAGTGCACACAAGGAAGTTTTGGTGTGCACTATTTCTATAAAGTGCACACATGAAAGTTTTGGTGTGCACTATTTCTAAAGTGCACACATGAAAGTTTTGGTGTGCACTATTTCTATAAAGTGCACACAAAGAAGTTTTGGTGTGCACACAAGGAAGTTTCGGTGTACATTATTTCTATAAAGTGCACACATGAAAATCTTGGTGTGCACTATTTCTATAAAGTGCACACATGAAAGTTTTGGTATGCACTATTTCTCTAAAGTGCACACATGGAAGTAATAAGTATTTTGAAGTCATGGTTTGACTTGGTCTAATATGGGTGGAAAATTTGTAAAAATTTCATAAACACATACTCCTTATTCTTCGTTAAACCCTGATACCAACGATAAACACTTCCACTAATCTAAATGCATTATTTTCAATCTCACTAACCATTTCTTGTGAAATGGTGCTAGGTAAATATGTGATGGAAATCCCGGAGCAAGATCAAGTCTCGAGAAGAACTGAACACACCCAAGCATTCATCAAGCTTCCGCACTAGAATTCAAGAGACTCCCATTGCAACGCAAAAATCTTAATATATGAGATTAGAAAAATAATAATAATAATAATAATAATGTATTGATTACTACGGTGTAAGTATTTCTTAAATATCAAAGTCTTTAATCGGGAGTGGTTTTTAGCTAAGGCTATAGTTCGTAAGATTAAGCGATAATCACCTATTTACGGGTTAGGGTCTTACACACTACTTGACCAATCATTGGACCAATGAAGAAGCTCGGTGAGAACGGTGTTCCACCGATTACACCAAAAAAATTATCGGGAGGGGCGGTGTTCCCGAAGTCCCCGAGTTCCACATCGATTCCCCGAGGTCATCCACCGACTCCACATCGTTGAGTCTTACTTTGTCATATACTAACTTTTGGGTTGGAGTAGTGGAGGTACTTCCTATTAGGGTTTGACCCACTTCAGGTTAGGGGTTAGTGATGGTGACATATCTGGACCCTATTTATGGATGACATCTTCTACTTGAATATGGATATTTGGCAAACACCTGAAAACCACATACTAAGTGTTGACCACCATTTTTGTGTCTGTAATAAGAAAAAAGTGTTAGCAATCATTTCTCTCCCCCGTTTCTCCTTTTCAGGTCGTCACTCTCTCACCGGTCCTAAGTGTTTAGCGAAGGATTAACCTTATGGAATCATCGGTTTAATTATCCTTAACCAGAGATTAGACTTGTGCTTCTTGAATAATCTTTCAAAATTTTCAATCCATGACACAATTTTGTCATTTCTATTTCACATACCCACGGTTAAGTGACTTTGCACACATTTGTAGGCCTGTAAACGAACCGAACGAACACGAATAAAGGCGTGTTCGTGTTTGTTCATTTAACTTTAACTGAACACGAACACATAATCGAACACATTTTTGTGTTTGTGTTCGTTCATTAAGAAATTTGTCGTGTTCGTGTTCGTTTATGTTCGTTCATTTAAAACTTAAACGAACTGTTCATGAACATAAAAGAACACAAGTGATCAATATAAATGAACATAAACGAACACAAACAAAAACAAGTTAATAATGATTCATCACAATGCAACCAAAACCAAATGACGGGGATGAGAAATACGGTGACGCTATGGTCTGTGGAGACGAGGGTGAGGGAGACGACGACGCTGTTGAGGCTGGAGGCTGGAGAGTGGAGGCGGGGTTGTGGAGGTGGTCGACCTGAAGTAGAAGAAGGTAGGGCTGTGGAGTATGGAGAAGAAAGGAGGTGTGGCTGTGAAGTATGGATAGCGTCTGATAAGTGATATGGTTAGAATATTAGGTTTAGGGTTAAATTTTTAGAACATATGAATTAAGATACTTAACAAAAGAAAATAAATAATAAAAATAAAGTTAAGTTTAATCAATCGAACATAAACGAACAAAAAAAAAAACAAACGAACATAAATGAATGAACATAAACGAATATAAATGAACATAAATGAACGAACATAAACGAATGTTCATGAACATAAATGATCGTACAAAGCGTGTGTTCATGTTCGTTCGTTTAATTAAACGAACTTCCCGCCGAACAGTTTAAGAACGTTCGGTTCGTTTACAGGCCTACACATATGATCTAACAAAGAGTGCAAAAGTCAGAGTCTAGAAATAGGGCTGTAAACAAATCAAATGTTCGGCGAACAGTTTGTGAACTGTTCGGCGGGATGTTCGTTTAGCTAAACAAACGAACTTGAACGGAGGCCGCGTTCGTTCGTTTATGTCCGTGAACGTTCGGTAACGTGTTTGTGTATGTTTGTTTTTGTTCGATAGTTCATTAGGGTTTTTAATTTTTTATATTTAATTTAAGTATTTCAAATTTCCCAGTAGTAGATTATTTAACATATATTAGTGTATCACATGTTAATATTACTTTAACTATCTTGATTAACTGTTATTTTTGGTGGATTAAACGAGTATTTCAAGTTTAATATGATACTTTTGTGTTTTTATAAGACATTATGCAATCAAATTATGTCACGTATATTTGGGTAATTGGATTAGTATATTCTGGGAGGACAATGTTAGCGATGAAAATACGAATTTTCAGAATTTAATGTGTTAGTTTTTGCTCGATTTTGTTCAGTAATGCCTATTTGTGTTCGTCTACATTCATTTGTGTTTGTTTTTGTCCGACACCTAAATTTAGCAAATAAATACAAGCGAACACGAACAAAAATCTCGTTCGGTAAGTGTTAATGAACAGTTTGTGAACATGTTATTTTCTTAACAAATGAATACGAACAAGGCCTTGTTCGTGTTCGTTTGGTTCGTTTACAACCCTATTTAGAGAGGGCCAAAGTGAGTATTGAGGGATAGTTTAGGGACTAGTTTTGGTAATAGGCTCTTTTATAGAATCTAAAAGTAACCTGGTAGAGAATGAAATCTTGTGGTCTGAACTGAAGCCTCCTCCAGGCAGCAGAAGAAGTTGAAGAAATCTGGAAATAATGGAACTAGGATTGTTTTAGGTATTTGATTATGTGGAGCCCCTAACTGTTTCATTCTCCTCCTTTGTTTAGAAATGATAGTTTGGAATTCATCATTGCAGATTTTTTCGGGTATTAGCAAGAATGAATGTGGCGAGGTTTTCATATTGTGGAGTCACCAATTTGTCTAGAGTTGGAGTGAAAACGGTAAACAACTACCGGTTTCGTCGGTCTTACTGTTCACTTAAAACCGCCACGGATGAAGGCTTCTTTGTTGTACGGAAAGGGGACCTCGTTGCTGTCTATAACAACTTACTTGATTGTCAGGCTCAAGTTGGATCTTCGGTCAGTATATTTTAATTTACTTCTTCACTCAAATCAAATTTCTCTTTCTGCAATCACAAACCAACATACAAATTGTAACATGTTATAGTTGTACTCAATTCATTTGGAACAACTTTAGATGAATCAATACATATAACAAAATAGGCTTTACTCAATTATTATTATTATTACTATCCAACTGATTATTTCCTTCCGTTTCACTGTCCCCAATCAGTGTCCATATATCCAAACACACAATAATCATCACAATGCCAAGCTTCCCCTAATTTGAAAATGTCTTGTTTGCTTTCATTCATAGGTATGTGATCCTCCTGTTAGTGTCTATAAAGGTTATTCCATGCCCAGGGAATCCGAGGCGTATTTGCTGTCTCGTGGCCTTAAAAACGCTCTTTATTCAATCAGAGCTGTAGATTTGACAGAAGAATTGTTCGGGACCCTTGTGCCCTGTCCTTTCCAGGTAATATTTATTACTTGTCATTTTTGTATATATATATATATATATTTTTAAAACATTTGAACAGAAAGAATTTATCTGTTTGTGCTGTGCAGCATCCACATGTTTCCATATACGAACCCGAAAGATTATTTCCCCAAGTGTTGGGGTCACAAACTGGGGTAAGCTGGTATTATATCATAATGTTGATGATTGCTACTTATATTATTTACCTTCTGCTAATAATATTGGCAGCATGCTTGTATTCTTGAGTTCGATGGCGCGTGCAAAGGAAATCCAGGACTGTCTGGGGCAGGAGCCGTGCTACGAGCTCCTGATGGAAGTTTGGTACTTATTATTTTGGTGCTTTCTTCTTCTTTTTTTTTTTTTTTGTTAATGTCGTCGACTGTTGTAATTTCTTCTTCTTCTAGATTTATAGATTGCGTGAAGGTTTGGGTGTGGCGACTAATAATGTTGCAGAATATCGGGCTATGATTTTAGGGTTGAGATATGCTCTTAGCAAAGGTTTCACAAGTATACGTGTTGTTGGTGACTCTAAACTCGTCTGCATGCAGGTTTCTGCCGTTGTTTTTCCTTACCATCTTAAATATTGCCGTATTTACAGTCACTAAATGGAATACTTGTTTGGTATAGATTAAAGGTCTATGGAAGGTGAGGAATCAGAATATAATCAAGTGGTATGAAGAAGCAAAGAAACTGAAGGACGAGTTTCTGTTTTTTGAGATCAATCATGTCTTAAGGGTATGAATAATCATTTGGTTTGAGATATGTTTTGTATTCACTGTTCATGAAAAATTGTTGTCTTATATATATTGCATTCCCGCAGGACAAAAACTCGGAGGCTGATACTCAGGCAAACTTAGCTGTAGTTCTTGCAGGTCTTAAACATTTTAGATGTTTAACGTTATAGGCTTCTACCGCAAACTAAACTATAAACACTTTTTTTCTGTCTGTTTTTATAGTTGGTGAGGTACAAGAGGAGGAGGTTGAGATTGGAGAACCTGAAAGTTAAGGTCAATGAAGAAGCTAACGAGATTCACCCTTCAACCCAGTTTCATGCAACTATATATAGGTATATACGATTATACGCACAGTCTCACACCCATTGTTGTCTATGTTGCAAGTGATTTTCAGTTATGCTTGTGACTTCATTTCGTTTAGAGAGCTAAAGGAACAAGTGATGTTATATGTTATTACTGGTGACTTTGAGATATCTTTTACTTATTTTGATCAAAAGTTAAGTAGATCATGTAATGTAATAATTAATTATTAAATTTTGTAACTAAAACTGTTTGTTTAATCATAAATTTCACACATGTGACTACTAAAACTTCTCGTTTAAGTGGGGGTGGGTTCGTTGGAATTCCATATAGCTCGAATATGAATTTCGTTCCTAACCTTTTCAATTTGAAGAATTTGTTAGAATTTGGAATTCGCTTTCAAATGATAACATGTTGGTTGGAGAATAATAAGATTTGGAATTGTAATTAGTTCATCAGTTGCTTTTAAGAAATTCAATAACCCTCCCAAATTGTAAAGGAATTAACCCAACGAAATTGGAATCGCCTACTCACAACAACATCACTGTCACCAACCCTACCATAGACACCCCAGCCAGCTCTACTGTCATGCACCCGCTGTCTCCTTACCTACCTTCCTTGATAATTCCCTCAATTCCATCCTTGTTGCCACCATCTTAGTGTGGCGAATGGTCACTCATGTCAACCACTTGACAAAGTAGTTCGTGTGTCATTACATCCGCTTTCACCAGTCATCTTAACCAATGCAAATTCCCTCAAAGAACTTGTTATTTCCACAATTACTTCAATCCCAATCATTTTAGCATTCGCTATCTATGGCTCAAATCTACAGACCCACACAGACAACGAAAAGGGGATGCTTGGTTATTGTCAGGTTCCCTTGTAATGTTTTAGTTAAATATTTACTAGTGAGTTAATAGAAGTTTGAACACCTATAAGTTAAAAATTATCAAACTAGCTAGCTATCCATGAACAGAAGAGGCGGGCAGACGGAGTTGATCTTTTGCTCTTGTGAACTTCATCCACTACCAAAGGCTACAAACTCTTTATCTAGCTAGTTTTGTTTTAGTGGATAACACAGACTGGACTGTAATCTGAATCTAGAGTATGCAAAGTTGGAAGCCAAAGCAGTTTATCTGTTTACGAAAGCAGTCCCTTAAAAAGCTGATAAGGAGAGATAAGACCTTAAAGTTAGATTGAAATTGCAAACAGGACCCTTACCTTATTCTATATATAATTAAAATATGTCGCCCCTTAACAATAGTGCCGGTCTCCAGGTTTTTGTTACCTACACCTGCCGGTCTCCATGGGATCTCACAACTGGTTATTTATTTGAGAAAACAAGGGGTGATCATTTCATACTTTTTTTATCCTTCTTTTAAAGCCTTATTTACATATGCATTCACACTAAAAAGGCTGAAATAACTAAAAAAATGGTTTCTTTCAGATCTTAAACATTCACACTAAAAAAGCTGAAATACCAAAATAAATGGTTTGTTTCAAGATCTTTGAACAGTTATATAGCTTATTGAATTACTTAAAAATTAATTAAATCTAAAATGTAAAACATAAGAAATAAAATGTGTATAATGTCTTGGTGGTTTCAAAATCAGGTATTATTTTTTTTTACAGTAGAGTACAGAGAGTGACGTTATCATTGTTGTACCGTAAAGAATCAACTCGCTTACGAATGAATAATATCACTACTACCGGTACGGTATTGGTGTTCGGCTTTATGTTTTTTTCAACAAGTCAACCCGATAATGACCAAACTTTTGCCATGTGCTGCGTAGGAAAGAAACGAACAAACTTTCACCGCGAAGCGTAGAAGGAACGGTCAGATGGTTTTCTTGCCTTGTATAATAACCATGATCCGCGTATGTTTCTGGTGCATTTTTCTTAGTAAGTGTTTTTTAACGACACAATTAATATGTCGCTTAATTTAAGCATGCTGAGTTGTTTCTAAAATTTGAAACCTAGCATTTTGTGGTTTTAACTAGATTGTTGGTGCCATTGGGGTTGGTGGCCCAATGGTAGAAATAATGTTTCTAGGAACACCTAAGGGGGATGTCATGGGTTCAAGTCCCACAAGAAGTGAAATTTGCCGTTCAAAAAAAAAAAAAAAACTAGATTGTTGGTGACATTAAATGAGGCCAACGAATGCAATTTTAATTACCTCTTGAAACTGGAAATAATTCATAGGACTGTAGTTTCTTTTCCGTCAATCGTGTTAAGATGTTGCCAGAGTGTATTAACATCCATAGGCCTCCTATATTTGCCTTATTCAAAAATAAATGTAACATTCACAATACTGGTAGTTAATAGATGAAGCTACTGCATCTTCAGGACTCTTATCTTCCTCAACTTAATTTGTCTCATTTTAAAATCAAAGTCGAAAAGGTAAACCTTACATATAAATATACATGAGTTAATTAGATAAATATACATGAGTTAATTGACTTGGACAAATAGTCACGACGCACATTACTTTAGAGGTATACACAATTAGGTGATAAGCACTGTTTTGAAAACCGGACCGGACCGGCCGACTGGACCGGCCGGTCGGACCGGTGTCCGGGGCCTGGACCGGTCCGGTCCGGTTCGGGTGTTTGGATCGCCGTGCAACTGAACCGCTTGTGAACCGCTGAACCGGCCGGTCGGACCGGAAAATAAGGGGTCGAACCGTTCTTTTTTTTATTATTTTTAGGGTTTCGATACATGTTTGACCCGGTTCGTTGGACCGGTCGAACCGGTGAACCGCCCGGGGGTCCGTTTCGACGTCCGGTCCGGTTCTGAAAACCTTGGTGATAAGACATGACGATCAAGACATGAGACTTGGAGATGTACACGTAAGTACACATACCGTGCCTACAAAATTTATTAAAAACTGGGTTGCCTCGCCGCGGAGCGCGGGTGTTACCCCTAGTTATTATTATATGTTGATGATATATATTATTTATAAGACTGAGAGGAGTGGGGGCGGGAAAGCCTTGGCGTTGGGCTTTCAAGGGGCGGGTACACCGCCGCCACCCTTGGCGTTGCCCCTTTGGCGTGAGGGATTCCACCGGCGTGGGGCTTGGGGTGGGGACACGTGGCAGCAGCAGATTGGTCAGGTTTTTTTTTTTAATTTTTTTTAACTTTAACACAATATAATATTATTTCCTTCCCCCCCTCTTCCCCCTTCCACTCCCCACAATTATTTTTCCCCCACAAGGGGTCCCACAAATGCCACATAGCGCTTCATCCCCTCTTTCCCGCCCCCCCCCCCCCCCCCCCCCCCCCCCCCACACACACACACACACACACCACTCCTTATAGTCTAAAAAACTTAAAACCCCAACAAAACCCCTAAAACGTAATCTCATTTGGCAACACCACTCCAATCCAATCCAAACCTAAATCTGATGATTCTTCAACGTTCAGTTCCGATTCTGAATTTCTGCAATTCTAAATTGGTTGTATTAGCACCACTCTCATCATCATCACCCTCTAGATTCTACCTCCGACCACGTAGTCGAATTAGGGCTTTCTCCACCGCCCTTGAAAAGGAAAAGGATACCTTCTACGCCGATGACACTGTTTCCTGGAGTTCCCTAGGTATTATTGCTCATTCACTCTCTTCAGCCCTTTCTACCATCGGTCTCAACCGCCCTTCTCTCATTCAGGTACCTCCCTCCCCTCCTGCATTTTTTTCTATCTTCTTCTTCTTATCACTTACTAATAATATTAATATTAATACTTATTATTATGTATGCCACTCAGTCTGCTTCTATTCCTCCTATCCTTTCCGGAAATGATGTTGTCGTTGCCGCAGAGACCGGTAGTGGTAAAACCCATGCTTATCTTCTCCCTTTGTTTCACAACCATTTATCTACAACACCATCCAATGATACCACTACTTCTCATGAAAATGTGAATCCTTCGCCTCATCGTATTTCCCTTGTTCTTTGCCCTAATGTCATGTTATGTGAGCAAGTTGTTCGAATGGCCACCTCTATCTGCAATCATAACGGAGAACCGCTTCTTCGTGTTGCAGCCGTCTGCGGACGACAGGTAATCCTAACCTCTTACTATTATTCTCTCAATTAAACTCGCATCTGTCTCCTGTGATTGTTATTTTTTAATTATTATTGTTATTCTAGGGATGGCCGGTTAATAAACCCAACGTAATCGTCTCAACACCTGCTGCTCTTTTGAACTACCTTCATGCAATTGATCCAGAAAGGCGAAGGCGTGCTGAGTTTATTCGTGATGTTAAACATGTGGTAATCATCCATCTATCTCCTTGCTGCAATGTGATAGTAAACAACTTAAGTGTCTTAATTTCTGTATATAATTTATAGGTTTTTGATGAAGCAGACATGCTCCTATGTGGGAGTTTTCAAAACCAAGTTATTCGCCTCATAAACATGTTCCGTTTTGATGAGAAAGTGTTGTCACGGGCCAAGAATTCTCCACCTGACAAGTTGTTAGACGTGGAGTCTGAATCCGGTATCCTCGTGGATTTAGAAAACCATCAGGAGGAGATGGAAGATGAACAAGAGAATGAGGACGAGACTGATATTGGGGATTCAGTTGAAGAAACTGAAGTAGTTATTATGAAGAAAAGAGACTGGAGAAGGACGAGAGAGATATACGAACGAAGTAAGCAGTACATTTTTGTTGCAGCAACACTTCCTGAAAATGGAAAAAGAACGGCTGGAGGTGAACTGAAACGGTTGTTTCCAGATGCCACATGGGTTAGCGGGCTTTATCTTCATCGCCACAATCCGAGGTTAGAGCAAAAGTGGATTGAAGTTACAATTGATACACAAGTGGATGTACTTATAGATGCTGTAAATCAGAAATTTGAAAAAAGTTTATCAAGTTTTGATAGTGGGTGTAGTCGAACAATGGTATTTGCAAACACAGTTGAGGCTGTTGAAGCTATTGCCACGGTTTTACGGGGAGCAGGTATCGAATGCTACTGCTATCACAGTGAAAGCTCTTTAGAAGACCGTACAAGAAATTTAATTGATTTTCAACAAAAAGGTGGCATCTTTGTGTGCACCGATGCTGCTGCTCGTGGGACAGATATTCCCAACGTTTCACATGTTATACAGGTTGTTTGAAGTTTTTGTTTTCCTCATACCTTTGTTGAAGTTTGTTAAAATAAATAATACAGAGTTATTACAATAAGGACCAAGGGCATGTAGCCCAATGGTACTAAGGTGTTGAAATGGTGCTCCTTCCAAGTGGTGAGGATTCAAGTCCTATTATGGGCACATGGTGTAGGTTTAGGTTGCCATTCAAAAGAAAAGGCACATTGAGCTACTTGCTTAGGTCGTTTATAGTGGTACTTAAATTACTATGTATAAGTAGTGATTTGTATTCGAGTATCAAGAGAAGTACAAATACATTTTCACAACATACCCTCTCTCTCTCTCTCTCTCTCTCTCTCTCTCTAGATTAGGTTAGAGTTGTTTAGGTTAGTTTAGCTTCCAATTTCGTTATACAACAATGGGAAAAAAAACAAAAACAAAAAGAGTAAAAGACACAATTCTTATTTCCGATGATTGATGTTTTGTGTTTGATTGCAGGCGGAGTTTGCTACATCTGCCGTTGATTTCTTGCACCGGGTCGGTCGTACCGCCAGAGCAGGTCATCCCGGGCTAGTTACAAGTATGTACAATGAATCAAACCGTGATCTTGTTGCTGCAGTTCGGCAAGCTGGAAAACTATGTCAGCCTGTGGTAAGTATGCTTTTGGGCTTTGAATTAGGAATTACATTTATACTGGTGATAATATTCACAGAAAAATACTAACAACATTGGTTTTGTCTACAATATTGTTCATGATTCTATTGTTGAGGTGTATTATATGGGTGCAGGAAAAGGCGTTTAGCAGGAAGCGGAGCTTTAGGAAGAAACTGAAAAAGCGAGGAGGTATATTAAGTATTTTTTTTTCCTTGAGATCTGTGGTTGTGCTAGATCTAATTAAATTAAGTAATAAAGTAAACACTTGTTGATCGTCGTTGCTGAAGCAGGTGGGCAAGGCGAGAAAGTAGTTGAGGACAGGCAGCTTAAAAGGGAGGGAGAGAGGGTTAGAAACTGATGATGGATCCGAGATAGTAATCTTAAGAAAAGCTAGTTATTGCGCGTCAAAGGTATGGCTATAGACTGTTAATCCTATTCCTGATTCATTTACATCTAAATGATCAACAGTTGTATGGGTCATCTTACATATATCTCCAATTAGCATGTAACAAAGTATTTTGAGATGACCCAAAACGCAGATAGCGAACGATCTGTTTCATAATCTTACTTGGGTATGAGCATTTATATGTAAGAACTGTTTTTTGGCAACAGATAGTTTCACCTTGAGGAAAAAAAATCTTTATTTTACTTGCTAGAAGATATAATGGAGCTATGGAATGGGTAGCTTACTTGGACTATGGTAAAAAAATTAAAAGAAATGAAGTGAGAAAATGTATTTGGTATTGATTTCTTTGGTGAGTACAAGAAATGATATGTTGGCTTTATATATATTGTAAAATATAGAGCAACCTAGTGGATCCAAATGCTGATAAAAATAATAAACTACAACAAATGGATTCTATTAAACTCATCCGGAATATGCAAACCGAGTAGATGGCAAACCTTTAGTTAGGATGTAGTAGCAACATAATGAGCTGTAAGATATTGATCTAAATTCGTATCCTGATTAAAATATAAATCAGTCTCTAGATGCTTGGTGTGGTGATGAAAGCCTGTATAACTAAGCTCATGCATTCATGCCATAATCCATCATGTTTTAGTAGCATGAGCAACTCAATCCTTAGACTAGACAACAAAGTGATGCTTCTTAGAAATCCAACTGATGAGATTGGAGCCTCGAAAAATCAGCATAATTGTAGCCATGAATAGTAGTCGTAGAGGAGCAAGAGCTCATGGGCAAATTTAGAATGTAAGTGCTGAATTTCTTCATATATAAAGTTGGAAGAGCTCCAGTGACAAGCATATCAACGTACGAGCACATACATATGATCGAAACTTGACCGGTAAACAATAAGGTATCCTACACAGGCCAAATAAAACTATGGGGTTGTTTGGCAACCTCTGCCCCATTAAGTGTTAAGTCAGTAAGAGGCGTGGCGTGACTGTGTAAGAGACTTTGAACCTTAGTGTTAAACTGGTATGAGTACGCCCATGTGGTGTTGGTTGGTAGTGGATAGAGGAGGTGGTGCGTGAGTGGTCGCGTGAGGGTTTTGAAACAGTTGACGGGACAAAAGGGTAAATTTTCATTTAACATCATTTTGAAACTTAATGGGTGAGAGGTTTGCTGTCTGATTTAGATGTGTATTTCTAGTAAACCAAACACACTTAATGTTGACTGATTCGGAGGTAGCTTCTTAATGAAATCATTAAGATGCTACCAAACAATTCCTAACTGTTAATAGAGACATAGACTATAAAACCAAGCTCTTAGGGCTTGTTTTAGGAGTCAAACCACTAGAATATTTAGGCCCAAATTGTGAGAACAGGGTAACACGTGAAGGCCCAAAAGAAATTGGTGTTGGAGCCCGATGAAAAAAAAAAACGGTTCGAGAACCAAAACCGCTAAAACCTGTCTGGCCTGAAAATGGTACAAACATGTTTCACTTGAAACCGGTACTAAAAAATCCCAAGCTGAAACAGGACAGAAAACCGGGCTACAACAGACGCTAAAACCGGCCAAACGAACCGGAACTGAAACCGGTACCGCTAAAAACCGGTTGGATCCGAAAAAAACTGAAACTGAACCAAAACTGGTTTAAGAAATAAAATTATGTCTTCTTTGTACTAAAATTCAATTTTCTTGTTTAACAAAATCTAAAAGTTAATAGAAGCCAAATTTTATTAGTTTATATGATTTTAAAAGTATGTAGATGAACAATAATGGAACCGAAACTAGGTAAAAAGTGGCCGACCAAATCGGTTTGGCTTGGAACCGGTCAAAGTCTAAACCGGTTTTTGAAAAAATATATATATATATTTGTATGTCGGAGAGAATAGGTTGAAAAAGACACGTTGAGGGCGTATCAATACTTCTGGAACAGAATTTGGAAGTGGGGTAGGAGCAGAAAAAAAAAAGGTTAATGGGGGCGGGCATCTTCATAGGCTGTAAATGGACTAGGATACTTTCTTTATTTGGGACCGAATGATAGTGTGATGTATGATGATAATAATAATAAAAAATATCATGCTACAACCGACTAGATTTTTCTTTTTATAAAATAATAATCTCCCATTAAAACAAAATACGAAAGTTATATCACAATAGAAGGTAGACGGGCAACAAACTGCGCCGCCATCCCTTTCTGAATTGCGAACCCTAGTCTATCAAAGACAAATCTTTGCCCCCTGGAGATGAACTATTGATGTGGACGACCCGTTGGACCCTGTTCAAGAAACGAATAGATTCTGGCGCTAGGGAGCCAAAGGTATCAAAGGCCAAAGGGATAAAGACATGTTGGCTCTCTGCACAAGCTTTAGCATGCTTATCTACTTTATTCGATTCCGCCTTTCTCGATGCTTGCCCAACTACAAACCCTGTTTCCCTTAACCCAACCAAAGGAGATACTCCTGTGAGGTCCACGCAAGTATGTTTCCCCTTCTCCCAACCAAAGACAAGCAGATCTGCTGGTCGCATGGTGGATCTCCCTTCTGCAGGGTTTGTGAGAAAATTTACAGGGGCCTCCTTTTTGGCAGAAATCCCAGCTCTTCTCAGGATGTCCCACAAAACGTCCCTCACCCAGTCATGCCGGTATTTGAACCCATGGAGCTCTTTGCAACGAATTGTCAGCTTCCCATATTTATCCATGCAAGTTTTACGGCAGATGGGGCATGTTTCATCTTCCGGATACATAAGGATCATCAACCGGTACTTGAGTATAGCCCTGTACTCCACTGCGGACATGCATTGACCCAAACCCTCAATCGGGTTAATGGTCAAAAAATCTTGAGCATGAGGACCCTTTTGGCATTCAATCACCGCCTTCTGGCGGGAGGATAACTCAAAAACTTCTCCCGAACTCTGAGCAGTTTTGCTAAACAGAGCATTGGGTGTCCTTATTAGAAAAACCGCCAATATCAAAGTTCGGGAGATAGACATTTAAGCGTTCGAGCGCCTGTTGATAGTCCGGGTCTAGTCCGATGACCCCACTGTTTCAAAGGATATGATCCTGAAGTTTTCAAGACTGAGCTCTAGACGCCACATAAGTATAAACCTCAACATCTCGAACTGAAAGAAGGCCCAAACCACCTAACTTATTATTATATAAACATAAGTTACATTCTTTACTAATAGTAATAGTATTATGGTCTAGTCCTTTTTATTTTGTTTTTGTTTTTGAGACTTGAAAGTTAAAAAGAAAGAAAGATATTAATATTGGTCATGGTCGCAATCTACAATGATTTCTTTTTGGCAGCAATGATTGTGATGCATCATGTAAATACAATACAGGAGTGGCACGTGGTCCTTTCACAGAATAAGATACGATACACTAATACAACGACCCTTCATACTCATTTAACCTCTTGCGTTTGGTTTTTTCTACGTATACATATTTTTTTTATTATAAGAAAACCACAAGGCTAACAACTAATTAGCCAAGGGCATTACAACACCAATACAATCAAGAAGTCGCTCACACACCCATACTTAATACATCAAAGTTACACCATTGCTCCCAAGTACCTACACCCAATTTAGACCGGTGCGTTTTAAAGTAAAAGTTATATAATTTCGTACCCAAATAACACATGACTTTTTGGGACCTATGAAAGCTTTTCAAAGACGTCAAACGAGAAGGGCCCCTCATCGTGACTGCCATTTAATGATGGAAAATACTAAATATGCTTCTTTTCCTCACCTCGTCCAATTGATTAATCACAAATCACATCATTATTTTTTTTAATTTTTTTTAGAGTGAGTCTAAATGCAACCCCACAATCACTAAACATACAACACATGAGAGGACTTTGATGGATTCACCACTCATGTTTAAGAGAGAGAGAGATGAAGGGTACATTTAGGGGCTGTTTGATTGATTAAGTGCTGAATCATTAAGATGGTCTGAATTGTTAAGAGTTGAATCATTCAGTATCCCTTATTAGCTTAATAATTCAACACTTAATCATTCCATTCAGATACTGAAACAAACAGTTTGAATGCTGAATGATTCAGACCTGAATGGTTAAGAGGCTGATTAAGAGGCTACCAAACAACCCCTTAGTAGCATCTTTTTTTTTTAAAGCACCACCTTTGTTAATCTATACTAGTGTGAGAGAATGACAATCACACCATAAGAGGTGTAGGATGTCAAATCAAGCCTCCACTCCGTAGTCGGAACGATGTGGTAAAGCGAAAATAAACATCGGTAGATTCGTGGAGACGATACATCAGACATGAAGACGAGAAAGAAGCTACCTAGATTTCTCCAAAAATTAGGGACCCACCCGAGGACCAATAAACTTATAACACGTGGAGTGGATAGAGTCTGGGTAAGCTTTAAGTTAGTGTAGCATTTGCTATACCCTTGGGGCTGGACCTACAATTCGTTCAACAAAATTTCTAACATGTGGCAAAATTTAGATGATATGTGTGTAGCCGCTTGAGTCTGAGGAAACATCTACATAGACGTGCTTTCTGAAAAGGCCTGGGGTAGTATTTTCAGCGAAAATGTCTGTGTAGAAGTTTCCTTAAGCTCAAGCAGCTACATAGACTTTTCCACTTTTATTTTTCGCATGATTTTTAAATTGAATTACTTTATATATATATATATATATATATGAGAGGGTTATCTTGAGAACGCTAAATATTGTGAGAACCGTGAGAACAAGTACAAAAATCAATCAAAATCAATTTTTTTTAATACAAATCCCATTATAATCAAAATACAACATTAATAAATGAATTTTCTTTCCAAATAAATCATCTTTTCTTGCAAAAACACTTTTAAATTAACTTTTTACACATGTGTAAATGAAACAGTTTACACATGTATAAACAGCAAATTTACACATGTGTAAAAACAAATTATTTCCGTATACGTTTGAATTTTTACGCGTAATTTGTGTTTTTGAGATGGAATTTTAGTAATAAAGACAAGTGTAAAAAGAAATTTGGAATTTGAATGGTTTTAGATGCCGTTCTCACGGTTCGCACGAAATATAGGTGTTCTCAAATTAACTTTCCCCTATATATATATTACTATATATATAACAAAATGCTTGTTATTATGATGCATATTATTATATAAAAAAGTTATGCCCGTTTTTAAATCACGAGGAAAGGAAAAATGTGTGGCTATTGATACACTCATCTTAGGTATTTTGACACGCCTTACTCTACCTCTCTATATCTCTCTCTGTTTGTGTTAATTTGAGAACATATGAATTTCTTGCGAACCGCGGGAACACTAATTAAAAGTATTCAAATTCAAAAAAAAAATTACAGTTATCTTTATTATTAAAATATAATATTAAAAACACAATTTACGCTTAAAAATTAAACGTATAAGAAAATAAATTGTTTTTACACATGTGTAAAATGTTAATTTTAGAGTGGTTTTGCAAAATAAT
Source organism: Ambrosia trifida (assembly GCA_028751855.1). Lineage (NCBI taxonomy): Eukaryota > Viridiplantae > Streptophyta > Magnoliopsida > Asterales > Asteraceae > Ambrosia > Ambrosia trifida. The sequence goes on along the minus strand of CM054123.1, from coordinate 41,733,021 downwards.
AATGAATTATTTGGAAAGAAAATTCATTTTTTAATTATAATGTGGTTTGTATTAAAAAAAAATGATTTTGATTGATTTTTTTTGTTTGTTCTCATGGTTCTCACGATATTTAATGTTCACGAGATAACCTTTCCATATATATATATATATATATATATATATATATATATGTGTATGTGTGTGTGTTTTGTGAGAAGGGCGAGAAATAAAAATGGCCATTGGATCAACTTGATGGATGAGTGAGATTAAATGAGTGTTGTGAGGGTATAATTGCCAAAACATAATAAAAAAAATTAAATACCTCCATTTAATCACCCCTTTCTCTATACCCTTTTTATTTACGATTCTTCTCTCTCTCTCTCTATCTCTCTCTCTCCCTCTCCCTCTCCCTCCCCCTCTCCTCCCTCTCCCTCTCCCTCCCTCTCCCTCCCTCCTTCCCTTCCCTCCCTCCCTCTCCCTCTCGCTCTCCTGCCCGCTCTCTCGCTCGCTCTCTCCCATCTCCCTCTCCCTCTCCCCCCTCTCTCTCCCTCTCTCCCGCGCTCTCTCTCATAGTAGATTTCACAATACTATGTCCATGTTTGATTCTTCAATATTTGACTTGATATACACACACATTTTTTTGTTTTTATTTTTATTTGTTTTTGGTGTGAACTAATTAGCAAGATAAGAGAATAGGTACCAAGCTAGAATCGGAGTCAGAACAGATGACGAAGGCTACAACAGAAACCGGATGATGCTACGGCGGGTATGGGTGTCGGTATACGGCGGTGGCAACGAACAAAATCGTGGCGGCAAAACACACTGGACTGTGATAGCTGTGTGTTTTATGTTTAAAAGTTTGTTTTTAGGGGAAAGTTTGATTGTTTTTTGTTGTGTGTTTTATATGTAACACACAACAAAGAACATTTGGGTGTGTGTTTTATGTTTAAAGATTTGTATTTTTAGTGGAGAAATCTGATTGTTTTTGTTTATGTGTTTTATGTATAAACGTTAATGTATAATGTTTTTGCTTATTGTTTTTTGTTAAAAAGTAACTGTTTGTTTATCAAATGATGTTAAAACACAAAGTTGATCTGATGGTGTTTTTGTTTATCAAATGGTGTTAAAACACGGAGTTGATATAACACACTGGATTTAGGGGTGTTCATCGGTTCGGTTTACGATTTACTTGGTTTATTCGGTTTTTAAAATTTTATACCCCAAACTAAAAACCGAACCAAACCAAATTAGGAATATGTAAAGCGAACCAAATTCAACCAAATTGAATTTGGTTTGGGTTTAAAACCAAACAAACTGATTTCAACCAAATTCAACCGAATTGAACCGAGGTTATTTTTTTCTCTAACTTATATACCTTTGTGTTCCAAAATCCGAATAGAAAGTTAGCAATTAATATAAACCAAAAAATCAAACCTCGTAATATATTGGAAAATAAAGTTTAAAAGCAAAATAAAACAAATAAATATGGAAACTAGTCTTACGCACAAACACAAACATCATAGAAATACGTGAACTTTATTTTGGGTTGGGCTTATATATTATTGTCACACCCTGCCTAAGGCGGAAACACGAGGTGAGACGCATATGGTGATCACAAACATTGTTTACATGAGAAATACTAAATGTCATTCATTTCACATAGCAAATAAGGTCTTGATGTCAATTAGAGTTACAAGCCATAACAAATGAGTTCAACAACTACATCAAATAACAAAAGAAAAGGCTTCTTCATGCATTCCTGAGCTTGCCACCTTATTGTCCTTACTTGATTTCTTGAAAAACATGCTTAAATGTGTCAACTAAAAAGTTGGTGAGTCCGTAGGTTTCAATGACTCGATAAAACAATTTGTTTTCCACAAAGTTTGTCGTCTGTATCCATGCAGAATATAGTTAACATGAGCCCCATAACCAAACCCCGACTTCCTCGTATGCCCCAACCAATGCCTTATCACAGAACATTGAAAAACATGGATAATATGCAATCATTTGACACGATGGTCGTGGTTAGCGTGACTAACCATAAAAGGGGGGTGTCAACCCAAATAGTACTATTCATATGATCCATGGCTTATTGCTAAGTTAATGGTTATAGTTGTCCGGGGACTTTGTTGTGATAATGTTGTCTATCTCATGTAACACATATTGTTGTCATGTACAAATGTAGGTCTCAAGCATGTTTCTTCCCCGAATTTGTAGACCAGTAAAACAGTAAAAGGGGCCACGAAACTCACCTTGTGTTCGTATGAGTAGACTAGCAAATGAAAAGCTTGAATGAACTAGAGTCCGAACTAAAGTACCCTAGAATTTAGGATGACAACTTAAGTCTTGATATTCAATTGTTTATCATGCATGTTGTTCACCCGATTTGTATGTCTTTAGAATATATGTTCATAGTAACTTTACTTGTTGCTTTAAAAAGTTTTATGGTTCTAACTTGTAGTTCTTGTAAATTCCTCGTTTGTTTACAGTTGAAATAAAAACTAGTCTTGTCAAAACCAGGTTCACAAGTTACCATATGTTATCTCGTGTTGACACGCTTTAAAGTTCTTATGCTAAAAGAATGGTTAACATATCTTGTGCCTTATGAACATATGTCTTCTTAAAAAACATAATTTGTATAACTATATGCTTGGAGTTCAAATGTTGGGTTTATGGCTTATGACCGATACCATACACACGCATACACTTATACGATATATATGTGGATATACATGCATAGCAGGTGTATATATAAGATGTATGGATCCAAGCTTTTGAAGTTAACTATTATAGCTTAGTGTCTTAGTGTTTTGGCGTGTGTCAAAGCTTCGGGTGAACATGGGGTCGACTAAGAATAAGTAAATCGAAAGAATATGAGCTTGTTTTAACATACCGAGATGACGAACCGAAAAGCAATCGAAATGGACCGAGAATGGTGGATATCTTCCACAATATGGTTCCTAAAATACTTGTAAGGCTCGTGTATGGCTACTTGTGGTGATTCAAGATCGATTTTGGGTCAGGTGGGGGCTGCTTGGGGTCGGCCAAGTGCAAGAAGGGAAGAGGTGCAGGTGTGGTTGTTTTAATGAGTTGAATGAGTGTTGTGTAGCAAAACAAAAACTCTTGGACCTATATATATATATATATATATATATATATATATATATATATATATATATATATAGCTGAGAGTGAGGGAGGGCGGTAGGAGGGTTGTGGTTTCTTTAGTAAGGTCAAACACTATGGGTTTTTGTTGTGCAAAAAAGTGGTTTCTATATTCATGCTAATAGTTGACCTAGGGAAACTAGTTGGTGCATGCTTCATTTGGATCTTTCCTAGCTAATTTTTGGGGCTTGTGGGGAGGCAAAAATGGAAGTCAAACAAGTCTAGGGGTGATGGTGGAGATTGGACATGAAGCCAAGTTGATGTAAGACCTTGATTAGAGTGTTTGGATGGTTATGTAAGCTATTATGTAGTCATACATATACATATGTATATGCCGTGAGGGAGAGATGGGGGTGTGGGAGGTTGTTCTTGATTTCGGTTAGTCAAACTCCATGGGAGTTTGTAGTGCAAAAAGGTGTTTCTATTGACTAGCAATGGAAGCATGCTTACCTTGGGAAGGCAAATGTGGCAATTCTAGAAGGTCAAACATGGGTAAGAGGATGGTGTAGGGTGGCTATCAATCCTTATTAGTGATATTGTTAGGTAGATGTGCATGTGTAAGACATCTGGTTTCTAATGAGCATACACAAATATATATATATATATATATATATGTATATTTTCAAGTTTTGATCACACACATATCGCATATGTATGCATGTATGTATATAACATGGTAGGTTTTGTCTTGTTTTAGATAACTTACACATATGTATTTGCATAATAAAAACATAGTTTTGGTTCCATAAAATATTATGTGAAAATCCATGCGTTGGTTTGTACTTGTTGATCCTTATGACGGTCATTGTATTCGAGCAGAGTTATTTCACATAATCGACGCGCACCGATACACTTAGTCTAAGCACATAGTGAAGCAAAACCAGTTAATTGTACGATCTTGGCTGGTCAATTTAGCGGGTGTCACAATTATATATTTCTTAATAAAAATATTATTTTTATTCAATAATTAATTAGTTTTACCAGTTTATTCGGTTAAAAAAAATGTAAAACCAAAAACCAAACCAAACACCAAATTCATTGTTCGGATCGGTTTTTTTAGTTACGGATACGGTTCGGTTTACGGTTTTTATTTGGTGTTTGGTTTTTCTGAACACCCATAACTGGATTGTTGAGAAGATGGTGATCAAACACACTAGAATGAACACACCACTGTATGTTGGTTGTCTTGTAGAATTCAAAATTTTTAATAAAAGAAGATGCGAATTATAGACAAAAGATATGTGTAAATCAGTTAATTATTTGAAATCCCCCACTTATGGCTCAATGGTTGTCAGCTCAAATCTCCTTTGGGAGACTTTGAGTTCGATTCCCATAAGCTCCATTTGGGGGTATTGCCAAGTGATGGTCGAAACTAGCCTACTTGTAGGTGCCAGGTTTGATTCTGATGGCCCCCCGGTTTTCTACTACCGTGCATTTACTCCAGAGAGGCTTGTCTCTTGTGGAGGGTGCAACATCTGTCAAGTGGCAGGTGGCGGGAAATTTTCCGGGTGGAAGCCTTAGTGCCCCTTATGCGCAACCTCGACTCGCTTGTGGGCCGGCCACTCTCGTGTCAGCGTGGGCCCGATTAAGACAACATAGTCTGACCATTGGAGAGTGGCTAGGGGACTCACCTTCTGGGGGGTTGTGATGATCTCTGCCACAACATAGAAAATTCGCCTTCCAAAAAAAAGTTAATTATTTGAAACCAAATCCCTATAATCACTCAATAATTAAAAACATATTAAATTAATAAATTGATTGATTTATGTATAATTACCTAATTAATCTTTAGATTAATCAACCCTAGTGCCACATGTCGTTTTGAGAGTCCTTATCCTTCTCACAAATTATTCCTTTGTATAGGAACCCTTATCTATATATATGGGGGAATGATAAATTGTAAACCCTCCCCAGTTAAGAAAACTTTGCAAATCTCATCTCAACCATCCATTACCTTCAATCTATGGTTCACATTTAATATGCTTATTTCTTCTTTTTATGAACATTAAGATAACATATTAAAGTACCATAAGGGTATGCTTGTCCATCCACACCTTCTCTCTTTTCTATGACATACAACATATTAAAGTATAAAAGTAAGATCATTTCTTCTCTTTTCTTTCATTTTGTTCTCCTATTTGTTCTCTTTTCTCTTGAATATCTTTTCTCTCTCTTCTATTTTTTACCTTTAAAATCAAATTTTTTACCTTTAAATAGGTAACAGATTTGTCATATTTGTCTGTAGTATCTTCTATGTTACGTTGTAACATATTGTATATATCATTTGTATTTATCTACATTGTTACTGTTGGATCAGTAATGCTCTTGATGTATTGCTTGCTAGTGAACACTTATGTGTTTAGCAAGTTCAATCAGATTTGCACAGCGAAATGAGTAAGTAAAGTTACACTATCAACAGGAGTTATTATTCCCCCTTGATGTTTGAAAACTAAAGACAAGTTTACTGAGAATCTAAGTATTGAATGTGAATGATAATAAATACTCAAATAGATTCTCAATAAATGAAATGGAAATAACAATAATAAGCTTTGAAGGATTTCAGTTTCAATTAAAATCAAGTCTGTAACAAGTTGCAACAAGTTGCATTCTTGGAACTTGCACAAAAAGATAAAGTAATACTAAACAAATAAACTACTGAAACATAAGGCGGTGGAAAGATTCTGGTATAAGTGCTGATGAATGACAAACTACTGATGAGTAGTTTGTCTTCAGTAGTTCTTCAGTGAACTTGTCTGGTTAGACTTCAGAACTTCTGATACTTCTTCTTCAGTACTTGTTGAATCCTTCTTCAGTACTTTAGTCTTATTTCTTCAGTAGTTCTATACTTAGAATATTTGCAGAAGTATGAATTAGACTAAGGTTTACAAAAGTGGTTTCCTCAATCCTTTTTGTCCTAACAGTTACATTTATAAATAGCATTTGTTAAACAACTACAATGTTACGGGTCTACATTATTTCATTTGTAAATAACATTTGTTACATTATTGCAAACATATAACCGTACCAATTATGTTGCTTATTTATATGTAACAACTTATGTTACCTAAGAATGTTAAATATATAATTTAAAATGTTACACAGTCCGTCACATATAAAACTTAGCAAAATAACGACATATAATTTACAATGTTACAAATTGTACTTCTTTCTCAAATGCTACAGCTTATACTTCCGATGTTAGATATATGTAACATGATTGGGATTCAGAGAATTAAAAAAATACATTAGGAAATAAAAAAAATACAATAACAAATCTGTTATAGATCGAATGATACATATGTAACAAGAAAAAAGCTTTACTAAGATGCCGAAACAAAAAAAATGTTCATTGTAACAAATCATCTCATGTTCTTCTCACCGTTCATCAAAACCCCATCTACACAACTGTAACAAAAAATTACATTTAAAATTTGTAATCTTTTTTACTTATTTTTATGATTAATTACATTTAAAAAGGAACTCTAATGATCTGGTTTGTCCGTGTTAAAATACAAACCTATCCATTGTTGATCCATGTCTGAAAAAGGTATAATTCACATGAAAAAATGCATACATTTAGAACATAGAAAAAGAACTCGAACCAAAAAGTGTTTCTGTATCACCCAAACCCAACCCAGTTTTGAAGACCGCCAGCTTACCACCACCCTTACCTCTCAGTGACCGGGTCTCTCTCTCTCTCTCTCTCTCTCTCTCTCTCTCTCTCTCTCTCTCCAACAGTCACTCGGGTCTTTGTTGTGGTTGTTACCCAGATACGACTGCCACAAAATGGGTCTTTGTTACAGATCGGACCACCATAAAAACGGGTGACAGATCCGTAGGCCTTGCATCTTTGTTACAGATCCGACCACCTTGGTTCAGGATGTCGTCCTCTACATGTTGCCAAACACCACCTTCAAGAACACCGACATCTCCCGTTGCCATCACCTTCTCCAACAACACCGCGTCACCATCGGTTCCCACCCTCCCATTTGTACCACCACGGTTCCTACCCTCCCAACATCAAAATTCATCATTCCCACTAGGTTGTAACATTTCGCATTAAAATTCTATGTACGTTACGACTATTATTGAATAAAACGTCGAATTTTATCATTTATCGTTCCTTTTAAAAATATTTCGTGACGCATTTGGACCCCTAGTACCATACTATAAACATATATTAGTGTTAAAGTGGTGTTTTAATGTCAAAAAAAAAAAAATAATTGCCTAGGCCGGGGTTCGAACCCGTGCCCTAGGCCGGTTCTTTTACACACAAATAGCCCAACCATCTGGTCCACACAACTTATTTGTCTCATATCTCAAGCTTTTAATTATATATGAATACTGATTTGTAACAGTTGACTCGAGAAGTCAACCTGCGAACCCAATTATCCATATTTAGCATTACAATTCGCGATTTTAATCCCTGATATGGTAATACTCGTGATTGGTTGACTGACTCGCGTCTATTACACGCCAATTAGCTATTATAACATTCCAAATTGAGTCCAATCATCGCGTCATTGTCTTTAATCGGGTCAAAAATTACCATTTCGAACACACGAACCTCCCACTATAAATTGAGGCCTTCACCACGACCTACACTCGCCGAATAACCTTTCTCCTCTCTAAATTTCTGATAACAAACCCTCAATCTTATACCTTTGGTTCGCGTTTGACTTAAAGCTTTACCGAGCCTTCTATCACGATTTCTGTTTGTAAGTCTTAAATTTGTTTGTTGGTTTTAACCTTCGGCACCCTACGAACAATAGCCCATCATATCAGGGGCTATTGGTTGTTATTCTTGGTTATTAAGAAATCTAGGGTTCTTGCGATTGAAATTGGGGATAAAGCTTCTGTTCCTGCACGTTTATTATATAATCAAAAACAAAACAGACATAACCACTGATCTAGATCAAGTGGTTGTGTCGTCTGTTTGTAAACTTGGGTACGCGGGTTCGAGTCCCGTATCCCGCAACCTTTTCTTTTCTTTTAAAAGGACTATATATTTGCTTCAGGTATAACTTTATAATTATTTCAAACCAAGTTAAATCGTTCTCAGGGTCTAGACCAGATGGTCTAGGCTTGTGATTTGAAGACTCTGACCCGGGTTTGACGCGGGTTCGAGTCTCACCATGTGCAAATTTTTTTTAGAAACCTTTATACTTATACATTCATTTTATTTTTAAAAATAGTTTTAAAAATACTAAAAATGCTTTATAAATTCTACAAAATTTATTTTATGTTATTCAAATGATAAAATTTGTTGTCCAATTTTTAGTTTTCCAAAAATTATTTATTTATTATATATAATAAATATTACAAGTTTATTCTATTATAATTATAAAATTCGATAAAAATATCAAAACGATTATATAAATTTCCACAAAAATTATTCTGAGTTTATAAAACATTAAAAATTTCTGAAATAATTTTTATTTTCGAAAAATCATTTATTTAATATTTTTAATCGATTTTTGTTATTTTAATCATAAATAAATCATAATAAATTCATTTTTCAGTATTTTTGCACCAAAATTTTATATAAATTATTTCTATCCATTTAGAACAGAAATACATATTTTAATTTAAAAATTCTTTAATTTTAATATTTTTAGATATTAAAGTTATATTTTGGCAAAATAGAAATAAATAGACTAAATATTCTATTTTTAAGAAAATAATTTTATAAAAATTATTTTCATACTTAAAACTTTATAATGTGATCATCCTTAATCAAAAACCTACAAAAAGACTTTTGTCTATTTATTTATCGAAATTCTTTTATTTATTAAACAATTTAATTAAATAATCAAACGAATACTTATCCCCAAATTAGGAACCCTAGAAAATACTTGTAGACTAGAAAGACTTAGACTTATTTATTACCTTATACATAGGGTAATACTTGGCAACGTTGGGCTACACATATTCTATTTCTCGAGACTTAACACTTTGCTAAGGTGAGTTTACGTAACCATGTTTACGCAATTCTTTATACTTGAAACTTTATACTTAAGCAATTCTACATACATGTCTAGTTGTAAACTTTAATGCCTCATGTTTTAGACAATTCCATTAGACTTAAACTTAAACTTACATAATCATTAGCTATGGCCAAGCCGGCGATATTCAATGATAGATCTATTGGATTGACAATCCCACCTAGATTCGTTGACCATCTTTTATGGGGAGCGCGGGTGATTGTTATCGTTCCAACGTGATATTAAGGTGAACCGTGGATGACGGGATGGACCTAAACTTGTCGGAGGTTTGATTATATGCATACTATACTTCATGTTTATTCATGCAGACTTAAACTGTAACACCCCAACCGATGGCGGAAACATCGAGGTGTCACGTAGTGACGATTGTTCAATAGCTCATGGACTAAAAGTGTAAATATTTATACATTGATTGAATAATTTATTACATGAGAAAACAAAGATACAATGATTCCAACTAACTATTTAAACTGAAATACAATGAACCAAAATCTAAATAAGAATCCAAAAGCTTAAAAGTGATCTCATAACAACCTGAAACATGTACGAAAATAATTTGGTCAATAAAAAAATGTATTGGTGAGCATACCCTGTTTTGAATAAATATAGTAGAAAAATGTTTCGCAATTCACGTGTTATACTGTCTACAATTTAGTGTTCAAGCTATGTACAAATGCTACCCAAAATCAAACCTTTCGTTCAAGGAATCAAGAGTCACATATATATAGTATTCGCTCATAGTAGGCGATGAATAATCGTTCACACATAACAATAGTTAAGTACTATTTATTGCTATGCTAGGCCGCCCAGCGGTTAATGATTCAGGTCATAAGTACACACTATCAGCGAATCAACAAGTAAAACACATACAAGAATTGCGATTGTGAATATAGAATAAACCATGATTAAGTGAATGAAGTAATAAACGTACATGAGTCACCCCAAAAGTGTAAAACATGAAAAAGGGGAAAGATATACTCACATTCGACAATTAGTAACTTGACTAAGTGAGCGAGCATAAGCGAGCAAATCCAAATGTTTAACCTAAAGTTTAAAGTGTTCCCAAAATAAGTATTTAAACTTAAAAGTGTCTAGGGTTTCTATTCTAAGGCACTTAGGATGTTAGGTCTATATTTGGGTTTTTAAGTTTATCGAACATGGCGAAAATTATGATTTTTTTTACTATCACGTGTTATAAAAAAAAATATAAGTTTGGTTTTTCTAACACATGCATTTTTCTAAGGTTAATAATATTAAGTTTAATTCATAAAAATATTTGAAATAATATTTAAGAAGTCTTTTATTATTTTTATATCAATAACAATTACACAAAATCATAAATAAACTAAATTCACTTTGAAAAATAAAAGTTTTTATGAAGAATCAAACCTACTGACTTAGAATTTCCCAAAATAATTTTGATAGAATTTTGGGGTTAAAATAGATTTATTATAAATTTTTTTTGATTAAAGGTTATTAAAAAAAAATAAAAAAAATGATAACATATGAAAACGTGTTAAAACTGAGAAAAATGGTTATGAAAATTGTTCTAATATAATGGAAAATATTTCCACCAATTTTCATGACCAACGCATTATCATTGATGTAATATGAATTTAATATGGTTAAAACATATAAAAATCACTAAAAAAATATTATATAATGCCTAAAATGCCAAAATGGAGTTCTAAACTTCCTAAACAGCCATACGAATCACCATGTCAAATTTCATAATTTGAAGGTCAATAATAACGAGTTATGAATTTTTTTTAAAGTTCAAAAGATTTTTTATTAAAAAAATCCCAAATACTCCTAAGAACATCCTAACCTTAGAAATTCAATTGAAGCCCTTAAAGACTATAATTGACCAAACAAACATAGGGCTTTTGACCTACAAATGAAAACTAAGAGTATTGCAAAAAGGAATTGGAAAAACTTACAACGTAGCTAGTCCAACTAAGAAGAAAAGAAAACTGAATAATAGAATAATAAGCTTCCAAATTCGCCAATAATACGAGATAATGATCAAAGATTTCTTCGCAGAGATGATAGACAAGAAGAGATGAATTTTTGGTGGGATTTAGTAACAACTGAATTGTTGGTGAACTTGAAAATGGGTCAAGAACTAGTTTTTATATTAGTTTTTGGCTTAATTCATCATTAAACCAATCATAAAAGCTACTAATGGTTGGAGTTTGAAAGGTTCAACATTTATCATCATTATGTTGAGCTTAATTGTGCATTAAAATCGAATTCGAAACAGAAATGACCATAATCAAGTCTAAGACTCGTAACAGCTGCAGAGGACGGGTGCTCGAGTGTAAATGTGAGTATAAAACGTGTATACTTATAATTATATTTGATCTTTTTAGACTACAAGGGTTAAAGATGAACATTTTAAAATAGTTGAGGGACCAATTGTGTTCATTTACAAAAGTTGAAGGTGCAGATTGTCACAGTCTCCCCTACTTTAGAAAATTTCGTCTCGAAATTTGTTTCAAGTGGAGGTTACTATGAAATAAAAGGCGTTGTAAAAGTCAACTAGATTTTTCTTTAAAAAATTTTCATCACTTACGGATTGTCAAAAAAAAAAAAAAAATTAAAATGGTTGTCTAACACCTCAAAGTAAAAGTTTTAAAATCTTTTGACAGTTGACCCGACGTTAGAAAGTTAAGAGTTTAAATGAGAAATGTTTTGGGAATTTGTAACTGGTGAGGAAAAAGACACTGATGAAGGTAGTCTCCCCTACTTTATAAAGTTTATGATTAAAGTTTTATTAGGGTACGTAACAAGTCGAAAATGTAAAAGTACACAAGGTTTGCGTGTTCCGTAGAGGTGGTCAAAAGAGAGACTCCAAGAAGACGAATTGAAGCTCGTGTAGGAACATTCTTATCGAAAATGTTAGTTGCTTCTCAACGATTTAATGACGAGGTAATTATAAATAATGGGTAATAGGTAGGTTCTTGGTTAGACTCCTAGTCCGCTCCCGCAGTATCGTTTATGCTTATATATAGGGTGTACCGCAGCTGACCCACCACACTTCCGATACATTGGACTCGTACTGATTGTCTACCAATAGCCTAAATAGAATTACACACCACCCTCATGTACCTGTAAACCCATGATTGCGTTCCGGACCGTAATCATCGATTTACCTTACACTAAGGTGTTATGCTTTTCCATAACCTTAACAAGAAATAAATGCGTGCAACCAATATGTAATAGCCACTGTAATGAAATGATGTTCAATCAAGACATGGTTAGAGGTTCTTCCCTTCCGGGTTTTCCCTTTAACCGTAATGTGAATAACATGTAAGTATAAGACATGGTTAGAGGTTCTTCCCTTTCGGGTTCACCCTTAACCGGTAGTTTATGTTTACATCGTTGGCTTTAAACACTCATATTGATAGACTCTGAGATTTACACCGTTCCCCTCGGATTAAAGAAATACTCTAATCCGAGTCGTACGTGGGCACTGGCTTAGATCTCATACGAGTTATCAACTAGTATGTTTATTGGCCATGATGAAAAACAAAATAATGCATAGTATAACAGGGTTTTGCTCAAAACATAAAAGAAAATATGCATACCAAATATGCGTTCAAGTAAATATATAAGTATAGCATAAAATTCCGACTGAAAGAATAGTATAACATAAATCGAGTAAATCGTACAATTGCACAAAATGAAAGTAAACGAGTTGAATTAATGCAAATAGTCAATGTGAAAATAGTCACAAATAACGTGTTAGAAATAACTATAAATAAAAATGGTGCAAGAATAAAATAATGAAATTTACGGAAAATGAATGTGCACGGAACGGGTGTATAGCCTACTGGCATGTGAGTTAAAATCTAGTAATTTTACATATATGCGTTATACTGTAAAAGACATTTAGCAACATTCTGATAAAAAGATATGTCCATTGTTTTGTTAAACCAAAAGTTTTGCAACTGAAAAAGTATAAGTGTAAAAGGTAAATTTTCGCAGTTTACTCGACTTTGTGATATTGTTGAAAGAATAGTAGTGATGCATGAGAATAAATTTTTAGAAATCGAAGTGTGTTTTAGATTCAAAACAGGTTCATTTGCAAAATCTTCGTAAATACACATTTTCATGTGTTTACGAGAAGTCGAGTTTGAAAAATGTTATAAGGCTTATTATTAGTTGCAAATTTCTCTCGAAAATATATATTGGTTATGTCATATGAAAACAAAGGGTTACATTTGTCCTTTAAAATATGCAGTACAAGTTTGTAAAATGCAAAATGAAACCATTTCATGAACTATGTGTAATTCTAATGTGCTTTAAAAGACCATGATTTAAAATGACGTGAATGATAAGATTAAAGTATGTAATAGATTACCAACATTTAAGAAAATTCATAATCAACGAGATGTAGAAATAGATCCTTGAGATGTGGATTTCACACCTAACTCAAAGATGTATTTCAAAATTGAAAACGATTGTGGAATGAAACCAATCACTAAGTTAAGGATATCACTCCCAGCTTAGTGGTTAAGTTTCTTTTTGAAGGAAATACTCTTTGAGGTGTGGATGTCACTCCTATCTCAAAGATATATTCCTAAGATAAATAACCTATAGAGGAGTGAAACTAATCATCAAGGTATGGATACCACTCCTAACTTGATGATATCGTTTCGTTTGTTAAATACAAGTGTCTTCTTCGTCAAGCAAAATACCGAAAGGATATCGAGAAAGAATCATAGCGAAAATATCTCGAAAGAAAATATAAGGATAAAGAGAAATAAATACGAGAGGACTCGTGAAAGTAAGCTTAGTTATAGACTAGGCTAAAAGGCATTCTAATAACCTAATTCCCTATAACCATGGCTCTGATACCAATCTGTAACACCCCAACCGATGGCGGAAACATCGAGGTGTCACGTAGTGACGATTGTTCAATAGCTCATGGACTAAAAGTGTAAATATTTATACATTGATTGAATAATTTATTACATGAGAAAACAAAGATACAATGATTCCAACTAACTATTTAAACTAAAATACAATGAACCAAAATCTAAATAAGAATCCAAAAGCTTAAAAGTGATCTCATAACAACCTGAAACATGTACGAAAATAATTTGGTCAATACAAAAATGTATTGGTGAGCATACCCTGTTTTGAATAAATATAGTAGAAAAATGTTTCGCAATTCACGTGTTATACTGTCTACAATTTAGTGTTCAAGCTATGTACAAATGCTACCCAAAATCAAACCTTTCGTTCAAGGAATCAAGAGTCACATATATATAGTATTCGCTCATAGTAGGCGATGAATAATCGTTCACACATAACAATAGTTAAGTACTATTTATTGCTATGCTAGGCCGCCCAGCGGTTAATGATTCAGGTCATAAGTACACACTATCAGCGAATCAACAAGTAAAACACATACAAGAATTGAGATTGTGAATATAGAATAAACCATGATTAAGTGAATGAAGTAATAAACGTACATGAGTCACCCCAAAAGTGCAAAACATGAAAAAGGGGAAAGATATACTCACATTCGACAATTAGTAACTTGACTAAGTGAGCGAGCATAAGCGAGCATATCCAAATGTTTAACCTAAAGTTTAAAGTGTTCCCAAAACACTACGCCAAAATAGACATACGGCCACACTTTTTCGAAAACCGCTCTGCCACACATTCAATTAAATGTGTGGCTAAAGGTTATTTTTCATAGTTCAAAACCTTCAAGCATACTTTTAGCCACGTATCTTATGTATTCATGTGACCATTTTATAATAGTTCAAAACTTTTAGTCACCTTTTAAGGGAAAAACTGTGACGTTTAGTAGCCACACTAGAAAACGTGTGGCCATTTGTGATCTGCGGCCACATTATCTGTTTCATGTGACCAAAAACACTTCTTTTCAAAACCTTGAGCTACACATTAATAAAAAACCGTAACATTTAGTAGCCACACTAAAAAAGTGTGGCCAATTGTGTTCTACAATGACGGTATTTGTTTGCTGGTGTGGCTAAAAGTTTAAATTTATGACATATATTATGGTGTGACCAAAATCCAGACAATAACCACCACTAAAAAAAATACCATTTAATGACTCTTTACATATGTCATAGTTACTTAGCACACTTCTAATAACATTTAGTTTTTATGTCACTAATTTAGATATTTAGTGACCCTTACTTTTGAGTTTTGCCACACAAAAAAATTATGGATCGCCCATCTTTGTCAAAAATTATGCCGCTAAAACTTTTCATGTTTCCTCTTTCAGACCTTTTAATAAAATTTCCATTAAAAATTTTCCCTCCCCTAAATTTTCTTCCCGCTCATACTAAAATATCTCGCCTCCCGACATCAAATTCGACACAACATTAGATCCCAAATACCACATCCAGCGTGAAAACCCTAAAATCCATACTAAAACCCTAAGTCGCCATTTTGTCGTAACAGCGCCAACATGTAACCCATTCACAGCCGCTGAAGAACTTGATGCTGACTTAGACCACATCAATCTACAAAAGCAAAAAAATATGATCGTTGGTGGAGGGGAATCCCTTTCTCGATAAGCAAACAACTCGGTCGTAATCTGTCAACCTAGGTATAAAAATCAACATTTTTTTGTAGGTTGTTTGTGTTTTAATTCCTATTGCGCCATAATTTCAACTACTGACCTGAGTTTTGATAACCCAATTATTCATTCACGTTCTAGTGAATCGTATCCAATTCGCTATTTTATTGGTTAATAATTAAAACCCTAATAGATCAATTTGTTTGTATGAAAATAGTCTTCTATACTAAAAATTGTGGTTCTAATCATCTTGAAGTGTTTTTATAGGTTTGCATTGGGGGTGTTGCGGTGCGATTTAGTTTTAGGCCTTAACGGAGAACAAAACCTGACGTGTTAGCTTATTGGAGTCTCTTAATTGATCGGCATTCTCTTGATTCGTTTGGATTGGAGTCTCCTAATTGTTCGGTTCAGTTTGTTCAAGTTTAATTCATGAATTATTCATTTATTTGCTATTAGTATTAATGCACTAATTTGAACATAGTTGGACGTCTGATTATCTAATTGATTGATGGCGCTTTATAGGAGGGCATGGATTCATGGAGGGGAAAGCATTTGGTGTTGTGGATACAGTTTACAATGTACTCAATGTCTTGGTGTGGAGAGAATGTATGTTTAGGGATGAAAAGAGAATAAATGACATTGAATGCTTTAAACGAAGCCTTACTGGAGACTTTCCCATTTGGTAGGATTGCTCCGCTTTGCGTGGTATCTTTTCCATCCAGAAACCTTCTTCTAGGGGAGGTACCGAGCATTCTCTCTTTGTTTTATCATATTTTCTAGTCTTCATGATAATATGTTAGAAGTAGATATGCAGTGTATTAAACTGCAGAGACATTTACCTTATGACATTATTGAACTAGTTTTTGAATTCTCTGTTTCAGGATAACTGTATAGTGCTTGTCGACCATAATTTGTGATCATAATTTTTGCTTTAATGTACTTTGACATAATGTAATCCGCTTATTTTATTGTTTAACTGAATCTTAGCCCCATTGGAATTGATCAAGTATCGAATTTATTTTTTTATTTCCAAGCATATACCACTAGTTGGAAGAATACATCAGAACCGTATAGTAAAGATTAGCAAAGGGACTTATTTGGGGTGTCAAACATGACTAGGTTTTATTTTTACAATGGTTAGATGCAAACATACTGTGAATCAATCTATGGATGACTTCATAAGTCATTGTATTATGTTTATCATATATATCGATTTAACAATTTCTCAGTAGGCCGTTCGAAAAAAAATAGTTTTTCAAGTAGGGCATGAACTTATGCTGGGAAATGCGGTGGGCAGTATCATTTCCAACTTGAATGCAACATATTAATATATTTCTATGTTGGTTTGCAGAAGTGATGAAGCTATAGGAGTAAAACAATATGAGAAGTGAAATCTCACTAAAAAAATCCCTTTAGTGGAATGTGGCACAATCTTTTATTAACTAAAATATATATTAAATAGTTATTATATATAAATAAATAAATAATAAATGAGTTCGAGCTCGGGCTCGACTCGTCTTGCAGCCCTGTTAACATGCAGCTTTTAGCAGTCCTGCCATTGGCTTTGGTGGCCACTTTGGGCAGTATATTTACAAACATGAGTCATGAAAAAGTTGTATCGATCTTATCCACACATCAAAGCTATGGAACCGTTTCTCAGTCGTATTGTCTGCTATTTCCTTAAGAGGTATATTTTATTATCAACTTTATATTCGGGTCATTTATGCTCATGATCTCATTTAATAGGTTATTTAAAATTCAATATGATTGGTTGATTGAGTAATTAAATTTGTGTTTTACAGTTCATTACAAAATTGAAAATTTGGACTATTGATTGTTAAGTAAGCAAATCAATGGTACTCATTATAGATCATGTTTGTAAATGGCTATAAGTCATATATCTTTAAATTTACTCTTTTGATCAAAAGCAACATTTTTTAGTCTTCATGATTAAACCTATAGTTTCTTTAACATCAATGAATTCTGAATTATTTACATATCAAGGCATTCACAAACTCTTTGTTAAGACACTGCAGCTTCTTGATGATGTTTCATGCATCATGAGTTTAGGTTTTGAAAAGTCTTGTCGTGAAGCAGTTGTTCTTATGATGAGAAGATACTTAAGAAACACTTTCTAGCATTTGATCTTCAGAAAGTAAAACCTTACCACCATAGGCCAATACCAAACGGCTTGAGGTACGTATAATATAAATTTACTCGGTTACTTATATACTATAAGTTGTTTTGGAACTGTTTCATGTTTAACATGGTTTAAAAAGGCTGTCTGAGGCTCGCCTCGAGGCTTACGCCTCGGCTGAGGCTATGAAAAAACGCCTTAGAGGCTTAGCCTCATGGGGGTCAATTGAAACCTAAGCCTCGGCCTATCCGAGGCTTTCCGAGGCGGTGAGGTTGTGAGGCGAGGCGGTGAGGCTTAAGCCTCACCACCTAAGTCAAAATTGGGTCTAGGTAGTGAAAATTGGTTCAAGTCAGGTCAAAAATTGTACTTGGAACGAGTTCCCACCTCAAAATCCAACCAAAACACACCTGCCCCTCTCCCTTATCAACTTTTGGTATTTTTACATTTAACCCCCTCAATGTTCACTAGTTTACATTTGATCTCCAAACTTCAGTTAACGATTAAAATACTATTAAAACTATTTTATGATGTTTGTTTCATTACTAAATTAGATTTTATAATATCCATAATGTTTTGTTTTATATTATATTGTATTTTTATTATATATATATATATATATATATATATATTGTTATTTTTAATAATGTTTTGAGGCTTACGCCTCGGTCCGCCTCGAGGCTTACGCCTTGTGAGGCTAACGGACAACGCCTCGAGAGGCTAACGGACAACGCCTCGAGGCCTGTTTCAGCCTTTTTAAACCTTGATGTTTAACAATGAGATTGTTTACATTGATCATGATTACGAGAATTTTTAAATTAAGTTTACCATACATGCTCACTGGTTCAATTTCATTAAAGACATTTCCTGCAGAATTTCTATCCAAGCTGGACACCTTAAAAATGCAAAACTAAAAGAGTCCACTTTGGTCATCGTCTTCTATTTTTATGCTCAGCAGTGGGATTAGCTGTTGATTCCAAAAGTGGGAGGTAAACATTGTTATTTATCATGTTTCATAATAATGCAAAACATTTGTATTTCAATCCACATTGACTTTCATACATTCGTGAAGAGATGAATTAATTGATTTTGACATTTTTGAGAGAATTAGTAAAAACGCCATATATGATATGTGAATCAACTATTTAGACAGGTAAACTAGTAAAGAAGTTAGTGTAGTTAAAAAGTGGATTTTGTTCTCGATTTTTTTATGTTTATAGGTTTTTGATGTTTTACCTTGGGTTGGGTCCAAGTTTTCATATAGGCATTATTTAAACAAATTTATGGTGTTGTGGGGTATCTATAGGCGTTTATGATTGTCACTTGTTGTTCAAAGGGAGTACTTCTATTTTAAGTTTTGCCGATTCGTATAACATTACACTTTTCTGTTGCTGTTGTTTAATCATCCACTACTTTTTAACCAAATTTTATCTCGGTGAAGGCCCAAAAATTACGGGATCTCCAGTTATGTATAGACGATTTTTTCTTGAGAGAAATAGCTTTACGAAGGAGGAAATAGATGAAGCATTTCGTTGTGTTCCAGTAAGATTGTTTTTTGATTTATTCTGCAGTTCCTTTCTCTCAATAGAGTATTTAATTTTATCACCATAATATGGTAGTATGGTACCTTAATGCAAATGTAGGACTATTAATAATATTCTGCAGTTCCTGTTTTGATTCGTCAACTTATGAATGGATCAGTTTAGGCTGTAAGTTATTGCTGCGAACACATTGGTTCTGTTATCTGCATTGGCAGTTACTGGAACTGAAGTGTGGAATTTGCTAAAATCTTGAAAGTGCAAAGTCGAGTGTAAAGATTGTGTTTTAAGTGCATGGAAAGGAATATATTGGAAGTTGCTTCAACAATTGCTTCAAGACATAGTGCAAGTACTGCTACATTATGCAACACAGTTGATTTGTTGTTGCAAGTGATGGAAGTGATGATGCGGGTTTTTTTTGTAGTTGCTGACATCATTTGTATATAGTCTTTAATTAACAATTTAAGTTTTAGTATTTATATTGAAAACTAATGTATGGATTTTTGTTTATTATTGTTAATGTCATTTGGTAAGTTTTCTCATGTTTGTTGCCTTTCTTAATTACATGAAAACGACCACATGGAACCGGAAAAATTATGTGTGGCTAAAAGTTAGCCATTAGCCACACCTAAAATTACAAAGTTTGATGTGGTTTTACATACCCATTAGTCACACAATTGCCACTTTGTGTTTTTATGTGTGACAGAATGATAGAATACGTCATAAAAAAATGTGTGATTAAAAGTTAGTCAATAGCCACATTAACAAAGTTCATGTGGCCTTACGTATTTGTTGGCCATACTATCTTCAATTTGTTTTTTATTGTGTGACAGAATGATAACAAATGTCATGGGAAAGAAAATTTTGTGTGATCAAATGTTAGCCAATAGCCACACCTATTGTTAGTTGATGTGACTCTATAGTACAACTTGCCACACTAAGAAGAAATTCATGTGGCCGTTACGATCCTTTAGCCACACTTAATCGAAATATAGTCCGATTTCGACCCCTTTTGCCACTCTTTTTTTGTAATTAATGTGGCTAAAACAAACTTTTTAGTAAATTCATGTCACTATACAACGGAAACAGTCACCCTTAAAATAACTTTATGTGACCGTTACGACCCTTTAGTCACACTTAATGGATAGAATGATTGATTCTAGAAAGAAATATTGGTATCCTTTAGCCACACTTTTAAGTGCTACGGCTACTAAATGTGACTGTGGCCGTATGATACCTACGATGACTCGACCTATGGTCACACTTGAGCTGGAAAAAAAAAGTGTGGCGAAAGGCCTATGGTCACACTTTTTTTGTGTGGCCGTAGGCATATTTTGGCGTAGTGAAATAAGTATTTAAACTTAAAAGTGTCTAGGGTTTCTATTCTAAGGCACTTAGGATGTTAGGTCTATATTTGGGTTTTTAAGTTTATCGAACATGGCGAAAATTATGATTTTTTTTACTATCATGTGTTATAAAAAAAATATAAGTTTGGTTTTTCTAACACATGCATTTTTCTAAGGTTAATAATATTAAGTTTAATTCATAAAAATATTTGAAATAATATTTAAGAAGTCTTTTATTATTTCTATCTCAATAACAATTACACAAAATCATAAATAAACTAAATTCACTTTGAAAAATAAAAGTTTTTATGAAGAATCAAACCTACTGACTTAGAATTTCCCAAAATAATTTTGATAGAATTTTGGGGTTAAAATAGATTTATTATAAATTTTATTTGATTAAAGCTTATTAAAAAAATAAAAAAAATGATAACATATGAAAACGTGTTAAAACTGAGAAAAATGGTTATGAAAATTGTTCTAATATAATGGAAAATATTTCCACCAATTTTCATGACCAACGCATTATCATTGATGTAATATGAATTTAATATGGTTAAAACATATAAAAATCACTAAAAAAATATTATATAATGCCTAAAATGCCAAAATGGAGTTCTAAACTTCCTAAACAGCCATACGAATAACCATGTCAAATTTCATAATTTGAAGGTCAATAATAACGAGTTATGAATTTTTTTTAAAGTTCAAAAGATTTTTTATTAAAAAAATCCCAAATACTCCTAAGAACATCCTAACCTTAGAAATTAATTGAAGCCCTTAAAGACTATAATTGACCAAACAAACATAGGGCTTTTGACCTACAAATGAAAACTAAGAGTATTGCAAAAAGGAATTGGAAAAACTTACAACGTAGCTAGTCCAACTAAGAAGAAAAGAAAACTGAATAATAGAATAATAAGCTTCCAAATTCGCCAATAATACGAGATAATGATCAAAGATTTCTTCGCAGAGATGATAGACAAGAAGAGATGAATTTTTGGTGGGATTTAGTAACAACTGAATTGTTGGTGAACTTGAAAATGGGTCAAGAACTAGTTTTTATATTAGTTTTTGGCTTAATTCATCATTAAACCAATCATAAAAGCTACTAATGGTTGGAGTTTGAAAGGTTCAACATTTATCATCATTATGTTGAGCTTAATTGTGCATTAAAATCGAATTCGAAACAGAAATGACCATAATCAAGTCTAAGACTCGTAACAGCTGCAGAGGACGGGTGCTCGAGTGTAAATCTGAGTATAAAACGTGTATACTTATAATTATATTTGATCTTTTTAGATTACAAGGGTTAAAGATGAACATTTTAAAATAGTTGAGGGACCAATTGTGTTCATTTACAAAAGTTGAAGGTGCAGATTGTCACATAAACTTACGATAGACATATGAATTGCTAAACTTTTATTATTCTTAAACTTAATTGCTTGACATGGCTTATGTATTCTCACCAACTTCTTGTTGACCCCCTATTTTTACAAACTCAACAGGAAATAATGATGCTTGAAGTCTAGAGCTAGCAGGAATAGACAATTTGAAGTTTATGCTTTGTTTGGCTATTTGATGTACTAGAATTTCATTCAAGACTTTGTTATGCATTTTCAAATTTTGGATATTTTACTTTAAATAAATTTCAATTAAAACTTGAATACCATGTGCTACTGTATACTCATTCTTACGTGACACCTCAATGTTCCCGCCATCGGTTGGGGTGTTACATAGGTGAAAAAGGTTGAAAAAACGTGAGGTGTGGGAGTCTGTTTTGATGAATGTGGTAGAAATTTAAGGCCAGAGTGGTAGTTGTTGATGGATGGATTTGAAAACAATTTGGTTTGGGAGCATTTGGGTGGATTTAGGTGGTGTAAAAATGACATAGAAGAGAGAGATGGGAAAACAAAGAGATAAAGATATTAAGAAAAAAAGGAGATGTGTCAGTTTGCCATCTCTGTAATAAAGATAGAGAGAGAGAGAGAGAGAGAGAGAGAGTCTGTATAATATTACAAATGTCGAAATTGCCCTTCTTAGAAAGTTAGATGTTACATACGTGGCAGATTGTGAACCTTTCATAAGGTTTCTTGAGTTTCTTTAACTCAATAGGGTTTCCTAATTATAGTTCCCATATATATATATATATATATATATATATATAGAGAGAGAGAGAGAGAGAGAGAGATGGGTGTACCATTAGCAACACCCAAAAAAAGGGAAAACTCTATGTAGACTAATCCTTACCTTCATTTTCGTGAATCTCTTATGTGATGTAGCGTCTAACTTTGTTTATTTTCGTTATATCACATTGGTCAATGGGTTGTTTTGTTGATTTTTCCGCAGAAATTGGTAAGAATGGTCGTACGACTTTATCAATGATTATATCAGTTACTTTTTTATGTCAAAACACATGGTACATATTGACTATATGCTTTGGCGACCAAAATGACTCCTTTTTGCCTCTTATACAACTCATGTGACCATTTCCCAATATCATTTAGCTCGTATAACATGTCAATGGTATTGGATTATATATCAGTGATATTTTATTGTTTCAGCCTTTTGTTACACATGCAATTGTTTAGGAACTTTTATATTTAAACAATTGTTATTTTATAATTACACTTTTTTCTCAACTTACAAACGATAAATCATTCTGTAGACCATGTCCCTTAGGATCATACTTAGAAATGGTTGCCCAATTAACGGTTAGGTTGCCATCCTACCATAGCTAATTCAAAAGGTTGAAAAAAAAAACATGAAATAACTAATCAAAATGCAATTGCATATACCCCTACTAGACCTACCAATTGTTAATTCATTCAATCCAAAACCAAATCCACATAATCCCCTTCTTTAATGACTATTATATACATATTTTTATTAAGTATTTCCTAAATTTTCATACCCACCCATTTTTACAATCATAAAGGGTTCCACTAAAAAAATATAGAATCATATTCCTCTTCACCATCTTGCTCTTTCATAAATTAATTGTTCGTTGCCGCATATGTCCATCTGCAACCCAAATGAAAATATAATTGTCAGTCGATTGAAGATGACAAGTAGTGTGAAAGATCAACAAAAATCCTAACATGTTTTCAATTCCCAAGCTTTATTTTGAACGTGTAAGCAATATACCTATGCTAGAGCAAGCAAGTGGGGTGTGTTCATTTGCTAGCCTTCTGATCTAGTCAAATCTAGTCTTCTTAATGGGAACTAAACTCTACGTTTTCTTAAATTGCTGAACTATAACATACTCTTTCCTTATTATTACTTTAAAACGTTGAATAGATTATTGTAGCGTTACTTTTTATACGAAAAAAAAAGTTCAAGAAGCAATCATGTCAAGAACACGATATTAAATGCAAGAACACAATAATCTACTTAAACCAATGTGTACGCCTGTAAACGAACCAAATGACATTTAACTTTACCAAAACATGAACACAAACATATAATCGAACATAATTTTTTGTTCATGTTTGTTCATTTAGAAAATGAGCATGTTTACGTTCGTTCGTTTAAACCTAAACGAACAGTTCACGGACATAAACAAACAAACTTAAACGCACATAATTTAACAAACATAAAATAACACAAATAAACATAATTGAACAAACATAAACCAACACAAATGAATATAAGTGACCAAACATAAACGAAGTTGGACGGACATGTAGTAGTTTTCTTATATAATTATTTACGATCAATTTCATTGGAAAAAAAAACTGATATATATTACTAGAAGGGTGGGGTACTTAGGATACAAAGGATGTGTAAAGTAAGAAGGGTGAGAAATAAAAATGGCCATTGGATCAATTTGATAGATGAGTGAGATTAAAGGAGTGACATTTTTGAAAATTGTGTTATAAGTTATAAGTTAATTAATAAAATGGGTCTTGTGAGGGTATAATTGTCAAGACACACAAAAAAAAAATAAAAAATTAAACACCTCCATTTAAGGAGATTTCCATAACTCCCTCTCTCTTCTCCCCCTTTTTTATTTACATTTGTTTCATTATTTCTCTCTCTCTCTCTCTCTCTCTCTCTCTCTCTTACAAGCACACACTTGAACATAGGCCTGTAAATGAACCGAACGAATACGAACACAGACGTGTTCGTGTTTGTTCATTTAACTTTAACCAAACACGAACACGAACATGAACACATAATCGAAAACATTTTTGTGTTCGTGTTCGTTCATTAAGAAATTTGTCGTGTTCGTGTTCGTTTATGTTCCTTCAATTAAAACCTAAGCGAACAGTTCATGAACATAAACGAACACAAATGAACATAAACGAACATTAATGAACACAAACAAAACAAGTTTAATAATGATTCATCACAATTCCACCAAATACAATGCAACCAAAACAAAATCTAAATTAGTAGGATTGTGGAGTGTGGAGAAGAAGTGAGGTGGGACTGTGAAGTGTGGAGAGCGGCTTATATCTTTAGAATGTTAGGGTTAGAATTAAATTTTAGAACATATCAAATATATTGTATATAATATAATATAATATGAATTAAGGTTACTTAACCAAAGGGAAATAAATAATAAAAATAAAGTAAAGTTTAATTAAACGAACATAAATAAATGAACATAAATGAACGAACATAAACGAACGTTTATGAACATAAATGAACGAACAAAACGTGTGTTCATGTTCGTTCGTTTAATTAAACGAACAAAAAACTGTGTTCGTGTTCGTGTTCATTCATTTATCTAAATAAACGAACATAAACGAACTTCCCGCCGAACAGTTCACAAACAGTTCATGAACATTCGGTTCGTTTACAGGCCTACATGTAACCTATTTCTTCACTTTTTCACCTACCCACCTAGTATGATAAACTGATCTCTATATTTTTGTAGTATTGGTAAGTTTTATGATTACCACCGTCAGTCACTACTAAACACCTCTAAATAATCATCAGAACCATTCACTACAGATCTAGACTACCACCGTTCAAAGTCGACGGGGTTCAAGCCGATGGTGTTATAACACAACCTAAAAGACCATCGGAACCATTCATTGCAGAATTATTCGAAGTTGATGGGTTTTACATTTAATAATGTAGTTGATTGTTTATTATAATGGGTTTTATGTTAATCCGATGGTGTTATAACACAATATAGACATTTGGTTGTGTTATAAAAGTAGGTTGTATGATATTGTTTAGATGTGTTATGTTAGTAGGTTGTATGATATTGTGTTATAATTTATTTATGTTTGTAATATAATGTTAATACACAAGTTAATCCGAAAGGAATTATTTTAAGGGAATGTTGTCTTGTTCTTGTTTGGGTGTTTTATGTTTAAACGATAGTTTTGAAACATATTTGATTTTTAAAACACAAAATGAATTTGGATTGGAGATAAAACACACAAGGTTATGTTTTTTCATGAAGAGTTAAATGCCATTTTCGTCCTTGAGGTTTGACACTTTTTGCTAGTTTCATCCAAAAATTTATTTTTTCTCATCTGGATCCAAAGGTTTTCAAATTGTTGCTCGTTTCATCCAACTCGTTAACACCGTTAGTCAAAGTCGGTTAAGTGAAGGGCATTTTTGTCAATTCGTCTCTTTTTAATCCCAACCCTATTTAAACCACACCCAAGTCAGTAAATCACCCCCAATTCATCTTCTTCCTTTCTTATGTCAAGAAACCCTAATCAATCAAAACCCTAAATTCAACAATGGTGTTGTGTTGCTGTGGATTTTGATGTAAGTGATGATTTAGGTAATGAAGAGGTAGGTAATGAGAGAGCTGCTGTGGATTTGATGTAAGTGCTAGGTGTGAGTGTGTGACTTTGTCGATGTGAGAGAACTGAATTCAACTTTTATTGCTTTGTCCCTAGTCATTCAGGAAACAATTTAGCTAAATACAACTTTTGTTTTTACATTTATGCATTGATGTTAGCATCACAGGTGGATGTTTATATGTTAAGTTGTTTTTAACTTGTGGTGAAACAGGACAATGGCATATCACGTTGTTGGTTATCCCCGTATGGGCCCCAAAAGAGAGCTGAAATTCGCTGAATCTTTCTGGGATGGCAAGAGCAGTGCTGAGGATTTGCAGAAGGTGGTTGTTGATCGTCCTAGAACAGTGCTAAGTCTTTTGACACCATTGTTGAATTTGGGGTTTTGATTGATTAGGGTTTCTTGACATAAGAAAGAAAGAAGATGAATTGGGGGTGATTTACTGACTTGGGTGTGGTTTAAATAGGGTTGGGATTAAAAAGAGACAAATTGACAAAAATGTCCTTCACTTAACCGACTTTGACTAACGGTGTTAACGAGTTGGATGAAACGAGCAACAATTTGAAAACCTTTGGATCCAGATGAGAAAAAATAAATTTTTGGATGAAACTAGCAAAAAGTGTCAAACCTCAGGGACGAAAATGGCATTTAACTCTTTCATGAATTTGGGATTGATTTTAAAACACACAAAGGGTAAAGGATTGATGGGTTTTTATGTTGGTTTGATTCTTAAGTGGACTTGATGCTTAAAACACATTAAACATCATTAGAGAATTCTCTGTTTTTCTTACCACTCAGGCTTGATGCTAAAAACACATTAAGAACTCATCAACCATAGAATTATCCATCACGTTAAAACACAACGTAAAACACATGACTGCCGATTTATATTTTTCTTACATAATTCATATAAATAAAATAATAGAATATGAACTATAATACTTTTTAAAGGTTTGAATGTATAACCAGTTCAAGATTTGAAATCAAAAACCCTAAAAAAATCTCATCAATTAAAACCTACCGAAAATAAAAAGTTAAATAATATATGTATGATTACATTATTACCCTTGTTCTTAAAATACTCTACCGTCACGTGTCAACATGAGAATGCTTCTTACCCATCCTACAAAATCCATCCTTTGTATCGGAACCTCTATCTTACTAGAAAGCCCAATTACTAATTTGCTATATTTGTATAAGTAACTAGAAAACCCTTTTTTCTGTTTATATATATATATATATATATATATATAGGAGGGATAAAATGAAAACCTTCTTCATATATATATATATACATATATATGATTTGAATTATTTAAGAACCATCATTTAGGGAGAGAACCAATAAACCAGTATGAATATGTGACATTTTTGTAAATATGAAGTGTGTCTACAAAACCCCTCCATCAAAAATTCAAAAAAAAAAAAAAAAAACAAATAATAAAAAATGATATAACCTAAAAAAATTTATAAATAAAAACATCAAAATGATTATCTAGTATTAACATTTCAAAAAAAAAATTAAAAAAATGGCTGATATTACGTCATATGACGTCATTCCTAATGCACATGTGCATTTCGCTGTTTTTTCATCTGTCAACTTGAACATCGTATACTTCTCAAATTTATCACATTGTTCGTGTGTTTAAACAACTAAGAATTAACATTTATTAGTTTACATGAAAAATATACATATATGCACATGTGCATATATACCTAAATTGTTTAAATAAATAATAACGACCTTTTTTAACTTCTTGATCAACGATTATGTCATCATCCTCAATCGCCTCCGACAGTTTTTTGGCCCTTTCCCCCTCGTTTATAACAAAAATGTTACATTCTTTTATGTTTATCCCATCTTTGTCTACAAATAATAAACAACACATAAGAAAACCAGATTTTCAATCTTAATGCACATGTGCATTAACATTACTCTTTTCATTACAACATAATATATGAACAGGTGCGTTAGAGCGAAAGACATTAATGATATCAGTATAAATGCACATGTGCATTAACATTACTTTTATCAGTAGCAACTACGTTATGCACATGTGCATTAACATTTTTATGTCACATGTACATAAAAACAATCATTAGCCACATTCCGTAACAAAATAATAATCCTAAAACTAACAAAAAACATCTATATGGCTCTAACTTCTTAGTTATTTCATAAATTGTTGCAAATAATAATAAACATAATACACAAGACATATCATTGTTTTAATACTAAGCTATCAAGGCCCTAATTCCAACTAAATAAAATACATTCTACAAAACATGCACAAACAGATACATAAATAGGCATATAGAAACCTAGGGTATACATTAAACACTAATTTTTTTTTATTATTAATAGGCTTATATTTTTCATTTCATACTAAAAGCAACAAGAATTACAAGTGAGGCGCGGGTAGACGGGCAACAAGCTGCGCCGCAACCCCTTTTTGAATAGCAAAGCCTACTCTATTAAATATAAAGCTTGTGTCCTTGGCCGCAGGAGAGTTACTCTGCACCACCTTCTGCACTCGATCTAAAAACCGGATTGCATCGGGAGCAAGGCCCCCAAATGTGTCAAAAGCGAAGGGCACAAAGACGTGTTGGTTTTCAAGACAAGCAGCTTCATGTTTGTCAACTTTTTTGGATTCAGCTTTTAAGACTGCTTGCCCTGCCACAAACCCCGAATCCCGAAGTCCCACCAAAGGAGACACCCCTGTGAGATCAACGCACGCGTGTTTTCCCTGCGCCCACCCGAACACAAGGACATCCGCTGGTCTTAGGGTGGACCGCCCCTCAAGTGGATCCGTCAAAAAATTAACCGGGGCTTCTTTCCTAGCTGAAATCCCTGCTCTTCGTAAGACGTCCCATAAGACATCCCTGACCAGGTCATGCCTGTATTTAAATCCTGGCAGCTCTTTACAGTGAAGGGCATGCTCCCCAAATTTGTCTAAACATGCCTTTTTGCAAACCGGACACGGCTCATCAACTGGGAACATGGGAATCATGAGTCTATACTTAAGGATAGCCCGATATTCAACAGCCGACATATGTTGTCCAAGCCCATCGATGGGAAGGGCAGTCAAAAAATCTTGGGCATGCGCTCCTTTAAGGCATTCAAGCACAGCTTTCTGGCGCGGGGACATGGAAAACTTTTCTCCCATGGTTTGAAGGGTTTTACCGGTAAAAGCACTCGCCAAAATATTTTGAGGTTTTTTGGGGGCGGTGTCCTTATCCATAAACCCGCCCAAATCAAAGTCCGGGAGAGAGCTGCGAATGTTGTCCAAGGCAAGCTCATAATCCACGTCCATCCCTACCAACCCGCTATTCCTTAAGATGTGGTCTTGAAGGTCCCAGGACTGCACCCGAGAGGCCACAAAAGCATAGGCAGACACGTCCTCCGCCGAACAAAGACCAAGCCCTCCCAACCGAATCGGCAAAGACGCTAACCGCCATTGAAAATCCCCAAAGAACGCCCCTCCACAAACCACAATATCTTCCGCCGCTTCACGAAGGCCTTTGTCGAAAATGGATACAGCCTCATTGGCCATGGCCGGTGGACATGTCCGAAGGCCAAACAACAGTTTGGCAACGCCCATACATGAACGGAGCAACAAAAGTTCACTTTGGGGGTCCCTCAACTTCTGCAGAGAGAGCATTAGTTCTGTTGCCTTCTTAGCCCTTTTAATGACCAAAGAGCTAATATACCCCCCATCCCGACTGACGGCCCCTCCTAGGAGCTTAACACCTCCCTCTGGTCTCCCTATCTCGCTAGGAAATAAACCAGGCTTCTCTTTCGCACCGTTGCACGATGGCCAAAAAACTTCAGATTTCTTAATATTAAGCGTAAGACCCAAATTCGGTCCCTCAGCTCGGATGATATCAAAGGCCTTAGCCACTTCATTGGCCTCTCCCATAATCGTACCATCATCCAGGTACCAAGCATGGAATGGAAGGGAACAACACTCCTCCAGTCGACGAACCAATGGGTGCAGGACAAGCGCGAAAAGAAGCGGCCCTAATGGGTCCCCCTGCTGGACCCCGGTGGATGCCCCCATACAAGTATCACCCACATAAAGCCTAGCAGGTTGGGCATAAAGAAACTGAACCCAAGGGTAAATAGATGGGCAGCGAACGCTCACCTCCCGCAAAAGAATCGTCCTGTCAACTAAGTTGAAGGCATTCGAAAAGTCGACCGTGAGCATGACCATGGATCCTTTATCGTGAAACGCATTCAGAAACCTGTTCGCGCTGTGAAGGATGGCCTCAGCCCCATTGGGTACTCCAACCCCAAATTGATGATCACCCAAGTATGTCGCCATCTCCTTCCCGACTTTACGCATAGCTACTTTAGAGACTAACCTTCGCCAAATGCCCCCAACCGCCGCTCATCGGGAACCACCGGCGTCGGTAAATGTGTACCGTCTTGAGAGACGGTTGAACCGAAGGGTCATCCGTCTTGGGAAAGGTGACCCGTCTTTTTGAGACGGTTGAGCCGAAAAGTCAGCCGGCATTGATAGACGTGAACCGTCTGGGAGACGGTTGAACCGAAGGGTCAGCCGTCTTGGGAAACGTGAACCGTCTAGGAGAGGGTTCTGACCCGTCTGGAGAGAGACGGTACATCTCGGGATCAGAGACGCCACGTGTTGGCTTGCAATTGGCTATAAAACCAAACCGTCTCGGAGACGGTTCAGGCTTGTTGGGAGCCGTGTCCCGTCTCTCCAAAGACGGTGGAGAGGGCTATTTGTGCAAAATGCCCGGTCAACGGGCTATATTGGTCATTTTCCCTATTAAATTTCAATTAAGAAAAAGAGTGGCTGTTGGCCTGTTGTTAATTGGTTGAGATAATGAATGAGGGATTTGATTGTTGAAACCTTGCCCCTTCCCTCGTGAACTTTTAGGAATTTGATTGTTGAAACCTTGCCCTTTCCCTCGTGAACTTTTTTCATGCCTCCTACCTCCTGACCACATTTAGCGCCCATTCACAAGGTGGGGAGCTGTGTGGAGGGCGCGAAAGAGGCTTAAGAATGCCCTTTAACGCCCTTTCACCTTGCCACTAGATCTAAACAGTCACAAAAGAGCTATTTTTACACTTGGAAGGCTCCACCTTGGGTCTCTTGAGCCTACTCCACTGCATAGTACATATATTACTTAAAACATCATTGACAAAAGGAAATATTGGTACCTCCATAATCCATAGGGCCCGGCACATAGTGTGGTATGAGGTAGCATAAAGATATAATAACATATTATAAAGGCCCTGTCTATTTCAACCCCTCCACTTCTATTTTCACCCTCTTGAAAGCACCTCGCTTAGGCCTAAGCGAGACGCTTTCTTTACTTTTTAACTACCTCGGTACGAGGTCAGAAAAAACTGATTTTTGACTCGAAGCGCCTCGCTTAGGCTTAGCGAGACGCTTCGGATAAATTTTTATTTTTTTTTAATTTTTTGGTCTTTTGAGTTAGTTTTTTTTTGCAGTCAGACGTTTTTCAAAAGAACATTTTTTATGTCAATGGGAGGGTAAAACAAAATCGTCAATCCGACTGTTGATTTCTTTCTGCAACAAGGAACAAAATGTCAGCTTTTTCCTGCCACCTTTCAATCTCACTATCCAACAACTGAATTTTACTTGCTTGCATGAAAAATTTATTTTAATTGTTCGTTTGACAAACGTCTGGCTAACCTGTCCAGTTATCAATCTCACTGTCCAACAACTGAATTTTACTTGCTTGCATGAAAAGTTTATTTTAATTGTTCGTTTGACAAACGTCTGGCTAACCTCTCCAGTTTATCAATCTCACTGTCCATCAACTGAATTTTACTGTAATGATCAGGAACATTCCAAATAACTGTTCAATTTCAGCTTTTGTTTAACTATTTTAGCAACTTCCATAGAGAAGTTATCAATCTTACTTCTCACTGTCCATGTTTACCTTCAACGTCCAACGGTAATGAGTAACCTACTAACCTCTATAATAGACTTCATTTATTCTTCTTCATCTTTTTCTACTTGAAGTGCAGAGTAGTAACCCTTCATCTTCTCTTGTCGGAGAGATATCTGTCAACGATGAAAGAGGTATATGTACAATGATGTGATTTGTTTTAGATAAGGAGGTATATGTACAATGAACTTTTTACGCTAAATAAAACTTACACACAACTTTTTGCTCTAGTGGTGTGGTCTACCTTTTTGCAAAAAGACTTTTAGTCTTGGTGGACTTCTATTGTTTCGGGTTCCCTTTCATCGTTGACAGATATCTCTCTGAGATGATAAAGGTAGATCATGGAAAGTTCAACTCAAGAAAACAAAGATGAAACCGATTAATGTTCTTTATATATGAATAGTGACCCTCTGGCAATCATCGTTGGTATTAATGGCAAGATATGTGGCTTTAGTCCTTTACGCAGGTTTGCCAGAGGGTCACTATTCATACACACAACTTTTATGTTCTTTATATATGAATAGTGACCCTCTGGCAAACCTGCGTAAAGGACTATATGTGGCTTTAGTCCTTTACGCAGATTTGCCAGAGGGTCATTATTCATACATAAAGAACATTAATCGGTTTCATCTTTGTTTCTTGAGTTCAACTTTCCATGATCTACCTTTACATTATTATTATTATTTACATTATTATCGTATTTGCAACTTAGTTCCTTTCTCTCGAAAAGTAATTAAAAACACTTAAAAATGAATTAAAAACAATTGTTGCGAGTTAGGTTTAGTCGGAGGACCACGTACAATGATTCATCAAAGTTGTACAAAGCTGGATGTTTTTACTGGAAAACCAAAACGAGCAATAAACGAAGCGAAACAGAGAGATATAATTTTCTTGGCTTGGAAACAACTTAAAAGAACCAAAAATGAATTAAAATTATTTTTTGATGATTAACAGATAATTTTAAAGAATTAAAAGAAATTCAATTTTTTTTAAAAAAATGCCAAAGCGCATCGCTTTGGTCAAAGCGAGGCGCTTGTGGTCTAATCAAACCACTCAAGCGCCTAGCTTTGGCCTTTTTTTTTAAAAAAAATTGAATTTCTTTTAATTCTTTAAAATTATCTGTTAATCACCAAAAAATAATTTTAATTAATTTTTGGTTCTTTTAAGTTGTTTCCAAGCCAAGAAAATTATATCTCTCCGTTTCGCTTCGTTTATTGCTCGTTTTGGTTTTCCAGTAAAAACATCCAGCTTTGTACAACTTTGATGAATCATTGTACGTGGTCCTCCGACTAAACCTAACTCGCAACAATTGTTTTTAATTCATTTTTAAGTGTTTTAATTATTTTTCGAGAAATGATAATTTTCAGATATTACAGATCATGGTGTTACCAAGCATGTCAAGAAATGATAATTTTCAAATATTGCAGATCAAGGTGTTACCAAGCATGTCAAGAAATAATAATTTTCAAATATTGCAGATCAAGGTGTTACCAAGCATGTCAAGAAATGATAATTTTCAAATATTGCAAGTCCAAATCATTGTACGATGTCTTTTTCAGAGGACCTCGACTCTTGAGATGTTGCAGGTGTTTGAAAAGTTTGAACTGAAATTGAACTGTTACTTTCAAGTTTCTTTACAATCAATGAAGACAACTTTTCAGTTGTTATCCGAGAGATAGCGGTCAACGATGAAGATAACCTGATAGTGGATACCATGGATCAGAGAGATTTAAGCTAATCAAACTCATATCTCAAGCCGGTGCAAGTTATGTTGTAGCATCTTTGATCATTTTCTTGTAATTACTTTCAAGTTTCTTTACAATCATTGAAGGCAACTTTTCAGTTGTTATCCGAGAGATAGCGGTCAACGATGAAGACAACCTGAAAGTGGATACCATGGATCAGAGAGATTTAGGCTAATCAAACTCATATCTCAAGCCGGTGCAAGTTATGTTGTAGCATCTTTGATCATCTTCTTGTAATTATTTTCAAGTTTCTTTATAATCATTGAAGACAACTTTTCAGTTGTTATCCGAGAGATAGCGGTCAACGATGAAGACAACCTGATAGTGGATACCATGGATCAGAGAGATTTAAGCTAATCAAACTCATATCTCAAGCCGGTGCAAGTTATGAAATGACACATGCAGAATGTAATGTCATGCACAATGTGTACTCATAGTGACATCGAACACTTTATATGAGTAAAACTATCGCTTTACAGTGCCGAAAACGACTATCGTCACTCTGTATGGGTGGCTTCTTAGCGCCGATCCTACTGTCGATTTCTTTTCCACAACCATTGCTCCAACATAACTTATTAGTTTCAGGTTTATAACAATCTCACTCTCCATCCAACACAGGGTTCACTAACAGTGGTGTGGTCTACCTTTTTGCTTATGATCTAACACCAAATCTCATTATCTGTCAACGATGAAGGCAACCTGAAAACAACCGGATGATTGGTAGCTATAGGTAAGAACATTGTGGATGAGGATTGTTTTATCTTCCCATTGATTTCAAGTATGTTGCCTTCATCGTTGACAGATATCTGGTCTTCAGAGTTTCCAACCCCTAATACATTCATCAAAGGATATTCATGTGAGAATGATTTCGTACAAGATTCCTATGCAAGCAAGTCAAATTCAGTTGTTAGACCAACTTGAGATATGAGTTTGATTAGCTTGAATCTCTCAAGCCGGTGCAAGTTATGTTGTAGCATCTTTGATCATCTTCAAGGTGGACTTAAGCACCTGAACGGGAAGTTGAAATTTTGAATGATGTTCGTCGACTGCACCGAATCTAGTCTTCAAGGTACCATGGATCAGAGAGATTTAAGCTAATTAAAAAAAATTGGAAACACAAAGATGGAAAAACCCACTAAAAAGCCTAAAATTTTGGACCCTAACACACACAAGACGAATGTTGCAACATGAGTTCGACCAAGATGACACACGAAGCTTTAGACTCTAACCGGATCCCTTGATTGCCGCATTTAATGAAATTTAACGTGCATACCGCATTCGGATTCTGATTGCACCGAATCCAGTCTTCAAGGTGGACTTAAGCACCTGAACGGGAAGTTGAAATTTTGAAGTTGTTTTGTGGTGTGGATCAGACGAGGACTTGCCTGTGTCTTGGAAACACAAGGATGACAGATGACACACGAAGCTTTAGATTCCAACCGGATCCAAGTATTGCCGCATTTAATAAAATTTAACGCGCATACCGCATTCATTGACTATACGTGGTTGATGATGTCAAGTTTAAGTCATTGACAATGATTAGGGTTATTACTTTGTTTTTTAAATTTTTTTAACTTTTTATAATTATTAAATTAAAAAAAAAAATAAAAAAACCCAACTCAAAACATCAAAACAACTACCAAAATAAATTACCCCCTTGAAGCGCCTCGCTTAGGCCTAAGCGAGGCGCTTCGAATTTAAAAATCAGCTTTTTCTGCCCCTCGTACTGACCTCCTCGAATTGAGTTCAAAGCGGCTCGCTTAGGTCTAAGCGAGGCGCTTTAAGGGGGGTAAAAATAGAAGGTGGGGGGTTTAATTAGAACGGTCCTATTATAAAGGAAGAAAGTTATGAAAAAGACTAAGGTGCTGTTTGTTTTTTCTGCATGAAAAGGTCTGCAGTCTGCGGACCACATCTGCAGACATCTGTAGGAGAAGAGGTAGACCAAAGGTCTGCAGCCTGCAAGAAGAAGACTGTTTGTTTGTTAATGTCTGCAGGCTGCTGAAATAAACTGAAATTTAAATAAATTGATTTTTTACAACATTCTGGTGGTAGACGACGGTGGGTGGTGGTGGTGGACGGTGGTGGTGGACGGTGGTGGTGGATGATGGTGGTGGTGGTGGTGGGTGGTGGTGGACCGTGGTAGGTGGTGGTGGACCATGGTGGTGGTGGACGGTGGTTGGTGGTGGTGGTGGTCGGTGGTGGTGGTGGACCGTGGTGGTGGTGAACGATGGTAGGTGGTGGACCCTGGTGGTGGTGGACCGTGGTTGGTGGTGGTGGTGGACCGTGGTGGTGGTAGACGATGGTGGTGCTGGGTTGTAGTGGTGGGTGGTGGCGGTGGACCATGGTGGTGGTGGTGATGGACCGTGGTGGTGGTGGACCGTGGTTTTTGGTGGTGGTGGACGGTGGTTGGTGGTGGTGGTGGACCGTGGTAGTGGTGGTGGTGGTGGGTGAGGAGAAGAGAAGTGGAGAAGACCTTTGAAGACCTTATAAGACTTTGGAACAAGTCTGCACCAAGAAGAGGTCAGGAAGACCTTTTTAAGTGAAAGGTCTTCCAAAAAATAAACAATCTGCAGACCTCAAACGTCTGTGCGCGTCTGCGTGGCGCAGACAAAAGAGATCAGAAGTGCTTCTGATCAAAAAATAAACAGCACCTAATTTTCTCCGTGTACTAGAGATAAACAATTTTGGGAAAATGGCCAAAATAGCCCGTTGACCGGGCGTTTTGCACAAATAGCCCTCTCCACCCTCTTTGGAGAGAGGGGTCACGGTTCCCAACATGCCTGAACCGTCTCCCGAGAGGCTTCCCACTTCAGCCAACAGAGGACCGCCACGTGTCATTGTTGATCCCGAGACAGACCTGAACCCCCTTTATCTCTCCTCACTCTCTCTCTCCCTTTCTCTCTCCTAAACTCCCTTTCTCTCTCCTCACTCTCCGAGAGGCTTCCCATATATTGTGTACAACTTCTCACCTACTTGTACATTAACGCCGGAGATACAATACCTAACGACGACGAAAACTGTTACCGTTGGAAACACTTCCGTCTATGTTTCCACTAACGGAAGATGATACTATAGACGACGATGAGCTCGTTGACGGAGACGACGTCGTTTCAGTCACTGTCTTGTTTAATAAACACTTATTTGGTAGAATTGATTTATCTTCCGGTGAGTTACAAAACCTAGAGATAAACAGCAAAACGAAATTCAAAAGCACGAAGAAGTAGATGAGGGACGAAGGTGCTGTAGCAGGACTCTTTGTCGCTCGATTGCTTTTTCCATCTTCGCTTCTAATAATAAGCTAATAATAATAATAATAAGATTTATAAGGAAGTAGAATTAGAATCAACGATGAGGAGCAGGCAGCGATGTCGATATTTATAGGGGAAAGAAAGAGAAGAGGAAAGTAATTTAGATTGTGTGAAGAAAGGGTTACAACATAGGGATGTGTGATACTTATCATCTTTGGAGTCACGTCATATGCCCCTCATCCTTCCGGTGAGTTCTCCGTCTTCTCCGACGAAGTTTACTGTTTTTTTTCTTGTTCTTCGTCTTCACCGGAGACGTCTTCCGAGACGTCACCGGAGGCGTCTCTGAGACGTCACCGGAGGCGTCTGAGACGTCACCGGAGGCGTCTCTGAGACGTCACCGGAGACGTCTCAGGTCTGTCTCACGTCTCAGGTCTGTCTCGGGATCAACGTCGACACGTGGCGGTCCTCTGTTGGTTGAAATGGGAAGCCTCTCGGGAGACGCCTCAGACGTGTTGGGAACCGTGACCCCTCTCTCCAAAGAGGGTGGAGAGGGCTATTTGTGCAAAACGCCCGGTCAACGGGCTATTTTGGCCATTTTCCCATCGTTGGTGATTGAGAAACATTTCTAAATAGCAGTAGGTGATTAACACTGTATACATTTTGTTTGTAATCATTATACCGACTAAATATCTTAATAATTTGTAATATCTTAATTAACATATTTGGATTTAATTGCTCATTATCCGTATCTGGTTGCAATTTATTGTCAACTTTTGTTCATTTATTTAATACTGCAATTCGAACAAACAACTGCATACATACTATGCTATAGAGTATAGAAACATTAGATGAGACGATCAGGGGCGGATCCAGCACACAACCAGGGGGTGCGGACGTTGCGGCTCAACTTCGAGCGCGTAGTGGAAAATTAGTGGAAAATTTGGTTTTTTATTACGAAATTTGAAAAACGTTGCTATTAAAATGAAAAACGTTACTACTGAAAAATGTTTCTAGATCCGCCACTGGAAACGATGAATTTGGTCTTACACGGGCCCGGGGCGTAACCGGTTGCAACTTATTGTCAACTTTTGTTCATTTATTTAATACCGCAATTCGAACAAACAAGGCCTTAACACCGCCTCTGAGGAGTGAATCTTCATTTTTTGGTTTATGACGTGAAAATTTTAACGCAAAAAATGGGCCTAAAATTTTCTTTTTTGGGGAGCAAATTAAGGGGCATGCTATTTGCACAAAGCCTTATTTTATCTGTACAACCCTATACGACTCGTATAGGACTATATGGCCCGTATATGGGTCGTAGAGGCCTATATGGGCTGTAGAGTTTTTTTTTTTTTTTTTTTTTTTTTTTTTTTTTTTTTTTTTTTTTTAAGATTGTGTTGGAATAGATGTGTTGGGTTTGTCCTTTACGAGCCGTAAAGGTCTATACGGTCCATAGATAAACAACCTCTACGTCCCATAAAGAACCTCTACGATCCTTCCCCAAACCATCTACGCCCATAAAGGTCTCTACGGCCCGTTTATGGGCACCATCTACGGCCCATAGGGGCGTGTTGTCTATTAGTTTTAAGCATGTTATTTGAGTTTTTCTATAATTTTTTTTCATTTCTTATTATAAAGGTAAAATAGCATAAACAACAATTTTTTTTTCATTTCATATGTAACATATTGGGTTTTCTTTGTTTGTGTGAGCCTATAAGATTGTTACGGCTGCATTTCTGCTACTTGATATTAGGTTAACAATTTATGGTTAGGATAAAGATGTCTAAGGTATTGATTTTTGTTACTTTTGATTGTTCCAATAGTAACTTTAATTGGATGGATAAGTCATTTCTTCAGTTTTGTTGGTTTAATTTAATAGCTTTTGAGGAATAGGACCAACAATTATATTATTATATGATGATCATATGATACAATTTGTTCATGGTAGGATGATTATATGGGCTTTATTGTCATCGTATGATAACACCGATAAATATTTATTACCATTTCATCATCCTATGATGATCATAGTGGTTTCATTGTCATGATATGATAACCCGTATGGGTTATCATTATGATTTAATCATCATATTATGATAATACAAGTTTCTTGTGATCATGTGATACAATTTGTTCATGGAAGGATGATTATATGGGCTTTAATATTGCCATCGTATGATAACATTGATAGATAATTATTACCATTTCATCATCCTATGATGATCATAGTGGTTTCATTGTCACGATATGATAACCCGTATGGATTATCATTATGATTTAATAATCATATAATGATAATACAGATTTCTTGTGATCGTATAACATATGCTTAAATGAATTTTTTTTTTATAAAAAAAACTCAAATAACATGCTTAAAACTAATAAACATCACTTAAAAAAACATAACTACGACCCGTATAGGCCTCTATGGGCCGTTTATGGGCACCATCTACGCCCCATAGGGGCGTGTTGTCTATTAGTTTTAAGCATGTTATTTGAGTTTTTCTATAAATTTTTTTTCATTTCTTATTATAAAGGTAAAATAGCATAAACAACAAAATTTTTTTCATTTAATATGTAACATATTGGGTTTTCTTTGTTTGTGTGAGCCTATAAGATTGTTACGACTGCATTTTTGCTACTTGATATTAGGTTAACAATTTATGGTTAGGATAAAGATGTATATTAGGTATTGAATTTTGTTACTTTTGATTGTTCTAATAGTAACTTTAATTGGATGGATAAGTCAATTCTTCAATTTTTTTTGTTTTAATTTAATAGCTTTTGAAGAGTAGGACCAACAATTATATTATTTTATGATGATCATATGATACAATTTGTTTATGGTAGGATGATTATATGGGCTTTATTGTCATCGTATGATAACACCGATAAATATTTATTACCATTTCATCATCCTATGATGATCATAGTGGTTTTATTGTCATGATATGATAACCCGTATGGGTTATCATTATGATTTAATCATCATATTATGATAATACAGGTTTCTTGTGATCATGTGATACAATTTGTTCATGGTAGGATGATTATATGGGCTTTAATATTGCCATCGTATGATAACACTGATAGATAATTATTACCATTTCATCATCCTATTATGATCATAATGGTTTCATTGCCACGATATGATAATCCGTATGGATTATCATTATGATTTAATCATCATATAATGATAATACAGATTTCTTGTGATCGTATAACATATGCTTAAATGAATTTTTTTTTATAAAAAAAACTCAAATAACATGCTTAAAACTAATAAACATTACTTAAAAAAAAACATAACTACGGCCCGTATAGGCCTCTATGGGCCGTAGATGGTGCCCATAAACGGGCCGTAAAAACCTTTATGGCCCGTAGATGGTTTGGGGAAGGATCGTAGAGGTTCTTTATGGGACGTAGAGGTTGTTTATCTACGGGCCGTATAGACCTTTACGGCCCGTGGGGGACAAACCCAACACATCCATTCCAACACATTCTTTAAAATAAAATCATGTACGGCCTATATAGGCCTCTACGGCCCATAAAGACCCATATACGGGCCGTATAGCCCTACACGACGCATAAAGACCCATATGTACCTGAACCAATGATTGGCAATCCTTGCCAATTATTGGGAAACATTTACGGGCCATATAGCCATTTACAGCCCATAAAGACCCATATACGGCCCATATAGCCTTATATGGGTCGTATAGGGTTGTGCAGATAAAATAAGGGTGATTCTATCTAGACATCCCCCTTAGAAACC
Source organism: Ambrosia trifida (assembly GCA_028751855.1). Taxonomy (NCBI): domain Eukaryota; kingdom Viridiplantae; phylum Streptophyta; class Magnoliopsida; order Asterales; family Asteraceae; genus Ambrosia; species Ambrosia trifida. The sequence continues at coordinate 41,691,803 of CM054123.1, read as the reverse complement.
CTAGACACCCCCTGGACGGACTGTGGAGGCCACAATGGGCCGTGGAGAAAAAAATGGAAAAAGACGAGTCGTGGTTGATCAAAAAGGTCAAAAAAGACGGCCGTGGAGGCCCCCACGGTCCATCTTCGTACGAGGTACGAGGTGTCAGTTTGAACTCCCTGCAAAAGCAGGGAGTTCAGACTGAAAAGTTTGAAAAAAGGTGCATAACCATAGGCCGTGGAGGCCCCCACGGTCCGTAAAAATGTGTCAGGTTTGCACATTTAAACCCTAGATGGCCCATCGAGGCCTCCACGGCCCGTCTGTTTTTACATTTAAACCTAAACGGGAACATATCCTTCCTCATTTCAAACAAACTTTCAAAACATCACCACCACTATTCTCTTGACCCATCTCGACTTCCCAGTCTCACGATGTCATATTTACATAGTTTTTCAACCGATGAGCTGTCTCCGAACGAGTCTTACGTCTCTGAAAGCTTTTTCGGACCCAGGGTTTAAGTAGTAGAGGACGAGGATGTTAAATCCGGGCTTCGTGGCAATGACAAGAAGATGTTGCCCGATCTGAACCAGGAATATGTAGAGGAAGAGGAGTCATTTTCCGTGCCACCAAGCTACCCGCAGTACACAAACGGGACTTACCATTCGCACGGGAGTGGTGCTAAGGACTTCAAGGAAGGTGATAACGGCTTTGCGGAAGATGATGATAACGAAAAATGTGCTTCTGAAGGTATTGACATAAAAGTGGAACCTAACCAAGTTGTTTCGGCTTTGAGGAATAAGTAAATCGAAAGAATATGAGCTTGTTTTAACATACCGAGATGACGAACCGAAAAGCAATCGAAATGGACCGAGAATGGTGGATATCTTCCACAATATGGTTCCTAAAATACTTGTAAGGCTCGTGTATGGCTACTTGTGGTGATTCAAGATCGATTTTGGGTCAGGTGGGGGCTGCTTGGGGTCGGCCAAGTGCAAGAAGGGAAGAGGTGCAGGTGTGGTTGTTTTAATGAGTTGAATGAGTGTTGTGTAGCAAAACAAAAACTCTTGGACATATATATATATATATATATATATAGCTGAGAGTGAGGGAGGGCGGTAGGAGGGTTGTGGTTTCTTTAGTAAGGTCAAACACTATGGGTTTTTGTTGTGCAAAAAAGTGGTTTCTATATTCATGCTAATAGTTGACCTAGGGAAACTAGTTGGTGCATGCTTCATTTGGATCTTTCCTAGCTAATTTTTGGGGCTTGTGGGGAGGCAAAAATGGAAGTCAAACAAGTCTAGGGGTGATGGTGGAGATTGGACATGAAGCCAAGTTGATGTAAGACCTTGATTAGAGTGTTTGGATGGTTATGTAAGCTATTATGTAGTCATACATATACATATGTATATGCCGTGAGGGAGAGATGGGGGTGTGGGAGGTTGTTCTTGATTTCGGTTAGTCAAACTCCATGGGAGTTTGTAGTGCAAAAAGGTGTTTCTATTGACTAGCAATGGAAGCATGCTTACCTTGGGAAGGCAAATGTGGCAATTCTAGAAGGTCAAACATGGGCAAGAGGATGGTGTAGGGTGGCTATCAATCCTTATTAGTGATATTGTTAGGTAGATGTGCATGTGTAAGACATCTGGTTTCTAATGAGCATACACAAATATATATATATATGTATATTTTCAAGTTTTGATCACACACATATCGCATATGTATGCATGTATGTATATAACATGGTAGGTTTTGTCTTGTTTTAGATAACTTACACATATGTATTTGCATAATAAAAACATAGTTTTGGTTCCATAAAATATTATGTGAAAATCCATGCGTTGGTTTGTACTTGTTGATCCTTATGACGGTCATTGTATTCGAGCAGAGTTATTTCACATAATCGACGCGCACCGATACACTTAGTCTAAGCACATAGTGAAGCAAAACCAGTTAATTGTACGATCTTGGCTGGTCAATTTAGCGGGTGTCACAATTATATATTTCTTAATAAAAATATTATTTTTATTCAATAATTAATTAGTTTTACCAGTTTATTCGGTTAAAAAAAATGTAAAACCAAAAACCAAACCAAACACCAAATTCATTGTTCGGATCGGTTTTTTTAGTTACGGATACGGTTCGGTTTACGGTTTTTATTTGGTGTTTGGTTTTTCTGAACACCCATAACTGGATTGTTGAGAAGATGGTGATCAAACACACTAGAATGAACACACCACTGTATGTTGGTTGTCTTGTAGAATTCAAAATTTTTAATAAAAGAAGATGCGAATTATAGACAAAAGATATGTGTAAATCAGTTAATTATTTGAAATCCCCCACTTATGGCTCAATGGTTGTCAGCTCAAATCTCCTTTGGGAGACTTTGAGTTCGATTCCCATAAGCTCCATTTGGGGGTATTGCCAAGTGATGGTCGAAACTAGCCTACTTGTAGGTGCCAGGTTTGATTCTGATGGCCCCCCGGTTTTCTACTACCGTGCATTTACTCCAGAGAGGCTTGTCTCTTGTGGAGGGTGCAACATCTGTCAAGTGGCAGGTGGCGGGAAATTTTCCGGGTGGAAGCCTTAGTGCCCCTTATGCGCAACCTCGACTCGCTTGTGGGCCGGCCACTCTCGTGTCAGCGTGGGCCCGATTAAGACAACATAGTCTGACCATTGGAGAGTGGCTAGGGGACTCACCTTCTGGGGGGTTGTGATGATCTCTGCCACAACATAGAAAATTCGCCTTCCAAAAAAAAGTTAATTATTTGAAACCAAATCCCTATAATCACTCAATAATTAAAAACATATTAAATTAATAAATTGATTGATTTATGTATAATTACCTAATTAATCTTTAGATTAATCAACCCTAGTGCCACATGTCGTTTTGAGAGTCCTTATCCTTCTCACAAATTATTCCTTTGTATAGGAACCCTTATCTATATATATGGGGGAATGATAAATTGTAAACCCTCCCCAGTTAAGAAAACTTTGCAAATCTCATCTCAACCATCCATTACCTTCAATCTATGGTTCACATTTAATATGCTTATTTCTTCTTTTTATGAACATTAAGATAACATATTAAAGTACCATAAGGGTATGCTTGTCCATCCACACCTTCTCTCTTTTCTATGACATACAACATATTAAAGTATAAAAGTAAGATCATTTCTTCTCTTTTCTTTCATTTTGTTCTCCTATTTGTTCTCTTTTCTCTTGAATATCTTTTCTCTCTCTTCTATTTTTTACCTTTAAAATCAAATTTTTTACCTTTAAATAGGTAACAGATTTGTCATATTTGTCTGTAGTATCTTCTATGTTACGTTGTAACATATTGTATATATCATTTGTATTTATCTACATTGTTACTGTTGGATCAGTAATGCTCTTGATGTATTGCTTGCTAGTGAACACTTATGTGTTTAGCAAGTTCAATCAGATTTGCACAGCGAAATGAGTAAGTAAAGTTACACTATCAACAGGAGTTATTATTCCTCCTTGATGTTTGAAAACTAAAGACAAGTTTACTGAGAATCTAAGTATTGAATGTGAATGATAATAAATACTCAAATAGATTCTCAATAAATGAAATGGAAATAACAATAATAAGCTTTGAAGGATTTCAGTTTCAATTAAAATCAAGTCTGTAACAAGTTGCAACAAGTTGCATTCTTGGAACTTGCACAAAAAGATAAAGTAATACTAAACAAATAAACTACTGAAACATAAGGCGGTGGAAAGATTCTGGTATAAGTGCTGATGAATGACAAACTACTGATGAGTAGTTTGTCTTCAGTAGTTCTTCAGTGAACTTGTCTGGTTAGACTTCAGAACTTCTGATACTTCTTCTTCAGTACTTGTTGAATCCTTCTTCAGTACTTTAGTCTTATTTCTTCAGTAGTTCTATACTTAGAATATTTGCAGAAGTATGAATTAGACTAAGGTTTACAAAAGTGGTTTCCTCAATCCTTTTTGTCCTAACAGTTACATTTATAAATAGCATTTGTTAAACAACTACAATGTTACGGGTCTACATTATTTCATTTGTAAATAACATTTGTTACATTATTGCAAACATATAACCGTACCAATTATGTTGCTTATTTATATGTAACAACTTATGTTACCTAAGAATGTTAAATATATAATTTAAAATGTTACACAGTCCGTCACATATAAAACTTAGCAAAATAACGACATATAATTTACAATGTTACAAATTGTACTTCTTTCTCAAATGCTACAGCTTATACTTCCGATGTTAGATATATGTAACATGATTGGGATTCAGAGAATTAAAAAAATACATTAGGAAATAAAAAAAATACAATAACAAATCTGTTATAGATCGAATGATACATATGTAACAAGAAAAAAGCTTTACTAAGATGCCGAAACAAAAAAAATGTTCATTGTAACAAATCATCTCATGTTCTTCTCACCGTTCATCAAAACCCCATCTACACAACTGTAACAAAAAATTACATTTAAAATTTGTAATCTTTTTTACTTATTTTTATGATTAATTACATTTAAAAAGGAACTCTAATGATCTGGTTTGTCCGTGTTAAAATACAAACCTATCCATTGTTGATCCATGTCTGAAAAAGGTATAATTCACATGAAAAAAATGCATACATTTAGAACATAGAAAAAGAACTCGAACCAAAAAGTGTTTCTGTATCACCCAAACCCAACCCAGTTTTGAAGACCGCCAGCTTACCACCACCCTTACCTCTCAGTGACCGGGTCTCTCTCTCTCTCTCTCTCTCTCTCTCTCTCTCTCTCTCTTCCAACAGTCACTCGGGTCTTTGTTGTGGTTGTTACCCAGATACGACCGCCACAAAATGGGTCTTTGTTACAGATCGGACCACCATAAAAACGGGTGACAGATCCGTAGGCCTTGCATCTTTGTTACAGATCCGACCACCTTGATTCAGGATGTCGTCCTCTACATGTTGCCAAACACCACCTTCAAGAACACCGACATCTCCCGTTGCCATCACCTTCTCCAACAACACCGCGTCACCATCGGTTCCCACCCTCCCATTTGTACCACCACGGTTCCTACCCTCCCAACATCAAAATTCATCATTCCCACTAGGTTGTAACATTTCGCATTAAAATTCTATGTACGTTACGACTATTATTGAATAAAACGTCGAATTTTATCATTTATCGTTCCTTTTAAAAATATTTCGTGACGCATTTGGACCCCTAGTACCATACTATAAACATATATTAGTGTTAAAGTGGTGTTTTAATGTCAAAAAAATAATAATAATTGCCTAGGCCGGGGTTCGAACCCGTGCCCTAGGCCGGTTCTTTTACACACAAATAGCCCAACCATCTGGTCCACACAACTTATTTGTCTCATATCTCAAGCTTTTAATTATATATGAATACTGATTTGTAACAGTTGACTCGAGAAGTCAACCTGCGAACCCAATTATCCATATTTAGCATTACAATTCGCGATTTTAATCCCTGATATTGTAATACTCGTGATTGGTTGACTGACTCGCGTCTATTACACGCCAATTAGCTATTATAACATTCCAAATTGAGTCCAATCATCGCGTCATTGTCTTTAATCGGGTCAAACATTACCATTTCGAACACACGAACCTCCCACTATAAATTGAGGCCTTCACCACGACCTACACTCGCCGAATAACCTTTCTCCTCTCTAAATTTCTGATAACAAACCCTCAATCTTATACCTTTGGTTCGCGTTTGACTTAAAGCTTTACCGAGCCTTCTATCACGATTTCTGTTTGTAAGTCTTAAATTTGTTTGTTGGTTTTAACCTTCGGCACCCTACGAACAATAGCCCATCATATCAGGGGCTATTGGTTGTTATTCTTGGTTATTAAGAAATCTAGGGTTCTTGCGATTGAAATTGGGGATAAAGCTTCTGTTCCTGCACGTTTATTATATAATCAGAAACAAAACAGACATAACCACTTATCTAGATCAAGTGGTTGTGTCGTCTGTTTGTAAACTTGGGTACGCGGGTTCGAGTCCCGTATCCCGCAACCTTTTCTTTTCTTTTAAAAGGACTATATATTTGCTTCAGGTATAACTATATAATTATTTCAAACCAAGTTAAATCGTTCTCAGGGTCTAGACCAGATGGTCTAGGCTTGTGATTTGAAGACTCTGACCCGGGTTTGACGCGGGTTCGAGCCTCACCATGTGCAAATTTTTTTTTAGAAACCTTTATACTTATACATTCATTTTATTTTTAAAAATAGTTTTAAAAATACTAAAAATGCTTTATAAATTCTACAAAATTTATTTTATGTTATTCAAATGATAAAATTTGTTGTCCAATTTTTAGTTTTCCAAAAATTATTTATTTATTATATATAATAAATATTACAAGTTTATTCTATTATAATTATAAAATTCGATAAAAATATCAAAACGATAATATAAATTTCCATAAAAATTATTCTGAGTTTATAAAACATTAAAAATTTCTGAAAGAATTTTTATTTTCGAAAAATCATTTATTTAATATTTTTAATCGATTTTTGTTATTTTAATCATAAATAAATCATAATAAATTCATTTTTCAGTATTTTTGCACCAAAATTTTATATAAATTATTTCTATCCATTTAGAACAGAAATACATATTTTAATTTAAAAATTCTTTAATTTTAATATTTTTAGATATTAAAGTTATATTTTGGCAAAATAGAAATAAATAGACTAAATATTCTATTTTTAAGAAAATAATTTTATAAAAATTATTTTCATACTTAAAACTTTATAATGTGATCATCCTTAATCAAAAACCTACAAAAAGACTTTTGTCTATTTATTTATCGAAATTCTTTTATTTATTAAACAATTTAATTAAATAATCAAACGAATACTTATCCCCAAATTAGGAACCCTAGAAAATACTTGTAGACTAGAAAGACTTAGACTTATTTATTACCTTATACATAGGGTAATACTTGGCAACGTTGGGCTACACATATTCTATTTCTCGAGACTTAACACTTTGCTAAGGTGAGTTTACGTAACCATGTTTACGCAATTCTTTATACTTGAAACTTTATACTTAAGCAATTCTACATACATGTCTAGTTGTAAACTTTAATGCCTCATGTTTTAGACAATTCTATTAGACTTAAACATAAACTTACATAATCATTAGCTATGGCCAAGCCGGCGATATTCAATGATAGATCTATTGGATTGACAATCCCACCTAGATTCGTTGACCATCTTTTATGGGGAGCGCGGGTGATTGTTATCGTTCCAACGTGATATTAAGGTGAACCGTGGATGACGGGATGGACCTAAACTTGTCGGAGGTTTGATTATATGCATACTATACTTCATGTTTATTCATGCAGACTTAAACTGTAACACCCCAACCGATGGCGGAAACATCGAGGTGTCACGTAGTGACGATTGTTCAATAGCTCATGGACTAAAAGTGTAAATATTTATACATTGATTGAATAATTTATTACATGAGAAAACAAAGATACAATGATTCCAACTAACTATTTAAACTGAAATACAATGAACCAAAATCTAAATAAGAATCCAAAAGCTTAAAAGTGATCTCATAACAACCTGAAACATGTACGAAAATAATTTGGTCAATAAAAAAATGTATTGGTGAGCATACCCTGTTTTGAATAAATATAGTAGAAAAATGTTTCGCAATTCACGTGTTATACTGTCTACAATTTAGTGTTCAAGCTATGTACAAATGCTACCCAAAATCAAACCTTTCGTTCAAGGAATCAAGAGTCACATATATAAAGTATTCGCTCATAGTAGGCGATGAATAATCGTTCACACATAACAATAGTTAAGTACTATTTATTGCTATGCTAGGCCGCCCAGCGGTTAATGATTCAGGTCATAAGTACACACTATCAGCGAATCAACAAGTAAAACACATACAAGAATTGCGATTGTGAATATAGAATAAACCATGATTAAGTGAATGAAGTAATAAACGTACATGAGTCACCCCGAAAGTGTAAAACATGAAAAAGGGGAAAGATATACTCACATTCGACAATTAGTAACTTGACTAAGTGAGCGAGCATAAGCGAGCAAATCCAAATGTTTAACCTAAAGTTTAAAGTGTTCCCAAAATAAGTATTTAAACTTAAAAGTGTCTAGGGTTTCTATTCTAAGGCACTTAGGATGTTAGGTCTATATTTGGGTTTTTAAGTTTATCGAACATGGCGAAAATTATGATTTTTTTTTACTATCACGTGTTATAAAAAAAAATATAAGTTTGGTTTTTCTAACACATGCATTTTTCTAAGGTTAATAATATTAAGTTTAATTCATAAAAATATTTGAAATAATATTTAAGAAGTCTTTTATTATTTTTATATCAATAACAATTACACAAAATCATAAATAAACTAAATTCACTTTGAAAAATAAAAGTTTTTATGAAGAATCAAACCTACTGACTTAGAATTTCCCAAAATAATTTTGATAGAATTTTGGGGTTAAAATAGATTTATTATAAATTTTATTTGATTAAAGCTTATTAAAAAAATAAAAAAAATGATAACATATGAAAACGTGTTAAAACTGAGAAAAATGGTTATGAAAATTGTTCTAATATAATGGAAAATATTTCCACCAATTTTCATGACCAACGCATTATCATTGATGTAATATGAATTTAATATGGTTAAAACATATAAAAATCACTAAAAAAATATTATATAATGCCTAAAATGCCAAAATGGAGTTCTAAACTTCCTAAACAGCCATACGAATCACCATGTCAAATTTCATAATTTGAAGGTCAATAATAACGAGTTATGAATTTTTTTTAAAGTTCAAAAGATTTTTTATTAAAAAAATCCCAAATACTCCTAAGAACATCCTAACCTTAGAAATTCAATTGAAGCCCTTAAAGACTATAATTGACCAAACAAACATAGGGCTTTTGACCTACAAATGAAAACTAAGAGTATTGCAAAAAGGAATTGGAAAAACTTACAACGTAGCTAGTCCAACTAAGAAGAAAAGAAAACTGAATAATAGAATAATAAGCTTCCAAATTCGCCAATAATACGAGATAATGATCAAAGATTTCTTCGCAGAGATGATAGACAAGAAGAGATGAATTTTTGGTGGGATTTAGTAACAACTGAATTGTTGGTGAACTTGAAAATGGGTCAAGAACTAGTTTTTATATTAGTTTTTGGCTTAATTCATCATTAAACCAATCATAAAAGCTACTAATGGTTGGAGTTTGAAAGGTTCAACATTTATCATCATTATGTTGAGCTTAATTGTGCATTAAAATCGAATTCGAAACAGAAATGACCATAATCAAGTCTAAGACTCGTAACAGCTGCAGAGGACGGGTGCTCGAGTGTAAATGTGAGTATAAAACGTGTATACTTATAATTATATTTGATCTTTTTAGACTACAAGGGTTAAAGATGAACATTTTAAAATAGTTGAGGGACCAATTGTGTTCATTTACAAAAGTTGAAGGTGCAGATTGTCACAGTCTCCCCTACTTTAGAAAATTTCGTCTCGAAATTTGTTTCAAGTGGAGGTTACTATGAAATAAAAGGCGTTGTAAAAGTCAACTAGATTTTTCTTTAAAAAATTTTCATCACTTACGGATTGTCAAAAAAAAATAATAAATTAAAATGGTTGTCTAACACCTCAAAGTAAAAGTTTTAAAATCTTTTGACAGTTGACCCGACGTTAGAAAGTTAAGAGTTTAAATGAGAAATGTTTTGGGAATTTGTAACTGGTGAGGAAAAAGACACTGATGAAGGTAGTCTCCCCTACTTTATAAAGTTTATGATTAAAGTTTTATTAGGGTACGTAACAAGTCGAAAATGTAAAAGTACACAAGGTTTGCGTGTTCCGTAGAGGTGGTCAAAAGAGAGACTCCAAGAAGACGAATTAAAGCTCGTGTAGGAACATTCTTATCGAAAATGTTAGTTGCTTCTCAACGATTTAATGACGAGGTAATTATAAATAATGGGTAATAGGTAGGTTCTTGGTTAGACTCCTAGTCCGCTCCCGCAGTATCGTTTATGCTTATATATAGGGTGTACCGCAGCTGACCCACCACACTTCCGATACATTGGACTCGTACTGATTGTCTACCAATAGCCTAAATAGAATTACACACCACCCTCATGTACCTGTAAACCCATGATTGCGTTCCGGACCGTAATCATCGATTTACCTTACACTAAGGTGTTATGCTTTTCCATAACCTTAACAAGAAATAAATGCGTGCAACCAATATGTAATAGCCACTGTAATGAAATGATGTTCAATCAAGACATGGTTAGAGGTTCTTCCCTTCCGGGTTTTCCCTTTAACCGTAATGTGAATAACATGTAAGTATAAGACATGGTTAGAGGTTCTTCCCTTTCGGGTTCACCCTTAACCGGTAGTTTATGTTTACATCGTTGGCTTTAAACACTCATATTGATAGACTCTGAGATTTACACCGTTCCCCTCGGATTAAAGAAATACTCTAATCCGAGTCGTACGTGGGCACTGGCTTAGATCTCATACGAGTTATCAACTAGTATGTTTATTGGCCATGATGAAAAACAAAATAATGCATAGTATAACAGGGTTTTGCTCAAAACATAAAAGAAAATATGCATACCAAATATGCGTTCAAGTAAATATATAAGTATAGCATAAAATTCCGACTGAAAGAATAGTATAACATAAATCGAGTAAATCGTACAATTGCACAAAATGAAAGTAAACAAGTTGAATTAATGCAAATAGTCAATGTGAAAATAGTCACAAATAACGTGTTAGAAATAACTATAAATAAAAATGGTGCAAGAATAAAATAATGAAATTTACGGAAAATGAATGTGCACGGAACGGGTGTATAGCCTACTGGCATGTGAGTTAAAATCTAGTAATTTTACATATATGCGTTATACTGTAAAAGACATTTAGCAACATTCTGATAAAAAGATATGTCCATTGTTTTGTTAAACCAAAAGTTTTGCAACTGAAAAAGTATAAGTGTAAAAGGTAAATTTTCGCAGTTTACTCGACTTTGTGATATTGTTGAAAGAATAGTAGTGATGCATGAGAATAAATTTTTAGAAATCGAAGTGTGTTTTAGATTCAAAACAGGTTCATTTGCAAAATCTTCGTAAATACACATTTTCATGTGTTTACGAGAAGTCGAGTTTGAAAAATGTTATAAGGCTTATTATTAGTTGCAAATTTCTCTCGAAAATATATATTGGTTATGTCATATGAAAACAAAGGGTTACATTTGTCCTTTAAAATATGCAGTACAAGTTTGTAAAATGCAAAATGAAACCATTTCATGAACTATGTGTAATTCTAATGTGCTTTAAAAGACCATGATTTAAAATGACGTGAATGATAAGATTAAAGTATGTAATAGATTACCAACATTTAAGAAAATTCATAATCAACGAGATGTAGAAATAGATCCTTGAGATGTGGATTTCACTCCTAACTCAAAGATGTATTTCAAAATTGAAAACGATTGTGGAATGAAACCAATCACTAAGTTAAGGATATCACTCCCAGCTTAGTGGTTAAGTTTCTTTTTGAAGGAAATACTCTTTGAGGTGTGGATGTCACTCCTATCTCAAAGATATATTCCTAAGATAAATAACCTATAGAGGAGTGAAACTAATCATCAAGGTATGGATACCACTCCTAACTTGATGATATCGTTTCGTTTGTTAAATACAAGTGTCTTCTTCGTCAAGCAAAATACCGAAAGGATATCGAGAAAGAATCATAGCGAAAATATCTCGAAAGAAAATATAAGGATAAAGAGAAATAAATACGAGAGGACTCGTGAAAGTAAGCTTAGTTATAGACTAGGCTAAAAGGCATTCTAATAACCTAATTCCCTATAACCATGGCTCTGATACCAATCTGTAACACCCCAACCGATGGCGGAAACATCGAGGTGTCACGTAGTGACGATTGTTCAATAGCTCATGGACTAAAAGTGTAAATATTTATACATTGATTGAATAATTTATTACATGAGAAAACAAAGATACAATGATTCCAACTAACTATTTAAACTAAAATACAATGAACCAAAATCTAAATAAGAATCCAAAAGCTTAAAAGTGATCTCATAACAACCTGAAACATGTACAAAAATAATTTGGTCAATACAAAAATGTATTGGTGAGCATACCCTGTTTTGAATAAATATAGTAGAAAAATGTTTCGCAATTCACGTGTTATACTGTCTACAATTTAGTGTTCAAGCTATGTACAAATGCTACCCAAAATCAAACCTTTCGTTCAAGGAATCAAGAGTCACATATATATAGTATTCGCTCATAGTAGGCGATGAATAATCGTTCACACATAACAATAGTTAAGTACTATTTATTGCTATGCTAGGCCGCCCAGCGGTTAATGATTCAGGTCATAAGTACACACTATCAGCGAATCAACAAGTAAAACACATACAAGAATTGAGATTGTGAATATAGAATAAACCATGATTAAGTGAATGAAGTAATAAACGTACATGAGTCACCCCAAAAGTGCAAAACATGAAAAAGGGGAAAGATATACTCACATTCGACAATTAGTAACTTGACTAAGTGAGCGAGCATAAGCGAGCATATCCAAATGTTTAACCTAAAGTTTAAAGTGTTCCCAAAATAAGTATTTAAACTTAAAAGTGTCTAGGGTTTCTATTCTAAGGCACTTAGGATGTTAGGTCTATATTTGGGTTTTTAAGTTTATCGAACATGGCGAAAATTATGATTTTTTTTACTATCATGTGTTATAAAAAAAATATAAGTTTGGTTTTTCTAACACATGCATTTTTCTAAGGTTAATAATATTAAGTTTAATTCATAAAAATATTTGAAATAATATTTAAGAAGTCTTTTATTATTTTTATCTCAATAACAATTACACAAAATCATAAATAAACTAAATTCACTTTGAAAAATAAAAGTTTTTATGAAGAATCAAACCTACTGACTTAGAATTTCCCAAAATAATTTTGATAGAATTTTGGGGTTAAAATAGATTTATTATAAATTTTATTTGATTAAAGCTTATTAAAAAAAATAAAAAAAATGATAACATATGAAAACGTGTTAAAACTGAGAAAAATGGTTATGAAAATTGTTCTAATATAATGGAAAATATTTCCACCAATTTTCATGACCAACGCATTATCATTGATGTAATATGAATTTAATATGGTTAAAACATATAAAAATCACTAAAAAAATATTATATAATGCCTAAAATGCCAAAATGGAGTTCTAAACTTCCTAAACAGCCATACGAATCACCATGTCAAATTTCATAATTTGAAGGTCAATAATAACGAGTTATGAATTTTTTTTAAAGTTCAAAAGATTTTTTATTAAAAAAATCCCAAATACTCCTAAGAACATCCTAACCTTAGAAATTCAATTGAAGCCCTTAAAGACTATAATTGACCAAACAAACATAGGGCTTTTGACCTACAAATGAAAACTAAGAGTATTGCAAAAAGGAATTGGAAAAACTTACAACGTAGCTAGTCCAACTAAGAAGAAAAGAAAACTGAATAATAGAATAATAAGCTTCCAAATTCGCCAATAATACGAGATAATGATCAAAGATTTCTTCGCAGAGATGATAGACAAGAAGAGATGAATTTTTGGTGGGATTTAGTAACAACTGAATTGTTGGTGAACTTGAAAATGGGTCAAGAACTAGTTTTTATATTAGTTTTTGGCTTAATTCATCATTAAACCAATCATAAAAGCTACTAATGGTTGGAGTTTGAAAGGTTCAACATTTATCATCATTATGTTGAGCTTAATTGTGCATTAAAATCGAATTCGAAACAGAAATGACCATAATCAAGTCTAAGACTCGTAACAGCTGCAGAGGACGGGTGCTCGAGTGTAAATGTGAGTATAAAACGTGTATACTTATAATTATATTTGATCTTTTTAGACTACAAGGGTTAAAGATGAACATTTTAAAATAGTTGAGGGACCAATTGTGTTCATTTACAAAAGTTGAAGGTGCAGATTGTCACAGTCTCCCCTACTTTAGAAAATTTCGTCTCGAAATTTGTTTCAAGTGGAGGTTACTATGAAATAAAAGGCGTTGTAAAAGTCAACTAGATTTTTCTTTAAAAAATTTTCATCACTTACGGATTGTCAAAAAAAAATAATAAATTAAAATGGTTGTCTAACACCTCAAAGTAAAAGTTTTAAAATCTTTTGACAGTTGACCCGACGTTAGAAAGTTAAGAGTTTAAATGAGAAATGTTTTGGGAATTTGTAACTGGTGAGGAAAAAGACACTGATGAAGGTAGTCTCCCCTACTTTATAAAGTTTATGATTAAAGTTTTATTAGGGTACGTAACAAGTCGAAAATGTAAAAGTACACAAGGTTTGCGTGTTCCATCTCTGTAATAAAGATAGAGAGAGAGAGAGAGAGAGAGAGAGAGAGAGAGAGTCTGTATAATATTACAAATGTCGAAATTGCCCTTCTTAGAAAGTTAGATGTTACATACGTGGCAGATTGTGAACCTTTCATAAGGTTTCTTGAGTTTCTTTAACTCAATAGGGTTTCCTAATTATAGTTCCCATATATATATATATATATATATATATATATATATATATATATATATATATAGAGAGAGAGAGAGAGAGAGAGATGGGTGTACCATTAGCAACACCCAAAAAAAGGGAAAACTCTATGTAGACTAATCCTTACCTTCATTTTCGTGAATCTCTTATGTGATGTAGCGTCTAACTTTGTTTATTTTCGTTATATCACATTGGTCAATGGGTTGTTTTGTTGATTTTTCCGCAGAAATTGGTAAGAATGGTCGTACGACTTTATCAATGATTATATCAGTTACTTTTTTATGTCAAAACACATGGTACATATTGACTATATGCTTTGGCGACCAAAATGACTCCTTTTTGCCTCTTATACAACTCATGTGACCATTTCCCAATATCATTTAGCTCGTATAACATGTCAATGGTATTGGATTATATATCAGTGATATTTTATTGTTTCAGCCTTTTGTTACACATGCAATTGTTTAGGAACTTTTATATTTAAACAATTGTTATTTTATAATTACACTTTTTTCTCAACTTACAAACGATAAATCATTCTGTAGACCATGTCCCTTAGGATCATACTTAGAAATGGTTGCCCAATTAACGGTTAGGTTGCCATCCTACCATAGCTAATTCAAAAGGTTGAAAAAAAAAACATGAAATAACTAATCAAAATGCAATTGCATATACCCCTACTAGACCTACCAATTGTTAATTCATTCAATCCAAAACCAAATCCACATAATCCCCTTCTTTAATGACTATTATATACATATTTTTATTAAGTATTTCCTAAATTTTCATACCCACCCATTTTTACAATCATAAAGGGTTCCACTAAAAAAATATAGAATCATATTCCTCTTCACCATCTTGCTCTTTCATAAATTAATTGTTCGTTGCCGCATATGTCCATCTGCAACCCAAATGAAAATATAATTGTCAGTCGATTGAAGATGACAAGTAGTGTGAAAGATCAACAAAAATCCTAACATGTTTTCAATTCCCAAGCTTTATTTTGAACGTGTAAGCAATATACCTATGCTAGAGCAAGCAAGTGGGGTGTGTTCATTTGCTAGCCTTCTGATCTAGTCAAATCTAGTCTTCTTAATGGGAACTAAACTCTACGTTTTCTTAAATTGCTGAACTATAACATACTCTTTCCTTATTATTACTTTAAAACGTTGAATAGATTATTGTAGCGTTACTTTTTATACGAAAAAAAAAGTTCAAGAAGCAATCATGTCAAGAACACGATATTAAATGCAAGAACACAATAATCTACTTAAACCAATGTGTACGCCTGTAAACGAACCAAATGACATTTAACTTTACCAAAACATGAACACAAACATATAATCGAACATAATTTTTTGTTCATGTTTGTTCATTTAGAAAATGAGCATGTTTACGTTCGTTCGTTTAAACCTAAACGAACAGTTCACGGACATAAACAAACAAACTTAAACGCACATAATTTAACAAACATAAAATAACACAAATAAACATAATTGAACAAACATAAACCAACACAAATGAATATAAGTGACCAAACATAAACGAAGTTGGACGGACATGTAGTAGTTTTCTTATATAATTATTTACGATCAATTTCATTGGAAAAAAAACTGATATATATTACTAGAAGGGTGGGGTACTTAGGATACAAAGGATGTGTAAAGTAAGAAGGGTGAGAAATAAAAATGGCCATTGGATCAATTTGATAGATGAGTGAGATTAAAGGAGTGACATTTTTGAAAATTGTGTTATAAGTTATAAGTTAATTAATAAAATGGGTCTTGTGAGGGTATAATTGTCAAGACACACAAAAAAAAATAAAAAATTAAACACCTCCATTTAAGGAGATTTCCATAACTCCCTCTCTCTTCTCCCCCTTTTTTATTTACATTTGTTTCATTATTTCTCTCTCTCTCTCTCTCTCTCTCTCTCTCTCTCTCTCTCTCTCTCTCTCTCTCTCTCTCTCTCTCTCTCTCTCTCTTACAAGCACACACTTGAACATAGGCCTATAAATGAACCGAACGAATACGAACACAGACGTGTTCGTGTTTGTTCATTTAACTTTAACCAAACACGAACACGAACATGAACACATAATCGAAAACATTTTTGTGTTCGTGTTCGTTCATTAAGAAATTTGTCGTGTTCGTGTTCGTTTATGTTCCTTCAATTAAAACCTAAGCGAACAGTTCATGAACATAAACGAACACAAATGAACATAAACGAACATTAATGAACACAAACAAAACAAGTTTAATAATGATTCATCACAATTCCACCAAATACAATGCAACCAAAACAAAATCTAAATTAGTAGGATTGTGGAGTGTGGAGAAGAAGTGAGGTGGGACTGTGAAGTGTGGAGAGCGGCTTATATCTTTAGAATGTTAGGGTTAGAATTAAATTTTAGAACATATCAAATATATTGTATATAATATAATATAATATGAATTAAGGTTACTTAACCAAAGGGAAATAAATAATAAAAATAAAGTAAAGTTTAATTAAACGAACATAAATAAACGAACATAAATGAACGAACATAAACGAACGTTTATGAACATAAATGAACGAACAAAACGTGTGTTCATGTTCGTTCGTTTAATTAAACGAACAAAAAACTGTGTTCGTGTTCGTGTTCATTCATTTATCTAAATAAACGAACATAAACGAACTTCCCGCCGAACAGTTCACAAACAGTTCATGAACATTCGGTTCGTTTACAGGCCTACATGTAACCTATTTCTTCACTTTTTCACCTACCCACCTAGTATGATAAACTGATCTCTATATTTTTGTAGTATTGGTAAGTTTTATGATTACCACCGTCAGTCACTACTAAACACCTCTAAATAATCATCAGAACCATTCACTACAGATCTAGACTACCACCGTTCAAAGTCGACGGGGTTCAAGCCGATGGTGTTATAACACAACCTAAAAGACCATCGGAACCATTCATTGCAGAATTATTCGAAGTTGATGGGTTTTACATTTAATAATGTAGTTGATTGTTTATTATAATGGGTTTTATGTTAATCCGATGGTGTTATAACACAATATAGACATTTGGTTGTGTTATAAAAGTAGGTTGTATGATATTGTTTAGATGTGTTATGTTAGTAGGTTGTATGATATTGTGTTATAATTTATTTATGTTTGTAATATAATGTTAATACACAAGTTAATCCGAAAGGAATTATTTTAAGGGAATGTTGTCTTGTTCTTGTTTGGGTGTTTTATGTTTAAACGATAGTTTTGAAACATATTTGATTTTTAAAACACAAAATGAATTTGGATTGGAGATAAAACACACAAGGTTATGTTTTTTCATGAAGAGTTAAATGCCATTTTCGTCCTTGAGGTTTGACACTTTTTGCTAGTTTCATCCAAAAATTTATTTTTTCTCATCTGGATCCAAAGGTTTTCAAATTGTTGCTCGTTTCATCCAACTCGTTAACACCGTTAGTCAAAGTCGGTTAAGTGAAGGGCATTTTTGTCAATTCGTCTCTTTTTAATCCCAACCCTATTTAAACCACACCCAAGTCAGTAAATCACCCCCAATTCATCTTCTTCCTTTCTTATGTCAAGAAACCCTAATCAATCAAAACCCTAAATTCAACAATGGTGTTGTGTTGCTGTGGATTTTGATGTAAGTGATGATTTAGGTAATGAAGAGGTAGGTAATGAGAGAGCTGCTGTGGATTTGATGTAAGTGCTAGGTGTGAGTGTGTGACTTTGTCGATGTGAGAGAACTGAATTCAACTTTTATTGCTTTGTCCCTAGTCATTCAGGAAACAATTTAGCTAAATACAACTTTTGTTTTTACATTTATGCATTGATGTTAGCATCACAGGTGGATGTTTATATGTTAAGTTGTTTTTAACTTGTGGTGAAACAGGACAATGGCATATCACGTTGTTGGTTATCCCCGTATGGGCCCCAAAAGAGAGCTGAAATTCGCTGAATCTTTCTGGGATGGCAAGAGCAGTGCTGAGGATTTGCAGAAGGTGGTTGTTGATCGTCCTAGAACAGTGCTAAGTCTTTTGACACCATTGTTGAATTTGGGGTTTTGATTGATTAGGGTTTCTTGACATAAGAAAGGAAGAAGATGAATTGGGGGTGATTTACTGACTTGGGTGTGGTTTAAATAGGGTTGGGATTAAAAAGAGACGAATTGACAAAAATGTCCTTCACTTAACCGACTTTGACTAACGGTGTTAACGAGTTGGATGAAACGAGCAACAATTTGAAAACCTTTGGATCCAGATGAGAAAAAATAAATTTTTGGATGAAACTAGCAAAAAGTGTCAAACCTCAGGGACGAAAATGGCATTTAACTCTTTCATGAATTTGGGATTGATTTTAAAACACACAAAGGGTAAAGGATTGATGGGTTTTTATGTTGGTTTGATTCTTAAGTGGACTTGATGCTTAAAACACATTAAACATCATTAGAGAATTCTCTGTTTTTCTTACCACTCAGGCTTGATGCTAAAAACACATTAAGAACTCATCAACCATAGAATTATCCATCACGTTAAAACACAACGTAAAACACATGACTGCCGATTTATTTTTTTCTTACATAATTCATATAAATAAAATAATAGAATATGAACTATAATACTTTTTAAAGTTTTGAATGTATAACTAGTTCAAGATTTGAAATCAAAAACCCTAAAAAAATCTCATCAATTAAAACCTACCGAAAATAAAAAATTAAATAATATATGTATGATTACATTATTACCCTTGTTCTTAAAATACTCTACCGTCACGTGTCAACATGAGAATGCTTCTTACCCATCCTACAAAAT
Source organism: Ambrosia trifida (assembly GCA_028751855.1). Classification (NCBI taxonomy): domain Eukaryota; kingdom Viridiplantae; phylum Streptophyta; class Magnoliopsida; order Asterales; family Asteraceae; genus Ambrosia; species Ambrosia trifida. The sequence continues at coordinate 41,672,363 of CM054123.1, read as the reverse complement.
CCATCCTTTGTATCGGAACCTCTATCTTACTAGAAAGCCCAATTACTAATTTGCTATATTTGTATAAGTAACTAGAAAACCCTTTTTTCTGTTTATATATATATATATATATATATATATATATATATATAGGGGAGGGATAAAATGAAAACCTTCTTCATATATATATATATATACATATATATGATTTGAATTATTTAAGGACCATCATTTAGGGAGAGAACCAATAAACCAGTATGAATATGTGACATTTTTGTAAATATGAAGTGTGTCTACAAAACCCCTCCATCAAAAATTCAAAAAAAAAAAAAAAAAAACAAATAATAAAAAATGATATAACCTAAAAAAATTTATAAATAAAAACATCAAAATGATTATCTAGTATTAACATTTCAAAAAAAAAATTAAAAAAATGGCTGATATTACGTCATATGACGTCATTCCTAATGCACATGTGCATTTCGCTGTTTTTTCATCTGTCAACTTGAACATCGTATACTTCTCAAATTTATCACATTGTTCGTGTGTTTAAACAACTAAGAATTAACATTTATTAGTTTACATGAAAAATATACATATATGCACATGTGCATATATACCTAAATTGTTTAAATAAATAATAACGACCTTTTTTAACTTCTTGATCAACGATTATGTCATCATCCTCAATCGCATCCGACAGTTTTTTGGCCCTTTCCCCCTCGTTTATAACAAAAATGTTACATTCTTTTATGTTTATCCCATCTTTGTCTACAAATAATAAACAACACATAAGAAAACCAGATTTTCAATCTTAATGCACATGTGCATTAACATTACTCTTTTCATTACAACATAATATATGAACAGGTGCGTTAGAGCGAAAGACATTAATGATATCAGTATAAATGCACATGTGCATTAACATTACTTTTATCAGTAGCAACTACGTTATGCACATGTGCATTAACATTTTTATGTCACATGTACATAAAAACAATCATTAGCCACATTCCGTAACAAAATAATAATCCTAAAACTAACAAAAAACATCTATATGGCTCTAACTTCTTAGTTATTTCATAAATTGTTGCAAATAATAATAAACATAATACACAAGACATATCATTGTTTTAATACTAAGCTATCAAGGCCCTAATTCCAACTAAATAAAATACATTCTACAAAACATGCACAAACAGATACATAAATAGGCATATAGAAACCTAGGGTATACATTAAACACTAATTTTTTTATTATTAATAGGCTTATATTTTTCATTTCATACTAAAAGCAACAAGAATTACAAGTGAGGCGCGGGTAGACGGGCAACAAGCTGCGCCGCAACCCCTTTTTGAATAGCAAAGCCTACTCTATTAAATATAAAGCTTGTGTCCTTGGCCGCAGGAGAGTTACTCTGCACCACCTTCTGCACTCGATCTAAAAACCGGATTGCATCGGGAGCAAGGCCCCCAAATGTGTCAAAAGCGAAGGGCACAAAGACGTGTTGGTTTTCAAGACAAGCAGCTTCATGTTTGTCAACTTTTTTGGATTCAGCTTTTAAGACTGCTTGCCCTGCCACAAACCCCGAATCCCGAAGTCCCACCAAAGGAGACACCCCTGTGAGATCAACGCACGCGTGTTTTCCCTGCGCCCACCCGAACATAAGGACATCCGCTGGTCTTAGGGTGGACCGCCCCTCAAGTGGATCCGTCAAAAAATTAACCGGGGCTTCTTTCCTAGCTGAAATCCCTGCTCTTCGTAAGACGTCCCATAAGACATCCCTGACCAGGTCATGCCTGTATTTAAATCCTGGCAGCTCTTTACAGTGAAGGGCATGCTCCCCAAATTTGTCTAAACATGCCTTTTTGCAAACCGGACACGGCTCATCAACTGGGAACATGGGAATCATGAGTCTATACTTAAGGATAGCCCGATATTCAACAGCCGACATATGTTGTCCAAGCCCATCGATGGGAAGGGCAGTCAAAAAATCTTGGGCATGCGCTCCTTTAAGGCATTCAAGCACAGCTTTCTGGCGCGGGGACATGGAAAACTTTTCTCCCATGGTTTGAAGGGTTTTACCGGTAAAAGCACTCGCCAAAATATTTTGAGGTTTTTTGGGGGCGGTGTCCTTATCCATAAACCCGCCCAAATCAAAGTCCGGGAGAGAGCTGCGAATGTTGTCCAAGGCAAGCTCATAATCCACGTCCATCCCTACCAACCCGCTATTCCTTAAGATGTGGTCTTGAAGGTCCCAGGACTGCACCCGAGAGGCCACAAAAGCATAGGCAGACACGTCCTCCGCCGAACAAAGACCAAGCCCTCCCAACCGAATTGGCAAAGACGCTAACCGCCATTGAAAATCCCCAAAGAACGCCCCTCCACAAACCACAATATCTTCCGCCGCTTCACGAAGGCCTTTGTCGAAAATGGATACAGCCTCATTGGCCATGGCCGGTGGACATGTCCGAAGGCCAAACAACAGTTTGGCAACGCCCATACATGAACGGAGCAACAAAAGTTCACTTTGGGGGTCCCTCAACTTCTGCAGAGAGAGCATTAGTTCTGTTGCCTTCTTAGCCCTTTTAATGACCAAAGAGCTAATATACCCCCCATCCCGACTGACGGCCCCTCCTAGGAGCTTAACACCTCCCTCTGGTCTCCCTATCTCGCTAGGAAATAAACCAGGCTTCTCTTTCGCACCGTTGCACGATGGCCAAAAAACTTCAGATTTCTTAATATTAAGCGTAAGACCCAAATTCGGTCCCTCAGCTCGGATGATATCAAAGGCCTTAGCCACTTCCTTGGCCTCTCCCATAATCGTACCATCATCGAGGTACCAAGCATGGAATGGAAGGGAACAACACTCCTCCAGTCGACGAACCAATGGGTGCAGGACAAGCGCGAAAAGAAGCGGCCCTAATGGGTCCCCCTGCTGGACCCCGGTGGATGCCCCCATACAAGTATCACCCACATAAAGCCTAGCAGGTTGGGCATAAAGAAACTGAACCCAAGGGTAAATAGATGGGCAGCGAACGCTCACCTCCCGCAAAAGAATCGTCCTGTCAACTAAGTTGAAGGCATTCAAAAAGTCGACCGTGAGCATGACCATGGATCCTTTATCGTGAAACGCATTCAGAAACCTGTTCGCGCTGTGAAGGATGGCCTCAGCCCCATTGGGTACTCCAACCCCAAATTGATGATCACCCAAGTATGTCGCCATCTCCTTCCCGACTTTACGCATAGCTACTTTAGAGACTAACCTTCGCCAAATGCCCCCAACCGCGATAGGCCTAATCCCATTATCGGGCTTAAGTAACGGAGTCAGGGGGCAGATGCAATAAACTCGGCAAGGCCCTTAGGGCAAAGCCCCCCCAACCAGATGTTAACCACGTCGGTGATAGCCAAGAGCAGATCAGAAGGTGGCGAGGACCCCTGCCCACAAAGTGCATCCAAGATATGTTGAGCTCTAAGGCCATCCCTCCCGCATGACGTCCCTTTCGGAAAGGATTTAATATTCCGTAACACACAATCCGCGTCGACCTGAAGGGCACCCTCAGAGGGTAAGACATTAGGCAATGCTGGGGGATCGGTGACAGGGTGTTTATCAATCAGGGCCTTCAAGGTGGAATCCCCAAATGGAGCAACCCCGGAGGAACATAGAACCTTAACTGCGGCTGTGAAATGACCATCAGCGACCTTCCGCAGACATTGCTTGACATTGCCACCGTTATCAGAGGCAGGCCGGGTGTTGGGCCTGCTCACTAACCCTTCAGCAGATTGCATTAGGAGCGAGAGGGCAAGCTCCTCAATCCCATTGCCGTCTTTCCAAATAGCTAAGGCCCTCATAATACTGCTGCACTGTAAGGATTTGCGGTTCCCAGACCGCCGCTCTTGCCTAGAGGATGGTCGTATCACATGTAGAGTGCAACGAGGCAATAACAACAGCTTTACCCAAGCCTCAACAGACCCAGGGGTAGCCACAACTCTACGCAAGGTCCCAGTTAACGCCTGGGCAAACGCCATCCGACAAGAGGATGGAATGCTTTTGACAGTCGCTAACGGCAAAGCGAAAAGTTGTTCCAAAAGGCCAATATCAACAGCCAATCTCCCATCGGGCTCAGGATTATGAACATTTTGTGATACCGGTGGGCAGGGTTTGGGGATACCCAAAATGAAATCATCGACACTGTTGGAATTATGGGAGAACTTCGTGACTCCATCTTCGTGGTGACACCCCCTGCTGAGAGCATGCAGGGACATGCACCGCGCACACAACCACTGATCAATACTCCGCAATGCTTTCCCGACCTCTCCAAAGAGGCTTAGGTCCCTAGAAATTGCATCCCGCAAACCGTCCCTACCGTCGTCCCACCCTAAATGGTCGCGTTTAAGGTGAGCAAGCAACCGGGAGCTGCTTGATATACCGAATTTGCAAGAGTGAAAAAATTTAAAGGGGCACGGGTGTGTTGCATCAGCAATGCAAGGTATGGCCACCAAATTAGGACGCCGACGCTGCCTACGAGAGGAAGGCATGGGTTTAGCTGCGATAGGCTACATGGAACGTGAATTACGAACTACTGGGGCAGTAACCATAGTTGTTGTTATTATTATTATTATTATTATTATTATTATAAATAATAATAATAATAATAAAAAAGAACACAATTTAAAACATGGAAAACATAATTTAAATAGATAAATAAAAAAAGGAAAGCTCAAGCAAACAAGACCAACAACCTTACTGAAAAAAAAGAGGCGAGTATAACCGGAAAAAGGGGCGAGTAGAAAGGGAGAGGGGGGCGAGTAGCAAAAGACAGGGAGGGCGATTGGGTTTTCAAAAAAACGATGACCGTTAGGGACGAGTAGGAAAGGAGAGGGGGCGAGTAGCTTGAGGGGGGGAGATTGGGTTTTCAAAAAAAACGATGACCGTTAGTGAGGGTGATCGTCGGTGGTTGGAAGAAGGATGGCCAGGCGGTGGGTGGATAACGGTATGGTTATTCGCTTAAATCCGGACAGAGATGACAAATCGAACTTGACCGGAGACAAGAAGAAGACCGGAGACACTGAAAAAAAGTAAGGTTTGCTGAGTATTACACAGACCAAAACGCTACCCCCACAAAGAAGAAGACCGGAGACACAAATCGAACTTGACTGTAATGTATGTTACAGTTATCCACACAAATCGAACTTGACTGTGTGGATAGGGAGGAGCTACGGTGGCGGAGACGCGGAGTTAGGGAGGAGCTACGGAGGAGATAAGGCCGATGTGTAATGGATTATTATTATTATTATTATTATTATTATTATTATTATTTTATTATTATTATTATTATTATTATTATTATTAAGGATCGACGGTAAGATTTAGATCTGGAAAAGGATAATAATCAACGATTTGAAAAGAGGAAGTGAATAGAGGAACAAGATGGAAGCCATAGCACCGCCGAGTGTTTCACTTTTTTTGGTTTTTCATCGATAATCCTTGTGTTATTCACTATAGATACTTATAAATGAGTAAATAAAAAACCCTAAATCTGAACTAACAGAGCTAATACCCCTTGTTTGCTAATAATTTTGCACGTGTTTAATTTGGACTGACTTACATTATCAATGAACACCGTGATCAGTTAACATGATACTTTATACGCAAACACACCAACAATTAAGAGTACAATGTGACATCCGACAAAAATCGATGTGTTTTCGTACGTAATTAGTATGTGTAATTAAGTGCAATTCTAAATTAATTGTATTAATTTAGCCTTTAGAGAATAGAAAATTCCCCATAGGATGCATAGGAATGCATGTGTTTAATTAACAGCACGACGAAATCGCATGCGAATAAACTTGTCCAGAACGGACGTTGGTGATTACCCGGTAACAATTAATTAACCCAAAACGATCCCGAACACCCAGGATATAAAATAAAGGGCATTTGCATGAAATATTATGTGTTTTGGAACTCCAAAACCATAAATGGAAACTCCAAATAAAAATCTCCCGGTAACAAATAAAGTTCGCGTATCGCACCCGATACGCGCGTAACTTATAAATTCACCCAATTGAAGCTTAAATAACTTACCAATACCTAAAATAATTAATGTTTAAGGGTAATTGGCATTTAATTACATGTCCAAAATAGCTCATAATAAACACGTGATAAAACCCCGAAAACCCAAACCGAACTTGTTGGAACTTAACCATAACATTGGAAGATATTTTTGAAAATGAGGTGGGACCCACTAGGCCATCATGGGCTGGTTCTAGAGGTGGCTTGAGCTACCTTGTTGTCTCCAAAACTTTACAAAATGATGGTGTTTTAAGTCATGCTTATGTCTTGTCCTATCCATAATACACATGTGCACTTTGTAATCTTCCAACTTCCATAATAATATCATACACAAAAAAATACATCAACCTCCTCCTTCTTCAAGAAACCCATAGCCATCTTCATCCCACCCTAATCCATTCTTGTTTTTCCATCAAACACCCACAAAAATCATTCCTTTCCATACCCTAAACTAGTGTGTACAAGAAACTTGGAGCTTAACCCTTGGAAGACACACTTAAACCTCATTTCTTATCCTTGCTTCTTGTTTATGTATGTTTTATTTAACATGTGTTAGAAGCAAATTGTACATGGGTTAGGATAATAAACTTTCACATAATGAAACATATAATTAACAAGACTAAAATGGGAGTGTTAAAAAGTCTACATGGGTTGTAGGGTATGAAGATTGTTGTTAATGTTTTTGTAAGTTTAAAAAGTTAACAAAATCTTACACATGTTAAAGATTCTAACATAATATGCAACTAGGGTTTTGATCAAGAGATAATACATGTTTTTACAAGTTCATCATGGATCTATAAAAATAATACCATGGCCGTGAGTTTTTATAAAATAATGTTAGTGTTTTTGTAGTTTAAAAAGTTCACATAAACTTATGTTTGAAGATGATTTGAATGGTTTTTATCAAGATAACTTGAACAAACTTAAAAGTGGTTTAAAAATGACTATCCAAAACATAATATTATGATGGATCTATAAAATGTTGAAAGATATAAAAGTTCTATGTTCAAAGTTACCAACTTTGAAACATCAAAAGTGGACATTTTGGACTAAAACTACCAAATACACTTATTATTATTCTTAGTATTATCATTATGGACTATTAAAAGTGTTGAAACACTAAAACAAACCATGATGAAAAAGATGACAAAACTAAGTTACTAGTTTAGTAAGAATTCGTCATTCTTGAAAGAATAAGGATAAAAGTGTAACTTTTAAAAGTTGAGGATGTTATTTGGTAACTTTAAAAGTTAGAGGGTGAAGAATGTTATTTTGGAAACTCGTGGCTAAAAATATGATTTTTGTAAAGTTAAGTGTTGAAAATAGAAAGATGCAACTTTCCAAGGTTGTTAATGAAAATGTTTTCAAGAATTGTAATTTCATACTGAAGAATAATATGGTTTCAATGCTTGATTTGTCATTGATTGATACATCATTATATAGAGATTACAAGTCAATCCCTATTTTAGGGAATAATGTTAATATACAATTCTATCTATAAATAATACAAAGAATATTCTAGATGTCTTCTATTACACCCCCGTAGTTGAAGCAAGAGGAGGGCGAATGTTGAGACTGGGGCGGAAGTCATCAAATAATACACGAGGTACACCTTTGGTAAATATATCGGCGATCTGCAGAAGGGTCGGTGTATGGAGTATATGGATGGTGGTGTGAGGAATAAGGGGATAACACATACATCCGAACACACGAAGGTGATCGTATGTAGGCATGCATTTGTAAAGGCGTTGGGTGGGGTTTTGAAAATTTTGAATTTTGGTTGGAATTATATTTAATAGGTATGTGGCGGTTTCAAGGGCATGAGGCCAATAGGTTGTGGGCATGGATGAATGGGCCAGGATGGTGCGCATGAGGTTGTTGATGGTTCTAATTTTACGTTCGGCTTTACCATTCTGGGAGGAGGTGTGTGGGCAAGAAAAATGAAAATGCATGCCTTGTGAAGTGCAAAAGTTATGAAATTGGTTGATTTTAATCTTATTTTTGACTGATCATTCGACATCGGTCAAATAGAGGATTAAAATTAATGATACCTAAAAACAAACCCAACAATAGTGAAAATGGCAAAAATACCACATCATCCTCTAAAAACGTGAAAGAATGAAGTATTAATGATGGTGCTCTAAGCAAGTTAACCAAAAATAACAAACTAATTGAATTGAAAACATAAAAAACACATATAGTATAACTTCTTTTAACGAATCAAAACCATTAAGTTAATTAATCACGCGAGTAAATTTATCTTTGTCATTATCAACTCTACATGCATGCATTAATTCATAAGACCATAAAAAATGTACCTTCTACACTAAGACTATGTGTAGTGGGGTGAAATTTGAAGCCTCTCACTTGAGTATTTTTTAACAAGTGGCATGTGGGCCCACTAGAGGATATTAAGGGAAAATGACCAATATAGCCCGTTGACCGGGCATTTTGCACAAATAGCCCTCTCCACCGTCTTTGGAGAGACGGGACACGGCTCCCAACAAGCTTGAACCGTCTCCGAGACGGTTTGGTTTTATAGCCAATTGCAAGCCAACACGTGGCGTCTCTGATCCCGAGATGTACCGTCTCTCTCCAGACGGGTCAGAGATCTCTCCCAGACGGTTCACGTTTTCCAAGACGGCTGACCCTTCGGTTCAACCGTCTCCCAGACGGTTCACGTCTATCAATGCCGGCTGACCCTTCGGTTCAACCGTCTCCCAGACGGGTCACATTTCCCAAGACGTCTTAACGAAATTTGTGATACCGTCTGAACCGTCTCACGAGTGTATATAAATACCCCAATTCACTTAACGAAATTTGCACCCACCCCTCTCCTCTAAGCTTTCATCTTCCATGCACCCACCCGTCTCCTCTAAGCTTTCACCTTCTAATCCAATGACGTTTTTTTACTTTCCCAGCCGAAGCCTTTTTGACTTTCCCAGCCGAAGCCTACCGGCTTCAGAAAATATGTCCCGGTTACTTGGATTGTTGTTTCATCTGCGTACGGCTACTTGGATTGTTGTTCCATCTGCGCGTGGTTTGCAACCCGTGTAATGGATCGATGATGTGGTGGTCTACATTTTAGACAAGTTCGTTCGCTTTCCGAATTTATGTCTCGATGTTCGACGTGTGCTCACTGAGAACTATTGTTACATAAAACGAGGAAACGTTTTGGACTTGTCTGTGTAGAGCACATACACCATTCGAAACAACGTCTATGTAGACCACTGCTACTACCGCCGATGTGGAGGACAAAACATCTAACACTAAGATGTAGTCCTCAATAGTTGGTTAGACATTACTATTACTTCAAACAAAGTTCCTAGTTCTGAAAGTAAATTTGGGAAGTTTGTTGTAATAGTGTAGTTTTTTACTTGTTGCTTCTTAGTTTTCACTTGTTGCTTCTTTATTCTCGGGAAGTTTGTTGTAATAGTGTAGTTTTTTAATTGTTGTTGTAATAGTATTTATTGTTTATTTGTGATTGTAATAGTATAGTACGTTTAATGAGATATTTACCTTAAATATAAAAACAAAAAGACAAATTAAAAATATAACCAACTATTGCATTAAAAATATAACCATTACAAATTAATAAAAATATAATTACAAATTAGTTAAGACGATGTCTTATCATTTGCCAAACGGACACATGTTTAAACTCTTTACCCTCCCTGTTTTTATACTGCCTTAGACTGTGTCTAATTGCCACGTCTTCGGGAAAGTTTGAGGGTACGTCGTAAAGGGTCCGGTTGTGGTGGACGTTGAAGATTTGATACTTTGTCGTCAAATCACTCAACTTGCGGCTTAGGGACTCGGTGGTACGTTGTGACCCTCCAACGAGCCGGTTGTATTCATTCAGGATCCGGAACCATTTGTTGTTAAGGTGTGTGCTCTCTTCAACATGTAGCCATGCCGCAATCAAGGCAATCTCTTGTTCTTCCGTCCATCTTTGAGGTGCCATTTTTCGATGATTTGGACGGTGTTGGACGGTGTTGGACGGTGGTTTGGACGGTGGTTTGGACGGTGTTGGATGGTGGTTTGGACGGTGTTGGACGGTGTTTGGACGGTGTTAGACGGTGGTGGTGGGGTGGTAGATATTGTTTGGACGGTGTTGGACGGTGGTCGTCGGGTAGAAGATAGTGTTTGGACGGAGTTGTACGGTTGTGGATTGTGTTCAGACGGGGTTGGATGACGGGAAATGGACGGGAGACGGGTATTTATAGGGCTGAGCCGGACAACCGAAGCGTCGCCGCTCATCGGGAACCACCGGCGTCGGTAAATGTGTACCGTCTTGAGAGACGGTTGAACCGAAGGGTCAGCCGTCTTGGGAAAGGTGACCCGTCTTTTTGAGACGGTTGAGCCGAAAAGTCAGCCGGCATTGATAGACGTGAACCGTCTGGGAGACGGTTGAACCGAAGGGTCAGCCGTCTTGGGAAACGTGAACCGTCTGGGAGAGGGTTCTGACCCGTCTGGAGAGAGACGGTACATCTCGGGATCAGAGACGCCACGTGTTGGCTTGCAATTGGCTATAAAACCAAACCGTCTCGGAGACGGTTCAGGCTTGTTGGGAGCCGTGTCCCGTCTCTCCAAAGACGGTGGAGAGGGCTATTTGTGCAAAATGCCCGGTCAACGGGCTATATTGGTCATTTTCCCTATTAAATTTCAATTAAGAAAAAGAGTGGCTGTTGGCCTGTTGTTAATTGGTTGAGATAGTGAATGAGGGATTTGATTGTTGAAACCTTGCCCCTTCCCTCGTGAACTTTTAGGAATTTGATTGTTGAAACCTTGCCCTTTCCCTCGTGAACTTTTTTCACGCCTCCTACCTCCTGACCACATTTAGCGCCCATTCACAAGGTGGGGAGCTGTGTGGAGGGCGCGAAAGAGGCTTAAGAATGCCCTTTAACGCCCTTTCACCTTGCCACTAGATCTAAACAGTCACAAAAGAGCTATTTTTACACTTGGAAGGCTCCACCTTGGGTCTCTTGAGCCTACTCCACTGCATAGTACATATATTACTTAAAACATCATTGACAAAAGGAAATATTGGTACCTCCATAATCCATAGGGCCCGGCACATAGTGCGGTATGAGGTAGCATAAAGATATAATAACATATTATAAAGGCCCTGTCTATTTCAACCCCTCCACTTCTATTTTCACCCTCTTGAAAGCACCTCGCTTAGGCCTAAGCGAGACGCTTTCTTTACTTTTTAACTACCTCGGTACGAGGTCAGAAAAAACTGATTTTTGACTCGAAGCGCCTCGCTTAGGCTTAGCGAGACGCTTCGGATAATTTTTTTTTTTTTTTATTTTTTGGTCTTTTGAGTTAGTTTTTTTTTGCAGTCAGACGTTTTTCAAAAGAACATTTTTTATGTCAATGGGAGGGTAAAACAAAATCGTCAATCCGACTGTTGATTTCTTTCTGCAACAAGGAACAAAATGTCAGCTTTTTCCTGCCACCTTTCAATCTCACTGTCCAACAACTGAATTTTACTTGCTTGCATGAAAAATTTATTTTAATTGTTCGTTTGACAAACGTCTGGCTAACCTGTCCAGTTATCAATCTCACTGTCCAACAACTGAATTTTACTTGCTTGCATGAAAAGTTTATTTTAATTGTTCGTTTGACAAACGTCTAGCTAACCTCTCCAGTTTATCAATCTCACTGTCCATCAACTGAATTTTACTGTAATGATCAGGAACATTCCAAATAACTGTTCAATTTCAGCTTTTGTTTAACTATTTTAGCAACTTCCATAGAGAAGTTATCAATCTTACTTCTCACTGTCCATGTTTACCTTCAACGTCCAACGGTAATGAGTAACCTACTAACCTCTATAATAGACTTCATTTATTCTTCTTCATCTTTTTCTACTTGAAGTGCAGAGTAGTAACCCTTCATCTTCTCTTGTCGGAGAGATATCTGTCAACGATGAAAGAGGTATATGTACAATGATGTGATTTGTTTTAGATAAGGAGGTATATGTACAATGAACTTTTTACGCTAAATAAAACTTACACACAACTTTTTGCTCTAGTGGTGTGGTCTACCTTTTTGCAAAAAGACTTTTAGTCTTGGTGGACTTCTATTGTTTCGGGTTCCCTTTCATCGTTGACAGATATCTCTCTGAGATGATAAAGGTAGATCATGGAAAGTTCAACTCAAGAAAACAAAGATGAAACCGATTAATGTTCTTTATATATGAATAGTGACCCTCTGGCAATCATCGTTGGTATTAATGGCAAGATATGTGGCTTTAGTCCTTTACGCAGGTTTGCCAGAGGGTCACTATTCATACACACAACTTTTATGTTCTTTATATATGAATAGTGACCCTCTGGCAAACCTGCGTAAAGGACTATATGTGGCTTTAGTCCTTTACGCAGATTTGCCAGAGGGTCATTATTCATACATAAAGAACATTAATCGGTTTCATCTTTGTTTCTTGAGTTCAACTTTCCATGATCTACCTTTACATTATTATTATTATTTACATTATTATCGTATTTGCAACTTAGTTCCTTTCTCTCGAAAAGTAATTAAAAACACTTAAAAATGAATTAAAAACAATTGTTGCGAGTTAGGTTTAGTCGGAGGACCACGTACAATGATTCATCAAAGTTGTACAAAGCTGGATGTTTTTACTGGAAAACCAAAACGAGCAATAAACGAAGCGAAACAGAGAGATATAATTTTCTTGGCTTGGAAACAACTTAAAAGAACCAAAAATGAATTAAAATTATTTTTTGATGATTAACAGATAATTTTAAAGAATTAAAAGAAATTCAATTTTTTTTAAAAAAATGCCAAAGCGCATCGCTTTGGTCAAAGCGAGGCGCTTGTGGTCTAATCAAACCACTCAAGCGCCTAGCTTTGGCCTTTTTTTTAAAAAAAATTGAATTTCTTTTAATTCTTTAAAATTATCTGTTAATCACCAAAAAATAATTTTAATTCATTTTTGGTTCTTTTAAGTTGTTTCCAAGCCAATAAAATTATATCTCTCCGTTTCGCTTCGTTTATTGCTCGTTTTGGTTTTCCAGTAAAAACATCCAGCTTTGTACAACTTTGATGAATCATTGTACGTGGTCCTCCGACTAAACCTAACTCGCAACAATTGTTTTTAATTCATTTTTAAGTGTTTTAATTACTTTTTGAGAAATGATAATTTTCAGATATTACAGATCATGGTGTTACCAAGCATGTCAAGAAATGATAATTTTCAAATATTGCAGATCAAGGTGTTACCAAGCATGTCAAGAAATAATAATTTTCAAATATTGCAGATCAAGGTGTTACCAAGCATGTCAAGAAATGATAATTTTCAAATATTGCAAGTCCAAATCATTGTACGATGTCTTTTTCAGAGGACCTCGACTCTTGAGATGTTGCAGGTGTTTGAAAAGTTTGAACTGAAATTGAACTGTTACTTTCAAGTTTCTTTACAATCAATGAAGACAACTTTTCAGTTGTTATCCGAGAGATAGCGGTCAACGATGAAGATAACCTGATAGTGGATACCATGGATCAGAGAGATTTAAGCTAATCAAACTCATATCTCAAGCCGGTGCAAGTTATGTTGTAGCATCATTGATCATTTTCTTGTAATTACTTTCAAGTTTCTTTACAATCATTGAAGGCAACTTTTCAGTTGTTATCCGAGAGATAGCGGTCAACGATGAAGACAACCTGAAAGTGGATACCATGGATCAGAGAGATTTAGGCTAATCAAACTCATATCTCAAGCCGGTGCAAGTTATGTTGTAGCATCTTTGATCATCTTCTTGTAATTATTTTCAAGTTTCTTTATAATCATTGAAGACAACTTTTCAGTTGTTATCCGAGAGATAGCGGTCAACGATGAAGACAACCTGATAGTGGATACCATGGATCAGAGAGATTTAAGCTAATCAAACTCATATCTCAAGCCGGTGCAAGTTATGAAATGACACATGCAGAATGTAATGTCATGCACAATGTGTACTCATAGTGACATCGAACACTTTATATGAGTAAAACGATCGCTTTACAGTGCCGAAAACGACTATCGTCACTCTGTATGGGTGGCTTCTTAGCGCCGATCCTACTGTCGATTTCTTTTCCACAACCATTGCTCCAACATAACTTATTAGTTTCAGGTTTATAACAATCTCACTCTCCATCCAACACAGGGTTCACTAACAGTGGTGTGGTCTACCTTTTTGCTTATGATCTAACACCAAATCTCATTATCTGTCAACGATGAAGGCAACCTGAAAACAACCGGATGATTGGTAGCTATAGGTAAGAACATTGTGGATGAGGATTGTTTTATCTTCCCATTGATTTCAAGTATGTTGCCTTCATCGTTGACAGATATCTGGTCTTCAGAGTTTCCAACCCCTAATACATTCATCAAAGGATATTCATGTGAGAATGATTTCGTACAAGATTCCTATGCAAGCAAGTCAAATTCAGTTGTTAGACCAACTTGAGATATGAGTTTGATTAGCTTGAATCTCTCAAGCCGGTGCAAGTTATGTTGTAGCATCTTTGATCATCTTCAAGGTGGACTTAAGCACCTGAACGGGAAGTTGAAATTTTGAATGATGTTCGTCGACTGCACCGAATCTAGTCTTCAAGGTACCATGGATCAGAGAGATTTAAGCTAATTAAAAAAAATTGGAAACACAAAGATGGAAAAACCCACTAAAAAGCCTAAAATTTTGGACCCTAACACACACAAGACGAATGTTGCAACATGAGTTCGACCAAGATGACACACGAAGCTTTAGACTCTAACCGGATCCCTTGATTGCCGCATTTAATGAAATTTAACGTGCATACCGCATTCGGATTCTGATTGCACCGAATCCAGTCTTCAAGGTGGACTTAAGCACCTGAACGGGAAGTTGAAATTTTGAAGTTGTTTTGTGGTGTGGATCAGACGAGGACTTGCCTGTGTCTTGGAAACACAAGGATGACAGATGACACACGAAGCTTTAGATTCCAACCGGATCCAAGTATTGCCGCATTTAATAAAATTTAACGCGCATACCGCATTCATTGACTATACGTGGTTGATGATGTCAAGTTTAAGTCATTGACAATGATTAGGGTTATTACTTTGTTTTTTAAATTTTTTTAACTTTTTATAATTATTAAATTAAAAAAAAAAATAAAAAAACCCAACTCAAAACATCAAAACAACTACCAAAATAAATTACCCCCTTGAAGCGCCTCGCTTAGGCCTAAGCGAGGCGCTTCGAATTTAAAAATCAGCTTTTTCTGCCCCTCGTACTGACCTCCTCGAATTGAGTTCAAAGCGGCTCGCTTAGGTCTAAGCGAGGCGCTTTAAGGGGGGTAAAAATAGAAGGTGGGGGGTTTAATTAGAACGGTCCTATTATAAAGGAAGAAAGTTATGAAAAAGACTAAGGTGTTGTTTGTTTTTTCTGCATGAAAAGGTCTGCAGTCTGCGGACCACATCTGCAGACATCTGCAGGAGAAGAGGTAGACCAAAGGTCTGCAGCCTGCAAGAAGAAGACTGTTTGTTTGTTAATGTCTGCAGGCTGCTGAAATAAACTGAAATTTAAATAAATTGATTTTTTACAACAGTCTGGTGGTAGACGACGGTGGGTGGTGGTGGTGGACGGTGGTGGTGGACGGTGGTGGTGGATGATGGTGGTGGTGGTGGTGGTGGTGGGTGGTGGTGGACCGTGGTAGGTGGTGGTGGACCATGGTGGTGGTGGACGGTGGTTGGTGGTGGTGGTGGTCGGTGGTGGTGGTGGACCGTGGTGGTGGTGAACGGTGGTAGGTGGTGGACCGTGGTTGGTGGTGGTGGTGGACCGTGGTGGTGGTAGACGATGGTGGTGCTGGGTGGTAGTGGTGGGTGGTGGCGGTGGACCATGGTGGTGGTGGTGGTGATGGACCGTGGTGGTGGTGGACCGTGGTTTTTGGTGGTGGTGGACGGTGGTTGGTGGTGGTGGTGGACCGTGGTAGTGGTGGTGGTGGTGGTGGTGGGTGAGGAGAAGAGAAGTGGAGAAGACCTTTGAAGACCTTATAAGACTTTGGAACAAGTCTGCACCAAGAAGAGGTCAGGAAGACCTTTTTAAGTGAAAGGTCTTCCAAAAAATAAACAATCTGCAGACCTCAAACGTCTGTGCGCGTCTGCGTGGCGCAGACAAAAGAGATCAGAAGTGCTTCTGATCAAAAAATAAACAGCACCTAATTTTCTCCGTGTACTAGAGATAAACAATTTTGGGAAAATGGCCAAAATAGCCCGTTGACCGGGCGTTTTGCACAAATAGCCCTCTCCACCCTCTTTGGAGAGAGGGGTCACGGTTCCCAACATGCCTGAACCGTCTCCCGAGAGGCTTCCCACTTCAGCCAACAGAGGACCGCCACGTGTCATTGTTGATCCCGAGACAGACCTGAACCCCCTTTATCTCTCCTCACTCTCTCTCTCCCTTTCTCTCTCCTAAACTCCCTTTCTCTCTCCTCACTCTCCGAGAGGCTTCCCATATATTGTGTACAACTTCTCACCTACTTGTACATTAACGCCGGAGATACAATACCTAACGACGACGAAAACTGTTACCGTTGGAAACACTTCCGTCTATGTTTCCACTAACGGAAGATGATACTATAGACGACGATGAGCTCGTTGACGGAGACGACGTCGTTTCAGTCACTGTCTTGTTTAATAAACACTTATTTGGTAGAATTGATTTATCTTCCGGTGAGTTACAAAACCTAGAGATAAACAGCAAAACGAAATTCAAAAGCACGAAGAAGTAGATGAGGGACGAAGGTGCTGTAGCAGGACTCTTTGTCGCTCGATTGCTTTTTCCATCTTCGCTTCTAATAATAAGCTAATAATAATAATAATAAGATTTATAAGGAAGTAGAATTAGAATCAACGATGAAGAGCAGGCAGCGATGTCGATATTTATAGGGGAAAGAAAGAGAAGAGGAAAGTAATTTAGATTGTGTGAAGAAAGGGTTACAACATAGGGATGTGTGATACTTATCATCTTTGGAGTCACGTCATATGCCCCTCATCCTTCCGGTGAGTTCTCCGTCTTCTCCGACGAAGTTTACTGTTTTTTTTCTTGTTCTTCGTCTTCACCGGAGACGTCTTCCGAGACGTCACCGGAGGCGTCTCTGAGACGTCACCGGAGGCGTCTGAGACGTCACCGGAGGCGTCTCTGAGACGTCACCGGAGACGTCTCAGGTCTGTCTCACGTCTCAGGTCTGTCTCGGGATCAACGTCGACACGTGGCGGTCCTCTGTTGGTTGAAATGGGAAGCCTCTCGGGAGACGCCTCAGACGTGTTGGGAACCGTGACCCCTCTCTCCAAAGAGGGTGGAGAGGGCTATTTGTGCAAAACGCCCGGTCAACGGGCTATTTTGGCCATTTTCCCATCGTTGGTGATTGAGAAACATTTCTAAATAGCAGTAGGTGATTAACACTGTATACATTTTGTTTGTAATCATTATACCGACTAAATATCTTAATAATTTGTAATATCTTAATTAACATATTTGGATTTAATTGCTCATTATCCGTATCTGGTTGCAATTTATTGTCAACTTTTGTTCATTTATTTAATACTGCAATTCGAACAAACAACTGCATACATACTATGCTATAGAGTATAGAAACATTAGATGAGACGATCAGGGGCGGATCCAGCACACAACCAGGGGGTGCGGACGTTGCGGCTCAACTTCGAGCGCGTAGTGGAAAATTAGTGGAAAATTTGGTTTTTTATTACGAAATTTGAAAAACGTTGCTATTAAAATGAAAAACGTTACTACTGAAAAATGTTTCTAGATCCGCCACTGGAGACGATGAATTTGGTCTTACACGGGCCCGGGGCGTAACCGGTTGCAACTTATTGTCAACTTTTGTTCATTTATTTAATACCGCAATTCGAACAAACAAGGCCTTAACACCGCCTCTGAGGAGTGAATCTTCATTTTTTGGTTTATGACGTGAAAATTTTAACGCAAAAAATGGGCCTAAAATTTTCTTTTTTGGGGAGCAAATTAAGGGGCATGCTATTTGCACAAAGCCTTATTTTATCTGTACAACCCTATACGACTCGTATAGGGCTATATGGCCCGTATATGGGTCGTAGAGGCCTATATGGGCTGTAGAGTTTTTTTTTTTTTTTTTTTTTTTTTTTTTTTTTTTTTTAAGATTGTGTTGGAATAGATGTGTTGGGTTTGTCCTTTACGAGCCGTAAAGGTCTATACGGTCCATAGATAAACAACCTCTACGTCCCATAAAGAACCTCTACGATCCTTCCCCAAACCATCTACGCCCATAAAGGTCTCTACGGCCCGTTTATGGGCACCATCTACGGCCCATAGGGGCGTGTTGTCTATTAGTTTTAAGCATGTTATTTGAGTTTTTCTATAAATTTTTTTCATTTCTTATTATAAAGGTAAAATAGCATAAACAACAATTTTTTTTTCATTTCATATGTAACATATTGGGTTTTCTTTGTTTGTGTGAGCCTATAAGATTGTTACGGCTGCATTTCTGCTACTTGATATTAGGTTAACAATTTATGGTTAGGATAAAGATGTCTAAGGTATTGATTTTTGTTACTTTTGATTGTTCCAATAGTAACTTTAATTGGATGGATAAGTCATTTCTTCAGTTTTGTTGGTTTAATTTAATAGCTTTTGAGGAATAGGACCAACAATTATATTATTATATGATGATCATATGATACAATTTGTTCATGGTAGGATGATTATATGGGCTTTATTGTCATCGTATGATAACACCGATAAATATTTATTACCATTTCATCATCCTATGATGATCATAGTGGTTTCATTGTCATGATATGATAACCCGTATGGGTTATCATTATGATTTAATCATCATATTATGATAATACAAGTTTCTTGTGATCATGTGATACAATTTGTTCATGGAAGGATGATTATATGGGCTTTAATATTGCCATCGTATGATAACATTGATAGATAATTATTACCATTTCATCATCCTATGATGATCATAGTGGTTTCATTGTCACGATATGATAACCCGTATGGATTATCATTATGATTTAATAATCATATAATGATAATACAGATTTCTTGTGATCGTATAACATATGCTTAAATGAATTTTTTTTTATAAAAAAAACTCAAATAACATGCTTAAAACTAATAAACATCACTTAAAAAACATAACTACGACCCGTATAGGCCTCTATGGGCCGTTTATGGGCACCATCTACGCCCCATAGGGGCGTGTTGTCTATTAGTTTTAAGCATGTTATTTGAGTTTTTCTATAAATTTTTTTTCATTTCTTATTATAAAGGTAAAATAGCATAAACAACAAAATTTTTTTCATTTAATATGTAACATATTGGGTTTTCTTTGTTTGTGTGAGCCTATAAGATTGTTACGACTGCATTTTTGCTACTTGATATTAGGTTAACAATTTATGGTTAGGATAAAGATGTATATTAGGTATTGATTTTGTTACTTTTGATTGTTCTAATAGTAACTTTAATTGGATGGATAAGTCAATTCTTCAATTTTTTTTTGTTTTAATTTAATAGCTTTTGAAGAGTAGGACCAACAATTATATTATTTTATGATGATCATATGATACAATTTGTTTATGGTAGGATGATTATATGGGCTTTATTGTCATCGTATGATAACACCGATAAATATTTATTACCATTTCATCATTCTATGATGATCATAGTGGTTTTATTGTCATGATATGATAACCCGTATGGGTTATCATTATGATTTAATCATCATATTATGATAATACAGGTTTCTTGTGATCATGTGATACAATTTGTTCATGGTAGGATGATTATATGGGCTTTAATATTGCCATCGTATGATAACACTGATAGATAATTATTACCATTTCATCATCCTATTATGATCATAATGGTTTCATTGCCACGATATGATAATCCGTATGGATTATCATTATGATTTAATCATCATATAATGATAATACAGATTTCTTGTGATCGTATAACATATGCTTAAATGAATTTTTTTTTATAAAAAAAACTCAAATAACATGCTTAAAACTAATAAACATTACTTAAAAAAAACATAACTACGGCCCGTATAGGCCTCTATGGGCCGTAGATGGTGCCCATAAACGGGCCGTAAAAACCTTTATGGCCCGTAGATGGTTTGGGGAAGGATCGTAGAGGTTCTTTATGGGACGTAGAGGTTGTTTATCTACGGGCCGTATAGACCTTTACGGCCCGTGGGGGACAAACCCAACACATCCATTCCAACACAATCTTTAAAATTAAATCATGTACGACCTATATAGGCCTCTACGGCCCATAAAGACCCATATACGGGCCGTATAGCCCTACACGACGCATAAAGACCCATATGTACCTGAACCAATGATTGGCAATCCTTGCCAATTATTGGGAAACATTTACGGGCCATATAGCCATTTACAGCCCATAAAGACCCATATACGGCCCATATAGCCTTATATGGGTCGTATAGGGTTGTGCAGATAAAATAAGGGTGATTCTATCTAGACATCCCCCTTAGAAACCCTAGACACCCCCTGGACGGACTGTGGAGGCCACAATGGGCCGTGGAGAAAAAAATGGAAAAAGACGAGTCGTGGTTGATCAAAAAGGTCAAAAAAGACGGCCGTGGAGGCCCCACGGTCCATCTTCGTACGAGGTACGAGGTGTCAGTTTGAACTCCCTGCAAAAGAAGGGAGTTCAGACTGAAAAGTTTGAAAAAAAGTGCATAACCACAGGCCGTGGAGGCCCCCACGGTCCGTAAAAATGTGTCAGGTTTGCACATTTAAACCCTAGATGGCCCATCGAGGCCTCCACGGCCCGTCTGTTTTTACATTTAAACCTAAACGGGAACATATCCTTCCTCATTTCAAACAAACTTTCAAAACATCACCACCACTATTCTCTTGACCCATCTCGACTTCCCAGTCTCACGATGTCATATTTACATAGTTTTTCAACCGATGAGCTGTCTCCGAACGAGTCTTACGTCTCTGAAAGCTTTTTCGGACCCAGGGTTTAAGTAGTAGAGGACGAGGATGTTAAATCCGGGCTTCGTGGCAATGACAAGAAGATGTTGCCCGATCTGAACCAGGAATATGTAGAGGAAGAGGAGTCATTTTCCGTGCCACCAAGCTACCCGCAGTACACATACGGGACTTACCATTCGCGCGGGAGTGGTGCTAAGGACTTCAAGGAAGGTGATAACGGCTTTGAGGAAGATGATGATAACGAAAAATGTGCTTCTGAAGGTATTGACATAAAAGTGGAACCTAACCCAGTTGTTTCGTATGAAACCGATCAGGTGCGTTTATTTATTTACACTAGTTTATATATACATGTTTTATGGTTTGTTGGATTGAACTAGTATATATTTACAGTGGTAGATAATTTAGACTAGTATAAATTTAGACTAGACTCTTATATAAATTTCCAGGTATTCGGGTCTATTGAAGAGTTGAAACAATGGGCTTACGATAGAGCATTTGCTAGCGGTTACGTCCTAGTGACCGGACGTTCTATTTCAAAAGGCAAGGGATATTATGCAAAAAAATTAAGATATGGCTGAAATGTGACCGTGGTGGCGAACACCAAAGTACAACCAAAGTACGGGTTTCGGGTAGCAAAAATGTTAACTGTCCATTTAACTTGGTAGGGAGGCTAGGCAAGGATGGTTGGAAGTTGGAGGTAAGTAAACCGAATCATAACCACGACCCTTTTAAACATGTTGAGGGTCACGTGTTTGCTAGGAGGCTGACATAACTTGAAGAAAAAATGGTGGGAAGGCTTTATTTTCAGGTCCTGGAACCATCAAACATACATTTGGCCATTAGAGAACAAAACCCGAATAGTGTATGCATTCTACGAGACATACACAATACGATAAGGAAGATTAAACACACAATGTACGGCGACCAAACTCCAATGCAGGTATTATTATTAAATATTATTATTATTATTATTGTTATGCAGATACTCGAGAGTCTCTTGGTTGAAAAGAAATTTACTTACTACACCCGGCATGATCCGGAGACAGATGCTGTTGAGGATATTTTCTTTTTACACCGGGTCTCGTACCATCTCTGGCGTGCCTTCCCACATGTGTTGTTGATGAACGCCACCTACAAAACGAACGAGTACAGAATCCCGTTTGTTCATATTGTGGGTGTGACATCGACAGACTTGTCGCTTTGTATCGCTCATGAATTTATCATTAAAGAGAAAACGGGTAACTGCGTATGGGTGCTACAGAGGCTCAGAGATTTGCTGGAAGAGTGTATGGAGCCACGTGTAATTGTTACAGATAAAGATGCGGCTCTAATGAATGCAAGTGCTACAGTTTTCCAAAATGCTTCGAAGTTGCTATGCATGTAGCACATCTCACAAAAATATTGTTGTTGTTGTTGTTGTTATTATTACTATTATTATTATTGCTATGTAGGTTTCATATTCAACAAAATATTGCAAAATATTATAAAGCAAGATTTTCAAAAGAAGATTGGAATATATTTTACAGTCTTGGGCTCGACTGTGTAAATCTCCTGATCCAGATTGTTATGAATACAATCTTAACCGGCTCTCCCAATGACTATGTCAGGACAGCCGAAAGGGTATATATTTTAATTTTTTGCTTTACAAGCGTACATATTTTCTTTATTGACATCATTATTCTATTTTTTAGAGATGTTTATGACTACATGCATGAAGTTTGGCTCAAAGATTATAAAGAAATGTTTGTGGAAGCATGGACACACACAAACCTTACATTTGGCCAGGTTATGACCAACAGAGTTGAGAGTCAACATACAAAGATTAAGAGATACACTAAGGGCCCGAACAGCTCGTTCCACGCGCTTGTGATGAAAATAGACAAAGTTATGGAGTCACAGCGCATAGCGTTAAACCACTTGTTCGAAGTCAGTCGATCACAGAGAATGTGGCACCATAACTTACCGATGTTTCAAAACATACTCGGTAGGGTTTCCTATACAGCGCTCGATATGTTGGCCCTCGAGCTCAATAAGATAAAGTATTTAAGGGAAACTAAGAAGACATGTGGTCACCGACTTATGGCGAGTTATAAATTGCCATGTGCCTGTCGACTGGATTCGTATGAAAGAAGAGGTAACATCATTTTTATAAAAATCCGAAACGTTTTTATTTTATTTAGGCGTTTTTGTAGATTATTGATTGTTGTTGTGAATGAATATATATATATATATATATATATATATATATATATAGGGGGTGGATATTTTGAAAACCCACTCGAGTTAAGAAAACTCTGAAAACTCGTCAAAAAACCATCTAAAAAAGTTTTTTTTTTGAAAAAAATACACAAGGTAACATACATGTTTTTAAGCGTTTTGAGCCAAAAATATAAAAAAGCGCCGAACGAATATTTTTAAAAAAAATAAACAACGCAAACTTTGTAACGGCGTTGTTAACATATGTTTTCTGCTTTTTTAACATATGTTACAGCGCTGTTAACATATGTTTCTGCTTTTTAACATATGTTAACAACGCTGTTACAAAGTTTGCGTTGTTTAATTTTTTTAAAAATATTCGTTCGGCGCTTTTTTTATTTTTTTGGCCCAAAACGCTTAAAAACATGTATGTTACCGTGTGTATTTTTTTCAATAAAAAAAACTTTTTTAGATGGTTTTTTGACGGGTTTTCAGAGTTTTCTTAACTCGAGTGGGTTTTCAATTTATACTTTCCCTATATATATATATATATATATATATATATATATATAGGGGAAGTATTTAGAGAAAACCTTGATTTTTGAGAAAACCTTAGTAAACTTGATATATAAAGGTTATTTAAGTCATTTTGTATTTCCCCCTCTTTTCAAATTTAAATCATTTCCCCCTCCCAATATAAACCACATTCTCCCTCTTATCTCTCACTCTCTCACCACCACATTATCTCTCATCCTCTCCTCTCACCACCATGAGCAGCCACCACCACCGCCTCACCACCATCGACCACACTAACCACCACTATCATCATCCACCATTATTAATGTCTGCAACAACCATCGCCCATCATCGTCGAACATGAGCACGACCGTCGCTCCCACCATCAGAACAACCACCACCGGCATCATCAACGACGACCATAGAACCATTCACCACCATGGGTTCGATTAATAACACCGTAGAGACAGTGAACATTGCTGCAACTGTTATAGTTTCTGCTGAAACTCGTGTACAACCCACCTCTATTCAGGTTTGTTGTTCATAGTTTTTAATTTTTTAGGTTTAATTATGCATTGATTTGAACTAGAGCAAAAGGCATAATTATACAATTTTTTTTTTGAAGAATGTGTGTTGATGAAAATTATGTATATGTAAATGATTTTTGTTTGAAGAATTAAACAGTGATTGAATCATAAAGTTGTTAATGGGGATAATGATTTTATAATATATAAACAATTTTGGGGATAGTTTGTTCGTACACCAAGTGTTTGATCAAATGCTTGAATGGAAAAAAAAAAACTTATGTTAACCTTTTTGATTTTTTTATTATTATTATTTTGTTTATGTTAGATTGGATGTTAAATCCTTTGTTCTGTTGGTTTTAATTTGAAAAGCCTTTTTTATGATTTTTAGTTATTAATATTATTATTATTCTTTAATGGTTTGTTATGTTGGAGCTTTTTGATGTGAGTGATTTTATGATGATTAGGATTAGGTGAGGGAATTGTGTATTGGATTTTTTGGGATTGTTTTTGTTTTTTAAGCATTTAGGAGATTTACAAAGTATGTGGATTTGGTGGGTGAATTGGTTTTTGGATTATTTGGGATTATTTGTGTTTTTTTAGGTGGATTGTACATTTTGAATGCAGATAAATAGCATATGTTAAATAGCAAATGTTTTTTTTATGTTCTTAGTATATCTTGTCACACCCTCAAATTCCACGTGCGGGGTTTTACCGCGAGGCGCGTGAAAAACCAGGACCCAAGTCAACGGTCACAATAGACGACACTATATGATACGTAAAATAACGTAAACAACCCATTAAGTTTTCATAATCAATCCATCGCTGCGGAAGCGTAAAAACTTTATTACAACTCAAAAGTAAAACATGAAAGTCTGATAATACTCAAAATGAAATGCAAATGGATCCTAGACGCCGTGAGACTCCGTGCGCCTACCGACAGCTGCTACCTTAGCGACCTGAGACAAACATGCTAAAAACGTCAGCAAATAATGTCGGTGAGTTCACAGGTTTTTCATGAAGACCGACTCCAAAAGTTTTCAAAGAATACCCGTGGCCAAAACAGGCCATATGCATGCAAACCATATGAATACCTGTTACTACTGCGATTGGAAAATCATCACTGGACTCGAATACCATGAATACTGAATACGTGCCCGAATGAATACTGAATACTGCATACTGAATACTGAATACCTAAGAGACAACATGCACCCGTCCGACCTCCAGTCGACGAGTGGGGCGGGTCGAGCCCAAATAGATCTATCCACATTTCCCCCGTTGTGCATCCCCGCACATTCATGGTTCTCCCCGGGACTTCCAAAGATCGCGTAGTAATATATGAATACTCCAAAATGAAATCAATACATGAATACCAAAACATAGTAGACTCATCTTTTATGAAATCGTAGTTGACACACGTTTAAAGAATACATCATGTTATCTCCCCCGAAAATGTAAAACAATAAAGAGTGGGGCCGTGAAACTCACCTTAGAGTGCGTCCTCAGTAAAACAGAAGCCCGAAACGTGTGTGATAGTCCCTACTAGTGGCAACCTATCAATGAGTTTACATAAGTGTGACGACTACTAACCCGAAGGCTAATTAGTCCCCAATTGTCAAGACTGTGACCGTGTATGTTGAAAACATGTTTAAACGTTAAACCGGCCAAACCCGACAAAACCCAACATCCCATTGGTGACCCGACATCCCACGTGTTAGCCACATACAAGATATCATGCAACATATGCAATTAAACACTTAGCATGCGCAAACATTCACCCTATCTAGCATAACGCCCAACTAACGCATAAACAAGTCCGAACACGTGTTACCAAGTTATTAGATATGTCACGGGGTCCCTAACATGTTCCTAGGTGTCAAACGTGTTCCGGGATGTTAAAATACACATATAACAGCAGTACACGCGATTAGGGATCAAACATGCAATTGGAAAGTCAACTAGTGATTAGGATTGTAATCACCTGTGTTACGTGTGATTAGGCTATCATACATGCATTTAGGAAGGTCAACTAGTGATTAGGATGGTTAACTAGTGATTAGAAATGTAATCACATGTGTTACATGTGATTAGGCTATCATACATGCATTTAGGAAGGTCAACTAGTGATTAGGATGGTCAACTAGTGATTAGGAATGTAATCACATGTGTTACATGTGATTAGGCTATCATACATGCATTTAGGAAGGTCAACTAGTGATTAGGATCGTAATCACATGATGTACATGCGATTGGCGCCAATCGCCCCTGTTATAGGCGATTAGGAAGCCCTAATCGCCCCTGCTGCACATTTCCGCCTTTTCGCGTGTTTAACCCTCCAAATCAGATCCGAAACATGTGGAAACACCCAATATCAAACCCAAAACATTTATCAAACTATTTCAAGCAAAAACTCCTAATTTATTATCATCCTAAATGTCCCGAATGCAAGCGTTTCCCAAAATAGCATAACTAGCATGTAAGCATCACATCAACATGCAAAACTTACCCTAAATAGCAAATATCCAGATTTCATCACATAATGTCGTTGTCCGACACTATCCTACTGTTTTAGCATCATCCTAGAGTAAACCCTAACCTCAAACAATCAACAAAACACATCATATCATCATCAATCCTTCATAATCATTCAAACGGGTCAAAACGCCTATTATCAACAATACACAACTATGAACCCCCCAAACTCCTAGGTTAACATCATAATAACTCATTCAAGTCAGAAACATATCAATAACACAAGAACAATCATGTTTTAACAATAAAAATCCTATCTTTGCATGAATACATCACATATAACAGGCATAAAGGTTTGGGTTTGTTTATAAACTGATTTTAATGAGTTTTCAAAGACACAAATGTTTAGAAACCAGGTCTGGACCTTTAGGGATCAAAACAATAACATTACAAAGGTTTTGGATGAAGAACACACCTTGAATTTGCAAGATTATGAGGTGTAAGGCTTGGAAAGGTGATTTCTTGAGTAAAAACGTGTTCCAGAGGTTGGATAAGGTGTGGGATGGCTTTGGTGTGTGTTAGGATTTCACAAATGATGTTTTACAACATAAGGGTGGTATTTATAGGCGTTTCTAGTCGTTCAACACATGTCAGGCGATTACGCAGCAGTACAGGCGTTTAGGATTCCTAATCGCATGTACCTACTAGCGATTAGGCCCCAATCGCCCTTAAAAATCCCCCAATCGCATGTGTTACTGGCGATTAGGCCAATCACCCCCTATTTACATTCAATTAGGCCAATCACCCCTTATTTACATTTAGATGTAATCACCTATAATGTCATGCAATTACGCGTAATCACTATTTTAATACATATAAACACGTATTCACATACCGACAAGTCATATAATGATTGTAAGCACATAATGCATGATAACTAACACGTTCCCATCCGTTCACCAATTCCCGGGACTCGAGATTTACGTGTGTGCGTTAAACCCGACGATTCTATAAATCACCAATTCGTGTTCACATGGTTATGGACCGACTCCCAATGATCTTGTGGATCATTGTAACGACTCCCGATGATTCTCGGAACCATCATAACGACTCAACTGACCTAGTTAAGTATGTTTGAAAACGTTTTTCGCTAAGGTAGACTTATGTGTTTTATAAAATCTTAATCTAAACATGCCGGGTGTCACATATCTGTTCAATTAATACATGTTAGTGATTCTAGCACATGTTTGTATTGGTGCCTACTGATGAATTTATCCCAATTGACATGTGTTAGGGTTCACTTAACATGTGTTAATGATACTAACACAGGTGTGTATATGGTGCCTACTATGTGTTAGGGTTCAATTAACATGTGCCACTGATGCTAACACCTGTTAGTATATGCCCAAATAACACGTGTTAGGGTTCAATTAAATGTGTTAGTGATGCTAACACATGTTAGTATATGTCCAATTAACACCCAAATTGATCCAATTAACATTTTCTAGTGATTCTAACACATGTTAAAAATAATTAATGTAGGAGGTTCTATGAACAACCACCGGAGTTCAAGCCGGCTACTCCGCACATGGATCGACTAGAGATGGAGTGCTAAGGATTGGAACATGAAGCTGAAGATGCCTAATAAGGAATGAAGCATAACGCCGAATACGACTATTAAAGAATGAAGCATAATTTTAAGTTTCATGTGTTTTTGTTAGTTTATGATAGTTTTGTTTCATTTTTTTAATTGTTTAGATTTATATGAAATTAATTTCTTACATTCAATGTTGATTGCAATAAATTTTTATATACATGTGTTCTTTTATGTTGTTATATTAGTCCAAAATTAACATGATAATTATTTGAACCAATTACACGTGTTAGTGATATCTGTGAAATGAGCTTGTTTGAAGAGACCAAGTAACATGTGTTAAAAGGCTCGTGTGACATACGTTATTAATAAATCTGGATCTTTAAATTAATATGTGAAAAAAATTGTAGAGAGAAAATTAGGAGAAGGGAGGTGGGGAGAGGAAAAGGTGGAGAGAGAATACAAAAAGGTGAAAAGAGAATGTGGAATGATGGAGAGAGAAGGTAAAAAAGGGGGAGAGAGAAGGTGGATTAAATGACAAATCTACCGTTTTTCAAATATAATATCAATAAAGGTGGAGAGAGAAGGTGTATTTTAGTCAAATGATGGGACCATTAACCACAACCATTGATCATGCTTGATCAATGGCTATGGTAGGGTTTAGAGAGTTTCCTCGAATATTTGAGGTTTTCTCTAGAACCTTACCCTATATATATATATATATATATATATATATATATATATATATATATAGGGGAGGGTTATCTTGAGAATGCTAAATATCGTGAGAACCGTGAGAACAAGTAAAAAAATCAATCAAAATCAACTTTTCTTGCAAAAACACTTTCAAATTAACTTTTTACACATGTGTAAATGAAGCAGTTTACACATGTATAAACAGTAAATTTACACATGTGTAAAAACAAATTATTTCCGTATACGTTTGAATTTTTACGCGTAAATTGTGTTTTTGGGATTGTATTTTAGTAATAAAGACAAGTGTAAAAAGAAATTTTGAATTTGAATGGTTTTAGATGCCGTTCTCACGGTTCGCACGAAATATAGGTGTTCTCAAATTAACTTTCCCCTATATATATATATATATATATATATATATATATATATATATATATATATAGGGTAGGGTTCAAATAGGAACCAACCCTTAAGTAGGAACTATAAGAACCAATCTGAGCCATCCATTTTCAATGGCATGATTGTAAATAAATAAAACTTTAATTAATTGTTATTTTAATAAAGGGGTATTAATGTCTTTTGTTCAATATCATAGTTATTAGGTAATTAATAAGAAACTCATTTATATTTGGAAACAACAAATTAGTGTTTATGGTATACCCAAACGTATTTATTGAATATATAATATTAAAATTATATCTCGGTATATATACAACAGTGTACATTGGTGTATATGATATGCTTGTCGTGGTACACGTAAAATTTCCCAATTACAACTACTGAATAGTGGCAAGAAGGTATCGAACACAGGGAGTTTGTGGAATGTGTGTAAACTAATAATTTTGCGAATTAACTAAAATTAATCTACTAAATAAAAATAAAGATCAAGAGTTGTTGATTGTTTTGAATTTGAACTAAATTATAAACTAATTACTTAACCAAAGTGAGATTGTTTCTTATGATTATAAACGCAATGACCATTCCAGGATCCGTTTTCCCTAAACACTTATGCAAAAGTTCCAACTAGAAAGAGTTACATAGACATAACTCGTGCATAAACAATTGTTGTGATAAAAGGGAACAAAGTACTCGGATTATATTAATGCGAGGTTGTTGCCCGATGATCAATTAATCAATTAACCAACCCAAATCCTACCCGCAATATCTCGATTATTAGCAACACCAAGAACGTACGATTAAGACTAAATATTGGTAAAGTAATTAACAACTACAAACAATTATTCAAACACCACAATAATCAAGCAACATACTAGATTATCATTCTAGAAATTCATAGAAAAATACATAAGAGTTCAAGAAAAACTTCACCAAGGAATGATCACCAAGAGTTCTAGCCAAGCATGGTTTGGTGAATCATCATCACAATCAAAGAAATGTTCATAAGCATCAAAAACATTAACCAAATGTTTAGAATTGTTCTCCAATGATCCAAACTAGCCAAAATCGCCCAAAAACTTCTTAGAAACGTTCACAATGAAAGAGATGCCCAAAAGACACCATTAAGTCGTCTTTAATAGAGGGAGTTACAAAGTTGTGCAGAGGCCACCGTAACTTACGGTGCCCACCGTAAGGTACGGTGGGGATAGAATCTTGACGGCCAATGGACGCTGCCATACGGTGAAGAATGAGTGTCCTGAAGCCACCGTACCTTACGGTGGCTACCGTAAGGTACGGTGGAGCCCTTAAAATTCTTCATTTTTCTTTCTTTCATTCCACCTCGTTCCGTTCCGTTCTGGTCCGTTCCAAAGCCCGTATTTCTTCATTTTTAGCTCCTTATTACACCTGCAACCAAAGCACTCGTAGTTACCCCATTCCAAGCAATAACATGATCAAACGTGGATAAAATAAGCATTTTAATGATATAAAGGGTTGTTCCTTGAACCACCCGTCACATCCCCACACTTGACCATTGCTTGTCCCAAGAAATCCATCAAAAATCTATTTCTCACCAAACCGGTCATTTTTAAATCAAGCATTAACGTGCAATCCATATACTAACCCGTCCTTAACACCCGAATCAACACACCCCTCACAGTTTCTCTCCTCTTGGTGACAACTGAAAACTAGCAATTAGGAGCTAGGCACACAAAAGACAAATAGATGAGTGCGCAACCATAAGCTTGTACCTGAATCAACCTTCCTCTTACAACGCTAAACATAAGTGCAAATCAAAGGGTCTTGTCGGGTTGTAATGTGGCTAAGTGTAAAGGTAGGGAATGGGGTATATTTTTAGTAGCGCATAACTTTACCCGGTCTTTTATTACACAACGACACACACACACATGACTAACACACGCAAACACAAATACGGACACAAACTATAATAGATACCACACATAAACTTCTTTTTTTTCTTTTTCTCTTTTTTTTCTTTTCTTTTCATCATTTTTCTCAATTTCTTCTTTTTTCTTTTTTTTTCAATACATCAAGAAACACTATTACATACACATACGAACACACTCAACTAAACTTCAACTTGTAATACTAAAATAACACAGTAACACTCTTTTTAAACACACAAGACCAGGTCAAGTTGGGTATGTATTTAAGGAACTAGCTAAAGGGTTAACAATCGATAGGTTTTTAGGCTCAAAAATGGGCAACTAAATGTCCAAACCCCCGCCCCTCTCGCTACCAAGCTCATATATATAATGCATGAGGTCCAACCCCCCAATTCCCACACTCTCACTCAACATAACAAGGCTACCTAGTGCCCTTATCATCTCTACACTTATGCTCATCAAAAGATTCAAGTCGCATTCAAGCACAAGTTCTAGTGCACCCCCACCCATTGCCACTCTCACAAAGAAGATATATATATATATATATATATATATATATATATATATATATATATTGTTCTATAACTGTGGCTCAAATCTCACCAAGAATAAAAGTGGGTTAAGGGTTGCCGGTGTGCCCCTCGAGGTTAGTTCAAGGTGTTCCAATTTTCACAACGCTACGCTTGATTTTTTTTCAATTTTTTTTTAAAATTCTTCAAAAATTTCCCCCATCCCCACACTTGGAGTACATTGTCCCCAATGTGCGGTTTTTGGAAGTAAACGCTCCAATACTCAAACCACAAACTTCTTTTTGATATTTTCATTTTATATTTTTTTTAGATTTTTAATTTTTTTTAAACAACACACCTCCTACTACCACAACCCGAACCAATCATCATCAATCATAACACCACCCCACCACCCGTTTCCCAAAAACATAAAGGAAAACCAAATAGAAAATAAAACTATGTACAAAAGAACATGACCTGATCAGTAATAGCGAGGCTGAGGCGGCCCGAACACCGAGGTGAACAAGTCATTCCACTCGCCAAAACCAAACACTCCTTCACCGCTTCCTCCTTGCTCCGAAACTTGTTGTTGTTGCTGTTGTGGATCGACCCATTGAGAATGGTGGAGTGGTGGGGTCGGATAAGAGACGCTTCCATCAAATGGCGGTAGGGACCCGTAATCCACCGGTTGTGGATTCGCAACTACGGGTCTCCCCGCATGCCAGTCATCGTTCATGCGCCTATTTTGATCATCAATATATCTATAATTGATCTCCACCTGTTGAGCATAAGCATGTCCTCGGTTCCACAACTCCTGACGATCAAAGCCCTGCTTCATCGTTCTCTCCATGCTAGCACTCATCATTGTCTGATGATCAAATAGAGTGCATTCCAACCCTGACCACGTGTCGAATACCGAAGCTGGGGGGCGTTGGTCTTCAATCACCTGTTGCATAATCCCCCCAAAAGCCCAACCATCAGCATAAACCCTCTCGGTAAAGTCATAGAAACCTCCACCATGTGTCCCACTAGAACTCCCCTGTCCTATATCCATGTGTCCTCCAGTTGGATTCTCCTCATAGTCCTCATCATCACTCGGTGGCTGTTCACCCCCACTCTCAACTTCATCTTCCTCACCGGGCAAGAGTGCCCTCGCATCTCTCTTTAGCACTCTCCATCTTTGACCCCCGCTTTTAAGTTTATGGTACCTTTCCGACTGAGAATAAACCCAACCGGACCCCATTGTTGATAGCTCAATAGGTTTGAATTTCTTTCTTTTTCTTCCCTCATCTTCTTCAGTTATAGCACCCTGCTGCTTCAACAAACCTGTGATTATTCTACAGTATGGGATAATTGTTCTTTCCACCGAATTTCTACATATCCAAACATGATTCAGAATCAAATACCGAATGGAAAATTTCGGTCCACCATGCATCAAGGAGTAAAGGATTGGAATTTCTGGGAACCGCACCTCTTGCTTATCTGCCCGTCTTGGTAACACATTCACAATAATAAACGCTAACAGAAGTTTCGGCTCAATCTTCAAATTCTTCCGATACAGTTTCCCAGTATAAGTACCCGGCAGAAATAACGCACTCAACATACCCATCCACCGTGGATGCTTTTTCGGGCTAATTAACAAATCATTAATGCTCGGGTTTTTGTACTCCTTTGCCGGTAGACTATCATACTTGGCCAACCGGCGCAATGTATCATAGGACATTTCCACTTCCACTCCATTCACTTCACCAATTAATTTCATCTTGGATGGAGAATCATACCTCGGACATCTCAATGTCGCCATCCATTCCTCAATTTCTTCCATAAACACAGCCTTATTTTCCTGATCATAACAATGGAGCGCCGCTTCCTAACCTAAAGCCTTGAATCTATCGAACACCCCGAATGGTCCAAAATCTCTTTCGCTCACTTCTCTTTCACAAAGGAATGCCCCAGCCCGATCTGACAACCCCTTAATTTGGTCATGGAACAATGTCGGTTGCCAATCCCTTGGTTTTTCATTTAGAGGGCCCGTCTTCCATTCCGGCTTATTAGCCGGGTCTAACCTTGGCGCTTCAGGTGCTTGTTGCATTTCCTCATCAGACTCGTCATTCTGTGCAACATACTTTCTCCGTTTATATTGTTGCGCGGGTTGCTTCCCTTTAGCTTTGGCGGCAGATGAACTTGATCCTGCTACTTCGCCAGTTCGTGCCATATTCCTACACAATGTACAAACAAACACAAAAACAAACCAAACAAAACAAATCAGCCCCATATAGTAAATACATCCCCACACTTGCTTGTTATCATGGTAGTAAATGTTTGTGAACAAAAATACCGTCTTTGGTTTGACAAAAATTGGGCATGACGCCTCTACAAACTTAACATTTACCAAAAGTTCACAATTTCCATCTCAATATTACATATACTACCACATTATTACTCCCACAACAATATTTACATACTAACATCAACTAACAAGCAAGTGGGTATAAAAGAACTACAACCTCCATTTTCTCACAATGTAGCATCAAAATAAACAAATTAGAACACATACCTTTTAGTGGATGATGCTAGAACACAAAAAAATAAGAAACTTGAAAAAGCCCCAAAATTTTCGGATCCTAGGGTTTCAGATTCTACCTCCTAAAAGTGTTTATCTTGCAATATACTTCCCAAAATCAAAACCCTTGCGAAATTTAAGCCAAGATAGACTCAAGAATCATGTGATTTGGTTAAGAATTAAAGGTTTTATGGAGGATTGAAGTTGAAAAGTAGATGGTGTTCTTGTTTAGAAGAAGAAGAAGAAGAAGTGAAAAAGTAGGTGGGTGGACCGGTTTTAATACACAAGTACAAACAAATTTTTTTTTATAACATCGCCAACTTCCAGACCCCACCGTATCATACGGTGGGGACCGTATGGTACGGTAATCCAAAACACCTTTTCTTCCACCGTATGGCAGCCTCTGATCACCGTTTGGTTTTGATGTTCACCGTATGGTACGGTGCCTACCGTATCATACGGTAGGACCTGGACCAAATTTATTTATTTTTATTTTTTTATTTTTTTATTTTTTAAAGAAAAACTGTAATTTTAGAACCGTTTTGTCCTCAACACAATGCTAGAACCGTTTCGCGACCCAAACGTCCCCACACTTGTTTCAAACACGGGTTTCGATAAAAAAACAAAATTGGGTAATAAAACAAAATAAAATAAAATAAAATAAAATAAAAATCTAACTATTTACACTACCAAACCTGGGCCTCTCATTGTTGCACTTCTTCCACCGGGCGTAAAAGATAGCCCGCTTTATCCATCTCCAACGCGTTGATGTCGTTTCCATCCAAGTATGGCTTCAAGCGGTGTCCATTCACCGTTTGTTGCTTATTGGTGTTTTCATCCAATATTTCAACCTCACCAAATTTACCAACCCTACAAATGATGTACGGACCCATCCATTTACTTTTCAACTTGCCCGCGAACATCTTTAAACGCGAATTGTACAACCAAACCCTTTGCCCTACTTCAAAAGTCTTCTTTCTCAATTTGGCATCATGAACCTTCTTTAATTTGTCTTTGTAAGCCGATGCACATTCATAAGCCTCATCTCTAATCTCCTCCAGTTCACTTAGTTGCAACTTTCTTGTTCTACCCGCCTCATCGTAATCCGCATTTACCGTCGTGATCGCCCAATGTGCTCTATGCACCAACTCCATTGGCAAGTGACAACCCTTCCCATACACCATCCGATAAGGTGTCGTGCCAATCGGAGTTTTGTAAGTCGTACGGTATGCCCACAAAGCATCATCTAATTTACTTGACCAATCTTTTCTATCCACACGAACCGTCTTCATGAGAATTTCTTTGATTTGACGGTTGGACACTTCAACTTGTCCACTCGTTTGCGGATGGTAAGGCGTTGCAACCCGGTGATTCACACTATATCTCTTCAATAGCTTCCCAAAATTAAAATTTTTGAAGTGTGAACCACCATCACTTATGATCACTCTTGGAATTTCAAACCTGGCGAAAATGTTAGATTGAACAAATTTACAAACAACCGAATGGTCATTTGTCCTTGTAGCAATTGCTTCAATCCACTTCGAAACATAGTCCACCGCCACTAAAATATACAAAAACCCGTTTGAATTAGGAAACGACCCCATAAAGTCGATGCCCCAAACATCAAATATCTCCACAACCAAGATCGGTTGCATTGGCATCTCATCCCTTTTGGATATGCTCCCCAACTTTTGACAATTTAAACAATTCCGGGCAAATTCACAAGCATCCTTAAAAATTGTAGGCCAATAAAACCCACATGAAAGCACCCGGTAGCCGGTTTTATGTCCACTAAAGTGCCCACCACAAGCGGAAGAATGAGCATGTGTCAATATCTCTTTAACTTCCGACTCGGGAATACATCTTCGGATCACTTGATCGGGCCCAATCTTGAAAAGATCCGGTTCATCCCAAATATATTGCTTCACTTGGACCATAAATTGTTGTCGTCGCCTCTTGGTCCAATGATCCGGAATAGCACCCGTGGCCAAATAATTAACATAGTGAGCATACCACGGTGCGGCTTGAGTAGACACAGCTAAAAGTTGCTCATCCGGGAACCTTTCATTTATTTCCGTCACATCATCACTCCCTTCTACCGGAATTCGGGACAAGTGATCCGCTACAACATTTTCACTTCCCTTTTTATCCCGAATCTCCAAATGAAACTCTTGGAGCAACAAAACCCATCTAATCAATCTTGGCTTGGCATCTTTCTTTTCCATCAAATATCGAACCGCACTGTGGTCCGAATATACCACCACCTTGCTCCCCCAAATATACGAACGGAACTTGTCCAAAGCATACACCACTGCTAATAATTCTTTTTCGGTTGTGGTGTAATTCAGTTGCGCTTCGGACAAAGTTTTGCTCGCATAGTAGATTACCACCGGCTTCTTGTCAACTCGTTGGCCCAAAACAGCTCCAATTGTAGTGTCACTTGCATCACACATTATCTCAAAAGGCTTCGACCAATCCGGTGGTTGCAAAATGGGAGCCTTGACCAAATGTTCCTTCAACACATTGAAAGCTTGCAAACATTCATTAGTAAAATCAAAAGGAACATCTTTCAATAACAAATTACATAAAGGTTTGGTAATAACACTAAAACCTTTAATAAAACGTCTATAGAAGCCCGCATGTCCCAAGAATGATCTTACCCCCTTCACATTTTTCGGTGGTGGCAATGATGATATTACCTGAATTTTTGCCTTGTCCACCTCCATACCCCGCTCAGAAATTACATGGCCTAACACAATTCCTTCTTGCACCATAAAATGGCTTTTCTCCCAACTAAGCACTAAATTTTTCTCAACACATCTTTTTAAAACTTTTTGTAATTCGTTGAGACAAGATTCAAAACTAGTGCCAAATATTGAGAAATCCTCCATGAACACTTCCAACGATTCTCCAACCATGTCCGAGAAAATACTCATCATACATCGTTGAAAAGTCGCCGGAGCGTTACACAATCCAAATGGCATCCGCCTAAAGGCAAAAGTACCATATGGACACGTGAAGGTGGTCTTGTGTTGGTCATCCGAGTGTATTGCTATTTGGTTATACCCCGAATACCCATCGAGAAAGCAATAATACTTTTGACCCGAAAGTTTTTCAATAATTTGGTCAATAAATGGAAGTGGAAAATGGTCCTTAGAAGTAGCGGCATTCAATTTTCGCTAATCAATGCACACCCGCCACCCGGTAACGGGTCGGGTTGCAATTTGTTCACCATTGTCATCTTTAATTACTCGAATACCGGACTTCTTAGGGACCACTTGAGTAGGACTTACCCAAGCACTATCCGAAATGGGATAGATAATTCCCGCGTGCAACCACTTAATTACCTCTTTCTTTACCACTTCCCTAAGGTTCGGGTTCAACCTTCTTTGCGCTTCTCTCGTGGGTTTTGCATCCTCGGTTGTGATAATCTTGTGCATGACAATGGATGGACTAATTCCTTTAATGATCGGCAATTGTCCACCCAATAGCTTCTTTATTCTCCCTCAATACTTCCATCAATGCTAGCTCTTGGGCCATCTCCAAATTAGAGGCAATAATGACCGGTAATGTGTCATTATCCCCTAAAAACACATATTTCAAGTGGCTTGGCAAATCTTTGAGTTCCAACTTTGGTGCCACTTCTAATGAGGGCTTGGTGCCCGAATCAATTTCCACCGGCAAACTATCAAAATGGTGGGACCATGGTGGTCGTCCCTCCTTCAATGCTAACACATCTTGCTTTCCTTCTTCAATCTCCAAATCAAAAGCATGTACCTGTTCAGAAAAATTACACGCACACAATTCCATTCCATCTTTCTCATACTCACATGGATTGCATCCCTCGATGATATCTGCCATAAAACATTCTTCCACACCGGAATCATTAGTATTGTTAGTAAAAACATTTAAACGCATCTTCCGGTTTCCAAATGTCATATCGACCGTGCCAAATCTACAATCAATTACCGCATGCGCGGTGCTCAAAAATGGTCGACCCAATATAACATTTTGTTGCTGTTTTGAATCTGCGGATGAGTAATCCAATACCAAAAAGTCAACCAGGTAATAAAATTCAACAATTTTCACAATGACATTTTGAACCATTCCCTGGGGTAACTTATGAGACAAATCGGCTAAAACAACCGTTGTCTCCACCCTAGCTAATGGACCAAAGTCATATTGATCATACAACCCACCCGGTAAAATACTCACCCCGGCTCCAAGATCTAGCAATGCCTTTGCCATTTGAAAATTACCAACTTGAATATTTATTAATGGCGTGCCCGGATCTTGGAGCTTAGGAGGAAGCTCCCCATTTAAAACTGCACTCACTTGACCGGTAACATTTACCCGCTTAGGCATTTTTTTCTTTTGTTGCCTCTTTTGCGTACACAATTCTTTCAAAAATTTAACATATGCGGGTACTTGTTTTATTGCATCAAGTAAAGGAAGATTTAATTTTACTTGTTTAAACATGTCCCACATTTCTTCTTTTTGGGGACCTCTTGATGCAATAAAATTTTTCTTACCCGGGTCAAGTAGAGCCGATGGAAATGGAACTTGATTCGGCTCATTTTCACTTTTTTCACTCTCACTCGCTTCCGGTTTTGTAACATTTAATTCTTTTGGTAAAACCGGTGGGGCTTCATCACTTTCACTTTCTTCACCCGTGACATCCTCACCTACCCCCTCGACAAAACCCAGTGACAAATCAGCTTTAAATTCTTTCCCGCTCCTTAAAACACTCACTTGATTAACATTAACATTGTTACCTCGTGAAGAGCCATGTGACGGATTTACCTGAGTATCGCTAGGAAGCTTTCCTTTACCTTTCTTCAATTCCGCCACATCAGTTGCTAATTGACCCATTTGAGTTTTCAATGCTTGAATGCTTTTATCACGAACTTCATCCTTTTGTATCCGAGCTTCATCAAGTTGGTTTCGTTTTTGCATGTCTTGTTGCATAGCTTTAAGCATCTCCATGACTTCATTTCCGCTTGATGAATCGTGACCCGAATTTCTTTGACCAGTTTGAGCTTGCCCTTGGTAGCCACTGTTGTATCCACCTCTATAATTACCTTGATTGTATTGTTGGCGAGGCACATAATTACCTTGAGCAGCTTGAAAATTTGGGTTAGCTTGATTTGTTGCATTTCCATACCGAAAATTTGGATGATTTCGCAACCCGGGGTGATAAGTGTTAGAATTCATGTCATAATTTCTACCACCCCCTTGAATAGCATTCACTTCCTCTGTTTGTCCTTCATTTACCACCACCACCTGACAAACCTCCGCCGTGTGGCCTATTTCTTGACAATTGTTACAAACGTTGTATAATTGATTTGAATTTTGTACATTACCACTTTCTACCCCATGCACTTGAGGTATTTGAATTACATGCCTTGCTCGTCTAGATGATTGAGCCTTTCTTTTGGAAGTCACCGCCATTTATTCTAAAAATGCCCAATCATCTTGCTCATAATTGGTACCAAAATTACCATTTGTAATAGACATTAAATCACGAGCATCCTCCGAACTCAAGCCTTCATGAAAAGCATTCAATAATTCCCAAAGTTGAATCCCATGGTGAGGACAATTTCTTAGCATCATATTGAACCTCTCGAACGCTTCATGAAACATCTCACCCGATTGTTGTTGAAAGCTTCTCAACCCTCTCCTTGCATCATTGGTCTTTTGAGAACTATAGAATTCATCCAAAAATATTTGTTGCATATCAGCCCACGTAAAAATGGATGCGGATGGTAAAGTGTGAAACCATCTTTTTGCCTTGTCTTCCAATGAAAATTGGAAGAGAACCAACTTCACATCATCTGCAGAAAAACCTTGTCCCCCAATAGTATTGCAAATCGAGTCATATGTCTCCAAATGAAAATAAGGCTCTTCCGTTGCTAGCCCCTTGAACTTTGGTAGACTTTGGAGTGCAGTTGTTCTAACTTCAAAAGTTCTTCCATTTGCATTTTGCGGAATCACTATTGGTGATGGATTATTAGTGATAATTGGCCAAAAATGAGCCTCAATTCCCCGTACAACATCACGATGAAGTCTTCTAGGTGCTCCCAATGGCGCTCTCGGTTGACCCATTTGACCTTGCATTGGCCCTTGCGGTGCAAAATGTTGTTGATGTTGATTTTGATGCATAGGTGGTTGTTGTTGGTGAATCGGCCTTTGATGTTGAGCTTGCATGTTTGTAGGCCGCATTTGATTAAGTGGTGTGGGACGTTGCAAGTTCAATCCTTGTGGTCTAACATATTGCACACCAACCGGTAATCTTCCCTGGTCTTGAAATGGTAAAAGTGGTTGCCTTACTTGACCCGTTTGAGCTTGAGAGCCCACAAATGCACCTTCTCCTCCATAATAATAACCCTCTTCATTGTACCCACTAAATTCTTCATCATCATACCCATCGTCATACACATCTCTTTGAAATCTAGAATTTTGGCCACCTTGAAAAGATGAGTAGTGAAAACCCGATTGATTAGGTGGTTGATAAGTAGATGTGGTGTGGACAATTGTGGAACCTTGTCCTTGTGGGATAGTAGAAGATGATTGACCCGTAGTTGGGAAAAAATGGGAAAATGGTGGTATAGTGTTTGATGGATTAAAGGTGAGGTTTGGATCACTTTGAGTGAAACTCGGTTGGGTGGTATGGATTGGTGTTTCAGGACTAGTGGAAAGGTTAGGTAATGTGGTGTTGGGTGAAAGTTGTGAAGAAGTAGGCATGAATGATGAGGTCGTTTGACCCGTTGTTGGTATGTGAGAGTCTTGCATTATGTTTCTTGGTGTGAACGGTGAAGTAGGTGAATCAATGACTCTGTTTCTTCTTATCAAAACTCGGTTCTTTCTCAATGTTCTTTCAATCTCCGGATCAAACAAAAGTGGTGATGACTCGTGAGAGCCCCTAGTATGCATACACTTGAAGTACCTGCACACTAAACACAACCAGTGTAAACCCGAAAATAACAAACAAAACTAAAAGATTAACACACGTTGCGCACTACTCCCCGGCAACGGCGCCAAAATTTGATGTGCTTGTCGTGGTACACGTAAAATTTCCCAATTACAACTACTGAATAGTGGCAAGAAGGTATCGAACACAGGGAGTTTGTGGAATGTGTGTAAACTAATAATTT
The DNA here is from genome assembly GCA_028751855.1 of Ambrosia trifida. Taxonomy (NCBI): domain Eukaryota; kingdom Viridiplantae; phylum Streptophyta; class Magnoliopsida; order Asterales; family Asteraceae; genus Ambrosia; species Ambrosia trifida. The sequence continues at coordinate 41,630,749 of CM054123.1, read as the reverse complement.
TGCGAATTAACTAAAATTAATCTACTAAATAAAAATAAAGATCAAGAGTTGTTGATTGTTTTGGATTTGAACTAAATTATAAACTAATTACTTAACCAAAGTGAGATTGTTTCTTAAGATTATAAACGCAATGACCATTCCAGGATCCGTTTTCCCTAAACACTTATGCAAAAGTTCCAACTAGAAAGAGTTACATAGACATAACTCGTGCATAAACAATTGTTGTGATAAAAGGGAACAAAGTACTCGGATTATATTAATGCGAGGTTGTTGCCCGATGACCAATTAATCAATTAACCAACCCAAATCCTACCCGCAATATCTCGATTATTAGCAACACCAAGAACGTACGATTAAGACTAAATATTGGTAAAGTAATTAACAACTACAAACAATTATTCAAACACCACAATAATCAAGCAACATACTAGATTGTCATTCTAGAAATTCATAGAAAAATACATAAGAGTTCAAGAAAAACTTCACCAAGGAATGATCACCAAGAGTTCTAGCCAAGCATGGTTTGGTGAATCATCATCACAATCAAAGAAATGTTCATAAGCATCAAAAACATTAACCAAATGTTTAGAATTGTTCTCCAATGATCCAAACTAGCCAAAATCGCCCAAAAACTTCTTAGAAACGTTCACAATGAAAGAGATGCCCAAAAGACACCATTAAGTCGTCTTTAATAGAGGGAGTTACAAAGTTGTGCAGAGACCACCGTACCTTACGGTGCCCACCGTAAGGTACGGTGGGGATAAAATCTTGACGGCCAATGGACGCTGCCATACGGTGAAGAATGAGTGTCCTGAAGCCACCGTACCTTACGGTGGCTACCGTAAGGTACGGTGGAGCCCTTAAAATTCTTCATTTTTCTTTCTTTCATTCCACCTCGTTCCGTTCCGTTCTGGTCCGTTCCAAAGCCCGTATTTCTTCATTTTTAGCTCCTTATTACACCTGCAACCAAAGCACTCATAGTTACCCCATTCCAAGCAATAACATGATCAAACGTGGATAAAATAAGCATTTTAATGATATAAAGGGTTGTTCCTTGAACCACCCGTCAGTATATCAGTTTTTTTTGTCCATTCGTCATCATCATCAACACATATATACAACGGTGTACATCAGTTATACATTGATGTATATCACTTTTTTTCTTTTCATTCAACATCATCAACACAGATATACATTGGTGTAAATTCGTTTTTTCATTCATCATCAACACAGATATACATTGATGAACACATATATACATTGGTGTATATTCGTTTTTGAAGTGTACATTGGTGTATATCAGTTTTTTTTTGTTCATTCATCATCATCATCAACACATATATACAACGGTGTACATCAGTTATACATTGATGTATATCACTTTTTTTCTTTTCATTCAACATCATCAACACAGATATACATTGGTGTATATTTGTTTTTTCATTCATCATCACCAACACAAAATATACATTGGTGTATATTAGTTTTTTTATCATCTACCTATACAAAACCTCAAAACAAACAAACATAAATTACCAGAGTCGGCGTCAGATAGGTGAACACATACACGTCTTCTTAACCGCTTGATTGTTATTAATCCTTGACGGAGAGGATATCGATCTGCTCGGAGAGATCGGGCGGTTATCGATTGAGAACCATACGGACGACGACGATGACGACATCGTTCTGTAAGTGTTCGCCGGTGTTCTGTTCTGGAAAAAGGAAGAACCAGTGGAGAAAGCTGAGGTTGCGAATGCAAAGGAAGTTATTCTTTCTCTTTCCTTATATAGGTTTCTTTCCTTCTTTCGAATAAGTCTGGGTGTATAACAGGGGGTTGGGGTGTAATCGGTGTAGAAGGGGGGTGGTAGTTGATGGGTTTGAGGATGGCCCGCCGGAGCTCCGCCGTAAACCACCATACTCCGCCGCTGTCCACCGAGCTCTGCCCTCCTCTCTCTTTCTCTCTCTCTCTCTCTCTCTCTCTCTCTCTCCATATATATCATGAAGTCAAAAAACTGCCATATATAACAATTTTAATGAAGTAAAATAACTGCCATATATAACAATTTTAATTAAATTAAAAGATAATATTTAATTGTCTAATTACATAACTACCCCCTAGATCAAGATCAAAGATGAATGGCTCAGATTGGTTCCTAAGTTCCTAACTAGGGTATTGGTTCCTATTTGATCTTTTTCCTATATATATATATATAGTATAAGGTTATATTGGAAACCCTTGTTATATGGTAAACTCTAGAAACTCTAACTTCCCGACTTTTTTTTATATGAAAATTTTAGGGTATGTAATATACATGATTTTAAGCATTTTGGGCCAAAAAATGGAAAAAGCGCCGAGCCATTTTTTTTTAAAATAAAAAACCGTCTTCGGGTAACAAATGGTTAACACGTGTTAGTTTCGCTTAACATGTGTTACCCAAAACTTTATTTAAAAAAAAAAACTACTCGGCGTTTTTTTGATTTTTTTGGCTCAAAATGCTTAAAATCATTTATATATGTGTGCATGCCCTATTTTTTTTCAAAAATAAAAAAAAATTGGGAAGTCAGAGTTTCCAGAGTTTACCATATAACAAGGGTTTCCACATTATCCTATATATATATATAGGGGATGGTTCAATAGAGAACTCATTTTATTGAGAGAACTCGAGAACTCCTAATTAAATACAAAAAAATATAATAAAAAAATCATAACTCAAAATTTAAGTAAAAAAGTAGAAAACTAGTTCGGAGCTTCTCTTTCCCACGTCATACCCGTTCGGAAAAAAAATAAAAAAAAATAAAAATAAATAAAAAAAACACACCTAAAAAACGCTACTGCACATGTGTAGTATAACTCAAAAGCCTAAACCACTTACCACCAACTTCCCCCACCAAAAAACCTAATTCCACCTCACCCACCCCCACCCTCACTAAAAAACCTAAATCGCTTACCGAAAAACCTAAACCACCCATCCACCCCCACCCAAAAACCTAAACCCACCCCACCCACTGCCTACCAAAAACCTAAGCCCCACCCGTCACAACCAAAAACCTAACCCCCTACCCAAAAACCTAAACCCACCCTACCCACCCCCACCCCACCCCCAAAAACCTAAACCTTACAAACTAAACAAAAAAAAACTAACCCTAAAAGATAAACTAAACCCAAAAACTAAACCCTAAAGCTAACCGGACATTTACTACACAGGTGCATTAGAAGTCGCCTATTTTTTATTTTTTTATTTATTTTTATTTATTTTTATTTTTTTTCTGAACCGGGATGACGTGGGAAAGAGAAGCTCCGAACCAGATTTTTGGTTTTTGACTTAAATTTTGAGTTATGATTTTTTTTTATTTTTTTCTTAATTTAAGTAGGAGTTCTCGAGTTCTCTCCCTAACTATGAGTTCTCAATTGAACATTCCTCTATATATATATATATATATATATATATATATATATATATATATCAGGTATACAAGTATCACTGACTGAGATCGACGTCTTCTGGACACAACTTTACTATATGCCAGAAGAAGCTGAGACTCCCGAGTGTCACTTTCAGCGGGAAATGGATGCATTCAGTGAGCAACTAAAGTCGCAACCGCCGCAAGTCCAAAAAAGCATGTTGCAGAAGATGAAGGAGGTGGTGAATCCAATAATGACTAAACATAAACCTCTTGAGTTACATGCCGATACTCGTGAGCGGCCAACAACGAGTGAAAAACAAAAAAAGGAGGATAAGGCTGCGGTTAGTATTATTATTATTATATAATTTTTTCAATGTAGGGGAAACAACCGTTCAAAAGAGGTAAACAATCAAAGGACAACCCAATTGTTTACGATAAAGATTTTTCACTGTTGGTAGGGAAAGGTACAAACTAATGATATATACATTAATATATGCATACATATTTATAAACATATTAAATCTCGCTGTTTGACGGTCACAGGTACAAACTCGTCATCGACATGTTTAAGATATGACTTCCATCTACATATCATAAATACATTATAAACATTCGAAATGTCCTTAGATAATGGTAACTGTGGGTTCTGATCTGTAGCTGTGTGTTTAGGGTGGGAAGAGGAGATGTGGCTCTTCATCCGCACACAGCTTATGGAGGAGATGGATGTTAATAGAGACCGGTGGGAGCCAATTTTTAACAGTGTAGATCGCAGTTGGTACAACTTATTATACAGTTCATTAAATTGGACTGGAGTGGGACAAGCCCCGGAAACCCATTGGATGCAGATGCCCTCCATAGGATTGCTGATTGCTCAGAAATTTGGGTTGGTTGTTCAATTTTTATCTCCGAGTGGTCACAATGAGACTTACTTCCCTATGTTCGATGGTCTAGGCAATATTGAATACCATGCGTTCATATCGTTTGCTTTGGTTAACAAAAACCATTACATCGTGGTTGAGTTAGCAAAAGGCGCTCCAATGCCAAGATTGAATATGCAATGGAGTGAATTTCGATATGAACACGCAAGTGATTGGGAGACGTTATATGAAAATCGTATACAAAGGGTGCGTAAAAGAACAGAATACTTTGACTTAACCTAGCTTATCGTATTTTACTGTTTTTATCATGTATACTAAATTATTTAACGAAAAAAAATTGTTGTATACGCTAGTTTATACTTATGATAAGAATGTACTTTTTTTAATAAAAAACACAAATATCAAGCTTAAACTATATAAAACACGCTAAAAATAAAACAAATGTATCTCAAATGGTCGTGGAGGCCACAATGGGCCGTTGGAGGCCCCCACGACCCGTCATGTAAACCAATCGACGACCCGTCTAGGCCTCAACAGCCCGTCTTTTGACCAAGCTTCCCCAGGAAGCTTCCTTTAAAATAAAATTTTTTAAAAAAATTATAGATGTCCACGGACCGTGGGGGCTTCCACGGCCCGTGGGAAAACTCTGAACAATCAAAATGGGTCGGCCCCTTCCAGATCTCCCACAACCACTCTCTAATATCTCTCTAACCTTTCTCTAACCTCCCCCCTCTCTCTCTCTCTCGTCGCCACCATCAACAACAACCACTATCCACCCTCCTCCACCATCCTCATCACCGAATCCCCCCTCCTCTACATCACCACCACCACCACCGTCGACCCTCCTCACCCCTCCTCCGCCTCTCCACCACCACCACCACCACAGGCTTCTCTCTCCACCACCCGTTGAGGCCTCCACGACCCACAACACCACCACCACAGAACCCACCACCGCCACCACCACAGAACCCACCACCACCACCGCCCTATGTATTATTATTGTTATTGTTATTATTATTATTAATCTTATTCTATTGCAGTTTGATTTTGGATATTGTTATTGTTATTATTAAGTTTGTGTTTCGTTTTGGATATTGTTATTGTTATTATTATTATTCTTGTTCTTTTGCAGTTTGATTTTGGCGCGCCATGGTAAACGAGTTTTGGCAACGCCTGGTTTTTAACCTAGAACCTTAAGTTTTGGAAAATGAAGTTTTACATAAAGGCGCACCTTATGTTGTCGCGCCTAATGCTTATATAAGTTTATTTAAATAAAAAGAGTCGAGCGAATTCGTTTGGTTAGTATATGCTTTGGTATAGTTTAAATGCTAAACATAAAGGCGTGCCTTATTTATATTTAAGTCGATTTAAGTCGTTTGGTTAGTATATGCTTTGGTATAGTTTAAATATTCACTTGTTAAAGTAAATTGATTGTTTTGGGATTTTGTAGACGACTTGTGTTGTCTGGTTCGTACAAAAACAGAGGAAACTCTGCCGAAAATTTTAAAATGTTATTATTATCCTGTGCAGGTCGGATAGGGCCAGCAACATCCGGGACCCTTTGATTCGTTACATACACCGTTTGGTTACCTGGTCTATTGTCGGACGGTGTACCTGTAACGAAAGGGTCAATCAGATCGACCTCTTCTATCTGTACTGCATCCTCAGGGGTAGGCCGGTTGCGCTGCACAGGTGCTTTGCTGAGTACATTGCTAGCTACCCGCATAGGCATGCAGCGGGAGGGTATTCCGGTCGAGGGGATCAACACTGCCATAGCGTTGCGTGTTTGCCCGGCCAAGTTGTGGACTCATATCGAGGATGACATATTACCACGCCCGATGATGCCAGGTATGATTATTATTTATTTATTATTTATTGTAATTTATTATTATTTATTTATTATTATTATTATTTAATAATATTATTATTTTTGTGCGTTTCAGGCGGCTAAATATTCAGACTATGCAGCAGATGAAGGTGGCGGCCGAGGTCCCGTGCAGCAATCCATCCGCATATTACCAGCGCGCTTGGGGTGCAGCTGGCGACCGTGGCGAGCATTTTGTACCACAGCCGCTAGTACATATTGAGTGGTCGCTTGCCGAGGAGGTTTAGATGGCACACGTTGGCGACGACGATCCACCGGTGGATGTAGAGATGCCAGATGTTCCCCCTGATGCCCGACAACATGCTGCCCGCGTTTATCACGCCGTTAGGTTGCCTGATAGCACGTCCCAGATACTTCAGCAGATTCTGGATCAGATGTGGTTGATGCAGACTGATATTCGGCACGAGATGCAGGAGATGCGGGGTGATATGCGGTGGTTGTTAGAGAGCGAGAATGAGAGACTAGTACACGCTGTTTTGGCGCCGCGTACCCTTTAGGGTGGAGCGTCCAACAGTCAGCAGGGTGGGGCGTCCACCAGTCAGCAGTTTGATCCGTCCGGTGTATATCAGGGGTCGGATCATTAGTTGTTTGTTTGTTTGGATTTTATTATTGTATGAACAGTATGTTTTATTATGTTTAGTTGTTTGTTTATTTGGATAATATTATTATATGTAAATGCTTGAATATTATGCTTTATTTTGTTTTATTATTCGTATATTGTATTTTGTTTAGTTCGTCAACATAAACGTTAATGTTTACACAACGTCTATTATATCATTTTATAAGGATAATTGTATTTATTTTTAAAAATAACATCCATATAAAAAAAACATTTATAAAAAACCAAACATTCATATTTACATCTCTAACCCATCTTAAACACCCACACTACACTTGTTTTTCACAATTACCAATCATTGCCAATGATTACCAATCATTGGTAAGCATATAGGGGCCGTGGAGACCCCCCACGGCCCGTCATTTTACCCATTTTTGGTCCTCCACGGGACGTGGAGGCTTGGACGGTCCGTGGAGGGGGATGTCTAGATAAAAATCACCCATGTCTGAATATCCCAAGCCTAAATAAAGGATTGTGTGAATGACCGGAGCCCTAATTAAAACAATTTATTTGGAGTAGAGGGACTTGAAATGAGTTAACCACTACAGGTGGTCTAAGGCTATTGGGGTGTGGAGGAGGGTAGTTTTCTGAGGATTGGCCGCCACGTAAGCACCACGTCATTGTGCGGTAGGCTATTCAATATGGAGATGAAGCAAAGGGGTGGGAGATGGACCTCCCTCCCTTAAAAAAACACAAACACCAATGAGCAGGCCCGGCTCTAACGTCCTCCCCATGCTGTGTTGGAGATCAAGAACAAGAATCAAGAATCTAAAGCATCATATATATGAATATGTGCCGGGAAATAAGAAACTTTTATTAATAGGACATAATGGTTACAACCAAAAGTGATTACAAATGAATACAGAGGTCCTATATATATATATATACACACACACACACACAAATGATTCAACATATGGTTGACAGTTAAGGTCCGAACAGACATGTTGTTCTATGATAAACTGTAACCGCTTTGATGTTTTGCCGCCAAATAAACAGGAATAACTGTCAAGGGCATTCTGGTCATTTCACCTTTTGTCCCGCCATTTATTCTAAGTATGATACATTTTTTTTTAGTGTTGATCCATTAATGATGCTTCTGATTGTTTGCAGCCATTTGATGACATTCGATCCATAGTGTTGTTGCAGCCCTTTATGATATCCATTTTGACCCATATACAAATTCTAATATACTAACTAGTTAGGACAAACTTATAATCTACATTTAATCTACATACAAAAATAAAAGTATAGTTTATAATTCCAATATGCTGGCCATGATGATGACGGGGTAGGGGGCGGTGTAGCCGCCCAAGCTTCACAATGACGGGGCTATGTCGACCCCATACCGTATTAAGGTGATAGCTAGTAAGCATAAATGATTTGATATTTTGTTTGGGTTTCCTATTTGGGTTTTTATAGTACACTGATTTTACCAAATACAGTTGATATTCACATGGTAATGTTATGTCATAAGTATTTTCATATGAATAAAATAATGTGACGACGTTTGTGGGCCTATTCTACTTTATTCGGTGGCCCGAGCATGTCCTTACAAAATTAATATATATGATCGTCCTTGGCTTCTTTTACCAATATAATGGGTCACACATAGATCGAGCATATATACTCGATCACAAATTGAATATATACTTGTATGTTATTCAAGGGGACACAGTACATCTGCATATATATATTCACACGTACATGATGATTAATATATATATATACTAATTAATAATAAGGGGTTGATTTAAGAGGTATGTATAAGCGAAAGCAGCATGAAGGGCAGATCCTGTAGGAAGCACTTGTTCATCAACTGCATAGTATGGACTGTGTGGCGAATGGACAAACCCGTCCTTTGCATTTCGCATGCCGAGAAAAGCTAATGTTCCCGGAATCTTTTCCATGTAGTAGGCCATATCTTCACTTCCCATACAAGGAGGGATCAATTCTATGTTATGTTCACCCACGATCATACTCGACACTTGTATCACATGCTCATAGATCCTCTTGTCGTTCACCAATGGGGGCACACTTGGATACTCATTTCCTTCCAAATTATCAACCATAGAGGAACATCCGTATACAGACGCTTGCGCTTTTATCACCTATACATAATCCATCCATTGTAAAAACGTCAATATATATATATATACACACACACACTTGTTTACGGTTTAGTGCTTAGAGTTTAGCCAGCAAAGATATGCTAATTACCTCTTTTATTCTCTCTCCAAGGGCATAAAAGGTCTTTTTGCTAAAAGCTCTATAAGTGCCAGCCATGGAAGCTGAATCAGGAACCACATTACGCTCATTTCCACCTTTTACCATTGCTACTGAAACCACCTGTCAAAACATTTAATTAATTTGCTTGGTTACTAAATATATATATATATATATATATGCATGATCAAGTATTCATTAGCTAGAGTAGGTTTAATTCATACAAGAGTGTCCAATGGGTCCGTTTCTCGGGAAACAATATGCTGTAAACTAATTATAGAAGCCGAAACAGCCAAAATGGGATCACCGGAATCTTGTGGGATAGCGACATCGCCTCCTTTACCATGGATCTCGGCCTTGAAACGACCGCATCCAGCCAGAAACTCTCCTGGCTTGGTTGCAACGACACCAAAATCCGAGCTCAGGACTAAATGTAGGCCAAAAATGGCCTCCACATTCTCAACAACACCTTCTTTAATCATCTCTTTTGCTCCTTCACCTTGCTCTTCCGCTGGTTGAAATATCAAAACCACTGTGCCCTAAACTAATCAAAAGTCATTAGTTAGTTAAAAACAATTAACAAACCCTAATTAATCTTTATTAATTTGTCATTAGTTAATTACTTACCAGCAATTCCTTCTCCAGTTGTTTCAATATCTTAGCAGCACCAAGAAGCATTGCAACATGAGCATCATGTCCACAAGCATGCATCTTGCCATCGATTTTGCTTTTATGCTCCCACTCAACCAGTTCCTACCCACCATTACTCTTTATGATCTAATCAACTTCTAAATTCCCTAAATTGTATGTAGAAAACTGGAGGAGAAACCCTAATTTGATAACACATTGATCAAGCTTAAAGAACTAGCTAGCTAGATTTAAGAGACTTTTTTTTTTTATTAATATTCTTCTCAACTTCAAGATTTATTAACGCATTAATAATTTATAAATCAAAATATATAGGTTCACTCAAGGCTTGAAAACTTATGCATATAGATTTGTGCTTACTAAAACATTATTCACATAAACAAACATATATATGCATGTGTCATTTCAGTGACCTTGTATATTTTTGGACTCTTAAGTCTAATCTATCCAAAACAATTTTTTGTACTTAAGATTGATGATGAAGACTAAATAGAAATATCATTAGTATATGTGTATTATTATCACTAGAAGGGATGTTCATAAATCATGTCATATTACCCTAATATTGTGTTGCTTAAGGGGTTGGGCTACTGTTCAGTTTTAGCTGTTTAACGGTTTTGCCGAAGGTACTAAACTAGACATTTATACTTTATTATTATTATTATTATTATTATTATTATTATTATTATTATTATTATTATTATAATAGCTAATTAACTGAACTTACTCATATACCCGACAAATCTATAATAGAGTTAAAAAATACCGGAAACCTACAATATTATATATATATATATATATATATATATAATTAACATGACCAATAAAAAGGGGTAATTGTATGATGAGTGGCCTGATGAATCCAAAATTAATATAACCGATTTACACAAATCCAGAAGCTAGCGCATTAGATAAAGGGTACAAGATCACTGGGGTCCTTGTCATTAATTTATAGCTGAAAGGAATATATTGTTGATGGATCAAAAAATTTGCACGTTTTGCATGAACACATACATAAATTAATTAATTAATTAATTATACATAAATATATACGTATCACTAGCTTTAAGGAATTTTTAATGAAGCAAAAAGAAACCTGAATGGGTAAAGCATCCATGTCTGCTCTAAGTGCAACAAACGGCGGTAAACCAGAGCCAATCGTTGCCACTACTCCGGTTTTGGCCACAGGCCACCTGTACCCGATGCTCATCTTCTCAAGTTCTCGCCGGATAACCGAACTAGTTCTGATTTCTTCGAAAGCCAGTTCCGGATATTCATGGATCTCCCTCCTTATATTCGTGATCCAATCTGCTGTGTCCACATGGTTTGCTAGCCTTATAATATAATCCTTAAGTGAAGTATTTTTATGTTGCAAAATAGGGTTTAAACAGCTGCTTTGATGATTAAGGGTTTCTGATGAAGAACAAGATGATGGAGGGAGTAGAAGAAAATAAAGAGCGATCAAGATAATGAGAGCCAGATGCATCTTTGTCAGACTTTGATTATTTTTTTATTATTATTTTCTTTTATGGCAAGGGAACAGGACAAGATCTAAATAGAAACACTTGGGGGTGCCGTGAGGATTATTGTTTGTATGTTGATAAACAAAAATTCACATGTAATAACCGACACAAACGGTATTAATTAATTACTTTCAACGATAAATATCAAATATTGACTTGAAACAATTTGGTGGAGGTTGTTATGCGATTACATATATAATCACATTATGTTATCATGGTTTGCGGTAGTATATCTATATCTATATCTATATCTATCTATCTATACATGTAATAAACCAAAGCCATTTTAATGACATGGCACTCATAGAGGCATTCTCTTCCTTGAATGTGCCATGTGTCATCCCATGTGGCAAGATCTTTATTTTAGAAAAATAATAATTTAAAATTTAAAAACCAAATTAGATTTTTATCTCTAATGTTTCCTCCCATAACTTTTAAACGTTAATATCTTTTATACACGAGATTTTTTAAAGAAAAAAATTACACTAAATTAACGAGCGTTTTATTATCTTTCCAACGAGTACCATAGTGCTATATAAAAAACGAAGAAAAAAGCGACTATTTTTTGTAACCCGACAGGTATTGTGTCAGGTTTGGAATTAGTTTAAAAAAATTGTGGGTTTGGGTCGGGACTGGTATTAGGTGATACCCGACCCAATTACTCTTTTTTATATTAGAATATGATAACTTATGACATAGATTTGTTTAAAATAATAATAATAATAATAATCATTAATCATATATTGACAAGTCATTAATTATGTTGTCATATTAGATATTTTATTCTGTCATATTAGATATTTCAACCCGGGACGCTCTCCAACAGGTAATTGCTATGTTTTCTTTTTCTACCATATTCTGAAATAGCTCAAATCTTATTGTATGCAGTTAAAGACCTTTGACTGAATGTATTGGTGCTAAACAATCTATGTCCCCTTGAAATGCTTGGGATCTTAATATTCTGTTTTAGGTGTTATTGTTGTAAGGTGAAATGGATCTTTTGGTATTTTTTAAAGTATCTAATTTTATTCACTTTACTTAGATTTCTCAACCCGGGACACTCCCGGGGTATAAGCTAGTATATCATATATGGTTTGGTAACTTTTCTTACTATAAAAACAATTTGGTAGATATACGGTTTGGTAGCTTGTCTTGCTATAAAAACAATTTGGTGGGATGTTGGAACTTGGATGAAAGCTTCGGCATCGCGTTGGTTAATTCGGTCTGGGAATTGTTCGTCTTTATAAAGAGGCAACACTTCTTAGCAAAACGTAAGACGGTTATGAGGATGATTGTATTGACGGCTTTATGGGTCATTTGGGAGCTAGAAATAAGAAGATATTTAACAATGAAGTAACCCCTCTTGCAAGATTAACTGGAGATATAAATGATGACTCATATCATAATATGAAGATTACGAGACATAGAGTCTTTAACGATTGATAGTTGGTTAAAATTCGATGTAAATTTGTTTTGAAGTTTGGTGTATTGGTGTTGATTTCCTCTTTACTAGCGCCTTGCTAGAGAGTTGGAGTTTTGATATGAAATTTGCGGGTTTGTTCAAAAATAAAAAAAATAAAAAGTTATAAGTGTTTAATTGGTATTTTCTCTTAAATATTAAGTCTACCGAATCCCAGTGAGTATGATTATTATTGGTTGTGGTAATACGGATTTTAATGGTGAAGTTATTGTATAGATCATATCTCTCTCTCATCTATATATATACTAGTAAATTGCCCCGCGCGTTGCGGCGGGTTTTAAACGTGACTAAGTACGTAAAGGTAACCCAAGTTAAAAAATAATTTTTTTTACCAAAATGGTAATTTTAAATTAAAAGTATTTGATACGTAAATCAGGATATTATTCTATTCGTAAATCAGGATATTATTCTATTCAGGATATTAAGTTTTCTTTTAGTTAGTTGTAATATACAGAGAGAATGAGATAGAATTATTGGCAACAAATACATATATTATATGAGGTTAGTCATCATGCTTTAAAAAGTTATACAATTCAACAAACAAAAAAAAGACAAAAATGTCCAATTACTACAATGTTTATAAGCTCCAACAAAGCCTAATAGAACCATCACAAACATTGCTTGTTATTATTAAATAGATGTGTAGAAGGATTCAATGAAAAGCTTGGGTTTTATTGAAATTGAATTGGGGTTTAATTAGGTGTTATGAATAGTTACATGTTGAAATGAATATGAAGTATGCATTACACATATATACAATGAGCATTATAGGTTGTACACAAGGGCATAAAGGGAACAAAATGACAAAATATTGAAAATTTGTGAAGGGACTCTTCAACTCCCATCTTAAAAATTGTGTAAAATTACCTTCTTACCTATCCCTCCTCCTTAATAAGTTAGTAGATATATATATATATATATATATATATATATATATATATATATATATATATATATATATAGTATAAGGTTATATTGGAAACCCTTGTTATAGTGAAAACCTTGGAAACTCTATCAAACTCTAACTTCCCGACTTTTTTTTTTCTATGAAAATTTTAGGGTATGTAACATACATGATTTTAAGCATTTTGGGTCAAAAAATCGAAAAAGCACCGAGCCGTTTTTTTTAAAAAAAATAAAAACCGTCTTCGGGTAAAAAATGGGTAACACGTGTTAGTTTGGGTTAACATGTGTTAGTCGAAAATTTATATATTTTTTTTTAAAAAAAGTGCTCGGTGCTTTTTTGATTTTTTTTGCCCAAAATGCTTATAATCATGTATATTACATGCCCTAATTTTTTCAAAAATAAAAAAAAAAATTAGGAAGTCAGAGTTTCCAGAGTTTTCACTATAAGAGTGGGTTTCCACATTATCCTTACCATATATATATATATATATATATATATATATATATATATATATATATATATATATATTGAAAAGAGATTAATCCTCCATGTCATACTCTTATGCAATCTCTCCTTTGAGAGATGCCACATAGGATGTGATGTGGCAAATGTAAACCAATTAAAAAAAAAAAGAATAAATATGATTTAACCTAATCTATTATAATCTTTAAGCTAATCTATTAAATACCTAATATACTAAATCGAAATATTAAAATTTTATTATTTTTTTCTCTCGTGTTTTCTCTCATAACTTTTAAACGTTAATATCTTTTATATACGAGATTTTTTAAAGAAAAAAATTACACCAAATTAACGAGCGTTTTATTATCTTTCCAACGAGTACCATAGTGCTATATAAAAAACAAAGAAAAAAAATGACTATTTTTTGTAACCCGACAGGTATTGTGTCGGGTTTGGGATTAGTTTAAAAAAAATTGTGGGTTTGGGTCAGGTCTGGGATTAGGTGATACCCGACCCGATTACCCGAAACAACATACCCAAATGCCCGAACTATATACCCGATCATATACCCATGAATTTTTTAACGCATCACATAACCCTTAGACTAATGCGTTTGATATTTAATAATTAACTTTTTTTCTTATTTCATGTTAGTTCTTTTTAGAATGATCGATTACAAACTTCCGAATTCATTTGTAAGGGCACTAGATTTATACCTCAACGCAGAGATTCGTTTTTTTTTTTATATTTGAATATGATAACTTATGGCAGAGATTTGTTTAAAATAATAATAATAATAATAATAATAATAATAATAATAATAATAATATATTTTATTATGTCATATTAGATATTTCAACCAGGGACGCTCCCGGGATAAAAACTAGTATGTATATATATATATATATATATATATATATATATATATATATATATATATATATATGAGAATCAAATGAGAAAAAACTTATTGTGAGAACAAAAATAAAAAATTTAACATTAAATGCTTACCTATTATTACATTAATTAGTCATAAATAATTTATCCTACACATTATCAAATTTAGTCTTACACATATCAAAATTCATCCTAAATATATCAAAATTATCAAACGTTTATCCAACACATATCGAGATTATCATACACTAATTCTACACATGTCGAAATTCAACATATATTGAGTCTACACATATTGAGTCTACACATATGGATTGATATGAAAGAATATATTTTGAAATTAAATTAAGAGTTTCATTATATTAACTAGTTTAGGTGGGTCACAAAACATTAATCATTTATTTAACATTAAATACAATTATTATATGGAGGATTTCTATTGGTTTAAATTTGTTCTTTTTCTTCTTATAATATTTTTTCTCTTCTCATTTGAACTCTGCACTATATATAGGGGAGGGTTATCTTGAAAACGCTAAATATCGTGAGACCCGTGAGAACAAGTAAAAAAATCAATCAAAATCAGATTTTTTTAGTACAAACCTCATTATAATCAAAATACAACATTAATAATTGAATTTTCTTCCTAAATATTTCATCTTTTCTTGCAAAAACACTTTCAAATTAACTTTTTACACATGTGTAAATGAAATAGTTTACACATGTATAAACAGTAAATTTACACATATGTAAAAACAAATTATTTATGTATACGTTTGAATTTTTACACGTAAATTGTGTTTTTGAGATTGTATTTTAGTAATAAAGATAAGCGTAAAAACAAATTTTGAATTTGAATGGCTTTAGATGGCGTTCTCACAGTTTGCACGATATATATGTGTTTTCAAATTAACTTTCCCATGTATATATATATATATATATATATATATATATATATATATATATGGGGGGAGGATAAATTGAAAACCCTCCCTAGTTAAAGAAACCTTAGAAACTGCATCCTATCCATCCATCCATCCATCTTGATCAATGGTGCATATTAAAAGCACTTTTCTGATTTTTAAAAAATGTGTATTTTAATGCTTTAAGGTACAACAAGGGTAGAAGGGTAAAATAACACTTTGTCATCATCTGATCATCTCTCTTCTTATCACTTGTGAGATCCTACTTTTTCCCCCTCTCTCTTCTTGTCACATCCATCTATTTCTCCCTTTCTTATTTTATGTAGAAAGTATTGTTATTGTAAAAGCAAATGATCTTTAATGGCTTTAATGTCTGCTTGGGTATCTGTGTACCTAGCATCTACCATGGTCCTAATCTGAGCCATATATGTTTCATGTGTTTGGTCTGCTAGTCTTCGATGAGCTATGATGATGGAGGGAAACAAATTTCCATAGCTCACTAGCAATGTCTTCTTTTGATGGTTGACTTTTGGTGAGAACAACCAAAGACTCCATAATTGTCTTGAGATCATTCTTGATATCAGCAACAGAGGTTTCAATGGATTGGATTCTCTCCATCAATTCTTGGTATTTTAACCCATCACCTAAGTGAATAGGATCATCTGGATTCCTACCAGAGTTCGTAGTTGTAACTGGTTCAGTTCTAGGAGGTGAGTCCATAGAATAAGAACCAGATGCCCCTTTTTCTTGGTTCTGGGGACTTCCAACTGATTTTGGGGTCACTATAGTGGCCTCATCAGTTGTTTCCTTCAAGGAAGTCTTAGGTATGTAACCACTATCCTGTTGTGAGACAATGGTCTCTACCTTAGTAGTTGCTGTTTCACTTGAAAACTCACCTTGAGTTACATGTAACTCAAGGGGTGTAACCTCCTCTGTTCGTAAGCTAGACAGTTGATTTTCCTCAAGCCCAGTCACTTGTCGGTGTATACTCTCAGTGATAGGTGATGGAGAGGAACTGGGATTGTCCTGAGTTTTATCAATAGCTTCGAACAAGGGTTGCATGGTTGGGAGGACATGTGATGGTGAAGGTGGATGAGTGAAAAGAGAAGCAGCCTCGGGAGAAGGGCTTTTGAACATATGGTCAAGTGGCTCATATGTTTCATGATGTGTGTCCCCTTGGCTTACAACATGATCCTTTTGTGAGGATTCATGAGGAATTTGGCTGGGTTGAGATATATCCAACTGTTGAGAGGAAGTATCAACAGTGGTTTGTTGTTGCTTTTGTGCTACAACAGGGTTTGCCTCTGGTATCTCATCTTCCAGAGGTCCCTTTTTGGTTTTCTTGGGGGGTTTTGTGAATGGATGTTTTTTTTTTTTGGGAAATGGATGGTGTGGGTTTCTGTCACACCCTCAAAATCCACTTGCGGAGTTTTACCGCGAGGCGCATGACAAACCAGGATCCAAACCAACGATCACAATAAACAAGTCTAAATGAATATAAATGCAATTTCAAAACATAGTTTAAAATCCCGTTTACAGCGGAAGCTTATTCAAAAACAGTATCTCAACAATGAAATAATAGTTCAACGTTCAAAAGACCATGCAACCCTAATTAGACGCCGTGCAGACGCGTGCGCCCTAGTCCAATCGTGCTACCTTAGCGACCTGAGAAAACATGTAAAAGTTTACGTCAGCACAAAAATGCTGGTGAGTTTACAGGTTTTGTATCCAAGTACCAAGTCCACCTGTCCATACTATAATAAATCGAAAACCAGTATACGCTAGCTAGGCGTACGTTTTGTTACTACCACGATTGGAAAACCATTACTAACTCGAATACCAGATGTTGTGCCCGAAAAGTACCAATTGTTCCTGTTGTTCCTGTTTGAGACAATATGCACTCGCCCGGCCCTCCAAGCCGACGAGCGGGGTTGGTCACTCCCAATAGCGCTATTCACATTTCCCCGTTGTGCAAACCCGCACATTCATGGTTCCCCCCGGGACTTCCAAAGATCGTGTAGTACACAATAGAAACCCATAGTATGATAGTAGTTACCAAATAATCGTTTTAACACATGTTTTCTCCCCCGAAATATGAAACCAGTTTAAAAGAGGGGCCGTAAACTCACCTTAAGTTGCGTTACTCCTTAACCCGAGTAAACCCAGCTGCTATGCTAGTCCCGTAAGCGGCGACCTAACATATGACAGTTACAAGTACTTAGACTAATAACCCGCAGGTTAATTAGTCCCTAGATGTCCAGACCATAACCAAGTTTGTTTGAAAACACCGTGACTGTTTAACTGACCCAAAGTACAAGACTCGACATCCCATTGGTGACCCGAGACTCCCCGTGTTATGTTTACGCTTCAAAATATACAATAACGCAATTATACTTAACATACGTTAACGCACAACAAGTTATAGCACATAGTTCACGTATCACCGAATCACATCCAAACATATGTTACCAAGTTATCATATATGTTACGAGGTTCCTAGCATGTTACTACATGTCAAATCGGGTCTCGGAATGCTAATTTACACTTACAACAGTAGTACACGCGATTAGGAAACGTAAACTAGCAATTAGGACTGATTGCATATAAGTTCATGTGATTAGGGCTGATTGCATATAAGTTCATGTGATCAGGGCTGATTGCATGTAAGTTCACGTGCTCAGGGCTGATTGCATATAAGTTCACGTGAGTAGGGCTGATCGCATGTAAACTCATGCGATTTGGGGCTGATCGCATGTAAACTCATGCGATTTGGCCCTGATTGCATGTAAAACTGGCGATTAGCAATCCTAATCGCCTGTAACCTTGCTGTTCCAGTTTTTCGCGCGTTTAACGCTCCAAATCAGATCCAGAACGTGTGTAACTACCCAATATCATCCCAAACACTATCCTAAACATGTTTCAACCAAAACCCTTCGTTTTGCCTCGTATTATCAGCCCTGCATGCAATCACGAAATCCAAACACCATACTCATAGCATGCAATCATCATACTAACATGCATAACAATAACCCTAAAAATCAATTACTCAGATTTCTATCATCATACTATCAATATCAATTCTGATCTATCATAATAACATATCAATCCATCATCATGAATCATAAAAATCCTAGCTTTCTAATCATACACACCCATAACGCATGTATATTAGTTATAATCCAATTAACAACCCTTATTAACGATTTTCAGAAAGCTTTTTCGTTTAAGAACAGGTCTGGACCATTAGGGATTGATTAAAAACGTTTATAAAGATTTGTGGATGAAAACCAAACCTTAGGATTATGAAAGAATGATGATTCAAGCTTGAAACCTTGTGTTTTGATCAAAAATCGCCTTCCAGAGGTTGTTTATGTGTTGGGGCGGGTTATGGGACGACTAGGGTTTGTATAATGAAGTTTAGGAGGTTAAGTATGGTATTTATAGTCGTTTTTAGTCGTCCAGCACGTAACATGCGATTATGCAGCTTTACACGCGATCAGGAAGCCTAATCGCGTATAAGTTCATGCGATCGGGGCCTAATCGCATGAACAGTCATGCGATCAGTCCCCTGATCGCCCCTAAGGTTCCCAGTCGCCCCACATATAGGCGATTGGGCTATCCTGATCGCCTATATGGGCCTGTTTCGTGTGTTTTGCGCGTTAAACCCCGTTTTAACATATGTTAACACATATTAACGTACCGACAAGTCACATAATGATTATAAACACATAACACAAGTAAATACACATATTCACACTCGTTCACCAATTCCCGGGACTCGAGACTCGTATGTTCCGTATGCCCTGACGATCCTACCGATCGTCACCGTTTGTACACTTGGTTAAGGACCGACATCTAATGAACCTCTAGACCCACATCCAATGATCCTCTAGACTAAACCGATAGTTCCCGAACCATAACCCGACTTAACTAACCCAGTTAAGTACAATATACGCGTGACTCGCTAAGGTAGACTTTCATCTAGACAACGTTGTTAACCAGAATTTGCCGGGTGTCACATCATCCCCACGTTAAAAGAATTTTCGTCCCGAAAATTGCACAAGTACCAAAAAAACAAAAGAAATAACGAAGGAAACAAACAAAAGATAGAAACCAAAAGAGAGATTTACCCGAGTTGTCACATCATCCCCACGTTAAAAGGAATCTCGCCCCGAGATTCATTCAGCTACAGAAGAGACATGTCTCGACTCGAACGCTTCCTTTGGAAAAAGATGAGGATACTTAGACTTCATCTGATCCTCCCGTTCCCACGTATATTCCGGTCCCCGGTTCGAGTTCCACCGAACCTTAACGATACGAATTTTGCTGTGACGTAGGCTACGAATCTTGTAATCAAGGATCTCCACAGGTTCTTCCACAATCCGAAGACGATCATCAACCTTGATCTCTTCCAGTGGAACAATGAGAGACTCGTCAGCCAGACACTTCTTCAAGTTTGACACGTGGAAGACGTTATGTACGTTACCGAGCTCCGTCGGTAAATCAAGACGATATGCCACCGGTCCAATCCGTTCCAGGATCGTAAATGGGCCGACATACCGCGGATTGAGTTTGCCACGCTTCCCAAAGCGTATGATGCCCTTCCACGGTGAGACTTTTAGAAGTACTTTGTCATTGACTTGGAATTCCAATGGTTTGCGACGCTGATCGGCATAACTCTTTTGCCGGTCCCGTGCCGCTGCCAACCGGTTACGAATCTGTACGATCTTTTCCGAAGTTTCGTACACTAGTTCAGGCCCAGTGAGTTGGCTCTCACCCACCTCAGCCCAACAAAGAGGAGAACGGCATTTCCGTCCGTACAGTGCTTCGAACGGAGCCGCCTTGATGCTTGTGTGATAACTGTTGTTGTACGAGAATTCTACTAACGGTAGATGAGCTTCCCAACCCTTGCCAAAATCGATCACACATGCCCGCAGCATGTCTTCTAAAGTTTGAATTGTACGCTCACTCTGACCGTCAGTCTGTGGATGATAAGCCGTACTCATGTCTAGTTGGGTACCCAAAGCCTTGTGCAAAGACTTCCAGAAGTGAGAAGTAAAATGGGAGTCACGATCCGAGATAATAGAAACTGGCACCCCATGCTTAGAAACAACTTCTTTCAAGTAAAGACGAGCCAAACGATCCATGGTGTCGGTCTCCTTAATAGCAAGAAAATGAGTTGATTTTGTCAACCGATCGACAATCACCCATATCTTGTCATTCCCGCTTGGTGATTTAGGAAGTTGTGTGACAAAATCCATAGTAATCCGTTCCCATTTCCATTCCGGAATTTCAGGTTGTTGCAAGAGACCCGACGGTTTCTGGTATTCCACCTTGACCTTAGCACAGGTCAAGCATTTGCTCACGTATGAGGCTATGTCCGACCTCATGTTTGGCCACCAGTAAAGCACCTTCAGATCTTGGTACATCTTATCCGAACCAGGATGAATAGAATACCGGGACTTATGAGCCTCATCAAGGACAAGCTCCCGTAGTCCCCCGAATAAAGGAACCCATATGCGTTCTGCGAAATAGTGCAGGCCATCAGGCCTTCGCTCGAGGTGCTTGTCGGCACCGTGCATAGTTTCAGCTTTAAGGTTTTCCTCCTTCAAAGCTTCTAACTGGGCAGAACGGAGTTGATCAGGTAGTGATGAATGAATAGTGAGCTGCAACGCCCGAACGCAACGAGGTTTAGTAGATTCCTTCCTGCTCAAGGCGTCTGCTACAACATTCGCCTTGCCAGGATGGTACTTAATAGCACAATCATAGTCGTTCAGAAGTTCAATCCAACGACGCTGCCGTATGTTCAAGTGTTGTTGGTCGAAAATGTGTTGGAGACTCTTGTGATCGGTGTAGATGGTGCATTTGGTACCGTAGAAGTAATGTCTCCAAATTTTCAACGCGAATATCACGGCACCCAACTCCAAGTCATGGGTGGTGTAGTTCTTCTCGTGCACCTTGAGTTGACGAGAAGCATACGCGATCACTTTCTCGCGTTGCATCAACACGCAACCGAGACCATGAATAGAAGCATCACAGTAGACAACGAAATCATCAGGACCCTCAGGTAAAGACAAAATAGGAGCAGAACATAGTTTAGACTTTAGTTCCTCAAACGCGGACTCTTGTGATTCACCCCAGTCGAATTTCCTATCCTTCTGAGTGAGAGTGGTGAGGGGTTGAGCGATCTTCGAGAACCCCTGAATGAAACGACGATAGTAGCCCGCAAGGCCTAGGAATTGCCGCACCTCAGTTGGCGTCTTTGGTGCTCCCCAGTCCTTGATCGCTTCGATCTTAGCTGGATCGACATGAATCCCTAGTTCATTAACCACATGTCCTAGGAATTGAACTTCGCGTAACCAAAAATCACACTTTGAGAACTTGGCGTAAAGTTGTTCCCGTCGCAAGAGTTCCAAAACTAACCGCAGATGTTCCTCGTGTTCGGTCTCGTTCTTGGAGTAGATCAGAATGTCATCAATAAATACAATGACGAATTTGTCCAGATATGGTTTACAGACGCGGTTCATCAAGTCCATGAAAACCGCCGGTGCGTTCGTGAGACCGAAAGGCATGACCAAGAATTCGAAATGGCCATAACGTGTTCGAAAGGCAGTCTTTGCAACGTCAGCCTCCCTGACGCGCAGCTGGTGATAACCGGACCTCAAATCGATCTTAGAATAATAACTAGAACCCTGAAGCTGGTCGAATAGATCATCAATACGTGGAAGAGGATAACGGTTCTTGACGGTCAATTTGTTCAGTTCTCTGTAGTCTACACACAATCGGAAACTTCCATCCTTCTTCTTAACAAATAAAATCGGGGCTCCCCAAGGGGAAGAACTTGGTCGGATGAAACCCTTGTCCAAGAGTTCCTGTAACTGACTAGACAATTCCTGCATCTCGGGAGGTGCAAGACGGTAGGGGGCCCGAGCAATAGGAGCAGCCCCTGGTACAAGATCAATACCGAACTCGACTTGACGATGAGGAGGAAGACCAGATAAATCATCGGGAAAAACATCAGGAAACTCGCGTACCACCGGAATATCGTCAATCTTCTTCTCATCACTAGAGGAAACAGATAAAAGCGCCAAAACGGCTGGATAACCCTTTCGAAGACACTTAAGGGCTTTCATGCTAGAGATGATGTTTAGCGGAACACCACCCTTGATACCGTACACAGAAAGAAATTCTCCATCAGGGAGAGGAATCCGAATAACCTTATCGTAACAGACAACCTCCGCGCGGTACAAAGATAACCAATCCATTCCTACTACAACGTCAAAACTACCCAAAGGTACCGGCATAAGGTCGATGGGGAACGATAAACCCGACAACTCTAATTGACACTCCCGAAGGATACTAGTAGCTTCAATCGTTTTACCGTCAGCCAACTCAATAATATACTTGGTTTCTAATGGTACGGGTACTACATCTAGCAGTCGACTAACATCCATGGATACAAAACTCTTGTCGGCACCAGAATCAAATAACACGCTAACAGAACGATTATTGAGAAGAAACGTACCGGTGACTGTGTCAGGGTCCTGTCTAGCCTCAGCGGCTCCAATGACGAAGGCACGTGCATTTCTGCCGCCGCCCCCGTTGTTCCCATTACCGTTGTTTCCACCCTGCTTCAATTTTGGGCAATCCTTCTTGTAATGCCCAGTGTCACCACAGTTGTAGCATCCTTGTCTTCCTGTAGTCCCCTGGGTAGTCGGAGCTGAGTTAGTAGTCGGGGCCTGGGTCGATGGAAGTGTAACCCGACAATCTTTAGCATAATGCCCAATTCGCTGGCAGCGGTGACAACGGTTACTGTCGCAGTTCCCTTGATGATGGCGTCCACACTTGTTGCATTTGGGCAGTTTTCCCGCATAACCACCCTGCTTGTTACCCGAAGAAGAAGAAGAACCCCCATTGTCGAACCTCTTATTCTGCTGTGCTGGCCCAGATCCCTTCCCGTCATTTTCCCACTTGCGCTTGTTGTTCTCTGGGGCCTTAACAGTCGAACCCTTCGCAGGCAAAATACCCTCATTCACCTTTAAGTTGGTCATCCTATGTGCCGATCGGACTACCTCTGCATACGTAGGATGATTTCCCGCAGCCACTAACCCTGCAATTTCCGGTACTAACCCTGAGACATAGTGTTCAATCCTACGGTATTCTGGCACATGCAGATCGGGACACAGCACTGCCAACTCATTCCGCCTCACAGTATACTTCTCAATTTCCGACCCAGTCATCTTGAGGTTCCACACCTCATGCTCCAGCTTCTGTACCTCTTCCCTCCGACAATACTCACGCTTCAGCAACTGCACAAAATTCTCCCATGGCATAGCATATGCCTCCCCAATACCCATATTCTGGGTGATGCCATTCCACCAAGTCAATGCCACATCCTGGAATAACGCAGCAGCATACTTTACCCGATCTTCTGGGAGACAGTTACACATCAGAAATACTGACTCCACTTTCTCCAACCACCTAAGCAAGCTCACCGCACCCTCAGTGCCAGAGAATTCCTGGGGCTTACAGTCTCGGAACATCTTGTAGGTGCACATGGGTGGGGGTGGGTCAACAGGACCACCTGAAATGAAACGTATGAGAAACCACGAATAACGTAAACAAGGTTCACCAATGTGGCAAAGAAAATGGATAAATCAACTTACCACCACCGTTGTGCCCTAACTGAAAGGCAGCTTGGAGCAAGTTGTTCAGATCAGCCTGCGATAGGTTAATACCTCCACCACGACCACCAGCACCACCGCGACCACCACCACGTCCACCATTGCGACCACCTCCACGTCCTCCTCGTACTCCAGACATGATTCTGGCAGAAAGAACGAGAAAATTTAGTTTCGCAGTTAAAGATAACCACTAATGTTCACAAGATCAAAGCTAGATCCAATCCAGGACTATCCCCTCAAACCCAGAGCCCACTAGGGCTTCCATGCATTTTGGTTTATGATTTTGTGTGCACCCAAAATGATAAACCGCTCTACATGGTCCTCCCAGTGTTCTCCTAGTTCAAAATTCAAATCACCGAACATAGACTCTTAGCTACACACCGTAATACTACGTTAGTTTATGACAAGTGTTTCTATTGGAGTGCGAAAGGGAGATGTCCGAGCCTTGGACAAATCTCAAGAGCACACGAGTTACTCCAATAGACTACATTGCCTAGAAAACAAGTAACCCAACCTAAGAAAGAACGGATGATGTAACGTAGAAAGACCAACGATTTAGAGACATCCCGACAAGACCATACGTAAACCACTATAACGTTTAGTACCATGTGATCGTCTAGTGTGTGCGACTCGGCTATAGACTAGACTCTACATGCAGTCCTAGTTCACTATAACCATTGGCTCTGATACCAATCTGTCACACCCTCAAAATCCACTTGCGGAGTTTTACCGCGAGGCGCATGACAAACCAGGATCCAAACCAACGATCACAATAAACAAGTCTAAATGAATATAAATGCAATTTCAAAACATAGTTTAAAATCCCGTTTACAGCGGAAGCTTATTCAAAAACAGTATCTCAACAATGAAATAATAGTTCAACGTTCAAAAGACCATGCAACCCTAATTAGACGCCGTGCAGACGCGTGCGCCCTAGTCCAGTCGTGCTACCTTAGCGACCTGAGAAAACATGTAAAAGTTTACGTCAGCACAAAAATGCTGGTGAGTTTACAGGTTTTGTATCCAAGTACCAAGTCCACCTGTCCATACTATAATAAATCGAAAACCAGTATACCAGATGTTGTGCCCGAAAAGTACCAATTGTTCCTGTTGTTCCTGTTTGAGACAATATGCACTCGCCCGGCCCTCCAAGCCGACGAGCGGGGTTGGTCACTCCCAATAGCGCTATTCACATTTCCCCGTTGTGCAAACCCGCACATTCATGGTTCCCCCCGGGACTTCCAAAGATCGTGTAGTACACAATAGAAACCCATAGTATGACAGTAGTTACCAAATAATCGTTTTAACACATGTTTTCTCCCCCGAAATATGAAACCAGTTTAAAAGAGGGGCCGTAAACTCACCTTAAGTTGCGTTACTCCTTAACCCGAGTAAACCCAGCTGCTATGCTAGTCCCGTAAGCGGCGACCTAACATATGACAGTTACAAGTACTTAGACTAATAACCCGCAGGTTAATTAGTCCCTAGATGTCCAGACCATAACCAAGTTTGTTTGAAAACACCGTGACTGTTTAACTGACCCAAAGTACAAGACTCGACATCCCATTGGTGACCCGAGACTCCCCGTGTTATGTTTACGCTTCAAAATATACAATAACGCAATTATACTTAACATACGTTAACGCACAACAAGTTATAGCACATAGTTCACGTATCACCGAATTACATCCAAACATATGTTACCAAGTTATCATATATGTTACGAGGTTCCTAGCATGTTACTACATGTCAAATCGGGTCTCGGAATGCTAATTTACACTTACAACAGTAGTACACGCGATTAGGAAACGTAAACTAGCAATTAGGACTGATTGCATATAAGTTCATGTGATTAGGGCTGATTGCATATAAGTTCATGTGATCAGGGCTGATTGCATGTAAGTTCACGTGATCAGGGCTGATTGCATATAAGTTCACGTGAGTAGGGCTGATCGCATGTAAACTCATGCGATTTGGGGCTGATCGCATGTAAACTCATGCGATTTGGCCCTGATTGCATGTAAAACTGGCGATTAGCAATCCTAATCGCCTGTAACCTTGCTGTTCCAGTTTTTCGCGCGTTTAACGCTCCAAATCAGATCCAGAACGTGTGTAACTACCCAATATCATCCCAAACACTATCCTAAACATTTTTCAACCAAAACCCTTCGTTTTGCCTCGTATTATCAGCCCTGCATGCAATCACGAAATCCAAACACCATACACATAGCATGCAATCATCATACTAACATGCATAACAATAACCCTAAAAATCAATTACTCAGATTTCTATCATCATACTATCAATATCAATTCTGATCTATCATAATAACATATCAATCCATCATCATGAATCATAAAAATCCTAGCTTTCTAATCATACACACCCATAACGCATGTATATTAGTTATAATCCGATTAACAACCCTTATTAACGATTTTCAGAAAGCTTTTTCGTTTAAGAACAGGTCTGGACCATTAGGGATTGATTAAAAACGTTTATAAAGATTTGTGGATGAAAACCAAACCTTAGGATTATGAAAGAATGATGATTCAAGCTTGAAACCTTGTGTTTTGATCAAAAATCGCCTTCCAGAGGTTGTTTATGTGTTGGGGCGGGTTATGGGACGACTAGGGTTTGTATAATGAAGTTTAGGAGGTTAAGTATGGTATTTATAGTCGTTTTTAGTCGTCCAGCACGTAACATGCGATTATGCAGCTTTACACGCGATCAGGAAGCCTAATCGCGTATAAGTTCATGCGATCGGGGCCTAATCGCATGAACAGTCATGCGATCAGTCCCCTGATCGCCCCTAAGGTTCCCAGTCGCCCCACATATAGGCGATTGGGCTATCCTGATCGCCTATATGGGCCTGTTTCGTGTGTTTTGCGCGTTAAACCCCGTTTTAACATATGTTAACACATATTAACGTACCGACAAGTCACATAATGATTATAAACACATAACACAAGTAAATACACATATTCACACTCGTTCACCAATTCCCGGGACTCGAGACTCGTATGTTCCGTATGCCCTGACGATCCTACCGATCGTCACCGTTTGTACACTTGGTTAAGGACCGACATCTAATGAACCTCTAGACCCACATCCAATGATCCTCTAGACTAAACCGATAGTTCCCGAACCATAACCCGACTTAACTAACCCAGTTAAGTACAATATACGCGTGACTCGCTAAGGTAGACTTTCATCTAGACAACGTTGTTAACCAGAATTTGCCGGGTGTCACAGTTTCACAGCATTGGATGTAGTGCCATGATCACGAGGAGCAGTGGGCTCAGCAACAGAGGTTTTGACAACAGTTGTTGTCTTAAGGCTCTTTGCTTGTGTTTTTGAAACTTTAACTTTTGATACTTTTTCTTGGGTGTTTGGACCTAGCATTCTTGTAAAAGTTTCTTGTGTGAGACTCTTCATTTGAAAGAAAATTTTCATGACTGGAGGGAAAAACTTTTTATAAATTGTTGCTCTAGTCATTTGTGAATCATAACCCCTTTCTAGAAACTCAGTGTGAAGTTCAGTCTTAGGAAAAGAATCCATACCTGCCAAGTCGTTGAGAGAGAAGGTTGTGGATATGATTTGGGGGGTTATGGTGACATTTGTATCTCCAATTTTTGAAATGATAGTTGTAGGCTTTTTGTCTTGTAAAAGATAATCAGCATTTAACCAAAACTCTTGAAGAGTGTCAATGTAGATGGGTGCATCAGCGGTTAGGATTGACAAGTATTTGGATTGGAGAAAGACGTTGATGGTGGAGTGGAACGGAAGGTTTTCATCTGTTTTGACCAGATATGGAAGGTAATTGTGAGGGGCTTTTGCTTGAAGATCCATTATAATGGATTTCGAGTAGAAGGATGGAAGGAATTTGTGTGAGGGTTTGAGGTTGAAGAAGGCGGTTTCAGTATTTTGAATACAATGAGACAGTGTGACAACTGTTGGGGGGAAAATAGGGTTTTTATAGCCTCTGGTGAAACCGCTGATGTAGCCAAAGCTCTACTTTTGAGAGCAGACGTGGCGAACATCTGTTGAGTTGCCAAAGTGCTGATGAAAACAGCTGTTGAGTTTTTTTTTCTTTTTTTTCGTATATATATAGTGAAAACAGTTGTTTTATCTGATCAGATGTTTGAAAAAAAATTTTCAACCAAACAGTGGTTGTTTTATCTGATCAGATATTTGAAATAGATTTTTTCAACCAACAGATGATGAAGCAGTTATTGTTTTATCTTTAACAGATTTTTTCAACCAAAAAGCTATTTTTAAGGATGGGTTTTGATTTTCTGAAACATTTTAATGTTTTTATTTAAGAAACATTTTTGTTGTTAATCCATGTTTAGCATACCATTCCGAGAGATCAGTTTTTCAAAGGTAGATGTGTCTAAAGTTTTTTTCAATACATCTGCCAGCTGATCCTCTGTTGGAACATGGTGCAGAGAAATCAAACATTTTTCATAGCTATCTTTGACAAAGTGATGTCTGATGTCAATGTACTTTGTGGTGGAGTGAGAGACTGGATTTTTTGATGATATTTTCAGCAGCTTGGCTATCCAACATGAGTGGAGTCCATAGTGCAGTTATACCAAAATCCAGTAGTTGATTTTGAAGCCACATGAGTTGGGTTGTACACCTTGCAGCAACAATGTATTTAGAGTCTGCTGTTGAGGTGGAAATAGCTGCTTGCCTTTTGCTTTGCCAAGAGACACTACAACAAAAATGGGTTTTTAGTACATCTAAAAGTGTCCTAAAATGATATTTTATGGGACCTTTTATTTAATAGGACCAACGGTAAAAGCGTTTTATGTAAATGGGTCGTAATAAGTGCTAAAACTTAAAAAGCGTCCTAATTTCTCAAATAAGATTATGAAACCAATTTTATGGTCGCATAATATATCTATAAACAACCCAAAAAACTTTAATAAAAACATTTTAGGACACCTTTACAATGTTCTAACATGCGCTTACCTACTTATAATCTTTTAATACATATACAAGCGTCCTTAAAAATTAATTTATAGGACCCTTATGATGTAACATTATAGGTACTTTAGTACCATGAAAAGGGTCATAATATCCCAAATAAGATTATGAAACCAGTTTTATGGTTGCATAATATGTCTACGAATAACCCATATAGCGTCCTAATAAAAGGATATTCGAACACTTTTACAATGTTTTAACAAGTTTAATAGGACACAATTTCAAAGTCCTAACAAGTCATATGATACAACGCCTTTTAAAGATCCACACACATAATTTTACAATATGGTTATAAACATCCAAATAATGGTTTTTATTATACAATAAAAAGACTATCAACATATAAAATCCTAATAGTTATTGTATATATAATATCAACTAATGAATGAAATAAAACTTTATTATATTTCAAATAAACATATTCATAACAAGCGTCATAGAATCCTAAGTCATCATGCGTCCTCAATCCTCACGGACTACCTACAAATAAATGGGTCAAAAAAATATTGTGTCAATACATTCGCCGAGACTTAAAATAAATGGGTTAAAATTGTCACCTTGAAACAATAAAATAATCTTACATCAAATATGTTCTCATATATACTCCTCTAGGAGAGTTGCAATGATCGCTTGAGCGTTACTAGCACCAGCAAGCAATTGTGCAAAGTTGTCACGATTCCATCAAAATCATCATCCAACTCAAATTCTCCAGATAAAAGTGGGCGTAAGAGCAATGGTGCCATGTAAGCAGCAGCTGATGATGATGTCATTCGATTTTCAGAAGTTTTAAGGAAACAATGTGCATCATCTTTAGGATTCTGCAAGCGAATAACTCGATTAAAATATATTCAGACTTCTAACAAAACCAACACAAAGTAGAAACTAAAATAATAGTGCAACACTTTTTCATGTGTAACGAACGAGGAAATACCTTTGTTTCAGGAAATAATTCTAAGATTGCCGAACGCATAGCATTCACTCGAGCTTCCTTCTGATCATTTTCTAGATCAAACAATCATTATCAGTACATAGTATGCATGATATAAATCAGAAATGTGAATTTATACAACAAAATTTTCCTTAAAGGGTTAATACAAAAATCGGTTAGCATATTCTACCATTCAATGCAAATAAGGAACAAAAAAAATGAAAAAAGAAGACAAAAGATGACAGTAAACATGTTTTTCTAATTCCTAAGTATAATAGTTTCAACTGACAAAAAGAAAAACAAAGGGACGTTTTGTGTGGGGGGACTCACCATAGGCTTCCAACAAAGCAGTAAATAGAAAGCTTACCAGCTTAGTCATGGTATCGAATTCCTTGATTGCAACATCTTCCTCCTCAATTGAAGCAGCCAAATCCCACCATGGATAAACAGAACTTAGATATAGAACTATTGTCAATATTTTTAAAAATTAATATCCAACATAAACCGAAACAAGATTCAAGAAAATTCTCAACACAAAATTCAATCAATAGAAACTCAAGGCATCCAAAACCACATAAACTAACCATCTATATACCAAATAGGACAATCAATCAATAAGGAAGTCCCTAAAATCATCATACTAAAACGAACAAACTGCTCAACATCTACTCATCATCGTATAAAAAACTCGGGTATTTGAGTGCAAGCAAAGTACCCCAAAATCATACAATTATCAATTCTCTCAATATTAATCATGAATAGGGCGAAACAAAATTAACAATCACAAAGCAAAATCAACTTCGTATTTCACCAAACCACTACATAATTTCCTTGATTTTCTAGGACCTGGTTCTCATGTGAACCCGAACCCGATTGGGATTCAGGATTAACTTCCAATATAGAGTTACTCAATCACAAAGCAGCTTGAACATACAACAAAACCTGGCCCCATATAAACTTAGATCTTACAAGCTCAGTACCAATCACAAAAAAATAGAGCCTCATTACTTGCATACACTATCAGTTCAATCTCTCTATAATCAAACAATACACTACACCAATTCTATATATAAAAAAGGAAACACAAACTGTTGAGCGGGAGGAAAAGGCTTGGAAGGAAGCTTAGCCACCATTTTACCGGTAGGTGGATCATTTGAACTTTTTTAAGTGGTGCATAACCGATCTTCTGCACAAGTAGTGAAGGGTCGTCATTATCGTCATTCCAAGCAAATAAATGTACTGCCCCTCCTATGGAATGCAAATAGAAGGGCTGATACTAATTTCTAAAATTTCATTACAATCACTAGATCATCACAAAAGTCTGACTTAACACTACTAAGAATATCAGAAAATAAACATTCGCAGATTAATTAATCTTTATATTCTACCAATGACTATGGGTGCAAACGAGCCGAGCCGAACCCAAGCTTGATAAGCGAAGCTTGGGTTCCGGCTCGATTAATAAACGAGTTGTTTTAGGCTCGGGCTCACGCTCATTTAATCCCAGCTCGTTTAGAGCTTATTTTCGATAATATATATAAATTGATGACCGAATCGATTAACAACGGTTCCAAAAAGACAAAAACCGCTACTAAACGTAACAAGCAATCAAGAAGAAAACAAAACACAAAAACTGAAAATTCAACCTAATCATGATAACAACAAAGTGAATTGACAAAATTCAGTATCATTAATGAACTATTTAAGATTAAACAAGTTTCCTCATTAAACTCATAAATCCACAAAAGAGCATTTAACATCAATCCATAGTGTTAAGAGTTAAGCTACTACAGTGATAAGGGCAAGTCTTCGATCAAAGAAGCCAATAACAAGTGTAAGATAAGCTATCTATAATTCATGTTCAATAATCTATTTTCTCTTATAAACAAATTCATCCTATTTGCATTTCAGTACCAACAAACACCAGAGCAAAATATAACCCATTATTACTCCAAAGATCAAGAAATACTTGTTACAATAATATTGTTTATTCTCAAGGTTCGATGAAGGTATTAAAATGGACAAAGAAGGGGTTTGTTTTGTTACCTGCTGTCATGCTCAGCGGAGTGTTGCAGGTGGCGTTGTTGTTGATTGCTTTACCAATGGCGTTGTTGTAATAAGGACTTTTTTGTTATCGGTTGATTCGAGCCTGTGGCGCCGACGGATCGAAAATCTTCTCCTTTTTGTCGTCACAGTTCTTTTGATCACCAGAATTTCCATGTCCCACATTATAGAGATGAAGGCACAAAGGACAAAGAAGAGGATTGTCAGCTAGGGTTTTGAAGGTTCTGTGGGAAAATCAATTTAGGGAAAACAGAGGGAAAATGAAAATAATCAAAACATTTAAAAAGAGATATAAGATGACACATTTTCTAAGGTGTACCATTGTTTTTTTCATTATAACATTAACGATACACAAAAATGCGTCTCAGTATTTTTCTAGATTTAAAAAAATAAAAGACTCCACCGGAGCTCTTCTGTCTGCGTTGTGTTTTTGCAGAGTGTTTGTTTTCTCACAAACATTTTATTAAAAAAAACTTTATACGAGCTCTTCTTGGTACAGACTTGGTCGAGTCACCCACCATCACCATCCACCGCCTACCACCACCACTGTCTACCACCATCACTAATTCACCACCCACCGCCTAGTGCCTACCACCACCACCGTCCACTACCATCGTCACCTAGCACCACCACCCACCGCCTACCACCACCACCGTCCACCACCACTACCAACACCAATCATCACAACCCACCGCCTACCACCACCGTCTACCACCACCCACTATCACTGTCCACCACCACTATAAAGGTTAAAGGTATAAAACCAAAGTGTCAGGTGTCCTGTTAAATTATTTTATAATAACACTCTAGCAAATAAGCGTTTTATAAAACTAATGTTGTATAAATCAAATGTCTAGTGTCCTGTTACGGTGTATTATAATAACACCAGTATGATTAAGTTTCCTATAAAGGTTAAAGTTATAAGACCCACGTGTTAAGTGTTCTATTAAGTTATGTTATAATAAAATTCTAGCTAATAAGCGTCCTATAAAACTGATGTTTTATAACTCAAATTTCATGTGTCAAGTGTCCTATTAAGTTATGTTCTAATATGACTTCGACTAGAAAGGGTCCTATAATATCGAACATTTATGACTTAACTACAAAGTGTCGTATTAAGTTATGTTATAATAGGACCCCCTGTGATCAGATGTCCTATTACATTACCACATAATGGGACACTAACAACTAAATGTCTTATAAATTACTTTATTAGGATCTACATTTTAAGCGTCTTATTAACTTATATGATAATAGGACCCCAAAGAATCATCCATCTTATTAAATAGCTTTTTAGGACAGTTTTTTAGTAGCGTATATTATAAAAGGACCCCAAAAGTTCATTCGTCCTATTAAATAGATTTTTAGGACCTTAGTGTACAAGCGTCCCACACAAAAGGTCCTTAAAAGCCATTTTTGTTGTAGTGAGACTAAGGCATTCCCTAGAAATTGGCACCCACCTGATGTGGACTTCCTTGTTGTGTGGCAGCCAACAAAATCACTATCTGAATAACCTGAAAGCTCAATGTTTCCATTAACAGGACACCAGATACCAAGTGTGGGAGCACCTTTTAGGTATCTGAATATCCTTTTCACAGCAATAAGGTTTGACTTTCTAGGCGAAGCCTGGGATCTTGCACAGACACAAGTGGCAAACATAATGTCTGGCCTGGATGCAGTTAATTACAATAAAGACCCAATCATGCATCTATAATGTGTCTGATCAACCAGTTCATCCTTGTCATCAATAGTGGGTAGCTTGGCTGTACTCATGGGTGTACTACATGGCTTACAATCATTCATCTCAAATATGGTTAGTAAGTTTTTAACATACTTGTTTTGGTGAATGAATGTGCCATTTTGCAACTGCTTCACTTGGAGACCAAGGAAGCACTGAAGTTCACCCATAACACTCATCTCAAACTCGGTTGTCATGAGTTCCCTAAACTCTTCACACATTTTGTTACATGTGGATCCAAAAATGATGTCATCCACATATATTTGAACAATCATTAAATCTTTCCCTCTCCATTTTAGAAATAAAGTTTTATCAATTTTACTTCTTATGAAACCAATGGATAAGAGAAAGGTGGAAAGAGTTTCATACCAGGCCCTTGGTGCTTGTTTGAGTCCATACAGAGCTTTGTTGAGCTTGTAGACATAATCAGGATGGAACGTGTCTTCAAAACCAAGTGGTTGACATACATAGACCTCCTCCTGAATTTTGCCATAAAGGAATGCACATTTGATGTCCATCTGATACACCTTGATGTTGTGGTTGACAGCAAAAGCTAGGAAGAGTCTGATAGCTTCTAGCCTAGCTACAGGAGCAAAGGTTTCATCATAGTCTATCCCATCTTATTGTCTGAAGCATTGAACCACAAGCCTGGCTTTGTTTTTGACAACTATACCCCTTTCATCAGTTTTGTTTTTGAAGACCCACTTTGTGCCAATTGGACAAACATCCTTTGGCAGTGGTACAAGTTCCCATACTTGTTGTTTTTTGAACTGAAGGAGTTCTTCCTGCATAGCTTCTACCCAACTGTTGTCTTTCAGTGCCTCTTGGTACTTGACAGGTTGTGTGAGAGATAGAAAGCCTGCAAAAAGACAGATATTTGAGGATTGGCTCTTTGTGAGCACTCCCTCTCTGATGTTGCCAATGATTTGGTCTGGTGGATGAGCTCTTAGGTAGATTAAATCTCCCTGGTATGATATGATGGAATTTTGAGGTGAGGGACAGAGATTTGGTGACTCTGTTGTTGTAACATCTGTTTGCACTTCTGTAGTACCAACAGATGTTTGAAATGAAAGTGGGGGAATGGGTCCAAGTGGTGTAAAGTTGGACAGACTTTTGTCAACAGAGGTTGGACTTTTGTCTTCAGATATTTGAACAGTGGTTGAACTGGATGAGGCAGTGGTTTGAGGGCAAGACTGGCCAACAGTGGTTGACATGGCTGTGGCAGAGTTTTGACAGGTGTTTTGAACAGCTGCTTCCCCTGATGCAGAAGTGACTTTGTAGTGACTTGGAATCACAACATCAAATCTATAATCTTGTTATGGAGACTGTGGAATACCTGCACTGTTAGTTTTAGCAGTAATATCTTCAAATTTGAATTTGTCTAAATCAAACAGTTCAGTAGGATTTGCTGGGATTTTTAAGGATGAAAGTTCATTGAACTTTACATTCAGAGTTTCTTCTATTGTCCTAGTCCTTGTGTTAAACACTTTATAGGCATTGGAAGTAGAAGAATATCCCAGAAAATACCCACAATCTACTTTGGCTGCAAATTTTGAAATGGAATCTTTAAGATTTAAAATGAAACATGGGCAGCCAAAGATTTTGAAAAATGATATCAATGGTTTGATTTTGAACAAAATTTCATAAGCAGTCTTTTGTTGTCTTGGGTTGATTAAAACTCTATTTTGAACATAGCAAGCAGTGTTTACAGCTTCTGCCCAGAAGGACAGTGGCAAACCAGAATATGCTAGCATAGTTCTTGCAGCCTCAATGAGAGTTCTTGCAGCTGCACTCAAACCAGCTAAAACCGGTGTGAAATTAAACCGAAACCAATGGATAAACCTATTCAAGGAAAAAACGGTACAGTAGAACCTCTATAATTTAATAAGTTAACTACATGGTTAGTCCATGTGGTTTATCCAAAGTAGCAATGTTGGGTACTAAAGGTTTTAAGTAACAAATTGAGGTATTATTTTTCATTTTTGTAGAAATGTTGGGTCCTAAAGGCAACGACTGTTAATTTTTCTGTTAAGTTGAAGGGTATGTTAGTCATTTAACATTTGAAAGACTAATCATGTTAATTACTAAGCCTGTTTATAGTTGAGGGACTCTTTATGCATATTACAAAAACAGATAAAAAATAAAATAAAATAAAACTCTCACCAGCTAACCACCTACCATCTACCTCCTGCCACCACCCACGCCTCCACCGTCTCCAACACCCTTTAGCCAGCCCTAAAACGAGTTTCTTGACATCAACAACCGGGTAATCCACCAAGTCTTTTTTATACATCGCGAAGGTTTAAGCTTTACGACAACTTAATCTAAAGACCCAAATCCAACACCAAGATCAGACCATTTTCCAAATTTGGGCTTCTGATTTTAGGTTCCGGCACCAATCATCATCCACCGTTGATTCAAATCCAAGGGCCACCTTTTTTTCTCTTCACAAAACAATTACCTTAACCAAACAATTGTCTCACAAATTAACATAATTCCACCTCTGTAAAAACACCCGATTCATCAAAGAAATAAAGGGAGTATCATTCAGACAACTTTTAGAGGTTATACGGTGAATGTGAGTGAACAGATTTATCCAACTTCGTTAATTATCATACATTGACTCAGTGTTACTCACATCGTTTCACAAAACCTTGCCGATATTAAGCTTACTTTCCATAGGTATGGCGCGTTCTAGACCTAGTGATGAAGAATACGACAATGGTGTGGTGACCAGCGTCTGATCAAGTTCTTAGACAGTCGTACATTGATGGTGTGTTCTTGATCTAATTACGTATAAAAAATAAATGTGTAAAAATAAAGTCCTAAATTTAATATGTTGCAATACTAACCCATGTAATAAAATAGAGCTAATAACAAAAATAGCCCTTTTAGTTATTATAGGATACTTTGGTCATTTTAGCAAAACTAAACAGAAAAATTAACCAACTTTAGCTTTAGAACCTAACATTGTTACAAAAATGATAGATAATACCTCAACTCGTTACTTAAACTCGTTACTTAAAACCCTTAGTACGCAACATAATTATTATTAAGAAACTAGAAGGACTAACCATGTAATTAACTCTAATTTAATTCTCGATAAATTAATAACCTCAATAAAATTAATAATTTGTCCGGTCCCAACTTGGGACCGGTATATAATTGGACCCCAATCGATAAAATGATAAAATAATAATTTTTTTGAAATCCCAATGTAAATATATTGGTCCTAGTGAAACTATAATGGATAATGTTATTGCTTTTAATAAAAAATCATTTTAGCATATTATAATGCTAAAGGTGGGTATGCTAACTGTTGCTTGATTTGTTAGTCTCAACGCATATGTATAGTTTTTAAAAAAAAATCATATTATCGTTTCCAAATTATTAATGTTAAAGGTGGGTAGGCTAGCTGGTTATTTTTGCTTGCCCATGCAGATATTGAAATGTAACATTATTGGTTTAAATTGTTGTAATTTAACATAAAAAATAAATTAATATTCATGTTTTAATTTTTTTAATGGTTAAAAATGATACAATGTGTAATCTTCATGAGGATGTTGTGAAACTCCAAAGCTGAAAAGAATATAAAGAAACTGAAGAGGGAGATAAGAAAAGAGAATACTCAAAGACAAAAGCAAAGAAAAGCTATCTTCGGATGTTTATGTAGTTGTTATTCAAATCTCTCTTTAAATAATTTTTATTAGGTTGTAATGACTTATGTAGTTATGAACAATTACGTTACCAAAACAGATACATTTATGTAATTGTATGAATTATGGTACATATTCAGCTGTAATAACTTATGTGATTATTCAATTATAACTAGAAAAATATACTTATGTAAATGTACCAATTAGGTTACTTATTCGGTTGTAACAACTTAATTTACCTAGTCCATGTCATACAAAAAATAGTAAATAATCGATATATATAATATTTGTTAAGCTCTAAACAAATTATGTTATTATTCAATTGTTACTAGAAAATATATATTTATGTAATTGCTCCAATTATGTTACTTATTCAAATGAACTACTTATGTTATCTATTCATTTGTAACTAAGAATGTTAAATATATAATTCAAAATGTTATATACTTCATGTCATATTAAAATAGTAAATAAACAATATATATGTTAGAGTGCTACAAATTGTACTTCTTTCTTAAATGTACAACTTGTATGTTACACCTTCTACTTCCGACGTTAGACTCACAAAAGATGTGTTACAAAATCAAACATATCTCAAGAAAACCAAACTAGCCTGAAACAGTTATTAACATTAGTTAAATTGTAAAAAATACAAACTCATACTTTTTAGGTGTGAAAAAGTAAAAGTTGTTTAATGGGTTAAGTAATCCATCAAAAGATCTGAAAAGGTAAATTTATGGGAAACCTAAAAAGTTATGCTCATGTCAGACTAAGGAGTATAGAGACATACAGTGATGTTTTGTCATGTCATAATATGTATTAGTATAATACCAAAAAGGTAAATTGTTTTGTCATGTCAAATTCAATGTTCTAGGTGTAATATCTAACAACTAAATAAATATAAGTATTAGTATAATACCAAAAAGGTAAATTAACACTAAATCTTATAATATAATTTCCTAAAACTTACAAAATTAACCAAAAAAAATATAAAATCTGTAACATATTTCCCAGATCGTAAACTTCGATTAACATAAACATTTAATTAACATAAAATCTTATAAAAAATCAAAACTTACAAAATTAACCCACGATATAAACCAATTACATATTAACATACC
Organism: Ambrosia trifida; assembly: GCA_028751855.1. Taxonomy (NCBI): domain Eukaryota; kingdom Viridiplantae; phylum Streptophyta; class Magnoliopsida; order Asterales; family Asteraceae; genus Ambrosia; species Ambrosia trifida. Next base: position 41,591,712 of record CM054123.1, on the reverse strand, counting down.
ACCTAGATCCTAAACATCCATTAACAAAAAAACCTTTAGTTAACACAAAATTTTATAATAAAAATCCCTAAAACTTAAAATTAACCCAAAATATGAAATCTGTAACATATTACCCATATCCTAAACTTCAATTAGCACAAAAAACCCATCAACTAACACAAAACTTGCAAAATTAACATAAAATATAAAACCTATAACATATAATTACAATCCATGTTGAACAACCTACAACTCAAATCTTATAACATTAATATACACTTGAAACCTGTAACATATTACAATTTGTGATGAACAACCTCCAACCAGCATCACCATTATGGGCCCTTGTTTGAAGCTAAGATCTATTAATAAAAAGACAAATTTTTAGAAACCCGTAAATTATCCACTGATCAGGAGTTGAAATCCCAGAAGAATCGTTGTCGACGGTAGACGTGGTTGACTCTTCCACTCGATGTGGAATACATGCCCGACTCTTCCACCTCCATCGTATATTTATCTCTATGTGTCCTCTCTCTCTCTCTCTCTCTCTCTCTCTCTTCCTCTCTCTAGGTAACATAATCCCCAACCAAGTGTTAGCCATCATCATTGATAAAACCATTCTTGTGGGCATAAGGATTTACGTGAACCTGAGTTAGAAATGGTGGATCTAGATTAGGTTTTTTGATAGAAAGAAAGAGGGATAGAGGAAATTGAGTAATAAATGGAAAATAAGATAGATGAGAGAGGAGAGAGGAGAGAGGGAGAGACTATGTGATAGATTAAGAAAAAATCAAAGGAAAAAATGAACTCTGACATGTGACAGATTCAAAAAAGAACAAAAATAAGTGAAGTACCAAATTTACCCTTATAGTGATCTTCAAACAAGAGAACATGGAACGATTTGAGCCATTGGATGGGTTTTGAATGTGGAACGATTTGAGCTATTGGACTGTGGAATACCTGCACTGTTAGTTTTAGTAGTAATATCTTCAAGTTTGAATTTGTCTAAATCAAACAGTTCAGTAGGATTTGCTGGGATTTTTAAGGATGAAAGTTCATTGAACTTTACATTCAGAGTTTCTTCTATTGTCCTAGTCCTTGTGTTAAACACTTTATAGGCATTGGCAGTAGAAGAATATCCCAGAAAATACCCACAATATACTTTGGCTGCAAATTTTGAAATGGAATCTTTAAGATTTAAAATGAAACATGGGCAGCCAAAGATTTTGAAAAATAATATCAATGGTTTGATTTTGAACAAAATTTCATAAGCAGTCTTTTGTTGTCTTGGGTTGATTAAAACTCTATTTTGAACATAGCAAGCAGTGTTTACAGCTTCTGCCCAGAAGGACAGTGGCAAACCAGAATATGCTAGCATAGTTCTTGCAGCCTCAATGAGAGTTCTTGCAGCCGCACTCAAACCAGCTAAAACCGGTGTGAAATTAAACCGAAACCAATGGATAAACCTATTCAAGGAAAAAACGGTACAGTAGAACCTCTATAATTTAATAAGTTAACTACATGGTTAGTCCATCTACCTCCTGCCACCACCCACGCCTCCACCGTCTCCAACACCCTTTAGCCAGCCCTAAAACGAGTTTCTTGACAACAACAACCGGGTAATCCACCAAGTCTTTTTTATACATCGCGAAGGTTTAAGCTTTACGACAACTTAATCTAAAGACCCAAATCCAACACCAAGATCAGACCATTTTCCAAATTTGGGCTTCTGATTTTAGGTTCCGGCACCAATCATCATCCACCGTTGATTCAAATCCAAGGGCCACCTTTTTTTCTCTTCACAAAACAATTACCTTAACCAAACAATTGTCTCACAAATTAACATAATCCCACCTCTGTAAACACCCGATTCATCAAAGAAATAAAGGGAGTATCATTCAGACAACTTTTAGAGGTTATACGGTGAATGTGAGTGAACAGATTTATCCAACTTCGTTAATTATCATACATTGACTCAGTGTTACTCACATCGTTTCACAAAACCTTGCCGATATTAAGCTTACTTTCCATAGGTATGGCGTGTTCTAGACCTAGTGATGAAGAATACGACAATGGTGTGGTGACCAGCGTCTGATCAAGTTCTTAGACAGTCGTACATTGATGGTGTGTTCTTGATCTAATTACGTATAAAAAATAAATGTGTAAAAATAAAGTCCTAAATTTAATATGTTGCAATACTAACCCATGTAATAAAATAGAGCTAATAACAAAAATATCCCTTTTAGTTATTATAGGATACTTTGGTCATTTTAGCAAAACTAAACAGAAAAATTAACCAACTTTAGCTTTAGAACCTAACATTGTTACAAAAATGATAGATAATACCTCAACTCGTTACTTAAAACCCTTAGTATGCAACATAATTATTTTTAAGAAACTAGAAGGACTAACTATGTAATTAACTCTAATTTAATTCTCGATAAATTAATAACCTCAATAGAATTAATAATTTGTCCGGTCCCAACTTGGGACCGGTATATAATTGGACCCCAATCGATAAAATGATAAAATAATATTTTTATTGAAATCCCAATGTAAATATATTGGTCCTAGTGAAACTATAAATTAATAAATACTAAAATATTCTAAAATTCTAGGATTGTCTAGTAAAAAATGACATTTTATAATGATCAATCTAGATCTATGTACATCGAACTTGACAAGTTCATTAATGTGTAAACGTGCTTGGGAATTTTGAAGGTCCTCGTTTATGTTTTATTAAAATAGGTAAAGTGAACGCACATAAAAATTTTGAAGGTCAATGCATTAATTTGAGAGTTGTTTACCATTAGTGTATGTGTAGTGGGCATCGTTATGAAGCGTTTTGGGCTTCATAGCGCCCCCCCAACACCGCCCCCTAGGGCGCTATGAAGCGTTTTAGGGGTGGAGGGTTGTGAGCATAACGGGCGTTTTCAAATGTGTTGGTCTTGGGTTGTGTGCCATTTGACCGTTTTACAACGGTTGTTTCCTCTTTTTTTTCCAAGTCTCTTTAAATATATATATATATATATATATATATATATATATATATACATATATCCATCCATTTAAACATCAAACACCCCACCACACCAACACTAAACACAACCCAAATACAAACCAAACCAATGGCAGCGTGGACGAATCAAGAGCAACTCGAGTTGGTACGGGCGTGGATGAACACTAAGGAGAACCCGCCAGCCAATAGGGAGTCTTTTTGGCGCAATGTGTTGGTCGAGTTCAACCAAATCACCGGAACGAACCACCGTACCATTGATCAGATCATCAGTAAGTGGTCTGCCATACGAAATAATGTTAACAGATGGCATACAGTCTATGAAGCAACGATGCAGGCGCACCCTGGGGTTAGCGAACAAATGGCAATTCAGTTGACACACGACGCCTATCGTCAACAATACGACGACTTCTCCATCACCACTCTTTTGTCGTGGTCTCTGATGCGTTTTCACTATGTTTAATTTTTAATGTTTAGGCTTTATTTTCTTACCCTTGCAGGTTGTAATGTTTAATGTTATGCTATAAAGTTATGTTTAATGTTTAGTGTTTTATTTTGTAAACTATGAAACATAAACACCTTAATATATAAAACATATAAAAACACATTACATAAATTACTTAATAAAACACTACATAATTCCTAAATTACTTAATTAAACACTACATAATTCCTAAATTACTTATTTAAACATTACATGTTCCTAAATTACTTATTTAATCCTAATTTTCTCCACTATGGAGAGTAGTTGTCCCATTCCCCGGGGAGGGTTATGTACTCGGGGGACACAAAACGTGAGCTATCCCGTCCATCGGATCTCGCATCCGAGGGGAAATAGTAGTACTCACGAGGAGGGGTAGGTCGGCTCCAGAAGAGTTCCTCCTCCTCAATTTTCCTGAGGGCTTCCAAGTCCCCCTCAGTTGGGGAAGTCTCGTGGTAGGGGGTGGGGGTAGTCTGGTGGTAAGGGGTGGGGGTGGGGGTAGTCTGGTGGTAGGGGTGGGGTAGTCTGGTGGTAAGGGGTGGGGGTAGTCTGGTGGTAAGGGGTGGGGGTGGGGTAGTCTGGTGGTAGGGGATAGCAGCAGTCCGGGGGTGGGGGCCGACAACATTAGTCGGTCCATTTCGTTAACAACCATGACATAATCCATGGCCTAGACCATTTCCTCATCCGTCCAGTCATCATCGGCTTCAGGAGGAGGAAAGGTTGGTTGTGCAGCAGCAGCAGCAGGAGGGGAATATAACCAATGTTGTGGAGGAGGAGGAAGAGGAGGTTGTGCAGCAGTAGGAGAAGGAGAGGAGGTGAATGGTAGTCTCCGGGGGCAGCCCCGTCCCCGGACCCGGCGAGAGTACTTCCAGACATTAGACGGTTCGGCAGCTCCTGGTTGAAAACTGGCCATATTATTCATTGTTTTGAGATGAGGAATTGGAGGTGTGACTGAAAAATCAGTTTTGGTGTTGTATTTATAGAATTAGAAATATGACCGGTTGGGGGGGAAACATTTGAAATTCAAAATTTGAAATTTAAACGTTTGGGGGGAGAATTTGAAATTCAAACGTTTGGGGGGGGGGGGGGGGATTTGAAATTCAAACGTGTGTGGGGGAAAATTTGAAATTCAAACGTTTGGGGGGGGGGGAATTTGAAATTCAAACGTTTTATTATTTTATTTATTATTATTATTATTATTTTTTCTTTTATCAATATTATTATTTAAATAAGAAAATAAATAATTAACCAATGATTACCCAATCATTTATAACCCCCCATAACTCCCCTTCCCACTACACCCTCTTTTTCCATAACCCCCTTCTATTACTTTTTAATATTTTAATACCCATAACCCCTCATAACCCCTCGCCACTACACATACACTTATAAGCTAACTCTTTAAATTAATAAAATATATCAGTCTCAAAATTATTAATTTACATGTTTTACTCTACTAGAAAGAAAACCAATTTTGGCAATCTCTAGTTTTGTTTTAAAACTTTTTGTAATTGTCATGAATAATTAAGAGTATTTTTATTATTTAGGAAAAACAATAAATAGTTTATTTTCTTATGATAATGGATATACGATTTCACCTAAAAAGAATTGAAGCCTTCACATGGATGGTTAATGGTTGTCGGAGACATCCTTCCTGTTCCTGCTTATCTTGTTTTAATTATTGTACCCGTCATTTGATCTAGTGGCATGTACAAATGAAGATATGTGTTGTGTTTTACCATAAGCACACGTTAGCCTATAATATTATGACAACTGACGCTGAAATAACATTATGATAAAGCTGCAGTTCACTTAATTGACCCTGTTGTGGCTCAGCAGTGGCTTAATTCATTTTTTTTTTTACATTTTTATTATTTAAAATGTGGTTTAACTTATAATTAAAAGACAACATTCCCATGACATGTTTTCCATTTCGGTTTGAAGATATATTTGTAGTTTAATGTTTGAATGTTTGTGAGTTGGTAAATGATTTGGATGTTATAAAGTTTAATATTTTTTTTTTTTGACAAAAGGCCCAAAAGTAGCCGTTGCCAACGGTCAACAATCAGCAAATGGTCGAATTTCACCCGCTAGCCCACGCGAGCATGGTAGCATGGGCTCGCTCGCGGCCACAATCGCATGTGTATGTTGTGGTGTTCGTGAGCCACGTGGATCAGCTGGCTGCTCGTGCCTGCTCGCTGACGGCCCACAACACATAGTCTAAGAACTTAAGACCATTTAGCCTCAAGTTCGAATCCAATCCAGATGGGTTTTACAGCAGTGGGCTTTCGGACGGTGAGTTTTTCCCGAATTGGTGGCCTAGCTTACTTGGACTGCCCAGTGGGCAGCCATTTGTCTAGTGCTAACCTATTGGCAATTAGATGATATTTAAATGTCTGTTAAAAATCATGTTTTAATTTATATTAGAGTTAATTACCAAAACTGTTCCTGTGGTTTGGGCCAATATACCAATCCAGCCTAAAACTTTAAAAACTGCTTGAAGAGTCCCTGACTTTTGAAGAAATAGTCCAAAACAGTCCAAAGACTTAACTGGGTTAACTTTGTGTCGTTAAGTCAGGGGTATTATGGTCATCTCGCATATAAAATTTTAAACCGACAATTACTTTTATTCTCCCATTTTAACCCTAATTGTTCACTTTGTTCGTCATTTACATCCCTCTTCTTTCCTTTTCTCCCTCTAAGTCTACTTTGCTATGCAAATCTTCTTCTCACTTGCTCTGGTTATCTTATTCCCAACATTGATCATGGACGAGGAGGGATGGCGTGTGAGGAACGACGGACAGGAATTTGATCATGACTCATAATATGGTCAGTAGTTCTCTTTCATGTTTGTGTTAGTAACTCAAACTATTGTCACTAAGTTTCATGTTAACCTCTGTTTCTATGGTTCTACATGTTCAAGCAAAGAGAAGTTTTTTATTAAGCTTTATCATGCTGGTGAGTTTATTGGCCCTGAAGTAGCTATGATGTATCTAAATGCCAAGGTGAACTACATTGATCATGTGCACTCTAATTGGTTTGTGTTGGTAACTGTATATGACATTTTGTTTGAACTAGGATACTTAGAGAGTGATGAAGTTATGTTTTTATAGGCTGTCAGGACAAAGCCTAGATACAGCATTAAGACCAATCTTATTTGATGCACAAGTGCTAGAAGTAAACAAACTAGTTGAGATTGAGAATCTAATGGAGATATATGTTGATCATATTGACCAAGACTATGAAACTTTAAAACACATAAAGGTATGTGAAGATGTTAATTATAAGTCTGATGAGGAAGAATTCTCATATCAGACAGATTTGGATATGTGGGAATGTAGTGATAGTCAAGATAATGCTTATAAGCCTGATAAGAATCAAGACATTCAATCACTTGGTAGTGAGGATAGAGCTGATGCAAACACTTTAGCAACAAAAAGAAAAACAGGGAAACTGTAGAGAATGGTGATGATGACTCTGACTTCATTGTAGATGAGGACAATTTAGTAGACGATTATGAGGTTGATATTCAAAACTTTAAGGCTGCAGTAGACCCAAAAGTTACTAAAGGTGAGGAATCAGAGGATGAAATGAAAAAGAAGATTAAAGTAGATTTAGATGACTTTTACAGTTTAAGTGATGAGGATGATCCTATGCTGAATAAGTCACTTAGGAGGAACAGGAAACAGAAGAGGAGAAACAAATTAAAGAAGGATGACTGTCCATTTTATCTAAGTCAATCATTTACTTCTAGAGCTATTATGAAGAAGTTGGTCAAGGACTTTTCTATGAAAAGCAGGAGGAAGCTGAGGATTGTGAAGAATGATAAGTCTAGGTTTTGGGTTATTTTCCAGGGTATTAATCCACAACTTGGTGGTAGTTGTGCCATTAATGCAGATAAGACAAAGTTGGGGGCATTTCTGTAAACCCACCCAAAATAGTTAAAAAAAAGGAGATGCAGAACCCTCCACTTCAAAACCCAAGAAACCTAGAAAGAAATACCCCATACCGACCTGTCCTTTTATTCTGCACATCTCCTATAATAATGCAATTGGGGCTTGGGTTGTGAAGACCTTAATCACAGATCATTCTTGTCTTCAAAGTAGGGGTGTTAGATTATACAAAATATCTTGGTTGGCTAAGGAGATCGAGCATATTGTCCAGGAAAGTCCAAACATAACAGTAGCTGCTTTAGTGGATATTGTTTAGAAGAATAGGCAAGTTCAGGTGACAAGTCACAAGAAACCAAATGTTTAGGGCCAAAGTGAAAGCAACTGCAAAAATGGCAGGTTGTTATATGACTCAGTATGAGAAGCTTAGGGATTATTGTGAGGAGTTGTTGAGATCTAATCCTGGAACAACAATCAAAATTGATGTAGAGAGGGAGTACAATCCAGGTTTCCCTACAAGGCAGTTTAGAAGAATTTACATTTCTCTAGGTGGTCTGAAGGAAGGGTGGAGGTTATGTGGTAGATAAATCATGGGTTTGGATAGTTGTTTCATGAAATGACCCTTTCCTGGACAGATTTTAACTGCTGTAGGTGTGGATGGTAACAATGGAATTTATCCAGTGGCTTATGCATTGGTGGAAGCAGAAACCATGGAAACTTGGAGTTGGTTCTTTGTGAACCTAGGAGATGATTTGGATATTAGGCCCAATGATGATTTCACTTTTATAAGTGACAGGCAGAAGGTAAGTTTCTTTGTTGTTTCTTTTTTATGTTGTTTATGCTAAATGATTCAATGAAATGATCAGTAACTATATTTATTATGCCCTATGTTGTTATGCAGGGTATCATACCAACCATCTCTAGGCTATACCCAAAGGCAGAACACAGGTTCCGTCTAAGACATATCCATGAGAACATGAAATCCAAATGGAGGGGACAAGTGTACAATGAGTTTCTATGAAGTTGTTCAAGTGTGACCACATCAATAGGCTGGGTGAAGGCTATGAATGCAATAGCTAAAGCAGATAAAGCCTTGCATGATTAGCTGAAACAGATTCCACCAAAACATTGGCCAAGATCTCACTTTACTGGTATGACTCATCTTATGTTTAATGTGCTTAGAATGCATGTTAGAAAAACTGAACTGTAGTATGTTCTTGAACAATAATGCATGCAGGCAGGCCAAAGTGTGATATGGTCTTGAATAATATCTGTGAAGTTTTCAACAGGCAACTAGTTGGTGGTAGAGACAAACCTATCATCACTTGCCTTGAGTACATAAGGGAGTACCTTATGAAGAAGATTGTGGTTGTAAATAAGTTGATTACAAAGACTGGTGGGCCTTTAACACCTGCTACAACCAAGGCTTTTGAGAAGATGAAAAATTAGGCATCACAATACAATGCGATCTGGACAGGTATGTTTCCTCTACTCATTTGGCATGATGTTTAATGCTGCTGGAAAACATTTTGACAGTCCATGTTTAATACAGTTGGATCCAGGTACCAAGTATCATGCTTTTCTACACAAGATCAGGGGCTGTTAACCTTGAAGAAAAGACATGCACTTGTAGAAAGTGGGACCTGACTGATATGCCATGCAAGCATGCAGTGGCTGCCATATGGTGTTATGCAGAGCATGGAGGTGATGGCATATCTAAGAGGTGGGTTAATTGGAAACATGGAAGAGAGTGTATGAATGTACCTTTTGCCCCAATCAATGGTATGGATTTGTGGCCAGAATCAAGATTCCCAACGACCCTAACCCCACCAAAGCATCGCAAGCAATCAGGATGGCCAAAAAACATGAGAAAAAGGTCTGCAGAAGAAATGGCAGAGGCTAGTCAAGCAAGAAAGGTTTATCATGCTTCTTAGTTTACATGACCAATCATTCCAGACAGGGGTAAACTGCCAAGAAAAGGGAATACAGTGACTTATGTTCTTTGCAAGCAGAAGGGGCATAAGAAGAGAACATGCAAGCTGAAGAAGACTACCCAGGTTGGCAGTGGCAGTGACAGTTGTGATGGTGGTGGCAATGACACTCAGGATGGTGGATTACAACTGTTGGTTGTGTCTTGACTTTTGAACAATATTATGTTTATGTATTTGGTTGTGTGTTGACTTTTGAATGTTTTCTGTTGTTTTATGTTGTGTTCTGATGTTTTATGTTGTTAACAGTAAATGTATGTTGTTCAATACATTTGAGCATAACATGTTGACTTTTGTAGCTGACCCACTACCCATTTGGAAGACTTGACTTTCAAAACTGCGACACATTTGCAGCTGACCCATGACCCTTTTGCAGCTGACCCATAACATTTGGTTTGATCAATATTGCATATGACCCATTTGGGTTAATCAATATGGAAAATGCATGCTCCATTTGTGCACAACTACATAGGCTGATGCAGTGTACATGACCCATGTGCATTAGCCAAATGTTTGCAAACCTGCATATTTCATGACCCATTTGAACAATACTACAAAACTGCATGACCCATTTGTTCAACTTCATAGGCTGCATTATCAACCATTTCTCATAGTTCAGACACATTTCCATAACAATTAGCTAAAAACAAATGCATTGAAACAACAATCATTAATTCATTAATTCATTCATGAAACTGATACATGAGATATTCAAAAGAAATACAAGCACAACTACATACTATTTGACCCACTTGAATAAACTAACCCAAATAACACACAATACAAATATGATTATCACCCAAGTTCCACCCAAATACATCTTCAATCTTCTGTTGCACTGTGTCAATCTTGCATTTTCAACAGACAAATTTGAAAAGGTCACCTCATGCACACAATGATGATCCACCCAAGCAACAAAGCCACAACCACCTCCCTATCAACACACATTGGTTAGAAATTGAAAAATTAACACCTTTAAGTTTTCAAATGGAAAACTTACCTTTCGATTACAATAATAGAAATGTCGGCTAGGGTTTACTGATGTCCATGAAGTCTTGATTACAATGCTAGCACCACATGAGCAAACAACCATCTTGATTAAAGATCGAATTGGGATTAAAGATCAAATTGGGTCGTTGGGTTTGAAATTAGGGTTTATAGTGGTTTGGGGGAAATGACAGGTTTATAAAGGGGAGAAGGAATTGTATGATTTAAAATTGTTAAGTGAGATGACCATAATACCCCTGACACTACGCCAAAAAAGGCCTACGGCCACACTTTTTCAAAAACCACCCTGCCACACTTTCGATTAAATGTGTGGCTAAAGGTCATTTTTCATATTACAAAACCTTCTAGCATACTTTTTGCCACACATCTTATGTATTCAAGTGACCAATGTATAACAGTTCAAAACTTTTAGTCACACTTTAAGAAAAAAATGTGACGTTTAGTAGCCACACTATAAAACGTGTGGTCATTTATGATCTACGATCACATTATTTGTTTCACGTGACCAAAAATACATTTGATCAACACCTTTAGCCGCACATTAAGAAAAAAACCGTGACATTTAGTAGCCACACTAGAAAAGTGTGGCCAAATGTAATCTACAATGACGTTATTTGTTTGATGGTGTAGCTAAAAGTTTAAACTTATGGCCACATATATTATAGTGTGACAAAAAGCTAGACAATAACCACACTTACAATAAAAGAATTTCGTATGGCTTTACATAAACATTCATCACATTATGGTCACGTCGTTTATTTTTGTGTGACGGAATGATAGCAAATGTCATGTAAAATATGTGTGACCAAAGGTCACACAATAGTCACACTAATGTCATTGTTTAGTTTTGTGTGACAAAATGATAGCAAATGTCATAGAAAAATATGTGTGATTATAGGTTAGACGGTAGCCACAGTTAAAATTATAAAATTTTATGTGGCTTTATATACTACTTAGCCACACCATCATCACTTTGTTCTTTCTTTGTGTAACGGAATAATAGTAAATGTCATGAAAAAATATGTGTGGCCAAAAATTAGATGATAGTCACACTTAAAATTACAAAATTTTATGTGGCTATACATATTACATACTACAACTTTCTTATCACAATATTTATCTCTTAAAATTACAAAATTTTTATTTCCCTCCTAAAGCTTCCCCCTCAAAATATTTCATCCTGATACTTCCCTCTCAAAAAATACTCTCAATTATATAAAGGGAAAGTGAATATATGGTATGCAAGTTAGGTGTGAAACTCGTCAAAACTACATAGTTTTAATCACAATCTATTAAATCATTTATCGCCTATTCGATCTCCTTTCTTTTTACCTTTTTAAAGAATTAGATTATTGAATCCCATATGCATACTCAAAATTGTTTGCATTGCAACAAAAGATTTGGTAGATTCTTCTGATTTCCTTAAAGAGCTTGAATCCCACATGCTAAAACGTTTCTAAACCCACCAATTAAGTGTTGCTTCAGCCGGTATACCCCACCAGTTGATGGTTTTCCACACAAATTGCAAGTCCACCGGTTTTGTTTGTCAGGTCTTGTGTCCCATATTTTCTACTCGGATCAACCGTAATAGCTTCACCACCATTAGTATCCATTTAACTGAACATGTAACAAATTAACAATGAACAATTCACAATCAAATACTTTGAAAGTATAATAATAATGCGACAGTGAATATAGGTATCCAATTATCAACATTAATTAAATAAATAATGAGTAAACATTTTTTTAAGAACACACCCACAGGCCACAAACCACATCATAACATGATGGTAACATTTAGAACTTAACATGATAGTAACAAATGCGACCATTTAAAGTGTAAAGGTGAATGTGGCCATATGATACCTACGATGACTCGACCTATGGTCACACTTGAGCTGGAAAAAAAAAGTGTGGCGAAAGGTCTATGGTCACACTTTTTTTGTGTGACCGTAGGCATATTTTGGCGTAGTGTGACTTAACGACGGAAACTTAACTGAGTTAAGTCTTTGGATTGTTTAGGCCTATTTCTTCAAAAGTCAGGGAATGTTCAAGCAATTTTTAAAGTTTTAGACTAGAGTGGCATATTAACCCAAACCATAGAAACAGTTTTGGTAATTAACTCTTTATATTATTATCTTATTTCCTAAATTATTATATATATCAAACAACAACATGTATTTGATACAATACCCACTTTGTCATTAAGACATTATATTTGTTTCTTCCCGATCACAAAACAAAATTTTCCAAGCTCATGTGGTCAAAGGCGATTACTCTTTACTAGCAGGAACCCGCGCGTTACGGCAGGGCTGCACCCGTAAACTTTTATTACATATATAATAATTTTAAACTAAAAGTCATCATGTATTCTTGTGTGACAATTATTTTGGTGGAAGTCCTTTGATATTGAAAGCACGAATAAAAAATAAAAATTGATGCGGGAGAATACTGAAAACTTGAATCAGAAGACAAGATTCCAGTCTCTGGAAAAAAAAAAAAGTAGCTAAACACTCTAAATGAAGCAATAAAAAATAAAGAATGTCGTGTGGGATGGATTTGCCATTCCGTAGTACTAACTGGTCGATTTTGTGATATATTCCCGAATATGCTCCGAACGTATATATGTCATTTCTCATGTTGGCGATTGTTTCGTCTAATGAGACACCCATAGGTGTGAAGGAGAAGTTTGTGTTGTGTGCGCGGATCAAAGAAACCATGACTTTTGATCAAAGAAACCATGAGGTTGCTCTTGATTAACACAACATTTGTCTGATTGTAATTTTTAACCGTAAACTTTTGTTACATATACAGTGACTTTTATAACGCCCCACTTACGGTGTGCGCATATAATGTATATATGTGTGGCCCTTGGGGGGCAAGAGTAAAGTTTCACTAGTTTTAACGTTATTTTACTAATTTCGTGAAAATAACATTAAAAACGACGGACGGTTAATCATGCATCATGTGATGGCGTGGATAGCCAAAAGACAAAGGGGTATATGCACCGATCGGGTTTGTCCCGATTGCTAAGTGTTATGTGCCTTATGTCCAAGGCTTGATACCAAACCACATCGAGCCGGGGGTCTCACTGGAAGCAGCCTTTCTATTCTTAGGGTAGAGGTAAGGCTGTCTACATCTTACCCTCCTCAGACCCTACCTTAGCTTTGCTATAGGTAGGATTAACTGAGTATGATGATGATGATGACAATGACTTTTATACTAAAAGTCATGTATTCTTGTTTGACAATTATTTGGATTTTGCTAATGACCGAGCCACTCACGAATGGGACGATGCCTATCTCTTTTATTTGAGTTTGAATATGTTAATCAAATTTTTATGTATTATTTTTAGTATAAGTTAATAAGTTTTTTACAAGCTTTTATAAAATACTATTGCATTATAAATATAAATGCTAGATGTAATAACACTACATTATTGTTTATCATTTGTTACACTACATTATTAAATGCTAAAATGTAGAGGGACTATATTGTAAATGAGAAATTATTTATGCATTAACATTTGTACCAAATGCAAAAGCAATGTTTTTATGTGTCTTAAAATTAAATGAAAATTAATGTCTTGCCCATCCAGAACCTATTATATAGTAAAAATAAATAATAAGTATAGATATAGATGAGGAAGTAGTGAGTTCGACTCTTAACCCATCCTTTTTATGTGTTTAGTTTCAAAGTTAAGATTTTATTTAATTATTTAATTGTAGTAAAATAATAATAATAATATATCTTTACACATAAACGTGTAAAATTCGTGTGTTTTGTTATTACTTATTTTCGTGTGAGACCAAAGTGATTCGAGTGTTTGTTTGTGGTGAATGGCACGTGGCATACGCTATCCTACTTTATGAATTGTTTTAGGGTGCGTTTATTTTAAGATGCATAAGTTGCCGCATTTGAGAGTGAATCTTTGACTGTCTAGTTCCCCGTCGTTCTTTTTTGGGGGCAAATCGAAAAGTTTGTTGACCATGGGGATGGAACCCAGTTATGTGTGTTTTAAACCGTAGGTGCTACCGAAACGGTTACAGGTATTCCTCTTTATAATTTTTGATCAATTTAAACACGATAGCAATCATGTTCCCGCTGTGTAGCGTGGGGTTACTTTACTAGTTAGAAATCTAAGATATGTATTTTGAATATATTTTACACAGAAAGAAAAAAATAAACCCCAAGAAAGGTGTTGACAGAACACTTAAGTTGGCCTAGCTAATTTACAATTGCATACTGTTTTGAAAACACCAAAAACATAACACAAATTACAAAAGGAAAACAAGTATACAGATGTTAGCAGCTATACACCCGGCCTTACGCGACCCGACCATAATCTTTACTCGAAAACGTGGTCTTGTACAAACCTGCTGATCATATTTCGACCAGTGAGACAGTTTTATCTTTCTGTACTTGCCAACAAAAGACTATATTCTAGATTGATCATATCAAGGCTTTCTCTTGTCCACCTTTACATGAAGATTATACCACTTTTTCTTTGCTTTTTTATCGTCTTGCAAAATAACTCGCTTTTTATTGCTACTGCTACTGCTATTTATTTGTGGGGTGGTTGTGTATGAAGCTTGTATCTCGTTTCTTTGTTTAAGAAGCTCGTCGATCTATAAAATTGATGCCCTTATTCAGCCATAAATCCAACTACTTAAAACAATAAATTTTAAAAGTGCATATCTTGAGTTTGCAAAAGAATGTGCGAATTCAATACCGTTTGCATTTCTTGTTTGTATCTGCTTGTCATATCTGTGAATTGTGCAAGAACCTGAGAAAATACCTCAGTAAGTTTTGTAAGGAAATTAAAAGTAAATATACATAGCTATATATAGGATTCTCTTAAGTCTAACCAAACCTGTCTATATTCAGTTTCAAATTTAGAGATTTCCGCTCGTTTTGTAGAAATATGTGCTTCCACGGCACGCAGATTCTCCTTTTCTTTAGCAAAAGAAGCCGTAGAAAGCATTTCAATTGTGTAGCTAGCACTTTTAAAGAAATTGTCGCCTGCAAACAGAAAAAAACAAGGATAGAGTGGTTCAGATATGCACACGTAAGGCATTTAAAAATCAAAATCACAAATCTAACCATAAACAGCGAATGTATGAACGCCAGGTTTTAATTCGGTAATTTCACATGGCTGAAATCCTTCCAGCTTCCTAAAGAAAGCAGTATCTGGATCCTTCTTAGCCATCTGAACCCCACTCATCATTTATAAAATATAAGTCGAAATGAACTACATAAAGCTATAAGTGTAAGATAACTGTATTTTTACTCACTATGCTAGATTGTTGATCCAATTTATAGACCGGGAAACCAAGGAAATACATTCCAGCAGTCGTCACCTTTCCTTTTTTTGCACTATCTTCCTGAAATGTGAAAAATCATAAGCTTTTTTTTTTTTTTTTTTTTTTTTTGTTAAAAGCACAAGTCACAGGATACAAATCGTATTAGGTTCACATGAAAAAAGGAAAGATCGGCTTCAGTTTTAGGGTTACATATTTAAACCATAAGAAATAAACAAGGTTGCTGCACACCTGCAGAGCGAGATTCAGTCCACCATTTTCGTCCCGCTCAAAATATAAAAGCTGCAAAATAGATATTCTAATTATGGATACAAATGTAAATACATAGAGAAATTATTAGCTCATGTATTTACAAACCTTGAACTTGCTCTTTTCTGCTGATTGCACCTGGCAAACTATTCCAGCCTGCGCTTCCTTCTCTGTTATCCTAACAGAATAGAAATGGGCGCACTGCTTTTCAACCTGTTCACAAGTGTAATATGGTCATATGAACACACATACTAGAACAGAAATAAACTAAAATAACCAATGCTGCAGAAGGCGCTAGGCGGGCGGTGAGGTCCAGCCTAGGGACTAGTCGGGAATAGGCGAAATTAGGCATTTTGGTATTTTTATACGTATTTTATATATATACACACAAATTTAGGTGTTTTTTTTGAAAATATGTTAAGATATATACACATAATACTTAGATATATGCACATAATACTAAGAAATACTTAGAAATTTAAAAAAAAATTAAAAAAAAAACCACCGCCTAGGCCCGCCTAATGGCCAAAACGCCCAGATCTCCACCTAGGGGCTTATTCCTATATTAGTCACCGCCTAGCGCGTAGGCCGATTTTTACAACACTGAAAATAACGGAAGCAGAAATCAACCTTTCTAGAAACAGGCTTTCCCAAAGCAAGTGGAAGGGTCGGGACTGTACCATTTATAGCCTCCTCTAACACGGTTGCTGATACAAGAGTTTTTATTGGCACACCAAGTTTGCTGTCACATTTCAAATAAAAAAAAAACATATAATTCGGAGCTTTTTATAGTAATAAAATGGAAGGAATGAAGAAAAGACCTAAAAAATGCAGCAACCATGGTACTCATAGGTCCCAAACTCGAAAGATCGAGCTCCAAATCCTGGGTTTCAGCTTCAACAGCCTGAGTCGAATATTGTAGTGTCAGCGTGAAGTCTAGTATTATTAAAAGATGGAGTATATGAATATTAAAAGGATTGACTGACCTCAAAACCAGCAGTGTCATATTGGTTGCGTTTATCGGGATCAGATAATATATTGTATGAATAAGTAATCTCATTAAACATATCAGCTGCTTTAGGGTCATTTGCATTTTTGTCAGGATGGTACCTAAGATAAACAATTAATACATCGTATAGACAACAAGGGTGAAGAAAAATAAATCTGAATTCCTATGATATTGGGGAAAACAACAAAGATATATATATATATATATAAAACGCAAACATAAAAGAAGAAAAGAAAGAAGATACTTTAAAGCCAATTTACGATAAGCGGTTTTAATTTGTTGATCGGTGGAGGTGACAGAAACACCAAGAACCTCATATGGGTCTCTCCTGTTGTTCTTCTCCGATTTCGATCTCTGACCCGCCATTTTCAACAACCCTCTCTCCAACAAACCAAGCTTTGTTTATTCTTATGAACAAGGAGGAGACAGAGGCATTTGTAGAAAAGAAACCCTTTAAAGGAAACAACAACAGATCACAGCTCCCTTTTATTTAAATTAATTTAATTTGCTGGCCTCCTCGTTGGAGGAGAAGAAGATGTCGATTTCTTTTCTTGATAAACAAAATTAGTAATCATAGAAATGGAGGGGAAATTACTTGGAACTCGTTTTCTTTTCTTCTGATCCATATTTATTATTATTATTATTATTATTATTATTATTATTATTATATGTTATGTTACATACATGATGCAACACACACCCTTGTCAATAATGTCATAGTATGATAGTCAAGGGGCTAGTATTCTAAATGTGATACCGATTTCAACTAATGTTTGAGTTGGTAGTTAATCGTTAGCTCGTTTACATGTAACGGCAACGACCAAACAAAATCAAACAATTTGGATAGTCATACGACTTTTGGAAATGCAAGCATGCTTGAATGAAGAAGTATTTAAGCAACAATGGCAATCAAAACAAAGTAATTGTCATACAACGAAATCATCCAGTTCTAGAGACAGATGATTTATGACTTAACAAAACCAACAATGGATTTTGCAAAGTTTAGTATCCAAAGTTCAGTGATGTGGATGTGAACGGTTGGTTACATCGATAATTAATGTGGCTAATTTTTATGACTGATAAAACTCTTGACCATTCGTAATTGCGATATATAACTATTTCCCAGAGGAGATCCATTTACAGTGAAATCAACCAACCTACATGTAAAACAGATGGTTAATCTTTCTAATTTGACCTAGAATGATTACATATGATTATTGACATTAAATCTGTCATATATGGGTAAGACTATTGTCGGGTACAATAATGATATATTGTATGGCTTTTGACTCCCTATTAAAGAAAGTCACCATATATTGATTCATTTCTTTTCTGTTTTGATAAACTGATACAAGCTATATATATAATTATAATAAATATGTTTAGGCTGAGCCTAGCGCTAGAACTATTGGAGCAAAAAGTTCGAGCACATGTTTTGGACCACTCAACATCCCAAGTATGAACAGTACAGGGAAATTAGGCCACTGTTGGCTGAATCAATTTTCCAATAACTTCAGCTATTGTTTAATATTGGACTTTGAGAGGGTGTTGTGATCATTTTTTGTGACTTGAGGGGCACTATGGTCATTCTTTAGCTATAGGCCCCAACACTGAATTACACAGTTCATAATCTTCATTCAAACATATCTTTCTCTCCCTCTCATTTCTTTTTTATGAAAATTGGAATTACCTAAATCCCTTGGATTTATGTATATGTCTATTTTGTTGGAAACATGACACATCCATTAAACTAATTCTTTTAATCTTTTGTTTACATTTATATTTACTAGTGGGAATGCCCGCGCGTTGCAGCGGATGTCTCGACAAATATCTGATTCAATTATAATTTATATTACAAACCACAATCCAATAGGTCGATTGGATAAGAGGTCAAAACGGGTTGTTATTTAAGATGGTAAGGTTAGGTTGGTCTGACCCTGTATACACTTTTGATTTTACCACTAACTTATCATCACACACTAATGTGATGAAGATGACTACAGAAACTATTTTATTACAAATCAACAAAGGACCAAGGAGGCTTATACATAGTTAAATGCACTTCAAATGCATTTTAAGTTTTTAGCCACTTGAAAACATATTTGAACCATTAAAGACAAAACACACCCCAAATCAATCAATTTAAAGGTGAACGGGTCAAAATTGCCACTTCAAGAATTGTACTACAGTTCAAGACAAACCAATTAATTATACTTTATTGGTATTTAACATGAACCACATACATGCATTAATTAAGCTATAAAGCTAAAGCAGTTGCATCTGATTGAATATTAAACAAAATGTCTTGTAAAGCATGACAGACCACTAAAAGTATAACCTTACAAAAGGAAGCATATGCATAACAAAATTTACAGCCTAAAACATGTATTGAACAACTAAGGATTGGTTGTTTATACCGTAAACCTTGGTTTTCTCAGGCCTTGCTTTTTTGAGCGCTTTACTCCTAGAAGTTTGTTGGGTTTGAAATATCTTTGTTCCATTTGGGAGGTTAATGTTTATTATTTATTATTTATGTTTAAACTTGTGAATATCCCTTATTTTGCTAATCAATGCATTCTAAGGGTTATAAAGCTGTTTGTAATAATTGATCTATTTAGTAATTAGCATTTTAAAATGTCGCATTTTGTGACACAAGTTTGATTGTTGGATACAAAAGTCAACGCATTTTGTTTGTTTGGTAAATGTAGTTATCTACCTTCTAGTTTTTCTATATCCTTAGGTTGTAGTTGTCAATTTACATCCTTTACCATCACCCTTTCGGCATTTTGTATCTGGAAAACTCGTGTTTTAAATTCCTTGAATCCTAACTCTTAAGACTGTATAGAAGTGAAGGTTATTATCAATCACGATGCATGATTGACCTTATGAAGGTACAGAGTGCTAATTGATTAACATGTCAGGTTATGCATATTAAATTTGAGGCAATATGTTCAAAGTTTAAGTGACTAATATTTGGACATATACAATTGAAGTCGGACATTTTTAAATGGACTATTAACATCTGGCTGCAGATGAGTTCCGTTTACTAAGGCACGCATCGAATATTAATTTTGGAAAACTCACCCCCAAATATTTGTATACTGTAAATCTTATTATTGAGATATTATGAAATAAGTAAATAAAAATCAACACCATTCAGCAGACCAGGATGACTGACTGACTGTACATATGATGCTAAATGGTCTATGAGATGCGTATATTGAGTTAATTTATTTTTAACTTCATTGTTGTATATACAGTTCAATGGAAATGGAAGTCGCTAATGTATGTACGGACAAGGAAGTAGACTCTGTCACTATTGAATCTAATGATCTTTCTGGCAAATCAAGTAACGATCTTTCTGGTGGTTCATGTAATGACCTTTCTGCCGATTCAAGCAATGATATTTTAGTTGATTCCAATGTTTCTGTGGATGAGAACTCATGGCCTGACATTCCGACAACGGATGCAGTTAAAGAATTTGAAGAGAAGATAACATTTCTGGTGATTCAACTAATGCCCCAGCGAACTCTGAAACTTGCCTAGTGAAGGAGAAGATGGCATATGTCATGCAGCAAATAGAAGGCGAAAGTAAGAATTCAAACACACCAGTCAAACCATCAACCAAATCTGCTAAAACAAAGCCCACTGTTCCACAGGCATTTGCTCTTGATACTGAAAAGCGTGCTCTATGTGGAGTTCGCCCTGTTGGCAATCTTGCTCCCAAGAAGTCTCATTCAAGCTAAGTTAAAAAGAAAACCAATGAAGTAACTGCTCAAGTTGAACACAAAGTCTTTCTTTGCGAGTTTTCATCAAGATAATAATTTTTGTTCCTTTTGTTTTTGGGTTCAGGCCGTCCCACCTTTAGTAGGGAGAAGCCTTTGCAACCAAATAACAAGAAGCATGCGGATGATGATGATTCTTGCTACGTAGTATCATCGCATCCTTATTATTGTTCTTGTCTATCCTTTTTGTTCTGTTTTTTTTTTCTTGCATTTGTTCTAGTTCTTACCCATCTACTCTGCAATAAATTATTGTAATAGAACTACAAATGTAGGTGTTAGAAGGATCCTAATATTATTTTTTTTCTTTGGCATATTGATAGTTATCTTCATGGTATGGGTGCAAGTTCTTGATCCTTGGTTACATTCTAATGGGGTATTTTATTATTCTAGCAGGTACATTCACATTTCTTTTAAACTCCTACAATTGTAAGCTTTGAACATCGTTATCTAAAAGTTTCATTTGGGTTTAATCATGTCTTACTTTAAACCAACACCAATTTTTAAACTTCCATGATGGATTAAAAAACTAAAATTCGAAGCTTTAAAAAGAAAATTAAGTAAACCCATATTAACATATTGAAGGAACTAACCCCTTTGGTGGATGTGTGACGAACTTTCCAGTTGTTAGTTGATGCCTTTTAGAGAGTAGGTTGCGCACTGTATGGTTCATCGACTTTGTCGTCTCGCTCGATCAATATGTTCTTCAAAAACAACAATAGCATGCATCAATTTGAAATCATAACACAATTCTGCAACAGGTTTGACGAATGAATTCATATATTATAAGAAATTGGAAACAAAATCAATTGAGAGGGAAAGAGAAACATGCAGATCTGGTGGTTGACGAAACGGATTAGTGTTTTGGCGAGATGAAGAGGGGTTGTTTATGACGAAGTAGTAGAGGAGCGAGGAACCTGGAAACTCCTTCAACATCTTAACAGGAACATCATCTCCTTACCGCCATATACGCAAGACACTTGAATTGCATCTATTAGAGTTTCATTCTTCGATCATCTGTGTCAATCACTTTTCACTTAAATTAACTTTCATCAAATCATATCTATAATCACTGAAATGCCTAATAATCTATTATAATTAATGAACCAAAACATATAAAAAAATTGGCCTAAAAATTACAAAATTACCTCAAGTAGATAACTCCAACTAATTTGCAGGGTAAAGGAGCTTAAAAATTGTCTACCAGACACAGTATCCCTAAAAATACATGATTCAAACACTTATTCTAAGAATATCATCAACCAAATTAAAAGCTGCTGTTACAGGCGTAGATGGAGACACTGCAGTTAATAACTTGTCATTCGGAATTACAATAACAGTGTCAACGTTCTCCCTTAAAGATGCAATTCCTTCTTGGGCTTGAACCGCCCTTCGTCTGCCCTCAAATGAGAACGGAGTTGTGACAATACCAACAGTCAATATCCCCATTGACTTTGCCACCCCGGCGTTCACAGGGGCCCCACCTGTACCCGTCCCATCCCCATTCCCGCCTGCACACAATGAACATAATCTTTTCTAATCATAAACCGGAAACTTTATGAATCTACAAAACAAAACAAAACAAAAAGGGGTTAAAAGCTTACAGTCACAAAAACCATATCAGACCCATAAACAGCTTCTTCAATGGATTCTCGGCTTTCTTTAGCAGCATTCATACCAACATCAGGGTTACCACCAGCACCGAGCCCACGGGTGAACTCTTGACTAATCTGCAACCGTTGTTCAGGGAAAACCGGGGACATTCTCATGGCCTGAACATCCGTATTCACAATCCAAAACTCAACACCCTTCATCTCACTCTCAATCATTCGATTAACCGCATTCGACCCACCCCCTCCAACGCCAATCACTTTAATCTTTGCCTAAGGGAGTGTTTGGATGTTGTTAGTTATACAAATATAAACCTAAAGTCCAACAAGCAGAATGTCAACAATTGTTATACACCTCTGCATATCAAATAATAAATTAGGACAAAAGATTATTTTTTGAAAACATAAACAAAGATCTAAAAATCGATGAAACCGTTCCAACACATCAAAACAAACATTCTAATTTTATAAACAAAACCAATTATTTCACATCTTAAATCATTAACACACATCATTGCTACTATGAAAAAAATATTAAAAAAAAAACAATAATACCTTAGAGTAGCAGGGCGGCACTTTCCACAGGACATCGAATGAACTTGACGTGACCGTGCTTGTTCTGTCCACCGTTATGAAGCTTGAAAATCTGCACACACATAAAATTTAAGGTTAAGAAATTGATGGAATAGATAGACGAAAACTAATGAAATCAAGAATCAACAAACCATTTTGTGAAGATCGTCACTGTGTTGGTGGGTTCTTCAACAAGGAGATGAGCTTATTTATAATCAAAAAGTCAAATCCCTAATTTAACAAACGATTCTTCTACATTAACACTTGTCTTGCTATCTCTTTCATACATATGAATCGAAGTGAATAGAAATATGGTAGCGGGCAGGTGAAGTGAACCGGCGCTAACATTATTATCGCCATTGAATGATGTTAGGGGTGGGTAAAGGATGGGAGGGGTAGAAAGGGAATGAACTTTTAGGTTTGAACTAAAGGATTTAGATAGAATGACACTACTAACCTTGTAAGTGTCTTAATTTGCCATTAAGTGACTAATTTACCCCTATAAAATATGTTTTATTAACTTGTACATGTAGCAATAAAACTTGTACCCATTATAAAATGACAATCTTGTACATCACTCTTCCTTTATAATGTATTATAGATATTTATATATCTTTTATTTCCAAATTTACTTTTGTATGTACTCATGTTTTATTATTTAAACTAGTAGGATGCATCGTCACGCGTTGCGCGACTTTCTACAGTGTTTATGTGTAAGTTATTAGAGACCTATCATAGGTAGGAGAGTCTGTATATATGGTAGAAAATTTGTTTACACGACTGGCAAGCAAAAACATGGACACTATAAAGAACAATCTACCTCCTAAATGGTTTTAAACTCCGATGGCCAAACCTACATAAACATTGTATATTAATGTATGGGGGGTTTTGTTGTAGCAGAACAGTAAAGGTTAGGCGGTTTCTTCGCCATTTGGTAAACATGCCCACAGACCACTTGTACTTGTACTCGACCCCTGTCAAGCAGCTTGAATAGTTATTCATTGCTTCCGGCTGCATCAAATTTACTTGATTGACCTCCACATACACTATCCCTAATTTAGTTGTAACCTACTTTCAGAAAGGGGGTTCTAAGAGCTTGATTGTTAAAGACTTTAGTCCCTTCAGGACAACGGCTGGGAAGTACCCACTTCCTGAAAGTGACAAAATATAAATGGAAGTGGGAGGTACCCACTTCCATGACTTTTACATCAGCATTCTTGTATCTCCCTTTGTGTCTACCCTTCCTTCCTACCATATGAAACCACAAGGGGAGTTCATGTAATTTCATTCTCTTTTACCTTGTAAAGCAACAGATAAATACACGCGAAGATACAAGGATGAATGGATTAGACACAGACACACACACAAAAACGCACTTGAATTAGAGAATGAAGTTCCTAATGTCTCTCTCTACAAACAACAACAACAAGCATACTAGTTTCTCTCTAAGATAAGCATATCCTACTCGTCCCATGTGATGATCATAAATGTACTTTGATCATGATTGTTTTCTTGATTTTGACCAATCCTTCCAACACAAAATTTAGCTATTTTATTAGAGTTTAAAAGAAAAAAATGTTAAAAATAAATTGATCATGAACAACATAATTAGAAAAGATTAAACATTGTGTATATTCCACGAACTTATCCCAGTCTATTTGCTCCACCAATGAACGATAATGCTTAGGAATTTCATAACTTTCGCCGGTTTACCTAGGTTGGGTACGATGTTTACCACATACAAGTTTCTTCTAAAAATCCGAAGAAGGTGACAAAGCCGATTCATTACCAGACGACGTTTATGACATGCATCAATCTCATAAAAATGATGCAATGCATGATTTAATTAGTCACATTTATGTGTTGCAAAACACACCTATTAATCCTATGTATTTTCTATCATTTATATAGTTTTATAACTTGTAGTTATTTATTTAAGTATTTTGTAGGTGTTACCTTGTAAAAGGATCTCAAACAAGCCACAATCATGAAGAAGTGAGCACACAAGTGGAACCATCGGAAAAAAAAAAAACAAGATAATAAATGAAAAAACCTAAAAATTCATCTTTTTACGCCACGCGAAGAGTTAGTTTTTCCACTTCGCAACACACGGACCTTTTTAAAATACCGCTCGATTGTTTTGTCCTTCATGCCATACGAGGGACTAGAGGTGGTGTTTGTTTTTGAAGAGGTTAAAGGTCTGCAGTCTGCGGACCACATCTACAGACATCTGCAGGAGAAGAGGTGGACCAAAGGTCTGCAGTCTGCAAAAGTAAGACTGTTTGTTTTTTAACGCCTGCGACGTAACCCAAAACCATTTTTTTAACATCACTTTTTTACATACTTTTTAACTATCATTTTTTTATTAAAAATGATCATTTTTTACATACTTTCTAACATATTCTTCCTCTCTCTCTAAACACACACACGCCCAAGTCCAAACAAACCATCTGCTCCTTCATCTATCTCTCTCTCTCTCTCTCTAAAATAAATAAAACAAACACAAAAGACACCTACCTTTCCTTTTGCACATCAATGTTTATTAATTTTCTAAACTCATAAAAATGAGTTCTGGAAAAACATCCATTCATCATTACCTCTAAAGAAGTTATCCTACACAGGGGAGGGAGAAGGGCAGCGGCGGCGGGGGAGGGGAAAGGAGGGAGGATGGCGGCGGTGGTAGGGGAGGCGACGGCGGGGGAGTAGAAAGGATGGATGATGGCGGCGGTGGCAGGGGAGGTGAAGGAAGAGGGCAACGGCGGGGGAGGAGAAAGGAGGGAGGATGGCGACGGTGGCAGGGGAGGTGAAGGAGGAGGGAGACGGTGGGGGAGGAGAAACGAGGGAGGAGGATGAGAGTTCCACTGAAGAAGAAGAAAAAAAAAGAACCAGAAAAAGGAGAAGAAGGGGAGAAGTGAAGAAGAAGAGGTGAGAAGACTTTGGTCCAAGTCTGCACTAAGAAGAGGATGGGAAGACGTTTTTAAGTGAAACGTCTGCCCACATCTGCGCGGCGCAGACAGAAGTGGCCAGAAGCTCTTCTAGCAGAAAAACAAACACCACCTTAGCGTTGTTCTTCGCAACCCGCGAAGAGGTTTAGTTTTGGCAAAAAAAATATATATATATACCTATTTAAATATAACAACCAATCCTAGCTCAAGAGACACGATCTTAGAAAGCAATGGGCTGGAGCTTCAAGTTATGGAGCTTTAGATCAAGGATTCACAAGTTTGAAGACACATCGGGTCGGTTTTATTATTGTTTCATCAATTTATAATGATTCATAAGCCAATGTTTTTCATGATTATGACTTTTAGTTACTATTTTGATTTGAATATAATGTTTAAAGGCTAATTGTCTAGGCCACCTAGGTTTTGTTAATCTTTGAACCTCTGTTTTGACTTTAAGTTTGACTTATGACTAAATCTTGTTGGATCAGTAATGCTGTTGATGTATTGCTTGCTAGTGAACACTTATGTGTTTAGCAAGTTCAATCAGATTTGCACAATGGAATGATTAAGTAAAGCTACACTATCAACAGGAGTTATTACTCCCCCTGGATGTTTGAAATCTAAAGACAAGTTTAATGAGAATCTAAGTATTGAATATGAATGATAATAAATACTCAAACAGATTCTCAATAAATGAAATGGACAGAACAATAATAAGCTTTGAAGGATTCTTGTTTCAATAAAAATCAATTTCTAAAACAGAGGGATGAACCCATCTATTTATACACTTTACATATACATGAACCTTGCCAAAAAGCAAGTCAGAAGCAAGTTGCAACAAGTTGCATTCTTGGAACTTGTACAAAAGTGAATTAGACTAAGGTTTACAAAAGTGGTTTCCTCAATCCTTTTTGTCCTAACAATCTCCCCCTGGATTGATGAACCCAAAACCTTTTCTAATTCTTTATTGTCTTCTTCTATCATTCACAATCTTCCATATCTCCTTGAACATGGAATTCTTTAGTTGATTAAGCTGTTCATCAGTGAGAGATCCCCTTTGAGGTTCCAGATGTTGAATTGTAAGCAAGTCCTGAGTTGATAGTTTCTTCAGTTCATTCATGGACTTGTAGGCCTTGCTTGTAAGATCTCTTCTTGTCACCAATACTGAGTTGTCATCAGTAAAGGACCATCTGATGATCAGCACTTTAGACTTGTCAAAGTCTGAAGTATAGGGAACCATGATGGATCCCTGGGATGTTCCTGAATGTTGGATATTTTTTATTTCTGTGACTCTCAGGTGGGATTCACTTCTATCTTCTTCTTGCACTACATCAGGTAATTTAAAGGCTGGTAAATGATGTTTAGTAACTACCTTTGTGTGCAGTCTGTCAGTGATAGTCTTCTGAATTTGGTAAGCAAATGTTGAAGGATCCCTAAATTGAGTTATCAGAGGCTTCTCTTCAATATCAAAGTCTCCTTGCACAACTGTGTTGCCTTCCAACAACACCATCTTGAAGTCAGTCTTTGTATTGTCCTCTGGTTTCTTCTTGGTAGCTGGTCTTTTAACACCAGAAGTTCTAACTACTGAAGTTGATACTTCAGAAGTTTTGAACTTCTCTGGATTAGCAGCCTTGTACTTCTTGTATGTGTCCAGTAGTCTATCTTCTTTTCATCTTGACACAGAGGCTTTTGAACCATAGTCATTTGCTACCAGTTCTTCAATCATCTCAGCTCTCTTGGCTTTTCCATCTTTGTTTGTTGCAAGTTTGTCAGCAACAAGTTGAGCTCTTCTAGTCAGCTCAACCATTGAGAGCCCTTTGAGTGAATAGGCTTTTGTTTTGCTGTTCTTTGTTATAAAAGACACCAGTTGTTGTCTTTTGTCTTCTTCAGCAACTCTCTGTGTTTCAGCTTGCCTATTCAACTCTGCTTCATAAGCTTGAAGCTTTTCATTTAAGCTTAGATCTTCCCTTGCCTCCAAGTTATTCCAGATCTCTTCTTCCTTAGCCTTTCTTTGGGCTGCAATCAAACTCTTCTTAAGTAGTTCTTTGGACATTGATAGTGGAGAAGGGTTCAACACAGTCATTGTTGTAGTTGTTGTAGGCCTTGGAATAGGAGTTGGTTGAATTTGTTCAGTTGTTTTGGAAGGCTCTTCAGCTGTTTGTATGTTGGAAGTGTTAACTGCTGAAGTGTTGACAGATGTGTCAACTACTGAAGGATTGTCTTCAGTACTTTCTGAGTCATCAGAGGTTTCTTCAGCAGTTTCTTCATTATGGCCTTGGGAAGGTCCAGCTTCAACTTTAGTTTCAGAGACAAGCCTTTGTTGATCTTCTTTTTGTTTTTGGGCTTTCTCTAGAAGTTGTTGTTGTTGTAGAGCCACTCTTGCCTTTATCCTGGCTTCTAGTGAATCCTTAGGTTCCTTAATCTTCTCCCCCTTTTTGGCTTCATCCACTTCTAGAAGCCTGCTAGGTTTGGAAGTTCTACCAGTGAGTTCAGCAAGCTGTCTTGAGTTTTTGTCTATTTTGTTGGACAGCTCACCAAGTTTTTTGTTGATCACCTCAAACTGAGCTTTGGTTGACAACTCCAAAGTAGTTGTGAAAGTTTTGAGGTGATTGGCAATTAGAGTGTTCATCAACTAGTATAGGGGGCCATCTGGGCTGCATAGTTGGTTCAAGTCTATGCTGGATGACCCAGGGAATTGGGTAGGCATTTTCAGTGAGGGGTGTGTTTTTGGGTGATCTTCATGTTGTATAGAAGATGCCACTTTAGGGGAATCAGGGATTAAGTGGACTTTAACCTGATCTGGTGTGACCAACTCTTTGAGCTTAGAGACTCCAGGTGCAGGACCTTCACTAGCAGCCGTCAATTCAATTTTGGTGGAGTGTGAATCATTATCCAAATTAATGGAATCATCTAAATCCCTGCTTACTTCCTCAATGAGGACAGTATCAGTTACATCATGAGCTGGGCCCAACTCAGTTGTCTCATATACCTCTTGTTCTTGGTTCAAAGGATTTCCTACCTCAGGCATTAAGCCTTCATCAGTAGTTGCCACAAGTGAGGTCTTAGCAATGTTACTTCTATCCTCAGATCCACCACTGGGTGGTATATGAGTAGTACCAGCCTCAAATGTACCTAGAGTTTCTAAGTTTGGGCTTAGAGACCCTGGTTCATCCTCATCTCTTGGGTTAGGGCTATGGACATCCACATCCATGTCAAGTTCTGAAGGTATGTCCCCTGTTTGATGTGGTTGTTGGGGACTGACATGTTCTGATGGGATGTTCTCTTTTAGCCCAGAGAGAAGTTTGGCAATTTCAAGGGCTTCAGGTTCAGAAATTTGTGGTGCTGGTTCAATAGTTTGGTCTAAGGGTTCAGCAGTTTCAAAAGAAGAGTCAATGGGGATTGTTTTCTTAAATTTCTTTCTTTTGAATAAGATGGTGATTGGTGCTCTAGTAGGGGTTTGATATGGATGAGACTGAGAGGATGTTTCAGTCACATCTTTATCAAGTGCAGATTGCACATTAGCAAGTTCAGGCATCTCAACCTCCTAAACTGCCTTTCTTTTCAGGCTGGTGGGTTTTTGTCTTTGTTGTTTGGGTTTCTTGGCCTTTTTGGGTGATGGTTTGGAAGATGAGGGTTCCTTGGGGAGTGTTGTGTGTTTCCCTTGGTCATCTTCTAGCCAGGTGGCCGGTTTATTGTGCCTAGAGTATGCTTGTGAGGTTAATGGGTTTAAAACAGTTGTTTTACCCACAAGCACCTCTTCTCCAAGTTCCTTTATTATGCATTGCATAATAAATCTTGGATACAACAAAAACTTCTTTTTAGAATTGAGATGATTTAATACCAACTCATTAAAGAAAAGTGCTGATGCCCTAAATTTTGTTTCATTCACAATGGAATGAAAAATAGGTTGAAAAGTAGATGGCATCTGATCATAAGATCCAGTTTTTGGACTCAAACACATTATTATATAGTGAAACAAAAGTTTGTACTTAGGTTCAAAATATTTCTTAAAGATAGTAGCATGTGAGAGAGTACCTTGGTAACCACACTCTGTCATGGTTAGATGAATTTCAGAGTTTGGAAATTGATCTGGGGCACCAACATCATCTAGACCCAGTCTTATTCCCAAAGTTTCGGGTGTGATTGCCATTCTTCTCCCTTGGATGGTTGAATTGAGGGAGATCACCTTATCATTTACTGTCACCGTCTCCGCATTTGCCCAGAAATCATTAAGAGTTTTAGTGTGGATTGGAGGATCAATGGTGAGGGCAGTAAAGTATTGGGATTTAACGACTAAATCAAAGATTTCGTCGTATTGGGACCAGGCTTCATGTTTCTCAAAGTAGCCTCTTTGATTGTGTCACTGTTTCAGTATTAGAGCCATGTGGTTTGTGTGTGTGGATCGAACAGTGTTTTTGCAGGTTCAGGGTTTGAGAGCTTTTTGAGAGAGAAGGAGGGAATTTTTGCTTTTTGAATGGATAAGTGTTGGAAAAGGTGTTTATCAGAAGTTTGTAACCGCCCTAGGTCAAACTTCTAAAGTGGGAAATGTCTGATTTGCCCTTAATGACAAAACTGCCGATGAAGAACAATTGTCATCAGTAGTTCCCATTTTCTCTTCAGTAGTTTGTTAAAAACTGATAAGAATGTTTATAAACACTTTATTCATAACTTCTAAAGATTATTTTATCAGAAGTTAATCATTTTTCAGAAAATATTCCCATACTGATGTTTTTGTTCATTAGTAGTCTCTCTCTTTTTGTTTTTCCGAAGTTTTGGTCTAAACAGATGTAAGTGAAAAATAAAATATGTGCAGGAAAAGTAAAAGAACACTTACAAATTTAGCATCCCAAGAATGGATACTAACTTCTGAAATGTTGATGTGTCAAGGGGTTTTGTGAATATGTCAGCTATCTGATTAACTGTTGTGACATGCTTCACTTCAATCTTGCCTTTTTCATAGCAATCCCTAATGAAATGATACCTGATTTCAATATGTTTAGTTTTTGAGAACTGAACAGGATTTTGAATGATGCTAATGGCAGATTTGCTTCTACAAGCAATGGTGTCTTGGTCTCTTTGATTCCATAATCAAGAAGTTGATATTGGAGCCATTGTATCTGTGATGTACAACTTGCAGCTGCAATGTATTCAGCTTCAGCAGTTGAAGTTGCAACAGATGTTTGCTTCTTTGATTGCCAGGACACTAGACAGTTTCCCAAGAATTGACAACCACCAGATGTTGATTTTCTTGACATTTTGCACCCTGCATAGTCAATAACTTGGTATTGCTTGAAGCAGGATACCAAATTCCAAGTGTAGGAGTTCCTTTCAGATATCTGAAGATTCTTTTGACTGCAATTAGGTGTGATCTTTGTGTTCAATCATGATTTGTTCCAATGGATGATCTTTGTGTTCAATCAGTTGTTGTAAACCACTGACAGGTGTAGGTGGCTCTTGTACTTCATCAAACAAACCGCTGAGGTTTATAATGTCTGGTTCAGCTATTTGAATGTCTTCAATAGTTGTAGGAGCTGAAGCAGATGTTTGAGTTTGTACATCAGCAGTTGTTGAATCAGAAGTTTGTGAAACTTCTAAAGGTTTGAAAGTTGACTTAATGACTGTATTAGGAGTCCATGGTGCTGAATCCTCATCATCAAACCTTTGATCACCATAATAAGTAGGTTTAGATGAAGTAACAGACTTTTTAGGTCCAAAGTGGAAGCTGTCAAGGTCAAAGAGTTCAGCAGGATGTGCTGGAATAAGAGTGTGTTTTGACTCATTGAACTTGACATTCAGTGTTTCTTCTACTATCTTGGTTCTTGAATTAAAAACCTTGTAGGCTTTTCTAGTGGAAGAATAACCAAGAAAGTAACCTGAATCAACTTTAGCAGCAGACTTTGAAATAGAGTCTTTAATGTTTAGAATGAAACATTGACATCCAAAAGCCCTGAAAAAGGAGATAAGGGGCTTTATGCCATGAAGAACTTCATAGGCAGTCTTGGAGTGTCTCTTGTTGACAAGGACTCTATTTTGAACATAACATGCAGTGTTAACTGCTTCAGCCCAGAAATACAAAGGTAGGCCTGAATCAGCTAACATAGTTCTTGCTGCTTCAATTAATGTCCTGTTCTTCCTTTCTACCACACCATTTTGTTTAGGAATTCTGGGAACACTGAATTGTCTAATAATCCCTTTAGACAAACAGAATTCATCCAGAGTTTTGTTCCTGAACTCTGTCCCATTATCACTTCTAATGGTTTTGACAGATAGAGAATATTGTTTCTCTACTTGTAGAATGAAGAACTTGATGATTTCAGCTGCCTCATCCTTGGAGAATAAGAAGAATACCCTTGTGAATCTTGAATAGTCATCAATGATAACCAAGCAGTACTTCTTCTTACCAAGGCTCATGATTTTTACAGGCCCAAATAAGTCCATATGGAGTAGTTGAAGATATGCAGTTGTTTTTTATTCTTCAATAGACTTATAGGAAAACTTATGATGCTTTCCCTTTAAACAGGATACACAGTGTTCTTGACACTGGTATACTTTCAAAGGTAGACCTATGACCAAGCCCATTTTTGTGACTTTATTTATTGTTTTAAAGTTTACATGGCCAAGTCTCATGTGCTAGAGATCAGTCTCTGAAGTTGATGCCTTTGAGAAGAAACAGGAAGTGTTATTCAGTACTTTGTCCTTTTCAATGTCAACTGCATAGACATTGCCACATCTTTTGGCTATCTACAAAGTATGAGCTTCAATGATCTTCTCTATCAACTTCTGGCCTTCTGGTGATATGATCTTGCATGCTGTCTTTGTGAAAAAGGAAGAATATCCTTTATCACACATTTGAGACACACTTAGCAAGTTGTACTCAAGGTTTTCAACCAGATTGACCTTGTCAAACTGTATTTTGCCAAAGGAGACATTTCCATGTCCCAACACATATCCCTTGGCATTGTTCCCAAAGGATACAGATACTTTTCTTTGACTGATAAAATTGTTTATCAGGTATCTGCATCCTGTCATGTGCATTGAGCCTCCACTGTCCACATACCAAATGCTATTTAAGCCTCTGGAGACCCTCTGCACAAAGTAGCAAATTAGTTATATTTAGGAACCCAAGCCAGTTTGGCTTTGGGTTTGCTCTTGAGAACATTAACAGTTTGTTCTTGACCAGGTTGAGGAATCCATGTCTTTTTGGTAATGGATTTTTCATTAAGAGCAATGGTGGTATCCTTTTGAGGACCACCATCAACCCTGGTCATCAGTAGTTGTACCATGTTCATGAGATCTTTTATCTCAGCAGTTTGTGAAACTGCTGATGATGTAGGTCTAACTACTGAAAGAGAATTTTGAGAAAAAGATGTTTGTTGAGATTTCATCTTTTTCTGAGAAAAGGTGTTTGCTGGTTGTTGTTTCCTGGGAGAAAAAGTTTCTTTAAAATCATTTTTTATTTGTTTTCCCACAACCAGTTGTGAAATTTTCTTGTTGTACTGAATTCCTTTTCTATATATGCAAAATTCTGTCTTGTGGTTAAACAGACCACAGATTTCACATTCTTTTGCCTTTTCTTTTTCATTTAAAGGAAAATTTGTGACTGTCTTGATTGGTTTTAGGTCATCAGTAGTTTTCAGGTTCTCAACTCCTGATGTAGATAAAACTACTAATGTCTTAAAGTCAGATTTTATTAGTACTTCTGAAGAACTTTCTTTATGAGTTTTTAGAAAGTTTTCATGGAAAGATGTGCATTCTTTCTCTTCAGAAGTTTCACCTGAAACAATTTTTCTCCCATCTTCAGTAGTTTTGGGGGAAAAATCTGGTGGTGTTTCAGTGTGATTGTACCATATGCCAAACCTAACATTTGAAGCACTTTGTTTGTTTAGCAGCAGTTGGTACCCCTTACAAGATTCTACCCATTTTTCACAAGTAACCTTGGTGTCAGCAAGCTCTTTTCTGACATTTCCTAGGTCATCTATCATGATTTTAAGTTGTGCTTGGGTTTCAATAGCATTGTTAGTTAATTTAGAATTTTCTTTTGCCTTTGCAGCAAGTTTTCTTTCTAAATCACATTTCATCTGAGTGAATTTTCTCTCAGAGTCATTTGCTTTGCCTTGTAAGTGCACATTAGTCTCTCTTATGAGAGCAAAAGATTCTTTACATGAAGTTGAACAAAGTTTTGTTAAAGATTCTTTTGATACCTGAGACAGGGCAGATTTTGAGGTGCAGCCCTCAAATGCCATTAAGGCAAAATTCTTTCTGCCATTGTCAGGTTCTCCCCAGTTGATGTCAAACATTTTGTTGTCTGCATCAGGATTACACTCTGTAGTGTCAAAAGGAAGACTGCTCCAGTCAACATACCCTGAGGTGAACAAGCTTTGTTGTGAGGGTTGCTGAGTCTGTGGAGGATGTTGAGCAGCTGGAATGGGAGGGATTGATTGTTGGCTCTGCATCTGTTGAGCAGGCATCTGTACATATTGTACTTGTGGCACATATTGGATTTGTGGAGCTTGTGCCTGTACAAAATGTGCACTCCCTTGTGTTCCATTATTCCTATTATAACTAGGGTTAAACTGATTTCCAGACTGAGATTGGTTGTAGCTAGAGCTTCTACACTCTCTAGCAAAGTGTCCCAACTTTTGACATTTGTGACATCTAAGTTTAGATTTGTCAAAACCAATTTTTTGTAGAACTGTTAAGTCCTGGAAATTTCCTTCCTGGCCTTTTGTAAAATTTGTTTGTTTTAATACTTAACATGGCCAGTTAGTGTAAAATGTCCATTTCTTCTAAGTCATCATTGCTGAAATTTTTTAAATCATCCATGATAAAACACATGTTATCAGCATTTTGACTGTTTTCTTCATTGTCATAACCTGGGAATGATCTTTCTAATGAGATCCCAGCAGTTATGTCAATGTGGTCAAAAGATCCAAAACTATTTGAACAAGTAGGTTAATCTTGTCCCAATAGTGTTGTACTACCTGGTCGATAGTCATCAACAGTTTTACCAGAACTTTGCAACTTTTTCTTTTGATCAATTTCTCTTTCAAAAGTTAGTAATCTCCCATGTAATTTTGTAAGATTGAGGGAGCTAAAGTCTGGTGAGGATACTAGGACTATAGAGTATGTTTCCCATTTTTCAGGTAAAGACCTTAAAAATCTATGAAGCATAGATACAGTTGTGTAGGTCTGACCATTTAATTTTAGCTCAGATATTAATGAGGAGAATCTTTCAAATTGTTGAGTTAAAGTTTCCCGATTTATATGAGCAAAAGTTTCATATTGTTGAGCCAGGATTTATCTGGTGTTGGCAATCACCTCTTCAGTTCCTCCAAACTGTTCTTTTAGGCAGTCCCAAAGCTCTTTGGCACTATCACAATGTAATAGTCCAGAGTAGATTTCATTTGGGAGTGCCATTGCCAACATAGAGAAAGCTTTAGCATCAAGCTCAAGTTTTAGGAAATCATCATCTGTATAGTCTTTTGGGTCTTTTGGTATTTCTTCTTTAGTTTCAAGATTGATATTTACTGGTTTGTGAGGACCATATATCACAGATTTCCAGCAACCAGTGTTGATCTGTGATAATGTATGTGTCATTCTCCTTTGCAAGATATTATATTCATATCTTACTAGCATAGCAGGTTTATTGGCAGAACCGGTATTATGAGGATCCATTTTAAAGAGTATTGATTTGTCAAATATCTCTTAAAGTGATGGATGTTGATAAAAGTGAACTTTTAATCCTTTATTGAATATCAATAAGAGCCTGTGTCTGATTCTCAATGTGTTATATTGATATGTGATCAGATAAACCAGTGCTCTGATACCAATTGTTGGATCAGTGATGCTCTTGATGTATTGCTTGCTAGTGAACACTTATGTGTTTAGCAAGTTCAATCAGATTTGCACAGCGGAATGATTAAGTAAAGCTACACTATCAACAGGAGTTATTACTCCCCCTGGATGTTTGAAATCTAAAGACAAGTTTAATGAGAATCTAAGTATTGAATGTGAATGATAATAAATACTCAAACAGATTCTCAATAAATGAAATGGACAGAACAATAATAAGCTTTGAAGGATTCTTGTTTCAATAAAAATCAATGTCTAAAACAGAGGGATGAACCCATCTATTTATAGACTTTACATATACATGAACCTTGCCAAAAAGCAAGTCAGAAGCAAGTTGCAACAAGTTGCATTCTTGGAACTTGTACAAAAAGATAAAGTAATACTAAACTAATAAACTACTGAAACATAAGGCAGTGGAAAGATTCTTGTGCAAGTGCTGATGAATGACAAACTACTGATGAGTAGTTTGTCTTCAGTAGTTCTTCAGTGAAATGTCTGGTTAGACTTCAGAACTTCTGATACTTCTTCTTCAGTACTTGTTGAATCCTTCTTCAGTACTTTAGTCTTCTATCTTCAGTAGTTCTATACTTAGGATATTTTGACAGAAGTGAATTAGACTAAGGTTTACAAAAGTGGTTTCCTCAATCCTTTTTGTCCTAACAATCTCACTACAAAAAATTGGAGCAATAGCAGCAACGGGTGTCGCTGCTAAAGGTAGACAATGTCGTCGGTAAAGGTAATAGCGACGACGCGTCGCTGCTATTGTCCTATCGCTAATACTCATTAGAAGCGACACATGTCACTGGTAATGCCTGGTCGGAGCCTTTGCCGGAAAGTTCATCGGAGAATTTTTTCTGAACGGCCGGAGAAGGTTTTTCATATTTCAAACAACAAAGCACTCATTTATTTGTAGAAAATTTGTTCGAACTTGAAAATAAAACAAAACAAGACAAATTTCTCATTCAAATCGGTATAACATTACATATTTTTTTTACAAATGAACACTACATAATTTCAACCTAAAGCTTCAAGATATTGAAACTAGTAGCTGGAGCTTGACGATGGCGGACTTGACGGCAAGAAGCTTGACGGTGGAGATGGTTGAACTTGACGGTGGTGAGTTTGAGGTTGACCGTGGAGTTGGTTGAGCTTCACGGTAGTCGTGGTTGAGCTTCATTGTGGTGGTTGAGCTAGAAGATGGAGTTAGTTGGGGTTGAAGGTGGTGTTGGTTCATGTTAATGTTAATGGTGGTGTGTAGTTTGAAGGAGAAAGAAGATGGTTGAAGGAGGATGAAGATGAGTTGTGTTTGTTTAAGGATAAGAAGAGGAAGGGTGTCTTTTTAGCCCTTGGATCTAATATTTATCAAGGGCCATGAGTTGTTCATGCAATATCACACGGATCGAGCATTAGCAGCGACACCTTTACCAGCGACACCGACCAATAGCAACGACACGACGCGCTGTCGTTGCTATTGCTCCATGTCGCTGGTAAAGGTGTCACGGCTAATGCTAAGATTTCTTGTAGTGTCTTGTGTATGAGTATAGTAGTTTTGATTTGTTTCTAAATATGAATATGTGTGCTTGTTTGGGTTGTGATTGGTTGTTGAGTTATTGATTTTAATTGTCTTGGCAAGAAGAGATTCACCCTAGCTTGGGGTCTATCTATTTATATGTGTTTAGTGGTTCCTGGGTATCTGGTTTATCATCTTATAGCTAGCTTCACAATTAAGGGATTGTAACAGTGTTAGTTTGCATATATGATAATTGTGTGATTCGGTATCTCGAGCGGGAAATGATTATCTTTAGCAGTTCATAGCTCAGTCTTTAGGACCTTGAGTGTGTGGATCGCACCCCTAGCTTCCTTATTACTAGGTGGTTCTTTATTTTGATCGTTTTAAAACCGATGGTTCTTTATTTTGATTGTTTTAAAACCTCGTGTCTTAAGTTATCTAGTTGTCCATTTTCATTTTCTTAGTTTGTTAGTTTTCATTATTTTTATTAGTTAATTAACTAAAATCAAAGAATCCCAAAATACTTTAGATTAGTATCCGATAAAGGTCTAACTTTAAAAGTTTGTCATAGTGTTGTTAGGTATGATATTAGGTTTTACTTGTTTACTACTTTGTGATTGGTACACTTGTAGTTTGTGTGTATAAGTGAGTCGTCTTTTGAAACTCGTTTAATTTTATATATATATATATATATATATATATATATATATATATATATATATATATATATATATATATATATATATATATATATATATATATATATATATAGGGGGAGGATAAATTGAAAACCCACTCGAGTTAAGAAAACTAAGAAAACCTTTGTAAAAACCATCTAAAAAAAATTTTTTTTTTCAAAAAAATACACAAGGTAACATACATGCATTAAAGCGTTTTGGACCAAAAAAATAAAAAAAAGCGTCGATTGGATATTTTAAAAAAAATAAACAAAATTTGCGCTGTTACATATGTAACAGAACAAACTTTGTTTTTTTTTAAATATCCTATCGGCGCTTTTTTTATTTTTTTTTGCCCAAAACGCTTTAATACATGTATGTTACCTTGTGTATTTTTTTCAAAAAAATTTATATGGTTTTTACAAGGGTTTTCTTAGTTTTCTTAACTTAATGGGGTTTTCAGTTTATAATTTCCATATATATATTACACACATCACACGTGAATGAAACTATTTCAATAAGCCTCTTTCCCTTTCTTTCCCTATTGCATATATATATATATATATATATATATATATGTGTGTGTGTGTGTGTGTGTGTGTGTACACTAGTAGAGTGCCCGCGCGTTGCAGCAAGGACCCTAACACTTCAATTGGTGACTTTAAGGGTGTGTACAAGCTGTTATTCGGTTCAGTTCAGTTTTTGAACGCTAATCATAACCAAACCAAAACTCTCGATTAAGGTATTTTAAAAATTGATGGGTTTCAATTATTTCAGTTTGGTCAATTGATTATGAACATTTTTAAGAATCGATCTCACGTTCAGGTTAATCCACATGACCGAGATCTAGTTTAACAATTTAATATAAAATCTCTATTTTATATATTTTACAAAAACAATAATAACACCTTTATTAATATGTTTTTTAAACGGAAGCGTGTTAATATAAAACCGTATCTATTCCCGGTCCAGTGATCCAAATATTTATCAAATCAAATCAAATAATAATATAACCACAACCATAGGGGGTTTAGAATCGCTTCCTTGAAGAAAACCAAAAACTCACACGATGGACCAACAAATGGCTTCGCTAGATCGCCCAATCACCAGCTTCAAGATCTGATCTTTAATTACCCGAATACCCTGACACCCGACAAACTCAGGTTAATACTTCAAACAAACACATAAGTCTACCTTAGCAAAACATTTATAAAACGTACTTGACTGGTTTAGTTGAGTCAGTTCGGCGATACGAAGAATCATCGAGAGTCGGTTTACACATACAATTTCCATGGGTTGGTGATTCGGAGGATCATCCAGAAACACACGTTCACAAGTCTCGTATCCGGTCCGTTTATGAAACAATAATGCAATATGAGTAATTTTTGATAATTACCTGATATACGATCATTGGTAACTTAGGAATACATGTTTATGTGAAATTATATGATAATACGAGTTTTTGTGCTTTAACTAGATTTTGGCGCCATTTTGATCGGAAGTTGCGGTATGATCAAAGATAGTATTTAGAAGTCCAAATTACCTCAAACTATATAGCTAGTGGTAACAAGGGTGTCAAACCACGAAGAGTCTGTGGTTGGTGAATAGATCTTAGTTGGTTACAAAAATGTCACTTATGAAGTTATGCTTGATTATGAAATGTGTAGAATTGTTCATTTAAGAGTTGATTGAAAGTGGTGAACCAAAAGTGATTCAATGTTTGATTGAAATTATAAAATTAATGAAATTGATAATAACCTAATTGTAACAATAATATAAATAAGAAGAATCACACCCGGGTTTGACAATTAAAGGCTAAGGTTTATAACAAACGGGTCAATAATCTCAAATTCAAATGATGTTAACGGGTTGGTTGTATCAATTGGTTTAGGCATCAATTGTTAGGATCTGAGTTTGATTGTTTTGATGTATTTAGAATAAGATGAGAAATGAATGATGTAAGTATATATGGAAAGTGCAGCGGAATAATAAACTATAATCAAAACAATGGGAATAATTGTTATCAATGATCAAATGCTTTCATTTATTGAAAGATTACAATCAGTACAAATACTCCCCCTCAGCCTGATCACACGGTGATTGTTTGTCTGAGAGAATGTTTGTGTGTGATGTAATAGAACAGTACAAGCACTGTTCTATTTATAGACAAACCTAAACCACTGGTGACATGTGCTGACGTCACCTAAGATAGTGACCTCTAACAGAATAACAACATAAAACATCTGCCCTATACAATCTACTGTTACTTTATAAAACACTGTAAGGTAAACTACTGCTAAGGGAAAACTCTGATGGTCTTGCAACATCTGTTGAAGTCAAAGTGTTGTTGACTCCAACAGACCTTTAGTCTTTAGTACTTGATCAGCAGTTGTTTCTTCATCAGACCTTTGGTCAGCAGTTGTTCTCTATCAGTTGTTCTCTAGTAGTCCTTATCATCAGTTGTATCAGCAGTTGTTTGGATGGAACAGTTGTTAGGGTCAGCAGTCTTTTGGGAAGAATATGTGTAAGGACTGTTTATTTGTGGAATCAATAGTTAACATATTTTGGCTTTTCAATCATCTGTTCTTCTCCAGGTCAGCAGACCCAACAATCTCCCCCTAGAACAGATGATGCCAAAACTAAGCTTTATTTTTTATCTTTATTTCTCATCAGACTTTCTCTGATTTGTCCTTTGAATTGAAGTTCAAAGTCCAAGGCAAATAGGTCTTCTACATCTCTTTCAAGCTCAAGATTCAGAAGTGTTTGGAGATCATTTGCACACAGGCTATATGCATCATCCATGCTTATCTTTTGAACTTTTCCATCTGACCTGAGCAGAGTCAATTCATGGTTGTCTTTATTGACTTTCCATTTTAGAATTTTTGAGTCAGTGGATTTGCTGAGATGCACCTTTATTCTAGATGAGTTTGGTGATGGAGGTCTCCCAATGAGTTCTCTGAGCTTGTCAGTTGTGGGATCTGAGAAAAAGTGCACTTGATTGAAGAGGCCCTCTTTAATGAAAGTATCAGCAAACTTCTTGTGATCTTCTTCAGATATTTCTTTCTGTTTCTTGAACTGTCTTCTTGCAGCAA
This sequence comes from Ambrosia trifida, assembly GCA_028751855.1. Classification (NCBI taxonomy): domain Eukaryota; kingdom Viridiplantae; phylum Streptophyta; class Magnoliopsida; order Asterales; family Asteraceae; genus Ambrosia; species Ambrosia trifida. The sequence goes on along the minus strand of CM054123.1, from coordinate 41,550,730 downwards.
CTGATAGATCAGAAGTGTCTAGTAAGCTGTCAAGGGTAAAAGCCTGTTGAGGTCTCTTCATCAGTGTAGACAGGTTTTCTAGGTAGGCTGGGATCTTTCTTCCTGTTTTCTTCTAGTCTCTTGTATGTTTCAACCAGCCTTAGCTCAGACCATCTTGCAACAGACCTCATCTCCCCATAATCAGCAGCCACTATTTCTTGTCTCATCCTCTTGAACTTCAAGGCTCTGGCTGGATCTCTGCCTTTACCAAAATCAGGGGCAGAGGCTTTAGCTTGGGGATTCTTGGCCAACTCTTCTATTCTTAAGAGTTCTTCCCTTAGTGCATGAGTGGTCCAGCCTGCAAACTGTTTCTTGTTTGCTTTGTAAGGCATGGTTGCCAAGATCTGTTCTAGAAGGGATTCCCTAACCTCCTTTTCCATGTCACTACTGAGAGGCATGGCAGACATGGAATTGCTCAGGGTCTTAGCAAAATCTTCAATCCTTCTCAATTTGCTAAGTTCTGCTGAATGGATGCCCTGAGCAGTCCTGTCATCCTTCCCTTTGAATTTCTCTTTTATGAGTGCATCAGCCTGTTCAGCCTTATATTTTAGATATGTGTCCATGTTTAAGGGAACAGGGAAATGTGGAAGAGAAGGGAAGGATCTATCAGATGGTTGTTCAGTATTATAGAAGGATTGCATTTCCCCCTTGAGTAGATCAAGTTCAAGGGGATACTGAACAGCCAATGGTGTAATGGTTGGTGGTGGTCTGTGGGATCTGAGTTGTGATGTGTGTGGTGAAAACGATGAGAGTGGAATGGCTGATATAGGTGTTGATTGTGTGGTTGAGGTGGTGTGTGGTGATGTATGTATGTTTTCATCTTGTACAACAAAGGTTGATTTCCTCTTCCTTTTGTACAAGATTTTAGGTGATGGTGGTGTGGAAGCAGTGGTTGTGTTAACATCTGTTGGCACCTTAGTAGGACCAGCAGATGTTTGGGATTTGGGTGGTGATGTGATTGTAGGTTCAGATGTTGTGGTTTGGGTGGCAGCAGTGGTTTTGTCAGCAGTGGCTTTATCAACAGAGGTTTTAGCAGCAGTGGTTTTCAGTTTAGATGGTGGTTGTCTGACATGTTTAGCAGGCATCTTCTTCCTTTTTGAGGATCCCACATCTTCAACTTCCTGCTGTTGTTCCTTTTTTTAGTTGTACCAATAACTCTGCTTTGGCTTCCAAGGTGTCAGCCCTCTTTTGTTTGTCTTCAGCAGCCTTTTCAGCTTTTTCATTTGCAGAGTTGTCTACTGCTTTATCTTTGCTGGTTTGTTGTTGTTGTGGTGCAGTTTGAGTAGACCCTGGTATGTTGGCAGACTTTGATTTACCTTTTTGAGAAGGTGGAAAACCAAAGGGATCTAGCTTTGGCAACCTGTCTCTGCCACTCTCCCCCTTTTTGGCATCATCAGCTGTGAATGCATCATCATCTGCATCCCTGAGAATGGTGGTAGGGGCAGAGCCAGTGGTCTTCAGCAGATGGTCTTTGATGGCTTGAATGTCTGCATGAGTATCTTTGTACCTTGCATCTACCATGTTCCTGATCTCAGCCATGTAGGTATCATGATTCTGATCTGCTAGTTTTCTGTGAGCTATGATGATGGGGGAAACATATTTCCATAGCTCACTAGCAATATCAGATGTGGATGGTTGACTCTTGGAAAGAGTAGCCAAGGATTCCAATATTAGCTTGACATCAGATTTGATATCAGCAACAGAGGTTTCAATGGTTTGAACTCTAGCCGTCAATTCTTGGTATTTTAATCCATCACCTAAGTTAATATGATCATCTGAATTCCTACCAGTGGTAGTTTGTAACACCCCAACCGATGGCGGAATCATCGAGGTGCCACGTAGTGACGATTGTTCAAAAGCTCATGGTACTAAAATGTAAATATTATTGAATAAACCAATAACTGTCTTACATTGAAATAGAAATACAAAGTCTTAAATGAAATGTAACTGTTGGAATAACTGAATTAAACAAAGCACTAAATGTCTCTTGCTAAAGCACTAGATCAAACTGCACCTGAAACATGTACAAAAATAGGTTTGGTCAACATATGAAATGTTGGTGAGCATTCCTAGATTTGATATATATAGTAGGTTAAAAAGTTATACAATTCAAGTGCAAGCTACAGTGCAAATATGTAAACTATGTATCATACAAATGAGTGAAATCAACCCTGTGACTGTATAATGTACTGTATGAACTGTAGTGTACTCAACCAATGAATGGATGATAACTTAACAATGGCCACGGATTCTCCGATGAAAAAGGGGGAGAATCAATCTAGGCGGGTTGTCAATCCAAATAGCGCTATCCAATGTTAAGGTCGGCTTGTACCATGTTAATGATTTCACTAAGTACAAATGTAATCCACATGTATTGTCTAAGCATAAAGCACGTTGTAAGCAATGCACATAGTACTAGAATTGTATTGTAAAAAAATGTAAACTTGTATTTGAAATTGTAATAGTGTACATGTAACACCCCGAAAATGTATAAAAGCAAAAAGGGGATATGAAGTACTCACAGTTCACGTAATAACTTGAAATTGAACTTGGACAACAAAATATGTGTTGGAAATTATCCCAAAGGATCAACCTAAAGAATTTGATAATGTGTAAGTGAAATAACTCTAGGATACATGTATTTCTAGGGCTTCGAATTGGGGATATTCAATTGTTGAAATTAAAATAAAATGTTAATTAAATAAAGGAAAATCTGATAATTAAATTAAAGAAAGTCTTTTAATAAAATTTGAATTTAGAATATACAAAATAAAGTGTTTGAAGTATAGAAATAATTTTCATAAAATTATTTCATTTAAAATAGATTTTTAAATCTATTTATTACAAATTGCCAACAATTAACTTTAATATTCAAAAATACTAAAATTTAAGAATTTCAATTTTAAAAATCATAATTCTGTTCCAAATATTTAAAATTAGTTTGTATAAAATTTTGGTGCAAAAATAATGAAAATTGAATTTATTATGATTTAATTATGATTAAATCTAACAAAAATTGATTAAAAATGTAAAATAAATGATTTTACTGAATTAAAAATTATTTCAGTAAAGTTCAAATTTATAAAAAGTCAGGATAATTTTTGGAGAATTTAATAAAATTGTTTTGATATATAAATGGATTTTTATAAATATAATAGTATAAAAATGATTTAATTATTATAAATATTAAATAAATGAATTTTTGCAAAACAAAAATTGTAAATAAAACTTTTGACTCAGATTAAACAAATATAATTTTTTTAGAATTTATAAAATAGTTTTAATATTTATAAATGAATTTATAAGTTTAAAATGTTTAATATATATATATAATAAAGCTTTGATTAAAAGAAAAAGAAGTAAAAAGGGGGCAGTAGCCGGGACTCGAACCCGGGTACCTTCTGTAGTGAACCAAGGTCACAACCACTTGGCCTAGGCCAGTGGTTGTGATATTCTCTGGTTAAAATTTAATAAATACAATACGTGGTTCTGAGTTTATCCCCAATTATACACGAACGAGCCCTAGAAATTGCAATTGGACAAATCACACATCAATAGCCTGATTAACCATAGGGCTATTGATGTGTGATGGCCGATGAACAAAACCCATATAAATAATCAAACTCACAGTGTTGTTTTATGTATGATTGCTCGGTCAAAGCCAAAGTCAAACAACGAACAAGATGATTATAATCAGAGTGTTTCAGAGATAATTGGAGGTTGAGAGAGAGTTGTGAGCGAGTTGTGAATGATCGTAGGTCATCTATTTATACTGAGGATTAAAGGTTTAGGTTAATTGGAAAGTTTGACCTAGGTTTATTATCAAACGCGTATGGTTTAAATTGGGTAAAATTGATAGTTGTTAATCGTGAATTACAGTCATTGATGGCCGATAATCACGTTTCTTAAGTCAACCATGATTAATCATGAGTTAATTAAACCAATTAAAGGGTCAAAAGAAAGAAAAAAAAATAATAAAAGCATCGCTGCTGCTGATTTGCGAAGGAAGAAGAAGAGAAAGACAAAAGTGTATATAAATATAATTAGGGCTGAGTATAAAACAAATGAAGGGTGTGGCCCAGGTGGTTAGCTCGTGTGTGTGTGTTTGAAGGGTCCCCGGTTCGATACCCGGCTGGGACAATTTTTTTTTTTTTTGTTGATTAAAAACAGACACAAGGGGAGGGGATTGGGCCTTGGTTGTGGGCTGGGTTTAGCGGGCCGATCGCCTGGGCTTCCAGAATTTAAAAGAGTGGGCTGGATGGGTTAAACTAAATACCCAATGCTTGAATATTATTATTATTATTATTATTATTATTATTATTATTATTATTATTATTATTATTATTATTATTATTATTAGGATAAAACGTGACGTATAAGATAGGAGATGCGAAATAATAAAAAAAAATGTATATTTATATATGTATAATAATAATAGGATAAAAGTGACGGATGTCACAGCATCCCCTACTTTTAGAAACTTCGTCCCGAAGTTATTTAGAAACATAGGGTTATGGATGCTTGGGTAAAATTAAAATAACTGTGGTTTGAATGATCTAGGTAAGGGGTTTGATAGGTGTGAGTTAAGGATTAGGTTCGTCTTGAATAAGAAGGGGAATAAGTATCTAGTAAATCACTTAAATTGCAAGTTCAGGAATCCTAAAATAAATGTACGAGTTGATTGACTATAAATGAACTACCAAGTAAACAGAGTTTGTTCCTGGTCCGACTTCTAGTCTCACTTTCAATGCATCATTAGTGTTTGTATACAGGGTGTACCGCAGCTAACCCACCACACCTTTGATACCTTGAAAACGTACTGGACACCTACCAAAAACTCTAATAGAATTTCACACTACCTTAATGTACCTGTAAATTCATGATTACGTTCCGGACCGGAATCATCAATTTACCTTACATTAAAGTTTTGCGTCCTTCTATGACCCCACCGATTGTTGAGCAGGTTCGATAGCCTCCACCAGCCGTGGAGTGGGTTGTAGGGCCCCTCCCGACTGTTTGAAAAGGCATAGTGACCCCTACCAATCGTTGAGTATGTTCGATAGCCTCTACCAGTCGTGGAGCAGGTTGTAGGGCCTCTCCCGACTGTTGAAAAGGCATGATGACTTCTATTAAGTGCAGCAATTATTATTCACATAGATTGCAAATTGATAGCATGTTTATGCAAGCAAGTTTGTAAGTACTACAACCATTAAGTGTAAGTGTTATCATGAATAATTAAATGTTTACGAGTATCATGAATAATTAGATGTTCAATGCGTAATCAAATTAAGGGAAAAATCTAGTAATAACCAATGATGTTTTCTTAGAAAAGCATCTGTAAGAATCAAGTATCAAGTCCAAACGTTTCAAATGAATGTAAGGTAGAGAGAGTCTTGTATGATAAATGTAATCAATAGGATAAATTTCCAATCTGTGTTAATACACAATAGTATGCAAGGAAATTTCTAGATGTTGTACGCTAATGAGTGCGACAAAATTGGGTACAAAATGATAATAGGATCAAGAAAATGAAAACACGGGTATTGGATTCCTCGAGTCTTGGGAAGATTTCATCCATGGCTTAACCAGTGGGATTAACGTCATCCTGATCAGTTGTTTCGTTGGTATCGAAATTGAAAGCTTGTCCATGTGCCACCAGGTTTACATTGTTCAATTTGGGGCATTGAGGTAGCATGTGGTTAGGGTCTCTACAATGATAACATGCCCGACCGTTAGTAATCCGTAGTGGTTCCTGGGCAGCTGTTTGATGGTTACCCTGTGTCCCAACCATTACTCGACAAGTGGTAACAAAGTGTCCAAACCTTCCACATCTAGTGCATTGACGGCATGGAAGATTTGCAGGGTGATGGTATTTGCAGGTGTTGCATTGAGGATGGATTCCTGTGTAGGCTTTCTTGATAGGAGGCTGAGTCACAGGATCCACAACAATATGGTTCAGATTATCGCCCATTCGTTTCTTAGAGTTCGAAGCAGTAGTGGCGGCCTTCGCTAAAACAGTCTTAGGTTGTCCAACAACATTGGTGGTTTTCTCAGTAGGTGTCTTGGTGCCCTTCCTAACTAAGTTTCCTTTCCTTACGTGTTTGTCGGTTAATGTGGCTGCAAGTTGGATGGCTTCTTCTACCGTAGTGGCTTTGCCTCCAGTGACAACGTCTTGAATCAGGTCAGGTAATCCCTCAATATATTTTTCGATTGCTCGAGAGACTGGGGTGACCATGTGTGGAACCAGTATGCTAAGTTCGTGATATCGAGTATTATACGCAAGGTTCTCACCACTGTCTTGTTTCAGTCCATGGAACTCTTCCTCCAGTTTCCTGATTTCGTTCCTCGGGCAGAATTTGGCGATCATGAGTTCCTTAACTTCAGCCCAAGATAATGATAAAGCAATATCAGCTCCTCGATTGCGCTTTTCGCCATTCCACCAGGTTAGCGCTCCCTTTTGAAGGACACTAGTAGCATAGCGAACGCGGAGTTCATCAGGACATTCACTGTTAACAAAAGTACTCTCCATGCTTTCAAACCATTGGAGGAGGCCAGTAGCACCCTCCTCACCAGTGAATTTTGTGGGGTTGCAGGAGTTAAAGTGTTTGAAAGTGCACCGAAATTGAGTCGTACTCCCTGTGTTGGCACTGTTACTATTCTGGGTTATCTCACTGACAAGGTTTGGGATCACTGCAGCAATTTGCTCGGCGACTAAAGATGCGAGGCGACGATCAGAACGTCGTCCCGAAGCACGAACAGGGCGTTGGCTGGCATTACGGAGCATGCGGCGAGCAGACATCTATGAGGTAGTCAAATAATAATCATGAGATTAGAAAATGTGAGTGTATAATCGTACAGATAATTATGAAGGTATGATCTTGTAAGCACTCATGATATGCAAAGTATTGTATATGAAACGAGAGGGTAGTATTGGAAAAAAACTTGTACAAAATGCTTGGAGTGCCCTTGTCTAGCTGTAAAGCTCAACAAGAACGTTGACTTTTCAAAGGAATTGAACCAAATGGTGATCAAAGAAGACATGCTTTAGCCTATAAGTGGACACTCACTCCAGGAATCCCCAGGTAAGCATAACAGGTCCGTAAATGGATTTATGCGCTATGCTTGCCTATGCCAGAAAACCCAGTGTACAGGCGTCCACCCTTCCAGATTGCACGTGTCCTTATCACACTCATTAGGGTTCAACAACTTCGAAGGAGTAACAATAAGAGTAGATATTGTATCTAAGAGTGTCTTCATAAAAGGTACTGCTCCCGTTCCATGATGATGTAGACTTTCCACTCCTTGTAGGACACCATCTCTATACACCATGATAAAAGATGAGGAGAAATGGAGAAGAAGGGGAAAGATTGAGGGAGGAAAGTAGAGGGGTAAGGTAATTTAGGAAATATTATGCATGAAAGTCGAAGTTTGGTTATAGTCTAGGCCATTTTATCTAATAACCTAATTCCCTATAACCATGGCTCTGATACCAATCTGTAACACCCCAACCGATGGCGGAATCATCGAGGTGCCACGTAGTGACGATTGTTCAAAAGCTCATGGTACTAAAATGTAAATATTATTGAATAAACCAATAACTGTCTTACATTGAAATAGAAATACAAAGTCTTAAATGAAATGTAACTGTTGGAATAACTGAATTAAACAAAGCACTAAATGTCTCTTGCTAAAGCACTAGATCAAACTGCACCTGAAACATGTACAAAAATAGGTTTGGTCAACATATGAAATGTTGGTGAGCATTCCTAGATTTGATATATATAGTAGGTTAAAAAGTTATATAATTCAAGTGCAAGCTACATTGCAAATATGTAAACTATGTATCATACAAATGAGTGAAATCAACCCTGTGACTGTATAATGTACTGTATGAACTGTAGTGTACTCAACCAATGAATGGATGATAACTTAACAATGGCCACGGATTCTCCGATGAAAAAGGGGGAGAATCAATCTAGGCGGGTTGTCAATCCAAATAGCGCTATCCAATGTTAAGGTCGGCTTGTACCATGTTAATGATTTCACTAAGTACAAATGTAATCCACATGTATTGTCTAAGCATAAAGCACGTTGTAAGCAATGCACATAGTACTAGAATTGTATTGTAAAAAAATGTAAACTTGTATTTGAAATTGTAATAGTGTACATGTAACACCCCGAAAATGTATAAAAGCAAAAAGGGGATATGAAGTACTCACAGTTCACGTAATAACTTGAAATTGAACTTGGACAACAAAATATGTGTTGGAAATTATCCCAAAGGATCAACCTAAAGAATTTGATAATGTGTAAGTGAAATAACTCTAGGATACATGTATTTCTAGGGCTTCGAATTTGGGATATTCAATTGTTGAAATTAAAATAAAATGTTAATTAAATAAAGGAAAATCTGATAATTAAATTAAAGAAAGTCTTTTAATAAAATTTGAATTTAGAATATACAAAATAAAGTGTTTGAAGTATAGAAATAATTTTCATAAAATTATTTCATTTAAAATAGATTTTTAAATCTATTTATTACAAATTGCTAACAATTAACTTTAATATTCAAAAATACTAAAATTTAAGAATTTCAATTTTAAAAATCATAATTCTGTTCCAAATATTTAAAATTAGTTTGTATAAAATTTTGGTGCAAAAATAATGAAAATTGAATTTATTATGATTTAATTATGATTAAATCTAACAAAAATTGATTAAAAATGTAAAATAAATGATTTTAATGAATTAAAAATTATTTCAGTAAAGTTCAAATTTATAAAAAGTCAGGATAATTTTTGGAGAATTTAATAAAATTGTTTTGATATATAAATGGATTTTTATAAATATAATAGTATAAAAATGATTTAATTATTATAAATATTAAATAAATGAATTTTTGCAAAACAAAAATTGTAAATAAAACTTTTGACTCAGATTAAACAAATATAATTTTTTTAGAATTTATAAAATAGTTTTAATATTTATAAATGAATTTATAAGTTTAAAATGTTTAATATATATATATAATAAAGCTTTGATTAAAAGAAAAAGAAGTAAAAAGGGGGCAGTAGCCGGGACTCGAACCCGGGTACCTTCTGTAGTGAACCAAGGTCACAACCACTTGGCCTAGGCCAGTGGTTGTGATATTCTCTGGTTAAAATTTAATAAATACAATACGTGGTTCTGAGTTTATCCCCAATTATACACGAACGAGCCCTAGAAATTGCAATTGGACAAATCACACATCAATAGCCTGATTAACCATAGGGCTATTGATGTGTGATGGCCGATGAACAAAACCCATATAAATAATCAAACTCACAGTGTTGTTTTATGTATGATTGCTCGGTCAAAGCCAAAGTCAAACAACGAACAAGATGATTATAATCAGAGTGTTTCAGAGATAATTGGAGGTTGAGAGAGAGTTGTGAGCGAGTTGTGAATGATCGTAGGTCATCTATTTATACTGAGGATTAAAGGTTTAGGTTAATTGGAAAGTTTGACCTAGGTTTATTATCAAACGCGTATGGTTTAAATTGGGTAAAATTGATAGTTGTTAATCGTGAATTACAGTCATTGATGGCCGATAATCACGTTTCTTAAGTCAACCATGATTAATCATGAGTTAATTAAACCAATTAAAGGGTCAAAAGAAAGAAAAAAAAATAAAAATAAAAGCATCGCTGCTGCTGATTTGCGAAGGAAGAAGAAGAGAAAGACAAAAGTGTATATAAATATAATTAGGGCTGAGTATAAAACAAATGAAGGGTGTGGCCCAGGTGGTTAGCTCGTGTGTGTGTGTTTGAAGGGTCCCCGGTTCGATACCCGGCTGGGACAATTTTTTTTTTTTTTGTTGATTAAAAACAGACACAAGGGGAGGGGATTGGGCCTTGGTTGTGGGCTGGGTTTAGCGGGCCGATCGCCTGGGCTTCCAGAATTTAAAAGAGTGGGCTGGATGGGTTAAACTAAATACCCAATGCTTGAATATTATTATTATTATTATTATTATTATTATTATTATTATTATTATTATTATTATTATTATTATTATTATATTATTATTAGGATAAAACGTGACGTATAAGATAGGAGATGCGAAATAATAAAAAAAAATGTATATTTATATATGTATAATAATAATAGGATAAAAGTGACGGATGTCACATAGTTTTAACTGATTCAGTCCTAAGAGGTGAATCCAAAGGATGAGAACCAAATGCCCCTTTGTCTTGGTTCTGGGGACTTCCAACTGATTTTGGGGACACTATAGTGGCCTCATCAGTTGTTGCCTTCAAGGGAGTCTTAGCTATGTAACCACTGTCCTGGTGTGAGACAATGGTCTCTACATCAGTAGTGGTTGCTCCACTTGAAAACTCACCTAGAGTTGCATTGAACTCTAGGGGTGTAACCTCCTCATCTGTTTGTGGGATGGCTGATTGAATTTCCTCAGTCCCAGTCACTTGTGGAGGTATACTCTCATTGACAGGTGAAACAGAGGAACTGGGATTTTCCTGAGTTTTGTCAATAGCCTCAAACAGAGGTTGCATGGTCTGTTGAACATGTGATGGTGAGGGTGGAGGAGTAAAAAGAGAATTAGCCCTGGGAGAGGGGCTTGTGAACATTTGGCCAAGTGACTCAAATGTATCATAATGTGGTTCCCCTTGGCTTACAACATGACCCTTTTGGGAGGATGCATGAAGAGTTTGGTCAGGTTGAGATATTTCCAGCTGTTGTGAGGAAGTAACAACAGTGGTTTCTAGTTGCTTTTGTGTTGCAACAGAGTTATCTTCTGGTATCTCATCTTCCAGAAGTCTCTTGTGAGGTGGAGTGGTGGTTTTTGTGGATGGATGTCACACCCTCAAATTTCCACTGCAGTGTTTATACCGCGAGGCGCATGACATACCAGGATCCCATAGCCATAAGTCATATGAACGAACTCTAAATGCCCAAACCATTTAGTTCGTTTTCAAAAACCAAGTTTAGTTAAGTTGCGGAAGCGTAAACCAAATTTAAACCTTTAAAAACCATGCGCAAAACAACGCGCCCAAATTAAAACCATACGAAAGAAAATGTAAAAGCATAATATGTAATTTAGGTGTATGCCCAAGACTCAAATGCAGTGAAGTGCGCAGTGCTTTCTAATCCTGGCACCGGAAGCTAACTACCTGCAAAAGCATGTATATCATGGGTCAACAAACAATGTTGGTGAGTTCACTAAGTAAAGTAAATGAGTATGTAAATGCGCTGGTTTCCAAAACCACGTAAACAAGTATTGAGTTGGTTCCAAGAACCGTGTAACCACTAGTTCATCGCATGTCAAGGGTAGCTAACCCATTCATGATAACTAACACCGAATATACCGAACTGCTATGTACGTGTAGCCACAAAAGTGCGTCGCATGCCTGACATCATTGTCTATCCACAATGATAAAGTTTCGCTAAGTTATAGTTCACGCCCGCGCTCCCCGAGCCGGTGTGAGGTTTGTAAGACCTAATAGCGCTATCAACTAATAACCCGCTTGCCAATCCCGGCAACTCATTCGGTACGTGAGGACTTACAGATGATAGAGTTGGTTTAGTTCATCAAGGACACAGTTTGCAAACTAGCAAAGTAAACGACCAACACAGGGATCCATAGCATCCCAACCCGGGATGTGTTAGTAGTCCCAAACCGGACTAGAAAAATGTTAAGTAAGTTGTCTCATACTTGAGACGCATGCTTTTGAGAAAAAGAGTAGTAAAACTCACCTTAGTGTGCAAGCAAAAGAGATCCGACCCGCAAGTAAAGTATGCTACCAACACCCTTTCAAAGCAAGAGTCCTCAAAGCCTAGAGATTGCACCACAACTAGCTTGAAGGAATGAATAGGATTGATGTTTGTTGAAAATCAAGAGGATGGGGGTGGGGGTTGGGTTCACGGCGCAAAAGGGGTGGAAGGGGTACGGTTTTATTTTTTTTTGTCTCCTAATTATAAGAGGCTTGGCTTGTTCCCCAAGCAATTGGGTATTAGGGCCCCATTTAGTCCATTAACTAGACCCGTTAGTCATGTTCTAGTCCAATACCGGGCCCGATGATATTAATCACCCTAAATTGCATAAAAACTATTGTTTTTATTATTTCATAACATATTAATCATGTTGTGCACGTAATTTACATAATTTACGTATTATCTTTCAGTTGGGCGATAATTTACAAAAACATGTAATTAACATAAGCACGTACTTCACGTTCACCATAATTCAATTGTACGTATTATTGTTATGTATGCCACATAATTCACCAACGTTTGGGATACAGGACTCGTGTGTGTGTTTAACAAGGATTTTCCTAATTATAACATATGTTAACATCTTCTAACATATGTTAAACCTACTTAACTAACCCTAGTTAAGTATCTAGCCATGTATGAACATGTAAGTTAACTGGAGTTCAGTAAAAGTATTAACCTGAAAATGCGGGGTGTCACAATGGACGTTTCCTTTTGGAAACGGCTGGTGTGGGTTTCACAGCACTGGATGTAGTGCCATGATCACCCGGAGCAGTGGGCTCAACAACAGAGGTTTGAACAACAGTTGTTGTCTTAGTCCTCTTTGTTTGTGTTTTTGAAACTTTTGACACTTTTGTTGCTTTTTCTTGGGTGTTTGCACCCAGCATTCTAGTAAAAGTTTCATCAGTTAGACTCTTCATTTGCATAGACTCACCCTTTTTGAAAACTTTTTCTGGTAAAACCTTTTGAAGGATTACACTTAAGATTCTTGGGTAAATTAGAAAAGCATTGTTTGACCCAGACTTTATGGCTTTCACATTTGACACTAAATCCATAAACAGTCTCTGGGATAGATTGAAGTCAGAATCTGACAACATAGCATACCCCAAGTACTGAATCCTCAATGGGATTTCATTAAAGGAGGTGGACTTAGCGGAGACACAGAGAAGGAGGGTATGGAAGAAAAATTTCATGACTGGTGGGAAAAACTTTTTGAAAAGTGTTGACCCAGTCATCTGAGCATCATACCCCCTTTCTTGAAACTCTGTTTGAAGCTCTGTTTTAGGGAAAGAGTCTTTACCTGACAGGTCATTAAGTGAGAAGGTTGTGGATATCAGTTGAGGGGTAATGACGATACTTGTTTCACCAATTTTTGAGATAATGGAAGTAGGCTTCTTGTCTTGAAGCAAGAACTCAGCATTCAACCAGAATTCTTGGAGAGTATCAAGATAGATGGGGGCGTCAGCGGTTAAGATTGTCAGGTATTTGGATTTTAGAATGATGTCGATGGTGGAATGAAATGGAGTATTTTCATCTGTTTTAACCAGATATGGAAGGTAATTGTGGGTGGCTTTAGCTTGAAGATCCATTGTAATGGATTCCGAAGTTGAGAATGAATGAAATTTGATTGAGGATTTGAGAATGAAGAAGGCGGTTTCAGTATTTTGAATACAATGAGACCGTGTAACGACTGTTGTGATAAAACAGAGGTTTTATAGGCTCTGGTGAAACCGCTGATGTGGCCAAAACTCTGCTTGTAAGAGCAGACATGGCAAACAACTGATGCAAACAGCAGTTTTTTTTTATTGTAAATATATATAAATATATATATATATATAGATATGGATAATAATACAGTTGTTTTATCTGATCAGAGGTTTGAAACAGATTTTTCAACCAATAGTGGATAAAATGAATGAAACAGTGGTTGTTTTATCTGAACAGAAGTTTGAAACAGATTTTTCAACCAACAAGCTATTTTTAAGGATGAATTTTGATCTTCTGAAAACATTTTAATGCTTTTATTAAAAACATTTTGTTGTTTAATCCATGTTTAGCATACCAATTCTAGAAATCAGATTTGTAAAGGTAGATGTGTCTAAAGCTTTTGTCAACACATCTGCCAACTGATCCTCTGTTGGAACATGGTGCAGAGAAATCAAACCTTTTTCATAGCTATCTCTGACAAAGTGATGTCTGATGTCAATGTGTTTGGTAGTGGAGTGAGAGACTAGATTTTTGATGATATTTTCAGCAGCTTGACTATCCAACATGAGTGGAGTCTGTAATGCAGTTATCCCAAAATCCAGCAATTGATTTTGAAGCCACATGAGTTGGGCTGTACAGCTTGCAGCAGCAATGTATTCAGCCTCAGCTGTTGAGGTGGAAACAGCTGCCTGCTTTTTGCTTTGCCAAGATACTAAGGCATTCCCTAGAAATTGGCACCCTCCTGATGTGGATTTTCTTGTGGTGTGACAGCCAGCAAAATCACTATCTGAATAACCTGAAAGCTCAATGTTTCCATTAGCAGGGTACCAGATACCAAGTGTGGGAGCACCTTTTAGGTATCTGAATATCCTTTTCACAGCAATAAGGTTTGACTTTCTAGGTGAAGCCTGGGATCTTGCACAGACACAAGTGGCAAACATAATGTCTGGCCTAGATGCAGTTAAGTACAATAAAGACCCAATCATGCATCTATAATGTGTTTGATCAACCAGTTCATCCTTGTCATCAATAGTGAGTAGCTTGACTGTACTCATGGGTGTACTACATGGCTTACAGTCATTCATCTCAAATCTAGTTAGCAAATTCTTTACATATTTATTTTGATGGATGAATGTGCCATTTTGCAGTTGTTTCACTTGGAGACCAAGGAAACACTGAAGTTCACCCATGGCACTCATTTCAAACTCTGCTGTCATGAGTTTCCTGAACTCTTCACACATTTTGTTACATGTGGATCCAAAAATGATGTCATCCACATATATTTGAACAATCATTAAGTCTTTCCCTTTCCATTTTAAAAATAAGGTTTTATCAATTTTACCTCTTGTGAAGCCAATGGATAAGAGAAAAGTGGAAAGAGTTTCATACCAGGCCCTTGGTGCTTGTTTGAGTCCATACAAGGCTTTATTGAGCTTGTAGACATGATCAGGATGGAATGTGTCTTCAAAACCAGGTGGTTGACATACATAGACTTCCTCCTGAATTTTGCCATAGAGGAAGGCACATTTGATATCCATCTGATACACCTTGATGTTGTGGTTGACAGCAAAGGCTAGAAAAAGTCTGATGGCTTCTAACCTTGCTACAGGAACAAAGGTTACATCATAGTCTATTCCTTCTTCTTGTCTGAAGCCTTGAACCACAAGCCTGGCTTTATTCTTGACAACAATACCCCTTTCATCAGTTTTGTTTTTGAAGACCCACTTTGTACCTATTGGACAAACATCCTTAGGCAGTGGTACAAGTTCCCATACTTGTTGTCTTTTGAACTGAAGGAGCTCTTCTTGCATGGCTTCTACCCAACTGTTGTCTTTCAGTGCCTCTTGGTACTTGACAGGTTGTGTAAGAGATATGAACCCTGCAAAAAGACAGATATTGGAGGATTGGCTTCTTATGAGCACACCCTCTCTGATGTTGCCAATGATCTGGTCTGGTGGATGAGCTCTTAGGTAGATAAGATCTCCCTGATATGGTATGATGGTATTTTGAGGTGAAGGACAGAGGTTTGGTGACTCTGTTGATGTAACATCTGTTTGCACTTCTGTAGTGCCATCAGATGTATGGAATGGAAGTTGGGGAATGGGTCCAAGTGGTGTAAAACTGGACTGACTTTTGTCAACAGATGATTGTTCAGTGGTTGTGAGAGGTGAAGCAGTGATTTGAGGGTAAGACTGTCTAACAATGGTTGACTCAACTGTGGCAGAGTTTTGACAATTGTTTTGAACAGCTGCTCCCTCTGATGCAGAATAGATTTTATAGTGACTGGGGATCACAACATCTGTTCTGTAATCTTGTTGTGGAGACTGTGGAATACCTGCATTGTTAGTTATAACAGTGATATCTTCACATTTGAATTTATCTAAATCAAATAGTTCAGCAGGATTTGCTGGGATTTTTAGGAATGAAAGTTCATTGAACTTTACATTCAGAGTTTCTTCTATTGTCTTGGTCTTTGTGTTAAACACTTTATAAGCCTTGGCAGTAGAAGAATATCCCAGAAAATAACCACAATCTACTTTGGCTGCAAACTTTGAAATGGAATCTTTGAGATTTAAAATGAAACATGGGCAACCAAAGATTTTGAAAAATGAAATTAATGGTTTGATTTTGAACAAAATTTCATAAGCATTTTTTTGATGTCTAGGGTTGATCAAAACTCTGTTTTGAACATAGCAAGCAGTGTTTACAGCTTCTGCCCAGAAGGACAATGGCAAACCAGAATCTGCTAGCATGGTTCTTGCAGCTTCTATAAGAGTTCTATTTTTCCTTTCAACCACCCCATTTTGCTCTGGTGTTCTTGGGATGCTGTACTGCCTCACAATCCCTTTTGACACACAGAAATCATCCAACTCCTTATTTTTAAACTCTGTTCCATTGTCACTCCTGAAGACTTTTACTGGCAAGTCATATTGTTTTTCAACTTTGGTGACAAAGTCCTTTAATATACCTACAGTCTCATCCTTAGAATGTAAAAAGTAAGTCCATGTAAACCTAGAAAAATCATCAACTATGACAAGACAAAATCTTTTTCTTCTTAGACTCATGATTTTAACAGGGCCAAACAAGTCCATGTGCAACAATTGTAGACATTGACTGGTTTTGGACTCATCAATGGATTTGTAAGAGCTTTTATGTTGTTTCCCTTTTAAACATGAAACACAATGCTCATCACATTTGAATTCTTTTGATGGTAAGCCTCTGACAAGACTTTGTTTAGAGAGTGTGTTTATAGTGTTAAGGTTGGTATGACCCAGTCTCCTATGCCACAATTCTGTCTCCTTTGTGGAGGCAGCAGAAAACAAACAGACATTTGCCATAGGATTGTCCTTTAACATATCAACAACATACACATTGCCACTTCTATGAGCAACAAGTTGTGCTTTGCTCTCAGCAATGATGGTATCAATCTTTTTCACCACTTCTGGCCCGATAATCTTGCAAGTTTTCTTTGTGAAGAATGAGCCATAACCTTTGTCACTCATTTGTGAAACACTCAGAAGATTAAACTTGAGATTATCAATAAGATTGACATTTTCAAACTTGAGTTTCCCAGCTTGTACAGTCCCTGACCCCAACACTTTACCTTTTGAATCATTACCAAAGGATATATCACCCCCTCCATGAGCTAAGAAGTCCAGAAGAAGGGCTCTACATCCTGTCATGTGCCTGGAGCCTCCACTATCTACATACCAAAGACTATCTAAACAAGCAGAAGCTCCCTGCACAGCAGTAATGGATTAGTTTTGGTGAGTGTCCAAAGCCAAGTTGGCTTTGGATGGGTCCTCAGACTTTTCAGACTCAAGCTTTGGAAGATGATCAGTGGTTTGAACTAATTTTTGAATCAAGTTCAACAACTGCTGCTGACCATTTGCCAGTGCTTGAATGTCAACACTTGGGGCAATAGTTGTTTGATCACTTCCAGACAGATGATAATACCCATAGGGATTTCTGTTCACTCTTGGTTTAGAGGGTCTCTTTGGCTCCTCATAAACATGTGACAGACTATGACATGGTGGTTGTCCATATCCTCTTGGGTACTTGCTTGTGGGTGGAGCATCTGTTACTTGGACATCCCTAGGAGCAGATGTTTCAAGACTTTTAGTAACAGATGTTTGGACAGGAGTGAAGGTCTGTTTGGGCTTTCCTTTTGAAGTACTTACCCTAGGATTTGCAAGAGTTTTAGCTTTGTACTCTTGTATTTTCACATCAAAATTTTTAAGATACAAGCACTCTTTGGTTTTGTGATTCTTTTTCCCACATATTGAACATGTGGCTTTGGAATCACATACACTTGTTCCTTTGTTGATGTCATATGCTTTTAGAAGAAAACAGTTTTTAGTGACATGATTCTTCTTTTCACAGAAATCACAGAACAAGTGGACAGTCTTTTCTTTCTTCTTCCCTTTTTCAGCCTTCTTTTCAGTAGATGTTTGAGCATCTGCTGGAAGGTTTTTCAAGGGAATGGCTTTTGCCTGAGGAGCTGTCTTTCCTTCAGGTGTTTTAAAATCAACAGGTTTAAAATTCTCAAGAGTACCACACTCATCAGACCAAGTAGGTTTAAATTCATACTTTTCAAGTTCAGTGAATGATGAGGAACCTTCTGGTTTTTCTAGAACAATTTTCTTACCATTTGGTTCAGTGATTTTAATCTCTTGACCCTGCAAGTTTGTTGGTACTATCTCAACAGACTTTTGATCCCTTTTGTCAGTGTTTTCAAAAGCTGGAGCAGTGGTTTCAAAACCAAAACCAAATTTCACATGACTTTTGGTTTTTTGTTGAGTAGCATTTCAAATCCTCTACATGATTCCATCCATTTCTCACATTCAACTTGGGTGGACTCAAGCTCACTTTTACAACTCTGATATTTTGTTATCATAGTTTGGAGCTGGTCTTTGGTTATGGTTGCTTCATGTTTTAAGCTGCTTATTTCAGATTCTTTTTCAGTTTAACTTGTTTTTAATTCTTTTGAAAGTTTCTCAAATTTAACTTCATCATCTAAAATTTTCTTTCTAAGGTTTTCATTCACCTCTTTGATGTTAGCAAATGCTATCACACATCTGTCATAACATAAATCCTTAAGAATTTGAGGAGATACCTTAGCAGCAGCCATCAATGCACAATCACACTTGCACTCACAATCATCAGATGCACCCCAAGGATCTGAGAGATTCACAACCTCTTCTTCATGTTTTTCACCTGTAACAACTTCATCAACAACAGCCTCAGTCACACCATTAGATTTAGTCACCACCTCCTCAGATTCAACCTCTTCTACCATAGCCATGAAACAAAAGTTTTCTGATTCATTTTCAGCTTTAGCAATTAATGCAAAATTTTCATCTGTTAACTCATCTGGTAGACTGCTTCAATCAACAAAGCCTTGTGTAAAGAAGCTCTGTTGACTGGTCTCTGCAGGAGCAGAGGATGGAGCAACAGTCGTTTACACAGGTGCTTGAGCAACAGGTGTTTGCACATAGTGGATCTGAGGAACAGTGGTTTGGACATACTGGACAGGAACAGTGTTTGAGGATTGTGCAAAATGATAAGTGTTGGTCTAAGGTCTTTGATTTGGATAGGTGATTATAGGTGTACCATGTTGACTCCTACATTCCCTAGCAAAATGACCAAGTCTATGACATTTATAACACTTATCTTTGATTTATCCAACCCAACCTTTGATCTGCCAGTTAACCTTGGAAACCTTCTCCCAGTTTTCTTGTAAAAATTGTTAGTTCTTACACTGAGAAGGGCCAATTGGTGCATAATGTCCATTTCTTCCAAATCATCAGGGTCAAAGTATTTCAGGTCATCATACTCAAAGGATATGTTATCAGATGCCTAGATATCACCACCACTTGCTATGAAAGCATAGTTTGGTGAATAAGAATCAGAGTTAAAACATGAGTTAAAACCTGAAGTTATGTCAATGAAGTGATCATAACTCTGATCCTTAGTGTTTCCAGGCACCTCATCATGACCCAAAAGTGCTATATTCCCAAATACATAATCATCAGACACTTTTCCAGAGTCCTGGAGCTTCTTTTTCTGGTTAAGCTCTCTCTCATAGGTCAAGAGCTTACCATGAAGCTGGGTCAGTGATAGGTCCTTAAATCCAATTGAGTTTCTCATAACAATAGCAATAGTGTCCCATTTGTCTGGTAATGATCTTAAAAACCTATGGTTCAAGGTTGAATGGGGGTGAGTAAGACCAACCAGTTTTAGTTCACTAATGAGACAGTTAAACCTCTCAAATTGTTGAGTTAATGACTCTCCCTTGACATGACTGAATGTTTCATATTGTTGATTAAGTATTTCACGATTGTTTTCAATAACCTCTTCAGTCCCACCAAATTGTTCTTTCAGTGCATCCCACAACTCCTTTGCGCTGTTACAGTGTAACAGCCCAGCATATATATCATTGGGTAGAGCCATGGCCACAATACTGAAGGCCTTAGCATCTAACTCAATTTTCTGAAAATCCTGGTCGGAGTAGTTTTCAAGTTTCTTTGGCTCCTGAACCTTGGGATCTTCAGTACTCGGCACCATCGGAACATGTGGTCCGAAGATAACCGACTTCCAACACCCAGTGTTCTGTTGAGCTAGAACATGGCTCATCCGACGTTGCCAGATATTGTATTCAGATCTGACAAGCATCGGTGGCTTGTTGTTCGTGCCAGTGTTATGTGGATCGTGATTGATTGAAGCCATTCTCTGATTTTTCAAAAAAAACAAAGTCTGTTTAAAAACGGTTGAATCGAAATTAAACTATTACTTTGTTTTCAATACAACAGACAAACGATATCAATAATTGTGAGCTGATCTGTTTATATTAAATTGATTTGTTAGATCGGATTTAATTGACCAGGCTCTGATACCAATTGTTAGGATCTGAGTTTGATTGTTTTGATGTATTTAGAATAAGATGAGAAATGAATGATGTAAGTATATATGGAAAGTGCAGCGGAATAATAAACTATAATCAAAACAATGGGAATAATTGTTATCAATGATCAAATGCTTTCATTTATTGAAAGATTACAATCAGTACAAATACTCCCCCTTAGCCTGATCACACAGTGATTGTTTGTCTGAGAGAATGTTTGTGTGTGATGTAATAGAACAGTACAAGCACTGTTCTATTTGTTGACAAACCTAAACCACTGGTGACATGTGCTGACGTCACCTAAGATAGTGACCTCTAACAGAATAACAACATAAAACATCTGCCCTATACAATCTACTGTTACATTACAAAATACTGTAAGGTAAACTACTGCTAAGGGAAAACTCTGATGGTCTTGCAACATCTGTTGAAGTCAAAGTGATGTTGACTCCAACAGACCTTTAGTCTTTAGTACTTGATCAGCAGTTGTTTCTTCATCAGACCTTTGGTCAGCAGTTGTTCTCTATCAGTTGTTCTCTAGCAGTCCTTTGTATCAGCAGTTGTTTGGATGGAACAGTTGTTAGGTTCAGCAGTCTTTTGGGAAGAATATGTTGTAAGGACTGTTTATTTGTGGAATCAATAGTTAACATATTTTGGCTTTTCAATCATCTGTTCTTCTCCAGGTCAGCAGACCCAACATCAATAAACATCAACATCAAGAAATGGACGAAGATATGCTTTATTACTCTAGAACATGCAAACCCTAAGTTTATGTTAAAGCACGTAACCAAATTATTTTCACTAGTAATTAGCATAAGAACAATTAACAAAAGTGAATTCAACACAAGTTTAAAGCTCTCAACATAATTGTTCAAATAAATAATTGCAATTACAAAGATAGAAAATACCCAAATGTATGAACCCCAGAACTTCAAGTGTCTACAACCGAGAATGATTTAGAAGTGATTAGCCACTCATGGTTGTTTTTTGATCTTCAAAAACGCTTGATTCAATCTTGAGATATGTGTTGGAATGCGAAATTGGATGATTTCTAGAGCCAAAAATCGCCCCTAAAGGTCCCCAAGAGTTCCTAGATCGAGAATGGAAAGAATGGGTTTCAAATCCCCATTAAAAACTGGTCAAAAAGCATGATTCACGAGTTGTAACTCATAACTGCGTCCAGGACGCTGGTCTGGCGTCTGATGTCGTATGGGTGTTTTAAGAACACTTAACTTCTTTTCAAAAATGGCAAAGTCCCGGGGGAGATGCCAAAAACTTTAGTGAAAAGATGAGCAAGTTAGAAAACAGAAATACACTTACAAGTTTTAAATTTATAATTTAAAACGATAGTTGCTCAACGTTCTAAACCCAACACAATAGGCAAGCGCACCTATCGTGTATAGTATAGAAATGTGCAAGTACCGAGTATCGAATCCGTGGACACGATTTTTACTACTCAGCTTCCTAAAATTACTAAAAAGACTTTTAAAATGCGAGAAGAAAAGTAAAAAACGAGATGTAAACTTTTTAAGAAAAATCAATATCAAAACAATGGTCTTGCTTCGGGATCAGATGGAACCTGGTATGAAAATAGTTATCTTTATTTTATAGTGGTGTGTTAAAGTTGCGCACTTGTGCTTAACTTAGAATTGCAACTGCATTTTCTAGAGGTAACTGTTTTTGCATAACTGTACAAACAATTGTGTTCTTAATGTTATCATGAGGGTCTCCCGAACCGGGTAGCTCACCTCTCAACACTGAAAAGAAAGTGACTCGAGACTGTGTCGACTCAGCCCTGAATTACCCGCATCCCGGTGTTGAGATATAGACATCAAACTACTCTAGACTTTTATGAATAACTTACCGGTGGCCGGAGCATGACCGAACAAGTTACCACTTAATATCATAGAGGAGTCGTGACTAACCAGAACACGTGCATGCCCTACTTGGTTTAATTAACTTATCAAAAAGTGAGCGGTCTATCATTAACTGTGCGGCAGTATAATGATGAAATAAAATAAAGACGGTTTGATTTCAACACGAGTTCGTCAATCCTTAACCTGCGCCAAAGGTTTCATATAGACCATGAAGCTAAGTCGCAAGATTAAGTATTGACTTATCATTAGGACCGAGTATAAAGACCGTACCGCCCCTAAATGTGATCTTTATAGTAGAGGATTGAACCACTAAGTGTGTCTATTTCTACCCACAAATGGGTTAATCACTACTCGCGGGATTAGGTTAGCTCACAAGTGCATGGGTTTTTACACACCATGGGTACACTTATGAGTCCTCCCACTTCATACCAAGGCACTCACAAGACTAAAGACTAAGTGATTTGTTAATTAGACCATTAAACAAAGTTTAGAATAGAAAGAATTATTAAGAACACAAAACACCAATAGAAATCTAGCCTAGCATGGTTAATACAACAAGCTCACAAAGTTGGGTTTATGAACAAGACATGGTGGAAGGTTGTATGGAGATTTCTAAGGATTTTGGATGATTTTGGGATGTTTCTTTCTCACTCAAGGTGTTTATGGAGTGATCCCAGGCTCCAAAGGACACCTACAATCCTCAAGGAGGGCGGAAACTTCGTGAAGAAGTGTTGGTTTTCGAGTGGGAAGGGATGCTTCAAAATGTGGGGTGGAGGCCTCTATTTATAGGCCTGGCACGCCCGTGCATGCATCTTGGCACGCCCCTGCTCGACAGCGTGTACTGTTGCAGAGTCCTTTTTTGCAAAAGTTGTTGGTTTGTGACTGAGCACGCCCGTGCTGATGTCTCTGGAACTCCCGTGTCACCCAGTACAAGTAACCGTCTTATCAGTTTTGGTCGGTTTTTGCCTTGGAGAACACGCTGGAGTAAAGCACGGCTGTGCCATACACGGGGGCACGCCCGTGCACATCCTGAAGTGCTGAAATTGACCTCTGTTGACTTGGAAATGTTGACTTGTTGACCCGGGACAGTTGCAGGGCCGTTAGCACGGCCGTGCCATATCTGGCAAAGCTTCAAAGTCTTCAGTTCTTCGTCCGTTTTGTGCCGTTTTGTGCGGTTTTCCACTTCTTTTCATCACCGGACCTCCGAACCTGCAGTTATCAACAAAGAAAGATAAATCATGATAAAACAGGGATAAAAGCACAATTTAAAGTATAAAACAGGTAATAATTATGTGTGAAAACATATCAATTTCCTAGCATATCAGCGTCCCGGACGCTGGTTGGGCGTCCCGGACGCTAGCTGTTGGTTTTATAGTTTTTCTCTGTTTTTCTTCGTTTAATCATTCCCATTCTTCCTTACTTCATTCCAAAGCTCCGTAAACTTCCAAAATACACCTTAAATTTTTTAATGCCTGCAAAATAAAACTAACTCAAAGTAGTGTATTCTAAAACTCAATTTCACATAACTTGGTGAAGTTAAACACGTTAAGCTTTGGAATTTCAACAACCCATCACATCCTCACACTTATCATTTGCTTGTCCTCAAGCAAACTTATGACACACTTTCATAATTCCAAACACAAAATGCCTTCCTCATCCTCAAATATAATTGAGTTAAGGTCCAATGTCATACCCGGTTCCTATGTTTTCTTACAATAAAAAACTACTCAACCTCAATGAATCATTCTTTTAAAATCAATCGAAGAATAGCCTACCTTTTAAGCAAATAAACAACACACAACCCTCACAATGTTCTCTCCACTCAGTTCATGTTGACTAGCATTGATGCACTAGTATGTGTGTGTGTGTATGTTGTACACTCAAAACCGATTATAATGCATGCTAGTATAGGCTTGCAACTTAATCACACTTCACCCAATTACACAAAAATGAACACACGTCAAAAGGTCTTTAAAGGGTTGTAAAGTGGTTGGGCTATCGGTATGGAATTGGATATTTAAAAGTGACTAAGGTGATGAAACTTCGATTTTTATTACATCAAGCAAACTAATCAACAAAAACAAACTAATGCAAATACAAGGCAAAGTTGCGCCTTCTATTCAACAACTAAGTAGAACATATTTTTATGCTCTTCTACAATCAACTTCAACTCTTTTTCTTTTCTTTTCCAATTTTATATATTTACTTACTTTTTTAGAATAAACATTACAAACTATTTACAATACAATGCAATATCCTAAAATTAAATTTTCATCACTCGGGTTTAAAATTAAAAAGGTTAAACGGGTCAAATGGGTTAAAATGGGTGATCAAATAAAAAGGTTAAGGCACAAGATTGGTTAACTAAGGGATATTGGAACGGGTAAGGGATGATAAAAATGGTTTAAAAATAAAAAAGTTTTAACCTAATGCCTTAATCATTCTTATGTTCACAATTGGTCTAGGGCGATAAACGTATTAACGGTGAAAGTTCTACCGTATGCAAATATAACGGCACACTCAATTCAAAAGAACACAACATGCAGAAATAAAAAGAATTTTATAGAGCATAACATGTTGTGGTGGCTCAATACTTCATATGGAAAGATAGGTAGGTATGTGATATGTGTGCAGCATATCAACCTTTCAAGCAAACTACTCCCAAATAACCATCCGTAATTCTTTTTACCAAAACTAGTTGAGAGCTTATCATCTGAATTTTTAGGACCTAACCATGACACAAGACCAAATGGTTCATAACATCCCGTGTTGATGTAGTTAATCGTACTTTTTAGAGTGCAAAGTTGAGGACATTTTTGAAAAAAAAAATAAAAAAATTCAGTCATTTTCTCCCCCTCCCAACACTTTAAGGCCAACAATGTCCTCAATGTGTAGAATTTAAATAGAGGATTTCAACATCTTAAATTTTCTCCCTTCCCCGCACTTAGAGTCAACATTGTCCTCAAGGTGTAGAAAGGTCTCAACCTGTTTCGGGGAATGTGATGAAGCCAATGCCAAAACGTTACCCTGGTCTAAATGAACAAAAACACACAAAACAAATAAAAACGCACAAAACAAAAATAAAACATGCAAACATAAATAAAATGATCATGCCCACACAAGTAATATAAGAAAGAAGAGAATACGTGGACCTGATCATTGGGTTGCCTCCCGGAAGCGCTAAGTTTTAGGTCTTCGGCCATACCGAACAGACCACCCTCATGGTGGTCTAGTGGGATACCTTCCTCCCTCCTTCTCCAAGAATGCAATCTTCCTATACTTCAGTAAGTCCTCTAAGGTATTCATAACCGGGTCACCCATCTTTGGCTTTCTTGGTGCATTCTTCAAATCAGGGGGTTTCTTCCACTTTGCCTTTCTTTCTTTCACCGTGCTATTCTTGACTACTTCAAACCTGTCAACCACACAAAAATCCTCTTTTGGGTGATCCTCTTTTACAAGAGGGTCACCCCTACAAAAAATGTCCTTTTTGGGACAATCTTCATAAAAAAACCGGGTTAGACAAATTTGGATACACATTTAAACATATCTCATGGTCACCAAACTTCATGCTTACCGTTCCACTAGCAAAATTTATAATAGTATACGCAGTTGTTAGGAACGACCTACCTATTAGAACGGTAGGTTGTATGTCTTTAGCACTACTTACATAGTCTACCACCAATAAGTTAACTGGGTAGTAGAAATCCTTTACCTTCACCAACATATCATTCACCATCCCCCTTGGATGCGTGGAATCTGATCGGCTAACACCACCATGGTGTTAATTTCATATAGTGGACCAAAGTCATATCAATCAAACAAACTCCCACGAAATATACTCACACATGCTCCAAGATCTAGGAGCACCCTTTCTATTTTAAACTCTCTAACCTGAATTGGAAACAACGGGACTCTTGGATCTTGAAGTATAGGGGGAAGAGCATCCAACAAAATAGCACGAACATGTGCCCCTAAGTGTTCTAGCAACTTGTTTTGCTTGTTTTGGTTGCTTAACTCTTTAACACATTCGATATGAGCTGGAACCTTTTCAATTGCATCAGTTTTGGTAAATTTATTTTAAGTTGTTTAAAAATTTCCCATTTTTCGTCCTTTGGTGGACTCCACTTATAAGTACTTGATACCTTGTTTGGGTCTACAAAGTTTCACGGTATGAGATGGTATTACTCTCCATCCCCACACTTACCTTAGTAGCCTTCTCATTTAAGTAATTTTCACAAAAAAAAAAAAAAAAATTATAAATTTTAACTTCATGACTATTTTGCAAAATATTTTCATGTTCTTTGCTCATCATCACTACCAACCTCATCCACCACACCATCAACAAATTGTTGAGGTGGAGTTGGTTCATTACTCATAACCTCATCATTCAAAACAAAACTTACTGCGTTTATGTGCACGCTTCGAGTGTTCTTCGAGCTCGTTCCTTGTTGTTGCGGGTTCTTCGTAGTGTCACTTAGAAGCTTCCCTACGCTTCCTCTCCATTAAGCTAACTCCTCTACCAATTTACCCATTTGCTAAGCTAGGACCTCATGAGACTTGTCTCTCACCTTGTTTTATCTTTTATTCTCCTTCATCATATTCATGATAGCATCCAATTTTGAACTCAAAGTATCTTCATTACCATTTTGACTATTATAACTCCTTGAGGAATTACCTCCCCGATTATACCCTTGGTTGTAATAATTCATTTGGTAGCCACCTTGGTTATAACCTCCTTGGCCATGAACCGTGTTGACTTGGCAATTCTCCACCTTATGCCCCAAATCTCCACATTCTTCACAAACTGAGTATTAAACTGCCGATACTTCCCGTTTCTTGATGCGAGTCAGTTCTCGCCCCAAAGTTGCAATTAGATCTTTTGCATTTGAGTCAAGATCGGATGAAGATTTTGAAATCGGATTCTTTATTCTTCTATCCGCTTTTGAATTTCTGCTCATTCTCTCAAGGAAATCCCAATCTTCTTCTTCCGGGCTTGATAACAAAGTCCCATTGCTCATGGACTTCAAATATTTCCTCTCTTTTTTATTCAACCTATTTACAAAACTCTTCACAACCTCTGACAATTCAACCTTGAGATGTGGGCACTTTCGAATCATCTCCTTGAAGCAATTGAATGCTTCATGTAAGAGCTCACCCGGTAGTTGTTTCTAAACAACCTCAAATGCACCTTGTTTTGGGAGAAGTTATGACCCCCAATAGTACTACATATTGCCGAAAACTCAGAAAGATGAGTATATGGCTCTTCGGTAGCCATGCCAAGAAAGTGGGGAAGGATGTTAATGTAATTCAGTTTGCTATCAAATGATCTCCTTCCCGGGGCCGGTCGAACAATAGGTGACTCATTTTCAAAAATAATCGGCCTAAACCAACCATTGACACCTTGCATTTGAACACGCGAGCGTCTTTATGGGCCATTAACCTCTTGCTGGCTATGTTGTCTTGGTCCTTGAGGTCTTCTGTCCACTCTACCCACATAAATTTCACCCCGGTTTTGATAATTGTTGTAGTACCGGTGCCTCCTTTGGTCTTGCCTTAGTTGACGGTGGTTGTAATAACCATCATTACCACCATAATTACGGTTCCCATTACCCGTACTATGATTATCACTTTGATAGTCCTCTTCGTCTTCTTGACTATCCATACCATTCTCGTAGCCCGATTCTTCCTTGTTTTCATTAAAACCCCTTTTAGAATACTCATCGTCGCCTAAACGATAAGTATGAACACTAAACCGGTCCAGTGATTGAACGGTTCATCATCATTGATATTAACCCTCAATTCTTCAAGATTGTTGATTTGATCATCATAGACGGCTTCATTATGTCGGTTCACCAGATCAAACACAAGATTGCCACGATTTAATACTAGTGGGTTTTGGTTAACATTTTGATTATTAAGGTTTCGGTTGGTATTTAGTTGGTGAGGTGGGTGTTGTAGTGGTTGTTGGTTACGGTTTTGATGTGGTGGAGTGGGTGGTTTTCGGTTTCCACCCGAACGGTTGTTTGGAATTTGGTTTGGGTTATCCATTTGGACGGTTCCAAAGGATAAGTTTTGGATTAGAAGTGGTGAGTGAAGGGTAGGTGAGTTAGAAGGAATCGACTCCTCCAACCGGTGTTGTCAGTTTCTTCTTGCAAGCCTTTTGATTTTGGGTTCAAACACTAAAGGCGAAGTCATCCCGGAGTGTCTTGTACGCATGCACAACCTGTAATCTGCATAAGTAACACACCTTGCGTAACACAAAAATATAGAAATGCAATTAAAACCAAACAAGCAATTAAACTGATTATCACACAATCAACCAATCACAAAACACCAAGCGCACGAACTCCCCGGCAACGACACTAAAATTTGATCGGAAGCCACTGTTCGGTCAAAGATAATATTTTATAAGTCCAAATTACCTCAAACTATATAGCTAGTGGTAACAAGGGTGTCAAACCATGAAAAGTCTGTGGTTGATGAAATAGATCTTAGTTGATTGCAAAGATGTCACTTATGAAGTTATGCTTGATTATGAAAAATGTAGAAATTATTCATTTAAGAGTTGATTGAAAGCGGTGAACCAAAAATGATTCAATATTTGATTGAAATTATAAAAGTAAAGAAATTGATAATAACTTGATTGTAACAATAATATAAATAAGAAGAATCACACCCGGGTTCAACAATTAAAGGCTAAGGATAACAAACGGGTCAATAATTCCCATTTGTTTTGTTTAATCATTCCCGTTCTTCCTTACTTCATTCCAAAGCTCCGTAACTTTCAAAATACACCTTAAATCTACCAGTGCCTGCAAAATAAAACCAACTCAAAGTAGTGTATTCTAAGACTCAATTTCACTTAACTTGGTGAAGTTAAACACATTAAGCTTTGGAATTTCAATAACCCGTCACATTTATAATTATTATCCAATAATAATAATAATTATATGGTTCAAAGCTTTAAATAATCTAATTAATTATAACAAATAATTAATCCACTTTCCGAGCAAATGTCTCCAAACTATGATTACTGTTACTTCAAATAATCTTTCCACACTATATATATATATATATATATATATATATATATATATAGGACTTTGATTACTTAGTTGGCATGATTCTATTGAACTTTATTAGGGTAAGTGGCTAAGGTGCAGTTTAATGAATTAGGCTACGGGGTGTGGTTCTCCTTTTTTCCTTCTTCCCCTTTGTCCATCTCATCGTCATGTCATTCTCCCATTCCCTTCTTTTTTTATATAATCTATTTAATGTTCAAAAAGAAGAAAAAGAAGCTCGGGAGGAGGGGGAAAAGCCCCGTTTGCACCGAAGGTGGATTAGGAGTGGTGTTCCCCGTTGGTGGAGGTTGCCACCTCACCTCCTCGACTTCTCCCCCAATACCACACCCCACCGTCTAAGATTGTGATATTAAAAGAAAGATTTTGCTGGGGATTATACACACAACTTTTTGGTGTACTCGGGGGACGGGGCGCCTACCGAATTGAACACGGGTACCTCACTACCAGCATGGTAACACCGCCGCCACCCGTGCTGGTAGTGTATCCGTGAAACAAAAACGGGTTCTATCTAACGGGCTAGTAACAAGCCATAGTTATTAAAATGGTCATTTTTTATAATATATTTTATTACTTTTTGACCGTTTGAATTTATTTAATGTGAAACGGTAATATTTTTTTGACCGTTAATTTTGAATTGGTATAAATTTGTGCACGGTTTAAATAAAAAACACACAAACAAACAACCAAATTAACCAAAGTAATTTAAAACACAAACAAATCAAATGGATCCAAGGAAATCAAAGAGTGTTTCGAGGGGTGCAAGGGGAACCTCGAAATCTAGAGGTTCTAGTGGTCGAGGCAAAGCTTTGGGGTCGAGATCGGCTACAGTTGAACCTCGAAAACTGAGTCTTCCGGCAAATCATTGGTTGACGAACTCGGGTCATACCGAGCAATGAAAGAAGACAAACTCAACCAGTTGGTCACCCTACAATCTCAACAAGGCGAAAAACAATGGCGTTTTTAGAGGAACAACGCAAATTGTTGAGACAACGGCAATATGACCACGACTTGAATATTTATACAAAACCACACGAGCACCTCAAAGGTAAATCTTTGGAGTTGGTTTTGAAACGTAAAGCAGAAATCGCGGCGAAACACGAATGGGAGCATTATTGGGTTGAGACGACGTGGATGATGAAGGCGACGAGTAGGATGAAGACGTTTGTATTTTTTTTTTTTTAGTTGATGTTTTTGTATTTTTTTTAATGGGACGGTTTATTTAATGGCAGTTTTAATTCAAACGGTCATTTATTATTAAAAATACGGTAATTAAAAAAAGGAAAATTAAAAAATAAAGATTTCAGTGAAGTAAATCAGTTAAGTGCTGCCTACAAAAAATTGAATCAGTGAAGTAAATCAATGAAGTGATGTGTCAGAGTAGGATTGATTAAAGTCAGTGAAGGAAAACCAAAACACTAGTAGCACCCTTTTCCCCTCAGAAAGAGCGGAATACAAGAGTTTTAGAGGAGTTAAGAGTTTGACTAATAAAATTGTGGAGACTGTTATTTCCACTCTGTTTAGATTAATTTTTCAGTCTAAGCACAACGATTTTTTTTTTTGAACATAAACTTTCATTAAAACCGGCAAGCTCTCAAACCGAGACCACCAAAAACTAATTACACATATACAGAGAATAGATTGTCCAATCATTCCATACAATATTTTTAAATATCGATCTATGCTTTAGCCATAAAAACGACCTCGATTTTATCCCAACCACCACCTCAACAACCTTTGTCGATTTGTCTTGAAAAACCTTTGCATTCCTTGCATTCCATAAGACCCAAGTAGTTATCATAACTATACCTCTAATAATCTTTTTCCTCCATTTACCACCATGAACGTTCTTGTAAAGCATCAGTAAGTAATCAAAATCATACGCATAGAACGACACCAACTTACACCATTTACATATCAAGCTCCACACCCCATAAGCAAAACCGCAGCCCACAAGCAAATGATTAGTGTCTTCAGCAGCCGAATTACACAAAGGGCACCAAGTATCCGTTATTGGAATTCTTCTTTTCTCCAAAGCAACCCGAGTCGGTAAACGATCCCGTTCTGCCCTCCATGTTGTTAAGTTCAATTTAATAGGCAACCAGCCTTCCCATTTCATGTGCATAATAGAACCTGTTGTGCGACCCTCCCTTAATAATTTTTTTACTCCTTTAACCGTAAATTCATTAGACACCCCATCCAACCAAACCCACTTGTCCGCTAAATCTCCCATCTGAACCGAAGCAATCATCCTTTCCAAATCTTGGTATTCGGACAGCTCCTCTACCGAACGCGGATACCTATACCAGCTACCTGTGAAAGTAACAGTGTCTCTATGTTGTGTCACTATATCATTCCCTTTACCCACAATCCCCCTTATCATTTGATGCACCTTTTTATCTTGAAGTCGAGTCGACTCTATCAACATAGCCATAGATTTCCAACTCCTGGCAATAGACTTTCGAAGAGGCAAAAAACACCAACAATCTCGACCACCATGAATAGCCTCTATAACCACTCTCCAAGTAGCCTCAAACTCGGTCGAAAATCTCCAAGCCCATTTAGCAAGTAAAGCCAAATTAACATCGTCCAATCTCGAAATTCCCAACCCCCTTCCTTCTTTGGAGAAGTAACCACCTCCCAAGCGACCCAATGAACCTTCTTAACTTCCTTCGTGCCAGACCAAAGAAAGTTCCTCATTAACCTCTCCATATGATCCAAAACTTTAACCGGGGCGTTATACAACGACAAATAATAAATAGGAAGACTCGACAATACCGATTTAATCAAAGTTAGTCTTCCACCCAAAGATAAAGTTTTAGCCTTCCAATTCGACAACCTGTTTTGAATAGTTTCTATCACCGGATTCCAATGGAAAACCCGAGACATATTCGCCCACACTCTAACTCCCAAATAATCAAAAGGAAGAACTCCAACTCTACAACCTATAACTGCCGCCATGTTTTCCACTTCATTGCCATCTAGACCAATTCCATACAAAAATGATTTTTTAATATTTATTTTTAACCCCGAGCATAAATAAAAAAAAAAACCCATAACACCCTTGCCACATTTTCCATGTTCTCCTTAGACGATTCTCCCACTATCAATGCATCATCCGCATAGAATAAATTTGAGATAATCTTTGAGCTATTCTCAATTCGAACCCCTTTTATATCTCCCAACTCCACCGCTTTCTCGAAAAGGCAATGAAGCACTCCCAACTCCACCGCTTGTTTAACCCCTTTTTCACATTGGAACTCAAAAGTAGGTGACCCATTAACCAAAACCGCCGATCTAGCCGACTCCAAAACACCTTTAATCCAACAACACCATCTCTCCAGAAAACCCATTTGATTTAATGTAGATAATAAGAAGCCCCAATTCACATTATCATAAGCTTTCTCAAAATCCAACTTTAATATAAACGCCCTCTTACCTTCTTTCTTGATCCACCCAATCATCTCATTAACTACAAGTGGCTCATCTAAAATGAACCTCCCTCTAAAAAATGTTGATTATGAGTCTGAAATAATCATACCCATCACCTTTTTAATTCTTGCCGCTAACACCTTTGAAATCACATTACTAATAATTCCTACTAAGTTAATGGGTCTATAATCTTTCAACCCCACTGGAGTTTTAGACTTTGGAATTAGAGTAATAAAAGAGGAGCTACAACCCCTACCAATCACACCATGCTCATGAAAATAACTTAGCAGTTTAACGAAATCATCTTCCAAGAAACTCCAAAAGTATTTAACAAACCTGAAACTAAACCCATCAGGACCCGACGCTCTATCCGACCCACAATCAAACACCGCCTCCTTAATTTCTTCTCTTGTGAACTCGTCTATCAATCTCCCCCCACACGTCCTTTGAATAGTTTTCACATTGTCACATATAAGTCTAGGTCTTGACTTTAAATTATCAGCAAAGTTTGCTTCTAAAGTGTCTCAAAACCTCCTTCTTAACCCAATTAGGCTTCGATACCCAAGACCCATTAACCATCAGTCCCGGAATAGCATTTGCGGCCTTTCTTCCATTTACAATCCCATGAAAAATGCTGAATTCTCGTCCCCATCAATGGCCCATCTAACTCTCGATTTTTGTTTTAGATCCCGGATGTGACACATGTTCATATTATCGATCACCTTTCGGCATTCCTTCCAAACCCAAACCTCCTCTTCCTCTAAGTTTTTGTATTCTAATGCGGTCTCCAATTTTTCCATGTCATCTTTCATACCCTGCAATTCCTCCCCTTCCTTCTTCAAAACTTTCTTCCACCATTTTTTGATAGTACTTCAGAGAAAACGAAATTTAGCATGAATAGCTTCATCAGGATTACCTACAACATCAAAATCTTCTAGCGCCTTTATCACCATTTGTTCGCGTCCCTCCCTGTTTAACCAAGAATTGAACCATCTAAAAGTCTTAGGCCCAAAGTTGGAATCAACCACAGTTAATAAAAGAGGACAATGGTCTGAAAATTCTCTTCTCAAAGCTCTCATACAAGCAGCCGGCCACCTGTTAAAAAACGACTGATACACCAACAATCTGTCAATTTTACTCCTTTTATGCTCTTTACCGTTTCCTGCTAAAAAGGTGAACTTATAACCACGCATACAATATTCTTGCAGCCCCATATCATTAATAAAACCATTAAAATCTGTCACAATAATCTGATTGAATCTCGAATTCCTCCATTCTTCTGGGCATCTAACTGCATTAAAATCCCCCAATAACACAACCATACCTTGACAACCCCTGATAATCCCCGCCAAGTCTTCCCATAATCTTCTTTTAGCCCTTGCCCTTTGCGGCGCATACACATTAAAAATGTTCAAAAAAGTCCCATCCGACACTAGAAAACCTGTCGTCGGTAAGAAATTCCGATTCTTAACCGACTCAGTTTTATGAAACACCTTTTCATTCCAGGGATTAATCATGCCTCCAAATCTACCAGGCGCAACCACAACATCATAATCCACCCCACCACTCCCCAATAAAGCCGAAATCTCACTACCCGAAACCCCCGACACAATAGTTTCTTGTAAACTAATAAAATTTACATCATACCTTATACCACGAATAATAATTGACATCATATTCATTTGTCACCAACCTGTACTCCTTCTCCTAAAATAGCTTCCTCAATGAGCTTCTCCCGATCTTGTAGCTGAGCGCCAAGTCGAATCCCCATCCAAATGGTCTCCTCTACCTCTTTTTTCTTTTGGGTTGTGTGTGACAGGCTCCATGTATACAACGTTTTTTTAAGCAGCAATTTGGTCTATGGTTGTTGAAATTACCAGAACACCAGCATCCGACTCTTTTTCTTGAACCTCCAAATTACTAACCTGCCCTTCAATACTTCCCATATCACGAACATCCTCTGCCTCAAATGCTATATCAAAACTTTCAAGGCCCAATGCTCATCCAACCCTCTAGGCTTTTTTTCCTTCCTTGGCTTTCTCAAGACTGCTTGAGTATTCCAAGTTGGCCCAACCCATAGTACCATGTAAGCCCAATCCTTGCTTCTTCTTTCTTTTATGAACTACTGTGGTAAAGTCCCCCTCCTCTTCAGTTATATTACAATTCTCTTCAAAGTCAAAATCATTCCCTGGTATAAAGCAATCCTCATTAATATTTTCCCATAAAATTCTCATCCGTTATTACGCCATTATTATCCAAAAAAACCTCCGGTACCGACTGTTCACCGGTTTCTGTTGCCAGAATCATTCCGTCAGTCTCCTTATTCGCACACTGCCCCTCCTCGTTGGCCGCAAATGAATCCTCCTCCATCTCTCTACTATTATTCATATTATTTACATGAATTACTAACACCATCGGCCGCTTCATCACTATCTTTGGAGTGGAAAAACTCCGGTACCCAATCACCGGCTTCCTCCGTAACCCATAAACGAAATTTTCTACCTCTCCATAGGACCGTAATTTCTTCATCAATCGTTTTAACCTCCCCTACTAACACCCCCATGTAGTCATAAGAGAGATCAGTATCATCATCCGATCTTGGTGGTTTGTGTACAATCTTCCCGAATAACTCCCCTACTTTCAGCTACACCTCCTCATTCACCAATGTGAATGCTCTTAGTTAGTCATGCTGTTATAATGAGTCTTCTATTCTCTATATTGAATTATGAATTTCTTTACTCTCATCCCCTTTTTGAATCAATAAGAATGTCTGCCTACTTCTGCCCTAATTGTTATTTCATTATTTCATTGTTATTAGTTTCATTATACTTCAGTTCATTATCTAGTAATTGTTTATTATTGCCACTAAAGAATCAAGCGTTGTGCTTTTCGTGCTTCTCTATTCTTAGTTTAGTTGCAGTTTAATCTAACGTTAGTTTAATTCATCAACAATCGAATCTTTGAATATTGCTTTTCATAATCAAATAAAATATGTAATATTAACCACATGCTCTATGTTGATATGACACCCTAATTAGCCTAGCTTTCTTGATTTTTTTTTTTTTTTTTTTTTTTTGCATAATTTGATGACATCCATCATAGACACGCACCCTTCAATCGTCAACCAGAATAAACACCTTTCCTAACACACATTTATACCAATACGCCACATTCCCTTTGGCCTTTGGTTCATGATGCTTTGTGGTTCTAGGATTATGATATTCTGTCGTTCTAAGTTTTCGATATGTAACTTTGTTGTTCTACCCTTGTGTCACAGTTTTCGGTATTCAAATATTTGTTCAGCAAATTATTTTCTGTTTTCTTCAAGAACCTTAATGTCAAAACAATATATTTCAAACACTATTTGCAAGACCAAACCAATAACATAAATGGTCAAAAAGTTGATTGTTGTTGAAAAATCAAAATTTTCACAAATACTTTTACAATCAATCATATTTCATTAAACCTTAATTTGTTGTCTCTATATTCTTCTTTTGTGGTGATGGTGGGGTAGTGTTGTGGTGTTTTGTGATTAACCCTTTATTCGTCTTTTGTGGCTAGGGTTTTGGGTTAGACTCGAGGGATTAAGAATAAGATCTGTTTATAATAATTTTAGTTACAATATTAACCCATGTATTATTGGCTTGTTCACCAAGCCTTTATCCTTGAACAATTAACTGTCAATTATTCCGACATATTAGTTTCATATATTATATTTTATTACCCTATAATTATTGGTCCCAGGTAAGTAAACCGGCTTCCCTCGGTGAGCTCCCAATTCGGGATATGGCGAAGAGTGGGGTCGATGGGAGAATCGGCCTCCACCGTAGAGGCCCCTCCACTAGAAGTCAACCCTGGGGCAGCAATGGCCAAGTGAATATTCTGCATAGGATTTTGAACCTCTTGTACATCTGAGCCCTCGACATGAACAAGAGGGGAGGGAACGGTAAATGGTGTGTCTTGGTGTGGAATCACCAAGTCAGTGCGCGCAGGTGACTGGTTCGAGGTATCATGAATTTTAGATGCCACCTTGGCACTCGCACCACCCTTCATCACTAAAAACAAAAACAAGTCAGCAGACGCTTACCAAGCATCGCCTGCTCCACATCAAGCACATTATCCTCCAACCGCGCTTTCTTCTTGAGGGGGGGGGGGGTAAGGCCAAAAGTGTCAAGATCCAAATCAGGAAAATCCTTGCTATGAGGAGGAGCTCCTCGCTTCCCCTTAGAACCCACATCCAAACGCGGCTCGGAGGTACCCATGCCCAACTCCATAAAGGCCGGTTCGCTCGTATAGACGAATGCGTCAGTCAACTCCATATAACCGCGCTCATTGGGTCGCTGGTTGGGCTCCTTAAATCCCTCTGAGTATTGAGCATCACCCTCATCCTCACCATCATCATCATCCTCATCTTCGTCGTTAATACGAACAATCTCCGAGGGACCTAAATTCCAAAATATAAAAGTTAACGCCACGCGCGGCACAAACAAGCACATAAATTGTTGAATAAGCTAATAAATCACTCATCAGTGGTCGGTAGCAAAGGGGCGCGCACCTGGCGAACAGCCTCGGGCCGAAGAACTCAGTTAACAAAGAAATCGGTAGTTTCATCTAAAATGAAGTGTTGACCCGTAGCCACGGGCTCAAAATGCCACTCCAAGTCAGGCGCCGGCAAAACAACAGAGTAAATACTGCAAACTGCACAAAAGCAAAGTATGTATACAAACGCCCAGCAAAAGACAAAGAATTATCAGACACGCTATGCACAGAGCAGAACTTACCAGCATCACCATGGTGCAAAACAGGGTTCTCTCTTTCCTCTTCCTGCTCATAGTGTCGACTCATCCCTATAGCCACCAAAGCAATCTCATATATGGACACCATCTTGGTAGGATGAGAGACAAGCGTGTTATACCAAGCCTGTCCCTCATATGCAATGCAGGCGATCACCAGGATCTTCCCCTACCTTGCGAGCAGACATCTTGCCGGGAATGACCCCCTCCGCGACCCAAAAGAAGATATCTTTCCAATTATACTAACTCTTAGGAGAAAGAGTACAGGTGGACAGAGGCCCAGAGCGGCAGCGGAAAGAAACCCAGCTATCAGAAACCTTCAACATGTAAAAAACATTGAACCGCTCGAGAGTCGGCTCAATCCCCTGCGACTTACAACAAAATTCAAACCACCAAATTTTACTCATACCGCCAGGGTGCACCTGGCTGACATGCAGGTGGTAATGCTCGATCACCGACTTAAAGAATTTGGTAACGAGCAACCGGAAGTTGCAGATCGTGAAGAATGCCTGATACAACCCTATCTTGCCCACTGGAAGCTTGGTAATAACCTGCCCGAGACTAGGGATGGTAGGGTCGTAAGCGGCCAAGATCCCGTAATAATTACAGAAGTGAGTACACTCAACATCTGTCCAATTTGTGGTCACCTCTCTAGCGAGCAGGGCACCTCGGCTATCTTTTTTCTCCTTCTTTTTGTCCTCTGCTTCTTGCCCATAAAGTCTGAAGAAGAAGCCATTGCTGCGCGTAAAGAGGATGACAATGATAAAAAAATAAATGGGTCTTGAAAGAGGGAATTGAGTAAAAAGACAGGTAAATCGCTAAACAAAGGCCTACTATTCCTTTTATAGGGAGAGTAATCAATGCTCCTCGAAACCCGGGTACGCAAGCCGAATACTAACCCAATAAAAACGTGCCACGTGGAAGAGAAATAGAACCATACCACCTTTACTGAAAAAGCTAACTGACACAGACGTTTCGAGTACTCAATGACGTCAATTCGCACTCATGGCAAAGAAAATGTGACACGCATTTATTGTTGTTAGCTGCATCCATGAAGAAATGGGTCGGCTTCTCTCACACTAAAGTACACACATTGTAATACTCTAAGTTTTGCTAGAAAGATTGGTCAAAATATTTTTTCTGTAATACTCGTTAATAGTTCTTGTAATCGTGCTCATACATATCAATACAATCTCTTCGTGTTTATTCATACATTATCTTTGTTAGTTAAGTATTATTTGGTTGGTGTTTCCGCAAGTACTAGTACGCCTGTAGTATTGTATTATTTATAAGTTCATCGTTATATGTATTTCTTAATAAATACAAAAGGTTTTAAGATCACATGAATCTTTCATGTTTGGAAAATAAATTTTACTCTGATATAGAACCAGTCATAGATATTGAAAAACCGATCATCTATTCATATTTAATTGTGTCGTCATGATTCGAAAAGTAAATATTTAAACACTTAATTTAGAAGAAATTAAACTATTGTTTTTTTTTCCACTAACCTATTCTTTTTCAACAACTACTTTTATCTTTTTATGATTATAAATTCTTAGTTATCTAGAAGGAGGTGATAATTGAATATATTGTTAGTCACACTTAATCAACCT
This sequence comes from Ambrosia trifida, assembly GCA_028751855.1. Taxonomy (NCBI): domain Eukaryota; kingdom Viridiplantae; phylum Streptophyta; class Magnoliopsida; order Asterales; family Asteraceae; genus Ambrosia; species Ambrosia trifida. Next base: position 41,511,514 of record CM054123.1, on the reverse strand, counting down.
TTGGCTGGTTTGATGCTTGAGAGAATAATAAAACACAGACAAGTGTGCATATACCTCTGAAGAAATAATTTAAAATTGACTAAATAATAAAATATAATTCATGACAAGAAAGGTTCCCTAATATTTGGTTCCCTTCTAAAGAAACCCTAGTAATCAAGCAACATAATTGATAATATTGATACTAATATATATTTCTATCGTCTTTATTACATTAATGGAATAATACAAGATTATAGGTTGGTCACCGTACACGTTAAATAAATAATTAAGAACGAAAACTACTCTAGGTATTAACGAAGCTCTACAACTCTTCTTCATCAAGATGGTACAAAAACATATATTTAAAAACTAGCTATAGCTAGCTCCAAAAATAATTAATTTACTTACATAAATATGATGATGATAAATTCCCAAGGATTTGACAATGAATTTATATTGGGTTACATGATGGAGTTGGAGTTGGAGCTCAAACTCAATTGAAGATCTAAACCTACATACTTTTTCTTTAAATGGTCAAGTGGTCGAGGAGAGGGTTTAATGGCAACCGGCCTGCAGTTATCAACATGCGTAAGAGTAAAATTGCATGAATCCCTAAAAGACAACATATCAATATCGACATCATCATACTGACTAAAACTAATACTAGACTCGAATTCGGGGTCATGAAAATCACCAAGTTTATAGTGAATATAGGGTTGGAGGTAGTAGTTCATTTTTGCTCTTCTTGCTTGTAGTTGTAACCTTTTCTTCTTCAATCTTTCTTTCTTGTGTGCATTCTGATGACCTCCTAATGCTTGCGAGTTTATGAACTCCTTGAAACAATATTGGCACTCAAATTTCTTCAAATATGCAGGACTTGGATCCTTTTCTATAGTTGGTTGAGATGAGTTTTCGCTTTCGTCTCCTTCGGTTGACCTAAAATGGTTGGTATTGACCTCGAAGCCGAATAACTTGAGTTTTTTCTTAGCATATGCTTGTGTTGGGTGTTGATCACTTGCATCTCCTTCTTCCCATGTTGAGGAGAGAAGATCAGACGCATTTTTTTCCATTATTGATCTTCTTGTGTTATAAACTAGCTAGTGTTTCAAATTGATGTACTACTATGGGGTATAGCCTGTCTTCCTTTTATAGCAACTCCAAAAATTGTTTCTTTGTTTTTTTATAAGTGTGGACATCATGTATAATTATTTAAAGCATCACAAAGTGGATAAAAATATAAAATAAAAGAAAAGGAAGAAAGAGAAGGAAATAGTCAAGATAGGGGATGGTTGTGTAAAAGCAATATTTGTTGAAGATCTCTTTCACCTAAAGTAGGAGACATGCCTTAAATTAAGATCAAGTTTTATGTCACTTTAAAGTATAATTTTAGGTGTAAACAACTTAGGCGTTTACATTTAGTTTTAGATTAATAAAAAGAAACAACAAATTAATGCAAAAGGTAATTGAATTTGGTTTATATTTCACATAATTGTCTATCAAAAAATCTTTTTATTAGAAATGATACATGATTAACTCAATTTCAAACTCGATTACGTTCATTTGTACGTCCGGTTTCTTTATTTGTGTATTTTGTCTAGAAAATTCCTTAGTTTTCTTTATCCATGGATAAAACAATTTTTCTAAAAACTTTTTTACACATGTAACTCTCTTGTATCTTATTTCACTAAATATTAATTTTCTTTATACATGTTATTAGATATGTACATATATTCACTCTCCTGCTAAATCATATATTAAATAACTAGCTTATATCCCGGAGTGTCCCGAGATACACATATTCTAGTTTAAATATTAGGATTAAGGATGTTCAATGTATGCATTTTTATTTCCATTTCAATAAATCTATCAAAAACTCTAAAACCCATCATCTTTCATAGTTGTCAATACTTTTCTACACCTACTGTGAACCTTTAACAACAAACTATAAAAACTTCTAATTCAAACCATTATGAACCAAAACTGAACTTACAAGTTACCAATAGTCATTTACATATAGTTATTTAACATCAATACAACTTAATTCAAACTTATTGCTAGCAAAGATTTACTCAAAGTTTCAAAGTACATAAACATAATCACATATCTCCAATCCCTCACACTCAGTCACTACATGTCCATAGTATTCTAATCAGTAATAACTCATATTCCCTAACCTAAAACCTAATAACTAATCAGCTAAACAATCACTTAAGTAAGCTGCAACTATTCAAAAACTCAGCACATCTCTCTAATCTCTCACATTTTAATGACTCTTATAATTCCTAACCTAATCAACTAAAAAATCACTTAAGTTCGAAGTGATCTCTCTAATCTCTCACATTCAAAGTTGCAACCATTGAAAAACTTTTCACATCTCTGTATTCTCTCACACGAACCATCTTGAATGATTCCAATAACACAATTTGAAGATCTAACAACAATGCATTCCTATTAAACAATAAATTAAAACTAAAAACAACAACAAATAGAGAGATATCAATACTTACTAATCTAAGCGATGGCACCATCGCAAAAGATAACGGAGGTATCGTACAGTCCTTCAACCGCATATTCTCTCGCTAGTTTCAAATGATCTTGTAATCCTGCAAGCGACGTAACAAAAACTTCATTAATACAATACATTGTTTCGTATGCCTTTAAAGGCTACTATCTGTTCAGATCTTAAAGTTAACTGAAAATAGATTTAAAAAAAAACTAAAATATATTAAACAAATTCTCAGAGTTACCTGAGCTGCTCCAGCATTATCTTCAGTATTAACGTCAACAACATTTAAGTCATTCAGCATCATTTTACACTGGTCCAACGCATGTGTTATTAACTTAAGGTAATCACTAACTTCACTCGAACTTACCATGATAAGATATCCCCTCAAAAGTTGATATAATATCACATTGACTCAGTAAAAAAACCATAATACAAACCTCAATAGACTCATGGATCATGAAAAAATAAAAAATAAAAAAATTAAAGAAATTTAGCATACCTTTTATTGGTTTCATTTGCAATCCGCTGCGTTTGTTTAAGTTCATCATATTCAGTTGAAAATTGCATATATTGAATCATGTTTATTTCCCACTGCAAACTATGTAACATTGATGGCATCATAAAAGGCAAATAGTCTGAGATATTTATATTAAAACTTTAGTATCACTCATATATACACACAAAAAAAAAAAAAAAAAAAAAAAAAAAAAAAAAAAAACCAACTAACACTAATGTTATTTCAAAATTTTAAACTCTTTTTAACAAACATATTCTAATCATTTAGTGCAGTTTATACTTCTAATTTTAAACCCTAACTATGCATTCTCTCCAAAGATTAATAACATTCAGAAACTAATAACCCTAACTATTAAGCAACAAAATTAAATTGATATGATACTTTAAAAAAGAATTTGATCTGAAACTAGCGAGGTTCAGTGAATTACTTTCACGAAATCGATTATAACTCTTGAGATGCTAGACGACGAATTCTTCATATGCTACAATAAATAAAACCTAGTGAATATCAAAAAAAAATTCTTTATCGTAAAAAATGAAAATTATATATTCTGTTAAATGCAAGTAAACAAGTACTCAGTGTAGATATGCACCGTATACGAATAACAGCTCACCAAGTCTAGCATATAGTTCACATACAGCACATACGAGTCATAACGCGAGTTACAAGGTTTCCGGATATGCCATGAGGCTTACACTATGTTCCTAGGTGTCAAATCATGTTTCGGGGTCCCAAATTACACTTACAGCAGCAAAACACGCGACTAGGCATCAAAACACACAACTAGGTATCAAGCATGCAACTAGCAAAGCTAGTTGCCCCTAGAGGGGCGGCTGGGGTTCCTCCCAGGAGACTAGCTAGGCTAGTCGCCCCTTGGGCATGCGACTAGCTTAGCTAGTCGCCCCCTGCAGGTAGACCGACTCTTTTCGCGCGTTAAACCCTCCAAATCAGATCTGAAACATGTAAAAACACCCAATATCAATCCAAAATCATCAAGCAACTTATCCTAAATGAAAACTCCCAATTTATCATCAATCTAAACCCTAATTGCAAGTATTTCCCAAAATAGCATAATATTATTAAAAAATCACATCGTTGCAAGAAAACTTTACCCTAGGGTGGCAAATAATCGGATTTCATTATACAAACACATTACAATCACCATCTAGTTGTTGCTACATCATTCTAGCATAAACCCTAACAACATTCAATCATCAAATCATCACATAACATCCTAAATCCTTCTAATTCCCTCAAACAGGTCAAAATTCATATTATCAATAAAACACATCAAACAACCCTTATAGTCTGAGATAATCATCCTAACAACTCATTCATATCAGCAAAGCATCAAATCCACAAGAATCCCTATGTTTAGATCATCAAAAACCATTTCAAGCTTGTATTTTTATCAAAAACTCATGTAGATGTTAAGATATAGATTAGAATCTGTTTTTCAAGAGTTTTCAAAGGTTTTCAAGGATAAAAACTTATTAAAATCAGGTCTGGACCTTTGGGGTTCAAAATAATAACTTAACAAGAGTTTAGGATGAATAACACACCTTAGATCTTGCTTAGAAATGATGTTTTAGGCTTGGAAATGGTAGATTCAGGTCAAAAACGGGTTTTAGAGGTTAAGGATAGTGTGAGAGAGGTTTCGAGCAAGCTAGGGTTGCACAAATGATGTTTAGCAAGTCAAATATTGTATTTATAGTTGCTGCTAGTCGCCTAACACTTAGGGGGCGACTAGCTTTGGTAACAGGCGACTAGCTTGCTATCTAACATGCTGATGCACACTACTAGCTAGCTATCTAACATGCTGATGCACACTACAAGCTAGCTATCTAACATGTTGATACACACTACTAGCTAGCCATCTAACATGCTGATACATAATTTTCACGCATACACATATCGGCACGTTATACACTGATCGTAAACATTTATTACCTGATAACTAACATGTTTACATTAATTCACCAATTCCCGAGACTCGAGACTCGCGTGTGTGCGTTTAACCCGGTGATCCTCCGAATCACCAACCCTTTGACACATGGATATAAACCGACTCCCGATGATTCCCCGAATCATTGTAACGACTCCCGATGATTCCCTGAATCATCGTAACGACTCCCGATGATCCTCTGAATAATCAAATCAAATCGACTCAACTAACCCAGTTAAGTATGTTTTATGAATGTTTTGCTAAGGTAGACTTATAAGTTTGATAAAAGTTATTAACTAGCACTACAAGAAATATAGGTCTTTACCCACACATAGCATGTGTGGGAAAAAAAGGCTATAATGTGTTGGACTTTGTATTTACCTATACATAAATTAAGTGTTATAATGTGTAGACTCAGGACTGTGGATATAGATCATTAACCACACATAAAATTATGTGTAGGTATACAACAAGCTATACCTACACATACATATGTTGCTAAAAGTATGTTATATGTGTGGTTAAAACTATAACAACTTGTTAAGATAGATTATGACATGGCATCTGACGTGGAACATGACGTGTCACATGACATGGAAGCTGACGTGGCGCATGACGTGGCATCTGACATGGCGCATGATGTGGCATCTGACGTGGCACATGACGTGGCGTGTGTCGATGTGGCCAATGACATGGCACATGACAAGGCAACCGAATTGCACTATGATTATGACACGTGTCACAAATATATATGTAGTTAAATGTAAAATTATGTGTAGGTAAACACTCACCACTATATATATAATAATATTCAAATATATATATAAACAAAAACAAGTATATAAAGAAATGCGACCAAATTATTATTAATAATAACATCATTGTTCAAAAAACCAAACAAAATACTTAAACAAACAAAAGAAAAATTAGTCATAAGTTAATAACGAGTTATATAAAATTACTAAAAAAACTTCAGTCATCGGTACTTTCATCACTCTCTAGTGTATCACTTTGAGATTGTTTTGATGTGCTTGATGGAGGAGGCATAATATTATTATCAATCAGTGCTTGTTTCATAATTGAACATTTAGTTGTCACTGTTTGAAGTTGATCCAACAGCTCGTCATAAGTAGGACGCTTTGATTTTTAGTACACGCTGTGTTATCAGCTATAACTGGATCGCGTCCCCACCCATGCAGACGATTAGAGCTTCGTCCAAGTACACTCTCAATAATCTTCTTATCGCTCATTGATTCCACTGTATGTTGGTTTCTCAGCTTCATCATTTCATCCTTTTAACGAAAAAAAAGATAAATACTATAAATTTCCAAATAACGAATATTTAGTGGTAGAAATGAATATTTAAACTTAAATATATTGTAGCCGCATCATTAGATATCCAACCTTTTTCCTCATCCCAATGTGTAAGCCGCCAATTCTCAAGTTGACTCGATGAAGATTCAAAATCTAAGCCACGCTCAATGTGATACATGACTGTACTTTTCGATCCATTTTTGCTACCTACTTTTCGTTTTGCACGTGCAATAACTTTCTTTTTTTGCAATTTTCTTCAAGGACATACAACCAACTTTCACATAAAAAAAGATAAAATTCGATAATAAATAATAAGATAATAACAAGAAGATCGATAAACCATTACCAAGTATTTTTCGTCACTCCACATATCACATAGATACTCCCAGTCTTCTTTCTTAACATCAGAAGGAGGTGTGGTCTTTGCCTTTGTAGGGTCAGCTTCTCCTCCAATTTCTTTGAAGTAAGCATGCAACGTAGCTCGGTGACCCCTCCATGCCCTTGACATGTAGCTATCGATAACTTTGCTTACATTCGAATTCCCCACATCAATATCAAAAATTGTCTTCAAGCAACAATTATAATAAACTAGTTAGCTTCTGGCGTAACGGCAAACTATTTTTCCCCATATCAAAAAGGCACACCTAGTTCTTTCATTTTGGCTTCGTTCTGTTTGATTCTTTCTATTCTCGCTTTCTCGTACTCCATTCTCATTACATTTCATTTTTAAGTACAAAATCATATTATATATATATATATATATATATATATATATATATATATATATATATATATATATATATATATACACAGACAAAATCACAATATAACCTACTCAATTTGTAAGAAAACATCAAGAAAAACTACAACATTTCAAATACTAAATATTTTGTATCAGATATCATTGTGGAACTAGAAACCTAATACAATGGTTTGAAGAACCTTAAAATATACTCTTTGGTTTGAAAAAAAAAAAGAAATAGATTGCTATGATTATGCATTTATGATGCCAAAAGACTCGTACTTTGAACTTATACATGGCAAAGCGAGATCGTCACGTTGGAGGGATAATGGGTCAGAACAGGTTCAAGTCAAAACAGGTCGGTTATAAAAATTCTGTTGCGTTACAGAGATGATCATCAAACAATAACTAGCCTGAAAGTAGAGTGTCTGATTTCTACAAGTGATATCAAGTGGGGATGGATCATAAACAAAGCTATCCCAAGTGTCAGGTGTAAGAAAGCTCAAGCCAAAAGAGTTTTTTTTTTTCTTTTTTAAAATCAAGTATTTCTACTCTAGAAAAAGCTTGGTTAGAAAAAAAAAAAAAAAAAAAAAAAAAAAAAAAAAAAAAAACTCGAACTTTAAGTATAGAGAAATAGAAGTTGAAATAAAAAAATTGTTCATGTGTCACTTCTATTGCAAATTGTGTGTTTCCAAACTCGATCTATACAAACCAAACACATATCTATACATGAACATTGTATACAGAGAGAAGACTATAAAAAACCCGAATTCAAAATTTAACGGCATCTTTATTATAAAGTGCCAAAAGCAGACCTCCGTGTTGCAGGGTAAAACTAGATCCCAATATTATTATAAAGTGCCAAAAGCAGGACCATGGAGGCCGCTTGACACGCACAAATTTAGCCCTAAAAACTGATGTAAATATTTGGGGGAAGGAGTTTTATTTTGGGGAGATTTTAGTGGGAAACTAATAAATTGGGAGGATTTAAAATTTTGGTGAAGGTGTTTAGGAGGGAAATAGAGAAATTATAAGAAGTGTTTAGAAATTTTAGACTATGAGGTGTGGGGGTCGGTTTCGGCCCGGCCTCGCCGTCTTGGGCCGGCGTACAACGCCCCGGGTGGTCCTCTATACCCACATCTCATTTTTTTAACCAATTCCTTTCAAGACATAAACGACTTCTCATTACGCAACGAGCACCGGTACTTAAATCTACAAGCGGATTTGATCGAGTATATTTAGGCCAACGGACAAAACTAGTTGTGGATTTGTATTTGTATTTGTTTTCATTTTCGACACTCTTTATTTTTTTTCGTTTTTTTTATTTTAGGCGTATTTTTTTTGTTTGTAACTTTTTTTAATATTATGTGACTAATAGGAGTTTAAGAACCACTCAAGGAAGCCCACTCCACACCCTTGGGTAGTCCTCATCTTGTCATCTTTTGAGGGAGACCCATTTTTTTTGCTGACGTAGGGGGTAGCCGAGTTTACCGAGTGTCACATCATCCCCCTATTGAAAGAATTTTCGTCTCGAAAATTGTTCAAAGTCGAAGAGAAAGAAAAAAAATTCCAGTTGTTACTCATTCCCCTGTTGAAAAGAATTTTGTCCCGAAATTCAGTATAAGGTTATATTAGAAACCCTTGTTATAGTGAAAACTCTGGAACTCTAACTTCTCGAGCTTTAAGCATTTTGAGCCAAAAAATGCTTAAAATCATGTATATTACATACCTTAAAATTTTCATATAAAAAAAAGTCGGGAAGTTAGAGTTTCCAGAGTTTACCATATAACAAGGGTTTCCAATATAACATTATACTATATATATATATATATATATATATATATATATATATATATATATATGGTAGGGTTCCTGTAGGAAAATGGTTTTGTGTAGGAAGTGTAGGAAGTGTTTTCAACCATTAGATTTAAAAATGGATGGTGAAGATTAAAAGATGGGATGTGTTTAAAATCTAATTAATATATTATAGAAATTAAGGGTAAGATCGTTAATATGTGTTTTAATTGAGGGTATCAAAGTCATTTGTATCAAAGTGTTTTGGAAACTGTTTTAATGCTCCTACATTAATGGCTCTCTCTCTCTCATCTAAATATAATTATAGATAATTAATATTCATGGCTCTCTCTCTCCTACTTTCAAACTCAATTCATCTTCCAAAAGAAAACGCAACAACACCCACAATATCTTTTGCGTCGATTTGTATTCATCTTCTATAGTCAGCTTTAATCCAACTTCTGCACGTGTTTTAAACCTCCTACTAGCAGTGTTATAAAATACTACTGATTCACATATGTTTAAAAACACTACTGATACACATCTTTTTACAAACACTACTGATTTACGTCTGTTTAAAAATACTACTGCTTAGCATTTGTTTAAAAACATAACTGATTAACATATGTTAAAAAAACATTCATGTTGTTACCCTTTTATGAAAATGCTTGTTATTTTATATAAAACACTACTTATTCGTATATGTTAATAAACACTACTAATTCGCGTATGTTTAAAAACACCATTGACTCGTGGATTTTAATAATTTGTTAATGATTATATGGAATGGAAATAGAAAAAAAATGTGTGAATTTACCAAAAACAATGAATATTGAGTTATTTAGAGTTAAAGATCTTCATAATTCGTGAGATACTTATGATAAAAAGTGTGATTAGAATATTTAAAAAAAAGGTATATAAAGTCTATATTGCCCCTAATCTAAAAATTTAATCCAAGGACTATAACTCTTTCCTACAATTCTTACACAAACTAATTTTTCTACAGGATTTTCTACATATATATATATATATAGGAAAAAGATCAAATAGGAACCAATACCCTAGTTAGGAACTTAGGAACCAATCTGAGCCATTCATCTTTGATCTTGATCTAGGGGTAGTTATGTAATTAAACAATTAAATATTATCTTTTAATTTAATTAAAATTGTTATATATGGCAGTTATTTGACTTCATGATATATATATATATATGGAGAGAGAGAGAGAAAGAGATGAGGGCAGAGCTCGGTGGACAGCAGCGGAGTATGGTGGTTTACGGCGGAGCTCCGGCGGGCCATCCTCAAACCCATCAACTACCACCCCCCTTTTACAGCGATTACACCCCAACCCCCTGTTATACACCCAGACTGATTCGAAAGAGGGAAAGAAACCTATATAAGCAAAGAGAAAGAATAACTTCCTTTGCATCCGCAACCTCAGCTTTCTCCACTGGTTCTTCCTTTTTCCAGAGGCGAACACTTACAGAACGACGTCGTCGTCGTCCGTACGGTTCTCAATCGATAACCGTCCGATCTCTCCGAGCAGATCGATATCCTCTCCGTTAAGGATTAATAACAATCAAGCGGTTAAGAAGACGTGTATGTGTTCACCTATCTGACGGCGACTCTGGTAATTTGTGTTTGTTTGTTTTGAGGTTTTGTTTAAGTAGATGATGATAAAAAAACTGATATACACCAATGTATATTTTGTGTTGGTGATGATGAATGAAAAAACAAATATACACCAATGTATATCTGTGTTGATGATGTTGAATGAAAACAAAAAAAGTGATATACATCAATGTATAACTGATGTACATCGTTGTATATATGTGTTGATGATGATGATGAATGAACAAAAAAAACTGATATACACCAATGTACACTTCAAAAACGAATATACACCAATGTATATCTGTGTACATCAATGTATATCTGTGTTAATGATGAATGAAAAAACGAATATACACCAATGTATATCTGTGTTGATGATGTTGAATGAAAAGAAAAAAAAGTGATATACATCAATGTATAACTGATGTACACCGTTGTATATATGTGTTGATAATGATGATGAATGAACAAAAAAAAACTGATATACACCAATGTACACTATTGTATATATACCAAGATATAATATTAATATTATATATTTAATAAATACGTTTGGGTACACCATAAACACTAACTTGATGTTTCCAAATATAAAGGAGTTTTTTATTAATTACCTAATAACTATGATATTGAACAAAACACATTAATACCCCTTTATTAAAATAACAATTAATTAAAGTTTTACTTATTTACAATCATGCCATTGAAGATGGATGGCTCAGATTGGTTCCTATAGTTCCTACTTAAGGGTTGGTTCCTATTTGAACCCTACCCTATATATATATATATATAGGGTAGGGATCCAGAGAAAACCCTTGTTATAGTGAAAACTTTGGAAACTCTGACTTCCCGAGCTTTTTAGGGCCTGGAAATTTTAGGGCATGTAATATACATGATTTTAAGCTCGGGAAGTTAGAGTTTCCAGAATTTTCACTATAACAAGGGTTTCCAATATATCCTTATACTATATATATATATATATATCTATATATATATATATAGGGAAAGTATAAATTGAAAACCCACTCGAGTTAAGAAAACTCTGAAAACCCGTTAAAAAACCATCTAAAAAAGTTTTTTTTTTTTTGAAAAAAATACACAAGGTAACATACATGTTTTTAAGCGTTTTGGGCCAAAAAAAATAAAAAAAGCGCCGAACGAATATTTTTAAAAAAAATAAACAACGCAAACTTTGTAACAGCGATGTTAACATATGTTAAAAAGCAGAAACATATGTTAACAGCGCTGTAACATATGTTAAAAAGCAGAAAACATATGTTAACAACGCTGTTACAAAGTTTGTGTTGTTTATTTTTTTAAAAAATATTCGTTCGGCGCTTTTTTTATTTTTTTTGGCCCAAAACGCTTAAAAACATGTATGTTACCTTGTATATTTTTTTCAAAAAAAAAAAAAAAAACTTTTTTAGATAGTTTTTTGACGGGTTTTCAGAGTTTTCTTTATATATATATATACCATACCATACTTAAAGCTAGAGCAATGTTACTTTAATATTTGTAAGAAGAACAAAAGTCAAGGAAAGAGGGGGATGTAATCACCTGGAAAGAAATACGTCTTCAACTGCAGCAAATCTAGTGCTTTTTAACATTAATTATTTAATATCTTTCAATTAATTAATTACATTTCTTGACCAACATATTAGTGGTTAAGTTCTTCTAAATTAAATATTCTTTTGCGTTATCTTGGATATATTCCCTCACAATGCTATAATCAAGTCAAATGTGGTTTTAAAGTCTTTATTATCATTAATGGTTTTTAATATAAACACATATAACTAATTTTTAGATATATATTTTTTAAGGTTAACTTCATTAAAAACAAGGTGCGTCCTCAAAACAAGACCTTTCTAAAAGGCTAATTACATCATATACAAGGGAACAAAACCCACTTCATCCAAATAACATTCTTAACATTAGTCCGATTCTTAAGGAAAAGAAAAGCCAGTGACTTAAATAGTAGCCACTAAATCCATGATCTTCGCCTCTTTTCTTGAAAACATCTTGCGTTTTATCACCTTCCAAATAGCCCACAAATTGATCATCTCAATACCATTTATCACTCGCTATATATATACACAAAAATGGCAAAACGTAGCTTTACATTATTTTTAAGACTTAAAATAATATAACTTTTTAAAACATATTAATAGTTAACTTTAAACCAATAATCCTCGTAATGTTTAAACGAACATGATTTTTTGACACATTAATAACGGTTTTAAAAGTTACAATCTTGGTTTTAAAAAGCGTGAAGCGCACAAAAGCGACGAGGTCTAAAACCGAGGCGCAAAGCGCAAAGCGCAAAAGCGGTGGGCTTTTCGTAAGCGAGGCGCAAGACAATTATATAATTTTTTTTATATATGCTATAGGTTTTTAGCATTATTTACTCAAAATATAGATACAAATAAGGTATATATATGATTTATCTAAAATGTACAACCTTTTTAGCTACATGTATAACAATTTTAAGCACAAAAACTTCATGTGTACAAAAAGCGCGCTTTTCTCGCTTTTTTATCTTGCGCTTTTTGCGCTTTTCGTGCGCTTTTTGCGCTTTTCTTGCGCTTTTCGTACACTGCTCGCCTAGGGTTACATAAGGCGCACAAATTTGCGCCTAGGTGCGCTTTGCGCTTAAGCGCGCCTCAAGCGCGCTTTTTAAAACATAGGTTACAATAAAAAGACATTTTGTTTTTATAAATAAGTAAAAAAATTAAAAAAAAAATATCAATGTCCTATGTGATAACTAGTGTCTAAATGTTCTCCGATGTATTAATGCAATTGATCCATGTGGATACTAACTTGTATTTTATTTGTCCAATTTGGATTAACAGCTAATTTGCATACAGGTTTATCGACTTGGTAGCTACTATATGGCTTTCCATCTGATGACTCGGGTTCGTAAAATTAAACCTTGGACCTCCCTTCTAGAGGCATGTGCATCTACTAAGTGGGCTAGTCCATGTTAGGTTTCCATATTTATGAGTTTCTAAGTTCCATACACCAAATTTAGTGGGATGATTAATATATTATTTTATACTTTTTGGAATTTCCGTTGTATAGTATAATATAAATAAGTAATCCTTTAAAATAAGAAATGGGAGCAAAGGGTCTTCATGGAGATCTAGGCATATCTTCTTGGACCAAACAAACAACACTAAATAATACTCCAAAAGCATATATTAAGGTGGATCAAAGTCATGACTTTACTAATATATTAATTATAAACATGCGAGCTAAAATTTGAGAAATGTAAAATATGGGACCTACAAAGTTGTTTTGAAATTATTTTAACACACGTCTCTCTTTTTCTCTCTCTATATGGATATGGATCCTATAGGTTTTTAAAGAAGTGTAAGAATGATTAAAAATTAATATGTATAGATTATTTTTAGACTTAATCATAATATTTTGATTTGTTTTGCTTATAAAAATACAAAACATAACAATTAAAATATGAAAACAATGTATTAAGCAAACTTAAAACATCATGCCAAAAACATTAAGCAGTGTGTTTTAAGTGTTGAGTAGTGTGTTTTAAATTAATGAGTATAATATATTGCATTGTGTTTTAAATTATTGTGTCTAGTGTTTTTCAAGCCTAAACAACCTAAAACATCATTCTAAAATCCAAAACATGATGGATACATTTCAATTCTTAATCATTCTTACCCTACTCATGAAAATCCATTTTTCTACAGGATCCTTTATATTATATTATATTATATTATATATATATATATATATATATATATATATATATAGTGTAAGTATATAGAGAAAACCTATTTTAGAGTGAAAACTGTGGAAACTCTAACTTCCCGATGTTTTTTTTTTATGAAAATTTTAGGGCATGTAATATACATGATTCTAAGCATTTTGAGCCAAAAAAAACCAAAAAAGCGCCGAGCGGTTTTTTTTTAAAAAAAAAAAAAAAACCGTTTCTGGGTAACACATGTTACAGAAATAACATGTGTAATTTTCGTGTAACATGTGTTACCCGAAAACTTTATTTTTTTTAAAAAAAAAAAACCGCTCGGCGCTTTTTTGTTTTTTTTGGCTCAAAATGCTTAGAATTATGTATACTACATGCCCTAAAATTTTCAGGCCCTAAAAAGTTTGGGAAGTTAGAGTTTCCACGGTTTTCACTCTAAGAGTGGGTTTTCATAATATCCTTCCCCTATATATATATATATATATATATATATATATATATAGGTAAAGTATAGAAAACCTTTAAACACACATGTAAAAAACATTATTATTTTTTTTTTGAAAAAAAAAATAACCAATGTAAAATGTATGTTTTTAAGCATTTTGCGCCCAAAAAAATAATAAAAAAGCGCTGCCGGGATTTTTTTTAATAAATAAACAAAGTTGTTGAAAACATATGTTTACAACAAGTATATAGCTGAAAACATATGTAAGCAGCGCAACTTTGTTTATTTTTTAAAAAATCCCATCGGTGCTTTTTTTTATTTTTTTTCCCAAAATGCTTCAAAACATGTATTTTACTTTGGTTATTTTTTTTTTCAAAAAAAAATGTTTTTTACATGGGTTTTCAAAGATTTTCTCAATTCAAGTGGGTTTTCATTTTATCCCTCCTATATATATATATATATATATATAGAGGAAGGATAAATTGAAAACTCCCTTAAGTTGAGAAAACTTAGAAAACCTATGTAATTGTTTTTTGAAAAAAAAAACAAAGTAACATACATGATTTTAAGCATTTTGAAAAAAGCGCCGATGTGATATTTTTTAAAAAAATAAACAAAGTTTGCGTTGTTAACATATGTTTTCAGCTTTTAACATATATAACAGAGCTGTTAACATATGTTTTCAGCTTTTTAACATATGTAACAGCGCAAACTTTGTTTATTTTTTTTAAAAAGTATCCCAGCGGCGCTTTTTAATTTTTTTTGGCCCCAAAAAAATATATGGTTTTTACATCAGTTTTTTAAGTTTTCTCAATTCAATTAGGTTTTCAATTTATACAATCTTTTTTGTATTTTAATTTCTTGTTTTATTCTATTCTCCATGGTAGAAAAACCAATAATATTGGTAGGCTAATCCCCCTCCCACCACCATTAAGGTCAATTCCCACTTGTTAAAAAAAGAAGTATAATTTTTTTGATTGCTTTAATGGAAAAATTCGTAAGTAGGTATGGTGTCATCATAGGCATATTTTATACCTAACAAGTGGGATCAAATAATAATCTGTTTTAGTTTTTTATTGTTTCATATAAACTAAACAATCTATATTATGTTCCAATCTTCTTGTTGTATGTATTTTGTAATAAGTTATCAAGATAATTATGCGTTTATTAACTTAAATAGTGGATTCGTTCCGGGACAGGCGGTTTTGAAGGCGAAAGCTAGGAAGGTTGCTAAGCACGAGGCAGCATGTCTAGAGAATCAGCATGTGTTCATTCCGTTTGCCTTCGATACTTTTGGATCCTTAGCCCCTGAGGCAGTTCGCTTTTTGAAGCGGGTGCAGAAGGTGGTTCACAGTGACTCGCAAAGCCCGAGGAACCAAGGGTTTGTATTTAGTAGAATAGGTTTTGCGATTCAAAAAGGCATAGCGGCGCAGCTTGTTGCTCGCTTACCTATTATCCAGATGTAACTTGGTTTTTATCGTGAAATTAATGAACTTAAAGTTAAGAATATCATGATAAAAACAGGTTACTTTGGATGTATTTGTTTGAACTTAATAGTTGTTCTTGTATTAAAATAAACATAAAATTGCAAGTGATAATATTTAACGGTGTAAGAGGATTCATAATAGTTTTTTATCTGCATATTACACTAAAAATCACTGTATTTCTCTCTCATTTTCAATTAAATAAGATTTTTTATACATTTATTATTATATTGTCTATCTCCGCACCTAACAACCACTATCAAAAAATATTAAAATATAAATATAGGAAAATTGTATTCCTCAAATATACTGATAACCGGTAGATTTCGCATCTTCTTCACTCACAACCCCTTCATAAAATATGATAGATTCACCCACAAAAGCCATTGGGGGTGGTGGCCCAATGGTAGAAGCAAAGCTTCTAGGAACACCTAAGGGGAAGGTCATGGGTTCAAGTCCCACAAGGAGTGAAATTTGCCGTTCAAAAAAAAAAAGATTCACCCACAAAAATATGGGTAATGTAAGCATTCACATGTGAATGCTCAAAATCAGGCTTTCTCATCTACATCCAACAAATTACATTAAAAATCATTATATTTTTTCTCTCTTTTTTAATAAATAATATTTTTATATCTTAATTATCATTATTTTTTTTACTCCTTACGTCATTGTTGGGTTGGATGGTTAGACGTTGTTTGATTGGATTTCTACTTTTAATCAATTTAATTTACCTCATTGTTTCTGCTAAAAAAACAAAACCTCATTGTTGTTCCTTAACAGACAATTAAAATGAAAAAAAAAAAAAAAAAAAGTAAAAGTACAACATAGCCCCCGACTTCATTATCAGTCATCATGTATTACTTTTTTCTTATCGTTCCATTAATTTTTCAAAGGCAAACCCATCTGAAACTCTTTTTTTTTTTTTAACGGCCAACGAATCAATTCCGAGCACTCTCGGACACTCTTTTGGCGAATCAGGTACTCAAGAGTACCCGGGCCACCAATTGTCACACCCTCAAATTCAACGTGCGGGGTTTTACCGCGAGGCGCGTGACAAACCAGGATCCAAGTCAACGGTCACAATAAACGACACTATATGATACGTAAAAATGACACAAACAAACCAACAAGTTTTCATAAATAATCCATCGCTGCGAAAACGTAAAACTTTAATACAACCCAAAATGCAAAAGTACGTAAGTCTGAAAAGCTAAGTAAGATGCATATGATTCCTAGACGCCATGAGACTCCGTGTGCCTATGATAAGCTGCTGTGACATCCGTCACTTTTTCATCATATATATATATATATATACATATTTTTATAATAATAATAATAAAAATAATAATAATAATAATAATGATAATAAAAATAATAAAGTTAGTTATTATATCTTACCACTTCTAAACCATCATCCTAACCCATTAACCAAACCATAACCAAACCCCTTCCTTATTTTCGGCCCAAAGATCTGAAGCCCAGACTGCAGCCCATCAAGGGGCCGACCCAAGCCCACTCTTTCCTTTCCCCTTAAACTGTTAAAAAAAAAGGATGCCCCTAGGAATCGAACCCGGGCCAACCTCTAAAACACACACACGCCTTAACCACTCGAGCTACAGCACATACTTGTTCTAATTCCAAACGAAATTGTATAAAAGCCATCTAGCCGATCCAACTTCTTCTTCTTCCTTGTGCTGTTGCTGTTCGCGCATGAAAAAAAAAAAAAAAAGAAAAAAAAAAAGAAAAGTCAACAAGCTGTAAACATGGAATCACCATTTAAATGCCTTCTTTTGACCAAAATTCAAACTCGCGTCAATCCTTGTGCCTAATTATCGCAATTAACAAAGCTCCAATCCTAATCTAGTCAATTTCACGCGTATGAATCATTAATGGGTCAAAAACTTCTAAATACATAATCACGAGTTGTTAGTATAAATTGGTACCTCCTACACAAGCTAGAATCGCCGAAAACCTCTTTCCCTATCCCTAATTTCTGTAAAAATTCATCATACGAAGCTTCTTGTTCATGGTTGACTTTTCGGTTGACTAAGCATAAACACACGACATCGTTCTTGTAAGTTAAATATTTCTGGTGGGTTTTAATGTCCGGCATCTCGTGAACAATAGCCCCAATGATTCAGGGGCTATTGAACACGAATTGGTTGGATTAGATGATTAGGGCACGAATTGGGGAAGAACACTTGAAGCAATTAGCATATTTAATTATTTTGAAACGAAAACTACCACCAACTGATCACCCAGATCAGTTGGTAACACCATGGTTGGCTAAATCAGTGAACCGGGTTTGTACCCAGGTTCGAGCCCCACAACCCACAACATTTTCTTTCCTTTCTTATATATATATATATATATATATATATATATATATATTTAACATATTAGTTTTTTTTAAAAATAGTTTTTAAATACTAAAAGTGCTTATTAAATTCTACAAAAATTACTGTATGATCTTCTAATGATAAAGTTCATCATCCAATTTTTAGTTTTTCAAAAATAAATTATTTAATATATATTATTAATAATACAAGTTTATTCATTTTTATTTATAAAATTCAATAAAAATATCTAAACAATTTTATTAAATCTCACAAAAATTATCCTAAACTTGTATATTCTTAAACATTTCAGAAATTATTTTTATTTCAGAAAAAACCGTTTATTTTATATTTTTAATTAATTTTTGTTAGTTTTAATCATAAATAATTCATAATAAATTCATTTTTCAATATTTTTGTACCAAAATTTTACATAAATTATTTCTATTCATTTGGAACAGAAATACAATTTTTAATTCAAGAATTCTTTAATTTTAATATTTTTAGATATTAAAGTCATATTTTGGTGATTTGAAATAAATAGATTAAATATTCTATTTTCAAGAAAATAATTTTATAAAAATTATTTTCATACTAAAGACTTTGTTTTGCGACCATCTTTAACTTAAAATTTACAAAAAGACTTTTATTCATTTATTTATTAAAATTCTTATATTTAATAAACAATTTGTTTATAAATCAAATAAACGTTTATCCCCAATTCGAGGCCCTAGAAAAATATTTATAGACTAGATAGACTTAGACTTATTTGTTACATTATACATAGGGTGATACTTGGCAACGTTGGATACACTTATTCAATTACACGAGACTTAACACCTTGCTAAGGTGAGTATTACTTATCCCCTTTTTCCGTTTTTACAACTTTTGGGGTGATTCATGCACAAGTATACAAAAGTTTCATATTCATTTACACATACATTTTTATTCATTTACAATTCATATACGTGTCTTGATTATCTTTGTGCTTATGCTTGAACATGAACGTAGCTTACATACAAAATCATACATACAGACATAACTTTGTGTTATGGTGCTCTTTACATACAGACATAACTTTATGTTATGGTGCTCTTTACATACAGACATAACTTTGTGTTATGGTGCTCTTTACATACAGACATAACTTATGTTATGGTGCTCATTACATACAGACATAACTTGGTGTTATGGTGCTCATTATCAAATTCATTGTACAACTCTACATGTGATCTTTGTCTTGTTTGGTTACTTGCGTGTTTACATAATGCCTTGGTGATGCTAGACACATGAATTGTACTACCTTTTCAAACTTATACTATATGTACAAAACTAAGTAGTACTCACCAACATCATATGTTGACAAAATTATTTTCGTGCATGTTTCAGGATAAGCTGCTCGACGCTTCACATAGGACTTTGGACTTAGACTAAATCAATCAATTATCTTTATTTTTGTTGTATTGTACTTCATTTCACATGTTGTAAAACAATACTCAATAATCATATATTTACATTTTAGTACCATGAGCTTTTGAACAATCGTCACTACGTGGCACCTCGATGATTCCGCCATCGGTTGCGGTGTTACAGCTGCTACCTCAACGACCTGAGACAAATGTGCTAAAAACATCAGCAAATAATGCCAGTGAGTTCACAGGTTTTATGTTAAACGTTTAAGTAATAAAAGCCATCATGTTATCACTATGTTAGAAATGATAGCGTTAGCTAGACGCATGAGTAATACTACTACGACCGGAAACCATTACAGACAACGATATATGATTTTTGTCTGAAACGATTATGCACTACCATTCCCCGGTAGCGTTATGACCGAGACAATATGCACCCGCCCGGCTCCCAGCCGATGGGTGGGGTCTGTCAGTCCCAATAGATCTATCCACATTTCCCCCGTTGTGCCCCGCACATTCATGGTTTCCCCGGGACTTTACGTATCGTATAGTATGTAAATGAATTAACACTAGTATAACATGATAATTTATGAAATAAGTATAAAGCATGTGTCTCCCCCCGAAATGTAAAAACGTAAAGTGGGGCCGTGAAACTCACCTGATGCTGCTCCTCACACTAAGATAAGTAAACCTGCTCAATAGACGGCACCAAATACCGGTGACCTATCATGACGACCGTATAAGGTGTTAGACTAACAACCCGTCGGTTGATTAGTCCCTAGCAGTCCAGACCATAACCGTGTACATATGAAATGATGTTTAAACGTTTAACCGACCACACCAGACAAGACCCGACATCCCATTGGTGACCTGACATCCCACGTGTTAGCCACATACAAGATATCATGCAACTTATGCAATTAAACACTTAGCACGCGCAAACATTCACCCTATCTAGCATAACGCCCAATTAACGCATAAACAAGTCCTAACACGTGTTACTAAGTCATTAGACATGTTACGGGGTTCCTAACATGTTCCAAGGTGTCAATTCATGTTTCGGGATGTTAAAATATACATATGGCAGCATTACACGTGATTTGGAATCAAACATATGATTAGGAAAAGTCAACTGGTGATTAGGAGAGTCAAACTAGTGAATAGAATTGTAATCACTAGTAAAATGGGGAATAGAATTGTAATCACTAGTAAAAATGGGGAATAGGATTGTAATCACTAGTAAAGTGGGGAATAGGACTCCTATTCACTAGTAAAGTGGGGAATAGGGCTCCTATTCGCTAGTAAAGTGGCGAATAGGGCTCCTATTCGCTAGTACTGCACTGTTCCGTCCTTTTTGTGCATTTAACCCTCCAAATCAGATCTGAAACATGTGTAAACACCCAATACCCAACCCAAAACATTAACCCAACTATTTCAACCAAAAACCCCTAATTTATCATCACCCTAGCCATCCCGAATGCATGCGGTTTCCCAAAATAGCATAACTTGCATGTAAGCATAACATCAACATGTAAAACTTACCCTAAATAGCAAATACTCAGATTTCATCACATAATGACGTTATCCGACATTATCCTACTGTTCTAGCATCATCCTAGAGTAAACCCTAACATCAAACAATCAACAAAACACAACATATCATCATCAATCCTTCATAATCATTCAAACGGGTCAAAACGCCTAATATCAAGAATACACATCTATGGACCTTCAAACTCCTAGGTTAACATCATATTACCTCATTTAGATCAGAAACACAGTAATAATACAAGAACAATCATGTTTAAGCGATAAAAATCCTATCTTGCATGAATACATCACATATAACAAGTATAGAGGTTTGGGTTTGTTTTGAAACCGATTTTAATAAGTTTTCAAAGACACAAATGTTTATAAATCAGGTCTGGACCTTTAGGGATCAAAACAATATCATTATAAAGGTTTGGGATGAAGAACACACCTTGAAATCGTGAGATTATGGGGTGTAAGGCTTGGAAATATGATTTCTTGCTCAAAAACATGTTGCAGAGGTTGGATAAGGTGTGGGGTGGCTTTGGGATGTATTAGGGTTTCACAAATGATGTTTTGAAACATAAGGGTGGTATTTATAGGCGTTTTTAGTCGTCACCTGCAGTTCAGGCGAGTACTGTAACACCCCAACCAATGGCGGAAACATCGGGATGTCACGTATTGATGATTGTTTCAGTAGCACATGGTATAAATTGAAATTTTAAATAATTTATTCATAACATAAATATCCAAAATGAAATGATGTCTAGAAATCCAAATACATGATAACAAATAAAGCAACAACTTCAAATAACTTCAAACAAAAACTTCATTATAAATCCTCATGCATACTCAAGCCTCAGCTTCATTGTTACCTGAAACATGTTAATTTTGAAAATATTTTTGGGTCAACAAAAGTTGGTGAAAATACATAGGTTTTTGAATATAATTGTTAACAATAGTTTGTACAACAATCACAGTTGTATGATGATAGAGTATGAGACCGACATGTAACAATGCGTCTTTGTACAATCAAACCTTGTGTCGACTGAGGACTAACTCGCAAGTTAGTTAAATGTTGTTACTGTTATCGATCATCCCTGAATTTATGCGGGGGGGGGGGGGGGGGATGGGTTTGTCAGACCTATATCGCTATAATCTAAACAGGCGGCTTGATCATTGTTAATGATTGTACTGTGTCTTTTTGTTACAGTCAAATGATAGAATGATAGTGTAATTGCATCACAAGTAAGCATGAGTAAATGATAGTATAAAATGTTTAAACATGTTTCACCCCAAAAATGTAAAAGAGAAAAGGGGCTATGTAAACTCACCATAGCAAAATGTTATGTCTCGTGAATATAGAATATGTGTTGCCCAACGATGCCAAGTATTACCCTATAATTAAGGTAATAAATATGTCTAAGTCTTTCTAGTCTACAAATATATATACTAGGGTTTCGAATTGGGGATAAGTGTTCGTTTGATTAACAAATAAAATGTTTAATAATTAAGAGAAATTCGATAAATAAATAAACAAAAGTCTTTTTGTAAATTTTAAATTAAAGATGGTCACAATATCAAGTTTTAAGTATGGAAATATTTTTTATAAAATTATTTTCTTAAAAATAGAATATTTAGTCTATTTATTTCAAATTGTCAAAATATAACTTTAATATTTAAAAATATTAAAATTAAAGAATTTTTAATTTAAAAATTGTATTTCTGTTCCAAATGGATAGAAATAAATTATATAAAATTTTGGTGCAAAAATATTGAAAAATGGATTTATTATGATTTATTTATGATTAAAATTACAAAAATTGATTAAAAATATTAAATAAATGATTTTTCAGAAATAAAAATCATCTCAGAAAAGTTTATTGTTATAAAAACTCAGAATAATTTTTGTGGAAATTTATGTAATTGTTTTGATATTTTTATAGAATTTTAGAAATAAAATAGAATAAACTTGAATTATTTATTATTTATATTAAATAAATAATTTTTGGAAAACTAAAAATTGTATGTTAAACTTTTCCACTAGAATAACATAAAATAATTTTTGTAGAATTTATAAAAGAGTTTTAGTATTTTAAAATGAATTTTTAAAAATACAAGGGAATATATATATAAAAAAATGTTTGTTGATGCCATGGATCGAACCCGGGCCCTTGGCCGGTTCGTGCTTTTTAAATCACAAGCCCAGATTAACTGGTCTGGACCCTGAGAACACAATCTTTTGGTTTCAATTATATGTATATGCTTCTTGAAATAAACCATAATTATAAGAAATAAAAAGAATGCTTGTGCTTAGATTCGAACCCAAGCGGCTTGATTGAATAACAGACAACATAACCATCTGATCTAGATCAGATGGTTGCTTGGATTTGTATCTGAAATGTTTTTATACATACGTAAACAGTTATCATCTTCCCCAATAATATCCTAGAACCCTAGCTTTTTAATCGACCCAACAATCAAATGATAATCGAATCTGATAAGGGGCTTTTGTTCGGCCTAACAAACTACAACATAGGCACACAAAAAAAATCAACTTACAAGTGTATGCACGATTCGATTGAATAGGTCAAAGAAAATTCAACAAGCCTTGATTTGAGAAGGTGAAGTAGGATTAGAATGCATTGTGTATGTGTGGTGCTTGCTCGGCAGCGTTACATTGTCTGGAAAGGTTTAAATTATACATAAATCAATTAGAGGAAAGTTTTTAGTCTTTGACCAAAGCTTGGTCAAAATTCGTTCAATTATGGTAAATTGCCGAGCTGTTACGCGTAATAATTAATGGGTTTGAAGCGTCTCTAACTGTCAATCAGATCTGTGCCCTTTAATTTGATAATGGTTTCCATAATAAGCTAAATTTCGCGGTCAAAATCAAACTTTTGGGTGGTCAAAGGTTGTGCTTGGTGGTCGAGTTTTTTGCAGAGAACACAAAGTTCAATTGGGCCTTTTTTTTACTCAGATGGGCCGGGTATAGGGCTAGTGGGCTGGGCTCAGGTTTTGGGTTTTAGGGTGGGCTCCTACATGTTAATAGTTTGGTTTAGAAAAAAATGACAATATACTAGATGAAAAATCTAATTATTATTATTATTTTTTTTATTATGTTTATTATTATTATTATATATATACATTTATATATATATATATATATATATATATATATATATATTTAAGTTGTGAGTTGGGAAAAAAAAGACTTGGGCACATTTGTATAAAATAAGGGTTTTTATGTATTAAAATTTGGGGAAAATTTTGCGATGTTACAGTCTCCCCTACTTTTGGAAACTTCTTCCCGAAGTTTATTGAAAACACAGGGTTGAAGGTGATTGGGTAGAAATTAGGACAAGTGTTGTCTGGAAGTTCTTTTATAGGATAGTGGTTGCGAATAATTTGGATAAGAGGTCGGGTATGCGTGAGCTTTAGGTTTGTCTGAAATCGTAAGGAGAATAAGAATTTTAAATTTTAGGAGTCCTAAAGGAATGAGTTGATGGACTATTGAAAGACTAAATGAACTACCAGGTAACTAAAGTTTATAATTTGTCAACTACCAAAAACCTTGATAGAATTTCACACTACCTTAACGTACCTGTAAATTCATGATTACGTTCTGGACCGTAATCACCAATTTACCTTACATTAGGGTTTTGTGTCCTTCTATGACTCTACTGATTGTTGAGCAGGTCCGATAGCCTCCACCAGTCGTGGAGCAGGTTGTAGGGCCTCTCCCGACTGTTGAAAAGGCATAATGACCTCTACCAATCGTTGAGTAGGTTCGATAGCTTCCACCAGTCGTGGAGCAGGTTGTAGGGCCTCTCCCGACTGTTGAAAAGGCATGATGACCTCTATTAAGTGCAACATTTATTATACACATAGATTGCAAATTGATAACATGTTTATGCAAGCAGGTTTATAACAAGCACAGTATATTAAACAAGCATACATTCAAGTGTTATGATTATACCATGTAAACAACTCTCAGACAAAAATTTCAATACTAGAATTTATTACTCGAATCAAATAGCGTCAATAAAAAGCATCCAATAGCCAAATGGTGGGACTTGTTGTTAAGTAGCTGGAGGGTCTTGATCTCTGTTTAGTTTAGGGCATCGGTTACGAAAGTGATTTGGGTCTCCACATTCATAGCACTGACCATAGTTGTATCGATTAGGATTAGCAGCCTGAGCAGGGTTGGTGGGTTGGTTGACATTAGGATTTGGGGTTTCGCGACATGTGTTGATGTTAGGACAAAGAGGATTGGTGAAACCACTTTTGGAAACCTTAGTCTAATTCACTTCTGTCATTTTGGCTAAGTATAGAAGTACTGAAGAGAAGACAAGAAACTGCTGAAGAGAAGATATGAGAAGTGCTGAAGAAGAAACTTCATCAGAAGTTCTGAAGTCCAAACCAGACAAGTTCACTTCAGAAGTACTGAAGACAAACTACTCATCAGTAGTTTGTCATTCATCAGCACTTAGCATCAGATATTTTCCACCGCCTTTTGTATCAGTAGTTTATTGTTTACTATTACTTTTAGCTGTATTTGTTAGTTTCAATGTTTGGCCCGCTTACGGCTGTGCGCATATAATGTATATATGTGTAGCCCTCGGGGGCAAAAGTAAAGTTGCACTAATTTTAACGTTATTTTACTAATTTCGTGAAAATAACGTTAAAAATGACAGACAGTTAATCATGCATCAGGTGGTGGCGTTGATAGCCAAAAGACAAGGGGGTACATGCACCAGTCGGGTTTGTCCCGATTGCTAAGTGTTATGTGCCTTATGTCTAAGGCTTGATACGAAACCACTATTGAGCCGGGGGTCTCACTGGAAGCAGCCTCTCTATTCCCACGGGGTAGAGGTAAGGCTGTCTACATCTTACCCTCCTCAGACCCTACCTTAGCTTTTGCTATTGGTGGGATTAACTGAGTATGATGATGATGATGTTAGTTTCAATGTTGCAACTTGTGCAACTTGTTTCTGATGTTTCTGTACTTGCTTTATTGGCAAGATACATGTATGTAAACGTCTATAAATAGGAGGCTTCAACCTTCTATTTTAGACATTGATTTTAATAGAAAAATCCTTCAAACACTTTCACTGTTCTATTCCATTTCAGTATTTATTGTGAATCTGTCTAAGTATCTAATTCTCATTTACTGCTTAGATTCATAATAAATACTTGTCATTATTAGTTTCAATCATCTAGGGGGAGTAATAACTCTTCCTAAGTATAAAAAGTGTTGCTTTAACTTATACATTCCGCTGTGCTTATAATCTGATATACAAGAGCTTGCTAAACACTTAAGTGTCAAAGATAGCAAGTTCTTACTTAAACAAAAGAGCAAACTGATCCAACAATTGGTATCAGAGCATTGGTTTATCTGATCACATATCAATCTAACAAATTGAGAATCAGACACAAAGCTCTTATTGATACTCAATAAAAAGATCAAAAGTTCACTTTTTATCAACATCCATCACTTAAAAGAGTCATCTGACAAATCAATACTCTTTAAAATGGATCCACATAATACTGGTTCTGCTACTAAACCTGCCATGCTTGTAAGAAACGAATACAACATATGGCAAAAGAGAATGGCACATACCTTGTCACAAACCAACACAGGTTGTTGGAGATCTGTGATATATGGTCCTCACAAACCAGTAAATGTCAATCTTGAAACTAATGTTGAGGTCCCTAAGGACCCAAAAGAATATACAGATGATGATTTCCTAAAACTTGAGCTAGATGCAAAAGCATTCTCTATGTTGGCAATGGCTCTACCAAATGAGATATACTCTGGCCTTTTACATTGTGAAAGTGCCAAAGAACTCTGGGATTGTCTTAAAGAACAGTTTGGAGGAACTGAAGAGGTGATTGCCAACACCAGAGAGATTTTAGCTCAACAATATGAGACATTTGCTCATATTAATGGGGAAACTTTAACTCAACAATTTGAAAGATTCTCCTCATTAATATCTGAGCTAAAGTTAAATGGTCAGACCTATACAACAGTATCTATGCTACATAGATTTTTAAGGTCTTTACCAGACAAATGGGAAACATACTCCATTGTTTTAAGATCCTCACCAGATTTTAGCTCCCTCACTCTTACAAAACTCCATGGGAGATTACTTACTTTTGAGAGAGAAATTGATCAAAAGAAGAAATTGCAATCATCTGGTAAACCTACTGATGACTACCTTCCAGGTAGTACAACACTTTTGGGACAAGACTCACCAACTTGTTCCTATGGATCTTATGACAACATTGACATAACAACTGGGATCTCATCAGAAAGATCTTTCCCAGGTTATGACAATGATGACCAAAGTCAAACTGCTGATAATCTATGTTTTATCATGGATGATTTGAAAAACTTTAGCAGTGATGACTTAGAAGAAATGGACATTTTACACCAACTGGCCATGCTAAGCATTAAAACTAACAAGTTTTATAAAAGGTCAGGAAGGAAATTTCCAGGATTGACCAGTAATACAAAAATTGGTTTTGACAAATCTAAACTGAGATGTCACAAGTGTCAGAAGTTGGGACACTTTGCTAGAGAGTGTAGAAACTCTAGCTTTAACCAATCACAATATGGAAATAACTATAACCCCAATTATAATAGGAATAATGGAACTCAAGGGAGTGCTCATTTTGTACAGGCACAAGCTCCTCAACAGCAATACATGCCACAAGTACAATATGTTCAAATGCCTGCTCAACAGATGCAGAGCCAACAATCAATCCCTCCCTTTCCAGCTGCTCAACATCCTCCACAGCCTCAACAACCCTCTCAACAAAGTCTTTTCACCTCAGGGTATGTTGACTGGAGCAGTCTCCCTTTTGACACCACAGAGTGCAATCCTGATGCAAACAACAAGGTGTTTGACATCAACTGGGGAGAACCAGACAATGGCAGAAAGAACTTTGCCTTAATGGCATTTGAAGGCTGTACTTCAAAATCTGCATTGTCACAGGTATCAAAAGAATCTTTGACAAAACTTTGCTCAAATTCTTGCAAAGAAACTTTTGCTCTCATAAGAGAGACAAATGTGCACTTACAAGGAAAAGCCAATGATTTAGAAAGAAAATACACACAGATGAAATGTGATTTAGAAAGAAAACTGTGTGCTAAAACAAAAGAAGTTTCTAAATTAACTGACTCGGCTATTGAAACCCAAGCACAAATTAAAATCATGCTAAATGACCTGGGAGATGTCAGACAAGAGCTTGCTGACACCAGGATCACATGTGAAAAATGGGTGGAATCTTGTAAGGGGTACCAATTATTGCTAAACAAACAAAGTGCTTCAAATGTTAAGTTTGGCATAGGGTACCATCATGTTGAAACACCAACAGATTTCTCTCCCAAAACTACTGAAGATGGGAGAAAAATTGTTTCAAATGAAACTTCTGAAGGGAAAGACTGCACATCTTTCCATGAAAACTTTCTAAGCAGAAATCCTGGTATTTTCAAAGAAAGTACTTCAGAAGTATTAACAAAATCTGACAACGAGCCATCAGTAGTTTCATCTACATCAGGAGTTGAGATCCTGAAAACTACTGATGAGAAAAATCTTTACACTAATGTCAGAAATTTGCCTTTAGATCAAAAACAAAAGGCAAAAGAGTGTGAAATTTGTGGTCTGTTCAACCACAAAACTGAATTTTGTAGATACAGAAAAGGAATTCAGTTCAATCAAAAAATTAAACAACAGGTTGTGGGAAATCAAATCAGAAATGATTATGAAAGAATCTTTAAACCCAAGAAACAACAACCTGAAAACACCTTTTCTCAGAAAAAGATAAAATCTCAACTAAAATCTTTTTCTCAAAATTCTTTGTCAGTAGTTAGACCTGAATCATCAGCAGTTTCACAAACTGCTGAGATACAAAATCTAATGAACATGGTACAACTACTGATGACCAAGGTTGATGGTGGTCCTGAAAAGGATACCACCATGGTTCTTAATGAAAAATCCATTGCCAAAAAGACATGGATTTCTCAACTTGGTCAAGAACAAACTGTAACTGTTCTCAAGAGCAAACCCAAAGCCAAACAGGCTTGGGTTCCTAAATCTAACTAATTTGCTTTTATGTGCAGAGAGTTTCCAGGGGCTTAAACAGCATATGGTATGTTGATAGTGGAGGCTCTATGCACATGACTGGATGCAGATACCTGATAAACAACTTTATCAGCCAAAGAGAAGGATCTGTATCCTTTGGGAACAATGCTAAGGGATATGTGCTAGGACATGGCAATGTCTCCTCTGGCAAAATACAGTTTGACAAGGTCAATCTGGTTGAAAACCTTGAATACAACTTGCTGAGTGTGTCAGAAATGTGTGATAAAGGATATTCTTCCTTTTTCACAAAGACAGCATGCAAGATCATCTCACCAGAAGGCCAGAAGTTGATAGAGAAGATCATTGAAGATCATACTTTGCTGATTGCCAAAAGATGTGGCAATGTCTATGCAGTGGACATTGAGAAAGACAAAGTATTGAACAACACTGCCTGTTTCTTCTCAAGGGCATCAACTTCAGAAACAGATCTCTGGCACAGGAGACTTGGCCATGTGAACTTTAAAACCATAAATAAAGTCACAAAAATGGGCTTGGTCAGAGGTCTACCTTTGAAAGTATACCAGTGTCAAGAACACTGTGTATCCTGTTTAAAGGGAAAACAACATAAGTCCTCCTATAAGTCTATTGAAGAATAAAAAACAACTGCATGTCTTCAACTACTCCATATGGACTTATTTGGACCTGTCAAGATTATGAGCCTTGGTAAGAAGAAGTACTGCTTAGTCATCATTGATGACTACTCAAGATTCACATGGGTATTCTTCTTATTCTCCAAGGATGAGGCTGCTGAAATCATCAAGTTCTTCATTCTACAAGTAGAGAAACAATATTCTCTACCTGTCAAAACCATTAGAAGTGATAATGGGACAGAGTTCAGGAACAAAACTCTGGATGAATTCTGTTTGTCTAAAGGGATTATTAGACAATACAGTGTTCCCAGAACTCCTGAACAAAATGGTGTAGTAGAAAGGAAGAACAGAACATTAATAGAGGGAGCAAGAACAATGTTAGCTGATTCTGGACTGCCCTTGTACTTTTGGGCAGAAGCAGTTAACACATCATGTTATGTTCAGAATAGAGTTCTTGTGGTCAAGAGACATTCCAAAACTGCCTATGAAGTTCTTCATGGCATGAAGCCCCTTATCTCCTTTTTCAGGGCTTTTGGGTGTCAATGTTTCATCTTGAACATCAAGGAATCTATTTCAAAGTTTGCTGCCAAAGTTGACTCAGGTTACTTTCTTGGTTACTCTTCAACCAGAAAAGCCTACAAGATTTTTAATTCTCACACCAGGATAGTAGAAGAAACATTGAATGTCAATTCAATGAGTCAAAACATACTCTTATTCCAGCACATCCTGCTGAACTTTTTGACCTTGACAACTTCCACTTTGGACCTGAAAACACTGTCACTTCTTCCAAACCTACTTATTATGGTGATCAAAGGTTTGATGATGAGGATCCTACACCATGGACTCCTCAAACAGTCATTAAGTCAACTTCAAGACCATCAGAAGTTTCACAAACTTCTGATTCAACAAATACTGAAGGCCAAACTCAAACATCTGCTTCAGCACCTGCAACTACTGAAGACACTAAAACTGCTGAACCAGATATTATAGACCTCAGTAGTTTGTTTGAAGAACATGAGCCACCTACACCTGTCAGTGGTTTACAACAACTGATTGAACACAGAGATCATCCACTTGATCAAATCATGGGTGATATAGCTTCAGGTGTTCTTACCAGAAACCAGCTCTCCAACTTTTGCCTATTTTCAGCCTTTATCTCACAGTTGGAACCAAAGAAGTACCAGGAAGCCCTCAAAGACAATAATTGGGTGCAAGCTATGCAAGATGAACTACTTCAGTTCAACAAGCAACAGGTTTGGGAAATCTGTCCCTTACCTCCAAACAAGCAACCAATTGGCACAAGATGGGTTTTCAGGAACAAGCAAGATGAAGCTGGTATGATAATCAAGAACAAGGCAAGACTGGTAGTTCAAGGGTACTCTCAAGAAGAGGGAATTGACTATGATGAAACCTTTGCTCCAGTTGCAAGGCTTGAGGCCATCGGTTATTTCTGGCCTATGCCATTTCCAACAAAATTAAAGTTTATCAAATGGATGTAAAGAGTGCATTTTTGTATGGAAAAATAAAAGAGGAGGTGTATGTCGGTCAGCCACCTGGGTTTGAGGATCCTTCTCATCCTGAGTGGGTGTACAGACTAGACAAAGCTCTTTATGGGCTCAAACAGGCTCCAAGAGCCTGGTATGATACACTCTCCACCTTTTTACTCAAAAATAACTTTACAAGAGGTGCCATTGATAAAACTCTTTTCATTAAACATGTTGGAAATCATGTCCTACTTGTTCAAATTTATGTTGATGATATCATTTTTGGTTCAACAAACACAAAATTGTGTGATGATTTTAAGAAACTCATGCAATCAAAATTTGAGATGAGTACAATGGGAGAACTGCAGTACTTTCTGGGACTGCAGATCAAGCAACAAACAAATGGAACTTTTATACATCAATCAAAATATGTTAAAGAATTATTAAACAAATTTTCTTTAAAAGACTGTAAATCATGTTCCACTCCCATGACACCAATCATACAAGTTGAACCTGATGATCAAGGAAAACAGGTTGATCAAACCATGTACAGATGCATGATAGGTTCCCTTTTATATCTAACTGCTTCTAGACCAGATATTATGTTTTCAACATGTGTCTGTGCTAGATATCAATCAGCACCAAGGGAATCACACCTTATTGCAGTCAAAAGAATTTTCAGATATCTGAAAGGAACTCCAACACTTGGAATTTGGTATCCTGCTTCAAGCAATACCAAGTTATCAGCATTTTCAGATAATGACTATGCAGGGTGTAAGATGACAAGAAAGTCAACATCTGGTGGTTGTCAATTCCTGGGTAACTGTCTAGTGTCATGGCAATCAAAGAAGCAAACATCTGTTGCAACTTCAACTGCTGAAGCTGAATACATTGCAGCTGCAAGTTGTACATCACAGATACAATGGCTCCAATATCAACTTCTTGATTATGGAATCAAAGAGACCAAGACACCTTTGCTAGTAGACAGCAAATCTGCCATTAGCATCATTCAAAATCCGGTACAATTCTCAAAAACCAAACATATTGAGATCAGGTACCATTTCATAAGAGATTGCTATGAAAAAGGCAAGATTGAGGTGAAGCATGTAACAACAGCTAATCAAATAGCTGACATCTTCACAAAACCCCTTGACACATCAACATTTCAGAAGTTAGTATCCATGCTTGGGATGCTAAATTTGTAAGTGTTTATTTTATTATTCTGCACATATTTTTCATTTTTCACTTACAAAAGGACAAAAGGTCTGAAACAAAAACTTCTGAAAAGAGAGAAACTACTGATGAACAAAACATCAGTATGGGGATAATTTCTGAAAAGTGTATAACTTCTGATAAAATAACCTTCAGAAGTTATGAATAAAAGTATTTATAAAACATTTCTCATCAGCTTTTAAAAACTACTGAAGAGGAAATGGGAACTACTGATGAAGATAATCCTTCATCAGCAGTTTAGTCAAAAAGGGCAAATCTGACTTTTCCCATTATCAGAGGTTTTGACCTAGTCGGTTTAAAACTCTGATAAAAAGATTTTTAACCGAGGCGGTTTAAAAACTTCTAATAAAGAAGATTCAAGCGGTTAAAAACTTCTGATAAATACCTTTTTTCAACACTTATCATTTCAAACTCAAAAATATCCCTCTTTCTCTCTCAAAAACTCTCTCAATAACCTAAACCTGCAAATCAACTGTTCGATCAAAACCCAAACCACATGGCTCTCGTTCTAAAACAGGGACACAATCAAAGGGCCTTTCTTGAAAAACAAGAAGCCTGGTCCCAATACGATGAGATCATTGATCTTGTCGTAAAATCCCAATATTTTACTGCTCTCACAATAAACCCACCAATTCATACTGAAACTCTAAATGAGTTCTGGGCAAATGCTGAGACGGTGACGGCTGATGATGAAGTCATTTCCCTCAATTCAAGAATAAAAGGGAAACCATTGACCATCACACCGGCCACACTAGCAACAAGACTGGGACTGGATGATGTAGCTGCCCCTGATCATGTTGCTAACACTGATATTCACCTAACCATGACAGAGTGTGGTTATCAAGGTACTCTCTCCCATGCTACTATCTTCAAAAAATATTTTGAACCAAAATACAAACTTTTGTTTCATTATATTATAATGTGTTTGAGTCCAAAAACTGGGTCTTATGACCAGATGCCCTACACTTTTCAACCAATATTTCATTCCATTGTGAATGAAACTAAATTCAGGGCATCAAAACTATTTTTCAATGAGTTGGTGTTACATCATAATAATACCAAGAAAAAGTTTTTGTTATACCCAAGGTTCATTATGCAATGCATAATAGGGGAACTGGGTAATGAGGTGCTTGTGGGAAAAGTTTCAACTTTAAATCCATTAACCTCACAAGCATACTCTAGGCACAACAAACCGGCTACCTGGCCAGAAGATGATCAGGGAGAACAACAACAAGTCCCCCTGAAGCCCACATCTTCCAAACTCACACCACCAAAAGCCAAACAGCCCAAGCCAACAAAGACAAAAACCCACCAACCCAAAAGAAAAGGTGTTCAGGAGGTTGAGATGCCTGAACATGCTCATGAGCAGTCTGCTCTTCAAATAGGTGAGACTGAAACACCCTCTCAGTCTCATCCATCTCAAACCCCACTAAGAGCACCTATAACTATTTTATTCAAAAGAAAAAGACTTAGAAAAACTATTGCAACTCACTCTTCTTTTGAAACTGCTGACCAACCAAATTCACCTATTGCCCAAACTACTGAACCAACCCCTCAAACTTCTGAACCAGAGGCAATAGAGATTGCCAAACTTCTCTCTGGGCTAAAAGAGAAAGTCCCATCTGATTATGTCAGTCCCCTACAACCACAACAAACAGGGGACATAACCACAACATCAGACATGGATGTGGACATCACTAGCCCTAACCCAAGAGATGAGGGTGGACCAGAGTCTTTAAGCCCAATTTTAGAGACTCTTGGGGCATCTGAGGCTGCTACTACTCAGTTACCACCCAGTGGTGGATCTGAGGATAGAAGTAAAATAGCTAAGACCTCAGATGTGGCAACTACTGATGAAGGCTTAATGCCTGAAGTAGGAAATCCTTAGAACCAAGAACAAGAGGTTCATGAGAGAACTGAGTTGGGCTCAGCTCATGATTTAACTGAGACAGTCCTCAATGAGGACAACATCAGGGATTCAGATGATGCCATTAATTTGGATGATGTTTCAAAAACAAAAACTACTGAATTGACGGCACTTTATGAAGGTCCTGTTTCAGGGGTATCCAAGCTCAAGAAGCTAGTCACCCCTGCACAGGTTAAAGTCCACTCAATCCCTAAAACCCCTAGAGTGGCATCCTCTGTACAACATGAGGATCTCCCAAAAACACACCCTTCACAACAAATGCCTACCCAATTCCCTGGGCAAACAAGCATAGACTTAAACCAGCTATGCAGCCCAGAGGGTCCCCTGTACCACATGATGAACACTCTCATCAAGAATCACTTCCAAACATACACAGCTAACTTGGAGCTGTCTATCAAAAATCAATTTGGAGTGATCAAGACAAAGATGAATGATCTGTCCAACAAGATAGAATTCAACAGCAAACAGATTGCTCATCTTCAAGGTCAATTCTCCCAACCCTCAACCTCTAAACTTAAACTTGATGAATCCAAAAAGGGGGAGAAAATCAGGGAACCTAAGGAGTCATTCCAAGCCAGGATAAGGGCAAAAGTGGCCATCCTTGAAAGAGATCAGAAGGATCAAGCCAGGAAAGAAAAACTAGCCAAACAGTTTGGTGTCTCAGTGGAAGAAATTGAAGCCACAGAAAAAGAAGATGAGACCCAAACCTCTGAAGAATTCCTAAGGCATAATGAAGAAACTTCTGATGGCAAAAGTTCTGATGAAGAATCAGAAAGTACTGAAGACAATCCTTCAGTAGTTGACAAACCATCAGCAGTTGTCAACCCATCAGAGGTTAACACTTCCAAACCTCAAACTGCTGACCCTTCCAGAACAACTGCTCCCATTCAACCAACATCTGATCCTATCAGGCCTACTACAACAGTTACAACAATGACTGTACTAAACCCTTCTCCTATCTCTCAATCAGCTGAATTACTAGAGAAGAGTTTAGTTGCAGCCAACAAGAAGGCCAGAGAAGATCTGATCTGGAAAACTCTGGAAGAAAGGGATGATCTAGACTTAAGCCATGAAGAAAAACTTCAGGCCTATGAAGCTGAACTACAAAGGCAGGCTAGCCTTGATGAGATTGCTGAACAAGACAAAAGACAACAACTGATGTCTTACATCACAAAGATGAACACTCTCATCAAGAATCACTTCCAAACCTACACACTCAAGGGACTCTCTATGCAAGAGCTAACAAGAAGAGCACAAATCATTGCAGACAAACTGGCCACAAGTAAAGAAGGAAAGGCCAAGAGAGCCCAGATGATAGATGAATTAGTAGCAGAGGGCTATGGTTCAAAAGCCTCAGTATCCAGATGGAAAGAAGAAAGACTGATGGATACTTACAGAAAATACAAGGCTGCCAAGGCTGCAAATCCAGAGAAATTTCAAACTGCTGATCCTTCAAGATCAGTAGTTAGAACTTCTGGTGTATCAACAAGAAGGCCTGCTACTCAAAGAAAGAAAGCAGAGGACAATGTCAAAACTGATTTCAAAATGGTACTACTTGAAGGAAGTTCAATAGTCCATTCAGATTTTGACATTGAGGAGAAACCTTTGTTAACACAATTCAGGGATCCTTCCACTTTTGCCTACCAAATCCAAAAGACAATCAAAGAAAAGATGCATACCAAGGTAGTGACTGAACACCATCTCCCAACTGTTCAGATGCCTGATATGCAACAACAACAACAAGGAAGAGACTCCCACCTGAGGTTAACTGAAACAGAAAGTATCCAACACTCAGGATCATCAACCCAAGGGACAAGTCTGGTTCCCTACTCCTCTGACTTTAACAAGTCAAAGGTACCTATCATCAGATGGTCACTTACTGATAACAACTCAGTATTGTTGACAAGAAGAGACCTTTCAAGCAGGGCTTACAAGAAGATCAATGATCTAAAGAAACTGTCAACACAAGACCTGCTCACAATTCAACATCTGGAACCACAGAGAGGATCTCTATCTGATGGAAAGTTAAACCAGCTCAAGAACACCATGTACAAAGAGATATGGAAGATTGTTCAAGACAGAAGAAAAACATAAGGAATTAGTAAGGTTTTGGCTTCATCAATCCAGGGGGAGATTGTTAGGACAAAGAGGATTGGTGAAACCACTTTTGGAAACCTTAGTCTAATTCACTTCTGTCATTTTGGCTAAGTATAGAAGTACTGAAGAGAAGACAAGAAACTGCTGAAGAGAAGATATGAGAAGTGCTGAAGAAGAAACTTCATCAGAAGTTCTGAAGTCCAAACCAGACAAGTTCACTTTAGAAGTACTGAAGACAAACTACTCATCAGTAGTTTGTCATTCATCAGCACTTAGCATCAAATATTTTCCACCGCCTTTTGTATCAGTAGTTTATTGTTTACTATTACTTTTAGCTGTATTTGTTAGTTTCAATGTTGCAACTTGTGCAACTTGTTTCTGATGTTTCTGTACTTGCTTTATTGGCAAGATACATGTATGTAAACGTCTATAAATAGGAGGCTTCAACCTTCTATTTTAGACATTGATTTTAATAGAAAAATCCTTCAAACACTTTCACTGTTCTATTCCATTTCAGTATTTATTGTGAATCTGTCTAAGTATCTAATTCTCATTTACTGCTTAGATTCATAATAAATACTTGTCATTATTAGTTTCAATCATCTAGGGGGGGTAATAACTCTTCCTAAGTATAAAAAGTGTTGCTTTAACTTATACATTCCGCTGTGCTTATAATCTGATATACAAGAGCTTGCTAAACACTTAAGTGTCAAAGATAGCAAGTTCTTACTTAAACAAAAGAGCAAACTGATCCAACAGTTGACTAGATGTCCATACTTACCACAATTGGTGCACAAGCGACATGCTGAAGCAGTGGGATGATGTCGTTTGCATGTGTTACACAATGGATAGTTTCCTATATAGGGTTTCTTGTTAGAAGCTTGTGTAGTGAGGTTGGCATCAGGATCCCTGGCCTTACGCCTCTGGTTCTCAGTAGTTACCGCGGCTACAATACTTGCTTTCCCGCTTTTAAGAACTAAGGTACCGTTCTTTACGTGATTATCAGTTAGGGTAGCTGCTAGACGTTTGGCCTCTTCGAGGGTAGCATGGTTCCTTCCCCATACCGTGTCCTGAATTTGCATGGGTAAACCACTGATATACTTCTCAATGGCTACGGGTAGCGGAGTGACCTTATGGGGCAACAACAGAATGAGCTCATGGAAGCGGGTATTATAAACAAGGTTTTCCCCACTATCCTGAGCAAGGGTGTGGAACTCGTCCTCTAATTTCTTGACCTCGTTACGTGGGCAAAATTCATCTTTCATTATCTCCTTGACTTGATCCCATGTCATAGTAAGTGCAACTTCAGCTCCTCGGGTGCGCTTTTCCTCATTCCACCAAGTGAGTGCTCGTTTGTGAAGAACACTCATTGCATAACGGACCTTAAAGTTATCGGGACACTCACTGTTAATGAAGGTATTCTCAATGCCCTCGAACCATTGTAGAAGTCCCGTAGCTCCTTCTTCTCCACTGAACTTAGGCGGGTTACAGGAATTAAAGTGTTTAAGAGTGCAGGCCGGGAGACCATTCCCATTCCCTTTGTGGTTTCCATTTCCGTTTCCGTTGCCGTTACCGTTCATCTGAATAACTTGAGCTAGTAAGTTAGGAACGAGAGTCGCGATTTGCTGCGTCATTTGTTGAGAAATGATCACAGCCAGTTGGGCATCAACACCATTGTTGTTGTTGTTATTGTTGTTGTTGTGGTTAGCGTCGTGGTTTTTGCTATTCACTTCATCTTGGTTGTCACCACTGTTAAGGCGAGTGCTGCGATGTGGGGGCATGATCTGTAAGAGACACAATGAAATGAATGAGGTTATATAAGGAATGTAATCATTTATTCATTAAAACGAATAAACGAAAACGTTGACTTATCAAATATTCTAGATTCTAATAACATAGTGAAGACATGCTTTAGCCTATAAGTGAACACTCATCCCGAGAATTCCCAGGTAGGCATCCGGGTCCCTCGTCTGATTGGGATATATGCGCAATGCCAGCCTAGACAGAAGACTCAGAATACAGGCGTTCACCCTTCCAGATTGCACGTGTTCGTTATTAAAATCTAGAACTTCGACGAGATCTCAAGGTGGTTCAGGTTAAACCTGAGGATTTTGTCTTATTAGTCTAAGAGTGGATCCAGTGATGGAGAGCAACCTTCTTGTAAGGATGAAAGTAGGGATGAGCAGTAGGAGAGAGATAGAGAATAGCAAGTAAAAGGAGCAGACACTGGTTATAATCCTATGGTTATAGACTAGATTATTTTTCTAATAACCTAATTCCCTATAACCATGGCTCTGATACCAATCTGTAACACCTCAACCGATGGCGAAAACATCGGGATGTCACGTATTGATGATTGTTTCAGTAGCACATGGTATAAATTGAAATTTTAAATAATTTATTCATAACATAAATATCCAAAATGAAATGATGTCTAGAAATCCAAATACATGATAACAAATAAAGCAACAACTTCAAATAACTTCAAACAAAAACTTCATGATAAATCCTCATGCATACTCAAGCCTCAGCTTCATTGTTACCTGAAACATGTTAATTTTGAAAATATTTTTGGGTCAACAAAAGTTGGTGAGAATACATAGGTTTTTGAATATAATTGTTAACAATAGTTTGTACAACGATCACAGTTGTATGATGATAGAGTATGAGACCGACATGTAACAATGCGTCTTTATACAATCAAACCTTGTGTCGACTGAGGACTAACTCGCAAGTTAGTTAAATGTTGTTACTGTTATCGATCATCCCTGAATTTATGCGGGGGGATGGGTTTGTCAGACCTATAGCGCTATAATCAAAACAGGCGGCTTGATCATTGTTAATGATTGTACTGTGTCTTTTTGTTACAGTCAAATGATAGAATGATAGTGTAATTGCATCACAAGTAAGCATGAGTAAATGATAGTATAAAATGTTTAAACATGTTTCACCCCAAAAGTGTAAAAGAGAAAAGGGGCTATGTAAACTCACCATAGCAAAATGTTATGTCTCGTGAAAATAGAATATGTGTTGCCCAACGATGGCAAGTATTACCCTATAATTAAGGTAATAAATATGTCTAAGTCTTTCTAGTCTACAAATATATATACTAGGGTTTCGAATTGGAGATAAGTGTTCGTTTGATTAACAAATAAAATGTTTAATAATTAAGAGAAATTCGATAAATAAATAAACAGAAGTCTTTTTGTAAATTTTAAGTTAAAGATGGTCACAATATAAAGTTTTAAGTATGGAAATAATTTTTATAAAATTATTTTCTTAAAAATAGAATATTTAGTCTATTTATTTCAAATTGTCAAAATATAACTTTAATATTTAAAAATATTAAAATTAAAGAATTTTTAATTTAAAAATTGTATTTTTGTTCCAAATGGATAGAAATATTTTATATAAAATTTTGGTGCAAAAATATTAAAAAATGGATTTATTATGATTTATTTATGATTAAAACTAACAAAAATTGATTAAAAATAATAAATAAATGATTTTTCAGAAATAAAAATCATCTCAGAAAAATTTATTGTTATAAAAACTCAGAATAATTTTTGTGGAAATTTATGTAATTGTTTTGATATTTTTATAGAATTTTAGAAATAAAATAGAATAAACTTGAATTATTTATTATTTATATTAAATAAATAATTTTTGGAAAACTAAAAATTGTATGTTAAACTTTTCCACTAGAATAACATAAAATAATTTTTGTAGAATTTATAAAAGAGTTTTAGTATTTTAAAATGAATTTTTAAAAATACAAGGGAATATATATATATATAATAAAATGTTTGTTGATGCCATGGGTCGAACCCGGGCCCTTGGCCGGTTCGTGCGTTTTAAATCACAAGCCCAGACCAACTGGTCTGGACCCTGAGAACACAATCTTTTGGTTTCAATTATATGTATATGCTTCTTGAAATAAACCATAATTATAAGAAATAAAAAGAATGCTTGTGTCTAGATTCGAACCCAAGCGGCTTGATTGAATAATAGACAACATAACCATCTGATCTAGATCAGATGGTTTCTTAGATTTGTATCTGAAATGTTTTTATACATACGTAAACAGTTATCATCTTCCCCAATAATATCCTAGAACCCTAGCTTTTTAATCGACCCAACAATCAAATGATAATCGAATCTGATAAGGGGCTTTTGTTTGGCCTAACAAACTACAACATAGGCACACAAAAAAAATCAACTTACAAGTGTATGCACGATTCGATTGAATAGGTCAAAGAAAATTCAACAAACCTTGATTTGAGAAGGTGAAGTAGGATTAGAATGAATTGTGTATGTGTGGTGCTTGCTCGGCAGCGTTACATTGTCTGGAAAGGTTTAAATTATACATAAATCAATTAGAGGAAAGTTTTTAGTCTTTGACCAAAGCTTGGTCAAAATTCGTTCAATTATGGTAAATTGCCGAGCTGTTACGCGTAATAATTAATGGGTTTGAAGCGTCTCTAACTGTCAATCAGATCTGTGCCCTTTAATTTGATAATGGTTTCCATAATAAGCTAAATTTCGCGGTCAAAATCAAACTTTTGGGTGGTCAAAGGTTGTGCTTGGTGGTCGAGTTTTTTGCAGAGAACACAAAGGTCAATTGGGCCTCTTTTTTTTTTACTCAGATGGGCCGGGTATAGGGCTAGTGGGCTGGGCTCAGGTTTTGGGTTTTAGGGTGGGCTCCTACATGTTAATAGTTTGGTTTAGAAAAAAATGACAATATACTAGATGAAAAATCTAATTATTATTATTATTTATTTATTTTATTATATTTATTATTATTATTATTATTATTATTATTATTATTATTATATATACATATATATATATATATAAGTTGTGAGTTGGGAAAAAAAAGACTTGGGCACATTTGTATAAAATAAGGGTTTTTATGTATTAAAATTTGGGGAAAATTTTGCGATGTTACAAGTACGAGATTGTACAGGCGAGTAGGACTGCTAATCGCTAGTAGGAACTAGCGAATAGCCTCCTAATCGCCCCAAAGTCCCCTCTATTCGCTACTTGTTCTAGCGATTAGACGCTAATCACGTGAACAGTACACGTGATTAGGATTCTATTTGCCTATACTATTGGTAATTACGTGTAATCACCTATAATGTCATGCAATTACGCGAAATCACTGTTTTAACACATATAAACACGTATTCACATACCGGCAAGTCACATAATGATTATAAGTATGTAATGCACGATAACTAACACGTTTACGTCCGTTCACCAATTCCCGGGACTCGAGATTTACGTGTTGTAAGACCCTAACCCGTAATCACGCGATCAATGCCCAAATCATACGGGTTTGGACCTTACTTAAACCACTCCCGATTAAAACTTTGGTAAATTATGAAAACCCAACTGTTAGGATCTGAGTTTTGTTTGTTTTGATTGTTTAACAAATGATGGAAATAATGAAATGAAAATAGAATGAAAGTGCAGCGGAATAATAAACTGTAAATCAAAACAAGAGAGTAAATGTTTTTAGATCGAATGCTTTCATTAACTCAAAGATTACAATCGTACAATTACTCCCCCTCAGCCTGATCACACAGTGTTTGTCAGAGAGAA
This sequence comes from Ambrosia trifida, assembly GCA_028751855.1. Taxonomy (NCBI): domain Eukaryota; kingdom Viridiplantae; phylum Streptophyta; class Magnoliopsida; order Asterales; family Asteraceae; genus Ambrosia; species Ambrosia trifida. The sequence continues at coordinate 41,469,081 of CM054123.1, read as the reverse complement.
TGTTTTGTGTGTGATGCAATAGAACAGTACAAGCACTGTTCTATTTATAGACAGACTCAAAGCACTGATGACCTAGGCTGACGTCACCTAAGACAGTGACCTCTAACAGAATAACAAACATAAACATCTGCCTATTACAAACTACTGTTACATTGAAAGCACTGATATTAAACAGCTGTTGAAGATAAACTCTGATGGTCTTGTATCCACTGCTGGAACCTAAGTGCTGTTGGTTTCAGCAGTGCTTTGGTCTTCAGTACTTGTATCAGCAGTTGCTCTTCATCAGACCTTTGGTCAGCAGTTGTTCTTCATCAGTTGTTTCCTCAGCAGTTCTTTATATCAGCAGTTGTTGAGCAGTTGTTTGGATAGAACAGTTGTTAGGGTCAGCAGTCTTTTGGGAGAAGCAAGTTGTAAAGACTGTTTATTCAAGGATCAAACTGATAGCATGTTTTGGCTTTCTAATCATCTGTTCTTCTCCAGGTCAGCAGACCCAACAATCTCCCCCTAGAACAGATGATGCCAAAACTCAGCTTTATTTATAGATCTTTATTCCTCATCAGACTTTCTCTGATTTGACCTTTGAATTGTAGTTCAAAGTTCAGAGCAAATAAGTCTTCTTCATCTCTTTCTAGATCCAGATTTAGCAATGCTTGGTGATCTTCTGCACATAGGCTGTAAGCATCATCCATGCTGATCTTCTGAACCCTTCCATCTGACCTGAGCAATGTCAATTCGTGGTTGTCTTTGTTGACTTTCCACTTTAGAATTTTTGAGTCAGAGGATTTGCTGAGATGAACTTTTATTCTTGATGAGTTGGGTGAAGGAGGTCTTCCAATGAGTTCTCTGAGCTTCTCTGTTGTAGGATCAGAGAAATAATGTATTTGATTGAAGAGCCCTTCCTTGATGAATGTATCAGCAAACTTTCTTTGATCTTCCTCTGACATCTCCTTCTGCTTCTTGAACTGTCTACTTGCAGCAGCTGTGAGATCAGAGGTTTCAAGTAAGCTGTCCAGATTAAAAGTCTGTTGGGGTCTCTTCATCATTGGTTCATCAGTGTAAATTGGTTTTCTTGGAAGGCTGGGATCCTTCTTCCTATTTTCTTCCAGACTTTTGTAAGTTTCAACCAGCCTTAACTCAGACCATCTAGAAACAGACCTCATCTCCCCATAGTTGGCAGCTACAATCTCCTGCCTCATCCTTTTGAATTTCAAGGCTCTGAATGGGTCTCTGCCTTTGCCAAAATTAGGAGTGGAGACTTTAGCTTTGGGGTCTTTGGCCATTTCTTCAATCCTGAGTAGTTCTTCTCTCAAAGCATGAGTAGTCCAACCATTGAACTGCTTTTTGTTTGCTTTGTAAGGCTTGGTTGCCATTATCTGTTCAAGAAGAGATTCCCTTACCTCCTTTTCCGAATCTATACTGAGAGGCATGGAGGACATGGAATTGCTCAGGGTCTTAGCAAAATCTTCAATCCTTCTGAGTTTGCTAAGCTCTGCTGAATGGATGCCCTGAGCAGTCCTGTCATCCTTCCCTTTGCATTTCTCCCTGATGATGGCATCCACCTGTTCACCCTTGTATTTTAGATAGGTATCAATGTTGAGAGGAACAGGGAAGTTTGGGAGAGATGGGAAGGATCTTTCTGATGGCTGTTCAGTATTGTAGAAGGATTGTAATTCCCCCTTGAGTAGATCAAGTTCAAGGGGATACTGAACAACCAATGGTGTAATGGTTGGTGGTGGTCTATGGGATTTGAACTTGGATGTATGTGGTGAGAATGATGTGATTGGAATAGCTGTGATGGGAGGAGTGGATTGGGCAGTTGAAATGGTGGTTGGTGATGTGTGTATATTTTCATCATGCACAACAAAGGTTGATTTTCTCTTCCTTGTGTACATGATTTTTGGTGAAGGTGATTTGGTAGCAGTGGTTGGATTAACATCTGTTGGCCTTTTAGTAGAACCAGCAGATGTTGGGGTTTTGGCTGGTGATGTAGGTTTGGTGGTTGTTTGTTCAGGTGTGTGTGTTGGTTTGGGTACAGTGGTTTCAGTGTTTTGGGTAGTTTCAGTGTTTTGGGTGGTAGTGGTTTCAGTAGCAGTGGTTTTGTCAACAGAGGTGGTGTTTAATTTAGATGGTGGTTTTCTAACATGCTTAACAGGTCTTTTCATCCTTTTAGAGGATCCCACATCTTCTTTCTCCTGCTGTTGTTCTCTCTTGAGATTCACCAGTAACTCTGCTTTAGCTTCCAAGGTGTCAGCCCTCTTTTGTTTGGCCTGAGCTGCCTTTTCAGCTTCTATTGTTGCAGAGTCATCTACTGCTTTATTCTTCTCAGTGGTTTGTTGTGGTGGTGCTGTTGGTGTTGCTTGTTGTTGTGGAGCTGATTTGGTAGACTCTGGTTTCTTGGCAGACTTGGCTTGACCTTTTTGAGAAGGAGGACAACCAAAAGGATCTAGTTTTGGTAGCCTATCTCTACCACTAATTGTGAGCTGATTATTAAATTGATTTGTTAGATCGAATTTAATTGACCAAGCTCTGATACCAATTGTTAGGATCTGAGTTTTGTTTGTTTTGATTGTTTAACAAATGATGGAAATAATGAAATGAAAATAGAATGAAAGTGCAGCGGAATAATCTATCTATATAATAATTGAGGTCACTAGGGTTGAATGGAGCCCTTAGAGAGTGTTTGAGCTATCCATTTTCAATATGGAGCTCCAACTAGCTCCCTATAAATACTCTTTCTAATTTTTATTTCCTACATTCCTACATTCTTCCATTATACTCCTCCAATACCTAACTAACAAATCTTCCAATTACCATTATTCACTCTTCTTTTTTTTCATTCTTCATTCTAGGTATGTTTTCTTTTTCATTAGATCGAAGCAAGATCAATACATATGGTTCTCAAACCTGTAAATCTTTTATGTTATGTTATATGAAAACATTACTTTCATGTAACCGGATTGAATATCAAAGGAATACATCGTGATTTATAATGGTTAGTGATAATATGCAAGCATTTAACGATTTGAGGAACAACTCCATGTTCAATCCGGTTTTGAAGACAAAAGCTTCATATTTGAAGACAAAATCTGGAAACAATATTTAATGCCTAACCATTTTCATATTTGAAGACAAAATCTTCATTCTTAGCGTTTTAATTATATATGTACATCTTGAATACAATCCGTAAAATGGAAGCAAGATCAGATTGTTAAGTTAATAATTGTATATGAAATGGTTAGGCTTTAATTAACTGTGGTTGGATCTTTTTTCATTTGAGATCCATAGGTGATTCATTGTCATCTTTATGTTTATGAGTCAAATATGATATTCATTGAATGTTTTGATTGTTTTGTCATTTGAATACTAGACTACCATCCGAATACAAAGTTGCGAATATGGCTTATCACAAGGGAGAGCAATTCTTCAAGGTCATGCATGAACCTTTCGCAAGAGTTTTGGTATGATTGTAAATTTCGTCTGGATAATTATCTTTGTTTCCAAAAATTTTGGCGTAACCATTGTAAATTTAAAAAGTTTCCTTTTTAATTGCCTATTTAATAACATTAACTAGAATAATTAATTTCAAAAATCGTATTTTGACTATTTAATAACACTAAAAAAATTCAAAACCTTTTGCCAATAGATTGTCAAATTTCCAAAAATTTGAGCGTAACATATGTAAATTTAAAAACTTTCCTTTTTAATTGCCTATTTAATAACATTAACTAGAATAATTAATTTCAAAAATCGTGGTTTGACTATTTAATAACATTAAAAAAATTCAAAAACTTTTGCCAATAGGTTGTCAAATTTCCAAAATTTTTTGCGTAATTTAATGTAAATTTAAAAACTTTCCTATTTAATTGCCTATTTAATAACATTAACTAGAATAATTAATTTCAAAAATCGTATTTTGACTATTTAGAATAATGTTTACGAAAATCAATAACTTTTGCCAATAGATTGTCAAGTTTCCAAAAATTTGAGCGTAACATATGTAAATTTAAAAACTTTCCTTTTTAATTGCCTATTTAATAACATTAACTAGAATAATTAATTTCAAAAATCGTATTTTGACTATTTAAAAACTTAAAAAAAAATCAAACCGTGAATGTGTACATTAATTAGTGGTGGAGTGGTGGAGAGACCTTATGTTCACTTAGGTGATCATGAGTTCAATTCCCACTTCCAACATTTATGGTTTGGTATCCGGGTGAAGATCGAATACGGGTGGCGCCGGTTCGAATCTGACGGGCGGCGAGGTTTTACCGAGTTCTATAACACTGTCGTGCCTTCGGGCGGGTGGGGCTCGGGTTTCCGCGCATCGGGAGAAGGCGGGGGCTGCTGGAGGTCGAGTAGTCGATTCTTGGGCACGACGCCCCGCAAGGGTGGTTGCCACACAGTTGTTCGCCGATCAAAAAAAAAATTAGTATAAGTTATGTAAATTATGTAAATGTTACAATTATTTCTACATCCTTGCCGAAATTGTGTTTCTCATTAATTGTAATAAATTAATATTCTAGACATTAATTTCTTATAAATCAGAGATCAATTCGTTTTAATCAATAAAATTATTTCTATTAATAGATAAGTAATATCTTCTAATTAGCCAATAGGTTGTCTAATTTCCATAAAATTTGGCTAAACCTATGTAATTCTTAATTACATCATTATATCTCCCAATAAAAACATCAATCATGGATGTCAAACGCCTAATTAATGAGATTAATTACATTCAAACCTTAATGCTAATTCCGTAATCATCTCTTAATAACCAGTCGTTTAATTTATGACATTAATTTCTGATTTTAAGCTAATATCATTATTAATGAAAAGTTACAATTTGAATTTAAAAGCGTGTAATCAATTCAGTAATAATGCCTAATACTATTTCCTATATTACTTTGTGCTAATCAATTCGAATTTAAGTCGCTAATCAAACGTTTTCACCGACCTAACCGTCCAAAAAGAACAAGAAAGAAGTATTTATATTTATATTTTAAATCACGACTAATTCAATGAATTTTTATATTTTTATGCGAATGAATGTAGATTTATATGATTATTAATGTACCATTTTTCAATCGTTTTATAAGAAAAAACATACAAACGTTTTCCAGTAAAAAAATATTTGAAAAATTACTTTTATTTTTGTTTGGAATAAAACAATTTATTGTATAAAGTAAATAATTACTTTAATAAGTTAAAAATATAAATTTTTCAAGGTTTCTAAAAACAGATTCATATTCTTATTTTAAAATGCTAAAAATATTTTTTTGTGAAATTTTGATATAAAAATGATTAAAAACGAATTTATAATGAATTGATTATGAATAAAATAAGTTTAATTAATTAAAATAATTAAATACCTTTTTTTATGAAAATAAAATTATGTTTTATAAAGCTTAAAAGTTTATAAAATTAAAATAATTTTTTCAGAATTTTATAAAATATTTTTCCTAGACTAACCATTAATACACATAATTAACCTTTTAATTTTAATGTTTAAAAATGCCCCCTAGATTTTAACGGGGTCAGTTAGATTTTAATGAAGTTAGTCCTAATACCCAACATTGAAATCAATTAGAAGGTTAATACCTCAAGTTGTTACTTTAAACTATTAGTACCTGACATTGAAACTTTGTGAAAACCACAAGGACGAATGGTGTAATTAACTCTTTTCAAATTAATAATATCGATTACCACTATAAATGGTAAGTCAATCAAGACAATTAAAAGCATTTTAAACATCCATCATGTATACAATAGATTCATTATAATCAGATAAAAATAAATCTTGACCATACCAATTTACGAATACATAATTTGTCATTTGTCATAAATGATAATCAATCTACGACTACAATTACGTTGCTAATTTTAAGTTTTTTTTCATTGATTTAAGTCAAATTCCAATCCTTCTATTTTTATACTTCATCTATTTAATTACACGGTACCACATTGATCACACTTGCTCTACACACCATAAACCGAACGTGGAAGCATTCGAAAATGTAAGCATACCTTTAGAACGTTTCTATGATTTTGTTATTTGTTGTTTCCGATTTTTCCTTATGATATAAGTATAATATCTTTATAATTCATTTTTGAGAATTATGATGTTATAATTTTCGTTAGTATTGAATATGGACTTGCATTAATAATGTTTAAATCGACTAATTTAGTATTGTTTTCAGATATGTTTGAATATTAATTTGTTTCGATGTATATGAACATTCATATTTTGATAATGTCAATTTTAGTTGATTGTTTATCTTAATTTTTTTACACTTTTATTTCATTCCTAATTTTAGTCTAATTTTGTGATTACCGAAGAGAACAATGGCTGGCCCACAAGCACAAGATTTTACCATGGTTAACCAAATTGATGTCAACCAAAAGGATGTCACTTTGAAGGTAAAGATCATTCGGCTTTGGCGTCAACCTGATCGTCGCAATCCTAAAGATGTTTACTCAATTGAGATGATAGTCATTGACGAGAATGTAATTCCCAAATCCATATTTTGTATTATCATTATATTTTAGTATTACTTTATTAGCATCACACGTTTTTATTATTTGTTAAACTACATTTATTTACTTTGAATTTAATCTTCATTTGCGTGCCGTTACAATAAATATATGTTTATTCATTTCATTATTTGTTTTTAAATCACATCAAATCAAACATTTGTTGATTCATATATTGTTATTAGGTAACATTAAACTTTTTTATGATAAATTACAATCAACCAAATTTCATACGAATTGTATTACGTAACTTTCAATAAATAAAATTTGTATAAGAATTTTTTTCATTTGACATGGACATGTACCGCGTGTACACGCGGGGCTCCAACCTAGTAAACTGTAAATCAAAACAAGAGAGTAAATGTTTTTAGATCGAATGCTTTCATTAACTCAAAGATTACAATCGTACAATTACTCCCCCTCAGCCTGATCACACAGTGTTTGTCAGAGAGAATGTTTTGTGTGTGATGCAATAGAACAGTACAAGCACTGTTCTATTTATAGACAGACTCAAAGCACTGATGACCTAGGCTGACGTCACCTAAGACAGTGACCTCTAACAGAATAACAAACATAAACATCTGCCTATTACAAACTACTGTTACATTGAAAGCACTGATATTAAACAGCTGTTGAAGATAAACTCTGATGGTCTTGTATCCACTGCTGGAACCTAAGTGCTGTTGGTTTCAGCAGTGCTTTGGTCTTCAGTACTTGTATCAGCAGTTGCTCTTCATCAGACCTTTGGTCAGCAGTTGTTCTTCATCAATTGTTTCCTCAACAGTTCTTTATATCAGCAGTTGTTGAGCAGTTGTTTGGATAGAACAGTAGTTAGGGTCAGCAGTCTTTTGGGAGAAGCAAGTTGTAAAGACTGTTTATTCAAGGATCAAACTGATAGCATGTTTTGGCTTTCTAATCATCTGTTCTTCTCCAGGTCAGCAGACCCAACACCAACTTAGTGAATCCCATACACGTTTAGTTCCAATAAATTTTACATCATTGCTACAAAAAAGAATGTATTAAAGTTTGTGTTTTTTAACGGGAGTTCGTAAGATTCTAGTGCGGAAACTTGTATGAGTGATCGGGTGTGTTCGGCTCTTATCGCGACTTGATCCTTGCTCCGGGACTTCCATCACATGTTTACCTAGCACCATTACACAAAGAATGGTTAGTGAGTGGTCAAATGAAACATTTAACTAGTACGATAGTCGTTACACGTCGAAACGGAACGAACCAGGCCAAACGGCCCTTTATCAGGAGAACAAACTGCTGCAACTTATGCGCAGCAGCTGTTCGGATCGCTTTTACCCCTTCTAAAACCCAAAATCTGACTTCGACTTTCAAATGAGAATTGTTCTACGCTCCGAGAGCTTTCCAGGCATATAAAGAACACCTCCTAACGATTTTTCTACGATTTTATATGGAATTTTAAAGATCGTGCTGACATGCAGGTCTAAGCGCGCGGCCGGTCGGTTTAAGCGCGCGGCCGCGCAAAGCTTCTGATCGTTTTTTTTGGTGATTTTTAAGCATGGGAATCATGTTGCAACCGCATTTGATGATTCCCGAAGCCTAAGTATTGACTTGCCGACTAAATACACCTTTGTTTGACTGAAATTATAGTCCGGTTCATGGTGCTATGACCCAGTTCAAAGTCTTATGTGTTTATGTTGATTTTTTTTACCCATATCGACCCGTTAAGGCCTTGAATCAAACAAGGCACTTTTGACTACTTAAATTTGCATACCGTTTGAGTTGTCAAGTCATTAGACACTTGATCAACAAAAGCGTTTGTCCGATTTGTTTCATTTTGACTTAGGTTCTTAAATCAACCTTTATTAATCCTTTAAATCCCCAAAATGCCCCTCATGGCCAAATCTTGCGATTTAGCCTTTCGTGGCGAAACTCCTGGTTTCAATTCCAATGTTTTTGACTCAATGACTTGTTTAAAAACCTCTAAGTCCTTCCGGACTTAGAGTTTCATCATTTCTCAAGTTTTCACTTGTTTAGTCAATTTTAAGCGCATTAGCGCGCATTTGACACAGTTATGAAAATAACTTACTTTATTGGCACCCACACTTCATGTGAGTACTTTTATCACCTATGTCGCTTCGCCCGAAGGCGTTTATTTGACTACGGACTTACCGGGTGGCCTTGACCCATATCCATACCTTGTGTTTATCCTCCATGATTCTTATCATCGAGCATGCACGCGCAAATGCATTTACCTGTATGCTTTCTAAATAGACAACATTAATTTCTCGGAACTCAAATGGCAATAACTTGCCATTTGACCCGTTTAACTTTATGAATCTTAATGCTTGGAATACAAGCATCAAGTGTTGGACTCACATGGTGAGGGCATCACCTTTTGACCCGTTTAGACTCATAGTTCGTAATATTAGGTTACCCAAGTTTTTATCTATGGTTCAAGTGGCACAAACTTGACCCATTTAACATCATGCTTAACGACTCCATTCAATTGATTTTATTTGGATCAAAACATCATTTCTCACATACCTTTATTAGTTGACCCGTTTGATGGATTCCTCCATTTGGTCATAACTCATTACCACATTTTGTATTGAGTGCACATAAGGCGACCCACTTAATAGATTCTACCCCTTGGGGTTTATGTTTATCTCACACTCAAGATTTAAAACTAATGTTTATAAAAATTAAGCTATGTTATAGTACATTGGTGTAAGTAAAACTTACCTCATATCCGTTCTTGCTTCCATACGCATTCGCCTTGCATCCATTTGACCCGTTTGCTCCCTCTTTGTTATTCCTAACTTGGGGATGAGTCAAACTTGTCTATTAGAATACATAATATGGAATTTTGTTCACTATCCATAACATCATGTATTCATTATCATTACTAGCTAAATCCATAGGTATTTTCTTACATGTCTAGTTGAGATTAACTCGCCTAGGCATTTCATCAAACATTTGGTGTGCATCCACCAATATACTTAGTTTCAAAAGCTCAAGATTAGCCAAAGCATAACCATTTGTCTAATCATCATCATAACACATTATTTAGACCTTTTTGCCTAAATTTCTCATATTAACAACTCCTAAGAGTCACAAAGATTACTAGATATAAGTTGATTCAACCTAGAGGTTAAACCCCAAATTCTACACATGAACATAATCATATGATCAAAACCAAATACACATATTAAGTGTGATTTGTAACTAAATTAGGTATGTTTGAGGTTCCCCAAGACTAGAGCAACCTCTTTTAACCATAAATTTCACGTTTTATCAAAACCCTAGTTTTTGACCAAATCAAAAACGGGTATTAACATCAAATTACATCAAATAGAAGGTACCTTGATGTTCATTAGGCCTTAGATGATTTGTTTCTTGCTAGAGCATCGAAAAGCCCCTTGATTTGGCTTGGATTCAAGAATGTTCTTGAGTGTTTAGGGTTGGTGGTTGAAGGAGATCAATCTCCTGATTATAATCGACACACACACTTATGTGTGTGTGTTCTTCCCTTTTCAACATGATGCACCCATAAGTTTCCCATTTTGGCAACTATGGTCCCTCCAAAAATCTCCAATTGTCATTTCTTATAAAACTAGCTATTCAAGCTAGTTTTTCTTATTTATTAGCTTGTTAATAAGATTAATAACACTAACTAGATTATTTCTATGTTAGAACATAACCTGTGTTCTTTCTTTGTTCGGATCTCGTTTTAATAATTTTGCTAATCACGCCTAGTGGCATAATTAGACGAACAATTGGTATTGGGGTGTTACAAGTCTACCCCCTTGTTGATGCACTTTCTGTGGACGTCACTGTCGAATAGACTAGGGTTGAGTCTTAGTAGTGTGTTACATGAGATTGTGGTGATCCATAAGGGCATTTTATGGATCTGACGCATTTGTAATATATAGGACAAAATACTGAGCCAGGTTCGACCTAAACAAAATGGGCGAATGTGGAAGTTTTCCACATTCGACCATATCAACTGGGCGAATGTGGAAATGCTCCACATTCGACCATTCAAAAGGGGCGAACGTGGAACTTGGGTTTTGGACTATAAATAGCAATCTCATGTGTTATTGTTCATTTGGTGATTTGAGTTTGTATTTTGAATGCTCTCAAGGGGGAGGTCATGCCCGACCTCCCCCGGCCACGAGATAGACGTTTATCCTACTGATGACAGTGTCTGTAATCGTTTCTGTAGTAATACGAATCTGTGATGACGTTGTTATCGTGTGTTTCTGTCTCGTCTCGAATCTCCCGTCTGAAATCGAGTTGTTTATGCGTATTCGATCCACGAGTTCGGTTTTTAACCGGATTCTCAATTGGTATCAGAGCCGTGGTACCGATTTGAACGATCTAACAGTCGTTTGAATCAATCACAGCTCGTTTTTCATGTTTTCAGACGTAAAATTCAGATTTTGATTGAAAGGTTGAAACCCTAGAAACCCTAGATTCTTAATTGAACCCGAAATCATGTGATTTCTCCATGTTTTTGTGAATTCGAGGGTTAGGTTTTCATTTCCGCACCTTTCTGAACAAGTTTCATCATCAAATTCAAAGGATTAGAGTGATTGTGGACTGATTTGAATACGCATAAACAACTCGGTTTCAGACGGGGAATTCGAGACGAGACAGAAACATACGATAACAACGTCATCACAGATTCGTATTACTACAGAAACGATTACAGACACTGTCATCAGTAGGATAAACGTCTATCTCGTGGCCGGGGGAGGTCGGGCATGACCTCCCCCTTGAGAGCATTCAAAATACAAACTCAAATCACCAAATGAACAATAACACATGAGATTGCTATTTATAGTCCAAAACCCAAGTTCCACGTTCGCCCCTTTTGAATGGTCGAATGTGGAGCATTTCCACATTCGCCCAGTTGATATGGTCGAATGTGGAAAACTTCCACATTCGCCCATTTTGTTTAGGTCGAACCTGGCTCAGTATTTTGTCCTATATATTACAAATGCGTCAGATCCATAAAATGCCCTTATGGATCACCACAATCTCATGTAACACACTACTAAGACTCAACCCTAGTCTATTCGACAGTGACGTCCACAGAAAGTGCATCAACAATCTCCCCCTTGGACGTTGCTGGCGAATCCACAAATCTCTTGCACATCAACAGTCAGAATCACAGTTCTCCCCCTCAATACATGCACCATTGCATTGAGTTAGAAATACAACATCCTTCGTGAACCGACCAAGTAATGCACTACGGACCCTCAGCATCAATACGCAGGAAGTCAACTAGACCACGTATATCATTTGCGAATTCAGCAGGTCGCTGAATTACAACCAGATCACCTAGTTACGCCAATGTGAAGTCGACAATGTAATGCACTGCAGTCTCGTAGCATCAGTACCCAGGGATGTCATCTTGACCACGTACATCACGCGCAATCCAACTAGCCTGATAAGACCCCTACTAGAAGGATTCCATACTGACCGATCAGATATTCAACGTAACATGTAAGTACCACCACTAATTTACGTCTCATATCTGCACTTAACCTTTGCATCACCCTTCACACCAACTGGAGAAGTCTAACTGTCAGTACCCAATTACACATCTCAAATGTGACTATGTGCAAAACAATCCACTCGAACATTAGTATTTCTATGAAATTCTTCATCTGTGCTAACTGTGATTGCATCAACACATTCTTCTCTTTTCCTAGCATCTTCAGTCAGTAATTGTTGAAGTATCAGACACATTTACATCAACAATCTCCCCCTTGACTGATGCTTCACCAAGTTTCTCTGAGATCCCGTATGATAAATCAATCATGTTCTTGAGTAACTTCATCTGTTCGACAGAATACAAGCCGTAGACGAGTGGATCAAGCCATCAAAAGTTTTCAGCACCTGAAACTTTCGTTGAACCTACGTGCTACATGACTCCTACTAGGATACCTCATTACTTTCAGAACATTGAAATCTCAAACTTGATTTCCTTCTTCATAACAACTCTTTAGAACAAGTTCCTTCAAATATACAGGAACTGGGTTGACTGTTCTCTTCATGCGGAATAAAATCTGTTCTGTTTTCTGGCCCATAATAGTCATTTGAATCTGATTATCATACTGTTGATTCTCATGACTACCCCACATTAAAACTGTTTCATCATCATCAATTCTTCAACAAATTTGGGTAAACCTCATCACCATTCTCTCAAAAATCTTCAAAAATTACCATATTTTCGAAATTTTTAGGCCTTAAATTCTACATTCGCCCCTGGGAACTCCACTTTCGCCCAAACTAGAGACCCGAATGTAGAATATCATCACACAAGTTCCACTTTCGTCCACTTCATTTCCACATTCGCCCGCCCGATGAACCGAATGTGGAATCTGTCACCCGAATGTGAAAATTGACATAACAAAATTTCAGGTTCGCCTAAAATCTCTCCACGTTCGTCCTAAAAATGCTACCTTCGCCCAGTAACATTCCACATTCGCCCACCCGACTTTCTAAAAGGGGCGAATGTGCAGACAGAACGTGTTCTTGATCAATATTTTCTTCAAATCAGTCCACAATCACTCTAATCCTTTGAATTTGATGATGAAACTTGTTCAGAAAGGTGCGGAATGAAAACCTAACCCTCGAATTCACAAAAACATGGAGAAATCACATGATTTCGGGTTCAATTAAGAATCTAGGGTTTCTAGGGTTTCAACCTTTCAATTTTAATCTGAATTTAACGTCTGAAAACAGTAAAAACGAGCTGTGATTGATTCAAACGACTGTTAGATCGTTCAAATCTGTACCATGGCTCTGATACCAATTGAGAATCCGGTTTTGAACCGAATTCACAGATCGAATACGCATAAACAACTCGGTTTCAGACGGGGAATTCGAGACGAGACAGAAACATACGATAACAACGTCATCACAGATTCGTATTACTACAGAAACGGTTACAGACACTGTCATCAGTAGGATAAACGTCTATCTCGTGGCCGGGGGAGGTCGGGCATGACCTCCCCCTTGAGAGCATTCAAAATACAAACTCAAATCACCAAATGAACAATAACACATGAGATTGCTATTTATAGTCCAAAACCCAAGTTCCACGTTCGCCCCTTTTGAATGGTCGAATGTGGAGCATTTCCACATTCGCCCAGTTGATATGGTCGAATGTGGAAAACTTCCACATTCGCCCAGTGTGTTTAGGTCGAACCTGGCTCAGTGTTTTGTCCTATATATTACAAATGCGTCAGATCCATAAAATGCCCTTATGGATCACCACAATCTCATGTAACACACTACTAAGACTCAACCCTAGTCTATTCGACAGGGACGTCCACAGAAAGTGCATCAACAATCTCCCCCTCAATACATGCACCATTGCATTGAGTTAGAAATACAACATCCTTCGTGAACCGACCAAGTAATGCACTACGGACCCTCAGCATCAATACGCAGGAAGTCAACTAGACCACGTATATCATTTGCGAATTCAGCAGGTCGCTGAATTACAACCAGATCACCTAGTTACGCCAATGTGAAGTCGACAATGTAATGCACTGCAGTCTCGTAGCATCAGTACCCAGGGATGTCATCTTGACCACGTACATCACGCGCAATCCAACTAGCCTGATAAGACCCCTACTAGAAGGATTCCATACTGACCGATCAGATATTCAACGTAACATGTAAGTACCACCACTAATTTACGTCTCATATCTGCACTTAACCTTTGCATCACCCTTCACACCAACTGGAGAAGTCTAACTGTCAGTACCCAATTACACATCTCAAATGTGACTATGTGCAAAACAATCCACTCGAACATTAGTATTTCTATGAAATTCTTCATCTGTGCTAACTGTGATTGCATCAACACATTCTTCTCTTTTCCTAGCATCTTCAGTCAGTAATTGTTGAAGTATCAGACACATTTACATCAACAATCTCCCCCTTGACTGATGCTTCACCAAGTTTCTCTGAGATCCCGTATGATAAATCAATCATGTTCTTGAGTAACTTCATCTGTTCGACAGAATACAAGCCGTAGACGAGTGGATCAAGCCATCAAAAGTTTTCAGCACCTGAAACTTTCGTTGAACCTACGTGCTACATGACTCCTACTAGGATACCTCATTACTTTCAGAACATTGAAATCTCAAACTTGATTTCCTTCTTCATAACAACTCTTTAGAACAAGTTCCTTCAAATATACAGGAACTGGGTTGACTGTTCTCTTCATGCGGAATAAAATCTGTTCTGTTTTCTGGCCCATAATAGTCATTTGAATCTGATTATCATACTGTTGATTCTCATGACTACCCCACATTAAAACTGTTTCATCATCATCAATTCTTCAACAAATTTGGGTAAACCTCATCACCATTCTCTCAAAAATCTTCAAAAATTACCATATTTTCGAAATTTTTAGGCCTTAAATTCTACATTCGCCCCTGGGAACTCCACTTTCGCCCAAACTAGAGACCCGAATGTAGAATATCATCACACAAGTTCCACTTTCGTCCACTTCATTTCCACATTCGCCCGCCCGATGAACCGAATGTGGAATCTGTCACCCGAATGTGAAAATTGACATAACAAAATTTCAGGTTCGCCTAAAATCTCTCCACGTTCGTCCTAAAAATGCTACCTTCGCCCAGTAACATTCCACATTCGCCCACCCGACTTTCTAAAAGGGGCGAATGTGCAGACAGAACGTGTTCTTGATCAATATTTTCTTCAAATCAGTCCACAATCACTCTAATCCTTTGAATTTGATGATGAAACTTGTTCAGAAAGGTGCGGAATGAAAACCTAACCCTCGAATTCACAAAAACATGGAGAAATCACATGATTTCGGGTTCAATTAAGAATCTAGGGTTTCTAGGGTTTCAACCTTTCAATTTTAATCTGAATTTAACGTCTGAAAACAGTAAAAACGAGCTGTGATTGATTCAAACGACTGTTAGATCGTTCAAATCTGTACCATGGCTCTGATACCAATTGAGAATCCGGTTTTGAACCGAATTCACAGATCGAATACGCATAAACAACTCGGTTTCAGACGGGGAATTCGAGACGAGACAGAAACATACGATAACAACGTCATCACAGATTCGTATTACTACAGAAACGGTTACAGACACTGTCATCAGTAGGATAAACGTCTATCTCGTGGCCGGGGGAGGTCGGGCATGACCTCCCCCTTGAGAGCATTCAAAATACAAACTCAAATCACCAAATGAACAATAACACATGAGATTGCTATTTATAGTCCAAAACCCAAGTTCCACGTTCGCCCCTTTTGAATGGTCGAATGTGGAGCATTTCCACATTCGCCCAGTTGATATGGTCGAATGTGGAAAACTTCCACATTCGCCCAGTGTGTTTAGGTCGAACCTGGCTCAGTGTTTTGTCCTATATATTACAAATGCGTCAGATCCATAAAATGCCCTTATGGATCACCACAATCTCATGTAACACACTACTAAGACTCAACCCTAGTCTATTCGACAGGGACGTCCACAGAAAGTGCATCAACAATCTCCCCCTCAATACATGCACCATTGCATTGAGTTAGAAATACAACATCCTTCGTGAACCGACCAAGTAATGCACTACGGACCCTCAGCATCAATACGCAGGAAGTCAACTAGACCACGTATATCATTTGCGAATTCAGCAGGTCGCTGAATTACAACCAGATCACCTAGTTACGCCAATGTGAAGTCGACAATGTAATGCACTGCAGTCTCGTAGCATCAGTACCCAGGGATGTCATCTTGACCACGTACATCACGCGCAATCCAACTAGCCTGATAAGACCCCTACTAGAAGGATTCCATACTGACCGATCAGATATTCAACGTAACATGTAAGTACCACCACTAATTTACGTCTCATATCTGCACTTAACCTTTGCATCACCCTTCACACCAACTGGAGAAGTCTAACTGTCAGTACCCAATTACACATCTCAAATGTGACTATGTGCAAAACAATCCACTCGAACATTAGTATTTCTATGAAATTCTTCATCTGTGCTAACTGTGATTGCATCAACACATTCTTCTCTTTTCCTAGCATCTTCAGTCAGTAATTGTTGAAGTATCAGACACATTTACATCAACAATCTCCCCCTTGACTGATGCTTCACCAAGTTTCTCTGAGATCCCGTATGATAAATCAATCATGTTCTTGAGTAACTTCATCTGTTCGACAGAATACAAGCCGTAGACGAGTGGATCAAGCCATCAAAAGTTTTCAGCACCTGAAACTTTCGTTGAACCTACGTGCTACATGACTCCTACTAGGATACCTCATTACTTTCAGAACATTGAAATCTCAAACTTGATTTCCTTCTTCATAACAACTCTTTAGAACAAGTTCCTTCAAATATACAGGAACTGGGTTGACTGTTCTCTTCATGCGGAATAAAATCTGTTCTGTTTTCTGGCCCATAATAGTCATTTGAATCTGATTATCATACTGTTGATTCTCATGACTACCCCACATTAAAACTGTTTCATCATCATCAATTCTTCAACAAATTTGGGTAAACCTCATCACCATTCTCTCAAAAATCTTCAAAAATTACCATATTTTCGAAATTTTTAGGCCTTAAATTCTACATTCGCCCCTGGGAACTCCACTTTCGCCCAAACTAGAGACCCGAATGTAGAATATCATCACACAAGTTCCACTTTCGTCCACTTCATTTCCACATTCGCCCGCCCGATGAACCGAATGTGGAATCTGTCACCCGAATGTGAAAATTGACATAACAAAATTTCAGGTTCGCCTAAAATCTCTCCACGTTCGTCCTAAAAATGCTACCTTCGCCCAGTAACATTCCACATTCGCCCACCCGACTTTCTAAAAGGGGCGAATGTGCAGACAGAACGTGTTCTTGATCAATATTTTCTTCAAATCAGTCCACAATCACTCTAATCCTTTGAATTTGATGATGAAACTTGTTCAGAAAGGTGCGGAATGAAAACCTAACCCTCGAATTCACAAAAACATGGAGAAATCACATGATTTCGGGTTCAATTAAGAATCTAGGGTTTCTAGGGTTTCAACCTTTCAATTTTAATCTGAATTTAACGTCTGAAAACAGTAAAAACGAGCTGTGATTGATTCAAACGACTGTTAGATCGTTCAAATCTGTACCATGGCTCTGATACCAATTGAGAATCCGGTTTTGAACCGAATTCACAGATCGAATACGCATAAACAACTCGGTTTCAGACGGGGAATTCGAGACGAGACAGAAACATACGATAACAACGTCATCACAGATTCGTATTACTACAGAAACGGTTACAGACACTGTCATCAGTAGGATAAACGTCTATCTCGTGGCCGGGGGAGGTCGGGCATGACCTCCCCCTTGAGAGCATTCAAAATACAAACTCAAATCACCAAATGAACAATAACACATGAGATTGCTATTTATAGTCCAAAACCCAAGTTCCACGTTCGCCCCTTTTGAATGGTCGAATGTGGAGCATTTCCACATTCGCCCAGTTGATATGGTCGAATGTGGAAAACTTCCACATTCGCCCAGTGTGTTTAGGTCGAACCTGGCTCAGTGTTTTGTCCTATATATTACAAATGCGTCAGATCCATAAAATGCCCTTATGGATCACCACAATCTCATGTAACACACTACTAAGACTCAACCCTAGTCTATTCGACAGGGACGTCCACAGAAAGTGCATCAACAATCTCCCCCTCAATACATGCACCATTGCATTGAGTTAGAAATACAACATCCTTCGTGAACCGACCAAGTAATGCACTACGGACCCTCAGCATCAATACGCAGGAAGTCAACTAGACCACGTATATCATTTGCGAATTCAGCAGGTCGCTGAATTACAACCAGATCACCTAGTTACGCCAATGTGAAGTCGACAATGTAATGCACTGCAGTCTCGTAGCATCAGTACCCAGGGATGTCATCTTGACCACGTACATCACGCGCAATCCAACTAGCCTGATAAGACCCCTACTAGAAGGATTCCATACTGACCGATCAGATATTCAACGTAACATGTAAGTACCACCACTAATTTACGTCTCATATCTGCACTTAACCTTTGCATCACCCTTCACACCAACTGGAGAAGTCTAACTGTCAGTACCCAATTACACATCTCAAATGTGACTATGTGCAAAACAATCCACTCGAACATTAGTATTTCTATGAAATTCTTCATCTGTGCTAACTGTGATTGCATCAAAGTAAATGAAAGCAGTAAACATTTTGTGATTTCCGGTAAGAGAATCATATCAGTTTTCTGAGAAATCTGAACACAGCGTTGATCTGTTTCAATATTATCATTAGAAACAATATGTGATACGGCAATTGCTGATATTGTTGTCCACATAAGCTCACATGCAGACAATTACGCAATGCTTTAAAATGATACGAATTAGATTTATTAGACTAACACATTGTGGTTCCCACACACACGACATACTCCCGTATCAAGAAGTAATTTGCACAAAGACTCATTGTAAAGCGTGATTATGCTTTCGTCGTCTGTAATTGTACAAGATATAATGCATAGAGGTATACAGGTCAGCAAATTAATGCAGCAAAGTAACATATGCACCATACCAGGTTGAGGACTGATATTAATCATGATTTGCATCAATGATCAATACGATATTATAGATAATCTTTGATCATCATATAACATGGAAAGTTCCTCAATTCGGTAACTTTAGGATTTGGCATAAAGCTCTTTTATAAAGATATCCTGTCTGATCTAGGTCCGTAATGACTTACAGTAGAAGATCAGATAGGCTATCCCCAGACAACTAATAACATAACGACCCTAAACCTCCGAGTTTTGTACAAACACCCTATCAAACGAAATTACGGTACTAAGACCATATGCCCATGAGGTGTTCATCCACAAACGCGTAGTTTGTTATGTTTGTATCACTAATGCACGCAATATATAGTCTACGAAGCCTATCAGCATATCACACGTAATCAACATACGTCTCATTAAACTATACAATTCTTTAGCCTGTGTCAGATCCCCACTGATGTACTATCATTTCCGCTTTTTATCCAGGAAATCATTTTGGGTTTTTCTAATTTTTTTAGGTATTTTGAAAATTTTTCAATGTTTTTGGTTTTTCTGATAAAATGACTCCCCCTAAAATAAAGAACATATTTTTGGGTTTTTAATTTTTCTGAAAAGCAAAAACAAAAATTTGAAAGAAACAATCCACTTGAAAGCATCAACTTCTTTGAGGATTAAACAACCCCCTCGAAAGCATCAACTTCTTTGAGGATTATGATAGTAAAGAGAAATTCCCAATTAGCAAAGAGAAATTCCCAATTAGCAAAAATTTAGAACTAAAACTAAAAATAAAAAAAACGATAAACCGAGGAGCCGATTAGTCCTGTTTTTCCTTTATATTGTTTACTTTCAAAAGATATTCAAAGCGGGATCTGTCAAAAGCTTTTGTAAACAAATCTGCACGTTGGTAGTCAGTATGGATTTTGACCATGTCAATCAATTCCTTAGCGTAACAATCACGGATAAAATGATATTTAATCCGGATATGTTTCGCTTTAGAATGATTTTCAGTATTTTTAGTTAATGCAATTGCGGCTTCGTTGTCACAGTGTATAGGGGTTTTAAGAAACTGCAAACCGTAATCGACCATCTGTTGTTGGATCCAGAGCACTTGCGAACAGCAACTCGAGGCTGAAATGTACTCGGCTTCACATGTAGACAGTGCGACGGAAGTCTGTTTCTTGCATTGCCAGGTAATTAACCTGCTCCCTAAAAACTGGCAACCGGCTGTTGTTGATTTGCTGTCTTTGTCACAGCCGCCCCAATCTGCATCACTAAAAGCAATAAAATCAAAATCATCATCATTAGGGTACCAAAGTCCTTTTGATGGACAACCCTTCAGATATCTAAGGATACGCTTGACCGCCGTCAGATGACTTTGTTTCGGCTTCGATTGATAGCGAGCACAAAGACACGTTGCATACATAATATCTGGTCGAGACGCTGTCATCATGTCTTGCTTTGTTCTTGCCAGGATCAGTATAATCCGGACGAGCCAAAGCACCAAATAACCTCCTGTTAGGTGGCTTCTCACTGTCAGGCACACCTTTGTAACCCTTCATCCTCATCAAGGTTCTAATATTCATGTGATCTTGACCTAGGATCATAGTCGGATCCTTTTTCAGCATAGGATACTTATAGTCAAAGATCATCATCAGAAACCTCGGATACAACATAAACTTCTTATTCTTCATACCCTTCAGCATCTCCAGCATATGATCAAGAATCATCCCAGAAACATTAAATGGTTTGTTTAGTGTCAACGCAACCATTAATGAGCTCAAACTCCTTCTCATGACGTCATAACCACCACTCACACATCCAAAAACATGAATAAGAACATGTGCAAAATACTTGTACTGCACTCCCAGTTTCCCCTTATACATAGATCCGTCAGTGATTGGACCTTTGTATTTCATTCGTAAGAAACACGCCTTCTGTTCTGTCCATGACAATTCCCTGGGATCTTCACTGTCTTCAAACTTAATCTGTAAAGCTTCCCGAATATCAGTTTCAGTCAAGAACATATCCATCTCCTGAATCTTGCTCTTGATGATCGTTTGACTTTCCCAGTAGTCATACTTCGCATTCTGATAAAAATCTTCGATTATGTCTTTGTATATGATGGTTGGTGTAGCTAAAGCATGTACAATCCTGCTCCTCTTCAGAAACTCTATAATCCCTGTAAACTCCGTGTTCTTCTCAACGTCTCCTAGATAAGCGCAACAGTTGTGCGATCGTTCAAAAGGCCAACTGCTCGGAACAGACGTTCCTGCTTCTGGTACTGGGTCTGGAACTGTTATCTCAGCTGGAGTTTCAACATTGACTGCTGGTGCTTCAACGTTCTCGGGTTGATCAGCCATCTGCACATGAAAATCAATAAAACACGTCAAAATACAAAAACGACAAAATTATAAAATTTTGGTCAAAACTAATCTGCACATTCGCCCGTTTTAAAACTGGTCGAATGTGAGATTTTGTGGTCGAATGTGAAAATTTTTGGTCGAATATGAAAAATTTCTGATTAAAAATCACATTCGTCCATTTTTGTTGTTCATTCGCCCAACCCGTTCCACCTTCGTCCGTTTTTATCAACCGAATGTGGAAAAGGTTTTCCCCCAAAATTTAAAATTTTGCCATTGTTTATTTTAACCTGTAATTTTGATCTACATGTATCCTAATAAGGCCGACTAACACTCGTTTATAAGCAATTTTGACAATTAATCAGTTTTCATTGGTTTTAAAGTGAAATCAGGGTTCATCTGTGTTTAATCGATCAAAATCATATTCAGATATGTTATTAACCTAATTCCTTCCATATTCTCCCCCTAAAACCTATGAGAACTGATCGGAAATGAAAAACAAACAACAATAATCATCAAAAACCCCTAGAATTGAAACCCTAGGTCCGGTTTATAAAAACTTCAATTCAGGTCTGAAATCGCGTCCATTACCTGCAATTTGAGTCTTAAAATGATCAGAAATGACGAGGGAACAAATCAGTGGATTAGAAGAAAAACGAGCAACAAGGTCTGGTTATCAAGAAATTTTGAAAAATATTTGAATGAGGGGCTCGAACCTGGAATGAGGTATTTATAAGAAGCTACATTCGCCCGTTTGTGGTGGACGAACGTGGGAGAAGTTCACATTCGCCCCAAACGAATGGTACGAGTGTGAAACTGCTCCACCTTCGCCCCTATTTAAAGACCCGAAGGTGGAATTTGTACCCGGAAGTGGAATTTTCACCCGGAAGTGAAATATCCATATTCGCCCAAAATCAATACGGTCGAAGGTATGATTTTTCCACATTCGACCCATTTAAGGGGCGAATGTGAAATGGAAAAATCTGAAAATTTCGCCAAATCACGAATTCGAATCCCGTTCAACATTTTTCAATCCGTTAAACTTCCAAAACTCAAATTTTCACATTTTGAATGATACAAAGCCCAGATGGTGTTATCAAATCTCAGAAATTGACCATCAAGCATCCCCAGTTATCAAAAATAAAGCAGAAATGCAAATCTATTGGATTTTCTGAAATTTTTATCAAAACACACCTAAAATCTTTTTGGATTTTGTATCTTTTTGACAATTAAAGTAAAATGCGACAAAGTAAAATGCATCAAAGTAAATGAAAGCAGTAAACATTTTGAGATTTCCGGTAAGAGGATCATATCAGTTTTCTGAGAAAGCTGAACACAGCGTTGATCTGTTTCAATATTATCATTAGAAACAATATGTGATACGGCAATTGCTGATATTGTTGTCCACATAAGCTCACATGCAGACAATTACGCAATGCTTTAAAATGATACGAATTAGATGTATTAGACTAACACATTGTGGTTCCCACACACACGACATACTCCCGTATCAAGAAGTAATTTGCACAAAGACTCATTGTAAAGCGTGATTATGCTTTCGTCGTCTGTAATCGTACAAGATATAATGCATAGAGGTATACAGGTCAGCAAATTAATGCAGCAAAGTAACATATGCACCATACCAGGTTGAGGACTGATATTAATCATGATTTGCATCAATGATCAATACGATATTATAGATAATCTTTGATCATCATATAACATGGAAAGTTCCTCAATTCGGTAACTTTAGGATTTGGCATAAAGCTCTTTTATAAAGATATCCTGTCTGATCTAGGTCCGTAATGACTTACAGCAGAAGATCAGATAGGCTATCCCCAGACAACTAATAACATAACGACCCTAAACCTCCGAGTTTTGTACAAACACCCTATCAAACGAAATTACGGTACTAAGACCATATGCCCATGAGGTGTTCATCCACAAACGCGTAGTTTGTTATGTTTGTATCACTAATGCACGCAATATATAGTCTACGAAGCCTATCAGCATATCACACGTAATCAACATACGTCTCATTAAACTATACAATTCTTTAGCCTGTGTCAGATCCCCACTGATGTACTATCATTTCCTCTTTTTATCCAGGAAATCATTTTGGGTTTTTCTAATTTTTTAGGTATTTTGAAAATTTTTCAATGTTTTTGGTTTTTCTGATAAAATGACTCCCCCTAAAATAAAGAACATATTTTTGGGTTTTTAATTTTTCTGAAAAGCAAAAACAAAAATTTGAAAGAAACAATCCACTTGAAAGCATCAACTTCTTTGAGGATTAAACAACCCCCTCGAAAGCATCAACTTCTTTGAGGATTATGATAGTAAAGAGAAATTCCCAATTAGCAAAGAGAAATTCCCAATTAGCAAAAATTTAGAACTAAAACTAAAAATAAAAAAAAACGATAAACCGAGGAGCCGATTAGTCCTGTTTTTCCTTTATATTGTTTACTTTCAAAAGATATTCAAAGCGGGATCTGTCAAAAGCTTTTGTAAACAAATCTGCACGTTGGTAGTCAATATGGATTTTGACCATGTCAATCAATTCCTTAGCGTAAAAATCACGGATAAAATGATATTTAATCCGGATATGTTTCGCTTTAGAATGATTTTCAGTATTTTTAGTTAATGCAATTGCGGCTTCGTTGTCACAGTGTATAGGGGTTTTAAGAAACTGCAAACCGTAATCGACCATCTGTTGTTGGATCCAGAGCACTTGCGAACAGCAACTCGAAGCTGAAATGTACTCGGCTTCACATGTAGACAGTGCGACGGAAGTCTGTTTCTTGCATTGCCAGGTAATTAACCTGCTCCCTAAAAACTGGCAACCGGCTGTTGTTGATTTGCTGTCTTTGTCACAGCCGCCCCAATCTGCATCACTAAAAGCAATAAAATCAAAATCATCATCATTAGGGTACCAAAGTCCTTTTGATGGACAACCCTTCAGATATCTAAGGATACGCTTGACCGCCGTCAGATGACTTTGTTTCGGCTTCGATTGATAGCGAGCACAAAGACACGTTGCATACATAATATCTGGTCGAGACGCTGTCAAATACATCAGAGATCCGATGATTGCTCTGTATGTAAATGGGTCTGTCAGCTCCCCCTTAGCGTCCACTCCAATCCCGTGATTGGGTTTAATCGGGGTATCCATCGGCTTAGAGTCCTCCATCTGGAATCGGCTCAAGATGTCGGCTACGTATTTCGTCTGGTGAATGAAGATCCCGTCGGGTCTTTGATCCACCTGTAAGCCGAGGAAAAACTGCATTTCCCCCATAGCGCTCATTTCGAACTTCTCCTGCATGACAGTTTCAAATTCCCTGCACAAAAGTTCGTTAGTTGAACCAAATATAATATTATCACGTAAATCTGTACTAGAAGCAAGTCATCTCCCGTCTTCTTCGTAAATAGAGTGCAATCGACGAGGCCGCGCTTGAATCCTTTGGAGATGAGGTATGTACTTAGCTCCTCGTACCACTGTCTTGGAGCCTGGTGCAAACCATATAAAGCTTTGTTCAGCACGTAGACCTTGTCCCGGTGGATTGGGTCCTCAAAGCCTGGTGGTTGCCCGACATAAACCTCCTCCTTGACTTTACCGTACAAAAATGCGCTCTTGACGTCCATTTGATAGACTTTGAATTTCTTGTACGAAGCAAACGCAAGGAACATCGAATAGCTTCCATTCGTGCTACTGGTGCATAGATTTCGTTGTAATCAATTCCTTCGATTTGATGGAAACCTTGCACGACCAATCTGGCTTTGTTGCGTACAATAATCCCACGATCATCCTTTTGCACTTAAACACCCACTTAGTGCCTTTTTCTTTCTTCCCGGCGGCAAAATCTGTGAGCGTCCAGACTCCCAATTTCTGGAATTGCAATAACTCCTCCTGCATTGCCTCAACCCAGGGCATCTTCATTCAAAGCGTCTTTGTATGTCCTTGGCTCTACCTGCGACACATAACATGCAAACGACCCAATCATTTTGGCTTCCAGATTTCTGAATTTTGGCATACAATGCTAAAGCACCAAAACTCTCTGGCGAATTAACGCTTTTTAAGCTGCCCTATGGTCATCACTCCACTACCAGGATCACCGATAACTTGCTCCAGCGGGTGAATACGATGAATCCGAGATTCCGGATTAACAGGTACAATCACTCCCGTCTGAGCAGTCAAATTCTCTACAGCATCCTGATCATGACCCCGTGTTAGATGATGAAGCAACATCTGGATTTGGAGTTGGGTTCACAGTTTGCTCTTCTAAGTCTTCTGCATGTTCAAGAACGGCTTCTTCAAATTGTTCATCTTCAGATTCTGAAGTGTCTAATGAAGTTGAAGCTTCTTGAAACATCTCTTCTTCTTGTATAGGAGCACTGGTATCATTAGAAGCTGATGGGGGGGTTTACGGTGATTGGACGCATCAACGGTGAAGTTGCGCGTTTTCACACTCGTAAAGTAATCTGATAACAGCTTCTTCAACCAGACTATCTAGGTTGAATGATTCAAAGAAATCTTTGTAATCAAACATCCAATCAGGGCCCGTGCCTTGCAAATTTTGAGTGTATCGTTGAACTTCCACATTAGCCCCAATCCTCCACTTGACGAGTTTTCTTGTTGAATACCCGTTTGAGCGGGGTTGCATATCCAACAAAATATCCCTCCTCAGCTTTAGGACTAAACTTCTCGCTTGGATTCAACATCGTGCATGGCGCCTCAAATGGTTCTAGATACTCTAAATTGGGCTTTCGTCGGTGTAATGAGAAGAGCAACAGAGTTCATCGAGAAAACTGGAAGAACTGATTTGGCAACTTCTCCCAACACAACCTATGGATTCAACAAGGAGAAGGTTACGTGTTTTAATTGTGGAGAAAAAGGACACTTCAAAAGGGAATGCACCCAGCCACCTAAACAAGGTAATCGAAACCCTTTCAATGCAAATTACCAGAACCGTCAACAAAACCAAGTTTCTTACCAAAATAACAACAACTACCAAAACCGAAACTTTAACAACCAAAACAGACAACCAAACACTCAAAACCAGATTCAAAATCAATCTCCTAACCACACAAACCGAACAGTTGTACCTATTACTACACCTAATGAGACTCCAACAGAATGCGAGTCAGAACCAAGCTTTGGTGACTCAACAGGATGAGAGGTTTGACTGGTCGGGTATGCAAATAGGAGTTGAGGAAGTGACTACTGGTGGGAATGTGGCATGTGTTGCTTATCAGGTTGATATGGAAGAGTCCGGTGGCAGTTGATGAGAAGAAAGAAACTGAGGAGAGTGAAAGTGATGATTCTGAGACTGAGATGGAAGTGGAGAATGAACTGTTGAGGCTAAGGCTGAGGAAAAGAGTTCTGGAATGGTGATTGATTCAGTTTCTGATGTTCCCGAAGAGTGTAGATCAGTTTATTCAGATTCTGAGAGCGAATCAGACACAGAGGCAAGTGTTGATTCTTTAGATGATGATATTGATCAGTTGCTGGCAGAAGCTGACTTTTTGATGACGAGGAAGTCGTGTATCGCTGATGATGCTTTCACTAAGATTGACTACTCCAAGTTTTTCACTGGAAAGGAAGCTCATTTTGCGTTGATGGGCCATGACTGAACCGCCAAAAACCCTGTAAGTTCTGAATCTAGCACTGATGTTATGAGTGATAAATATTGTGGAACATGTGATAGATTGACTGAGGAGAATAAACAACTCCGAATTTCACGTGATAGTGCTATTCAGAACAGTCAATCTACTCGCAAAGAGTTTAAATGCTTTTAACAAAGTATTGGATGGCTTATAAAAAGGACATTTCTGACTTGAAAAATACTTTATCATTGAAACAATTGGCCATAAACAATTATATCAATGAAATTGAAAACACAAGTTGGAAATGGCAGCCATTAAATGCTTTGCTGAAAAGGTTAACAAGAAGTTGGAAAGTTATAAGAATGTTGCTTATGTGGTAGATCATATCATTGATGATAACACCACCAATTACAAGTCTGTACCATCTCCGGTTCTTTTTGAAAACCATAACTATCACCAAGTTATACCGGAGAGTTCGGTTAAAATCAGACTCATCGTCGGAATGGAATCTAATACTTCAAGTATTGGTGATCCTTATTCCGATGTGAGACCGATTTTGGGCTTGAACAATGAGGGTGTTTATGCTGAGAGTGATAATTCAGACTCAGAGAATGATGATACTGGTAGTGATCAATCTGTTAATGAATGTGAGATTCCCAAAAGAAAATCACATCATTACTACTGAACCAGTGTCACCATCTGATCATGTTCATCCGATGGCAAATGCTAATCGTGATAAAAAGTCTGAAAAGATTGCTGTTAAGAAAGATAATGGTGTTAAGAATGTTGTTAAATTGAATGAGCTGAATGAACAAAGTGACAAACCTGTAAAGGTGTTTTATCGGATGGAAGGATCCGATAAGATCATTTCTGATGAGGAATTTCCGATTAAAAATGTTAACTATTCTAAACTTGATAAAATCTGGCAAGAAAGCACAATATGGTTTCCAAAACATGAAAGAACCAATGAAATTCCACCAGAAATCTTAAAGAAATTGTTTTCAGAAGTTCCTCAAGAACCAAAAATCCATGTCACTGAGTTCATTAGACCAAATGATAAAGCAAATGGTTTTCATGAGCCATCTTACTCGAAAGGACCACTTCCTGAGAGTTTAAGAAATCAACAGTATAATGATCAATTTCCTGTTAGATCATTTGCTTCACCAAATGCTCATTATGTGTTTGAGGAATATAGAAAATGCTTTAAATGTGGAGAACGCGGGGCATTTACTTGCTTAGTGTCCATATGTAAGGCACAAAAGACATGAAGTTGAGGTTAAGAATTCCATGAAAAAGCCGATTGATCATTATGTTCCACCACATAGACGGGCTGTTCCTCAACAACAACATTTTTATAATCAAAACAATTTTCAAATGAGGAACAACCGTCAATTTCAATATGATCACAGAAATCGGATAGCTATGGAACAATCTTGGAGAAAACCTGTGGTGAACACAACAGCTGATAGACAAAAGGTTCCACAAAAACCAATTGTCAAGTCAAATGTTGGACCTAAGTCTGTTAATTCAGATAAGGTTGCTAAGAAAGTTACTTTTAGTAACAATGTTCAGAAACCAATTGAGAAACCAAAATCTCAAATTCGTATTCTCAAAAGGTCTGAACAATCTTGGACACCAAATGGTACTTTAGGAGCTTCTACTTCGAAGGTGAGTGAGAAAAATGAAACTGTTTTGAAAAATCAGAAAACGATTGATTCAAAACAGAAAGTTGTTGAAAAAGTCAATGAGGATGTTGCTTTGAAATCCAATGTTCAAAGGCCCAAGACTCAGGCTTGGGTCCCCCGAAAGAACTAAATGTTTACTTTTTGTGTGCAGGGAGCTTCAGTTGGCCCTATTAGCAGTCTCTGGATTGTTGATAGTGGAGCTTCAGGCCACATGACTGGGGATTTGGCATTGTTGTTTGATGTGAAAAATATTAATGGAGGATATGTCGCGTTCGCGGGTAATAAAGGAAGTTATATCACGATGGAAGGAAGTGTGAGTAATGGGATTGTGACTTTCGAGCGGATTTCTTATGTCAAGCAGATAGACTATAATCTGTTGAGTGTCAGTCAAATATGCGATAAACAATTTTCTGTGCATTTTGATGACAAATCCTGCTATATTCTCAAACCGGGCTTCAAAATTCCAAAGGAGTGGGTTATGTTGATGGCACCTCGAGTCAACAATCTTTATATTCTTGATATGTCCAAGGCGATGACACCACAGGGACAGATAACATGCTTTCTATCCAAGGCGACCGAAAAAGAATCGATAATGTGGCACCGAAGAATGGGGCACATTCATCTGAGGAAAATGAATCAATTAGTGAGAAATGGACTTGTCGATGGAGTAAACGTGAAACATTTCCATCTAAACGACAAGTGTGTAAGCTGTATGAAAGGAAAACAACACAGACAGTCCCATAAAGTGAAGAAAGTTAACTCTGTTGAGATGCCGCTTGAGCGATTGCACATGGACCTTTTTGGACCGATCAAACGCAAAAGTCATCTCGGAGAGCTTTATTGTTTAGTCGTCACTGATGACTCTCATGGGTGATGTGTTTGAAGAACAAAAGCGACACCTTTACAAATTTACAAGTTCTGTTCACTCGACTGGAGAATATCTACAATTTGAAGATCAAAAGGATCAGGAGTGACAACGGGACGGAGTTCAAAAATGCCAAGATGGATGAACTTTGTGAAAGCAAAGGGATTCATCATGAATATTCGGCTCCGTATACCCCGCAACAGAACGGTGTTGCTGAAAGAAAGAATAGGACTCTGATTGAGGCTGCTAGAACAATGCTTGCTGATTCAAACCTTCCAGTAATGTTCTGGAATGAGGCGATTTATGCAGCAAATTATACATTAAATCGGGTTATAACAGTGAAGAAGTTTGGAAAAACATCTTATGAGCTGTTACACCGACGAAAGCCCAATTTAGAGTATCTAGAACCATTTGGGGCGCCATGCACGATGTTGAATCCAAGCGAGAAGTTTAGTCCTAAAGCTGAGGAGGGATATTTTGTTGGATATGCAACCCCGCTCAAACGGGTATTCAACAAGAAAACTCGTCAAGTGGAGGATTGGGCTAATGTGGAAGTTCAACGATACACTCAAAATTTGCAAGGCACGGGCCCTGATTGGATGTTTGATTACAAAGATTTCTTTGAATCATTCAACCTAAATAGTCTGGTTGAAGAAGCTGTTATCAGATTACTTTACGAGTGTGAAAACGCGGCAACTTCACCATTGATGCGTCCAATCACCGTAAACCCCCCACCAGCTTCTAATGATACCAGTGCTCCTACACAAGAAGAAGAGATGTTTCAAGAAGCTTCAACTTCATTAGACACTTCAGAATCTGAAGATGAACAATTTGAAGAAGCCGTTCTTGAACATGCAGAAGACTTAGAAGAGCAAACTGTGAACCCAACTCCAAATCCAGATGTTGCTTCATCATCTAACACGGGTCATGATCAGGATGCTGTAGAGAATTTGACTGCTCAGACGGGAGTGATTGTACCTGTTAATCCGGAATCTCGGATTCATCGTATTCACCCGCTGGAGCAAGTTATCGGTGATCCTGGTAGTGGAGTGATGACCAGAGGGCAGCTTAAGAGCGTGAATTCACCAGAGATTTTTGGTGCTTTAGCATTGTATGCCAAAATTCAGAAATCTGGAAGCCAAAATGATTGGTCGTTTGCATGTTATGTGTCGCAGGTAGAGCCAAGGACATACAAAGACGCTTTGAATGAAGATGCCTGGGTTGAGGCAATGCAGGAGGAGTTATTGCAATTCCAGATATTGGGAGTCTGGACGCTCACAGATTTACCGCCGGGTAGAAAGAAAATAGGCACTAAGTGGGTGTTTAAGTGCAAAAAGGATGATCGTGGAGTTATTGTACGCAACAAAGCCAGATTGGTTGTGCAGGGTTTTCATCAAATCAAAGGAATTGATTACAACGAAATCTATGCACCAGTAGCACGAATGGAAGCTATTCGGATGTTTCTTGCGTTTGCTTCGTACAAGAAATTCAAAGTCTATCAAATGGACGTCAAGAGCGCATTTTTGTACGGTAAAGTCAAGGAGGAGGTTTATGTCGGGCAGCCACCAGGCTTTGAGGACCCAATCCACCGGGACAAGGTCTACGTGCTGAACAAAGCTTTATATGGTTTGCACCAGGCTCCAAGACAGTGGTACGAGGAGCTAAGTACATACCTCATCTCCAAAGGATTCAAGCGCGGCCTCGTCGATTGCACTCTATTTACGAAGAAGACGGGAGATGACTTGCTTCTAGTACAGATTTACGTTGATGATATTATATTTGGTTCAACTAACGAACTTTTGTGCAGGGAATTTGAAACTGTCATGCAGGAGAAGTTCGAAATGAGCGCTATGGGGGAAATGCAGTTTTTCCTCGGCTTACAGGTGGATCAAAGACCCGACGGGATCTTCATTCACCAGACGAAATACGTAGCCGACATCTTGAGCCGATTCCAGATGGAGGACTCTAAGCCGATGGATACCCCGATTCAACCCGATCACGGGATTGGAGTGGACGCTAAGGGGGAGCTGACAGACCCATTTACATACAGAGCAATCATCGGATCTCTGATGTATTTGACAGCGTCTCGACCAGATATTATGTATGCAACGTGTCTTTGTGCTCGCTATCAATCGAAGCCGAAACAAAGTCATCTGACGGCGGTCAAGCGTATCCTTAGATATCTGAAGGGTTGTCCATCAAAAGGACTTTGGTACCCTAATGATGATGATTTTGATTTTATTGCTTTTAGTGATGCAGATTGGGGCGGCTGTGACAAAGACAGCAAATCAACAACAGCCGGTTGCCAGTTTTTAGGGAGCAGGTTAATTACCTGGCAATGCAAGAAACAGACTTCCGTCGCACTGTCTACATGTGAAGCCGAGTACATTTCAGCCTCGAGTTGCTGTTCGCAAGTGCTCTGGATCCAACAACAGATGGTCGATTACGGTTTGCAGTTTCTTAAAACCCCTATACACTGTGACAACGAAGCCGCAATTGCATTAACTAAAAATACTGAAAATCATTCTAAAGCGAAACATATCCGGATTAAATATCATTTTATCCGTGATTGTTACGCTAAGGAATTGATTGACATGGTCAAAATCCATACTGACTACCAACGTGCAGATTTGTTTACAAAAGCTTTTGACAGATCCCGCTTTGAATATCTTTTGAAAGTAAACAATATAAAGGAAAAACGGGACTAATCGGCTCCTCGGTTTATCGTTTTTTTTAATTTTTA
The DNA here is from genome assembly GCA_028751855.1 of Ambrosia trifida. Classification (NCBI taxonomy): domain Eukaryota; kingdom Viridiplantae; phylum Streptophyta; class Magnoliopsida; order Asterales; family Asteraceae; genus Ambrosia; species Ambrosia trifida. The sequence continues at coordinate 41,436,703 of CM054123.1, read as the reverse complement.
GTTTTAGTTCTAAATTTTTGCTAATTGGGAATTTCTCTTTGCTAATTGGGAATTTCTCTTTACTATCATAATCCTCAAAGAAGTTGATGCTTTCGAGGGGGTTGTTTAATCCTCAAAGAAGTTGATGCTTTCAAGTGGATTGTTTCTTTCAAATTTTTGTTTTTGCTTTTCAGAAAAATTAAAAACCCAAAAATATGTTCTTTATTTTAGGGGGAGTCATTTTATCAGAAAAACCAAAAACATTGAAAAATTTTCAAAATACCTAAAAAAATTAGAAAAACCCAAAATGATTTCCTGGATAAAAAGCGGAAATGATAGTACATCAGTGGGGATCTGACACAGGCTAAAGAATTGTATAGTTTAATGAGACGTATGTTGGTCTTAGTACCGTAATTTCGTTTGATAGGGTGTTTGTACAAAACTCGGAGGTTTAGGATCGTTATGTTATTAGTTGTCTGGGGATAGCCTATCTGATCTTCTGCTGTAAGTCATTACGGACCTAGATCAGACAGGATATCTTTATAAAAGAGCTTTATGCCAAATCCTAAAGTTACCGAATTGAGGAACTTTCCATGTTATATGATGATCAAAGATTATCTATAATATCGTATTGATCATTGATGCAAATCATGATTAATATCAGTCCTCAACCTGGTATGGTGCATATGTTACTTTGCTGCATTAATTTGCTGACCTGTATACCTCTATGCATTATATCTTGTACGATTACAGACGACGAAAGCATAATCACGCTTTACAATGAGTCTTTGTGCAAATTACTTCTTGATACGGGAGTATGTCGTGTGTGTGGGAACCACAATGTGTTAGTCTAATACATCTAATTCGTATCATTTTAAAGCATTGCGTAATTGTCTGCATGTGAGCTTATGTGGACAACAATATCAGCAATTGCCGTATCACATATTGTTTCTAATGATAATATTGAAACAGATCAACCCTGTGTTCAGCTTTCTCAGAAAACTGATATGATCCTCTTACCGGAAATCTCAAAATGTTTACTGCTTTCATTTACTTTGATGCATTTTACTTTGTCGCATTTTACTTTTATTGTCAAAAAGATACAAAATCCAAAAAGATTTTAGGTGTGTTTTGATAAAAATTTCAGAAAATCCAATAGATTTGCATTTCTGCTTTATTTTTGATAACTAGGGATGCTTGATGGTCAATTTCTGAGATTTGATAACACCATCTGGGCTTTGTATCATTCAAAATGTGAAAATTTGAGTTTTGGAAGTTTAACGGATTGAAAAATGTTGAACGGGATTCGAATTCGTGATTTGGCGAAATTTTCAGATTTTTCCATTTCACATTCGCCCCTTAAATGGGTCGAATGTGGAAAAATCATACCTTCGACCGTATTGATTTTGGGCGAATATGGATATTTCACTTCCGGGTGAAAATTCCACTTCCGGGTACAAATTCCACCTTCGGGTCTTTAAATAGGGGCGAAGGTGGAGCAGTTTCACACTCGTACCATTCGTTTGGGGCGAATGTGAACTTCTCCCACGTTCGTCCACCACAAACGGGCGAAGGTAGCTTCTTATAAATACCTCATTCCAGGTTCGAGCCCCTCATTCAAATATTTTTCAAAATTTCTTGATAACCAGACCTTGTTGCTCGTTTTTCTTCTAATCCACTGATTTGTTCCCTCGTCATTTCTGATCATTTTAAGACTCTAATTGCAGGTAATGGACGCGATTTCAGACCTGAATTGAAGTTTTTATAAACCGGACCTAGGGTTTCAATTCTAGGGGTTTTTTGATGATTATTGTTGTTTGTTTTTCATTTCCGATCAGTTCTCATAGGTTTTAGGGGGAGAATATGGAAGGAATTAGGTTAATAACATATCTGAATATGATTTTGATCGATTAAACACAGATGAACCCTAATTTCACTTTAAAACCAATGAAAACTGATTAATTGTCAAAATTGCTTATAAACGAGTGTTAGTCGGCCTTATTAGGATACATGTAGATCAAAATTACAGGTTAAAATAAACAATGGCAAAATTTTAAATTTTGGGGGAAAACCTTTTCCACATTCGGTTGATAAAAACGGACGAAGGTGGAACGGGTTGGGCGAATGAACAACAAAAATGGACGAATGTGATTTTTAATCAGAAATTTTTCATATTCGACCAAAATTTTCAGGTTCGACCAAATAATCCTAGATTCGTCCAAATTTCTCACTTTCGTCCCTTTTGGTTCTACTTTCGTCCAAACAGTAACAACCGAAGGTAGCTTTGTCCAGAATGTAAATCAAACTAACAAACTTTCCACTTTCGTCCAAAACAAGAACGGTCGAATGTGGAATTTTATACCCGAATGTGAAAAATTCTAAACAAATTTTCAGGTTCGACCACTATCTCCTCAGGTTCGCCCACTTTTTATCACGTTCGACCACAACACTCAGTTCAGGTTCCAGGTTCGCCCAAAACTAGCAGATCTCATTTTTGAAAAACGGTTATTGTTTGAAAAACGGTTATTCTGATCTCAGATTTTCAAAAGTTCATGGATTTGAATGATCTCAATCAGGTTATGTTTCGGAATTGATTTGGAACAACTTTAAGTCTTGAAAAACTTGAATTCGACCACAAATTCACCTTTAAATCGATCAAAAACTCTTAGAAACAATGTTTATGTAAAAACAGATGATTTTATGTCAAAAACATGTCCAAATCAGCTCTGATCTTATCAAATTTGTTGTTGTATGATCCTCTTGGCTCTGATACCAATTGAGAATCCGGTTAAAAACCGAACTCGTGGATCGAATACGCATAAACAACTCGATTTCAGACGGGAGATTCGAGACGAGACAGAAACACACGATAACAACGTCATCACAGATTCGTATTACTACAGAAACGATTACAGACACTGTCATCAGTAGGATAAACGTCTATCTCGTGGCCGGGGGAGGTCGGGCATGACCTCCCCCTTGAGAGCATTCAAAATACAAACTCAAATCACCAAATGAACAATAACACATGAGATTGCTATTTATAGTCCAAAACCCAAGTTCCACGTTCGCCCCTTTTGAATGGTCGAATGTGGAGCATTTCCACATTCGCCCAGTTGATATGGTCGAATGTGGAAAACTTCCACATTCGCCCATTTTGTTTAGGTCGAACCTGGCTCAGTATTTTGTCCTATATATTACAAATGCGTCAGATCCATAAAATGCCCTTATGGATCACCACAATCTCATGTAACACACTACTAAGACTCAACCCTAGTCTATTCGACAGTGACGTCCACAGAAAGTGCATCAACAATCTCCCCCTTGGACGTTGCTGGTGAATCCACAAATCTCTTGCACATCAACAGTCAGAATCACAGTTCTCCCCCTCAATACATGCACCATTGCATTGAGTTAGAAATACAACATCCTTCGTGAACCGACCAAGTAATGCACTACGGACCCTCAGCATCAATACGCAGGAAGTCAACTAGACCACGTATATCATTTGCGAATTCAGCAGGTCGCTGAATTACAACCAGATCACCTAGTTACGCCAATGTGAAGTCGACAATGTAATGCACTGCAGTCTCGTAGCATCAGTACCCAGGGATGTCATCTTGACCACGTACATCACGCGCAATCCAACTAGCCTGATAAGACCCCTACTAGAAGGATTCCATACTGACCGATCAGATATTCAACGTAACATGTAAGTACCACCACTAATTTACGTCTCATATCTGCACTTAACCTTTGCATCACCCTTCACACCAACTGGAGAAGTCTAACTGTCAGTACCCAATTACACATCTCAAATGTGACTATGTGCAAAACAATCCACTCGAACATTAGTATTTCTATGAAATTCTTCATCTGTGCTAACTGTGATTGCATCAACACATTCTTCTCTTTTCCTAGCATCTTCAGTCAGTAATTGTTGAAGTATCAGACACATTTACATCAACAATCTCCCCCTTGACTGATGCTTCACCAAGTTTCTCTGAGATCCCGTATGATAAATCAATCATGTTCTTGAGTAACTTCATCTGTTCGACAGAATACAAGCCGTAGACGAGTGGATCAAGCCATCAAAAGTTTTCAGCACCTGAAACTTTCGTTGAACCTACGTGCTACATGACTCCTACTAGGATACCTCATTACTTTCAGAACATTGAAATCTCAAACTTGATTTCCTTCTTCATAACAACTCTTTAGAACAAGTTCCTTCAAACATACAGGAACTGGGTTGACTGTTCTCTTCATGCGGAATAAAATCTGTTCTGTTTTCTGGCCCATAATAGTCATTTGAATCTGATTATCATACTGTTGATTCTCATGACTACCCCACATTAAAACTGTTTCATCATCATCAATTCTTCAACAAATTTGGGTAAACCTCATCACCATTCTCTCAAAAATCTTCAAAAATTACCATATTTTCGAAATTTTTAGGCCTTAAATTCTACATTCGCCCCTGGGAACTCCACTTTCGCCCAAACTAGAGACCCGAATGTAGAATATCATCACACAAGTTCCACTTTCGTCCACTTCATTTCCACATTCGCCCGCCCGATGAACCGAACGTGGAATCTGTCACCCGAATGTGAAAATTGACATAACAAAATTTCAGGTTCGCCTAAAATCTCTCCACGTTCGTCCTAAAAATGCTACCTTCGCCCAGTAACATTCCACATTCGCCCACCCGACTTTCTAAAAGGGGCGAATGTGCAGACAGAACGTGTTCTTGATCAATATTTTCTTCAAATCAGTCCACAATCACTCTAATCCTTTGAATTTGATGATGAAACTTGTTCAGAAAGGTGCGGAATGAAAACCTAACCCTCGAATTCACAAAAACATGGAGAAATCACATGATTTCGGGTTCAATTAAGAATCTAGGGTTTCTAGGGTTTCAACCTTTCAATTTTAATCTGAATTTAACGTCTGAAAACAGTAAAAACGAGCTGTGATTGATTCAAACGACTGTTAGATCGTTCAAATCTGTACCATGGCTCTGATACCAATTGAGAATCCGGTTTTGAACTGAATTCACAGATCGAATACGCATAAACAACTCGGTTTCAGACGGGGAATTCGAGACGAGACAGAAACATACGATAACAACGTCATCACATATTCGTATTACTACAGAAACGGTTACAGACACTGTCATCAGTAGGATAAACGTCTATCTCGTGGCCGGGGGAGGTCGGGCATGACCTCCCCCTTGAGAGCATTCAAAATACAAACTCAAATCACCAAATGAACAATAACACATGAGATTGCTATTTATAGTCCAAAACCCAAGTTCCACGTTCGCCCCTTTTGAATGGTCGAATGTGGAGCATTTCCACATTCGCCCAGTTGATATGATCGAATGTGGAAAACTTCCACATTCGCCCAGTGTGTTTAGGTCGAACCTGGCTCATTATTTTGTCCTATATATTACAAATGCGTCAGATCCATAAAATGCCCTTATGGATCACCACAATCTCATGTAACACACTACTAAGACTCAACCCTAGTCTATTCGACAGTGACGTCCACAGAAAGTGCATCAACACCCCTTAAAGAGGTTTCGTCCTCGAAACCTTTCTGGTGTTGTTGCTTTGGTCGCAGCCAAGAACGTTAGTGTCTCTAATCAATTTTGTGCACCGCTCAATCCCTTGACATTCCATAGTCTAACGAGTAGTACTATATACTTATTGTTTGTATCCCTTTACTCGGCTTTCTAACTTTTATTATATGGAAGCCTTAGCTTTCATAATATGACTTGAATCATTCTATTATTTCGGTTAACTAGGGGCAATATCTACATACTTACCCCCTACCCGACATTTTAGCTACTTATGTTCTTCATAGGTCTTCCTTAGATCCGTCGACTATCCCCGTCTACCATTATCCCGAATGATGTAATGGTTTAAGGGGTCATTCTATCATGCACCTTAGGGCATCTAGTGTAATACTCGATTGTAGCATGCATATGCATACATGTCTATGCTTCTATTACTAACAAGTAATTTGTCTTGGTTTCCAAGACTAGCCCGGCTTTTTAACATAACCGTTTTCTAGCTTCTTGGATTCATCCCCGAATCCAACCCTCGTTTCTTCTTGGTTTGCTATAATGTTATAAACAAACCTTGCTTTACACTAACATTTTCCTTTCTTTGGCTAATCCTTATTTTAAGAATTTGCCATTTATTTGTTTTGCCCAAGTTCCCGTTTTGCTAACTCGATTGGTGGTCATTGCCCCAACCGACCCGTTTAAAGACTTTTGAGTTTTAGATTTCAAATCGTTTATATATATATTTAGAACGCTTAGTTTCTAAAAGTCCTCTTTCTGATTACCAATCTCAATATAAATTGAGGTCGGTTTCCTTTTTATAAAACCTGGTGTTGATTCGTCATTACAACGTATTTGTATCGACTAATCTCTTATTATCACGGTGTGCATCAGATTGTAATAACTACACAATCCGACTGTTATCATAATTTGCTTTAAATTGTACCAACGATACAATCTAATGTTATTGTAGTTTACACCCTTTTTCATCCTTAACCCGAGGGTTGAAAGAATTACTGATTTATCACGGCCCAATCCCGCTGTTTATGTTATAATCCGGAGATTCACGACTTACCCGAATGTGATTATGACTCAACCCTTGATTTAGGTTCAAGTCCCTCTTTACGAATTTAACCTTCTATAAAAGTCCGAGTTTAATTATAACTTAACCTTGATTAAGGTTCAAGTCTATTTTCAAGCTAAATCTGTTTATGACTCAACCCTGATTAAGGTTCAAGTCTATTTCCAAACTGAATCTCTTTATGACTAAACCTTGATTAAGGTTCAAGTCAATCTTTGTATTAACCCAGGATAACTTGTATCGTATATTGCCTATTTTGCTAGCCCAGCGTATAAGCTGGTGCCTCGCTCAAGGTCTTGCATGGTTCGCATCCCTGCCGTGTTAGACAGTGGACTACGTCCAAACGCTCCAGTTTGTTGTCCTCTTTGCTAGCCCAGCGTATTCTAGCTGGTGCCTCGCTCAAGGTCTTGCATGGTTCGCACCCCTGCCATGTTAGACAGTGGACTACGTCCAAAATCCCCCGGCACCTCACACTTACCTGGCCAGGGTAAGTAATTCGCATATGGTACGCACAGACTTATTATAATTAAGGCATCACACCCTATGCAAACAAATTTTCAGCTCATGCTTGTGCCCCCTATTTTATTTGGTAAAACCCTTCCTTGATAAATTATTCAATGTTAGGTTTTTACCTTTATTCATTAAGAAAAAGCGATGTGTTTTCAATTTAATAAGCTTTGTGTGATCACACTCGTTGGCATGATCACAACGCCTTTCTAAACATTAGTTTGGGATGATTACCCCCAACCCGGTCTCGATGTTCAAGTTAAGTTTGTGCATTGATCGTTCATTATCGTGAACTATGCACCTTTCACATTTTTCCTATTGCTTGCATATACAATTACCACTCTTCAGGTGATAATTGCATACTAATACACCTACTATGGTTTCGAGCATGTACCTGTTTGATACTTGCTCTCGTGTTCCCTTTCGTTACTGATCCATTAGCCCGAGTCGTTACCTGACTTGGTCCTTAGTGAGCATGCTATCAGCCGTGCTCCCGAAACCTCTACAACCTCGTTTGGTGAATCATTTGATCCTCTCTCGATCAAATAAGATGTTATCATCCCTGTCACATTTATAATTTCAATTAATTAGTAACATGACATTTCAGTATTAGTATGCATCACTGCAATAGTGATGTTAGAATTCTTGTTATACGAGATTATCGTTGCCCGAATCAATCTTTTGGATAGGCCCCATGAGTACCTAACCATTTCCTTATCAAGCTTTTGAGATAGCGTGTATCTACACGATATCACTATTGATTACCTATAACAATTTCCGATCAAAACGGGTGTTCATTATAGGTATTACTTACCGGATTCCTCGATCAAGTCTTGAACCGAACACCCTTCAACATTTTGAGCGCACGGTTTGAGTCCATGTATCCTTCCCGACACTCGGATCCCTCAAACCAACGGCTCTGATACCACTTGTAAGACCCTAACCCGTAATCACGCGATCAACGCCCAAATCATACGGGTTTGGACCTTACTTAAACCACTCCCGATTAAAACTTTGGTAAATTATGAAAACCCAACTTAATAAATCCCATACACGTTTAGTTCCAATAAATTTTACATCATTGCTACAAAAAAGAATGTATTAAAGTTTGTGTTTTTTAACGGGAGTTCGTTAGATTCTAGTGCGGAAGCTTGTATGAGTGATCGGGTGTGTTCGGCTCTTATTGCGACTTGATCCTTGCTCCGGGACTTCCATCACATGTTTACCTAGCACCATTACACAAAGAATGGTTATGGACCGACACCCAATGGTCCCTCGAACCATTGTAATGACTCCCGATGATTCCTGAATCATCGATACGACTCAACCGACCCGGTCAAGTATGATATTAAGTAGTTGTTTTCAATGTTTTCGTTGAGGTAGACTCGTATGTATGCAAAGTATAAAACGTATGTATGTAAAGTATGAAACGTATTAACCTGAATATGCCGGGTGTCACATCATCCCCCAGTTGAAAGAATTTTCGTCCCGAAAATTTCCCGAAGTAAAAGAGAACGAAGCGATAAAAAGAAAAATTTCCCCAAAAATTTCCCGGTCGTCACATCATCCCCCTGTTGAAAGGAATCTCGCCCCGAGATTCACTCTTCGACAATGATGAGTGTCGACCTAACCCAAGTAACGTTTCCCAGAATGTAAACGAAAGGATAACATCGTACGAAGATTGATAGTAACGGATACTCTATGCCGGGGAACCGCCCTCTCCAAAGTGAATACAAAACAATGAATTCTCCTGATCGAAGGCCTACAAGAGACTACTGTGATCGGTATAAATGATACACTGGTACCGTCCAAGTAGCATCTCTAAGGGACCCACATCAGACCGATGAATGCAAAACGATGATCAAATACCAAACTGAATGCACACAATGAATACGAATCGCCAAGCAATGTGAATGAGAATGAATACAAGTATAACGAGAATCAAGAAAGGAATACTCACCGGTAACAGTATCAGGATCCTCCTGGTTCTCCCTAGCACCGATGACATAAGCACGAGCCAGAGCAGTTCGACCGCCACCCTCGCCTTGCTTCACCTTGGGACAGTCCCACCTGAAGTGCCCAGTGTCGCCATAGTGATAACATCCCTGATTTCCCCTGGGTGCAGCAGTGGTAGTAGTAGTAGTAGCAGTAGTAGGGGCAACCACCTGTTGCTGAGCCTGAAGATTCACCCTGCAGCTCTGGGCCTGATGCCCGTTCCTCTTACAACGGGTACAATAACTACAATCCCCAAGATGATGGTACCCACAACGATCACACCTAGGTAGCCTCCCAGTATACCCACTCTGCCTCTGCTCAGAAGATGCACCCGTAGCCTCAAATTTCCTCGGTTGCTGCTGCTGAGGCTGAACTGTACCCTTACCCGCGCTCTCCCATTTCCTCTTGTTGCCATCAGCGGTCTTCACCACAGTACCCTTAGGAGGCAAAACACCCTCCTGAACCTTCTTCTTAGTCAGCCTATGAGCCAACCGAATGGTATCCCGAAGTGTAGTAGCATCATTCACGGTTACCAACCCGTGAACCTCAGGCACCAACCCACTAATGTAGAACTCAATAGCCTTATATTCAGGCGTCACAGAATCCGGGCACAAAAGTGCCAACTCATGATAGCGAGTGGTATACTCCTCATCTCAGATCCCACCATCTGATGATTCCACAGCTCATGCTCCAAACTCTTGATCTCATCCCTGGGGCAATAATCCCTCTTCAAACGAAACACAAACTCGGTCCATGGCAACGCATGGGCCTCCAGTAAACCAATGGTCTGCACCGTCAAATTCCACCAAGTTAAGGCACGTCCCTCGAATGTCCTTGAAGCATACTTCACACGATACTCCTCTGGGCAGTTACACATGGAGAAAGCAGACTCGACCTTCTCCAACCAATGAAGTAGTCCCATAGCTCCCTCAGCCCCACTGAAGTTATGGGGCTTGCAGTCCTCGAACATCTTGTAAGTACAGTGAACTGGAGGAGGTGGAGGTGGTGGAGGATTAAAAGCACCCCCTGTTACAACAAGCAACACGGGTCAGAAAACGAACATCACACGACAAAAGATAAGGAATGAGGGTAGGGGTAATTAAATTACCACCATGGCCCTGCTGGGCGGCCTGCTGCGCAGCAATAGCAGCTGCCACATGCTCCTGGATCAGATTATTCAGCTCCCCCTGGGTCATGCTGATGTTACCACGACCCCCATTACGTCCACCGCCATTCCGGCCACCAACACGACCACCACGACGTCCTGCCATCTTCTGTCAAGGTCAAAGACAAGACATCAGATTCCAGGACAGATAACAAGAAATCATAAGTAACAAGGTCAACCAGAGAACTGGATTCCATCATGATCATCAGATCAAACACAGAGTCCACCAGAATTTCCATGCATTTCACTTATTATTTCGTGTGCACCCGAAATGATAAGTCGCTCTACATGGTCCCCGAGGCGTGCTCCTAGCTTGACTTTCAAACCACAAGGCACCCACATCCTAAAATAGATAAGAACTCCTAGGTGATACAACACCCAAGATATAGAACAACAAGTACACGTGTGCGATGATGTGTGCGAGCAAGTGTGTCCATTGGAGTATAGAAAGGGGAGATGTCCGAATTTTGGACAAATCTCCGAAGGGTGCCGAAGCCACTCCAATGTACGCCACCGCCATGCAAGGATAGTAAGCCTCTTCGTCTTCAGTACAAAGATGAAAGATAGAATAATAAATAAGAATAATAGATAGATGATGTAAGCATAAATGATAACAACGAATGTAATACTAACACCCCGGCAAATCCCCATATGGCATGACTTATATGAATGTGACCGTCTAGTGTGTGCGACTCGGCTATAGACTTGACTCAACATGAAGTCCTAGTTCACTATAACCATTGGCTCTGATACCAATCTGTCACACCCTCAAATTCAACGTGCGGGGTTTTACCGTGAGGCGCGTGACAAACCAGGATCTAAGTCAACGGTCACAATAAACGAAACTATATGATACGTAAAAATGACACAAACAAACCAACAAGTTTTCATAAATAATCCATCGCTGCGGAAGCGTAAAACTTTAATACAACCCAAAATGCAAAAGTACGTAAGTCTGAAAAGCTAAGTAAGATGCATATGAATCCTAGACGCCGTGAGACTCCGTGTGCCTATGATAAGCTGCTACCTCAACGACCTGAGACAAACATGCTAAAAACGTCAGCAAATAATGCCGGTGAGTTCACAGGTTTTATGTTAAACGTTTAAGTAATAAAAGCCATCATGTTATCACTATGTTAGAAATGATAGCGTTAGCTAGACGCATGAGTAATACTACTACGACCGGAAACCATTACAGACAACGATATATGATTTTTGTCCGAAACGATTATGCACTACCATTCCCCGGTAGCGTTATGACCGAGACAATATGCACCCGCCCGGCTCCCAGCCGATGGGTGGGGTCTGTCAGTCCCAATAGATCTATCCACATTTCCCCCGTTGTGCCCCGCACATTCATGGTTTCCCCGGGACGTTACGTATCGTATAGTATGTAAATGAATTAACACTAGTATAACATGATAATTTATGAAATAAGTATAAAGCATGTGTCTCCCCCCGAAATGTAAAAACGTAAAGTGGGGCCGTGAAACTCACCTGATGCTGCTCCTCACACTAAGATAAGTAAACCTGCTCAATAGACGGCACCAAATACCGGTGACCTATCATGACGACCGTATAAGGTGTTAGACTAACAACCCGTCGGTTGATTAGTCCCTAGCAGTCCAGACCATAACCGTGTACATATGAAATGATGTTTAAACGTTTAACCGACCACACCAGACAAGACCCGACATCCCATTGGTGACCTGACATCCCACGTGTTAGCCACATACAAGATATCATGCAACTTATGCAATTAAACACTTAGCACGCGCAAACATTCACCCTATCTAGCATAACGCCCAATTAACGCATAAACAAGTCCTAACACGTGTTACTAAGTCATTAGACATGTTACGGGGTTCCTAACATGTTCCTAGGTGTCAATTCATGTTTCGGGATGTTAAAATATACATATGGCAGCATTACACGTGATTAGGAATCAAACATGTGATTAGGAAAAGTCAACTGGTGATTAGGAGAGTCAAACTAGTGAATAGAATTGTAATCACTAGTAAAATGGGGAATAGAATTGTAATCACTAGTAAAAATGGGGAATAGGATTGTAATCACTAGTAAAGTGGGGAATAGGGCTCCTATTCGCTAGTAAAGTGGGGAATAGGGCTCCTATTCGCTAGTAAAGTGGGGAATAGGGCTCCTATTCGCTAGTAAAGTGGCGAATAGGGCTCCTATTCGCTAGTACTGCACTGTTCCATCCTTTTTGCGCGTTTAACCCTCCAAATCAGATCTGAAACATGTGTAAACACCCAATACCCAACCCAAAACATTAACCCAACTATTTCAAGCAAAAACCCCTAATTTATCATCACCCTAGCCGTCCCGAATGCATGCGGATTCCCAAAATAGCATAACTTGCATGTAAGCATCACATCAACATGCAAAACTTACCCTAAATAGCAAATATTCAGATTTCATCACATAACGACGTTATCCGACATTATCCTACTGTTCTAGCATCATCCTAGGGTAAACCCTAACCTCAAACAATCAGCAAAACACAACATATCATCATCAATCCACCATAATCACTCAAACGGGTCAAAACGCCTAATATCAATATTACACATCTATGAACCTTCAAACTCCTAGGTTATCATCATATTAACTTATTTAGATCAGAAACATAATAATAACACAAGAACAATCATGTTTAAACGATAAAAATCCCATCTTGCACGAATACATCACATATAACAAGTATAGATGTTTGGGTTTGTTTTGAAACCGATTTTAATAAGTTTTCAAAGACAAAAATGTTTATAAATCAGGTCTGGACCTTTAGGGATCAAAACAATATCATTATAAAGGTTTGGGATGAAGAACACACCTTGAAATCGTGAGATTATGGGGTGTAAGGCTTGGAAATATGATTTCTTGCTCAAAAACGTGTTGCAGAGGTTGGATAAGGTGTGGGGTGGCTTTGGGATGTATTAGGGTTTCACAAATGATGTTTTGAAACATAAGGGTGGTATTTATAGGTGTTTTTAGTCGTCACCTGCAGTTCAGGCGAGTACGAGATTGTACAGGCGAGTAGGACTGCTAATCGCTAGTAGGAACTAGCGAATAGCCTCCTAATCGCCCCAAAGTCCCCTCTATTCGCTACTTGTTCTAGCGATTAGGCCCTAATCACGTGAACAGTACACGTGATTAGGATTCTAATTGCCTATACTATTGGTGATTACGCGTAATCACCTATAATGTCATGCAATTACGCGAAATCACTGTTTCAACACATATAAACATGTATTCACATACCGGCAAGTCACATAATGATTATAAGTATGTAATGCACGATAACTAACACGTTTACGTCCGTTCACCAATTCCCGGGACTCGAGATTTACGTGTGTGCGTTAAACCCGGCGATTCCACGAATCACCGATCCTTGTACACATGGTTATGGACTGACACCCAATGGTCCCTCGGACCATTGTAACAACTCCCGATGATTCCTGAATCATCGATACGACTCAACCGACCTGGTCAAGTATGATATTAAGTAGTTGTTTTCAATGTTTTCGTTGAGGTAGACTCGTATGTATGCAAAGTATGAAACGTATGTATGCAAAGTATGAAACGTATGTATGTAAAGTATGAAACGTATTAACCTGAATATGCCGGGTGTCACATCATCCCCCAGTTGAAATTATTTTCGTCCCGAAAATTTCCCGAAGTAAAAGAGAACGAAGCGATAAAAAGAAAAATTTCCCCAAAAATTTCCCGGTCGTCACATCTGTAACATCCAGCCCCTCTCACCACCAATATTGTCCGCTTTGCCCATCCAGAGCTCACGGATTTGTTTTTGGTTGCCCAAGTGGAGACTTCCCAGGAGGTCACCCATCCTGAAATTTCTCCCACCTGAGCACGCATAACTGTGGAGTTCTCCTCTCATCCACTAACATTAAGCCCCAAAACGCGTTGGTGATTTAAGAGGCAAGACATTACTTATGAATCAAGGATCTCTCCTGGCCACGGCCGATGTGGGATTTTCCTGGGGTGTCACATTCACCCCCTGTTAGAGTCTCATCGTCCCTGATGAGGTATGCATGCACCCACCATCCCGAACGGCACAGGAGTGGCTCTGATACCATCTGTAACTTCCAGCCCCTCTCACCACCAATATTGTCCGCTTTGCCCATCCAGAGCTCACGGATTTGTTTTTGGTTGCCCAAGTGGAGACTTCCCAGGAGGTCACCCATCCTGAAATTTCTCCCACCTGAGCACGCTTAACTGTGGAGTTCTCCTCTCATCCACTAACATTAAGCCCCAAAACGCGTTGGTGATTTAAGAGGCAAGACATTACTTATGAACCAAAGATCTCTCCTGGCCACGGCCGATGTGGGATTTTCCTGGGGTGTCACACCAATTGCCACCAAGTCCCGGGAAAACCCGACCACTCACCCGCCCGAAGGCACGACAGTGAAATAATCGGTAAAACTGGTCGGGATCAGGACTCGAACCCAAGCCAATGGCCGGGTCATCCTTCATTTCCCCTCCACCAATGTCCTCCAAATGTAGCTAGTAAACCCATCTGAAACTCATAACATATATATCAAGATTACACAATACACAGTGCAGGGGTATAGAAGGGGATGTGAAACCCCTTCACGCTACCAACATCACCCTTTATGTGGTGTGGAAGTTGGCACATGGCAGGTGGGTGAAGTTTTCCACCGGCGTGGGCAAAAGGTGGGGGTGAGATGGATAATTGTGGTTGGTTGTTGGATTTTGGATGGATGTGATTGACTGTTTGATTGAAAAAAATAAGAGAAATGGAATTTTAATAATCCAAACTTTACCTTGTTGGTCGTCAACAATCTTGCTTAAGAAATGTACAGTCCTAACTTTCTAAGTATTATCCTCCAATATTTGTTAAGTA
This sequence comes from Ambrosia trifida, assembly GCA_028751855.1. Classification (NCBI taxonomy): domain Eukaryota; kingdom Viridiplantae; phylum Streptophyta; class Magnoliopsida; order Asterales; family Asteraceae; genus Ambrosia; species Ambrosia trifida. The sequence continues at coordinate 41,421,507 of CM054123.1, read as the reverse complement.
AAAACTAACCCAATTCAAAATTGAAATAGTTAGAAAGTTTAAAAGATCACTAGAGGAAAATTGTTTAAAAGTTGGTACCCTTACGGGGAATTTTTTAAGTACACATTATTTTCGGTCAAAGAGACAAAGTTGAATTATTAAAATTCAATTCTCCAAAAAATAAAAGAAAAAAAAAACCCTCCACTCCACCACCACCCCATGGTCTTTTGGGGTTGGAAAGGAATAGACATGGCTACCACATATCACTTCATATTATTTTTCACTCCCATAACCACACCGTGTAGAGTAATAAGGTTGAAGAAGAAACATTGTTCGCCCATACAACTACTGCATAATGTTCTTTTTTTCTTTAACTATAAAGGTTTTTGTATTGAAAACGTATAAATTCAATCCTTCACACATCACATGTGTGCCAATCGTCACAAGTCACCCCACCTTAGGTGTTAGCGGAAAATTAATTACCTAACCAAATTAACTGATAAAAATAATAATAAATGAACCATACAAAAAACCGACTGTTTGGTTTTTTATTTTCTAGAAAACTGAAGTTTAGACTATGTATAATGGGCATTATGTGGGTATGAATGAGCTTGATAACATCCTTAACACCTCCCCTAGGCATTATAGGGGCATTTATAGTATAATGCCCAAAGATAGAGAAAAATAAGGAAAGTATTACTAAATGGGCATTAAAAAGAGGTTAACCATTCCACATTATTTAAAGGGGTATTATAATAATGATGTGGCGAAAATGCCCCTTAAAAGACATTAATCATTACCCATGATCTTATGGTTTTGTTCCCGTCTTTTTAGTTTAGAATTCAGAAAGAGCCAAACTAAGAAAATAACGGAAAACTTTTAGTGTTTGTTATTGAATTTATAAATTATAATTTTTTTAATGTTAAGTAACTTATAAGAAATTGAAATATAGCGTAGCCTAAATAAATTTAGGTTAAAATGTGTAATAATCAATACGTTAATCTAATAGTGAACACATACATGAGTCAAAGTAATATCAAGAGAAGGGACGAAGTTTATGTGGGGCTTAGGGGTTCCCCGGCACCCCACCGATTTTTGATCATTAGTGTGATTTTCCTCTTTTTCATCTGAAAAGTTTGCATATATTAAGTCCGACTCCTACTGTTTTGAAAAGAAATTAGGACTCGTGACCCACAACCCCCACCATTTAAAAAGCTCTACCACTAATCAAGAGAATTCCCAACTACAAAACCTATATTTGGTTTGACAACGAAAAGCTTTTGCAACAATAAGAACAAAAGGATGTCTATCTTTTTCTTGTATAGATAATAGGGTCGGCCCAAGGGATAGCACTTCTAGTTGAGTCCCATCTTTTTCCCAAGGGTGTGACACCCGGCAAACTCAGGTTAGTAATTTTAGTCAAACGTATAAGTCTACCTTATCAAAACATTCATAAAACATACTTAACTGGGTTAGTTGGGTCATTACGATGATTCGAGGAGTCATCGGGAGTCGTTACGATGATTCGGGGAGTCATCGGGAGTCGTTACGACGGTTCGGGGAATCATCAGGAGTCGTTACGATGATCCGGGGGGATCATTAGGAGTTGGTCTATAGCCATGTGTCCAAGGGTAGGTGATTCGTAGGATCACCGGATTTAACGCACGCACACGAGTATCGAGTCCCATAAGTTGGTGAATTAATAAACATGTTAGTTATCGAGTAATAAACGTGTTACAACCATTATATATCGTGCTGATACGTGTATACGTGAAATTATGTGATATCATAGTAAACGACTCTAAGGAGGCAACTAGCTTAGCTAGTGGTATGCATCAGGAGGCAACTAGCCTAAGCTAGTCGCCCCCCATAAAAGCTAGTCGCCCCCAAGTGCCAGGCGACTAGCAACAGCTAAAAATACCATATTTGCCCTATATCTAAAATTTCCAAACTTAAAACATCATTTCCAAGCAAGATCTAAGGTGTGTTATTCATCCTAAACTCTTGTAAAGTCATTATTTTGAACCCCAAAGGTCCAGACCTGATTTTAATAAGTTTTTATCCTTGAAAACCTTTGAAAACTCTTGAAAAACATATCCTAATCTATATCTTAACATCTACATGGGTTTTTGATAAAAATACAAGCTTGAAATGGTTTTTGATGATAAAAACATAGGGATTCTTGTGCATTTGATGTTTTGATGATATGAATGAGTTGTTAGGATGATTATGAAGTTTGTTTGATGTTTTATGAATAATATGAGTTTTGACCCGTTTGAGGGTGTTAGAAGGATTTAGGATGTTATGTGATGATTTGATGATTGAAACTTGTTAGGGTTTATGCTAGAATGATGTGGTAACAGCATGATGATGTTTGGGATATGATTATCTAATGACATCTGATTATTTGCCATTTAGGGTAAGGTTTTCATGCAATGATGTGATGTTTCCATAATATTATTCCATTTTGGGAATTATTTGCAATTAGAGTATTAAACTGATGATAAATTGGGGGTTATTGATAGGGTTGGGTTATTTGATGATTGTGGATTGATATTGGTTGTTTCTACATGTTTCGGATAGGATTTGGAGGGTTTCACGTGCGAAAATAGTTGAACAGCATGCAGGGGGCGACTAGCTAACCTAGTCTTGTGCCCTGGGGGCAACTAGCTTAGCTAGTCGCCTATTAAGGTGGCCAGTCGCCTGTTGTGATGCCTAGTCGTCTGTTTTGATGCTAGAAGTGTATTTTGGAACCCCGAAACATGTTTGGACACCTAGGAACTTAATGTAAGCCTCGTGACATATTTAGGAACCTAGTAACACGCATTATGACTCATACATGCGATGTGTGAACTATATGCTAGGCTTGGTGAACTGTTATTCATATAAAGTTGCGTATTCACACATGATTGCTTGTTTACTTGTATTTGGCTAACACAGGGATGTCGGGTCACCAACGGGATGTCGAATCTTGTCTTGTACGGTCGGTCAACATTCAAACACGTTTTTCAAACACACGTAGTCATGGTCTGGACAATCAGGGACTAGTTAACCTACGAGTTATTAGTCAAGACACGTATAAACATTTTATGATAGGTCGCCGGTATTAGGGACTATCATCACACGTGATTAATCTGTTATTGAAGAAACGCAACCTTAGGTGAGTTTCACGGCCTCACTTTCACACACTTTCTCATGGGGGAGAAACATGTTACACACTTTGGATACCTAAAGGTCATGCTATACTATGGTTATCATTTGTTTACTATGCGACTCATCTAAATCCCAAGGAAACCACTAATATGAGTATATAGCGAGGAAATGTGGATAGATCTATTAGGCCTGAAAAACCCCACCCGGGTCGACTAGAGGTCGGACGGGTGCATATTGTCTCAAACACACATGGCCTACCGGGGATGACGGTAGTCCGAAGGGTACACACTATTGGAAACACAGTCAGCAATGGTTTCAATCGTAGTAGTAACATATTTAACGTCTAGCTAACGTTCATATAACATAGTAGTAACGGGCGTGATCTTTCTTACTTATGGAAACCGTTTTTTATAAAACCTGTGAACTCACCAACATATTATGTTGACACTTTTAGCATGTTTTCTCAGGTCGCTAAGGTAGCACGGTCGGAGTAGACGCACAGAGTCCCATGGCATCTAGTTATCACTTGCATGTTTTTGAACAACTACTGAACTTTTAACTGTTTTACTATGGGATTTAAACTATTTAAGCTTCCGCTGTAGTTGGTTAATACTTTGAAAACTATTTGGTTGGTTTTATTATGTTGTTTTCATATCATATAGTTGTCGTTTATTGTGACCGTTGACTTAGATCGTGGTTTTATTACGTTGTTTTCATATTATATAGTTGTCATATTCTGCTTCATTATTTTTGCTTAGAAACTTTAAGCGTATAGTGTATGTGAATTCTGTGTTGTCGGGGTTGACTAAGCGCAATCCAGTTCCTGGGCCCTGTTCGTTGGAAGCTCCGTAAGTGTAGAGAGACCAAGTTTGTTGTTGTTCCTGAATAGGCGTAGGGTCTTGTTCACTTTTGCATTCTTCAACCTTGTTGGGGGGGGGGGGGATTTACGCAATAACGTCTGCTAGGATTTGGCCTTTGATTGCTGGCCTTGTTTTATAAATGATGGTGTAGGCGCCCAATTCGATGGTCCATTTGGCCAGTCTTCTGGAGAGTTCTGGCTTGGATAACACGGTGTTGATTCGGTAATCTGTGAGGACGTGAATTGTGTGTCCTTGAAAATATCATCATACTCTTTGTGACACATGTACTAGCGCAAGTACTAGTTTTTCCATGGTCGAGTATCGGATTTCTGCGTTTGCGAGTGTGCGACTGATATAATAGATTTGTGTTTGGACCTTGGTGCGATCTGCCAGAAGTACTGCACCTATCGTTCTCTCTGAAGCATATAGGTATAGGGTTAGTAGCTCTTCTGGTAGAGGTGCTATGAGAGTTGGCAAATAAATTAAGCATATTTTCATTTCATGAAAGGCCGGTTCTGTATCTGTAGTCAAGCGGAACTGCGTGTTTTTAAATACATTCCTAAGTGTATGAACAAAAGTAAAAGAATTTGATGGATAATTTGAAAGGAAGCGGTTGAGGGCGACCGGGCGGCCCATGAGCGTCTTCACCTCTTTGATTGAGTTGAGGGAGGGCATTCGCTGAATGGCTTGTACCTTTTCCGGGTGGGTTTGAAGCCTCTGTTTGTGACGATTAACGCCGAGGAATTTACCCTCGTCGGTGGCAAAGGGACATTTACCGGGGTTGAGTTTCATGTTTATGTCACTCAACTGGTCGAAGGTGCGTTGTATGTCAAGTAGCATTGTGTCTTCTTCGCGGCTTTTGATGACCAGGTCATCGATGTATACCTCGAGGTTTATGCTGATTTGGTTCATGAAGGATTGGTCCATTAGGCGCTGTATGTTGCGCCTGCATTTTTTAGGCCAAATGGCATTTTGGTATAACAGTAAATTCCCATGTCTGTTTGAAAGGCGGTTCTGTCTTTGTCTTTGTGTGCCATTTGGATCTGGTGGTACCCTCTGTATGCGTCTAAGAAGCATTTGAATTTAAATGGTGCGAGGGAGTCTACCTTTAGATCGATTTTTGGCAATGGGTAGTGATCTTTCGGACATGCTTTGTTGAGGTCCTTATAGTCGACGCACATGCGCCAGGACCCGTTATTTTTTAAGACCATGACCGGATTTGCGATCCATGTTTAGTGGTTGCACCTGCGGATGATGCCTGCATCGAGTAGATCATCTACCTGTTCATTCATAGATTTTTTTATGTCTGCGCCCAATGGACGTTTCTTTTGTATGACTGGTCTTGCGTCCTTATAGGTGTTGAGGCGATGTTCCGCTATGTGTTTAGGGACGTCGACCATGTCCGATGATTGCCATGCGAAGATATCGATGTTCCTCACAAGTAGTTGTTTGAGATGAATGCGTATCTGCTAGGATAAAGTTTGTCCCAGAGTTCTGATTTGTTCTGGGAAAGTGGGCCATTGAGTACCCATTTTTCATTCTCCATGCTGTTTTCTTTGGGCGGTGGAGTTGGAGTTGCTGGTTCTTTGGTGAGGAAGCACTCTTGGTTGCCAGTGATATATGGCAACCATGTGCTTGTAGGGAAGTCTATTGTCTGATGGGAGGTGGAAGCATTGATGTTGAATTTCGCCAGCAGGATGTCGTAAGAGGAGTTGGTGGGGATAACATGGAATGTGCACGTTTCAGAACGAGTATGCGCTCCGTCCGTAAGTGTGTCGGTGAAGTTAAATTTACCTAGAGGATAAATGACCTAGTTGAAGAAGCTGGCGATGGATGCGTCTAGTGAAGTGCTCGATGATGGTGGTCCTAGTCTGACCCTCAGAGTGCGCATTAACCTCAAGCTCGTCTGCTCGGCCACAGAGCTCCTGAATCATGCCATCGTGCGCACTGACCGTGCCTCGCATAGAGTAGAGAATGCGACGCATAGATAATGTCCCGAGAGGACCGGGTGCAGGAGGGTCGGCTGGGGGCTACGAGGTCTCGCCACTATTAGCAGCTATGAAGATGTCATCATCAGAGTTCTCATCACTGTATGCCAAGTAGCCTGCTACTGTGGGCAGGAAGGTCCGTTTACGGGCTTGAGACCTCCTAAGTAGCTTCTTCCGAGGGGGGCTCGGAAGATTCAGCAGCATGGCTGGACGGGGTTGGTGCTGCAGGCTCCACAGACTGGGGCCTGAGCGCACGCTTCCTAGGGGTGCACATGAGCACACACCATCAGGGATCGGACGATTGGTGTGGAATGAGGGCTCCCGCTCCTCGACAGGCGGTACCTCCTCCAAGCGAGGGGCCTCGGCTGGCGGCTCCACGAGCTTCGGGGCCGGGTCAGCATCGTCCGCAGCAGCTCCCTAGGCTTCACCGGCAAGGGCATTGGGCTCATCATCCAGGACGATGGGGTCCAACTGCATGTCGCTGTCCATGATGTCCACGTCCTCATCCTCATCGGGCTTTGAGTCAGCGAAGTAAGCATCGATGTCATCATCACTGGACGTCCCAGGAACCATGTAGGAGTCGTCCTTGGAATCCGAAATGATGAGCGGGTGAGTAGGCGAAGTCATGATCCTGTCAACAAAGCTTAACTATGGGGTTTTCATGTGCCCCACAACCAACTAAGCCTAAAATGTGTTGATTGTTTAAAAGGCTAGTGTGGTACAATGGTCTATGTTTATGCACATGACAAAGGGATGTGACACATGGCACTTGGTGATGTCATCATCCCAAGTGTGTGTGTGTGTGTGTGTGTGTGTGTGTATATATATATATATATAAAACAAAAGTATAGTGTGACACATGACATTAGATTTGACCCCCACTCACACCTCTTGAGTGAGACATGGCACTAGGTGAAGTCTTCCTCCGCTTTAAATAAAACAACAACAAAATATTAGAACCAATGTGATATACAACTTTTAATGAATTCTTTACACTAAATGAAAGTGTAAATGAGAGTTTTGTTTTCATCTAGAGAAAAAAATGTTAAAATCAGTTGTTACTAAAAAGTTAAAACTTAAAAATCACCATCTTAATCGCGTTCTGCAATGGTTGTTTTTTACTCTGGTGCTCATCCAAACATACATTCTCCTATTAATATATATTTTTATTCTTATTGATCACATAATTAAGATTTTTGTTTTCAAACATTATAGTATATTAATTTGCATTCTACATCGTAACACATATTTTATCACTTCATATTGAATTTCTCTACATGAGGAGCTTCTAGCTAGAATAAAATATAATCTAGTATAATTATATACTGAAGGTGTATTAAAAAAAATTAAATCTTCTTTATATTAGAAAGTATTTGATAATAAAAAATACTAAATTATAAAATATATTTTTAACATATAAAAGTTTAGGTTTACGAAACATTCTTTATCGATTAAAGTCATATCCAATGCCTTAAAAAGTAATGACTACTATATTGATTAGCATTCAATTTGGACCAATATATGAAACAGGAAACGACTCTATTTAAAAATAGTTCTTGCTGGGCCTATATATTTATATATATAGTTTTTGGCCGTTCAAAAAAAAAATAGTTAGCCAACCACTATGGGAATTAAAAACAAGTTTAATTATTATTTACACAAACAGTTTCTAGAAAAAAAAAAAAGATTGTTTATTTGACTCTAATTAAGTAACCAACACCAATTCATTCTTTAGATTGAACGTAGTGGAGCGCTATATGGGGATTATAACGCCCCATAACGCCCCCAACACTGCCCTTCTTAGGCGTTATGGGGCATTATGGGGGGATGACGTTTTATATTTTTTTTTTTTGAAAGGAGGGATGGCGTTTTATATACAACGGGCGTTATATTTTCCAAATCAATTTTATATTATTCTATTTTAATCAGTTTTCGTACCCTCTTCTTATACACCCAATCAAATAATAACACATCCAATCAAATAATAATATTTTAATCCCCATAACGCCCCTCACCCACTACACCCACTTTTCCCATAACGACCCATAACGCTCCTTCTATTACTTTATAATATTTTAATCCCCATAACGCCCTATAACCCCCCTCCACTACACATGACCTTATATTGTTTATTTTTGTTTTTATGTTATAAATTGTATCAAATGATATTGTTGAGACTTGAGAGTCTCAGTCAGAAATCATTATTAGGTACATTATAAGATATGCGACTTGTCTAAGTGATTATGTAGACAATAGTTTTTAGGGTTTATAAATCAAGTGAGCCCTTCACCCACCAGAGTAATCTTTTAATATTCGTTCTCAAGTTTTGATTATAACAATAGAATAAGGGGTCAAGTTATTCTATACAGTGTAAAATAAATGAGAAGGGTGAGAGGGTTACAAAAAACACAATGGATCACAAAATACAACACAGCTCTGACTTCTATTTCTAGTTCTACTATTTAGGCAGGCAGGAGGGGAACGTGCGAAGTGTGTCAAGTACATCATAATTACGTAATCTGTTCTTCCTAATTACGTAATGAAAAACACGTAATTACGTAATGCTTTTATGAACAGACAAAAACATTACGTAATTATCATGTACTTCGCACACGTCGCACGTTTTGGAGACTTTGTATTTGAACCAGTACCTATATATATATATATATATATATATATATATAGGGTAGCGATCATACGAGAACCATGAGAACCAATGTGAACATGGGGCAAGTTTGTAAATATTCAATTAACAAAAAAAAAAGATGGTAGCCTTCTTCTTCTTCTCAATTCACGTTCTTATCATTCTTCTACATCCAACCTTTCAGAGAACTTTCTCTCTCTCTTCGATCTATCTATATCTCTCTCTATCTAATCTCTCTCTCTCTCTCTCTCTCTCTTTGATCGATCTGCGGAGGAGGTGGATCCTCTTTGTTTGTTTGTTTGTTTAATCAAACTCGTCGTCTTCTTGTGGGCGTAAAGAAGAAAGTAATTCCTCTTTGTTTGTTTGTTTAATCGGAAGGAAAGCAATCGAATGGATCTGTCTCTAGTGAAGTTCCTGGAGGAAGACGAGGTCTGTAATACTTTAATTGTTTCTTTTAATCTCTGTCCGGCTAGTTGCTTGTAATACATGATATGGTTTATAGAATATATCGAGTTAATCTATGGGAGGCAGGAGTTCAAGGGAAGAAGGAGCGAGATATCGCCATTCGTCGTTGTTTCAATCGAATTCATCGTTTTCTGGTAATCAGTTATCCGGTTATCCGCCTCAACCGTCTTATTGTTTTCCTGCACAGTTAGGGATGTGAAGGAATTAAAAGAATGGAAAGGGTAGTTTCCTCTTCTTTTTTTTTTTTTTACTAGTATCTAATATTAGTTTGGGATGAAATTTTGTTATGGAGTTTCAGTAATGTAAAAGCAAGTTGAATTATATATTCTTACAAGTCACAACTGTGTGTATTTATTGCATTACGTACCAATAAGGTCATTTTATATTGATATACATGTGCATTACGTACCAAAGATCTTTGTTAAAGATAAGGTGTTGAAAGATGAGAATTTTCTCTGTGTGGGTGGTGTATTGACCGGTGGTTTGGGTAGGATGAACATTGTTAATGTTTATGCTCCGCAGCAAAACGTAGATAAACGTCAGTTGTGGTTGAAACTTGAACAGGTTATGAGTTCTGAGTTAGGTTGGTGGATTGTATTAGGTGATTTTAACGCTGTTAGATCCGCGGATGAAAGAAAAAATTCAGTTTTCGATCCAGTTTGTGCGAGGGATTTTAACGATTTTATTGACTCAGTTGGTCTTCGCGAATATGATTTGAAAGGTATGAAGTACACCTACATGACAAATAGAGGTGGTGAATGCAAGATGAGTAGAATCGATCGGGTTTTAGTTTGTTCCAATGTTTTCAATAAGTGGCCTAATGCGTGGGTTAGAGCTTTATATAGGGAGTGCTCTGATCATTCTCCTTTGGTTCTTTCGTTGGTGGATTCGAACTTTGGTAAGAAGCCTTTTCGTTGGTTTGACTCGTGGGCGGATAGACCGGGTTGTATTGATATTATTAAATCGGTTTTGGAGGATGATAGATTTGTAGGTGCTGCGGATGTGGTGCTTACAAACAAGCTGAGAAAATTACGAAGTAACTTAAAGGGTTGGTTTAATAAAGTGAAACAAAGAGAGGATGAAAATGAATGGCGACTTAGAGCTGAAAAAGAGGATATGGAGATTTTGATGGAACAAAAAGAGTTGGATGAACCGGAGTTGTGGGTGTGGAATGAGTGTAAAAAGAACTTAGAGGAGATAGAGTTTTTGCGTTCCCGGGACATTAAGCAAAAATCGCGTGTCAAATGGGCGTCTCTCGGGGACGAAAATACTTCGTTTTTTCATAATGTGGTTAATGGTAGGAAAGCGAGAAATGCTATTCCAGGCTTGGAGGTAGATGGGGTGTGGGTTTCTAAACCAACACTTGTTAAAAAAGAAGTCCTTCGGTTTTTTCGGCATCATTTTAAAGAGCAACACAAACTGCGGCCTACTTTGGATGTGTTGGGTATTAAAAAAATAAATGATGAAGATGTTACTTCCCTGGTTGCCCAGTTTTCTAGACAAGAAATCAAGGATGTGGTGTTTGAATGTGGGCCGAATAAGGCGCCAGGCCCGGATGGTTTTAACTTTCGGTTCGTCAAACGTTTTTGGACTTACCTGGAAGACGACTTTGTATGTATTTTATCTGATTTCCACGGTTCTGGTAAAATTAATTACTGTTGTGGTTCGTCGTTTATAACTTTAATTCCAAAGGTGAAAACGCCTATAGGTCTTAAAGATTATAGACCGATTACCCTTATTGGGATGATTAGTAAGACTATTTCTAAAATTCTTGCTAATCGTCTCAAGAAGGTTTTGGGGAGTGTCATTTCGGAGCATCAATCGCCTTTTTTGAAGGATCGGTTTATTCTTGACGGGGCCTTGGTCATTAATGAATTAACCGATTGGTTAAAAAAGAAAAAAAAGAAGGCGTTTTTATTAAAAATAGATTTCAAAAAGGCATATGACAATGTTAATTGGAATTTTTTGGTTTCAATTATGGCGCAAATGGGTTTCCCTCCTTTATGGTGTGATTGGGTTAGTGGCATTCTTAGATCAGCTCGCTCGGCTGTCCTCGTTAATGGTTCGCCAACCTTTGAATTTAATTGTGAAAAAGGATTGCGTCAAGGGGATCCACTTTCCCCTTTTTTATTCTTAATCGTTATGGAGGCGCTTTCTTGGGTTTTGAATAAAGCTAAAGAAGTTGAGGAGTTTGAAGGTATTAATTGTTTTAGTAATGAAGCTGATATTACGCATTTATTTTACGCGGATGATGCCCTCATCATAGGGAATTGGTCGCGTGAAAATTTAGAGAATGCGGCTCGTATTTTGCGGGTTTTTTACTTGTGTTCTGGCCTTCGTATCAACCTCCATAAGTCCCATTTAATAGGGGTTGGTACTAAGGATGATGAAGTCGATAATATGATGCAAATTTTGGGTTGTAAAAGAGGAAATTTCCCGTTTGAGTACCTCGGAATTAAAGTCGGTGCCAATATGAACCGGATAAAAAAATTGGTCGAACGTGATTGAAGTTGTCAAAACCAGACTTGCGTCTTGGAAGGCGAAATTGCTTTCGATTGGGGGTAGGTTGATTCTTATTAAATCGGTATTGGAGAACTTGCCGATTTATTATTTTTCTTTATATAAAGCTCCTAAGGCGGTGGTGGATAGCATTGAAGCGATTATGAGGAGGTTTTTCTGGGCCGGTTCTTTAGAAGAGAAAAAAATTGCATGGGTTGCTTGGGAGGTTATCATGAAACCAAAATCAGAGGGTGGTTTAGGGATAAGTAAGCTGCAGGATATAAATGATGCCTTGCTTCTCAAATGGGCTTGGCGTTTCAAAAATGGGGGCGATTGTTTATGGAAAAAGATTATTGTTGGTTGCCATGGATCGAATAGACTATGGAGTATGCTCCCTTGCTCTTCGTATGCCAGCGGATGCTGGAAACAGATAGTCAAAGCTTGAGAAAAGAAGCTCTCTAATGGCAGAAATCTTGCTAGTTATTTTGCGGGTATTGTTGGGAATGGGTCGAATATCAATTTTTGGGGAGATAAATGGATTGGAGAGGAGCCTTTGAGGTTAAGATACCCTCATTTGTTTAGACTTGAAAGAAGGAAGTGGGCTTTGATTGCTGATAGAATTTAATTTAGTCCAGATGGTAAAGTGATGAGATGGGACTGGTGTCGTTATCCGACTACAAATGAGGAGGTCACTGAGCTTTTCGATTTGCTTTCGGAGATTCATGATTTTCAACAGAGAGAGGGTAATGATACATGGCAGTGGGAAGGAGAGAAAGATGGTATGTTCACTGTTAAAAGCGCAAAAAAACTGATGGCAGATTCGCCTTCTGCGGGTTCTACATCGAAGATACAATGGGATGGTTGGACTCCACTGAAGTGCAAAGTTCTGGTGTGGCGTGCAGGCTTGAATAGATTGCCAACAAAAACTGATTTGGTTCGACGCGGTATCTCCTTAAACAACCTGCTGTGTCCGCTGTGCGAGCAGATCCAAGAATCGGTGATGCACCTTTTCACGGGTTGCATTTATTCTGCAGAAATATGGTTTAGAGTGGAGTCGTGGTGCAGGCTTAGCCCGTCTCCGCTGTTCGATGTGGAGGATGTTATTACGATGGCAGCCCGTAAATCAAAGAATAAAAAACAGGTTCGAATCCTTGAAGGCATAATATACACTACAATGTGGTTGATATGGAGTGAAAGAAACGACCGAATTTTCAACAACAAAACCCGGAGAGCGGTGGAGCTGATGGAAAATATAAAAAGTTTGACGTTTTTTTGGATCCAAAATAGATCTAGATTGAAAGGTTTAGATTGGAACTCATGGTGTAAATATCCGTTAGTCGTTTTGAAATTCGGTTTTCGCCCAGTGGTCCTCGCTTTGTGGACTACTCGGTTCGTTTTTTGGTTGAATGAAATTTATCTTTAAAAAAAAAAAGATTTAATTCTGGTTATCATTAAGGTCATTCATTATAATGCATATGTGCATATATGGATATGGCATAATCGTTGATCAAGAAGTTAAAATTATTTATTTAAGCAATTTAAAAAGTTATGCACATGTGCATATATGTATAATTTTCATCATAACTGATAAATGTTAGTTGTTTAAATACACGAACTATCCCATATGCAGGTGTAGAAATGCTTGCAGTGTGTTTAGAATTATTTATTTAAGCCATTTAAAAAGTTTGAAGTGTGTTTGTTGATGAATGTTTGCATATATTAGTTAGGAGGATAATTTATGTTTTGGACGAGGTGCCATTTTCTGATATGCACATGTGCATTAAGATTGTTAATGCACATGTGCAAAACGTAGTTTATAATTTAAAAGTAATGTTAAAATACATACTGTTATAATTAGGCAATTAACAATAATACACGTGTGCATTTGTTTTGTTGTAATTTAACAAATTAATGTTGTTGCACATGTGCAATCAGGTTGAAATATCGGTTTTCTTATGCGTTTTTATTGATTGTAGCTAAAAGATGGGGAAAAACATCAAAGAAAGCAACATTTGTATTACAATCGAGGGATAGAGGAACAAAAAGGTTACCGGATGCAAGTGAAGATAATGACACCATAGTTGATCAGAAAGTTGAATCAGGTTGGCATTATTAATTTAGTCCGAATGTACTTGGTATTACCTTGTTCTCTGTATTAGTTAGGTTTTTTTATTTATTGTATAATCTAGATCCATTTGATATCCTAGAAGCAGAAGTTGATAACGTCACGGATGTTTATCAGGAAGTTGATTCAGGTTGTTATTATTTATTTAGTACATTTATATAGAAATGCACATGTGCATATGTGTAGTTTTTCTTGTAAAATATTAAATGTTGATTGTTTAAACACATAAATTATTATATATGCAGATATAGATTTAAGAATAAAGGTTCAAACGAGGTCAAATAATTGGAAACATATTGTGACGGTGAATAATGATAGTATATTGTAAATCTAGTTGTGTGCATATAATAATATTAACAAACACATGTGAAGTAAATCTAGTTGTGTGCACATATGAAATACTTCTACTACATATATTAACAAACACATATGAAGTAAATCTAGTTGTGTGCATATAATAATATTTTCTAATGCACATATGCAATACAAGTTATTGGAAAAATAAATTTATTACATTGTGTGAAAAAATTATTTTATTTTATTTTTGTTTTGTAACCGTGTATGTAAGTATTAATACAAGTTTATGATTCATTATTGTTGCAGAAGCACATTTTGTTTAGGTATATGCACAATGTTGGTCATTTGATGGCAAAATGCGTATCACGTGTCTACCCAGCAATAAAGGAGATCAAGTGGGGAATAACATAAAACGTTACTCATTGTGGAACTTTTGTCATAAGACACATGCAGGTATACATGGCAAAGGAGTAAACCATTTGAATATGGGTTCAACATTCAAGAAGAGGTGCAACACAGCGAGATAACAATAGCAGGATAAAGTATGCTACTAGAATATATAGTCCTTTCAGACGCGAACGTGCAGAAACTAACATTGATGAACGATGCGAAAGAAACAATGGAGAAAGTGAAGACAAAATTTAGTTGTAAATTATGAGCACTTTAGTATGTTTACTTTATGAATTCCAACGTGTTAAGTCAGGTAGTATCGTATAGTGGGTGGTAGTGCACATGTGGAATATTAGTGAAATGCACATGTGCATGCGGTACACGTTTCTTATTTTATAATTCTTATATAGAGATGTTCTAAGTTTATTCATGTTTGTTGTCCTACATGTGTTTTATTTTAAATTTATGTTATAATATGCATGACTAAACAATTGACGAGTTCGAGTGTATTTTATATCTCACTTTGCGTCCGTTTTATGGATCATTGAATAAAATTTTAGACCCCTTACATATAATATCGCGTTCATTTAATAATCATTTAGTTATGGTAATTGACAATTCATTCAAAAGTGCGATTTAAGAGTGAAATGCACATGTGCATATGGTGTATTTCTGCATATATAACAGCGAAATGCACATGTGCATCAGGATGACGTCATATGACGTCACAAGCCATTTTATTTTATTTTATTTTTTTTCGAATTAATAATGCAAAATAATCATTTTGGTGTTTTTACTTTTTTATTTTTTATTTATTTAGGTTATATAATTTTTTTTATGGAGGGGTTTTTTGTAGACACCTTCATATTTACAAAAATGCCACATGTTCACACTGGTTCTTTGGTTCTCTCCCTAAATGGTGGTTCTCAAATGATCCAAATCCTATATATATATATATATATATATAGATATATAGTGGAGGGATAATTTGAAACCCCCCCCCCCCCCCACTTAAGAAAACCATGAAAACCATCATCTTGACCATTCATTTAGTATCATCTATGGTTCTTGTTTTTTCTAATTTTATATTAGTAAGATGTTACTTTAGTCTTCAAAGGGCAAAATGTTCCTCTTACCCTTTAAGTGTTCTCTCTCTTCTCTCTCATCTCTCTAAAACCATCAAGTGTCTCTCTCATCCCTCTTACTTTTCAATCTCCTCTCTTCTCTATCCTCTCTCTAAAACCATTCATTCACTATTTTTCAGGGTAAAACAGAAGTTTTTTTTAACAAATTACACAAACACAAAAATATATAAATAAATTATACACACAAACACACAAACATATGAAAAAGTATAACACAAAAGCAAAAACATATGTTTTTTTTGCAACTTATTCACCAAAAACATATAAATAAATTATACACACAAACACAAAAACATATGAAAAAGTATAACACAAAAGCAAAAACATATGTTTTTATAACACAAACACAAAAAGATATGATAAATTATGATGTCAAACAGCAAAAACATATGTTTTTACATGAAAAAAACAAATGTTTTTAGATCAAAATCAAAGATTTGATAGACAAGTTATTTACAAAACAAACCAGAAAATCTAAATCTATAAAATTTATAAAATCAAAACCCATCATCTTGCACCTTCGGATCTTTTACCAAACTCTTGGAATTTTTCATGCTTTGGGTAGTTGTACCAAGTGCAGAAAAAGGTGTACATTGCTTTTCTTGAGATGAAATCTATTATCAAAGAAAAAACTATTAGCACCCATCATAGTCAAAATAAATGAAATTAGTTGACCGGGTCATTAAAATGAAAAACAAAGCGTTAAACGACAAAAAAAAAACATAATAACTCACTGTTCTTGGACACCCTTGTTTCAACTGAGCATTATAAACTTGATGAAGGTATCTTAAAATAATAGAACTCAAATAAACCCATGAAACAAACCTTTTTTGGATCAAACCAAAAAAGACCTTGAATCACACCTAAGTTAACTTTAAAATAACAAAAAAAGGAAAGTGGTGTTTGTAATGAATTAAAAACAAGCAGGTGCTATTGTTCTTATTATTCTAACAAACAAGCAGGACCTATTGTTCTTATTATTCTAACAAGTCTTTTACAAATAAGTTTTCAGATTTGTCATCTTCGTTATTGAAACAAAAATCTGATTTTTAGAAAGAAGATGTAACTCTCTAAACCCAATATCACAACAAAGGCATTGAAAAAATTATATGATCTATTTATATCTTTTTATTATAGATAAAAAAAGAACAAAGATCTTAAACAACCTCATACCCGAATGTCTAGATCTATAAATTTGGGTTCTTTTTATTCACACATCGGATCTTGACTAGTCACCATCGTCATTCATCGCCACCAAGAACCACCATCGGATTTTGACTCGTCACCTTCTCTTCTTCTTCTTCTTCTTCGATCCTAAACATCGACGACACGTGCAAAAGGGGGTGTGTGCTTTATAAATTTGGGTGGATTTGAGCATAATCATTTGTTTTGTGAGAATTTAGGTGGTGTAAAAATAAACAAAATAGAGAGAGGGGGATAAGAATGTAGAGGGGTTAGAGAGATAAAGAAGAGAGAGATAATAAAGAAAGAGATAAAGAAGAGATATAAATTAGAGAGAGAAAGAGTGGAAAGGACAAAAGGTTTTAGGTGATCAGATTTTTGTGATGTCCCAAAAATGCCCTTCTCCATATTTTAAAAAAGACAAACGTGGAACAACAAGAGCCATGAGATGGGGTTTTTGGAGTTTGCTCAACTCAAGTTGGTTTGCAATTTAAAATTCCCCTATATATATATATATATATATGTATATATATATAGGTTTAGGATCCTGTACAAAGTACATTTTTCGTGAGAAGTGTGAGAAGGACTAAGAATTGACATGTAGACATCATGTTTTGGATTTAGGAATGATTTTTTAGGTTGTTTTAACTTGAAAAACACCAAACACAACAATCTAAAACACAATACAATGTATTATAGTCATTAAATTTAAAAAAACAGCTAAAACACACTACTTAACGCTTAAAACACACTGCTAATGTTCTTAGCATGGTGTTTTAAGTTTTAAGCCTAAAATACATTGTTTTCGGGTTTTAATTGTTATGTTTGCTGTTTTTATAGGCAAAACAATCCAAAACATCACGACTATGTTCAAAAAATGATGCCTAAGTATCAATTTTTAATTCTTCTCACACTTCTCACAAAAAAACCACTTTGTACACGATCTCGACCATATATATATATATATATATATATATATATATATATATATATATTTGTCTATTTTATTAATAATCCTAAACCCACTAATTTAGCAACTACAATCTGGATATTTATGATGTTTAATCATCCTAAAATAATTTGTTTAAAATTCAAACTAATTTAATCATATTCCAAAAAAAATAATAAAAAAATCGTTGCATATCTTCTACAAATAAAAGAATTGTTCTTTCTTCATAACACTGAACTGCTATAATCTCTATTATCGATCTTCTTCTCTATATTTTTTTTTGCAGTTCGTTTTTTTATCAATTCATACGAAACATGATTATAACATGAAACACCTTTTTTTTTCTAGAAACGAATTATAGATTGATATGGCAGATGTTTTACAAGACGATTTGCAAGGGTTTTTTTTGTTGGTTTTTAGTTAGTATGTATTCGGTGCTTTTTTCCAATTTTTGTAAGGTAATTGTTTTGTTTGTTGACTTGTTGATAATTCTATTTGTTCATGTGAGGTGTTTTATCATAACATCAGTAGTGTTTTATCATAACATCATTAGTGTTTTTTCAATAGTGTTTTTATCATAACATCAATAGTGTTTTATTATAACATCATTAGTGTTTTATCATAATATCAGTAGTGTTTTGAAGTATAACATTTCAAAACAGGTTAACATCAATAGTGTTTTATTATAACATCAGTAGGTATTTATCACAATATCTCCTTTTATGTATAAAATGTGTGAGTTTGTTTTAAAAATAGAAAGGAGAGATAATGTTGGTAGCATGGAATTAAGAGAGGAAAAATAATGCTGGTAGCATGAAATTAGGAGATGAGAGAAACACTTTCCATAATACATTAACACAATGACATTCATACCCTTAATTAAAACACTTAATGGACGATCTTACCCTCAATTTCTATAATACATTTAGAGGGTGTTTGGGATTGAGTTTCAAAACAACTTATTGACTTATTGGATTTTTCAAGCCAATAAGTCAATAAGCTGTTTGTGTAACCCAAAAGAACTTTCTGTTTTGACTTTTGGCTTTTGAATTTTAAGGGTGGAAAAGTTAGAAATGCTGGCTTTTGGCTTTTGACTTTTGGAAAAAGATTACAAATATACCACCCATACAACCAATATTCACAATAAGTTACGCGAAACACTTAAAAAACAACAATTTATTGACTTTTTGACGTTTCTCATCCCAAAAGCTAATCCAAACACTTTTTTTTAAACTCCCTTTCAAAAAGTCATAAATCAATAAGCATTTTTGACCAAAAGCACTTTTGCATCTCCAAACTCAATCCCAAACACCCTCTAAATAGATTCTAAACACAACCATATTTTTAATCTCCACCATCCATCTCTAGATCCAATGGATGAAAACACTTCCTACACAAAATCAATTTTCCTACAGGAACCCTACCCTATATATATATACATATATATATATATATATATGTATATATAGTTTGAATTCAAATTTCAAATAAAAAAAATTAAATTATAAATTCATATTCAATTACTGGACTCAAATTCGAATTGAACTGAATTTCAATTCTTGATAATCAAATTGAACTGAGGCGAATTTCAAAAATTTTTAATCCAACTCGAATTCTGAACACCCCTTTGGATGGGTCGATTGAAGCTATGTCCTTTGGCTTTTGTTGGGCAATTTGGAAAGCTCGTAATGGTGTGATCTTCTCCGGAAAAAGAACAAGCCCAGATGCAATATTTGGAGAGGCGCAAGCTATGGTCTTTCTATGGGCGAAACATAAGACGAGAACAAGCCGGTGGAGTTGGGAGAATTGGAGTACTTTTAATGTTCCTGTAACATAGCTAATAGTTTGTACTTGGGTGATAGTTTGGTGATGTATCGTTCTGTCTAGTGTCTTGCTAGGCTATCAATTGTATTTAACATTGGGTGAAATGAATGAAGTTTGTTTGCCGATAAAAAAAAAGCTATGTTTATCTCTAGTGAAACAAACATATAAAAATTAAATAATTGTCTAAAATGGAAGTTGGATCAATCGAAAGCGACCTTAAGTTTGAATTTAATAAATAAATATATATTTAATTAAACGGTTAGTATATGTGGTTTACATATTTTGTCATTTTAATGCCTATTTTTTAAAAATTACACAATTGATGCTAACTTTTACAAAAAGTTTTATTAGTAGTAAATAGTACATCAAAGTGCCAACCATGTAATTCATTCCACAAGTGGTTTCAACATTAGTATACCGCATGGACCAATGGTGAACCATTTGTAAAACCTGTTAAATATGGTGTAATTTTAAATAAATAGATATGAGAAGAGCAAATAAATAGGTAAACCACATGTATTAACCGTGTAATTAATACATAAATATATCTAGATTGTTATACTATAATTTTACCTATATTTGACACTAATTTATGGCTAACAAATAACTCGTTGTGCACTCAACCATTTATTACTTTATTTATTAATATTTACTCTATGAAAATTTCATTTATTTAATATAAATTTCTCAACCATTCATTTTCTGGTAGAGTGGTATAGAGACCTAATAATAGGTGAATTAGGACTTAGTGTGTAACACCCCAACCGATGGCGGAAACATCGGGATGTCACGTATTGATGATTGTTCAGTAGCTCATGGTGAATAATAAATTCCATTAAATAATTTAAATGAATTACGTACATTTGTTCTAGAATTTGTACATCAAATTGAATAAAACTATACACATATCTTCAAGCATCAATTCAAATCTTCAAGCAAATAGAACCTGAAACATGTTAAGTTGAAAAGGTTTTGGGTCAACAAAAGTTGGTGAGAATTACATAGGTTTTTGAAAATTGAATAAAAAATGTTGTGCAATTCATGTGTCATGTCAATCTAGTCCATATGTGAGAACATACTAGAAATAAATCGAGTGCATAACCAACCCTGATGACTGTTATAATATGATACATCCCATACGCTCATGGTCCACTTGAATATGTTATACGATAACAAACACCCACGCTACCTTTGTAGGAGGCACGTATCCGGGTGGGATTGTCAGTCCAATAGATCTATCAATGTATACCGTCGGCTTGTACGGAGTTAATGATTATGCTAGAATGGTGCTTACTCTAATCATGCTCAAGACATAATGCAACATAGAAAACACATAGACACATTGATGATTGAATTGCAATGATGATGTTATAACATGTTTCACCCCAAAAATGGTGATAAATAAAAGGGGCTATGTAAAACTCACCTTAGCAAATGTTATACTTCTTGAAAAGATGAAATAATAGTGTTGCCCAAATAATGCCAAATATCACCCTATAATAAGGTAATGGATAAGTCTAAGTCTAATTAGTTTATAAGTGTATCCTAGGGTTTCGATTTGGGGATATCCAATTGTTGAATTTAAAATAAAATGTTAATTAAATAAAGGGAAATTTGATAATTAAATATAAGAAAGTCTTTTTATACAATTTGAATTCAGAATGCTCACAATAATGTATTTGAAGTATAAAAATAATTTTTATAAAATTATTTCCTTTAAAATAGATTTTTAAACCTATTTATTACAAATTTACAAAATTTAACTTTAATATTCAAAAATACTAAAATTAAAGAATTACTATTTTAAAAATCATATTTCTGTTCTAAATATTTAAAAATAAATTGTATAAAATTTTGGTGCAAAAATAATGAAAATTGAATTTATTATGATTTAATTATGGTTAAAACTAACAAAAATTGATTAAAATATAAAATAAATGATTTTTCTGAATTAAAAATTATTTCAGTAAAGTTTAACATTGTACAAACATAGGATAATTTTTGTAGAATTTAATAAAATCGTTTTGATATTTTAATGGATTTTTATAAATATAATAGTATAAAATTGATTTAATTATTATAAATATTAAATAAATGAATTTCAGAAAAATAAAAAAAATTGTAAATAAAACTTTTATCTCAGATTTAATAAATATAATTTTTTTTAGAATTTATAAAAAGGTTTTAATATTTAAAAATGAATTTATAAGGTTTAAATGTATAATATATATAATTATAATTTAGTTTGTTTTAGAAATAAAAAGGAAAGGAAAAGAAGGCCACAGCCGGGACTCGAACCCGGGTGCCTTTGGTTATGAACCTTAGTCACAACCACTTGGCCTAGGCCAGTGGTTGTGATGAACTCCGTTTAAAAATAATTATATACGCGATGTCAAACTGAGTTTATCCCCAAATCGTTATGCACGAACCCTAGCTTTTCCAATCAGGCAATCCATACATTTTTAACCCGATTATTGTTAGGGTTTTCGTTGTATGGATGCCGACTAACAAAACCCACAAAATAAATTGGACTTACAGTGTTGTTTGATATACGATTGGACAGTCAACTTAATTAGTCAAACTGTGTATGCGTGGGTATTATCAGAGGGTGTTTCAGAGCAATTGGAGGTTAAGAGAGATGTGTGAGCGAGTTGAAATGATTCGAGGATGGTCAATTTATAGTGCTAAGCACTGGTTTGATGTTATGGTAAGGATTGACCATATAATTATGAGGGACGCGTCTAGGGTTTAATTTTGGCAAAGATTAATCGTGTTTGATGTGTATCCGAGTCATACAAGGCCGAAGATCATGTAAAGGTTCCAATAATAGATCAATCACAAGTTAATGTGATTGATTCTGCATCACGCGTCAAGACAGTTGACTTTTACAAGTCAACTGTTAAGAGTTTCAAGTGTGTATAAAATTATTGTGCATTAGGTTTGAATCAGATGTGTGGTGCTAGCCCAGTTGGTTCGTGTGTTGATGTGGTTTGGGCTTGGGCGCGGGTTCGAACCCCGGCTCAAGCAGTTTATTTTTTGACATTTTTTTACACACTTCCACATATATAATATATATATATATATATAAGGTATTAGGGTTCCAATTATGCGACAAAATAATTAATTGTGAATACAAACGATAGAACTTGACGTTTTATTAATAACGATCGTGTAACGTACAAGTTTAAATGCGTAATGTTACAGTCTCCCCTACTTTTAGGAACTTCGTCCCGAAGTTAAAGGAAATCACTAGGTTTGCAACTGGTTAACTACCGGAAACCTTGATAAAATTTCACACTACCTTAACGTACCTATAAACTCATAATTACGTTCCGGACCGTAATTACCAATTTACCTTACATTAGGGTTTTGTGTCCTTTTATGACTCTACTGATTGTTGAGCAGGTCTGGTAGTCCCCACCAGTCGTTGAGCAGGTGGTAGGGCCTCTCCCGACTGTTGGAAAGACATGATGACCTCTACCAATCGTTAAGTAGGTTGTTTGGTAGTCAACTAATTGTTGTACAAGTAAGCAAGTAGATATAGCAATTAATTCACATTCAAACAAGCATGCACACAGATGTTATGATAATACTTGTATTTATTATTTGAATTAAGAGTGGCAATACATGGAATTAAAGAGAAAGTAGACATCATTCAAATGGTAGGGCTTGCTGTTAAGTAGCTGGAGGGTTTCAAGCGGGGTCATTTGGAGCATCAGGAGTGTTTGTAGCAGGGATTCGACAAGCATCTGCAAGATGCCCATACCTTTGACAATTGGTGCACTGTCGGCAGGGTACTTGAGTTGGGTGGTGATACTGGCAGGTGTCACACTTAGGTAGGTTCCCATTGTATTGTTTCTTGGTGGGTGGGGTAGTGGTGTCTATTGCAAAATTCCTGACCTTGTTCTTCCCGTTGGTTGAGGCCTCAGTTTTGATATCAACGGCAGGTTGGGGAGTATCCTTTTTCTTTTCCCCTTTACGAGTCAGGGTTCCTGCCTTCACATGGTTATCTGTTAGGGTGGCGGCCAAACGCTTTGCTTCTTCCAAAGTAGCAGGGTTCCTTCCCCACACCGTGTCTTGAATCTGCATCGGTAACCCACCAATGTATTTTTCGATAGCGATGGGCAAAGGGGTGACTTTGTGGGGTAGCAGTAAGCTAAGTTCGTGAAAACGAGTGTTGTAAGCAAGGTTTTCCCCACTGTCTTGAGCAAGGTCATGAAATTCATCTTCCAGTTTCTTGATTTCATTACGAGGACAGAACTCTGCCTTCATAATGTCTTTAGCTTGATCCCAAGTTAAGGCTAGTGCAGCTTCAGCTCCGCGAGTGCGTTTTTCTTCATTCCACCAAGTGAGTGCTCGTTTGTGAAGAACACTCATGGCATAACGGACTTTAAAATTGTTGGGGCACTCACTGTTGATGAAGGTATTCTCAATACCCTCAAACCATTGTAGGAGTCCTGTAGCTCCTTCTTCTCCACTGAATTTTGGGGGATTGCAAGAATTAAAGTGCTTAAGGGTACAGGCTGGAAGTCCATTCCCGTTGTGGTGTCCATTTCCATTCCCGTTGCCGTTGCCGTTCAACTGGATGACTTGAGCTAGTAAGTTGGGAACCAGAGTTGCGATTTGCTGCGCCATTTGTTGAGAAATGATTGCAGCCAGTTGGGCATCGACACCATTCTTGTTGTGGTTAGTATCGTGGTTGTGGTTGTGATTGCTACTTCCTTCATCATGATTTTCACCACTGTTAAGACGAGCACTGCGACGTGGAGGCATGATCTGTAAGAGACACAGTGAAATGAATGAGATTATATAAGGAGTGTAATCATTTATTCATTAAAACGAATAAACGAAAACGTTGACTTATCAAAGATTCTAAATTCTAATAACATATGAAGACATGCTTTAGCCTATAAGTGAACACTCATCCCGAGAATTCCCAGGTAGGCATCCGGGTCCCTCGTCTGATTGGGATATATGCGCAATGCCAGCCTAGACAGAAGACTCAGAATACAGGCGTTCACCCTTCCAGATTGCACGTGTTCGTTATTAAAATCTAGAATTTCGACGAGATTTCAAGGTGTTTCAGGTTAAACCTGAGGATTTTGCCTTATTAGTCTAAGAGTGAATCCAGTGATGGAGAGCAACCTTCTTGTAAGGATGAAAGTAGGGATAAGAAGTTGGAGGGAGATAGAGTGTAGCAAGTAAAAGGAGCAAGTACTGATTAAATCCTATGGTTATAGACTAGATTATTTTTCTAATAACCTAATTCCCTATAACCATGGCTCTGATACCAATCTGTAACACCCCAACCGATGGCGGAAACATCGGGATGTCATGTATTGATGATTGTTCAGTAGCTCATGGTGAATAATAAATTCCATTAAATAATTTAAATGAATTACATACATTTGTTCTAGAGTTTGTACATCAAATTGAATAAAACTATACACATATCTTCAAGCATCAATTCAAATCTTCAAGCAAATAGAACCTGAAACATGTTAAGTTGAAAAGGTTTTGGGTCAACAAAAGTTGGTGAGAATTACATAGGTTTTTGAAAATTGAATAAAAAATGTTGTGCAATTCATGTGTCATGTCAATCTAGTCCATATGTGAGAACATACTAGAAATAAATCGAGTGCATAACCAACTCTGATGACTGTTATAATATGATACATCCCATACGCTCATGGTCCACTTGAATATGTTATACGATAACAAACACCCACGCTACCTTTGTAGGAGGCACGTATCCGGGTGGGATTGTCAGTCCAATAGATCTATCAATGTATACCGTCGGCTTGTACGGAGTTAATGATTATGCTAGAATGGTGCTTACTCTAATCATGCTCAAGACATAATGCAACATAGAAAACACATAGACACATTGATAATTGAATTGCAATGATGATGTTATAACATGTTTCACCCCAAAAATGGTGATAAATAAAAGGGGTTATGTAAAACTCACCTTAGCAAATGTTATACTTCTTGAAAAGATGAAATAATAGTGTTGCCCAAATAATGCCAAATATCACCCTATAATAAGGTAATGAATAAGTCTAAGTCTAATTAGTTTATAAGTGTATCCTAGGGTTTCGATTTGGGGATATCCAATTATTGAATTTAAAATAAAATGTTAATTAAATAAAGGGAAATTTGATAATTAAATATAAGAAAGTCTTTTTATACAATTTGAATTCAGAATGCTCACAATAATGTATTTGAAGTATAAAAATAATTTTTATAAAATTATTTCCTTTAAAATAGATTTTTAAACCTATTTATTACAAATTGCCAAAATTTAACTTTAATATTAAAAAATACTAAAATTAAAGAATTACTATTTTAAAAATCATATTTCTGTTCTAAATATTTAAAAATAAATTGTATAAAATTTTGGTGCAAAAATAATGAAAATTGAATTTATTATGATTTAATTATGGTTAAAACTAACAAAAATTGATTAAAATATAAAATAAATGATTTTTCTGAATTAAAAATCATTTCAGTAAAGTTTAACATTGTACAAACATAGGATAATTTTTGTAGAATTTAATAAAATCGTTTTGATATTTTAATGGATTTTTATAAATATAATAGTATAAAATTGATTTAATTATTATAAATATTAAATAAATGAATTTCAGAAAAATAAAAAAATTGTAAATAAACTTTTATCTCAGATTTAATAAATATAATTTTTTTTAGAATTTATAAAAAGGTTTTAATATTTAAAAATGAATTTATAAGGTTTAAATGTATAATATATATATTTATAATTTAGTTTGTTTTAGAAATAAAAAGGAAAGGAAAAGAAGGCCACAGCCGGGACTCGAACCCGGGTGCCTTTGGTTATGAACCTTAGTCACAACCACTTGGCCTAGGCCAGTGGTTGTGATGAACTCCGTTTAAAAATAATTATATACGCGATGTCAAACTGAGTTTATCCCCAAATCGTTATGCACGAACCCTAGCTTTTCCAATCAGGCAATCCATACATTTTTAACCCGATTATTGTTAGGGTTTTCGTTGTATGGATGCCGACTAACAAAACCCACAAAATAAATTGGACTTACAGTGTTGTTTGATATACGATTGGACAGTCAACTTAATTAGTCAAACTGTGTATGCGTGGGTATTATCAGAGGGTGTTTCAGAGCAATTGGAGGTTAAGAGAGATGTGTGAGCGAGTTGAAATGATTCGAGGATGGTCAATTTATAGTGCTAAGCACTGGTTTGATGTTATGGTAAGGATTGACCATATAATTATGAGGGACGCGTCTAGGGTTTAATTTTGGCAAAGATTAATCGTGTTTGATGTGTATCCGAGTCATACAAGGCCGAAGATCATGTAAAGGTTCCAATAATAGATCAATCACAAGTTAATGTGATTGATTCTGCATCACGCGTCAAGACAGTTGACTTTTACAAGTCAACTGTTAAGAGTTTCAAGTGTGTATAAAATTATTGTGCATTAGGTTTGAATCAGATGTGTGGTGCTAGCCCAGTTGGTTCGTGTGTTGATGTGGTTTGGGCTTGGGCGCGGGTTCGAACCCCGGCTCAAGCAGTTTATTTTTTGACATTTTTTACACACTTCCACATATATAATATATATATATATATATATAAGGTATTAGGGTTCCAATTATGCGACAAAATAATTAATTGTGAATACAAACGATAGAACTTGACGTTTTATTAATAACGATCGTGTAACGTACAAGTTTAAATGCGTAATGTTACATAGTGGTCACAAGTTCAAGTCTTGAAAGATACTATCTTTTACCGATTAAGAGGGTACATCTGAATGGTTCATAATCTCTTAATGGTTAAGATGTAATCTTAAGTATGAATGGTAAGAGGTAACATCTTAATGGTTGCCTATTAACCATTCAGACTTAAGGTTACCTCTTGTCACACCCTCAAATTTCACGTGCAGGGTTTTACCGCGAGGCGCGTGACAAACCAGGATCTAAGTCAACGGTCACAATAAACGACACTATATGATACGTAAAAATGACATAAACAAACCATCAAGTTTTCATAAATCTATCGCTGCGGAAGCGTAACACTTTATTACAACCCAAAATGTAAAAGTACGTAAGTCTGAAAAGCTAAGTAAAATGCATATGAATCCTAGACGCCGTGAGACTCCGTGCGCCTATGATAAGCTGCTACCTCAACGACCTGAGACAAACATGCTAAAAACGTCAGCAAATAATGCCGGTGAGTTCACAGGTTTTATAATAAACGTTTAAGTAATAAAAGCCATCATGTTATCACTATGTTAGAAATGATAGTGTTAGCTAGACGCATGAATAATACTGCTACGACCGGAAACCATTACAGACAACGATATATGATTTTGCCCGAAACGATTAAGCTTATGACCGAGACAATATGCACCCGCCCGGCTCCCAGCCGACGGGTGGGGTCTGTCAATCCCAATAGATCTATCCACATTCCCCCCGTTATGCTATCCAGCATATTCATGGTTTCCCCGGGACTTTACGTATCGTATAGCACAAATGAATTTAACACTAGTATAACATGATAATTTATGAATTATGTATAAGCATGTGTCTCCCCCAAAATGTAAAGCGTAAAGTGGGGCCGTGAAACTCACCTGGTGCTGCTCCTCACACTAAGACAAGTAAACCTGCTCAATAGACGGCACCAAATACCGGTGACCTAACATGACGAGCGTATAAGGTGTTAGACTAACAACCCGTAGGTTGATTAGTCCCTAGCAATCCAGACCATAACCGTGTACATATGAAATGATGTTTAAACGTTTAACCGACCACACCAGACAAGACCCGGCATCCCATTGGTGACCCGACATCCCACGTGTTAGCCGAAAGCAAGATATCATGCAACATATGCAATTAAACATGTAATATGCGCAAGAGTTCACCTAGTCTAACATATCGGTTAATTAACGTATAACTAAGTCCGAACACGTGTTACCAAGTCATTGGACATGTCACAGGGTTCCTAACATGTTCCTAGGCGTCCATCCGTGTTTCGGGATGTTAAAATATACATATAGCAGCTGTACACGCGATTAGGAAGCAAACATGTGATTAGGAGAAGTCAACTAGTGATTAGGAGGGTCAAATGGCGAGTAGGGTTGTAATCTCTAGTAAAATGGTGAATAGGATTGTAACACTAGTAAAATGGGGAATAGGATTGTAATGTAACACCCCAACCGATGGCGGAAACATCGAGGTGTCACGTAGTGACGATTGTTCAATAGCTCATGGACTAAAGTGTAAATTTGAATACATTGATTAAATACTTTATTACATTGAAATGAAATTACAGGATACAATAATTCTAAAGTGACAAGTCTAGCTAAGATACAATGTAGACAAGACTGAACTATAAAATCCAAAAGCCTAAAAGAAGCGTCTCAAAACAACCTGAAACATGTACAAAAATAATTTTGGTCAATACAAAAATTGTATTGGTGAGCATACCCTGTTAAATAAATATAGTATAAAAGTGTTTAGCAATTCATGTGTCGTATACTGTTTGCAATTATGTAATAAGTGGTATCCGGGTCAAACCAACCCTAAGAGAAGAAAGCAGATATATATAGTATGCGCTAGTAGTAATGTAATACATAGCAATGACGAGGACTCTCAACAGAGTCACAAGGGTATAAACCATAGTACTATTCATTGAAATGCCAGGCCGCCCAGCGGTTAATGATTTGACAGGTCATAGATACACAAAATAACACAAGCAAACACACATGAGAATTGCATTAAGTATAAGAAATTGAAACTTGATTAATATATAGGTACATGAGTCACCCCAAAGTAGTAAAACAGTAAAAAGGGGAAAGATATACTCACAGTTTGCGAAAGCGATCAAAATCCACTTAAGCGGTCGTGAGCTAAGTAATGGGAATTCCAAGGAATTCAACCTATAATGTGTAAGAATACTAATAAGGAAGTGTCTAAAAAGTCTAAGGTAACTAGGGTCTAAGGCATTAGGGTTTGCTAAGTCGATTTGGGGAATTAGAGTTTTTTTTATGATAAATCGCGTTAATGTAAAAGTTGTGCGTCAAAAATAATACATCAAAGTTTGTAAATGTGGTTTAGGTAATATAATTATTACCAATTGAATATTTAGGTAAAAATATGTTTTAAATCATTAAGACAAAATAATTTAGTTAATTACTTTAACTAAATTAAAATAAATACAATAATCATAAATATATAAATAAATAATTTTGAGTTACACAATGATCCAACAAAGATAATAAAGACATTAAACCATAAGAGTATTTCTATTTTAAAAAAAAAATATTTATAAAATAGATGTTTAAATTGTTTAAATAATAAATGTTTTATTATATCTAATTAAACGTAAATAAGACTAATAATACCATACATGATCCAAAATTCCTAGTTTTATAGAAAATGAATGATTTCTGATGTAAACAAATTAGAATAATTTTCTCATAATTTATATAAACTTATTTATATTTAAAATTGATTTAACGAGATTAAATTATGTTTAAATGATTAAAAATAGGAAAGTCAATAAAATTAAATGTTTTCTGAACCAATAATTTTTATTTCAATTTATTATGATTAGAAATAATTTCACAAAAAACTTGAGATTAAAATCATTAAAAATGAATTTTTAATCAATTAATTATGATTAAAACAATTTAAATTAATTAAATCATGAAAATAAATATTTTTCAGAAAACTAAAAATATGACAATTTTCTATGAAGTATCAAGAAGCTACACCTAAATTTTTATAATTTTTGGAGCAAAAACGAATTTATTATGAATATTCTAAGATATTTATGTATTATATATAATTAATCAAATAATTGTAAATAAGGAGGAAATGCTAAAAAAATAAAAAGAAAGGAAAGTGGTGCTGCAAGGGTTTGAACCCGTGACCTGTGATCCAGAAGCCAAAGGACTCAACCACTAGACCATCCATTGCTTTTGTTATTATGATTGAATCAGATTATATTTAAACAATAAGTAGAGTTCATCTTCTTCCCCAATATCATCTAGCAAGAACCCTAACCCTAACCTAAATTCAATAAGCCCAATACAAGCTGATTAATCGCCTGTAATAAGGGGCTTATGGTCAGACGTGTTTAACAAACAAAATGGCAACAAGAATAATACTTACAATCACGTTTATAGATCGAAAAAGAAGAAGAAAGGGGCGAAAACTAAAGAGCCGATTATGATGCTTTCCAGACGCGTTCGTGATGAGTTTTTCATGGGTTGGAAACGTGTGGAAGTGCAGAAGTCTAATGATAAGATTAATTTATAGGATTGTTAATCAAAACGGAAGATTTGAATCCTTTATTAAAATCGGCGGTTACACCATAACCCACCCATTCAATCTTAATAAAAATAGCGTTATTGGAGCAACTAATCATAGAGAAACGTTGATACAACGTGGAGAAACGTAATGAGCTCATTAAATCGCGTTAATTGTATGATAAGGGTCCGGTTTGGGGCTGCCGGAAATGTCGCCGGCGGCGACATTAAATTACCGGAAAAAAAAACGTGAGTACAGGAAGAGGCAAACAAGTTTCAGCTTTTGACTTTCAAGACTTGTCATAAACGGCCCCTCAACTATAACTATGTTAGTTTATCTATTTTATGGTTGGTTTTTCCTTTATAAAAACTTAACTTAGTTAGCTAACTTAACTTAAAAGCTTTTAAAACTCTTTAAACTTGAATTCTTTTATAAAATCTTTTTACGAATATGTTTCCACAAACGTATTTGATTAAAACTTATACCCGATTCGTAACAAATATAAATAACAAAACTTTAGTTCGCTCTAGAATTAAATTTTGAAAGCGACGAACTTATAGGGACTATAACGAAAATATTTGAAGGGTTATTTTTGTCAACTAGATGAAAGACGAGGGTGGCGGATGTCACAGTCTCCCCTACTTTAGAAAATTTCGTCTCGAAATTTCTTTTCAAGTGGAGGCTACTATGAAACAAAAGGCGTTGCAAAAGTTAGCTAGATTTTTAAAAGAAAATTTCATCATTTATGATTTGACAAAATTTAAAATAGTTGTCGAATACCCAAGGTAAAAGTTTCAAAATCTTTGACAGTTAACCCAAAGTTGGAAAGTTGAGAGTTTTAAACGTGAAAGGCTTTGGGAATGTGTAACGGGTGAGGGGCAGAGGTACTAATGAAGCAGTCTCCCCTACTTTAGGAAGGTTTCTAACTAAACTTTATTAAGGTACGTAACAAAATTTGTGTTTTCTGTGTGGGTGGTCAAGAGAAAGACTCTAGGAAGACGAATGAAGCTCACGTAAGAACGTTCTTATCGAAAATGCCAGCTATTAGTCAACTATCTAATGAAGAGGTAGTAATGGGTAACGGGTCGGTTCTTGGTTAGACTCCTAGTCCATTCCCGCAGTATCGTTTATGCTTATATATAGGGTGTACCGCAGCTGACCCACCACACTCCCGATACTTTGGATTCGTACTGATTGTCTACCAACAGCCTGATTAGAATTACACACCACCCTCATGTACCTGTAAGCCCATGATTGCGTTCCGGACCGTAATCATCGATTTACCTTACACTTAGGTGTTATGCTTTTCCATAACCCTATCCTAAGTAATACTGGAAATAAATGCGTGCAACTCATATGTAATAGCCACTGTAATGAAATAATGTTCAATCATGACATGGTTAGAGGTCCTTCCCTTCCGGGTTTTCCCTTTAACCGTAATGTGAATAACATGTAAGTATAAGACATGGTTAGTGGTTCTTCCCTTTCGGGTTTACCATTAACCAGTAACTCCTGTCCTCATCGTTGGCTTTAAACACTCATATTGATAACCCTGAGATTTACACCGTTCCCCTCGGATTAAAGAAATACTCTAACCCGAGTCGTACGTGGGCACCGGCTTAGATCTCATACGAGTTATCAACTAGTATGTTCGCTGGCCATGATAAAGAACAAAATAATGTAAAGTATAACAGGGTTTTGCTCAAAACAGGAAAGAAAATATGCATACTAAATACGCGTTCAAGTAAGTATATAAGTATAGCATAAAATTCCGACGGAAAGAATAGTATAACATAAATCGAGTAAATCGCACAATTGCACAAAATGAAAGTAAACGAGTTGAATTAATGCAAATAGGCAATGTGAAATTAATCACAAATGACGTGTTAGAAATAACTATGAATAAAAAAATGGTGCAAGAGTAAAATAACGAAATAACGTGTATAGCCTACTGGCATGCAAGTTAAAATCTAGTAATTTTACATATATGCGTTATACTATAAAAGACATTTAGTAATATTCTGATAAAAAGATGTCTACTCGACTTTGTGATATTGTTGAAAGAATAGTTAGTGATGCATGAGAATAATTTTTTTTTTTTTTTTTTTTGAAATCAAAGTGTGTTTTAGATTCGAAATAGGTTTATTTGCAAAATCTTCGTAAATACACATTTTCATGTGTTTACGAGAAGTCGAGTTTGAAAAATGTTATAAGGCTTATTATTAGTTGCAGATTTCTCTCGAAAATATATATTGGAAATGTCATATGAAAACAAAAGATTTACATTTGGTCCTTAAAATATGCAATACAAGTTTGTGAAATGCAAAATGAAACCATTTCATGAAGTATGTGTAATTCTATTGTGTTTTAAAAGAAAAATGACGTGAATAATAAAATTAACGTATGTAATAGATTACCAATATTTAAGAAAATTCATAATCAACGAGATGTAGAAATAGATCCTTGAGATGTGGATTTCACTCCTAACTCAAAGATGTATTTCAAAATTGAAAACGATTGTGGAATGAAACCAATCACTAAGTTAAGGATATCACTCCCAGCTTAGTGGTTAAGTTTTCTTTTTGAAGGAAACACTCTTTGAGGTGTGGATGTCACTCCTATCTCAAAGGCATATTCCTAAGATAAATAACATATAGAGGAGTAAAACTAATCACCAAGGTATGGATACCACCCCTAACTTGATGATATCGTTTCGTTTGTGAAATACGAGCGTCTTCTTCGCCAAGCAAAATATCGAAAGAATAACGAGGAATAATCATAACGAAAATATCTTGAAAGAAAATATAAGAAACGAGAGAAGTATACACGAGAGGACTCGTGAAAGTAAGCTTAGTTATAGACTAGGCTAAAAGGCATTCTAATAACCTAATTCCCTATAACCATGGCTCTGATACCAATCTGTAACACCCCAACCGATGGCGGAAACATCGAGGTGTCACGTAGTGACGATTGTTCAATAGCTCATGGACTAAAGTGTAAATTTGAATACATTGATTAAATACTTTATTACATTGAAATGAAATTACAGGATACAATAATTCTAAAGTGACAAGTCTAGCTAAGATACAATGTAGACAAGACTGAACTATAAAATCCAAAAGCCTAAAAGAAGCGTCTCAAAACAACCTGAAACATGTACAAAAATAATTTTGGTCAATACAAAAATTGTATTGGTGAGCATACCCTGTTAAATAAATATAGTATAAAAGTGTTTAGCAATTCATGTGTCGTATACTGTTTGCAATTATGTAATAAGTGGTATCCGGGTCAAACCAACCCTAAGAGAAGAAAGCAGATATATATAGTATGCGCTAGTAGTAATGTAATACATAGCAATGACGAGGACTCTCAACAGAGTCACAAGGGTATAAACCATAGTACTATTCATTGAAATGCCAGGCCGCCCAGCGGTTAATGATTTGACAGGTCATAGATACACAAAATAACACAAGCAAACACACATGAGAATTGCATTAAGTATAAGAAATTGAAACTTGATTAATATATAGGTACATGAGTCACCCCAAAGTAGTAAAACAGTAAAAAGGGGAAAGATATACTCACAGTTTGCGAAAGCGATCAAAATCCACTTAAGCGGTCGTGAGCTAAGTAATGGGAATTCCAAGGAATTCAACCTATAATGTGTAAGAATACTAATAAGGAAGTGTCTAAAAAGTCTAAGGTAACTAGGGTCTAAGGCATTAGGGTTTGCTAAGTCGATTTGGGGAATTAGAGTTTTTTTTATGATAAATCGCGTTAATGTAAAAGTTGTGCGTCAAAAATAATACATCAAAGTTTGTAAATGTGGTTTAGGTAATATAATTATTACCAATTGAATATTTAGGTAAAAATATGTTTTAAATCATTAAGACAAAATAATTTAGTTAATTACTTTAACTAAATTAAAATAAATACAATAATCATAAATATATAAATAAATAATTTTGAGTTACACAATGATCCAACAAAGATAATAAAGACATTAAACCATAAGAGTATTTCTATTTTAAAAAAAAAATATTTATAAAATAGATGTTTAAATTGTTTAAATAATAAATGTTTTATTATATCTAATTAAACGTAAATAAGACTAATAATACCATACATGATCCAAAATTCCTAGTTTTATAGAAAATGAATGATTTCTGATGTAAACAAATTAGAATAATTTTCTCATAATTTATATAAACTTATTTATATTTAAAATTGATTTAACGAGATTAAATTATGTTTAAATGATTAAAAATAGGAAAGTCAATAAAATTAAATGTTTTCTGAACCAATAATTTTTATTTCAATTTATTATGATTAGAAATAATTTCACAAAAAACTTGAGATTAAAATCATTAAAAATGAATTTTTAATCAATTAATTATGATTAAAACAATTTAAATTAATTAAATCATGAAAATAAATATTTTTCAGAAAACTAAAAATATGACAATTTTCTATGAAGTATCAAGAAGCTACACCTAAATTTTTATAATTTTTGGAGCAAAAACGAATTTATTATGAATATTCTAAGATATTTATGTATTATATATAATTAATCAAATAATTGTAAATAAGGAGGAAATGCTAAAAAAATAAAAAGAAAGGAAAGTGGTGCTGCAAGGGTTTGAACCCGTGACCTGTGATCCAGAAGCCAAAGGACTCAACCACTAGACCATCCATTGCTTTTGTTATTATGATTGAATCAGATTATATTTAAACAATAAGTAGAGTTCATCTTCTTCCCCAATATCATCTAGCAAGAACCCTAACCCTAACCTAAATTCAATAAGCCCAATACAAGCTGATTAATCGCCTGTAATAAGGGGCTTATGGTCAGACGTGTTTAACAAACAAAATGGCAACAAGAATAATACTTACAATCACGTTTATAGATCGAAAAAGAAGAAGAAAGGGGCGAAAACTAAAGAGCCGATTATGATGCTTTCCAGACGCGTTCGTGATGAGTTTTTCATGGGTTGGAAACGTGTGGAAGTGCAGAAGTCTAATGATAAGATTAATTTATAGGATTGTTAATCAAAACGGAAGATTTGAATCCTTTATTAAAATCGGCGGTTACACCATAACCCACCCATTCAATCTTAATAAAAATAGCGTTATTGGAGCAACTAATCATAGAGAAACGTTGATACAACGTGGAGAAACGTAATGAGCTCATTAAATCGCGTTAATTGTATGATAAGGGTCCGGTTTGGGGCTGCCGGAAATGTCGCCGGCGGCGACATTAAATTACCGGAAAAAAAAACGTGAGTACAGGAAGAGGCAAACAAGTTTCAGCTTTTGACTTTCAAGACTTGTCATAAACGGCCCCTCAACTATAACTATGTTAGTTTATCTATTTTATGGTTGGTTTTTCCTTTATAAAAACTTAACTTAGTTAGCTAACTTAACTTAAAAGCTTTTAAAACTCTTTAAACTTGAATTCTTTTATAAAATCTTTTTACGAATATGTTTCCACAAACGTATTTGATTAAAACTTATACCCGATTCGTAACAAATATAAATAACAAAACTTTAGTTCGCTCTAGAATTAAATTTTGAAAGCGACGAACTTATAGGGACTATAACGAAAATATTTGAAGGGTTATTTTTGTCAACTAGATGAAAGACGAGGGTGGCGGATGTCACATGTAATCACTAGTAAAATGGGGAATAGGATTGTAATCACTAGTAAAGTGGCGAATAGGGCTCCTAATCGTCTATAGTTCAGGCGATTAGGAGCTAATCGCTTATAATAATGGCGATTAGAACTCCTATTTGCTAGTTCTGAGCTGTTCCGTCCTTTTTGCGCGTTTAACCCTCCAAATCAGATCTGAAACATGTGTAAACACCCAATACCCAACCCAAAACATTAACCCAACTATTTCAAGCAAAAACCCCTAATTTATCATCACCCTAGCCGTCCCGAATGCATGCGGATTCCCAAAATAGCATAACTTGCATGTAAGCATCACATCAACATGCAAACCTTACCCTAAATAGCAAATATTCAGATTTCATCACATAACGACGTTATCCGACATTATCCTACTGTTCTAGCATCATCCTAGGGTAAACCCTAACCTCAAACAATCAACAAAACACAACATATCATCATCAATCCACCATAATCACTCAAACGGGTCAAAACGCCTAATATCAATATTACACATCTATGAACCTTCAAACTCCTAGGTTATCATCATATTAACTTATTTAGATCAGAAACATAATAATAACACAAGAACAATCATGTTTAAACGATAAAAATCCTATCTTGCACGAATACATCACACATAACAAGTATAGATGTTTGGGTTTGTTTTGAAACCGATTTTAATGAGTTTTCAAAGACACAAATGTTTATAAATCAGGTCTGGCCCTTTAGGGATCAAAACAATATCATTATAAAGGTTTGGGATGAAGAACACACCTTGAAATGGTGAGATTATGGGGTGTAAGGCTTGAAAATGTGATTTCTTGCTCAAAAACGTGTTGCAGAGGTTGGATAAGGTGTGCGGTGGCTTTGGGATGTATTAGGGTTTCACAAATGATGTTTTGAAACATAAGGGTGGTATTTATAGGCATTTTTAGTCGTCACCTGCAGTTCAGGCGAGTACGAGGACCTTGCAGGCGATTAGGGCTCTATTCGCTAGTACCACTAGCGAATAGCCCTCTATTCGCCCCAAACCTCTTCCTATTCGCTATTATACTGGCGATTAGGCTCTCCCCAGGGGCCTAATCACCTATAGCCTGTATATCCGGGTTTTTGGCGCGTTAAACCCTATTTTAACATACATAAACACGTTTTCACATACCGACAAGTTGCATAATGATTATAAGTATGTAACGCACGATAACTAACACGTTCCCACCCGATCACCAATTCCCGGGACTCAAGACTTGCGTGTGTGCAGTAAGCCCGACAATTCTACAAATCACCGATCCTTGTACACATGGTTATGGACCGACACCCAATGATCCCTCGGACCATTGTAACGACTCCCGATGATTCCCGAATCACCGACACGACTCAACCGACCCGGTCAAGTATGATATTAAGTAGTTATTTTCAATGTTTTCGTTGAGGTAGACTCGTATGTATGCAAAGTATGAAACGTATGTATGTAAAGTATGAAAAGTATTAACCTGAATATGCCGGGTGTCACACCTCTTAATCATTCAAAGGTTATGGAACATTAAGAGGTAGGCTCTGAATGGCCATTAAGAGGCTACCAAACAGACCCTTACTGTTGTGCCTTCGAGCGGGTAGGTGGTCAGGTTTTCCTTGAATTGGTGGACCTTGATGACCGAGTGCCCCGTGGGTATCCTTAATTCGTCATAAAGGGATTCCCACGGGAGCCCGTAACAACTTTGTCGGCCTTTAAAAAAATATAAGTTTATCAATTATTTTCTCATTTGTTCAACTTTTTTATAACTATTTAATATTTGATTGATCTAACACCGTGTAACACATGGTGAAATGCAATCGAAGTCAAGGATTTTTGTATGACTAACATGTTATTAAGAACTAAAATGCCGAGAGAATTAATATGGATAGATATACGGATATACCAAACTACTGATCTGGAGAGAACATAGTCGGACTAACCGACGATGATTAGATCGAAATGCAGTCTACTAGTTAGAAGAACCATGATTTGGGTATGACATACGATTGAGCAAATAATATCTACTACAATTTGGATCATTACTATGTATACTAGACAAGGATTGGCTTAGTACAACGACAGACGACATGTCTTATTGAGCCTTCATTTGCTACATTACATTACCTTTTTACGTCCAAACCAAAGTGACTCGTTACTCTTCATAAACACTTCACCGCATATATTATTACTAGATTATATTCTGGAAACATTTCAGGATAGATAAATCTAATATAATGTGATAAAATATTTGTTATGATGTAACATAGAAATTAATGTACTACAATATGAAAAAACAACAATTTTAATAATGTGAATAAGAACGAAAATGTATATTAAAAAGAATATGTATGTTTGGATGGGAAGCAGAGCTGGACTCCGGGCGTGGAGGAAGGGGGGGGGGGGGGGGAATCTCCTAAAAATGATATTGTTCAAAATGATATTGTTTTTCAAACATAACTTGTACACGGTTGATACTTAATTTATAATCCATTTATTATTTTCATTTGAGTTAAGGTAAACGTTATCACTGAAAAACAATATTCCACCAAAGGTCATGACTTTTAACTCATGAAGATAAAACAGCCACTCATTAATTGATAGTGATTTTGATGGTTGTATCGCTAGCCTCTAACTAGCCGTTTTGTTGGTGGTTTAATGATATGGTGTTTTGTTGGCCGTTCAAATAATAATAATAATAATAATAATAATAATAATAATAATAATAATAATAATAATAATAATAATTGATAGTGATACAGAAAAACATACCATAGGTATTCCCCATGGATAAACTCTTTGAGATAATGAAAAACATACCATAGTGATAAAGAAAAACTCTTTGAGATCTTGGTCCCCCATTTGGCTCAAAGCAAACATATCAACCTAACATTCAATATCATTAGCTTAGCTTAGCTTGGCTTTAAACTGAGATTTACAGCAATAAACATAATTCCAGGTAACGCACAAAGCAAATATAATACGTCTTAACTTTCAATATATAAGCAAATGCTTTTCGTAAAAACTTGCAGCCAAATAAGATGAATTTACAAAAAAATAAAAATAAAACCAAGGGTTGTGACGACCAATCATCTCAAGAATGGTGCAACATATGTGATGTCTGGAATCACAGTTGAATTCCAAAATTGTGGAGTTTTTTTCCAAACTAGTGTTGGTGAAAAAAATATTTCCCAAACTAGTGTTCTTTGAAACCTATTTACCAATGTAGTGTTTTCTAATTATTTATCTTTTGTTTTAACCAACATATGGAACTTCTTTTATATATATTTCTAGTTAAGTAATCCATTTTCTATTTTTTATTCTTTTAATACATAAATTTTTTCAAATTTGAGTATATTTTTTTTTTGTTTTGTTTTTCTAATCAACCCATTTTAATTCTTTAATAGTAATTTTTTTTCTTATTGTTTATTTATCAATCAATACTAACTTTACACAGAGCTAAAGATCAGTGAACCGTTCATGCACAGTTTGGTTGGAAGTTCATTCATGTCCCATTCATGTAATCAATGTACAAATGTGGACACAAGTTTTATTCATTTAATCAAAACATGAACACGTGTCTCGTTCATTCAGTTATTTTAGTTTATTTCCATTCATTTACATGTCTAGGCCTAATCATTTAAACGAATAGATATGAAACTAGCAAATCCGAAAAAATTACCATTTAACATTGTCATCACACAATTTTTTTCTCCATTCTCTTTTTTTCTTCCTCATTTCAAATATGTGCGTGTTTATTTAATTTTTAACATCTTTAAACTTTTACAAAACCATGACGTAGAAAATGAAATGTTTATAAATAATATCGATTAGTTGATAGTGGATACTATATAATATATCACTAAGACCGTGTTTATCGCCTCAAGCCCTCAACATCAATATACGATTCCATGTTAGACAAAAAAAAAATGAAGTGGAACAAGAGATTAAGTCTTGTTTTGTAAAAAAAAAAAAAGATCGATTAACCAAAAAGGAAATAAAGTTTAATATAATAACAAAGTAACAGATCGTGAGTTAATTAAAATAGGGACAATAAAAAAAGGCTGATATGTTGCTTTAAAAAATTAATGAATATACAAAATTAATTTAAAAAAAAAACACTAATATGGTAAATAGTTTCTAAGAAACACTAGTTTGGAAAATATTTTTTCCACCAACACTAATTTGGGAAAAAACTCCAAAATTGTGCAATAAAGTGAAACTAGCATCTAGACCTCATTTAACAGCCATACCTAACTTCAAGTTGCCATATACATGTTTTACGAAAATAAAGCAGAGAAACAACATATCAAAGTTGATGATAAATCTTCTTCATGTAGTATGCATTTAATGACGTCATAACATGAAGTCATGAATAATGTAAATCATGAGAAGAAATAATCTTAGTTAACAATGCTTAATAAATACCTCCTCAACCTTGAAAGAAATCAGATAGTTTTCCAATCCTAATGAGCGCAAAAATCCTTGGACAGTTGGATGTTCTACCTATATAAGAAACAATCAGCAACAAAAGATAAGAAAAAATAGCAAGGGTTTTTGAGCAAAAGCTCAATTAATTAGTATTTTTTTAGTTCATGAGGAAACAGTTTCACATCTAAACTAATTTTATTGTTCAATCATTTCAGAAACTAAAAATGGAAACCACATTGAAAAGATGGATGGCTTACTTTGCATATTGCCAACAGGGGGCAACCAATTAAAGTCGCAGATTTCATTGGCCCAACAGAGAGGGGTTGTTTTTGTCAGAAACGACGTGGGGGCCACAGGCCGTGAGATCTCACCAGCATCCCGACTACCATATGCCACTGATATAGAATCTGCCTATGCCCGCCTTCTCTGTGGTGATAAACCTCTAGTATTTATCTGGTGATTTACGCCTAATATGATCCAAAGTCCACGGGAAGTAGGAATCGCCTAAAAAGCCCGTAATACAAGGACTCATGATAAAAGTAAACGAAAAAATGCAAACCAGACTAGTAATGCCAAAATAATACAAAATGTTAACAACAAACGGTACAAATTTAAGCCAACGAAAAGAAAATTACAAAAAAAAAATCAAGAGATGTTATTGTCTATCCCTTGAAAATAATCAAATGATTCACAGCCTGAAAAGTAAGAGTAAAGTATATAGTGGCCGGCTTCATCCAATTCCAAATATTGATGAATGAACATTTTTGTTTTAAACAAGGTTCAATCAGTATTAGGTGTTAATGAGTAGAAAGTATGCATGGTAGAGTAATGTTGATAGTTAAGTAAGAATTGTTGATTTGTAAATATAACTTTATTATGTTTATATGTTATGAAAATTGAACTTATATATATGTATATGTAATGTATGTGTAATGTAGAACAATTATATTAGGATCTTTAGATTAGTTAGTAGTATATTAAGAAGAACAAGGCAAATGGGTCAAAATAACTCGGCTACACTATATGATCGAGGCTGCACATCCTTGTTTCAAGGCTGCACGACATCAAACAAGGCTGCACACTTAGTATATAATCAGACCAAAGAACAAGAGCAAAACAGATCATATCAGAATGTTTCGAAGGCTACAAAAGGACTAAAAGGACCATTATACCCTTACAGTTAATATAGTTATTTTGGCGCCAAACATTTAATCAAACCAGTGGGACAAAACATCACAACGGTTCAGAAGTGAAGACACAACGGTTCGGAAAGTATATATATCAAAAACAAGGCACATAATCAGTTATCAAGATTGTTTGATATACACAATCCTCTTGTCGAAAACTTCCAGAATTCATTTGGTCTTATTGTTCTTTTGTATCAAATACATATTTCATTCAATATTATCATATCATTCGTTCGTAATTTGTGTCCATTATACTAGTAATTCATAATTGATTCCGCTGCAAATCTGATCTGGGCCAACAAGAATTAATTATTAGGATTAGGATTAGGATTAGGATTAGGATTAGGAAGGTGAAGGTGGAGAGTGGTATGTACTACTTCCAATTCCAACCAAGTCTATCTCTAACTGAAGGCAAGAGCAATACCCTTTTCACAACCTACATACGTACACAACTTCAAATTAAATCAATCAACAAACACCTACCAACATAAATACACAAATTAACTTATGTATGTATGTATATATGTATGTATGTAAGGTTACTTACTACCTGTCTTCCACAGCCACCTGGAGCTCTCTGCCATACCTTCAAATCTCAATACGAAACCCTACCCTACCCTACACTACACTACCTCTGCATTTCTATTTTATTCAACTATACAAATTCAAACTCAAATCTACAACCCTATATATTTCAGACTTCAATTGAATTGACTGAGGTTTTGATCAATATTGAAATCGGGTCACCCGCTTAGAGTTAGACAGATCACAGATGGAATCAAAGAAGCAAATCACCTGACCTGAGCCGACTAATAAGCTCGTGTGAGGTTGTAGTGTTTGTTGGATTCAGGCCCCTTCTATACACAACACACACTCACAACTCACGTACTCTATGTATGTATTAGTAATATTATAAAGAAGAAGATGAAAGGAAAAAACTTACATTATTATCAACTATGAACTGGTTTATATAGCCTACTGCAACATTGAATAGTCAAAGAAAAATAACTAAAGGGAAAATGGCCAAAATAGCCAGTTGACCCTGCGTTTTGCATAAATAGCCCTCTCCTGGCTCTTTGGAGAGACGGGTCACGGTTTCCAAAAGGGCTGAACCGTCTTCCGAGAGCCTTTGGTTTCCAACCAGTAGGAACCCAACACGTGGCGGTTACGATCACGATGTCTGCCACCCGTCTCCCGTGGCGGCTTGAGACCTTTCAGGGCCGCAAAGCCGTCTCCGGTGGGGTCCCTGAGACGGTTCACCAACGGCTCAATTGAAGCCGTCTTCGGCTCGGCTTATAATAAAATAACATACCCGATCCCACCGGAGACGGCTCCTGGGCCGTTTCATGTTTGAAAAGCCGTCTCCGGTGACGTCTTTTAAAAGTTGTCAACCGTCTCCTGAGACGTCAGCGGGTACGAAAAAGATGGCTTCCGGTACCGTCTTTGTACTGTTTCTGCACCGACTCGGTGCCGGACGTCGTACATTGCCGGAGACGTTTTCGGTGATGTGACGTCGATGACGAACCGTTTGTTATAAAATTAGTAAATTTTGTAACAATTTTGTTTGAATTTTTTTCTTGTATTCCTTATTTTTCTTTCAAAGTGTTAAAAAAAGTTGTGTTGTTAAAAATGGTTAGTTTTATAATCTATAGTGGAGGCAGGTGGGAAGTTGTCAACGGTCGAATGGAATACGTTGTTGATAGTAGCTGTAAAAGACGTGGTTTTGAAATTGATGCAAATATCTCGTATCTTAGCTTTTTAAATGTAGTTTCCGATGTGTGTGAGATTCCAAACATTACAAGGTTATCTTATAAAATGTCAGCTTTCGATGATGCAATCGACATTTTTAATGATCGTGATGTATCTTTTCTTTTTAAAGTTGCTTTGCAAAACCCCCATGAAGTATTGAAGTTGTATGTTGTAGATGAACCAGGTGTGGGTTCGTCTAGTAATGCTCATTTAAATGACGTACCTTCAAATGATTCAAAAGTCCCTGATCTAAATGTGTCTATAGAAAATTTTGATCATTACACACCATATGGGTGTTTTGGAAATTTCGATGATGAGAAAGCTGAAAAAGAAGAATTTTATGGAAAGCCAAGTCCTGAATTGTTTTCAGAGATAACCAAAACCTCTTCAGTTTTTTCTGAAGGTTCTGTATTTCGTAACAAAGATGAATTGAAATTGCAGTTAGGAAATTTTTGTTTGTCTGAACGTTTTTCCTATAAAGTCGACAGGTCATCTAAAACGAGGTACGAAATTTCATGTGTAGTTGATGATTGTGATTGGCAATTTAGGTCACGTTCTGTCCCAACTTCAGGCACGTTTTATGTTACATTTTTTAACAAC
Organism: Ambrosia trifida; assembly: GCA_028751855.1. Lineage (NCBI taxonomy): Eukaryota > Viridiplantae > Streptophyta > Magnoliopsida > Asterales > Asteraceae > Ambrosia > Ambrosia trifida. The sequence continues at coordinate 41,377,047 of CM054123.1, read as the reverse complement.
AACCACACATGTTCTAAAACTCAAACACATTCCCATCTTCGTCAAGCTAACCCACAAGTAATTGGTAGCATACTGAAGCACCAATTACGAGATACTAGACGTGTTTATCGTGGAAACGAAATAGTACAAGATTTTCGAGAAATATTTAAGGTTGATATATCATATACTCAAGCATGGCGGGGGAAGTGTCATGCACTTGAGCTTTTGCAAGGAAGTAGCAAACAATCGTTTTCTGAGCTTCCATTCTACTGCTATAATTTGCGAAATGCAAATCTAGGGACTGTTACTGAGATTAGAACTGATGAAGACAATCGTTTTGAAATGCTTTTTATTGCCATTGGTGCAACGGTCAGTAAAATATTTTTACCTATTTTTATACCAACTTAAATAAATTATTGATGTTTTGGTTTACTGAAGTCTAAAATTTATCTGTTTTTCATTTTATTAAATAGATTCGGAGTTTTCTTCTGTCTTTAAGACCGGTCATTATTATAGACGCGGCACACTTAAAAGGTGAGTTTAAGGGAACGTTGTTCCTTGCTGTTGGCATGGATGGTAACAACCAAATTTTACCCGTTGGATATGGTATCGGCAAATCCGAGGACGGTGAGAGTTGGACGTGGTTCTTATCGAAACTTAAAGAGTGTATCGGTGAGCACCCGGATTTGGCGATCATATCTGACAGAGCCAACTCAATAGATTTGGCAGTTCGGACGGTTTTTCCTAATGCCTTTCACGGGTTGTGTTGTCGACATTTGATGGTGAACTTAAAGATACCAAAAAGCAGAAAGAAGGATTTAGAGACACTGTGGTGGAACACTTGTAAAGCTTACCGGGTGTCTGATTTTGAAGAAAGTTTTAACGCGCTGTGTGCAGCCCTACCACGGGTTAGGAATACTCTATTGAGTATCGGTTTTCATAAGTGGTCAAGAGCACACTGTTCGGGGAAACGATATCATTATATGACATCTAACAGTGCAGAGTCAATAAACGCCTTATCTAAGGACGAACGAAAAGTTCCAATCACCCATTTGGTTGAATTTTTTAGACAAAAACTTCAACAATGGTATTACGAACGCCGAAATGAGGCTATTCAAAATAAACACGTACTGACTCCTTTCGCGGTAAAAAAAATTATTAAAAAGATTGAAGGGTCTAGAACGTGGAAGGCTTATGGCGTTGGGGTTAACACTTTTCAAGTTCTAGACGGTGACAAAAATGGTTTTGTTGATCTGTCTAATGAAACATGCAGTTGTTGTGTTCCCCAGATATCTGGTTTCCCATGTGGCCACATGATTGCAGTATCAAAATTATTGAAGGAAAAGGACTGCAGTCATTTATACATCACCTTGGTATAGCAACCAGTTATATAAAACAACATATGAAGAGGCCATTTATCCTTTACCCCACAGGTCTGAATGGGAGACGCCAGAGTATTTGATTCCTCTACAACCACCACATATCACAAAACGACAGTCGGGACGTCCTCGTGAAAATAAACGAATTTTATCGAGAGGCGAGGAACCTACGCCTGTATATTGCAGTCGTTGTAAAACTTACGGTCATCAACGTGACCGATGTTCAGCTCCTGTTGCCTCACGATCAAAATCTGCTAGGCGTGGTTCAAAGAAAGAAAATCATCATCAAACACCGTCCCCCACTTTCGTTGAAGCAGATGACTTTGAAGAATATGTAATTCATAATACCTGTTCGACTGTTAACCTTGCTGATTTTTAGTGGTGCTATTTACTTTAATTTATTTACTTAACAATATTTATAACATAAAATTACAAATAACTTCGATATATCAAGTTTTACATCAATACATAAACTAGGTAGGTAAAGATTTAAATATTTGACGGTGCAAAACGACCAGCATAAATTTCATCTGCCATGAAACGTCTGAATCTCATGCAAGCATCATGTAGGCTGCTTTCTCTCCAAGTCAATGACATGTTTTGAACAAGATTTCTCAGCAACATACAAATGATTACCCCTGAATGTCGACCAATGCGACTATTGGTGACAGGCCAGACAACATCCCCCCAAAATTGTAATGATTCAACTTCGTTTCTACCAGACTTTTGCCAGTACTTTATAGCCCCCAGAAACCATATGAAAGCAGATTCAAATTCTATAAGAATTTGATGAATTTTTCTATGAATGCAAAAAGTATCACCGCAATCTATGGGACTACAGTTATTTGGGAAATACACTGTTACTTGTAGTAATTTCATGTCAATTTGTAGAACAAACCATTTTTCATCGTCTATCGAGGCTGGTATATATACCTGAAAATTACAGTCCAAAACGAAATGTAGATTTTATACAGCACGATAAAGAGGTATAAATATATAAAAAAACAGTATTTTACCATATCAACTTCCCAAAGAGGTGGATATATTCTTCTCGAGCCGTTTGCGTAGCTATAGGTATGGTGATCTTGTTCAATAATTAGGCTATAGAAATTAGGGGGAAGAACACTCTAAAGACCATAACTACATGTTGTTGGTCTTCTTTGTCGTTCAATGTCCCTTAACGATATCAATTTGTTGCACCATGCACGAACATGCTGTAAATAAATGTTAATAAAATCACAAAAATATTATCATTTCATATAACGTATAACGTAACAGTCATAGTATTTACCGTTTTTTGAAGATATCTGTGACACCCGGCAAATTCTGGTTAACAACGTTGTCTAGATGAAAGTCTACCTTAGCGAGTCACGCGTATATTGTACTTAACTGGGTTAGTTAAGCCGGGTTATGGTTCGGGAACTATTGGTTAGTCTAGAAGATCATTGGATGTTGGTCTAGAGGTTCGTTAGATGTCAGTCCTTAACCAAGTGTACAAACGGTGACGATTTGTAGGATCGTCAGGGCATACGGAACATACGAGTCTCGAGTCCCGGGAATTGGTGAACGAGTGTAAATATGTGTATCTACTTGTATTATGTGTTTACAATCATTATGTGACTTGTCGGTATGTTAATATGTGTTAACATATGTTAAAACGGGGTTTAACGCGCAAAACGCACGAAACCAACCCCTATAGGCGATTAGGAAGCCTAATCACCTATAGGGGAGGCGAGTAGGGGACTTTAAGGGCGATTAGGGTCCTAATCGTGTGGATGTATAGGCGATTAGGCCCAATCACATGAACATTCATGCGATTAGCAGCTCTAATCGCATGAAACTGCTGCACAATCGCTAGTAACGGGCTGGACGACTAAAAACGACTATAAATACCATACTTAACGTCCTAAACTTCATTATACAAACCCTAGTGTCCCATAACCCGCCCCAACACATAAACAACCTCTGGAAGGCGATTTTTGATCAAAACACAAGGTTTCAAGCTTGAATCATCATACTTTCATAATCCTAAGGTTTGATTTTCATCCATAACTCTTTATAAACGTTTTTAATCAATCCCTAATGGTCCAGACCTGTTCTTAAACGAAAAAGCTTTCTGAAAATCGTCAATAAGGGTTGTTAATCGGATTATAACTAATATACATGCGTTATGGGTGTGTATGATTAGAAAGCTAGGATTTTTATGATTCATGATGATGATTTGATATGTTATTATGTTAGATCAGAATTGATATTGATAGTATGATGATAGAAATCTCAGTAATTGGATATTAGGGTTATGATTACGCGTGTTAGTATGATGTTGCATGCTATGTGAATGGTGTTTGGATTACTTGGTTGCATGCAGGACTGATTATACGAGGTTAAACGAAGGATTTTGGGTTAAACATGTTTAGGATAGTGTTTGGGATGATATTGGGTGGTTACACACGTTCTGGATCTGATTTGGAGCGTTAAACGCGCGAAAAACCGGAACAGCAAGGTTACAGGCGAGTAGCACTGCTAATCGCCTATGTTATAGGCGAGTAGGGTGCTAATCGCCTATAATTTCATGTGATTAGCCCCAATTGCTAGTAAGTTCATGTGATTAGCCCCAATTGCTAGTAAGTTCATGTGATTAGCCCCAATTGCTAGTAAGTTCAGGTGATTAGCCCCAATTGCTAGTAAGTTCAGGTGATTAGCCCCAATTGCTAGTAATTTCATGTGGCATAGCTCCTAATCGCCTATAATAGAGGCGATTAGGGTTCCTAATTGCTAGTTGACCAACCTAAATGCTAGTTGACCAACCTAAATGCTAGTTGACTTTTCCTAATCGCGTGTACTGCTGCTGTAAGTGTAAATTAGCATTCCGAGACCCGATTTAACATGTAGTAACATGCTAGGAACCCCGTAACATGTCTAATAACTTGGTAACATATATTTGGATGTAATTCGGTGATACGTGAACTATGTGCTATAACTTGTTGTGCGTTAACGTATGTTAAGTGTAATTGCGTTATTGTATGTTTTGGAGCGTAAACATAACACGGGGAGTCTCGGGTCACCAATGGGATGTCGAGTCTTGTACTTTGGGTCAGTTAAACAGTCACGGTGTTTTCAAACGAACTTGGTTATGGTCTGGACATCTAGGGACTAATTAACCTACGGGTTATTAGTCTAAGTACTTGTAACTGTCATATGTTAGGTCGCCGCTTTACGGGACTAGCATAGCAGCTGAGTTTACTCGGGTTAAGGAGTAACGCAACTTAAGGTGAGTTTACGGCCCCTCTTTTAAACTGGTTTCATATTTTCGGGGGAGAAAACATGTGTTAAAACGATTATGTGGTAACTACTGTCATACTATGGGTTTCTATTGTGTACTACACGATCTTTGGAAGTCCCGGGGGGAACCATGAATGTGCGGGTTTGCACAACGGGGAAATGTGAATAGCGCTATTGGGAGTGACCAACCCCGCTCGTCGGCTTGGAGGGCCGGGCGAGTGCATATTGTCTCAAACAGGAACAACAGGAACAACTGGTTTACTTTTCGGGCACAACATCTGGTATTCGAGTTAGTAATGGTTTTCCAATCGTGGTAGTAACAAAACGTACGCCTAGCTAGCGTATACTGGTTTTCGATTTATTATAGTATGGACAGGTGGACTTGGTACTTGGATACAAAACCTGTAAACTCACCAGCATTTTTGTGCTGACGTAAACTTTTACATGTTTTCTCAGGTCGCTAAGGTAGCATGATTGGACTAGGGCGCACGCGTCTGCACGGCGTCTAACTAGGGTTGCATGGTCTTAAGAACGTTGAACTATTATTTCATTGTTGAGATACTGTTTTTGAATAAGCTTCCGCTGTAAACGGGATTTTAAACTATGTTTTGAAATTGCATTTATATTCATTTAGACTTGTTTATTGTGATCGTTGATTTGGATCCTGGTTTGTCATGCGCCTCGCGGTAAAACCCCGCAAGTGGATTTTGAGGGTGTGACAGATTGGTATCAGAGCCAATGGTTATAGTGAACTAGGACTGCATGTAGAGTCTAGTCTATAGCCGAGTCGCACACACTAGACGATCACATGGTACTAAACGTTATAGTGGTTTACGTATGGTCTTGTTGGGGTGTCTCTAAATCGTTGGTCTTTCTACGTTACATCATCCGTTCTATCTTAGGTTGGGTTACTTGTTTTCTAGGCAGTGTAGTCTATTGGAGTAACTTGTGTGCTCTTGAGATTTGTCCAAGGCTCGGACATCTCCCTTTCGCACTCCAATAGAAACACTTGTCATAAACTACCGTAGTATTACGGTGTGTAGCTAGGAGTCTATGTCCGGTGATTTTAACTTTGAACTAGGAGAACACTTGGAGGACCATGTAGAGCGGTTTATCATTTTGGGTGCACACAAAATCATAAACCGAAATGCATGGAAGCCCTAGTGAGCTCTGGGTTGAGGGGATAGTCCTGGATTGGATCTAGCTTTGATCTTGTGAACATTAGTGGTTATCTTTAACTGCGAAACTAAATTTTCTCGTTCTTTCTGCCAGAATCATGTCTGGAGTACGAGGAGGACGTGGAGGTGGTCGCAATGGTGGACGTGGTGGTGGTCGCGGTGGTGCTGGTGGTCGTGGTGGAGGTATTAACTTATCGCAGGCTGATCTGAACAACTTGCTCCAAGCTGCCTTTCAGTTAGGGCACAACGGTGGTGGTAAGTTGATTTATCCATTTTCTTTGCCTCATTGGTGAACCTTGTTTACGTTATTCGTGGTTTCTCATACGTTTCATTTCAGGTGGCCCTGTTGACCCACCCCCACCCATGTGCACCTACAAGATGTTCCGGGACTGTAAGCCCCAGGAATTCTCTGGCACTGAGGGTGCGGTGAGCTTGCTTAGGTGGTTGGAGAAAGTGGAGTCAGTATTCCTGATGTGTAACTGTCTCCCAGAAGATCGGGTAAAGTATGCTGCTACGTTATTTCAGGATGTGGCATTGACTTGGTGGAATGGTATCACCCAGAATATGGGTATTGGGGAGGCATATGCTATGCCATGGGAGAATTTTGTGCAGTTGCTGAAGCGTGAGTATTGTCCGAGGGAAGAGGTACAGAAGCTGGAGCATGAGGTGTGGAACCTCAAGATGACTGGGTCGGAAATTGAGAAGTATACTGTGAGGCGGAATGAGTTGGCAGTGCTGTGTCCCGATCTGCATGTGCCAGAATACCGTAGGATTGAACACTATGTCTCGGGGTTAGTACCGGAAATTGCAGGGTTAGTGGCTGCGGGAAATCATCCTACATACGCAGAGGTGGTTCGATCGGCTCATAGGATGACCAACTTAAAGGTAAATGAGGGTATTTTGCCTGCGAAGGGTTCGACTGTTAAGGCCCCAGAGAACAACAAGCGCAAGTGGGAAAATGACGGGAAGGGATCTGGGCCAGCACAGCAGAATAAGAGGTTCGACAATGGAGGTTCTTCTTCTTCTTCGGGTAACAAGCAGGGTGGTTATGCGGGAAAACTGCCCAAATGCAACAAGTGTGGACGCCATCATCAAGGGAACTGCGACAGTAACCGTTGTCACCGCTGCCAGCGAATTGGGCATTATGCTAAAGATTGTCGGGTTACACTTCCATCGACTCAGGCTCCGACTAACAGCTCAGCTCCGACTACTCAAGGGACTACAGGAAGACAAGGATGCTACAACTGTGGTGACACTGGGCATTACAAGAAGGATTGCCCAAAACTGAAGCAGGGTGGGAACAACGGTAATGGGAACAACGGGGGCGGCGGCAGAAATGCACGTGCCTTCGTCATTGGAGCCGCTGAGGCTAGACAGGACCCTGACACAGTCACCGGTACGTTTCTTCTCAATAATCGTTCTGTTAGCGTATTATTTGATTCTGGTGCCGACAAGAGTTTTGTATCCATGGATGTTAGTCGACTGCTAGATGTAGTACCCGTACCATTAGAAACCAAGTATATTATTGAGTTGGCTGACGGGAAAACGATTGAAGCTACTAGTATCCTTCGGGAGTGTCAATTAGAGTTGTCGGGTTTATCGTTCCCCATCGACCTTATGCCGGTACCATTGGGTAGTTTTGACGTTGTGGTAGGAATGGATTGGTTATCTTTGTATCGCGCGGAGATTGTCTGTTACGATAAGGTTATTCGGATTCCTCTCCCTGATGGAGAATTCCTTTCTGTGTACGGTATCAAGGGTGGTGTTCCGCTAAACATCATCTCTAGCATGAAAGCCCTTAAGTGTCTTCGAAAGGGTTATCCAGCCGTTTTGGCGCTTTTATCAGTTTCCTCTAGTGATGAGAAGAAGATCGACGACATTCCGGTGGTACGCGAGTTTCCTGATGTTTTTCCCGATGATTTATCTGGTCTTCCTCCTCATCGTCAAGTCGAGTTCGGTATTGATCTTGTACCAGGGGCTGCTCCTATTGCTCGGGCCCCCTACCGTCTTGCACCTCCCGAGATGCAGGAATTGTCTAGTCAGTTACAGGAACTCTTGGACAAGGGTTTCATCCGACCAAGTTCTTCCCCTTGGGGAGCCCCGATTTTATTTGTTAAGAAGAAGGATGGAAGTTTCCGATTATGTGTAGACTACAGAGAACTGAACAAATTGACCGTCAAGAACCGTTACCCTCTTCCACGTATTGATGATCTATTCGACCAGCTTCAGGGTTCTAGTTATTATTCCAAGATCGACTTGAGGTCCGGTTATCACCAGCTGCGCGTCAGGGAGGCTGACGTTGCCAAGACTGCCTTTCGAACACGTTATGGCCATTTCGAATTCTTGGTCATGCCATTCGGTCTCACGAACGCACCGGCGGTTTTCATGGACTTGATGAATCGCGTCTGTAAACCATATCTGGACAAGTTCGTCATTGTGTTTATTGATGACATTCTGATCTACTCTAAGAACAAGACCGAACATGAGGAACACTTGCGTATGGTTTTGGAACTATTGCGACGGGAACAACTTTACGCCAAGTTCTCAAAGTGTGACTTTTGGTTACGCGAAGTTCAATTCCTAGGACATGTGGTTAATGAACTAGGGATTCATGTCGATCCAGCTAAAATCGAAGCGATCAAGGACTGGGGAGCACCAAAGACGCCAACTGAGGTGCGGCAATTCCTAGGCCTTGCGGGCTACTATCGTCGCTTCATTCAGGGGTTCTCGAAGATTGCTCAACCCCTCACCACTCTCACTCAGAAGGATAGGAAATTCGACTGGGGTGAACCACAAGAGTCAGCGTTTGAAGAACTGAAGTCTAAACTGTGTTCTGCTCCTATTTTGTCGTTACCTGAGGGCCCTGATGATTTCGTTGTCTACTGTGATGCTTCTATTCATGGTCTTGGTTGCGTGTTGATGCAACGCGAGAAGGTAATTGCGTATGCTTCTCGTCAACTCAAAGTGCACGAGAAGAACTACACAACTCATGATTTAGAGTTGGGTGCAGTGGTTTTCGCGTTGAAAATTTGGAGACATTACTTGTACGGTACCAAATGCACCATCTACACCGATCACAAGAGTCTCCAACATATTTTCGACCAACAACATTTGAACATACGGCAGCGTCGTTGGATTGAACTTCTGAACGACTATGATTGTGCTATTAAGTACCATCCTGGCAAGGCGAATGTTGTAGCAGACGCCTTGAGCAGGAAGGAATCTACTAAACCTCGTCGCGTTCGGGCATTGCAGCTCACCATTCATTCATCCTTACCTGATCAACTCCGTTCTGCTCAGTTGGAAGCTTTGAAGGAGGAAAACCTTAAAGCTGAAACTATGCACGGTGCCGATAAGCACCTAGAACGAAGGCCTGATGGCCTGCACTATTTCGCAGAACGTATATGGGTTCCTTTATTCGGGGGACTACGGGAGCTTGTCCTTGATGAGGCTCATAAGTCCCGGTATTCTATTCATCCTGGTTCGGATAAGATGTACCAAGATCTGAAGGTGATTTACTGGTGGCCAAACATGAGGTCGGATATAGCCTCATACGTGAGCAAATGCTTGACCTGTGCTAAGGTCAAGGTGGAATACCAGAAACCGTCGGGTCTCTTGCAACAACCTGAAATCCCGGAATGGAAATGGGAACGGATTACTATGGATTTTGTCACACAACTTCCTAAATCACCAAGCGGGAATGACAAGATATGGGTGATTGTCGATCGGTTGACGAAATCAGCTCATTTTCTTGCTATTAAGGAGACCGACACCATGGATCGTTTGGCTCGTCTTTATTTGAAGGAAGTTGTTTCTAAGCACGGGGTGCCAGTTTCTATTATCTCGGATCGTGACTCCCATTTTACTTCTCACTTCTGGAAGTCTTTGCACAAGGCTTTGGGTACCCAACTAGACATGAGTACGGCTTATCATCCACAGACTGACGGTCAGAGTGAGCGCACGATTCAAACTTTAGAAGACATGCTGCGGGCATGTGTGATCGATTTTGGCAAGGGTTGGGAAGCTCATCTACCGTTAGTGGAATTCTCGTACAACAACAGTTATCACACGAGCATCAAGGCGGCTCCGTTCGAGGCACTGTACGGACGGAAATGCCGTTCTCCTCTTTGTTGGGCTGAGGTGGGTGAGAGTCAACTCACTGGGCCTGAACTAGTGTACAAAACTTCGGAAAAGATCGTACAGATTCGTAATCGGTTGGCAGCGGCACGGGACCGGCAAAAGAGTTATGCCGATCAGCGTCGCAAACCATTGGAGTTCCAAGTCAATGACAAAGTACTTCTAAAAGTCTCACCGTGGAAGGGCGTCATACGCTTTGGGAAGCGTGGCAAACTAAATCCGCGGTATGTCGGTCCATTTACGATCCTGGAACGGATTGGACCAGTGGCATATCGTCTTGATTTACCGACGGAGCTCGGCAACGTACATAACGTCTTCCACGTGTCAAACTTGAATAAGTGTCTGGCTGACGAGTCTCTCATTGTTCCACTGGAAGAGATCAGGGTTGATGATCGTCTTCGGATTGTGGAAGAACCTGTGGAGATCCTTGATTACAAGATTCGCAGCCTACGTCACAGCAAGATTCGTATCGTTAAGGTTCGGTGGAACTCGAACCGGGGACCGGAGTACACGTGGGAACGGGAGGATCAGATGAAGTCTAAGTATCCTCATCTTTTTCCTAAGGAAGCGTTCGAGTCGAGACATGTCTCTTCTGCAGCTGAATGAATCTCGGGGCGAGATTCCTTTTAACGTGGGGATGATGTGACAACTCGGGTAAATCTCTCTCTTGGTTTCTATCTTTTGTTTGTTCCCTTCGTTATTTCTTTTGTTCTTTTGGTACTTGTGCAATTTTCGGGACAAAAATTCTTTTAACGTGGGGATGATGTGACACCCGGCAAATTCTGGTTAACAACGTTGTCTAGATGAAAGTCTACCTTAGCGAGTCATGCGTATATTGTACTTAACTGGGTTAGTTAAGCCGGGTTATGGTTCGGGAACTATTGGTTAGTCTAGAAGATCATTGGATGTTGGTCTAGAGGTTCGTTAGATGTCAGTCCTTAACCAAGTGTATAAACAGTGACGATTTGTAGGATCGTCAGGGCATACGGAACATACGAGTCTCGAGTCCCGGGAATTGGTGAACGAGTGTAAATATGTGTATCTACTTGTATTATGTGTTTACAATCATTATGTGACTTGTCGGTATGTTAATATGTGTTAACATATGTTAAAACGGGGTTTAACGCGCAAAACGCACGAAACCAACCCCTATAGGCGATTAGGAAGCCTAATCACCTATAGGGGAGGCGAGTAGGGGACTTTAAGGGCGATTAGGGTCCTAATCGTGTGGATGTATATGCGATTAGGCCCAATCACATGAACATTCATGCGATTAGCAGCTCTAATCGCATGAAACTGCTGCACAATCGCTAGTAACGGGCTGGACGACTAAAAACGACTATAAATACCATACTTAACGTCCTAAACTTCATTATACAAACCCTAGTCGTCCCATAACCCGCCCCAACACATAAACAACCTCTGGAAGGCGATTTTTGATCAAAACACAAGGTTTCAAGCTTGAATCATCATACTTTCATAATCCTAAGGTTTGATTTTCATCCATAACTCTTTATAAACGTTTTTAATCAATCCCTAATGGTCCAGACCTGTTCTTAAACGAAAAAGCTTTCTGAAAATCGTCAATAAGGGTTGTTAATCGGATTATAACTAATATACATGCGTTATGGGTGTGTATGATTAGAAAGCTATAAATTTTTATGATTCATGATGATGATTTGATATGTTATTATGTTAGATCAGAATTGATATTGATAGTATGATGATAGAAATCTCAGTAATTGGATATTAGGGTTATGATTACGCGTGTTAGTATGATGTTGCATGCTATGTGAATGGTGTTTGGATTACTTGGTTGCATGCAGGACTGATTATACGAGGTTAAACGAAGGATTTTGGGTTAAACATGTTTAGGATAGTGTTTGGGATGATATTGGGTGGTTACACACGTTCTGGATCTGATTTGGAGCGTTAAACGCGCGAAAAACCGGAACAGCAAGGTTACAGGCGAGTAGCACTGCTAATCGCCTATGTTATAGGCGAGTAGGGTGCTAATCGCCTATAATTTCATGTGATTAGCCCCAATTGCTAGTAAGTTCATGTGATTAGCCCCAATTGCTAGTAAGTTCATGTGATTAGCCCCAATTGCTAGTAAGTTCAGGTGATTAGCCCCAATTGCTAGTAAGTTCAGGTGATTAGCCCCAATTGCTAGTAATTTCATGTGGCATAGCTCCTAATCGCCTATAATAGAGGCGATTAGGGTTCCTAATTGCTAGTTGACCAACCTAAATGCTAGTTGACCAACCTAAATGCTAGTTGACTTTTCCTAATCGCGTGTACTGCTGCTGTAAGTGTAAATTAGCATTCCGAGACCCGATTTAACATGTAGTAACATGCTAGGAACCCCGTAACATGTCTAATAACTTGGTAACATATATTTGGATGTAATTCGGTGATACGTGAACTATGTGCTATAACTTGTTGTGCGTTAACGTATGTTAAGTGTAATTGCGTTATTGTATGTTTTGGAGCGTAAACATAACACGGGGAGTCTCGGGTCACCAATGGGATGTCGAGTCTTGTACTTTGGGTCAGTTAAACAGTCACGGTGTTTTCAAACGAACTTGGTTATGGTCTGGACATCTAGGGACTAATTAACCTACGGGTTATTAGTCTAAGTACTTGTAACTGTCATATGTTAGGTCGCCGCTTTACGGGACTAGCATAGCAGCTGAGTTTACTCGGGTTAAGGAGTAACGCAACTTAAGGTGAGTTTACGGCCCCTCTTTTAAACTGGTTTCATATTTTCGGGGGAGAAAACATGTGTTAAAACGATTATGTGGTAACTACTGTCATACTATGGGTTTCTATTGTGTACTACACGATCTTTGGAAGTCCCGGGGGGAACCATGAATGTGCGGGTTTGCACAACGGGGAAATGTGAATAGCGCTATTGGGAGTGACCAACCCCGCTCGTCGGCTTGGAGGGCCGGGCGAGTGCATATTGTCTCAAACAGGAACAACAGGAACAACTGGTTTACTTTTCGGGCACAACATCTGGTATTCGAGTTAGTAATGGTTTTCCAATCGTGGTAGTAACAAAACGTACGCCTAGCTAGCGTATACTGGTTTTCGATTTATTATAGTATGGACAGGTGGACTTGGTACTTGGATACAAAACCTGTAAACTCACCAGCATTTTTGTGCTGACGTAAACTTTTACATGTTTTCTCAGGTCGCTAAGGTAGCATGATTGGACTAGGGCGCACGCGTCTGCACGGCGTCTAACTAGGGTTGCATGGTCTTAAGAACGTTGAACTATTATTTCATTGTTGAGATACTGTTTTTGAATAAGCTTCCGCTGTAAACGGGATTTTAAACTATGTTTTGAAATTGCATTTATATTCATTTAGACTTGTTTATTGTGATCGTTGGTTTGGATCCTGGTTTGTCATGCGCCTCGCGGTAAAACCCCGCAAGTGGATTTTGAGGGTGTGACAATATCCGCTTCCACAGTACCCTAAAATACCACCCCACCACTCTTTGTTTAATGGTGTACGCCCCATATAGGTTGTATAGCAACATGTGCTATCACCATCGTAGTAAAACTCAAGAACATTTGGAGCCCAAAAACATGATTGGTTATGTGGATTTACCCAAATTGTGTTCTCTAGGGGAGCAGGAATGTTAGTCATTATGCTATTAAAATACATGTGAAATGAGGTTGTATATAAGGACCTAGGTTGATAGGTGTACCAATATCGGGTGGAATTTGTTCCTGTGGTTTGTTAAAAATTGCCACTTTCATCCACAGGGACTAAAATGACAAAAAAAAAATGAAACCCCAAGGACTAAATTGACAAAATAAAAAGATTTGGATGAATGTGGCAATTTTTGACAAACGTCAGGGACTAAATTGGCAATTAACTCTTTCGTTTTTTATAAATATACCTACCACCCACCGTTCATCATCAATCATGTAGAGGTTTATGTACCATCACCATGTCTCAGTCATCATCTTCATCTTCAAGGTCTTCATTTAGAGGATTTAGCAGGTCAAGAGAAATATGTTCATGCGGTGCTACTACACGTATACTTATCTCCAGAACTGATGCAAACCCGGATAGAGACTTCGTGTGTTGCGTAAGTATTAATTTTTAATATTTATCTTGTGCTTTTAATGATCATCAAATAACTGTTTTTTTTAAACCACAGACTGCTGGTTGTGGATTTATTAGGTGGGTAGAAGCATCAGAATGTTTCAGGTGCAAAAAAATCGTTCCAGGGTTGAGGCAATCGTTAGACGAGCAACAAGCTTTGGCTAGAAAATACCGTTTGCAGCGAGACGGTTGAAGTTACTTTTGGTAGTTAGTTGGGTTTTGTTTGCATATCTACTAATGTAACACAAGAGGAGTAGTAATAATAATGACATGTAAATTAATTAACATTAATAATATTAAGGTAACAATTTCAGTTCGTCTTCATCGGAAGTCTGTCTAGTATCTATCGAATTAGCTTCCGGCAAAACGTTCTTATAAATTCTAAGGCCATCCTGTGCCGCATTCTTAAAGCTGCTACTTGGGTGTTTTCATTTTTATTTAGAGGTTCGTTTTTAATCAACCTCTCAATAAATATGCACACCCAAACCCCACAATCACCAAGATGTCCAGACTGTTGGGGTACATCTAGAGGCTCTACGACTTGGAAAGGAGGGGCATAGATGTATGGGTTAACGTATTCGTAATAATTATTCGATCTTAGACAAAGGTCAAATGCGTAATTAATATTGCATATGACCTCCCTTTTGGCCTCCCGTAAGCCTGTCAAAGACAGTAAACTGCAAAATATAGAAAGAACATTTTTTAACACTATTACTTAACGAAAACCGTCATTAAAAAAAATAGGTTCAACATTTATCTGTCATAGATGGTAAACGTTCGTTGGCACAGGTTAAAAACTCCGAGGATCCAATGTTGTTTGTTTATATTCATCACAACATATACCTATTAAATCGCGAATAGTTTGAAACAAAATGTTAAAAGCAATCAATCATAATATGTTCAACAAACAAATTTATAATTTAAATTTGAAAAACAACCTCATCAACATCAGCGATGTTTGGAAACGGGTCGAACGACCCATCAAACAAATCTCTATAACCCTGCTTATAACAGGGTTAAGTACACCCAGCACAAAATATGGAGGAAGGATGCTCCAACGGGAGGTTGAGCTCCTAAGAGTGTCGTAAAGATGTAAAGTCCAACCATATATGTGCTATAATAAATAAAAATTAATATTCAATATTAAACTGCGGTAAATATATTAATTAAATTAAATATACTTAATAAAAGTAACAAATATTTAAAAAAAAAATTATTACCTCGGTGCCGAACCAACCGAGTGAGTCATCACCGAAAAGATCTTCCCAAAAGCCATTCGGGAATATACTTCCCCCCAACAGTGCACAAGTTCTATTTTAATATTTTTGTTTTGGATACCATTTTTTTTATTTGTTTTATGTTTTCGTTTTCATCGTTTGATTTCAACTTCTTCTTTTTTGCACCTTTTATTGTTGTGAATGGGGAAAGCATACACGAGGCTGGCTTTGTTGACCTTTGAGACCGTCTCAACTGTTAGAGTGAAAAAAGTAAACCAATTATTTTGAATTTAAATGCTAAACTATGAAGGAAAAAAATAAATGAAAACATAACTACCTCAGGCTTTTGTAAGCCGTCGGTGTTTGGTTTATATACATCACCCGAGCTAAAAACGTCATCAACATTCTCATTGTGATGCGAGCTCGTCGGGCCTTCCACACCAGTAGGTTGGGATTTACGTACCTAAGATTTGAAAATGTAAATTATTTAAAACTTTTCAACAAATTAATACGGATTAATAATAATCATACGACAACTTTACCTCAGGTAGTAAACCCTTCAACTTGTTATTGTAAAAGTTTTCCCACCTATCATCCATCAACGCTTTAAATTGCTCTATTAATGCATCATTGATAGTGTAGGTTGTCGGAACAGTTTCCGACTTTCTTTTTTTGGCCGTCAGATCAACAGCCGGCTCACCGTAAACCGTATGCTGATCATCGAAACCACCATCCGCTGCAGTATTATCAAAATTTACATAGGCAGACGGATGAAACTCGGCCGGCTTTTTAAAGCACCCTTGAGACGAGGATTTTTGTGCTCATAAAAAATGGGCGCTATCAGTGTACCAGGCACAGAGCAACTCAGAATCATTCGGAAGTAGAAACCTATACGGCTTAAACCCTTCAGCCTGAAGCGCAACAATTTTTTTTCAAATTTTATCACTTATATTTAGTTTTTCAAAAAAGATTGTTGAAAATGATTTCAAAATATTACCATAGAAGTTACGGTGATGATACGATCAATGGTCGGCCTCTGCATTTTTCTTCCCGGACCCCAGGAAAGAACTCTGTGGATTGCATCACCAATAAAAAAAGCTCTATCGTTTCTAAATTCTGGAAATATCTCATATATCCAGATCTGCAAGTTTTTAAACAAAATTTAGATTTATTTGATCAAATATTTGTTAAAATTAATACATAAAAGTAAATAATTCATAAAAACTAATACCTTGAAAACCCAATTACATGATTTTAAACTGAAGCATTTTGTACCCCGCTTTTGAATCAGGTGCATGTTATTGATGTTTTTAACCAAATCTTCCCAAAAATAACTTCCCCATGGAAAGCTATTCAACACTACAAAGTCATCAACCAGATCGAGCACAAGATCATCCACGGTCCCGGAAGTTTGGTTACCCTTAAACACCGATTCGATCATTACCAAGATACAAATACGGACAACATCATCCACCGCATAACCACTCCAGTCACCGTTGAAAATAGCACAAACACTTTCATAGGATACCTTACTCACTTCACCAAATATTCGTCTTTTAAACGATGTTGGGGATTGTACGAGTTCCCAACCATCGTGACGGCCAAATCTTAAGCCCGTTATCAGACAAAATTGTTGTGGAGTGAATAGAAGACTATTAGGACCGATTTGAGAAAAAAGGTCGTCGTTACTAGGCAGTCCCGTCTCAATCTGATGTTGTGCCACTGAGAGTAACAAATTACTTTCGCAAAGATGGCTCATAACATCCAGAAAGTGACCGAAGACGGTCTCCCTAAAACGGCTTTCCATTGCCTCGGACATTCTATTTTTCATCTGAGTTAGTTTCCCCCAAGCACTTCGGACTTTTATTTCGGTATCAGACTAAAAAAAAGGTTATAAAAAATATTTAGTAACGAACAAAGTAAATGAAAAATGATAAAAATACTTGAATGAAAAATGGTAGTAAACACTTACCGGAGGAGGTAAGCTCCGAGGAGGATTCGACTGTTGTGGGTGCCGAAAAAACTCTTCGTACTGTTCCTCTTGTAGGGTTTGATTTGCGTTCATCGGGTCGACAAAGTCATTCGGATCAAGCATGGTCAAACGAGTTTGGTCAACCTCGATTAATGGTCAACAAAAAAACAAACAAAATGAATCAACGGTCGACGGTGTGCACGTTCGTGGTGGACCACTTGACCAATAATATGTCGTGTGGTCCTGTTTGTGTCGTTTTCAATGAAAAAAAATTTAAAAACTTTAAAAAGGAACGTTAATATTACCTTTTATAAATTATAAATGATCGTCGTCTGATATTTTGACCGGAGTCCTAGCAAACCGTTCGCCGGAAAAAAGATGAAAGAGCCCTCCCGTCAGCGTAGCGTCTTTCGGTGGAGAGAATTTCACCGAAAGTTTTACTTTTACCCCCAAAAGGTAAACCCTAGGGTGGGACCGGGCTGCATGAGCCGGTTCCGGTTCCCAAAGCGTCTCAGGAGACGGTCTGACCAAGACGGGTCAGGTTCCCAAAGTGTCTCGGAAGACCCTCTGACAAAGCCGGGTTCCGGTTCCCAACCCGTCTCATGAGCCGGTACCCGGAACGATCTGGTTGAGCCGGTTCCGGTTCCCAACCCGTCTCATGAGACGGTTCGCTGACTGTACCCGGAACGATCTGATTGAGCCGGTTCCGGTTCCCAACGCGTCTCAGGAGACCGTTCCCTAAGACGCCATTGAATGAGCCGGTTTCGGTTACCAACCCGTCTGACGAGACGGTTCCCAAAGCTCTCAGTCGGTTCCCAAGGAGACGGTTCCCATTGCCTGTCAGACGGTTCCCGAGACGGCATTTTGTGGGCCCCTAATTAATTAAACATTTAAAAAACAAAAAATTAAAAATTTAAATAAAGTAATTTATATTTAAAATCATCTTTATATAAGTAGTTGTAATGTAAAATACTTTGTCGTTAAAAAACGTTGTTGGAGAAGTTTCGGTACAGAAAAATGTCTGACGGCCGTGATAAAAATATAGCTCCAGAAGAATACTTTTCTCAACCAGAGAAACATTCCTCGAGTTGGATACTAAAAAAATGGAGGCGTCCAAAGGAACCTGAAATTACTAGAGAAAGAGAATTTGTCAGTAATCGACAAAGCTTACACGGAAACATTATCGGCAAATGGGCTATACCGGACGATGAAAATGATAATTGGGCAACTAATGTTGTTGACTTCTACAATAAAGGCGACGCACCGTTTTGTTATTCTGCTGTTTTTTCAAGAAGTATTGAGCTTGACAAAAATTTTTGGGGAATTTTGTTGGGCTATCGTTCTAACGGCTACCTCACACCAACAGTAAAAACTTAAATTTTAATGTTTCTTTTTAAATTTTTTTTACTTAAATTGTGATTCAATTATTTTTCAGCATGTTGAAGAATGGGTTGGAAGACTGATGAACTGGAGGAGTAGAAAGCTACAAAAAAAATGCTTCGCTAAATATGTGGTGGACAATTCTTCCACCAGAATTTTATAATTCGTTATTAGAATCTGTTCCAAAAAACTTGGCCAACTATTGCAATGGCAAATTCAAACCGTTTCCTTCATTTTTCGACGTTGATTTTGTTTTTTTCCCCATTCAGCTTGAAAATAGGGAATGGTTACTCGTGCGACTAGAGTTGGTGACACAAGAACTTGTTATGTATGCTTGTGAAGACCTTCGTATCAGAGACAAATACAGAACCATTGTTCACCCAAAGCTGACGAAGATACAAGTTTATTTAGGAGCTTTACTAGTAAACATAAGATTCTGGAAGAAGACAGGTAATCCAGAAAAATGTATAACTTTCAATCTTAACGAAGACTATATTGCACCACATAACTCCCTGTCTGGTAATGAAGCGGTACATCTTTGTATGCTGATGGAGCATTTGGTTACTGATAAACCAATTACTACGAACGGTGATCTAAAACAAACATGTTCGTCTTACAGACGATTCATGGCTGAAAAAATGTATTTCTGGAGGTGCTTACCACGTCCAAACAATTCTTAATAAAATGTGGTTATTTTGGAAGTTTATTTATTTTTTTAAATGTGCTATTTATTTTTACCTACCATATTAATTACATTTACTTATTTACCATATTAACTATTTAATTAAATTAAATTATTTCACACTATAAATACCCACCAAATTAACAAATTCTTCACTACATCACACATTCTTCTTACAAAACATCAATCAAACCAAGTAAAATGTCTTCATGGACGGACGAGGAGATCCTTGGGGTTACATTGGCATGGCGAAATGTAACCGAAAACACCCGAGTTTCGGACACTAGTCAAGAAATTCGTGCAAATCCATTTTGGAGTAGAGTATTTTTCGAGTTTCGAACACTTGTCGGCGGTCAGACAAACCGTACGACCAAAGATGTTACAGAAAAGTTTCACAACGTCAAAGCGGAGTGCACCGTATTCGAAGGGTTCTTCAACTCCAACAAAGAGGAGTCGCCAAACGAGTCCGAGGAAGGGCTCATTGAATTGGCGAAAATCGACTACTTGTTGGACTACGACGAAGACTTCGGATATGTTTCCGCGTGGCATTTGTTACGTGATTATATTTATATTTAGGTTTTATTAAAAATAATTTTATGTAATGTTTTTTTAATGTAATTTTTATTATTAATAAAGTGTTTTAATTTATTTAGTGTTTTATAAAATGTTTTAATTTTTACTATGAAATTTATTGATATTCCCTATTGAATGCTTAACCCACCCGCATATATCCTTCCTATATAAAGCCAATAGACGGTTGCCTTTTACAGACCGTCAGTAAACCGTCACCGAAAAGAAAACCAAACCCAAAATCACAATGGCACCTAAACCGTGGACGGAAGAAGAAGAAATTGCCCTGTGCACTGCTTGGATGACTGTTAAAGAAAACCCACCACGTCGAGGGTCCATTTGGCCACTCGTTCTCAACGAGTTCAAAAATTTGGTTGGAGGTTCAAGCAGGTCAATCGAGTCTCTCAACCGGAAGTGGACGGACTTGCAAAACAAGTGTCGTCACTTCGAGGGGTTCTATCAAACCGCTGTCCGTGAACTCCCACAAGAAACTGCGGACCATGAAAAACTTGAACATGCCAAGATTGAGCACGAGTTTTCGGGCCGACCACCCTTTACTCATTTGTCGGCGTGGCAGATGATTCGTGATGTCCCCGGGGCTTTGGATTAGTTTTTTTTTTACTTTTAATGTTCCTTTTATTTACGTTTTAATAAAATGTTTATGTTAAGTTTATATTGTTTAAAGGGATTGTTTTGTTTAAATTTATAAAACCGTAACCCCAAAAAGTAGAGAACACATGACCTTAAACAAATAATAATAGGGATCCAATAAAAATACAACTAAAGTATTATAACAATTACAATATACAAACAATAATAATTCACGAAGTCGTTCAACACGTCGAACACCGAGACATTTCCGTTGCTTGGACCGCCGAGATATATTTTCGCAATGTGCTTTATACCCACTGTCCAGTCTCATCTTCGTCATCCTTAATACATAAATATATGTACAGACAGATCCTTACCAACGGTCCGGACAAGTCAAAGAACAAACTCTCCTAAATATCACATCCGACCGTCTTATACATGTAAAAGACGGATGATCCAGAAGATCATGATAGAGATTTAGGAAGAGGATGAACTTGTCAATAAAGTAGATTACCAAATCATAGATGCAAATTACACGGGTTAACCCACGTGTAGATGCAAAAACAATCCAAGTAGTATTATGTAGATGTAACAACAATCCAACCGAAGCCTTTTTCGCTTTACTTCTCACTAACTCCGACCGAAACCTATCCATCACTTCAACTTTTCGCTCCAAATGTCTTCCCAAGTGATTGGACATCAACTTAAGGCCAAAGAAAACGGGTGAAAGGGGTGTGGATGTTGATGATGATAATTTAGGTAAGCGGGGAGAGGAGCAGAAGCTTTCAATAGAATGGGATTAGATAAATCCCAAAGGCTTAGGTTTAAAAAGTGCCATAATTTTAACCGAAAAAATATTTGGGTTTTCTGAAACTCAAAAACACGTCGAATAATCAAACTAAATTTGAAAAAAACATTTTGAGAAGATTTTGTTTGATTTGGTAAAATATTTTGGCTTTGATTAATTCAAAGAGATGATACTTCAAAGAAGGTCTAAATGTGTTTTTTTTTTCAACCAAACCTACATATTTATATCCAAACTAAATTTGAAAAAAAAAAAATTAATTAATGGCTGGAGACGGTTCAGCCAAAACGGATTCGGCTAAGCCGAGCCGAAGACGGCTTCAATTGAGCCGTTGGTGAACCGTCTCAGGGACCCCACCGGAGACGGCTTTGCGGCCCTGAAAGGTCTCAAGCCGCCACGGGAGACGGGTGGCAGACATCGGGATCGTAACCGCCACGTGTTGGGTTCCTACTGGTTGGAAACCAAAGGCTCTCGGAAGACGGTTCAGCCCTTTTGGAAACCGTGACCGGTCTCTCCAAAGAGCCAGAAGAGGGCTATTTATGCAAAACGCCTGGTCAACGGGCTATTTTGGCCATTTTCCGTTAACTAAAGTGCTAAAAAAAACTACCCAAAGTACATGTGAACGTTAGCCATTTTATTCGGTCAACATCTTACTTTTCAATATTGCCATTTGCCACATCTGGTTGTTTACCATCAACTTCCACACTTTCCTTATTATTTTTACTTGACCCATTAATAACTAAATCGTGACCCGATAAAGTGCCAACTCGTGACCCGTAAACCAACCGGTTAACCCAACAGTGTTCATTACATTTTAACTTTTATTAATCATTAATATATATATATATATATATATATATATATATATATAAATATTAAAAAACAAATATACATATAGTCTTTTAATATGGCTTTTGCTCATTTGCCGTTCAAAAAAAAAAATGGCTTTTGCTCTAAGAAATATCACTGAGACAAAAATAATACATAAATATGTTAAAAATTGTTTTATTTTTATATTATGATTTTGTAAAACAGATTAACAAGTTGGATCGAACTATTTACGAGTCAAACTCCAGCTTGATTTTTAGCTCAATAAAATAAACAAGTCAAGCTGCCTCATTAAAGTTCAAGTTCACCATGGGTATACCTTAACTATCTTTAACGTTACCTAGATGTCACATCCTTTATTTTGTCTCTTTTCACACTAACTCCCTTCAAGGAAATGGTTTAACGCCCCTTAATTCTACATCATCCCCTTAACCTTCTCTTTTTTAAGTCATGTTAACTTAGTGCCAATTTAATGCCCCTTAACATAGAAAGAGATTGGTGTATAATAAAAGTTAAAATATCACGTCATCATTAACACCCTTGGTGTGAGGGTACACCCCATGACCTCAAGGTCAACCAAGCTATCGAAACTGATGTGATGGCTTCTATTTAGGGAAATAATTACTTTGGTCAAGACTAACATGCAGCATTATATTTAAAAAAAAATAAAAATTGGTCGACTTTGACTATTTTTCTATTTATCACTTTTAACTCTAAATATCAATTTATATGCTATGCTTTACAAATGCTATGTTAATAATATGTACAAACTTTATAAATCGCCCATGAACCTCTTCAAAGTGCATGAGTTGCTAAACATTTTCTTACTTCGAGCATTTACATCCCCTTTTATATAATTTATATACTGTATAATTTAATTAAAACTCTTATTTTTCAAAATTTATCTTCCATTTTAAAAATCTCACACATCTCCTTTACTATTTTTATCTTTATCTTATTTACATACACTTATTTTATTATATATCTCGTTTTCTTAACCCTCATAACAATTTAATGAAAGATGAAGGATAGCTTTTTATATATGAAAAATATCATGTTTGTTTTCAACGAAGCAAATCTCATTTGTGGGTACATCAAAAATAAAAAAGAAGACCGTTATTTAATGTTTATATAGTGGTCTAAATGTTATCCTAACGACCCGCACCCTTTCGAGACACTGCTAATTGGTGGCGGGTCAGGTTGGGTCGATTTTCACGAGTTAGGTCCGTGTCAGGATCCAATTCTGACCAGCTATGGTGGTCAGACTCAGATTGGTCAGATCCCTAGGCCGAGGGCTGTGTGGGCCGGGAAAACGGATCAAGTCGGTTAGGGCCAGCAGCGTGGGTCGGGTTAGTGGTTCAGTCAGCCAAGTTCGTTCATGCAGCAACACGGGTTAGGGACGGTGGATTGGGTCAACGATGCAAAACGAGTTTGGTTTGGACATACCACTCTGATTGACGATGCGGGTCAGGTCGGTTCCGCGGACCAAGGCCTGTTGGGTCGGGTCGGGGGTTGCTATAAATGTGGGTCGATGGGTCGAGACGCTAGCCCGATCTAGTTGGTGGTATGTAGGGGGCGGCGGGGGTTGCGGTGATAGAATCTGATTTATTTGCCAATCAAACATATCAAGAATGGAATTTTGAATCCAATTCATAAAGTTTCCAATTCATATTAGAATGTCACCACCAGAACCCGAAAATTTAATGCTTGTTCGTTATGCTTACATACAAGTAAGAATATCTGAAAATGGTTCGTGTCACAAAGGATCACTGAAAAGAATTGCTAGGTATAGGAACGGGTCATCGCAATCCGGTAAGTCCATAGTTTAGTGGGTGGCCTTTGAGCCAAGAAAAGTTGGGGGAAATAACTCACATGATGTGTGGTTATCAAATTTGGTGAGTTATTAAGTTAACCAAGCCTAATACGTGCCTATGACGCGTAGACATGGCTAAAAATGAGGGAAAAATAAAAGAATTTGTAAAACCGTGTCCTTAGGGCCTAAATGTTTTTAGACATGTTTACAGAATATAAACAAAAGGATTTAAACAAGTAATAACACCTGGGTATTATAAATAGAGAAATCACCCATAAAGGTAAAATGGAAATATTGAAATTGACTAAAGGTCACATGTTAAACCGGGACATGGTAATTTAAAACATATGCTTTTTTTGGCTTAATAAGTGTTAATGAGTAGAGGAATGGGAAGGAATTAAGTGTAGTGCCTAAAATTTCATAACGGGTCAACTTAACCCGTACCGCGCTAGGATACCAAATAGAATGGGCATCTATAGTACAAACAAGTCCCGGACTTAGAAAAGTGCCCGGAATTGTATGTTGATGTTCAATGGATAGGAATTTGGATACAACATTGTAAGAGATGTTACAACCACTTAACGGGTCATTTTGAGCCATTAAAAGTTGAATATATTAAGACTTGAAAATTGTAAGAAATATGTTGTAGAAAATAACTTAATGATTTGGGTTTGTTTTATGTGAAATGGGTTTATTATGTTAGGGTAAAAACAACCTAAAGATCAAAATTTTGGTTAAGATAGGATTAAAGGTTGGAAATTTGGCTAAGTACAAAAAAGGTGCAGACCTGGAAACTTTATGTCAAAAATAGGCTGCTCACGCCCTGCAGAGGATCCCCCGTGGTGCACAATGGAGCACCATACTAGGAAAATTGTTGTTTTCGTATTATTTTGACTCGTTAACGCAAATACTAACCGTTTCTCGTATGTATTTATCGTAGGAATGATCAAGGGGCAACACCAGATGGGGAAGCAGACCAAGCAAAGAACTGAACACGTTCAAAACCGTTATCTCCCTTGGAAACAAATAAAGAGAAATTGTTTACACAATTAATGCAGGACAATCTATTAAAGTTAAGCACTTCCATATGTATGTAAATCATATAATAGGTATATTAGTAAGAACCAAGTGTTGTAGAGTCGCGCAAATCTTAATTTAAATCGACTCATGAATAACAAGTGCGGGTTATCGATTAACCCGAACGTATGATGTATATTAATTTATGATTTTAAAAAAATGTGACTAATCTCAGACCAAATCATGATTAAACAATAACTAGTGGTGTTGACCAGCGCGCGTTCCACGCGCGACTTGAGAGATGTTCTAAATTCTGCAGTTGTTGTATAAGTTTATACATGACAATTCAGCTCTTAAAGTTGTTTTACAACATTAAAAGTGTGCACATACGATATTTGTTCAATATTGCGGAGTTCAGCCTGTTTGAGTTGACATCTTTGCCTTGATTGACTTGCCAAGACCACTTGATTCTCCAACTCTGCCCTCTGTTTGTCACTGCACCTTTAATCGCAAGAGATTTCTAAAGGTTTGCTCATCATATTAATAAACAACAATTACACATTTAGGTATCGAATAAAGCAACAGGCATGTGTAACTTTAAGATTATTATTTGATGGCTGGTTAAGAGATGTATGGTCATGTGTGAGTTGAAAGGTTAAGATATGATATTAAAGATTTATTAATGTTTGTAAATGGTGAGGAAGCTTATGATGGATTTCATATCTTTCTCTAAGCCCTCTTAAAATTTGTATTTCCTCATCAACAGAAGGCTCAGGCACCTTAACGGGTTGGAACTGTCTCTCTAATAATGGATCTTTCACCAGACACAACAACACCCAGTCTCTCTAATGATGGATCTTTCACCAAACACAACACCCAAACCAACTGTACCACATCGTCCTTGCTTAACATTATCGTGCAATTTAGACAACTCCAACATGACCTATTTTTTAAGGTTTTTTCTAGCAATTTACAAGAAAGGGTTGTACCATATGTTTTATTTGCTGATGAAATTTGGAGCGTACCTGAATTAATAAGTTATACATCAACTGGTAAAGGCAGTTTTGGAAGCATTAAAGAAGATATATATTGAACTTTAAGCTACAACCTGCATAAGTAGTCAGTGTGTCAAGAAGGTGAATTCAAACTTAGATTGATGCGAATAAACCGAAACAGAAGAATAAACATAAGTCGTTTGATTCAAAGTTCAAAGTCCATAAACTCATAACGCAATTCGGAAACAGCATTATGGATTCCTATTAATATTGAAAAACCGAAAACATAGTGGAATTTCGGTTTTTCAAGTAAGATTATTGAACAACCTTGTTTCTAGGCCTTCAAGAGATTCCCTTGGTGAACCACCCCATGACTCACTTTATATGGGCCTTTCAATATTTTTAAGTACTATATGTAGTAGTTGTATGCAGTTGACCAGTTGAGATCAATTTTTTTTTATTTTCTATTTAATTTATTGACTATCTTATTAATCTGTATACCTTGATTAATTTGCGTGGATGGTCTTTTTATATACTTTTGAATTTTCCATTTAGGTCTTCCTTTTAAAATCACTCTCCATTCCTTCACTGCATTTTTGGATGAAAAAACGGATCATATAAACATATTCTAACCATAAAGTATAACACACAATAGAAAGCCGAATCAAGTAATGATGGAAAACATGCAAGATTGTTACCAAAACATATCCTGGTGCAGATGAATATGAGTTAAAATATGAGACAAAAACAATAATAACTAACAAATGACCATGTCAAACATCTATTTATCTACTCATAACTTGAAGTCGAAACTAAAAGTACAGTAAGGTGATAAAACATCTATAAACAGCTTGTATGTTGTAGCAAAATTTATTCACTGTGTGGCACCAAAACCATCTACCGTTTTTTGTCATATACAACCTCAAATCACTATGATGTAATTGCCATTAACTTTGCACGCGTTGTGCTGCAAATTGCATCTCAATGACTAAAAAAGAATAATAAATGATGTTCCCTAATTTCTTTTTGCCGACAATGGAGTCCTCGTTCTTCGACCGGCGTGTAGGGATTGTGTAAAACCCAACAAATCAGAAGCTAAAAAATCTAGCCCAAAACTATTTCGCCAACTGATAAGCATTTCTAAAATGTCTTATAAAGTACTACAATCAAAATGCCTATCTTTGCAAAGTAAAATGCACTTAGTGAACCATCCGTCATGAATAGTTATACTTATAATTCAAATACAAATAATATTTTATCACCTTTTTCTATATGTTTAAACAGAATGATTAATATAAACATCACCCTTGATATCTCATTCAAGTTAAGTAATCAAAATTCATTTATTAATAAGATAAGATAAACATAAAATGGAAAATAAAACAACTAAACCATAAAAAAACGTTCATCACTTGTCAAAAAGTGATAGGCTGTCCGGAAAAAAAAAAACAGAATCAGAGTAACGCCTTACCTTAGTCATCGGTAAACTATTTTTACTCCAAAATCGGCGTCGCTACATTAGATTAGCCGATCCATCTTCACCGCCGCAAAACCACCAAAACCAACGCCAACAGCATCAGACCAACATGATTCTTCGGATTAAGGTTCATGGACAACCGATCGACCAAACGGAGAACATGCAGTAAAGGGCTTTATCAGAAACGTGTCGAAAGCTGACCGGAAACGTGTTAAAGAGATGTCTCATTGCTAATTTTTGACACGACGTTGGTAAAGTATGAAGTGGCAACTGAACGTGGACGTGTAACAATGAACACAAAGAAAGCTTGCTACGGCGAAGTTATTTGGAATAGAAAACCAAATCACAATATATATATAGAAGAATGAAAGAAAATATAAACTGACTAACTAACCAAGATCTCTTACTCACAATATATATATATAGAAGAATGCAAAACTACTTTTTTAACTCACCAAAACTCATTTGCCTGCAGGATTCAAATCATCAACATGAAATTAGTGAAATGAAATATAAAATTAACTTACTATTTTTATTAACACATAAGCGTGAAAAATTAACAGTTAAAAAAATAACTAACCAATCTCTGTTGCTCAGATGATCGACATGTAAAACAACTCTTTCTAATTCGTTTAATTACCACATCAGAGCCAATCTTTGTTGCTCAAATGTGGACACATTTGGCTGGTTGTTTAAGATCACCTTCAAGTCTCCCATTATGTCTCCAGCTCATCCGATTAGTGTCACTGGTACACTCACCGGAACCCTAGAACCCCCAATCGTCTCGCCTTCAGCTACAAACCGTACTGTCATCACACTGTGACCGGCGGAACCCTCCACCACCGTTCTGACCGGAAGGCCAATAGATCATGCTAGCTTCCTCCATCATGGCTGCTCCTCTTTCTCAAATATGGATCCCTATCTCTGCATCCCTATACTTTTCATGTGGGATGTGTGGGTCTCCAGATGAGAGGCCACGTTGAAGCTAATAAGCCACGTATAGGACACCTTAGCACCGACAATGAAAAGCACAAAAATAACCTTATAACGCCAGCAATTTACAAGTGGCAGGGAAAAAGAAAAAAAATGAAAACCGCGGCCCAGATTCGAACTCCAAACCCCAATTACATGCAACACAACTAAATGACCAACTGAGCCAGACCGTTGTTTGATATTAATATCGATTACTTGATTATAAATAACCTATAAGCAAGTAGTACAAAAAAAAAAAAAAAACCAATCAGCTGCTGCCAAGTTGGCAGCAGCACTATTCATCAAGAGTCTAATATAAACATATAGGATATTGGCAGCAACACTATTCATCAAGAGTCTAATATAAACATATAGGATAATTAATTGTTCTTTAATAAAACGGGTCTTACAAGAAAAAGTGATTTATATATGTTTGGTGAGGAGAAGCATATATATATATATATATATATATATATACATATAGTGGAAGTATAGACAAGAAACCCTCTCAAATGGAAAAACTCTAGTAAACCCAACACTTGGTCCATATTATGCCACATCATCCAAGCCAACCTTTCACCATATTATATTATAAAGGGTGCAATTGTCATTTCACATTCCCCCCCCTTTTTTTCAATTTTTGAATCATTCCCACCCCTATATAAACAAATAATATTTCTTCTCTCTCATTCTCTCTCAATCTATTATCTCAATCTCTCTCAAATAATATCACCAGACAATATACCACCACCACCACCTCCTCCGGCCACCAACTCCGGCACCACCTCCACATACCCTGATCTATGTGTTTGTTCCTCACTTTATCCTACTCTCGTCTCAATCTCTCTCTACAAGATGGTCGTTCACATCTCAACCTCTGGCCGGAGATGACCACCAAAAATCAGTCGCCGTCGTCGTCTGTACTGATCAACATGAGATGAAGGTATTTATTATTATTATTGCTCGGTTTTGGGTTTTAGCTTTCGGGAAAACACGATGAAGCTACAAATGGGTTTTTATTTTCAGTATCTTTTTACAGGGGATGAGTTAACCGAAACTCCCCCTCCTATTTGATGAACCATGTGGTGGTGGTTTTATCTTCCACACCCCACCATTGATTCGGTGGACATCCATGGGGAGAGAAAGGAAACTGAGGAATACAGAGAACAGAGCCACCATGACAACCGTCATCTCCTGGCATAATTTATGACAGAGGAGGTGGACGCGTGAGGGTCGTTCAACCGGTGTGCGAAGGAAAATATCGTTGGTACACTCTCTCTCTGAATCTGGATATTTTTTTGTTGTTAGGCTGTTGAGTTGCTGCTTATAGTTCAACTACTCTGTTTCTTAAAATATAAAATGTGTAGGGTTGTGGGACATAAACTTCACCGATCAGTTACTTTAAAGTTTTATAATTGCTTTTCGTTTTCTAAGTGTTTGATATTTGCTTTTGTTAATAAAATATATTAACTGCCTAACTTTTTAGGTGATGACATTATCCCTTTTTATATGTTATCATATTGACATATATGAATTTAATTATTTGTTGTTCCAAAACAAAAATTGAGCTTTGAAATTTTAAATATTAAATGTTATTATTGTTCCACATGACACTATTTTAGGACTATAACATTTTTTAAATATATGATTTTGATGTTTATTTTATTAGGTTTTGTTTTATTTATTATAAACAAAACATAAAATGTTAGGTTTTGGGTTTTGTTAGAATAATAATAATAATAGTTTTGGGGATAGTTTTTGTTCGCATACCAAATGTTCGATCAAATGCTTGAATGAAAAAAAAACTTATGTTAACCTTTTTTATTTATTTATTTATTATTATTATTATTATTATTATTATTATTATTATTTTGTTTATGTTAGATTTTTATTAGATTGAGGAAAT
Source organism: Ambrosia trifida (assembly GCA_028751855.1). NCBI lineage: Eukaryota > Viridiplantae > Streptophyta > Magnoliopsida > Asterales > Asteraceae > Ambrosia > Ambrosia trifida. Next base: position 41,346,746 of record CM054123.1, on the reverse strand, counting down.
GAGGTTGATAGATCACATGTGATTGATGAAAAAATTTGTAGTCCTTTTTTTATGTTAGTATATGTTAACACATCTTAGTGATGCCTCATTATGTGTTTGAGGATCCCAAACTAACATGTGTATCTATTCCAGTGTTGGTTTTCACGAGTAGGCTATTGGAACAAGGCGGCGTTGGTGATGTGGCTCACACACGTTAGTGATGCTAACACATGCTAGTATATACCCACACGTTAGTGATGCTAACACATGCTAGTATATATCCAACTAACAGTTGTTAGGGTCCATATGACATATGTTATTTTCAGTAAAACATATGTTTTTAGCATATGCTAACACATGCTAATGCTACTGATGTCTTTTATTATATTATATATTTCATGAATATGAGGATATATTTTTGGTATATGGATTTGGATTGGCACTGCAAATTTGGTGTTTGTTTATACACATGTTAGTGATGCTAACACATGCTAGTATATGCCTAACTAACAGGTGTTAGGGTTCATATGACATACGTTAGTATATGCCCAACTAACATGTGTTAGGGTTCATATGACATACGTTATTTCAGTAAAACATATGTGTTTTAGTATATGCCCAACTAACATGTGTTACTGTTCTAGTGTTGGTTTTCAGGAATAGGCTATTAGGAAGAAGGCGGCGTTGGTGATGTGGCTGTGGTAAGTGATGTTTTTTTACAAGGATTATAAATTTTTAATCTTTTGGTGAATGAAGTGTTTAAATTAGCTTGAATAAATTGGTTTCCTGGCTTTATGAAAACTGAAAAAGGGTTTATTCTTTTTAGGGTTCATATGACATACATTATTTCAGAAAACATATGTTAGTATACGCCCTTTCACATGTTAGTGATGTTAACACATGTTAGTATATACCCAACTAACATGTGTTACGGTTTGTATGACATACGTTATTTCAGTAAAACATGTGTTTTAGAATACACTAACACATGTCATTGATGTCCCATTATGCGTTTTGTAGAGCCCAGCTAACACGTGTTACTTTTTTTTGTAGGTGAAGAGAAGTTTTTGAGTTAAAGATGATGATGAGGATCAAGAACGAAGCATAGCTAGATTTTTTCTATGTTGTTATTATAGTTTTTTTTGAAAATTCACAGATAATTATGTTTGTATTAAACGGTTTTTGATATGTTTTAGTGTTTATTGTTATGATCGTTTTTATCATTTCTTAAATAAATACACATTTTATGTGTTCTTTTAATATGTTCTTTTAGTATATGCCTGGTAACACATGTTAGCGATGTCTCACACGAGGTCAGAATTTTGTATCACAACACTAACGTATGTTAATATTGGTGCTGGAAAAAATGTCATAAAGTAGGAGAGAGGTGACTTGACAAGTGTCAAATCAACCATTTAAAACCTAGGATTCAGAAGTGTCAAATCTCATGTTTAAAATTACCTTAGTGCCCTTAATTATATTTTTTATTAGATTGGCCCACATGCTTTATGATTATTATATTTAAATAATCATGGACCATTGATCAAGCTTGATCAATGGTCATAAGAGAGTTTGCAAGGTTTTTCCAAAAGATAGGATTTCCATATTATCCACACCCTATATATATAACGGCCAATTGGAATCACTCACGGAACACTGGAGTATCATCGTGTCACCAGTGTTACCACGCGATCATATTCCAGCACCAAGTCACCAATTCAGGAGGAAACTCATAATTATGAGAAAAACTCCATTGTGAGATTCGAACCCAAGACCTTATAGTCCATAAGTATTATCCCACCACCAAGAAGCATATATATTAATCATGTTCCTAAAAGCAAGGAAATTAATGGATCAGAAAAACAAGAATTCGAAAAAACCAATTTATTCAAGGTTCTCACAACAAGCAGCCAATCTTAACCCCCGGATGGGTGATTGCATCATACATAATAATCGGGGCACTTTTGATCCCGATTGGACTTTTGGCGTGATCGTCATCTGATAGAGCAGTCGAGATTATCGATCGCTACGATGAAGCTTGTGTTCCTGATGACTTTAGCAGCAACCCCCAATCATTTATTTGAAATACCGATAGCAAAAAGGTGTGTACAAGGTCTATAAAAGTGCCCAAGAAACTAGTTGCCCCCACTTTCATGTATGTTACCATGCGTAGTCTTAGGGGCTGTTTGATAGCATTTTAATGACCATTTAGAGGCTACCTCTTAAAAGTCCATAACCTCTGAATGGCTAAGAGGTAACCTTAAGTTTGAATGGTTAAAAGGAAACCATTAAGATGTTACCTCTTAACCATTCATACTTAAGATTACATCTTAACCATTAAAAAACTATGAACCATTCAGATGCAGCCTCTTAACCATTCAGAGGCTACCAAACAGCCCTTTAATTGTTGATGTTTGAATTCTAATTTGGAGTATTATCTAGAAGGGTAACTGGGTTAAAGATAATTATTAGTTTAAATTCGATAGGTAATCTAGTTGGTTAATTTATTTATCTAAATAGAGTATGGGTCCTAATATGTTTATGATGTAGTTCCTTATTTATCAAGGTTCTTTAACTATAAATAGGGTGCTTGTAATTATTTATTTGGTGTGCTTCATGGATAAATATTAATAAAAGTTTTGAACGAGTTTGTTCAATCTTGTGTTTATATACTGATTGAAGGGCTTGATTTTCCAATAATTGGTATCAGAGTTAAGCAGTTTTGAGATTCATTTTCCGAGTAGGAAGAGTAGCCCCTCACAGGGTTGTAACGACAGGATTGTTGACGACATAAAAAAGAGGTTGTCAATTAGAGAAGACTCGAAGGATTTGTGGTCGAAGATAAATAGTAGGAACTTGGTTGCGTATTTGTTGTCATGTTCGCTAGAAAAGAAAAAAAAACAAGTGTTTTTTTCATTAGGGTTTGTTTCAAAAGTGTTTTTACAACTTTCCTAATCATTTGGGGATCAAACACTTTGTTTTTGATAGATATTGAAGCAAAAATGATGGTTTTTGTGCAAAAGAACATCTCAGACCTGCAACAGGCGAGTAGCCAACCTTCAAGCGATAGGAATTTGTACTCCTGCTCTTTTTCACACGATTAGGGTGCTACTCGTGCATAAAACACAAGATTAGGACTCTAAACGCCTGGGTAACCCTAATCACCTGAAATCTCTTACTCGCTCTACTGTTCACTTGTGTAGCTTTCTGATTGCCTAAAATTCACACGATTAGCATACTACTCGTGTGTTAAGTGCTACTCGCGTGTACTGTTCTCTATTTCAAAAATCGCCTAAGTATCAAACCTTTATCAAACTATAACACATGGCTAACCCATGGGGACATCTGAACCAACCTAGACAACAATATAACCAACCTATAAACAACCAAATGAATGTACCCATGAATCCTTGGCAGTTCTCGACCGAGCATAACGCGCAACAGATGCAAAACAACAACACCAAGCTAATGTTGCCGGAACCAATCCGTGGGCGCTTGCGGCTCAACAGCGTGCCCAGCAACACCATCAAATGATGAACAGTAACCCATGGGCACTCGCAGCCGCTGCTACTCAACAAACACAACATTTATCTTTAGTACTACTCAGTGACTTAGAAACCGGTAGTTCCAACAGGGCACCCAAACTTCAGTTTATGGCCGACTACCACTCCTGGAAGGGAAGGTTCAAGCCACACGTAGAGGGTATTGATGGATTAGTATGGGCAGTGATAGAAAAATAGGTATGCCAGGCCGACGATTGAGAACTCTGACATTCCCAGCTCCTTAGAAGCAATGACAGATGAACAACGCAGAAAGTACAACTACGAGAAGAAGGCGATGATAGCTTTAACACAAGCTCTTCCAAAAGACATCTTGCACCAGTTTGCTTAGTGCACGACTTCGCAGATGTTGTGGCTTGCGTTAGCTGAACGGAATGAAGGAAATGAGAAGACAAGGAAGATCAATATGGATTAGCTCATAAAGGAGTTCGAAAATTTCTCTGCCATAGGAAATGAGCCGTTGTGGGATCTGACAGCGCGATACTATCATTTGACGTCAGAGATGTATCAGTATGGGGTAGTCTACACATTAGCAGAACGTGTGGAATGGTTTGCGGATTCTCTTTCTCCATACTGGCATCAGTGGCTTGACACCTAGAAGGCTAATAATGTCTATTAGATAATCTCCATCAATAACTTTTTGGCCGAGCTATAAAGCAAGGAGATTGATGAGATCAGGAGGGCGAACAAAGCGTTCATACCTCAGAATCCGAGTACCTACTATGGGACAGCTCCTCAAGATATGAGCGTAGCTGGATCCAAACCTCAGATAGCTTTTGTTCTGAATCTGGATTATGTCTTCGTTTTCAACAACTATGGTTCCCCAGAAGATGTTCCTCCTCCAGTTTATCCTTTTGGACAAACAAACCCGTATCCTTTGTCTTGTAATACTAACCAGTTTGGCGTTAACCCTTATTCTCATCTTGCAACACCAGTGTAGGCAACATCAAACTTTGGCGGTCCTTCAATGTCAAGGTATGGTGGAGCTTCATCTTTAGGATATGGTGATGCATCGAGTTCAGGTTATGGAGGTGCTTCCACATCAGGACAAGTAGGTGGATATCGAACAACTCCTGTTGTAGAGCAGCTGAACACAACAGGGTTTGAGAAGGTAACTGTAGAGCTAGCTCAAGAACATATGGCTCTACTGTCTACCTTAGTCAATTCCTACAGTAGGTTAGTCGCATGTAGGGATGAGCTCGGGACGGTATCGGTACCGAACCGATACCGATCCCGACAATACAGGTACCGAAAAGTCCAAACAACCAATACCGATACCGAACACATACGGTACGGTACGGTATCGGTATGGTATCGGTATTTTACCTTAAAATACCGATACCATACCGATCCCGTACCGATACTGATAATACCGAAACCAAAAATCAATAAATATGGGTACCGATACCGATCCTGAAACCCCTCGGTTTGGTATCGGTTCGGTACGGTATCGGGATCAGGATCGGGACGGGACATGATCGGTATTCGGCCTTGTATGCTTATCCCTATTCGTAGGGCAGATTGGAAATCCTCGTCTAACTCAAGAAGACTATGCCCAGATCGACAAGGATGAAATGGATTTGATCGATATCCAGTGACACTTCGCAAGCGTTGTTATAAGAGCCATAGAATACATGGATAGAACGTGGAGAAGAGATGTACTGATAAACAAGAACACAAGGTTTGGGTTCGACAAGAGCAAGGTGACGTGCTACAACTATGGTACAAGAGGACACTTTGCCAAGGAATGTGACAAACCAAGAAAGCAGGGTAATCAGAATCCCTTCAACAACAATAGAGGGAATCAAAACCAAAGGCAGCAAGCCCAGACACAACCTCAAAAAAATGCGGAATAAGCAATTGTCCCCGTGCAAAACCAAAACCAGCGGGCTCCTGTTAACAACAATCAAGGATAGGCCCTGGTAATCCAAGCTGGTGAAGGGTTTAACTGGAACCTTCACGTGGCGGGAGAAGATTCTCAGCAGGGTGGTGTAGCATGCTACGTCCAGCAGGTTTCTGAGCCCGAAGTTGAAGAATGCAACAATGATCAAGAAGTTAATGTATCTGAAATTGACTCAACTGATGATGATTCTGACTGCGAGTCTATGGAAGAGTTGGATTTGGAAGCATTGCTAGCTGAAGCAGATAAATAGATAAGCAAGTGATCTTTCCTTGTAGATGCTGAATGTGCAGAGACTGATCTGTCAGAATTCTTTGGATCCAAGAAGACAACTGCTCACTATGCACTCATGGCCATTAATGATTCCTCTACTAAGGTAAGTTCTGCTTCCGCTTCCAAGTCTGTTTGTTTAGAATGTGACAAGCTGAGGTACTGAATCATTGTCTTAACAGATGGGAATCTGAACCTCAAAGCTGATTTGGGTCAATATCAACGTGCCAATGAGTCTCTAAAATCAAATGAAAGAGGTTTTAAAAGTACCATTGAAAATTATAAAAATGATGTTTTTGAATTATCCAAAACTCTTCATAACAAGCAAGTTGCTATAAACAATTACATTAATGAGGTAGAGGACACGAAGAAGCAGTTGGCCATTGTGACCTGTGATTATGAAAAGATCAAGAAAAAGATTCAGAGTTATCTGAACTGCAAGTATGTTCTTGATCACATAAGTGAGAATCCTGATCCCACCAGCCCTATATATGCACAATGTTCACCTCCGGTGAGATTTGAGTATCACACCTATGATGTTCTGCCAAAAGAGGAGGTTGTGGATATTGCAGCAGAAGCGGCTAAGGCAACTGAAGCTGCTAAAGCTGCAATAGCTGCAAGTGCCAGTGAGATTAAGGATGATGTAAGTGTCTGTGAAACAGACTTTTCGGATGACGAGTTTGAGGATTCACAGCAGAATGCACCAGTGAAAAATGCATATATTCCTCCGGAAAACCACATTATCACAACTGAATAATAATGTGATCTTGAGCCGAAAGTGCAATCTGCTGATGAAAAGAGGTTAAAAGTGTTTTACAAGATGAAAAGATTCGATAAGATATATGCTGATGAGGAATTACCTATCAGATGTATTGCCCCTGGTCTTGTAGCTAAAATTTGGCAAGAGTCTGTCATTACCATAGAAAAAGAACATTGGGGTAAGGGTAAGGGCAAAAAGGACCAGGGAAATCAATCCAAAGAAAACACAAATAAAAACCAAAAGAAAAACACTAAGGAACCTCATAATCAAACTCAAAAACAAAATCCGAAAAAGCATGTGACCGAATTCGTCAGACCTACTGGAAATGTTGTTAAGGACAATCCTGAGATTAATATGCAACAGAAATGTCTTAAGGATCAGAAGCCTAAAAACACATTCGCCAGTAAGTCCAAACGAAAGAGTAATAATGAGAGCTTACCTGAAGCTCCAAAATTTGAGGAGTATAGATCTTGTTTAAATGCGGGGAATGTGGGCATTTAGTTGCTGCGTGCCCTGAATTTAGACGAAAGAGGATCGAAGTTGATGATGCCCCTAGTTCTAGCAAATCTAAGCAACCAGTCTCCCCAAAACTTTCTGAAAAACAACAAGGGAGACAGGTTGTTTATGACAATCGAAACAAGATTGCTATGAACCAAAACCCGGAGGGTGCTAAGGCTCATCAGGCAAGAGGGAGCCCAGTTCCTACAAAGGTTGAAGCACTGGCAAAGCCACAAGCTAAGCCGGTGAACAAGCCAAAGGGTAACCCTAAGCCGGGTCCACATGTAGTTAAGTTTGAAGTGGATCCAAATACTCCTAACAGAAAATGGGTTAATTTCCCAACTTTAGATGAAGATGGAAGACCCAAGACCGTAAAGGCTTGGGTTCCCCTTCACCATTGAACTTTGATTGTTTGTGTAGGGAGTTCCATAGGGTCTTATCAATAGCTTATGGATTGTTGATAGTGGAACTTCTAGGCACATGACGGGTGACTTATCCCTGCTATTTGACATCAAGAATATCAACGGGAGATACGTTGCCTTTGCTAGTAATAAAGTGGGTTATATCACAAAAGAAGGTAGCATGAGCAATGGAATAGTGAGCTTCGAGAAGATCAGCTTCAAGAAGGAAATAGACCACAACTTACTGAGTGACTCGCAGATATGTGATAAAAAGTTCACTGTGTTCTTTGGTGACAACGCATGTTTCATTCTGAAAGCTGGATTCAAGGTTCCTAAGGAGTGGGTTATGATCTCTACTCCAAGGGTCAACAACCTATATGTTCTGGATATGAGCCAAGCTATGACAGCTGGGGGTAAGTCACTTGTTTTCTATCGAAGGTGACAGAAAAGGAATCAATCATGTGGCATAGACGTATGGGGCACATCCACCTGAGGAAGATGAACCTTCTGGTTCAGAATCAGCTTGTGGAGGGTATCTCAGTTAAACATTTTCATCTAAGTGACGTCTGTGTCTCATGCAAGAAGGGTAAGCAGAAGGAGAAGTCTTACAAGCCCAAGAAGGTCAACTTAGTCAGTCTACCTCTCGAGCGATTGCACATGGATCTCTTTGGCCCTGTCATTGAAAAAGCAAGAACGGAGACTTATACTGTTTGGTTGTCACTAATGACTATTCTAGATTCTCTTGGGTGGTATGCATGCAGCACAAGAGTGAGACATTCGAATACTTGAAAAATCTGTTCACAAAATTGGAAAACATCTATCAGCTGAAGATCAGCAGGATTCGAAGAGATAATGGAACAGAGTTCAAGAATCAAGCTATGGAGTTACTACGTGCAGAAAAGGATATTCATCATGAATTCACAGCGTCGTACATTCCTCAGCAAAATGGGGTTGTAGAAAGAAAGAAACGGACTCTTATATAGGCGGCCAGGACAATGCTCGCTGATTCGAACCTACGTGTATTCTTCTGGAATGAGGCGGTTCACTGCGCGTGTTATACTCTAAAGAGGGTTCTTACAGTAAAGAAGCATGGTAAGGCTTCATACGAGTTGCTGAATAGTAGGAAACCGAACTTAGAGTTTCTGGAACCATTCGGAGCTCCATGCACCATGATCCAACCACATGAAAAATTTGGAACCAAGGCAGAAGAAGGGTTCTTCATTGGATACATCACTGCTAACAAGAGAGTATACAACAAAAGAACTCAACGCGTTGAAGAATGGCTAAATGTCGATGTTCAACGCTATACTGTCAATGCTCCTGGTGTTGGACCCGATTGGTTGTTCGACTATAAAAGTATGTTTGATTCTTTAAACGTAGATAATGTTGTTGATGATGTTGTTGCTCAAATGTATTATGAGTGTGAAAACGCATATAGCTCACCACTAGTGCGTCCGATCGTCATCAATACACCAGCAACATCTGATGCTTCAGCATCTACGGGCTCCCTACCAAAACTGCAACATTAGAGGAAGAGGAAGTTTTTCAGGAAGCTTCAGCAGAGATTCGGGAATTTTCATCTTCAGACGACGATTTTGCAGAGTCTCATGAAACACTTACTGATGAACAAGCTGGAAATGGTGAATCTACCACTACAGCTCCAGTCATTCCTACCGGGAACAATCAAGCTAGTCCTTCTACTTCTACAGCTCCAGGGATTAATCTACGAGTTGATCTCTCTCGGTTTAATATGCAACCCACTGCTCCTTCTAGTTCAAGCGCCGCAAAGACAAATCTTTTAGAGAAGATGGAAAATCTCAATTTGCATTCGGATGATCCAGTGCCGGTACATCCGGAATCTCGGATTCACAAAACTCATCTGTTTCAGAATGTGATTGGGAATCCAGCTAGCCGAGTTATGACACGTTTTCAGCTAAAAAATGCTAGCTCAAGTGACAATGCAGGTACCTTAGCTCTATATTCATAAAGCAGGTCGTCAGAACGATTGGTCCTTTGCTCTATATGTATCTTAACAAGAACCAAGAACGGTACAAGAGGCATTGAGGGAGGAACCATGGATCGAAGCGATGCAAGCCTAACTTCAGCAGTTCCAAAAGCTAGGAGTGTGGGACTTAGTTGACTTACCTCCAGGCTCGAAGAAAATTGGAACAAAGTTGGTCTATAAATGTAAACGGGATGACCGTAGGGTGGTTGTAAGAAACAAGGCTCGTCGAGTTGTACTCGGCTTCCGTCAAATCGAAGGAATAGATTATAACGAAGTATACGCTCCCGTTGTTTGCCTTGAAGCTATTCGGATGTTCTTAGCTTATGCTTCGTACAAACGATTTAAGGTGTATTAAATGGACGTGAAAAGTGATTTTCTGTATGGTATAGTGAAGGAAGAGGTGTATGTTGCACAGCCTCCGGGCTTTGAGGATCCGTTCCATCGTGATAAAGTCTGTAAACTGAATAAGGATTTCTACGGACTCCATCAGGCTCCGCGTGAATGGTACAAAATGCTTAGCAACTATCTGATATCCAATGGGTTCAACCGTGGACACATGGAATGCACCTTATTCACCAAGGAAAAGGGTGGACACCGTCTTCTGGTATAGGTTTACGTTGATGATATTATTTTTGGGTCTACTAATGATGATTTGTGCAGGGAATTTGAAAAGCTTATGCAGGACTAGTTCGAGATGAGCTCGACAGGGAAGATGCAATTCTTTCTTGGTCTACAAGTATAACAATTAGAGTCGGGGATCTTCATCCACCAGAAAAATATGTTACTAACATCTTGAGCCGGTTCCGAATGGAAGACTCTACTCCTGTGACCACCCCCATTCAAACCAATCATGGGATGGGTATTTACGAGAAAGGACAAACCATTTATCCTTTCATCTATCGAGCGATGATTGGCTCGTTGATGTACCTCATTGCATCAATACCTGATATAATGTTCGCAACGTGTCTTCTATCCAGATACCAGTCAAGGCCGAAACAGACCCACCTGATCGCTGTGAAGAGGATCTTACGTTATTTAAAGGGTTGTCCGACCAAAGGTCTATGGTACCCTAATGACGATAATTTTGACCTAATCGCTTTTCGTGATGCTGACTATGGCGGATGCAAGACAGACGCAAAATCCACATCGGCCGGATGCCAGTTTTTTTGTTCAAGACTAGTCTCGTGGCAATGCAAGAAGCAAGCGTCTGTGTTCTTATTAGGGGTGTTCAGAATTCGATTCGAATTCGAAAAATTCGAAATTCGATTTAGTTCGATTCGATTACCAAGAATTCGATTCGATTATTAAGAATTCAAATTCGATTCGATTCGAATTCGAGTCCAGTAAATCGAATACGAATCGAATACGAATTTATGATTTTAAATTCGATTCGATTCGAAATTCGAATAAAAAATTGTACATGTATATTTTTTTAAATATATATACACATATACACATTATTATATACACAAGTATACACATTGGAAAAAAAACTTCTAAATTTTGGTCAAACTCTAAGAACCCATAGTGTCTATAACTTTTAGCATAACCATGTTTTATATATTTACCTTATATATCACAAAACTCTATAAAACTATACTCTCTACTATTTTTACTATTCTCGTATTTGACATATTGTTGTTTATCAATTTTGTAGATTTGTATTTTATATGTTAAAAATAATGAGTTTGTATTAGTTTTAAAACTAAAAGTAAAACAATTTGTTATTTAAGGTGAATTTGAACTAAATCGAATTTATTCGAATTCGAGTTTCTTATTCGAATCGAATACGAATCGAATAAATTGAATTTTAAACGAATACGAATCGAATACGAATTCAGGTAAAAATATTAAAAATTCGAATAATTCGATTCAAATAATTCAAAAATTCGTTATTCGATTCGTTGAACACCCCTAGTTCTTATTGACTTGTGAGTTGGGATACGTAGCTGCGTCCAGCTGCTGCTCCTGGGTTTTTTTGGATACAACACCAAATGATAGACTATGGTTTGAAATTTCTTAATACTCCCATTAACTGTGATAATGAGTCTACTATATCACTTGCTAAAGACTCAATTGATCATTCCAAGGCAAAACATATACTCGTTCGGTATCATTTCATACGCGATTGCTATGAAAAGAAACTGATCGATGTTGTGAAAATCCAGACTAATTACCAAAGTGCCGACCTATTCACCAAAGCTTTTGATAGACCTCGTTTTAAGTATCTATTAATTTTAAACGACATTAAAGAAAAACAAGATTAACTTCCACTCGGTGATTGTTTTTGTAAATATTTTTCTTTAAAAACTTTGAAAAATCCAAAAATATTGTCTTTTCGTAAATTTTTAGATTTTTAGGGGGAGAAAAAAATCAGAAAAATACAAAAACATCAGAAAATTTCAAAAATTAAAAAAATGAGAAAAAGCCAAAAATCGAGTTCTCATCTGGTGAAAAAGGGAAAATGATATGCACTCATCAGTGGACTATCTGAATCCTTTAAAAAATATAAAAGAATTGGAACTGATAAGTAGCCTCTACAATGATGTGTTCGTAGGCTCAAATTTTTTTCCAAGTTCGGCACAGTGATATAAACCTAAATCAATTGAAACTTGTGTGGATCAACGTGCGTTGGTATATGATCTTGGTACCGAAATCTCGTTGATAGAATGCCAAAATCCGAGGTTTCATGGTCTTTAAGAGGTTGGTACATTCGGGGTGAACTGGACGTCTCTCAAAATAAAAGGAGTGGCACATGTGTCGTACGTTGGGTTCGCAGCATACAACTGAGGCACCACTATGTCATATCCAAGAAAAAGAAAAAGAAAAACAAAAAAAAAACAAAAAAAAATAGAATAAATTATGATCAGGAGACGTTTGGGAATCCTAAAAGAGCTAAAAGATTCTAAATGCCAAAACCCTAATTCTCATTGAGAATTCGCTCTAAGGTATCAAATCATATACCTAAAGCATCGTACCGATAAATCAATTAACGGTATTTGACTTGAACCCTGGTCTAGATCTCACTGGTCTCTTTGCTGCAGCGTTCATGCAGACTTGATCACCACTGAGTCCATTTGTGACACCCTACATTTTCAGGATATTACTTTTACTGAACTCTAGTTAACTTTCATGTACATTCGTGACTAAACACCTAACTAGGGTTAGTTAAGAAGGTCTTTCGATATGTTATGGGATAATAACATATGTTGGATGATATTAACGTACGTTATAACTAGGAAGGTTTTGTCTTGACACACACACGAGTCCTGTATCCCGAACGTTGGTGATTTGTCAAGCATACATAATCATATGATCTATTGGATGATGATGAATGTGAATTAACATGCGTTTGTGAATTACATGTTTATGTGGATTACTGTTTTAATAGATAGTTAGTACGTAAACCCTATGAATTATGTGCATTCTGTAATTAACATGTTATGAGATGATAAAAACAATAGTTTTTACATAAGTTAGTATGAATAATATTATCGAGAGTTAGATAGGGCTAATGGGCTCACATATCAGATAAAAATTACTAGAGCCCGAAACTTTGGCCCATGACCTCAACCCTAGCATATTATTTATAAAAAAAATATAAACACCAACCCTAGATGCTCCTTGCGCCGTGGACTAGGAACACCCCCACAACCACCTTTCAATCTCAATCTTCATCAATTTTGCACTAGTTCAAGCAATTTCGGGTGCTATCTTGTGATTCTAGGGACTCTAGCAATTCAAGGTATGTGTTTTACGTGTGGTATGATGTGATTTTAGGCTGGAAAAGTTGTAAAAACTTTAGGAAATATGCATGCTAGAATCGCAAATCATTGTATGTTGAATGTCTATGACGTTTGTTGAAATTGTTGATGAATATTGTTGATAGAAATCATATCTAGAGTATATGGTACGTAATAACCTGAGATTAAACGTGATAATATGAATGTTATTGTGTTAATATGAGGTTATTGCATGATTATAGGGTATTGAGAATGATTAGGGTTTATAAGAGTCATGTTGATAAAATTCTGATTTTCTGACAGATTCATTGTGACGAATTGTAGGGCTGTTATAGGGTGATTAAAATGTGTAATCTGATTGTTTTCTAATGCTAAAACATAACTTATGATGTTAGCTTTTCAAAAAGTCCAAAATCATGCGTTTTGGACTTGTTTTGATATGTATAATGATTTTATAAGTTTAAAGGTCATATCAGATTTTCGGAATTATATATTGGGTCAACTTTAAACGGTCATAACTTGAGATTTACAAAGGGTTACATTATAAAATTTGGACAGTAGGTCAACATTGGAAAAACTTGGCTTTTCCAATTGGATTCACCTCGTTTGGATCAATACACAATTTCTGGGAATTTTTCTACTAAACTAACCTGCTGTGGAAATTTTCTAGACATAGCTGTGTTGTACGAATTTTAATAATTTTTGTGTTTGGTTGTGAGACAAAACAAAAATATGGGTTATCAAATGTATCCCAATGAATATTCAGTAAAATGTTGGGAGTATAATTCGTTCGTTAAGTATTTTAAATAATTCGTTTTTCACAGCGTACAATCTGCCCTGAAAACGCAGATTGTGTAAGGGATGTTTACGTGACTATTTGGAGTCTTATATGGTATGTATTTGACATGAACTTACATGAATACTTATATGAGATGTGTATGAGATATAAAACTGATAATAATCAATATGATCACCAACGGGATACGTAGGACTTACTTGTGCATGTAGAGTCATTAGGTGTCACTACACGGTTTGAACTTTAAAAGTCTTGGACAAACGAGTTGTATGGTGTGTTGGTTATGCACATATACTCACCTAGTGACATTTGTAATAGGGAGTCGGTAGCTCATTTCTGTTTGAGGAATTTGGATTATTCACGTGCAACCTAAGGTGAGTTTCACTGCTCTTTTCTCAAAAGCATGCGTCTCGGGTTGAGACAACTTACTTAACATTTTCTAGTCCGGTTTGGGACTACTATTTTCTAGTCCGGTTTGGGACTACTTACACATCCCGGGTTGGGATGCTATGGATCCTTGTGTGGGTCGGTTTTTGACTCCTTGTGTGAGTTGGGTGTTTTTTTATCTTGAAAAATCCAAAAAGATTTTATCTTTATTTCATTCTTGATTACCGATGTTGGAGCGTTAATCCATTGTAATCTTAATCCTTTCAGAAATAAAAGCTGGAAATGCAACTATTCAAAACTTGAATATTGCTGGGTCAAAACCATGCTTTCTCAATTATCGGGGAGTAAAAGTTGAAAAACTTGAAAGTCTTGTGAACCGGAATCTGAATCACTTGTGAAAAATTGGATGAAAATGCATGTTGTAACTTCGCAGGGGTTAAAAATGTCATTTTGAAAATTCAGGGGCAAATTGGTACATCAGTGTTGAGTGACACGGTTAGGAAAGCTAACTAATCGCCTGTGTTTTAAAACATAAAGGTTGAATTTTGTAATTTTGTCTAAAAACAAATTTAAACTCTTTCTGAGCAAAAAGGATTATAATAACCTATATTACATTCCGTGGATAAAGAAGTATGTGCGAGTAGTTATTTAAAATATAACTAATGGGAACTACCACCCCGTTTGATGTTAGTATACGTTCTTTTTAGTATGAAAATTATTACAAGGGAAAAAACAATTATGTAAAACGTAAAGGTTGAATTTTGTAATTTTGTCTACAAACAAATTTAAACTCTTTCTGAGCAAAAAGGATTATAATAACCTATATTACATTCCGTGGATAAAGAAGTATGTCCGAGTAGTTATTTAAAAAATAACTAATGGGAACTACCACCCCGTTTGATGTTAGTATACGTTCTTTTTAGTATGAAAATTATTACAAGGGTATGTTTGGTATGGGGTAATGGAATGGGAGAGGGAATGGAATGGACGAGGTAATGGAATGGACAAGGTAATGGAATGAATCATTACCATTCCATGTCTTGTTTGGTTGCCATGTGGGAATGGAACAAAACATTATTTTGTGCTGTTGGATAGGCAGGAAAAGGTGAAGAAATAAAATCGGTGGTTAGTGGCGGTGGTGGGTGGTAGTCAGTGGCGGTGATGGTGGGTGATGGTGATATGTGGCGGTAGCGGCGGTGGTGAGCGGTAGCGACGGTGCTATCGACGGTGGAAGGTGGAGGTGGATGGCCGTGATGATGGGTGGGCGACGATAGTGAGTAGTGGCAGTGGTGGGTGGTGGTTGGTGGAGGTAGGTGGTGGTGTGTGGCGGTGGCGTGGTGGTGGGCGGGTGACGATGGTGAGTAGTAGCGGTGGTGGTGGGTGGTGGCGGTAGGTAAAGGAAATTGTGGTGAGTGATGGTGGCAGGTGGTAGAGGCAGCGACGAGTGGGTGATGGTGGTGGACGGCGGTGGGTGGTGTTCGATGGCGGTGGTAGGTGGGTGACGGTGATTGGTGGCGGTGGTGGTGGTGGGTGAAAGTAGTGGGTGGCGGTGGTTGGAGGCAGCGCGACGGTGATGGGCGGTGACGGCGGTGGTGGGTGGTGGCGGCAACGGTGGTGGGTGGTGGGCGACGGTGGTGGGTGGTGGCGACAACGGTTGTGGGTGGTGACGATGGTGGTGGGTGGTGGTGGTTGGTTATGGTGTTGTTAGTAAAGGGTGAGTGGAGGATGGAATGAAAAAAAAAAACATGAGGGTGGATGGAATGGTTTTGAGAAAATGGAATGCCTTGTGGAATAGGTGATTCCATTCCTTTAACCAATCAAACACACTATTTTTCATTCCCTTGTAATGGTCCATTCCATTCCCTCTTCCATTTTATCATACCAAACGCTACCCTATGGAAAAAAACAATTATGTAAAAAAGTAATTGAAGTGACGTATACACGATCCGTTACATCGTGTAAAAAGAAAACTAAAATAAAAGAAAATCAAAGCAACTCATATCCTCCGATCATTAAGGAAAAAGATTTAATCCATAGTATAACTACTTTACTTAGCATATCTCATTTTCATATGCTTTTTGATTTATATTAACTTACTTTCAAAGAATAATACGGAGTACTATTTTCTTTATTTACGTCTAGTCCAAAAAATAAATATGCTACAAAATTAATCCGCTCTACTTATTTAGCTTGTAGGTTGGGTTGACCATCAAACCTTTTAACGAATTTATAAATTATAAATTATAAATTATAAATAATTATATTATATATGTATATAAAAGACGACCAATATAATTTTTATTACTATAGGTAAGTGTTCCTCTATAAAAGATGAAAATCCAAAAAAGATATAATACTTGTTACGTAGGTATCATATTTTGACATAAAGATAATATTTTGAATTGTTTTAGCATGATATTATATAAAAAAACACTAACCGTAACAATTAAAAACATAATGCAATGTATTTTAGGCTTAAAACATCATGCTAAGAAAATTAAGCAATATGTTTTATGTGTTATACAATGTGTTTGAGTTGTGTTTTAAATTTCGTACTTATAATATATTGCATTGTATTTTAGATGATTATCTTTGATGTTTTTAATATAATATAATACCATACCGAAACAACATAAATATTATTCTAAGTCTAAAATATGATGTTTCTCACACTCGTTAGAAAAAATATTCTTTCTTGCCTAACCCTGCCATATTGCTATAAACTGTAAATTTTATTTTGTTATTTAAAAAAGGAAAAAAGTGTAATATCTTTAACAAAAGATGTGTGTAATATAAAGATTTTGTAGGTTGGTATTGTGATTTTCAAAGGATAACAAATATATTCTAATTATGATGTGATATCTCCAATATCTTTTCCTCCCAAATCTCCAAAGATGATTGAGTCCCCCTTTGCCTGCCAAAGAAGGTAAATGTATACACTTTATTTTTTTTATTGTGACAATTTACTTTGGCAATCGAATATTTAATCTGCCCTCGTATCAAATTTCCAAACCTAAAAGGCTTTTTGCCATATCTTCTTGTGGAAAACTTCATTTCATATCATACAAGACGTGATAAGCTAGTATTAAGTACTGAAATTGGTTAAACGGATTGGATTTTAGTTAGTTTCCTTTCTTGTTAAGAAATCAAAAATTAAACAATATGGTAGTAAGATACATAAACATGATTAAAACTTAAAAAGAACATGATCCTTTCTCATTAACCTCATGGGTATAAATAATACAAAACAAATCTCCTAAGAGGAGAGGAATATTATCTACCATAATTACAATTGTTTCCTAATATTGTACATAGTCTATTACACCCCCGCAGTCGAAGCGAAGGGTGGACGAAGGTTGAGACTGGATCGAAAATCATCGAAGAGAATGCGTGGCAAGCCTTTGGTGAAGATGTCGGCTATCTGATGACGTGAGGAGACATGAAGTACACGAACATGGCCCTTCTGTACTTGTTCCCGAACGAAATGGATGTCTAACTCAATGTGTTTCGTGCGCTGATGTTGCACCGGGTTCCCTGAAGGATATATAGCACTGACATTATCACAGTAAATTAGAGTTGCATGAGTGAGAGGGCGATGAAGCTCTAGAAGAAGATTGCGAAGCCAGCATATCTCAGCGACGACATTGGCGACCCCACGGTATTCGGCTTCTGCACTGGAGCGACTGATAGTAGACTGGCGTTTAGAAGACCAGGAGATAAGATTGTCGCCAAGATAAACACAGTAGCCTGAGGTGGAGCGGCGCGTGTCGGGGCAGCCAACCTGTCACACCACGCCAATGGCGGAAACACGTGGCGCGACGGTTCAAGAGCATAAAGCCAAGATTAACGCAAATCATAAGTAATTAAGAAAACGGGTCATTTATTTAAGACGCCGAAACCATGTTTGATGTTCACACATAAACGAAAAATTGTTTTTAATACATTAAGGAGGCTTCTCAAATGTATCCCAAATCCTTGGGAAATAAAGTTGAAACCCCTTTGAAACACCCGACGCCCATATGAGAGATTCCCCCGACCCAGCTTGCCATGTTGTCCATCATCTATCAATTACCTGAAAGATATGTTTAAAAAGTCGTCAATATATAAATATTGGTGAGTTCACAGGTTTTAGTTTATCAAACTTTATCTCTTGGGAATTTCCATGTTATGACAATTTATAGGAGTTGCAAGTTCCTACAATTCTACTTGAGCCTATAACCAAACCAAGACAATAATAATAATGCCCCGCTCCAAGTCGTTACTCGGTATCCTAGGACTTGATTTCAGAATACGTGCACCCTAGGCATACGCCGATGCATAATCGACGCTATCGATTAGGGGTGGGCCTTGTCAGGCACCAATAGTACTATTCAAATATTCCTTCGGTTTCATTTCCCTGAATTAATGATTATAGTAGAGAGGTCTCAACCCCGAGTGGCGATCACAACTCAAGTAATTAACCCGTCAAACATTTCCCTAACATATCTTTCCCTCGAAAAACATAAAATAGTTTAAAATGGGGCCGTGAGACTCACCTGAATCTGTGCTTGGCTCAAAAAGGAAGACAACAAGTTTTGTGGTCTCGCACCTACAAACGTCCTAGGCGTATAAGTCACTACACCTATAGTGCACGTGTCTTGGCAAGTTGTACACCCAACTCCCCGACCACGTGTTGTTCCAATTCCCGTTTAATTAGACGTGTATCCTAGGTTCATTGGCGATGGATTACCCCTTTTCTTACGAGTTATGTATTATTCTCGTCAATACTCTTTGTAACTTGTATACTATTATTCTCGACACGACTCTACCTAACGTATAATTATTTTCCCATCTAAATAATTATACTTAGGATCGTATCGTTTGATATAATGTATTCTTAATACCCGACTCGACTCACTTTGCCGCATATTTATTTTCCCATTTAAATAAATATGCTAAGGTCTTGTCGTTCGATAGTATATTCTTAACGCCCGACCCGACTTACCATGCCGTACATTTATTTTCCCATTTAAATAAATATACTAGGATCTTGTCGGTATTCACATGTACGTAGATATATTTTTGCCTACTCGTCTCGGTTTTCCTTCTCGCATATCTACTTTCCCATTCAAATAGATTTACTAGAATTTCGTCGAGACGAGCATGTATACATACATCAATGTGTGAATTTTCCTTGTTAAGTCCATACGTTGTTTAACGTTTTTAATTCTTTACATTATGCGTTCTCCCACGAATATTTTCTCTAACACTTATGAAAGTGTTATATAATTTTCACCCACGTTATATATATTTTACTCCTTAAAATATATATATTTTCACGTTTTGCCGCAACGGCATTTTTCTCTAGTTTGTTCGTTTATTCGCTATAGTTAGTTTATGTAACTAAGTCCGATGGTTTAATTTTTCCAAGTTTCTTCCAATATGTGTTCTATAGAAATATTATTTATGTTCTAATGTCCAAACACATATTACTTGGAAAAATATACTTTTGTATATTTAGTCCAACTTGTTAACTTGTATTCCAAAAATGTTTCCGATACTTTTATATTCCCATTTATATAAAAGTATCCATTTTTGTACAAGTTTTCTCAAGTCTTTACTTTTGCCCAATATTTTATAAAACCTCTATTTTTATAAAATCCTTATGTTAATTTAATTTCCTATTTTTATAAACTTCCATTTTTATAGAAATACATTTTTCAATAAATACACAAGTAGGTTACTAGTGTTTACCAAAACTATACTTGGAATAATCATTATTTATGCTTTTGACACCAAACTTTCCGTTAATGAATTTTTGGACCAAAGTTTCTAAAATATCTATTTTAGTCCATCAACTTTCAAAGTTACAACATTAGTCCCTTAACTTTTAAATGTTACTTTTTCCATCCTAACTTCCAAAGTTAGCATTTTTCTTCCAAACTAGTGGACTTTAAAGAACCATCTTCTTTATGTTTGGTCATTTTCACATTATTCCACTTCTAATAGTCTTATATTTCATAAATAAGGTTACTAATATTTGTGTTTGGTGTATTTGTCCATCATATCCAAATTTCACTCATCTAAGTGAGTAGACTTTAATTTTGTAACTTTTTCATCTATGCCTTTCTAACATATTCCATCTTATTTTATATTTTAGATAGTCATTTTATGATGATTAAAACCATCTTTTAACACATTCAAGTTTCTTTCATAAATCATGCCCAAATCATCATCCATCTTAAGTGTATGTACATATTTTTATATTTACTTGAAATACCACATTACTAATATCAAATCCATGATCTATCCATATTATTATTCTTCCATTTTACTCTTGTAAAACATATTAAGACTTATGTTTTCAAAACCACATTTTACCCATTAATGTACAACTTGCTCATAAGAACACAATACATGAACATTAATAATCAAAGCAAGGTTAAAACTTACTACTAGCTCAAGGCTAGGGAAGACAAAAACCTTGGATTTGAGTGGGGTTTAGTGTGTTCTTCCAAGTGATTAAGCTCCAAGCTCTTGAAACACACAATGGGGTTTTGAAAGATGAAGATTTAGAGATGATTTGGAGATGTAAAATTTGAAAAGAAAGTGTATGTGGGGTGGGGATATGCTACGGCTCAAGGGAAGAAGAAGAAGTTTTTGGCTTTTTGATTCAAGTATGCTCACTAGATTGCTTATAATATCCCTTCCAAATCTTTCCAAGATCACTCAATATCTTTCTTAGATTATGTAAGATCAAATGGGGATTATGTGAGATATGAAAATCTTTGAGAGATTATGTTAGAGGGTGTTTGGGCCGTGAGGTTAGAGAGAGAGGAGAGGTGATTAGCTAATTTTCTTGGCCAATGTTAATCCATGCAAGCTAATGATTAATTGTGATTATATTTGGATTACTAAGAATTTGAAGAGTTAATCATATGGGGTGGCCCCTAGGCCGGCCCCTTTGGGGTGTTTGGGTGGGGTCCACTTTGCTAAATAATACCCATTATTATGTTCAATTCCCTCTCGTTCGGGTACCGTCCGGGTATTTTTCGGGTTTTAATCGCGTGTTGTCCGGATATTAAAAAAAATACCTTTAATAACTCTTAAACATAGTCCAGTTTAAGCGTTGATAAATTATTTAGGCTTTTGCCGGGTGAAATTATAAGTTATGCGCGTATCGGGTGCGGTACGCGCACTTTATTCGTTACCGGGAGATTTGTATAACAAGCTTTCACGTATGGCTTTGGAGTTCCAAAACCCATTATATTTTGTGAAATTACGTTTTATTTTATATCTCGGGTGTCCTGGATCCGTTTCGCTTATTTAATTTTTACCAGGTAATCGCCAGTGTCCATACCGGATAGATTTACTTGCACATGATCCTATCATGTTTTGTCATTAAACATATGCATTCCTATGCATTATTTGGGAATTTCTATCTTTCTAAGGCCTCAGTTAAATAAGCAACACATAATTGCATTTAATTACGTTAATCGCGTATAGTTAATTAGTACGGAATTACCTCATTTTTGCCGGTTGTTACATTCTCCCCCCGTTAAGAGAATTCCGTCCCGGAATTCACTTCGAGTTCTCCGGTATAGGGGTCTTCTCGAATAGGGCGGGATATTTTTTCTTCATCCGGTCCAGCCTTTCTCACGTGAACTCCGGTCCACGCTTGGCATTCCAGCGCACTTTGACCAACCTGATCTTGCTGCGCCTTAAATTTTGGACCTTCCAATCAGTTACCTCGATTGGTTCTTCAACGAAGTGTAACTTGTCGTCAATGTGGATTTCGTCCGCAGGGATGATGAGAGTTTCGTCGGATAGGCACTTCTTCAAATTCGACACGTGGAACGTGTCATGTACACCGTTAAGCTCCTGTGGCAACTTGAGCTTGTATGCCATGGGGCCTACTCTGGACAAGATTTCGAATGGTCCAACATACCATGGGTTCAGCTTTCCGCGCTTCCCAAAACGCGCGACACCTTTCCAAGGTGACACCTTTAGTAGGACCCTGTCTCCGACTTGAAATTCCAAAGGCTTTCGCCTCATATCTGCGTAGCTTTTCTGCAGGTCACGGGCCGCTTTGAGACGTTCTTTTATCAAGAAGACCTTGTCCGTCGTCTCTTGAACAATTTCGGGCCAGGTAAGTTGCTTTTCTCCAACTTCAGCCCAACATAGAGGAGATCTACACTTGCGTCCATATAGAGCTTCAAAAGGTGCGGCTTGAATGCTTGTGTGGTAACTGTTGTTATACGAAAATTCCACCAGTGGCAAGTGTGTATCCCAATTACCGCTGAAGTCGTTTGCGCATGCCCGTAACATATCCTCCAAGGTCTGGATGGTTCGTTCACTTTGGCCATCAGTTTGGGGGTGATATGCGGTACTCATGTAAAGGCGAGTACCGAGGGCTTCATTCAAACTTTCCCAAAATCTTGAGGTGAAACGACTATCTCGGTCGGAGATGATGGAAATAGGTACACCATGCTTAGACACCACTTCCTTAATGTATAAACGGGTCAGTTTCTCCAACTTATCCGTCTCGCGAATCGGGAGGAATTGTGCGGATTTCGTCAATCGATCAACAATTACCCAGATCATGTCATGGCCGCTTGTTGTCCTGGGTAACTTGGTGATGAAATCCATGGAAATCTGCTCCCATTTCCATTCAGGTATTTCTGGTTGCTGGAGCAAGCCGGATGGTCTCTGATGCTTGGCTTTGACCTTCGCGCAAGTTAAGCACCGCGCAACATAAGCTGCTATATCCCTTTTGAAATTTGGCCACCAGTATAGTTCTTTCAAATCGTGGAACATCTTGTCTGCACCGGGGTGAACCGAATATCGGGAACTGTGAGCTTCGGCCAATACCAGTTCACACAATCCACCATACACTGGTACCCAAATTCTATTCATGAAATACAAGGTTTGATCCGCCTTTGGCTCTAGTGAATTAACCATCTTCCGCAATCTTTCACCTTTGACATTCTCGGGTTTAAGAGCGTTAATTTGAGCTTCACGAATCCGGTCAGTCAGGTTCGTGTGGATTGTTAAACCCAAGGCTCGGACACGCAATGGCTTAACCCGTTCCTTGCGACTTAAGGCGTCGGCCACAACGTTCGCCTTTCCGGGATGGTACTTTATCTCACAATCGTAATCGTTTAATAATTCGACCCATCGCCGTTGTCGCATGTTCAAATCCTTCTGATCAAAGATGTGTTGTAAACTCTTGTGATCAGTAAAGATTGTGCACTTAGTTCCATATAAATAATGTCTCCAAATTTTGAGAGCGAATACCACTGCTCCCAATTCCAAATCGTGTGTAGTGTAATTCTTCTCGTGGATCTTTAGTTGCCTGGAAGCATACGCTATCACTTTTTCTCGTTGCATCAATACGCAACCCAAGCCTTGATGAGAGGCGTCACAGTAAACTACAAAATCTTCCGTTCCATCGGGGAGTGATAATATTGGAGCGCCACATAACTTCTCCTTTAGTATTTGAAATGCGGTTTCTTGCTTTTCCGTCCACTCAAACTTCTTATCCTTTTGGGTTAGCATGGTCAAAGACTGTGCTATCTTAGAAAAGTTCTCGATGAATCTTCTGTAATAACCCGCAAGGCCAAGAAACTGTCGTACCTCGGTAGGAGTTCTAGGGGCGTCCCAATTTTTAATTGCCTCGATCTTGGCGGGGTCGACGTGTATACCTTTTTCATTCACTACGTGGCCTAGGAAGTGGACTTCTCGGATCCAAAAGTCACATTTCGAGAACTTAGCATAGAGTTTCTCTTTACGTAGGACCTCCAGGATTAAACAAAGGTGGTTTTCGTGGTCTTCTCTGGTGCGTGAATAGATCAAGATGTCATCGATAAAAACAATGACGAATTTATCCAAATACGGTTACACACGCGATTCATTAAGTCCATGAAAACGGCTGGTGCGTTAGTTAAGCCGAACGGCATTACCAAAAATTCATATTGCCCATAACGAGTCCTGAACGCTGTTTTTGGTACATCCTCTTCTTGGATACGCAATTGGTGATAGCCGGACCTTAGATCAATCTTGGAATAAAAGCTGGATCCTTGGAGTTGATCAAACAAATCGTCGATCCTGGGGAGAGGATAGCGATTTTTAATGGTTAATTTGTTTAGTTCTCGGTAGTCAATGCACATACGAAAGGTGCCATCTTTCTTTTTCACAAATAAGACGGGAGCTCCCCAAGGTGAGAAACTCGGTCTTATGAAACCCTTGTCCAGTAGTTCTTGCAGTTGGCCGGATAGTTCCTGCATCTCGGATGGAGCTAGACGATATGGCGATCGTGCTATGGGAGCAGCTCCGGGAACAAGGTCAATGCGGAACTCGAATTGTCGAGGTGGTGGCAACCCCGGCAAATCTTCTGGGAATACGTCAGGAAAATCTCTGGCTATCGGAATGTCTTCCAATTTCCGCTCGTCAGCCTTCTTATCTACAACGTGTGCTAAAAATGCGATGAGACCTTTCCTTAAACACTTTCGGGCCTTCATGCACGTAATAATTCTTAATGGCGTCCCACGCCTTTCCCCTTGAATCGATAGAGTTTCACCGTTCGCGAGGGGAACTTGAATCATTTTGTCGTTGCAAACAACGACGGCACGGTGTGCGGATAACCAATCCATGCCAATGACTATGTCAAAACTACCCAGTACGACCGGTAAAAGATCAATACCAAACTCGTGATCACAGAGATCCAACTTACAATCTTTCGCTACTTCTCGTGTTTCTATAGTTTTACCGTTAGCCAGTTCTATAGAGTAAGGTGTATCTAGCTTACTAGTTTTTAGCCCAAGTAGTCTTTTAAACTCAACAGATACGAAGCTAAAATCGGCACCGGTATCAAATAACACAGAAGCATAATGACCATTAAGAGGGAACGTACCAGTGACCACGTTAGGGTCCTGTCGTGCATCACCAGCACCAATCACAAATGCCCGTCCACGTGCTTGGTTGTTGAGCTTAGGGCAATCCCTCTTCCAATGATCAGGCGACCCGCAGGCGAAGTAGGGTCTTGCTCCTCCAGTCTTCGGTGCTCCTGATCGACACTCTTCAGTCTTGTGCCCAGAACGGTGGCACTTACCACAGATCACCTCGTTCTTTCCTTGATAACCCTGTTTTCCATTGTTTCCACGTCTTGTGGCTACATACCCTTTCCCTTTCTTGTTCGAACCTCCTGATGATCCGTCCTTCTTCCCGTCATTACGTTTCCGTTTCCCAAACGTTGACTTGTTTCCCTGATCACTAGACCCAACTACTGAGTTCGAACCCAAATTCTTACCTTCCACACTACTGGGCTCCGAAATCTTTAGTCCCGACACCTTCCGGATCAAGGTGCCCATTCGAATGGCATCCTCAGTAAGGCTTAGAGCGAGGTCGATGGCTTCGCGCATGGTCGTGGGTTTGGAAGAAGTGACCATGCTGCGGATTTGTGGCGCCAGTCCGAATAAGTACCTTTCAATCTTCTTGCTCTCTGGGGTGACCAAACGGGGAACCAGTCGTGATAGGTCGTGGAATCTAGACGTGTATCCCGCTACGTCTGCTCCTGTCATGGTGAGGTTCCAGAATTCAGTCTCCAATTTCTGCACTTCACTTGCCGGGCAGTACTCAGCAATCATGAGTTCCCTTAGCTCCAACCAGGTTAGGGAGTATGCAGCATTGTCTCCCAGTGACTGAACCTGACTGTTCCACCATGTCAATGCTTGATCCAGGAACAAATTTGTAGAGTACATAACGGTCTGCCGGGGGGTACAGCTGCTGATACGGATTACCGCTTCAGTCTTTTCGAACCATTTGACTAGTCCGACGGATCCCTTAGTGCCGCTGAAGTTGAGTGGCTTGCAGTCCAGGAAGGCTTTGAATGTGCAGCCACGCTCTCGCGAGGCAGTTTCTGCAATGATAAGGGGGTATGTTATTATGGGATAGGAGCTTTAGGGTAGTCTCCTATCGATTTTGCATTTATTCAAAAACCTCTTACCAGTAGGGGAGGTCTCACGTTGATCACTCCCTGTCCTGTCCCGCGATCTCTCGGTGCGAGCAGCCTCGTGTTCCGCGATGGCTTGGGCTATACGCTCCGAGACCAATGTTTCAAGTTCAGCGGGTGTCGTGGGTAACACGTCGTTGCCACTGTTGCTTCTTGTGGTTGGTGCCATTTTACTTCAATAACAATTATTAAAGTTAATCTTTGACAGACATTCATACAATTGTTGTCATACACAAGTATAAATAGCAACTCATCACATGAACATAATAATCAATAAAATCATCACCACACAATCGCACAAATCCCAATATGTAAAGTAAGTAATAACAATCACAGACAATCACAGTCATACAATCACACATTTTACCATCATAACAATAAGATTCTCATTAATTTCAATAATACGAGTACAACGCTTTGTTCATAATAACAAAATGGGGATAGCGTCCCTCATACATCGTTTGATATAAATAAAAACATAATGTCATATGCCGGCACACCCCGCACGGCTGGGCAAAAATGCAAAACTAGCGCTGTAATCCCTGCTATGCTAACATGTTACTACTACTACTACATATATATCGGGGATGTCTCCCCGTCTACTGCGGTGGTGGCGGTGGATACTGGTACTGGGGAGCGTACATGCTGATGGACATGCTAATGGTCATGATGCGCTCGTAGAGGAACTGACGGTGCGCAAAGTGCGCGTCGCCGGTGATCCCACAAAGTGCGTCCATACGCAGAAGCTCCTCCGCGTAGTGTGCCAGCGCATCCCTGGCGTCTATGATTCGGGCCTACATGAGACGGGCCTGCTGATCCATCTGACTCACAGTGCGCTGTACGGTGTCAGCGAGGATCCGGAAGTCGCTCTCTAACGAGATCACCGTGGACCAGGCCGGTCCGGATAATGGGGTCATCCCGTGGGGCTGTGACGGCCCGGGTATATCGGTGTACGTCGGCTGGGATAGACCGACTAGGTCTGGCATCGGTAGGGATGGGAAGGGCTGGGCAAAACCCAATAATCTAGGGGTGAAGTGGGGTGGTATCTGGTATAGGTCCCCTGCACCTAGAGTATACGGTGCAGGTGGTGGTATCATAAAGGGGGCTCCCGCACCCACAGTGTACGGTGCAGGTGGTGGTATGGTAAGCATCTTGGGGAGGGGTGGTAGTATGGGAAAGGTGGTAATGGGTAGTGTCATGGGTGCTGAGGAAGGTGCTATGAGCTCGGCCAATGGGACCATGAGGGGCTGTGTAACAGTGACCCACTCTGGAGCGGATATCATGACGGTAGGGGTAGTGGGGCTCGTAGTAGCAAAAGCTGTCAAGCCTGCTCGGTGTAGCTCAGAGCTACGGGCTGAGCTACCTTCTAGGATGTGCCCTGCAAAGGCTGGCCCATCCTGTGGTACGGGCTCCGGTAGGGCGAGTAGGGCTGTAGGTGCAGCAGGGGCGTCCTCCATCATCGGAGCAACGGGCTCCTCCAGGTCCGCCGGGGGAATCGGTATGACAATGTGTTCCACAGACGCTGTCGACTTGTCATCGGAGTCGTCTGAGATCCATCCGTTATGTCCTCGGGCAAGAGGCACAAGTCTCATACCCGGGGGAACGGGAATGTGAGGGGTGGGTAATGGCTCACGATCGACGTGGGCATGTCGATCGAAGGGAGACTTTACGGTCTCAGACTGTGTGGGGGCGGGTCTCGAGGGACCTGCACAGTCCGCAGGGAAATCCCTGACGGCGCGAATGGGGTGGGGTTGTAACGGTACGGCAGGTAGTGGCACTAGAGGCAGATCGGCCTGTGGTGCCCCTGCCATCGGTAGGTCAGCTGTGGCGGCCATGTCTCCTCTAGCGGGGGCCCACTCTGGGTCCTCACTGGGATCTGTCTCTTCGGAGCTGTCGCTGTCTGCTCATCCCATGGCGGTGTCTACCTCCATGTCATCATGATTGAGTCCCCCTTTGCCTGCCAAAGAAGGTAAATGTATACACTTTATTTTTTTTATTGTGACAATTTACTTTGGCAATCGAATATTTAATCTGCCCTCGTATCAAATTTCCAAACCTAAAAGGCTTTTTGCCATATCTTCTTGTGGAAAACTTCATTTCATATCATACAAGACGTGATAAGCTAGTATTAAGTACTGAAATTGGTTAAACGGATTGGATTTTAGTTAGTTTCCTTTCTTGTTAAGAAATCAAAAATTAAACAATATGGTAGTAAGATACATAAACATGATTAAAACTTAAAAAGAACATGATCCTTTCTCATTAACCTCATGGGTATAAATAATACAAAACAAATCTCCTAAGAGGAGAGGAATATTATCTACCATAATTACAATTGTTTCCTAATATTGTACATAGTCTATTACACCCCCGCAGTCGAAGCGAAGGGTGGACGAAGGTTGAGACTGGATCGAAAATCATCGAAGAGAATGCGTGGCAAGCCTTTGGTGAAGATGTCGGCTATCTGATGACGTGAGGAGACATGAAGTACACGAACATGGCCCTTCTGTACTTGTTCCCGAACGAAATGGATGTCTAACTCAATGTGTTTCGTGCGCTGATGTTGCACCGGGTTCCCTGAAGGATATATAGCACTGACATTATCACAGTAAATTAGAGTTGCATGAGTGAGAGGGCGATGAAGCTCTAGAAGAAGATTGCGAAGCCAGCATATCTCAGCGACGACATTGGCGACCCCACGGTATTCGGCTTCTGCACTGGAGCGACTGATAGTAGACTGGCATTTAGAACACCAGGAGATAAGATTGTCGCCAAGATAAACACAGTAGCCTGAGGTGGAGCGGCGCGTGTCGGGGCAGCCAACCTGTCACACCACGCCAATGGCGGAAACACGTGGCGCGACGGTTCAAGAGCATAAAGCCAAGATTAACGCAAATCATAAGTAATTAAGAAAACGGGTCATTTATTTAAGACGCCGAAACCATGTTTGATGTTCACACATAAACGAAAAATTGTTTTTAATACATTAAGGAGGCTTCTCAAATGTATCCCAAATCCTTGGGAAATAAAGTTGAAACCCCTTTGAAACACCCGACGCCCATATGAGAGATTCCCCCGACCCAGCTTGCCATGTTGTCCATCATCTATCAATTACCGGAAAGATATGTTTAAAAAGTCGTCAATATATAAATATTGGTGAGTTCACAGGTTTTAGTTTATCAAACTTTATCTCTTGGGAATTTCCATGTTATGACAATTTATAGGAGTTGCAAGTTCCTACAATTCTACTTGAGCCTATAACCAAACCAAGACAATAATAATAATGCCCCGCTCCAAGTCGTTACTCGGTATCCTACGACTTGATTTCAGAATACGTGCACCCTAGGCATACGCCGATGCATAATCGACGCTATCGATTAGGGGTGGGCCTTGTCAGGCACCAATAGTACTATTCAAATATTCCTTTGGTTTCATTTCCCTGAATTAATGATTATAGTAGAGAGGTCTCAACCCCGAGTGGCGATCACAACTCAAGTAATTAACCCGTCAAACATTTCCCTAACATATCTTTCCCCCGAAAAACATAAAATAGTTTAAAATGGGGCCGTGAGACTCACCTGAATCTGTGCTTGGCTCAAAAAGGAAGACAACAAGTTTTGTGGTCTCGCACCTACAAACGTCCTAGGCGTATAAGTCACTACACCTATAGTGCACGTGTCTTGGCAAGTTGTACACCCAACTCCCCGACCACGTGTTGTTCCAATTCCCGTTTAATTAGACGCGTATCCTAGGTTCATTGGCGATGGATTACCCCTTTTCTTACGAGTTATGTATTATTCTCGTCAATACTCTTTGTAACTTGTATACTATTATTCTCGACACGACTCTACCTAACGTATAATTATTTTCCCATCTAAATAATTATACTTAGGATCGTATCGTTTGATATAATGTATTCTTAATACCCGACTCGACTCACTTTGCCGCATATTTATTTTCCCATTTAAATAAATATGCTAAGGTCTTGTCGTTCGATAGTATATTCTTAACGCCCGACCCGACTTACCATGCCGTACATTTATTTTCCCATTTAAATAAATATACTAGGATCTTGTCGGTATTCACATGTACGCAGATATATTTTTGCCTACTCGTCTCGGTTTTCCTTCTCGCATATCTACTTTCCCATTCAAATAGATTTACTAGAATTTCGTCGAGACGAGCATGTATACATACATCAATGTGTGAATTTTCCTTGTTAAGTCCATACGTTGTTTAGCGTTTTTAATTCTTTACGTTATGCGTTCTCCCACGAATATTTTCTCTAACACTTAGGAAAGTGTTATATAATTTTCACCCAAGTTATATATATTTTACTCCTTAAAATATATATATTTTCACGTTTTGCCGCAACGGCATTTTTCTCTAGTTTGTTCGTTTATTCGCTATAGTTAGTTTATGTAACTAAGTCCGATGGTTTAATTTTTCCAAGTTTCTTCCAATATGTGTTCTATAGAAATATTATTTATGTTCTAATGTCCAAACACATATTACTTGGAAAAATATACTTTTGTATTTTTAGTCCAACTTGTTAACTTGTATTCCAAAAATGTTTCCGATACTTTTATATTCCCATTTATATAAAAGTATCCATTTTTGTACAAGTTTTCTCAAGTCTTTACTTTTGCCCAATATTTTATAAAACCTCTATTTTTATAAAATCCTTATGTTAATTTAATTTCCTATTTTTATAAACTTCCATTTTTATAGAAATACATTTTTCAATAAATACACAAGTAGGTTACTAGTGTTTACCAAAACTATACTTGGAATAATCATTATTTATGCTTTTGACACCAAACTTTCCGTTAATGCATTTTTGGACCAAAGTTTCTAAAATATCTATTTTAGTCCATCAACTTTCAAAGTTACAACATTAGTCCCTTAACTTTTAAATGTTACTTTTCCATCCTAACTTCCAAAGTTAGCATTTTTCTTCCAAACTAGTGGACTTTAAAGAACCATCTTCTTTATGTTTGGTCATTTTCACATTATTCCACTTCTAATAGTCTTATATTTCATAAATAAGGTTACTAATATCTGTGTTTGGTGTATTTGTCCATCATATCCAAATTTCACTCATCTAAGTGAGTAGACTTTAATTTTGTAACTTTTTCATCTATGCCTTTCTAACATATTCCATCTTATTTTATATTTTAGATAGTCATTTTATGATGATTAAAACCATCTTTTAACACATTCAAGTTTCTTTCATAAATCATGCCCAAATCATCATCCATCTTAAGTGTATGTACATATTTTTATATTTACTTGAAATACCACATTACTAATATCAAATCCATGATCTATCCATATTATTATTCTTCCATTTTACTCTTGTAAAACATATTAAGACTTATGTTTTCAAAACCACATTTTACCCATTAATGTACAACTTGCTCATAAGAACACAATACATGAACATTAATAATCAAAGCAAGGTTAAAACTTACTACTAGCTCAAGGTTAGGGAAGACAAAAACCTTGGATTTGAGTGGGGTTTAGTGTGTTCTTCCAAGTGATTAAGCTCCAAGCTCTTGAAACACACAATGGGGTTTTGAAAGATGAAGATTTAGAGATGATTTGGAGATGTAAAATTTGAAAAGAAAGTGTATGTGGGGTGGGGATATGCTACGGCTCAAGGGAAGAAGAAGAAGAAGTTTTTGGCTTTTTGATTCAAGTATGCTCACTAGATTGCTTATAATATCCCTTCCAAATCTTTCCAAGATCACTCAATATCTTTCTTAGATTATGTAAGATCAAATGGGGATTATGTGAGATATGAAAATCTTTGAGAGATTATGTTAGAGGGTGTTTGGGCCGTGAGGTTAGAGAAAGAGGAGAGGTGATTAGCTAATTTTCTTGGCCAATGTTAATCCATGCAAGCTAATGATTAATTGTGATTATATTTGGATTACTAAGAATTTGAAGAGTTAATCATATGGGGTGGCCCCTAGGCCGGCCCCTTTGGGGTGTTTGGGTGGGGTCCACTTTGCTAAATAATACCCATTATTATTATTATGTTCAATTCCCTCTCGTTCGGGTACCGTCCGGGTATTTTTCGG
Organism: Ambrosia trifida; assembly: GCA_028751855.1. Classification (NCBI taxonomy): domain Eukaryota; kingdom Viridiplantae; phylum Streptophyta; class Magnoliopsida; order Asterales; family Asteraceae; genus Ambrosia; species Ambrosia trifida. The sequence continues at coordinate 41,314,372 of CM054123.1, read as the reverse complement.
GTTTTAATCGCGTGTTGTCCGGATATTAAAAAAATACCTTTAATAACCCTTAAACATAGTCCAGTTTAAGCGTTGATAAATTATTTAGGCTTTTGCCGGGTGAAATTATAAGTTATGCGCGTATCGGGTGCGGTACGTGCACTTTATTCGTTACCGGGAGATTTGTATAACAAGCTTTCACGTATGGCTTTGGAGTTCCAAAACCCATTATATTTTGTGAAATTACGTTTTATTTTATATCCCGGGTGTCCGGGATCCATTTCGCTTATTTAATTTTTACCGGGTAATCGCCAGTGTCCATACTGGATAGATTTACTTGCACATGATCCTATCATGTTTTGTCATTAAACATATGCATTCCTATGCATTATTTGGGAATTTCTATCTTTCTAAGGCCTCAGTTAAATAAGCAATACATAATTGCATTTAATTACGTTAATCGCGTATAGTTAATTAGTACGGAATTACCTCATTTTTGCCGGTTGTTACACAACCCAATCAGCATCAGTGTAGGCACGTAACGAGCCGGTGTCAGAATGTCCAAGATGGAGACCAAGATCAGAAGTGCCTTGAATGTAGCGAATGATGCGTTTTAAGGCATTCCAGTGAGCAACCCGTGGAGTATGCATGTGCATGCATATTTGCTGTACCGCGTATGAGATGTCAGGACGTGTAAAAGTTAGGTACTGTAGTGCACCTGCAAGAGAACGAAATGTCGTTGGATCATCATGAAGAGGACCTGTGTCAGCACTGAGCTTAGGTTGAGTGTCAACTGGCGTGGCAACCGGCTTACACGAATCCATAGCCGCTCGATGAATAATATCTTTGATGTAAGCCGATTGTGAGAGGAAAAGGTTGTTGCCGTCACGGGTAACCTGAATCCCTAGAAAATAGGACAATGGGCCCAAATCTTTCATCGAAAATTCTCCTGCAAGACTGTTCATTATCCGAAGACGAAGAGCCTCATTCGAGGTTGTGAGAATGATGTCGTCAACGTATATTAACAGATAAGCGATGTCACGTCCGTTATTGTAGATGAACAAAGAATTGTCCGATTTACTTTGCCGAAACCCCTGCAAAACAACAAAATCAGTGAAGCGTTGATACCACACTCTTGGTGCTTGTTTTAGGCCATATAATGACTTCTTTAGATGACACACATGATCTGGATAGTCCCTGTTACGAAACCCCATGGGTTGGTACATATAAACTGTCTCGTGTAATGTGCCGTGTAAAAACGCATTGGTGACGTCCAACTGATTTATCTGCCAAGACTGAGCCAGTGCCAATGATAAGATAAGTCGAATGGTAGCCGGTTTGACAACCGGGCTAAATGTTTCCCCACAATCAATACCTGTCTGCTGACCACGACCGTCACAAACCAACCGTGCCTTGCATCGTTCCAATGTGCCGTCAGACCTGAATTTATGTTTAAAAAGCCACATACTACGGATAATATTCATATCAGGGGTGCGAGGTACAAGCTCCCAGGTCTTATTTTTAATAAGGGCACTAAATTCGTCGGTCATGGCGTTATACCACTCCGGCGTGGACAAGGCAACTGTGGGATTTTTGGGAATAGGTTGGAGAGTGGTTGTGTTGAGGTTAAATAGTTGTTTAGGTTTGACGATCCCACTCATGGAACGAGTGCGAATTGTACGGGGTTGGGCCGGGGGTGAAGTTGGCTGGGTCGGGCTTGGGTCTGGGATAGTAGTGTGGATTAAGTGAGTGGTCAGGTTGGGTGGTGGATACGGAAGGGGTAGATGTATCAGTGAGTGGAGAGTTTTGGGAGGTGGGGTGTGGGCTAGAGGGAACGGGTGTGGGTGGAGTGGGGTTGTTGGGCTGAATTGGGTTCGTGGTGGGTGAGGCAAGGTGATGCCAAAGGTGAGGGTGTAAGGTCGGGTTTAGGAAGTCGTAGGTAGTGGGCTTGGCAGGGGATTGGAGTGCATAAGGGAAAATGGATTCCTCGAACTGGACGTGTCGAGAAATAAAAATTTGGTTTGTGGAGAGGTTAAGGCATGTATATCCATGGTGATTAGGGGGATAACCGAGGAATACGCAAGGGTGAGAGCGGTTTGCGAGTTTGTTGATGGTTGTGGAGGGTGTGATTGGGTAGCAAAGGCAACCGAAGACGCGTAAGTGGTCGTACTCCGGTTGACAGTGATAAAGGAGGGACGTTGGGGATTTAAATTTTAGAGTTTTGGTGGGCAATATATTTAGTAAATAGGTGACTGTGGCAAGGGCATGATGCCAAAGGTTGGGAGGTAGAGATGCTTGGGCGAGGAGGGTGCGGAGCATGTTGTTGATGGTGCGGATTTTGCGTTCCGCTTTACCATTTTGGGATGAGGTGTGGGGACACGAAAACCTGAAATGCATGCCATGGGCATTACAAAAATTGCGAAAATTGTTGTTTGCATATTCGGTTCCATTGTCACATTGGAACTGTTTAATTTTTCTTTCAAATTGGGTGGTGATGTGGTTATAGAAAGTGGTAAAAGTGGCAAACACTTGTGATTTATTTGAGAGTGGAAAAGTCCACAAAAAATCTGTGTAATCATCAAGAAACAACACATAATAACGGTGACCTCCCGTGCTAAGGACGGGAGAGGTCCAAAGATCACTATGAATAATATCAAAAGGCATGCAAGTAAAATTCATAGAATCAAAAAAAGGAAGTTTAGTACTCTTCCCAAACACACAAGGTTCACACAAAGTTTTGCTTATTTTTGAATAATCAATGAAAGACGACAATTTTAAAGACTGTAAAAGATTATTGCCCGGGTGTCCTAGACGTTGATGCCAGCGATCTTGGGTGATGGTGGTGAAAGCAGTGCGTTGAGTAAATGTTGTGGAGAGTTGTAATCATGGGTATTAATAATACAAAACAAATCTCCTAAGAGGAGAGGAATATTGTCTACCATAATTACAATTGTTTCCTAATATTGTACATATAGTCTATTAAAAAGAACCATAGTTGGAACGTTTCAACCGTAAATCAACCACCCTAGCTAAGAGCTAAAAGGATTTGCAAGAAGCCAAGAACCAAGCAACAGGATAACCATTGTTGTTAGGACAATTAAACTGTGAATCAATTGTAGAAAGCATGAATTTCCAGATAAACCTCACTACTACATGTACTTTGGTGTATACAATACGCATCAACACAAGCAAAAATGATTAGCTTTAGCTACACAATATGATCTCCTAAAAATGACTAAATTTATGTAGAACACTTAAAAAAAACTTTTATAAAATGAACCAAATTTTTATAAAATAATTCAGGATTTTTATGGATTGATACTAAGAAATGGTTGTAAGATGGATAACTTAAATTAACTGTTACACTATAGTTTGTTACAATAAACATATAGATTTACAAAAATGGGTGTTGCACTTTGATTGATCTTCATCTTTGAGTTTGATATGTATCATGAACGATTTTAGTTTGTACACGTATATGCAGTGGAGAGTTTAAAACAAAAAGAAAAAAAAACAAGTTTAAACTAATAAAAATGTTCAAATTGATTTTGTTTAAATATTTGTATCTTTCTTAAACTAGATTAATAAATGAAAATTATAACTATTTTTCAAAATATATCCTTACAAAACAAATGTATGATGCATTTAGGATGAACTTCAATACGTGTATGATTTGTAAGAATATATTTATATATTCTATTATGTGGCCCTTATAATCATTTATCTAATAATTGATCAGTGACCTAAATACCCCTATTGGTTTAACTGGTCTTTATGTGATGGACGTAATTACCCTTAATGAACCATTAAATAGGGTTTCCCCTTGGGTGTATATATAGAGATTATTAGGAGAGGTTAAGAGACTAATGAAACACCAATACTTCAAACCCTAATGCCTCCCTCTCCTCTCTAAAACTGAGATCTATGATCTCCTTAGCCATCATAACTGTACACCCTAAACGGGAACACGATCATCCTGTAGATCATGAAGTATTCCCTATCAGTGGTTGCTGGCTAATAAGGTACTGATTCGATTTACTGATTCATGTTTATGTATTATTATTAAAGAATTAATCAACATGTGGTATCAGAGCATATGTTGATTACATCAATTCTAATTCGATTTGCAGTATTAAATAATGGTTCAAATTAATTAATGATTCTTGAATAATATTTTAAAACTCACGAAAACCTTTTGTGGTTTGAAAAAAAAAATTGATTTCAATGATCATTGATTATCGGTCACTGTGAAAATCAAAACATTACTCCCTCAGTTTGTTTTATTGAAATATTATGATTTGTCAGTTGTCACCCTCAATTTCGACTATCATTTTATTAATCAAATAAATCGAACGAATTGCAAATCAAGGAAAGTTTTGAAAACTTTAATTTATTAAAATATTTTGATTTATCAAAGTATTTTGATTTATTAATCGAAACTTTAATAACAAATTTGATAATTAGTATGAACGGTTCTTGAATGTTCATGAGACTATTCATAATATTCATCCTAATTTTGATGAAAATCACCTTATTTTGGTGAGAATTTAATTTTGATTATGTTTCCCTTAATTTAGGAATTACTTTATATCCAAGTTTTGACTAAATCAAATTTCAAAAATAAATTCTTGGATATACTTAAAATCCTAAAAATAAAAATAAAAATTTGGAAACACAATCAAAGCCCTAACTGATAGTATTGATCGGATTTAATGTTCTCGTATTATTCGTTCTCCGATTAACTTTTTCGAAAGGGAGTTCTCAAACAGGTTTGCGGATTTAAGGTTCTGTTAGGACAAAGAGGATTGGTGAAACCACTTTTGGAAACCTTAGTCTAATTCACTTCTGTCATTTTGGCTAAGTATAGAAGTACTGAAGAGAAGACAAGAAACTGCTGAAGAAAAGATATGAGAAGTGCTGAAGAAGAAACTTCATCAGAAGTTCTGAAGTCCAAACCAGACAAGTTCACTTCAGAAGTACTGAAGACAAACTACTCATCAGTAGTTTGTCATTCATCAGCACTTAGCATCAGATATTTTCCACCGCCTTTTGTATCAGTAGTTTATTATTTACTATTACTTTTAGCTGTATTTGTTAGTTTCAATGTTGCAACTTGTGCAACTTGTTTCTGATGTTTCTGTACTTGCTTTATTGGCAAGATACATGTATGTAAACGTCTATAAATAGGAGGCTTCAACCTTCTATTTTAGACATTGATTTTAATAGAAAAATCCTTCAAACACTTTCACTGTTCTATTCCATTTCAGTATTTATTGTGAATCTATCTAAGTATCTAATTCTCATTTACTGCTTAGATTCATAATAAATACTTGTCATTATTAGTTTCAATCATCTAGGGGGAGTAATAACTCTTCCTAAGTATAAAAAGTGTTGCTTTAACTTATACATTCCGCTGTGCTTATAATCTGATATACAAGAGCTTGCTAAACACTTAAGTGTCAAAGATGGCAGAAAGAACTTTGCCTTAATGGCATTTGAAGGCTGTACTTCAAAATCTGCATTGTCATAGGTATCAAAAGAATCTTTGACAAAACTTTGCTCAAATTCTTGCAAAGAAACTTTTGCTCTCATAAGAGAGACAAATGTGCACTTACAAGGAAAAGCCAATGATTTAGAAAGAAAATACACACAGATGAAATGTGATTTAGAAAGAAAACTGTGTGCTAAAACAAAAGAAGTTTCTAAATTAACTGACTCGGCTATTGAAACCCAAGCACAAATTAAAATCATGCTAAATGACCTGGGAGATGTCAGACAAGAGCTTGCTGACACCAGGATCACATGTGAAAAATGGGTGGAATCTTGTAAGGGGTACCAATTATTGCTAAACAAACAAAGTGCTTCAAATGTTAAGTTTGGCATAGGGTACCATCATGTTGAAACACCAACAGATTTCTCTCCCAAAACTACTGAAGATGAGAGAAAAATTGTTTCAAATGAAACTTCTGAAGGGAAAGACTGCACATCTTTCCATGAAAACTTTCTAAACAGAAATCCTGGTATTTTCAAAGAAAGTACTTCAGAAGTATTAACAAAATCTGACAACGAGCCATCAGTAGTTTCATCTACATCAGGAGTTGAGATCCTGAAAACTACTGATGAGCAAAATCTTTACACTAATGTCAGAAATTTGCCTTTAGATCAAAAACAAAAGGCAAAAGAGTGTGAAATTTGTGGTCTGTTCAACCACAAAACTGAATTTTGTAGATACAGAAAAGGAATTCAGTTCAATCAAAAAATTAAACAACAGGTTGTGGGAAATCAAATCAGAAATGATTATGAAAGAATCTTTAAACCCAAGAAACAACAACCTGAAAACACCTTTTCTCAGAAAAAGATAAAATCTCAACTAAAATCTTTTTCTCAAAATTCTTTGTCAGTAGTTAGACCTGAATCATCAGCAGTTTCACAAACTGCTGAGATACAAATCTAATGAACATGGTACAACTACTGATGACCAAGGTTGATGGTGGTCCTGAAAAGGATACCACCATGGTTCTTAATGAAAAATCCATTGCCAAAAAGACATGGATTTCTCAACCTGGTCAAGAACAAACTGTAACTGTTCTCAAGAGCAAACCCAAAGCCAAACAGGCTTGGGTTCCTAAATCTAACTAATTTGCTTTTATGTGCAGAGAGTTTCCAGGGGCTTAAACAGCATATGGTATGTTGATAGTGGAGGCTCTATGCACATGACTGGATGCAGATACCTGATAAACAACTTTATCAGCCAAAGAGAAGGATCTGTATCCTTTGGGAACAATGCTAAGGGATATGTGCTAGGACATGGCAATGTCTCCTCTGGCAAAATACAGTTTGACAAGGTCAATCTGGTTGAAAACCTTGAATACAACTTGCTGAGTGTGTCACAAATGTGTGATAAAGGATATTCTTCCTTTTTCACAAAGACAGCATGCAAGATCATCTCACCAGAAGGCCAGAAGTTGATAGAGAAGATCATTGAAGATCATACTTTGCTGATTGCCAAAAGATGTGGCAATGTCTATGCAGTGGACATTGAGAAAGACAAAGTATTGAACAACACTGCCTGTTTCTTCTCAAGGGCATCAACTTCAGAAACAGATCTCTGGCACAGGAGACTTGGCCATGTGAACTTTAAAACCATAAATAAAGTCACAAAAATGGGCTTGGTCAGAGGTCTACCTTTGAAAGTATACCAGTGTCAAGAACATTGTGTATCCTGTTTAAAGGGAAAACAACATAAGTCCTCCTATAAGTCTATTGAAGAATCAAAAACAACTGCATGTCTTCAACTACTCCATATGGACTTATTTGGACCTGTCAAGATTATGAGCCTTGGTAAGAACAAGTACTGCTTAGTCATCATTGATGACTACTCAAGATTCACATGGGTATTCTTCTTATTCTCCAAGGATGAGGCTGCTGAAATCATCAAGTTCTTCATTCTACAAGTAGAGAAACAATATTCTCTACCTGTCAAAACCATTAGAAGTGATAATGGGACAGAGTTCAGGAACAAAACTCTGGATGAATTCTGTTTGTCTAAAGGGATTATTAGACAATACAGTGTTCCCAGAACTCTTGAACAAAATGGTGTAGTAGAAAGGAAGAACAAAACATTAATAGAGGGAGCAAGAACAATGTTAGCTGATTCTGGACTGCCCTTGTACTTTTGGGCAGAAGCAGTTAACACATCATGTTATGTTCAGAATAGAGTTCTTGTGGTCAAGAGACATTCCAAAACTGCCTATGAAGTTCTTCATGGCATGAAGCCCCTTATCTCCTTTTTCAGGGCTTTTGGGTGTCAATGTTTCATCTTGAACATCAAGGAATCTATTTCAAAGTTTGCTGCCAAAGTTGACTCAGGTTACTTTCTTGGTTACTCTTCAACTAGAAAAGCCTACAAGGTTTTTAATTCTCACACCAGGATAGTAGAAGAAACATTGAATGTCAAGTTCAATGAGTCAAAACATACTCTTATTCCAGCACATCCTGCTGAACTTTTTGACCAATGACAACTTCCACTTTGGACCTGAAAAGACTGTCACTTCTTCCAAACCTACTTATTATGGTGATCAAAGGTTTGATGATGAGGATCCTACACCATGGACTCCTCAAACAGTCATTAAGTCAACTTCAAGACCATCAGAAGTTTCACAAACTTCTGATTCAACAAATACTGAAGGCCAAACTCAAACATCTGCTTCAGCACCTGCAACTACTGAAGACACTAAAACTGCTGAACCAGATATTATAGACCTCAGTAGTTTGTTTGAAGAACATGAGCCACCTACACCTGTCAGTGGTTTACAACAACTGATTGAACACAAAGATCATCCACTTGATCAAATCATGGGTGATATAGCTTCAGGTGTTCTTACCAGAAACCAGCTCTCCAACTTTTGCCTATTTTCAGCCTTTATCTCACAGTTGGAACCAAAGAAGTACCAGGAAGCCCTCAAAGACAATAATTGGGTGCAAGCTATGCAAGATGAACTGCTTCAGTTCAACAAGCAACAGGTTTGGGAAATCTGTCCCTTACCTCCAAACAAGCAACCAATTGGCACAAGATGGGTTTTCAGGAACAAGCAAGATGAAGCTGGTATGATAATCAAGAACAAGGCAAGACTGGTAGTTCAAGGGTACTCTCAAGAAGAGGGAATTGACTATGATGAAACCTTTGCTCCAGTTGCAAGGCTTGAGGCCATCAGGTTATTTCTGGCCTATGCCATTTCCAACAAAATTAAAGTTTATCAAATGGATGTAAAGAGTGCATTTTTGTATGGAAAAATAAAAGAGGAGGTGTATGTCTGTCAGCCACCTGGGTTTGAGGATCCTTATCATCCTGAGTGGGTGTACAGACTAGACAAAGCTCTTTATGGGATCAAACAGGCTCCAAGAGCCTGGTATGATACACTCTCCACCTTTTTACTCAAAAATAACTTTACAAGAGGTGCCATTGATAAAACTCTTTTCATTAAACATGTTGGAAATCATGTCCTACTTGTTCAAATTTATGTTGATGATATCATTTTTGGTTCAACAAACACAAAACTGTGTGATGATTTTAAGAAACTCATGCAATCAAAATTTGAGATGAGTACCATGGGAGAACTGCAGTACTTTCTGGGACTGCAGATCAAGCAACAAACAAATGGAACTTTTATACATCAATCAAAATATGTTAAAGAATTATTAAACAAATTTTCTTTAAAATACTGTAAATCATGTTCCACTCCCATAACACCAATCACACAAGTTGAACCTGATGATCAAGGAAAACAGGTTGATCAAACCATGTACAGATGCATGATAGGTTCCCTTTTATATCTAACTGCTTCTAGACCAGATATTATGTTTTCAACATGTGTCTGTGCTAGATATCAATCAGCACCAAGGGAATCACACCTTATTGCAGTCAAAAGAATTTTCAGATATCTGAAAGGAACTCCAACACTTGGAATTTGGTATCCTGCTTCAAGCAATACCAAGTTATCAGCATTTTCAGATAGTGACTATGCAGGGTGTAAGATGACAAGAAAGTCAACATCTGGTGGTTGTCAATTCCTGGGTAACTGTCTAGTGTCATGGCAATCAAAGAAGCAAACATCTGTTGCAACTTCAACTGCTGAAGCTGAATACATTGCAGCTGCAAGTTGTACATCACAGATACACTGGCTCCAATATCAACTTCTTGATTATGGAATCAAAGAGACCAAGACACCTTTGCTAGTAGACAGCAAATCTGCCATTAGCATCATTCAAAATCCGGTACAATTCTCAAAAACCAAACATATTGAGATCAGGTACCATTTCATAAGAGATTGCTATGAAAAAGGCAAGATTGAGGTGAAGCATGTAACAACAGCTAATCAAATAGCTGACATCTTCACAAAACCCCTTGACACATCAACATTTCAGAAGTTAGTATCCATGCTTGGGATGCTAAATTTGTAAATGTTTATTTTATTATTCTGCACATATTTTTCATTTTTCACTTACAAAAGGACAAAAAGTCTGAAACAAAAACTTCTGAAAAGAGAGAAACTACTGATGAACAAAACATCAGTATGGGGATAATTTCTGAAAAGTGTATAACTTCTGATAAAATAACCTTCAGAAGTTATGAATAAAAGTATTTATAAAACATTTCTCATCAACTTTTAAAAACTACTGAAGAGGAAATGGGAACTACTGATGAAGATAATCCTTCATCAGCAGTTTAGTCAAAAAGGGCAAATCTGACTTTTCCCATTATCAGAGGTTTTGACCTAGTCGGTTTAAAACTTCTGATAAAAAGATTTTTAACCGAGGCGGTTTAAAAACTTCTAATAAAGAAGATTCAAGCGGTTAAAAACTTCTGATAAATACCTTTTTTCAACACTTATCATTTCAAACTAAAAAATATCCCTCTTTCTCTCTCAAAAACTCTCTCAATAACCTAAACCTGCAAATCAACTGTTCGATCAAAACCCAAACCACATGGCTCTCGTTCTAAAACAGGGACACAATCAAAGGGCCTTTCTTGAAAAACAAGAAGCCTGGTCCCAATACGATGAGATCATTGATCTTGTCGTAAAATCCCAATATTTTACTGCTCTCACAATAAACCCACCAATTCATACTGAAACTCTAAATGAGTTCTGGGCAAATGCTGAGACGGTGACGGCTGATGATGAAGTCATTTCCCTCAACTCAAGAATAAAAGGGAAACCATTGACCATCACACCGGCCACACTAGCAACAAGACTGGGACTGGATGATGTAGCTGCCCCTGATCATGTTGCTAACACTGATATTCACCTAACCATGACAGAGTGTGGTTATCAAGGTACTCTCTCCCATGCTACTATCTTCAAAAAATATTTTGAACCAAAATACAAACTTTTGTTTCATTATATTATAATGTGTTTGAGTCCAAAAACTGGGTCTTATGACCAGATGCCCTCCACTTTTCAACCAATATTTCATTCCATTGTGAATGAAACTAAATTCAGGGCATCAAAACTATTTTTCAATGAGTTGGTGTTACATCATAATAATACCAAGAAAAAGTTTTTGTTATACCCAAGGTTCATTATGCAATGCATAATAGGGGAACTGGGTAATGAGGTGCTTGTGGGAAAAGTTTCAACTTTAAATCCATTAACCTCACAAGCATACTCTAGGCACAACAAACCGGCTACCTGGCCAGAAGATGATCAGGGAGAACAACAACAAGTCCCCCTGAAGCCCACATCTTCCAAACTCACACCACCAAAAGCCAAACAGCCCAAGCCAACAAAGACAAAAACCCACCAACCCAAAAGAAAAGTTGTTCAGGAGGTTGAGATGCCTGAACATGCTCATGAGCAGTCTGCTCTTCAAATAGGTGAGACTGAAACACCCTCTCAGTCTCATCCATCTCAAACCCCACCAAGAGCACCTATAACTATTTTATTCAAAAGAAAAAGACTTAGAAAAACTATTGCAACTCACTCTTCTTTTGAAACTGCTGACCAACCAAATTCACCTATTGCCCAAACTACTGAACCAACCCCTCAAACTTCTGAACCAGAGGCAATAGAGATTGCCAAACTTCTCTCTGGGCTAAAAGAGAAAGTCCCATCTGATTATGTCAGTCCCCTACAACCACAACAAACAGGGGACATAACCACAACATCAGACATGGATGTGGACATCACTAGCCCTAACCCAAGAGATGAGGGTGGACCAGAGTCTTTAAGCCCAATTTTAGAGACTCTTGGGGCATCTGAGGCTGCTACTACTCAGTTACCACCTAGTGGTGGATCTGAGGATAGAAGTAAAATAGCTAAGACCTCAGATGTGGCAACTACTGATGAAGGCTTAATGCCTGAAGTAGGAAATCCTCAGAACCAAGAACAAGAGGTTCATGAGAGAACTGAGTTGGGCTCAGCTCATGATTTAAATGAGACAGTCCTCAATGAGGACAACATCAGGGATTCAGATGATTCCATTAATTTGGATGATGTTTCAAAAACAAAAACTACTGAATTGACGGCACTTTATGAAGGTCCTGTTTCAGGGGTATCCAAGCTCAAGAAGCTAGTCACCCCTGCACAGGTTAAAGTCCACTCAATCCCTAAAACCCCTAGAGTGGCATCCTCTGTACAACACGAGGATCTCCCAAAAACACACCCTTCACAACAAATGCCTACCCAATTCCCTGGGCAAACAAGCATAGACTTGAACCAGCTATGCAGCCCAGAGGGTCCCCTGTACCACATGATGAACACTCTCATCAAGAATCACTTCCAAACATACACAGCTAACTTGGAGCTGTCTATCAAAAATCAATTTGGAGTGATCAAGACAAAGATGAATGATCTGTCCAACAAGATAGAATTCAACAGCAAACAGATTGCTCATCTTCAAGGTCAATTCTCCCAACCCTCAACCTCTAAACTTAAACTTGATGAATCCAAAAAGGGGGAGAAAATCAGGGAACCTAAGGAGTCATTCCAAGCCAGGATAAGGGCAAGAGTGGCCATCCTTGAAAGAGATCAGAAGGATCAAGCCAGGAAAGAAAAATTGGCCAAACAGTTTGGTGTCTCAGTGGAAGAAATTGAAGCCACATAAAAAGAAGATGAGACCCAAACCTCTGAAGAATCCCTAAGGCATAATGAAGAAACTTCTGATGGCAAAAGTTCTAATGAAGAATCAGAAAGTACTGAAGACAATCCTTCAGTAGTTGACAAACCATCAGCAGTTGTCAACCCATCAGAGGTTAACACTTCCAAACCTCAAACTGCTGACCCTTCCAGAACAACTGCTCCCATTCAACCAATATCTGATCCTATCAGGCCTACTACAACAGTTACAACAATGACTGTACTAAACCCTTCTCCTATCTCTCAATCAGCTGAATTACTAGAGAAGAGTTTAGTTGCAGCCAACAAGAAGGCCAGAGAAGATCTGATCTGGAAAACTCTGGAAGAAAGGGATGATCTAGACTTAAGCCATGAAGAAAAACTTCAGGCCTATGAAGCTGAACTACAAAGGCAGGCTAGCCTTGATGAGATTGCTGAACAAGACAAAAGACAACAACTGATGTCTTACATCACAAAGAACAGCAAGACTAAAGCCTACACACTCAAGAGACTCTCTATGCAAGAGCTAACAAGAAGAGCACAATTCATTGCAGACAAACTGGCCACAAGTAAAGAAGGAAAGGCCAAGAGAGCCCAGATGATAGATGAATTAGTAGCAGAGGGCTATGGTTCAAAAGCCTCACTATCCAGATGGAAAGAAGAAAGACTGATGGATACTTACAGAAAATACAAGGCTACCAAGGCTGCAAATCCAGAGAAATTTCAAACTGTTGATCCTTCAAGATCAGTAGTTAGAACTTCAGGTGTATCAACAAGAAGGCCTGCTACTCAAAGAAAGAAAGCAGAGGACAATGTCAAAACTGATTTCAAAATGGTACTACTTGAAGGAAGTTCAATAGTCCATTCAGATTTTGACATTGAGGAGAAACCTCTGTTAACACAATTCAGGGATCCTTCCACTTTTGCCTACCAAATCCAAAAGACAATCAAAGAAAATATGCATACCAAGGTAGTGACTGAACACCATCTCCCAACTGTTCAGATGCCTGATATGCAACAACAACAACAAGGAAGAGACTCCCACCTGAGGTTAACTGAAACAGAAAGCATCCAACACTCAGGATCATCAACCCAAGGGACAAGTCTGGTTCCCTACTCCTCTGACTTTAACAAGTCAAAGGTACCTATCATCAGATGGTCACTTACTGATAACAACTCAGTATTGTTGACAAGAAGAGACCTTTCAAGCAGGGCTTACAAGAAGATCAGTGATCTAAAGAAACTGTCAACACAAGACCTGCTCACAATTCAACATCTGGAACCACAGAGAGGATCTCTATCTGATGGACAGTTAAACCAGCTCAAGAACACCATGTACAAAGAGATATGGAAGATTGTTCAAGACAGAAGAAAAACATAAGGAATTAGTAAGGTTTTGGCTTCATCAATCCAGGGGGAGATTGTTAGGACAAAGAGGATTGGTGAAACCACTTTTGGAAACCTTAGTCTAATTCACTTCTGTCATTTTGGCTAAGTATAGAAGTACTGAAGAGAAGACAAGAAACTGCTGAAGAGAAGATATGAGAAGTGCTGAAGAAGAAACTTCATCAGAAGTTCTGAAGTCCAAACCAGACAAGTTCACTTCAGAAGTACTGAAGACAAACTACTCATCAGTAGTTTGTCATTCATCAGCACTTAGCATCAGATATTTTCCACCGCCTTTTGTATCAGTAGTTTATTGTTTACTATTACTTTTAGCTGTATTTGTTAGTTTCAATGTTGCAACTTGTGCAACTTGTTTCTGATGTTTCTGTACTTGCTTTATTGGCAAGATACATGTATGTAAACGTCTATAAATAGGAGGCTTCAACCTTCTATTTTAGACATTGATTTTAATAGAAAAATCCTTCAAACACTTTCACTGTTCTATTCCATTTCAGTATTTATTGTGAATCTGTCTAAGTATCTAATTCTCATTTACTGCTTAGATTCATAATAAATACTTGTCATTATTAGTTTCAATCATCTAGGGGGAGTAATAACTCTTCCTAAGTATAAAAAGTGTTGCTTTAACTTATACATTCCGCTGTGCTTATAATCTGATATACAAGAGCTTGCTAAACACTTAAGTGTCAAAGATAGCAAGTTCTTACTTAAACAAAAGAGCAAACTGATCCAACAGGTTCACGGACAACCAGTTCTCGGTTCCTGTTCCCGAAATCAAAAATTCGAAAACCTAAACCACAACCGAGAACCTAAGAATAAAATCAAGAACCAATATGAAATTCGAGAACCAGCACTAAATTTGAGAACCCTTGTATTTTTCGAAAACTAATTTGTTTTTCCAAGAACCTAACTGAGTTCCGAGAACCTAAGGCCACCCGAAAACTAGTAACTTTTCCGAGAACTAGGAACAAGGTCTAGAACTAATTATTTTCTCGAGAACCACCTTGTTGTTTTTGGGAACTAATTGTTTTTCCAAGAACCAAAGGCTACCCGAGAACTCAATTTTTACCGAGAACTATGAAAAGTTCGAGAACTAACCATTTTCTCGAGAACTTCCTTGTTTGCGAGAACTAACTATTTTTCTCGAGAACCTTTTTTCTCGGGAACTAAACCTATTTTCCTGAGAACGGGTAATCTAAAATTTTCTCAGGGTGTGCTATTAATTAGTTTATTAGTTTTGTAAAACCTTAATTAATATCTTTTTCAAAACCTAAATCAATAAACGTTTTGCTTCACTTTGATAACACTTAAAGGTCCCACTTCTGCCCAAAGGTGATGTGCTACCTTAATATAGTTATCTAAGTCTAAAGCAGCATACCAAATTAGTTTTGCCTAATTAAGATGAATGTCTCACTTCTGTCCAAAGATGATGTGTTACATACATGCCCAGCAAAACTAAATTGTGCCTAATAAATTAAGTGTTCCACTTCTGCCCAAAGGTGATGTGCTACACGTAATTGCACATCATGCTTAAATGATTTCACTTCTGCCCAAAGGTGATGTGCTATTGTTTAAGTAGAACTTTTAATTAATCTATTATATTTGGTGTTTATAGTAGATTTATCACATCTTCATCAAAACAATGATCCTCACATATTAATGATCCTTAATTAATATAATGATCCTAATTTGTGTCTGCCTTACTTGAATATCCCATAACAAATCACTTTAAAGTTCTTCTAAAAGGTTATATCTCAAACTAACTAATCCACTCTTATTCCAAAACGTACTATGATTTGCTTTTATTGAGTCTTGATTATCCCTTAAGACATTACACTCCTGCTAACTTTTCTTACAAAAGGAATTTATTTTAATTAAGAAGTGGGATAAGTCAAACATAATGTCACTTATGGTAATCAAGAACTCAAATTAATGATTGCTATCCGGGGAGCCATTAAAGATTCTGAAATTCCTAAGACTAATTTTTGTTTTCTATGGAAGAATCAAAAGAACTCTTAAAGAAGCATGCAATAAATCTAACTCAAATAATAAGGTTAAGTGCATTCGTGAATACATCATAATATTGAATAACATGGCCTATTAAACTAAGGGCTTATTCATGGAATCAACAAACATTTTCAGTGCGTTATACAATAAATTTTCCATTAGTACGATTGGATGCCTTATGAATCAACTACAACACTCAGAAGTACCAAAGGAAAATGAGTGTGTTGATAGCAACATACGTACAGGAAGAAAAACGCCTAAAACTGAAAAAAAAATCAGATGTTATTCACCTTACTACCACCACAACTTAAAAAGTGGAAGATAACTTACAATAGAGAGGATAGTTTTAAAGTCCGGAAATAAAATACATGTACTGCTTCCAGCTCTAACTTCTCCAAGTGGATGTCTCACTGCGAAACTATGCCATTAGACTAGGCAAGCAATGAGATAATCTATAAGCCAAGGAAACAGCTGGCTAAGTTGAGTAGTAGAAAATCAATGATATTTGACTCCACAAATATAAATATTCCAATTAACACATGATTGTTGTAGTTCTATTTGTTTCCTTACCAGATTTCAACAAATACTTAAGATGGGAGTAAGTGACGAATTTATTGTTAAGGTTGAAAAAACCCTTAATAACTGATCTTTGTATTAGGCTTTATGATACCTTACAATATTCTGGATTTTACTCAGAATTTTAGTATCAACACTAAAGCCACACTTTTACAGTTATGATTTATATGACCGAAACAAAGTCACTATTAACTTAAACTCTCATATTATTTGTTGTCATTATCTGAACAGAAACCTTATTAAATAGAACATGATGATACACACATTTTCACAACTTTGTTATCATGGAAAATGAAAATTTAACAAAGGATAATGAGACCTATACACTTCATCCATTGAGACCAAATTTTTTCATGAGCAATCATGAATAGGTCAATGAAGGATGATTTGTTATCAAAACTCATTCTTAGTGACTTTAAAGCATGTGTTAAATGCCCTAAAATTTAAAATGGCAGAAGGAATAAATGGGTTTCCATCACATGGTATAATTACCTGACATTAGTGGAGCTTAGAAAAATATCGACTTGTATCTAATTTGTTTCATACGGACCTAAGTCTTAAAGAAATCAATTCATATATACTTAAATAGTTTCCTTCTAAATATGTCCTCAAAATTTCTTACGAATTCTGGACAACAAGGAAATCATGTCTAAAATATATGAAATATTCTCATTTACATGCATCGCTAAAACTTATCATATGGAGTTCCGAGAGACCTAAAAGATCAGTGGGAGTATTAAGTGTCCTAGTTATAACTTGCAAACGTTGCAAGAGGTGGGGAAGTGAAAATTTTGATCTTATCTCAAATTACACCATTTGTATATGACACTACTCCATCACAACTTGTCTCCTTAGAATATAATGATACTCCTAATAAAGTTTCATTAATGCCTAACTATGGGAAGAACTTAGATTTCTTACCAAAACTAAAGTAATCCTCAATAAGAGAAACTAACATAAACACCATTGTCTTGTTTCTCTATTAGAATCTATTGGTCTTCCAAACTTAGACCCTGTGCATGCTAAGTTCCTAACGATTTCTATGTTTAGTGGGAGCAGTAAAAGTCCTTATCATGACTTGCCAGAAGTACAAGAGGCGGGGGGAGAGACTCATTAAATTCTACTCCGAATTTAACTCCGGTTACACCTCTTGTACACCATACTGCACCAACTCTTACACACTTAGAAATTAATATTGCTCCTTATTTACCTGAGAATGAAAGCAGCTAACCAAGAGCTAATTCATAAAATTGCATACGTATCCTAATAAACCCAATAGTTAACTCAGGAGGTCATCTAGGTCTAAAAGGCCTACTAACTTTGATGATAAAGTACCTTACCTGACTAAAGTTGAAATGGATGTTTGGAAAGTTTATCGATCCTACCTCTTCTAATTATATCATCAGCATCAATTAAATCTTCTAAATGGGACAAAGCTATTATTGGCAAGCTTTGATTTCATGAATTAGAATAACGTTTGGATTTAGTTGAATTACCTAAAGGTGTTCATAACTAAACTGAATCCGAATGAAAACGTTATCACACTAAAAGTATGATTGATTGTTGAGGGTTATACTCAAGAGGGGATAAATAACAAAGTACCTTTTTACTTGTCTTGCAAAAAGGTTCTTTAAGGATCATTACCGTTCCAGTAGCTTATAATAATTTAAGAGCTACATTAGATGGACATTAAACAACTTTCCCTTAACCTACATGTTCATAAAACAACCTGAAAGTTCTAAACTGAAGGTCCAGAACACTTAGTTTGTAAGTCAATGAAATCCATGTATGGGTTGATGCAAGCATTTAAACATGATGAAATTATAATGCAATTCTTTTCATCAAGAACCAAGTGGATTAATAAACCTACCTCAAGATGAGTGGGAGCAACTAATGCAAACTTGTCCTTATATAGATGACATTCTTTTGACAAGTATATGTTACGTTAGTCAAATCATTGTTGGCGCATACTTTGACATAATGAATCTCGGAGATACCTCTTATGTTATAGGAATCAAAATTCACCGAGATAGACTCAACGAGACATTAGTTTCGTCTTTAAGCGGGTCCTTACACATGTAACATACAACATTGCTCTCCTTTAGAGGCTAATAGGATAATTGCGATTATTACCTTATGCTTCATTAATTAGAAGCCTTATGTAAGTTTAAGTCTATACTCGTTTGGATATTGCTCATGTTGCTGAACACTAGACCCGTCTAGATTATTGTAAAGCATCTAATAAAATATTACAATATCTTTAAGAAACGAGAGACTATAATTTAAAGGAGAAGTGTGAACTTAAAATAGTTGAATACTCTTATTCTAACTTTGGTTTATTCAAAGAAAACAATATGTCAACTTCGGGATATATCCTTATTTCAGCAGACAAAACTTATCTCATGGAGGAGTCATAATGAACTGTTAACAACAACCTAAATAATAATGACATAATTTGTTGCTTATCACAACGCAACTGTCACTAAATGTTGTTGGAATTTTATCAGTAGACTCATAATTAATAACTCCATCTAAGTTCTATATTGAAGACTTATTGTGATAAATTCAGCTACCCTGTTTTCTCGAACAGTAACAGTTCGAGCGGGGCTGCATTAGAAATTCGATACAAAATTGACTGTTCACTTATTTTATGAACAAGTAGAGGAAACTAATTCTTTGTATCGAATTCATTCATGATATGCTTATGGATCCAATAACTAAAGGTCTATCACCCATAAGTCTCTCTAAGGGCCTATAATGGAGACGGGTTTTACTAATGACCATATACAACTGCATATTGTACTATGAATGACTAATTATTAATTATTCCTCATCCGTTTAATATTTGTTTGTCTCTAAATACGTTCATGCATGCCTAAGGATGTATAGACACTAATTATACAAATTAACGTTAAGGGCTTACTTGTCATGATCCTAATGTTAAGTTTTAAATTTGGGGTGTAGTATGATTAATGGGGGTCCTGAGTTGAATAACTGACTCAACGACTGTATTTCTCTGCTACATTTTCGGGTTTAAAACTAAAATGAGTGTTAACTCCTGATCAGGCTTATCTAATGCTCATAATAAATGATTACTCGGCCAAGTGGGAGAATGTAAGAATATATTTATATATTCTATTATGTGGCCCTTATAATCATTTATCTAATAATTGATCAGTGACCTAAATACCCCTATTGGTTTAACTGATCTTTATGTGATGGACGTAATTACCCTTAATGAACCATTAAATAGGGTTTCCCCTTGGGTGTATATATAGAGATTACTAGGAGAGGTTAAGAGACTAATGAAACACCAATACTTCAAACCCTAATGCCTCCCTCTCCTCTCTAAAACTGAGATCTATGATCTCCTTAGCCATCATAACTGTACACCCTAAACGGGAACCCAATCATCCTGTAGATCATGAAGTATTCCCTATCAGTGGTTGCTGGCTAATAAGGTACTGATTCGATTTACTTATTCATGTTTATGTATTATTATCAAAGAATTGATCAACATGATTAGTTTTGAGATTTGTAAGATAAATGAATGGTGATTTTCAATGTGTAGGATGAATACCGTTATGAGTATGGTGAATATGAATATGTGTAGGATATATGTAAGATGAATTACGATATGCATAGAACAAAGTGTTTTTGACTAATTAAATAGAGGGAGAATAATTAATATTAGGACGTCCGTTGTTGACTCGTGAGCGACCGGGCACGAACCACCGACGTGACTATCAGGTAACCCAGTCACTTGACCCCGTTGTGGCTGGGGGTGAGCACCGGCGCAACCAATTGTCACTTTCTCCAGTTAACCCACGCGACCACCATCGCTTGTGCTCGCATCGGGGTTGTTTGTGTGGGGCTATTGTGGCTGGGGTGAGCACAGACGCTAAAACCCCATTCGTGATGTGCTGTTCGCGCGTCCACAACGGACGGCCTTAGAAGAGATGATTTTTTTAATGTTTGATCATTATGTCACTTGTTTTATTTCTTCTCACATTAGATTTTTTCTCAAATGATCCTTCCCATATATATACGCACATTAGTGGGTTTACCCGTGCGTTGCTGCGGAGTTTAAATAAGACTTAAGGATAAGCTAAATTAAAACATGAATTACCGGTTTAATAAAGATGGCACCCCATTAATTAAGACATGTCTAGCTACGAACACATCACTTTAGGAAAACTTGTATAATTATAACAATAGAAGTTAATCAAATATTAACAACTCATTAGATAATAAAATTTGATTAATTAAATATTAAAATTACTTATGTATTATAGCTACAGCTTGGGACCTTTATTAACTCAAACATGCTTATCATGCCAAAGTGAAACTTAAAAAATTAGATTTCAACCTGTGACACCCGGCTAACCTTGGTTAATACTTTTATCAAACATACAAGTTTACCTTAGTAAAACGTTCATAAAACATACTTAACTTGTCTAGTTGAGTCAATTCGGTGATTCGGGGAATCACCAAGAGTCAAGTTGATGATTCAGGAAATCATCAAGAGTCGTTACGGTGATTCAGGGAATCATCGGGAATCGGTTCGATGGTCCCGGGGATCATCGGGAGTCAGTTACACACACATGTCCAAGGGTTGGTGATTCGGAGGATCACCGGGTAAAAACTCACACACGCGAGTCTTGAGTCCCAGAAGTTGGTGAATTAACGAAAACATGTTAGTTATCAACTAATAAGTGTTTTACAATCATTATATTACTTATCGATATATGGATACATAAATTAATGTGTTAAATTAGCAAATAACGCGTCGCAAAACCAAACAGCCCAGTAGGGGCGACTATGAAGCCATAGTCGCCTGAAATAGGGACGACTATTGTTGGTGGTGAAATCCTCAGGATGGATGTACCTTGAATAATTTATGTGATATCCTTAGGATGGCAAAGGACTAAGCATACTTCAGGATGTAACAGCATTCTAGCGAGTGTGCATCCTGAGCATAGACTAACGAATTATCTTGTCTTGATATTTTTGCAGGTACAATCAATAAATGAATAAGACTTGTAACTCCTTTCCAACGGCTACAAAGTCTTACAAAGTCAATGAATTCAAGGATGCAAGAAGAATACACGTATAGACTTAAAAGCGAGTCAAAGTGTAACCGCCAAGGCAATGAATGAAAGGCGAGAAAGAAGGAAACTGATGTCCAACGTCTATTTCTATTGAAACATCATCAGCAACTACTTGAAACAGCCCAGATGATCATTGAAGACAATGGATATCATAGGATCTTCTAATTATTGTCATGTAAACTATAAATAGGTGTATGATGAACAAACATAGGACACTTAGACACTTTGAAACACACTCATACGCTATCAAGCACCTGATATACTCTCTATGCACACACTACACAATCATTGTACTCGTAGATTGTTCATCATAATTTCAAAGTTGTAACACATTTTTACCATTTTAATATTAACAAACAAGGAAGGGGCCTAGACTCCTCCCGAGGTTTTGTGCCGGCGATCATCAAGCGATCAAGGGCTTTCCTCATACATCGAGTGTTGTTCTTTGTGATTTCATACTCATATTCACCTATATTTGCTTGCCTTACCATTCTGCTATACAGTTACATCCTCGGGATATAACTGTCCTTCCTAAACCCATTCTTTACTATCCTAAGCATAGTTGTCATATTATTATCAATCTATCATTATAAACCTTCATCTTGAAAATAACACTAAGCATTTACTATATTTCACACATTTAGCATTCTACCTTACATTTACTAATTTGGAAAACAAAATTATTTCTAGTAGGTAATTTTTGACAAAAACAACAATGGTCATAGTTGCATGAAATAGGGACGACTATGAACCAGAGTCACCTCCTGCGGCACCATACTCGCCCAGAATGTCTGGCACGACTAGAAACACCTATAAATACCACCCTGGACTTGTAAAACATCATTTGTGCAACCCTAACTCACCCCAAAGTGCTATCTCACCATCTTTAATCTCTAAAACTCGTTTTTGCCCAAAATCTACCATTTCCGAGCTTAAACATCATTTCCAATCAAGATCTAAGGTGTGTTATTCATCCTAAGCTCTTTTTAAGTTGTTATTTTGAACCCTAAAGGTCCAGATCTGGTTTTAATTAATTTGTATCTTTGAAAACCTTTGAAAATAGATTATAACCTATATCTAAACATCTACATGGGTTTTTAATAAAAACACAAGCTTGAAATGGTTTTTGATGATCTAAAACATGAGGATACTTATGTGTTTGATATGTTAATGATTTAGGGAAATTTTTAAAATGATTATCTAAGGTTTTGATGATTGTTTGATGGGTCATATGAATATTATGAGTTTTGACCCATTTGAGGATGTTAGAAGGATTTAGGATGAGATGTGATGATTTTATCATTGAAACTTGTTAGAATTTGTGTTAGGATGATTGTACAACAGCATGATGATGTTAGGAGTGTGATTATATGATGAAATCTAATTAATTGTCATTTAGGGTAACACTTTCATGCAATGATGTGACTTACCCATAATATTATTCCATTTTGGAAAATAATTGCAATTAGTATGATAAACGGATGATAATTTGGGAATTATTGATTTGGATGGGCTATTTGATGATTGGGGATTAATTGGGTGTGTTATAACGCGATTCGGATCTGATTTAGAGGATTTCGCGCGCAAAATGAACATCAACATGCAGAGCAAGTGACTATAAACCATAGTCGCCTGGTCTGGGGGCGAGTAGCACTAATAGTCGCCTGACTAAGTGCTACTCGTGTGGGTTTTAAGAGAGTAGCTTTCATACTTGTCTATTTTGATGCTAGTCTTGTGTTCTAGTAGCCAGCCGTGTATTTTGATGCCGGAAGTGCATTTTGGAACCTCGTAACATGTTTTGACACCTAGTAACATATTGTAAACCCCATGGCATGTCTAGAAACCTCATAACAAGTTTTTATGACCCATACATGCATTACGTGAACTATATATTAGGTTAGTTGAACTGTTATTCGTATGAGATGCATGTCTACACGTGATTGCTTGCAAACTTGCACTTAACTATTAAACGGGTATATCGGGTCACCAATGGGATGTCAAGTTTTATCGTGTGAGGTCGTGTCAAACATTAAACGCTTTTGCAAACATACAAAGTCAAGGTCTTGGACAACTAAGGGATATTAGACAAACATATTATTAGTTAAACACTTATAGGCTATCTATTGTAGGTTTCTAGCAGTCGAGACTACCATAACACGCCTGGTTTATTACTTACTTGAAGATGCAACTTAAGGTGAGTTTCACGGCCCCACTTTTATTGCTTTTACTCTCGGGGGAGAAACATGCTACCACATTCTAAACTTTTGTATTACATAAACACTATCACATCACTTGTGCACTGTCAATCCCTACAACTATTCAAACTATTAAACGGGTATCTTAGCGAGGGATAAGGCAAACCGAGGGCAAACCGAGGGCAGACCGAGGGCAGACCAAGGGCAAACCAGGGGCAAACCAAGGGCAAACCGTAGGGCAAACTATGGGATAACCGTAGTAGTCAAAATACTTGAGTAATAAGTAAAACGTCTAACTGGTTTTCTTTTCTTCATAATAGTGTGTTATGTGAATCCGGTTTTTATAAAAGTTGTTCAACATCAAACCTGTGAACTCACCAGCATTATATGTTGACGTATTTTAGCATGTTTTCTCAGGTCTCTAAGGTAGCAAGATCAGATTAGGAGCACGAAGCTACACGGCGTCTCATGCATGTCTTTTAAACGTTATTGGGAACCGTCTTACATTGTTATTATTGTACCTGGATTGTAAAAAAAATTTCACTTCCGCTAAACTTTTTAAACATGGTGCTGTTTATACATTATTTTATTCATGTAGAGGTTGTTTATTGTGACTGTTGACTTGGATCCTGGTGTGTCACGTGCCTTGCGGTAAAACCTCGCACATGGAATTTGAGGGTGTTACAGATTGGTATCAGAGCCAATGGTTATAGTGAACTAGGAATGCATATAGAGTCTAGTCTATAGCCGAGTCTCACACACTAGACAGTCACATATGTATGAGTCAAAACAAGCTGGAAATTCTCAAAATGCTGAAGGGTTGTCAACTTTGGTTGCATATTACATTACATCATTCGTTTCATCGGATAGGAACTCGTTGTTCCTATTCTTGCATTATTAGTCCCATGATTTGAAACTCAAACTAAAGTACACCTGGAGGACCATGTGCGGAAAATTATCATATCGGGTGCACACAAAATCATAATTTGGGGTATATGGAAACCCTAGTGAACTTTAGGTTTGGGCTACCAATCATGGTAATTTCTCTAAGATAGCGTAGCCTTTGACGCTATTAACCCAAAAAGACCGCAAGTTTGAATTGACTGTAAAGCAAGAAGAAGCCTTCCATCTTTTAAAGCAAAAGTTGTGTAGTGCACCGATATTATCTCTTCCAGATGGGAATGATGGGTTCGTTGTATATTGTGATGCTTCGCATCAAGGGTTGGGATGTGTATTAATGCAAAATGATAAAGTCATAGCATATGCATCAAGACAACTCAAAGTACATGAGAAGAATTATACAACGCACGACTTGGAGTTAGGAGTAGTGATTTTTTGCGCTCAAGATATGGAGACACTATTTATATTGTACCAAATGTACAGTCTTTACGGACCATAAGAGTCTTCAACATATCTTTGACCAAAAGGAGCTCAATATGAGACATCGAATATGGGTCGAGTTACTCAATGATTACGATTGTGAGATTCGTTATCATCCTGGAAAAGCAAATATTGTGGCGGATGCTTTAAGCAGGAAAGAGAGAGTTAAACTATTGCGTGTCCGTACGCTGGGTTTGACAATCCACTCAAGCCTCATAGCTCAAATTAAAGAGGCACAACAAGAAGCTTTAAAGGAAGAGAACCTAAGGAAAGAATTGTAACACCCCAACCGATGGTGGAAACATCGGGATGTCACATATTGATGATTGTTTCAGTAGCACATGGCATATATTGAAATTTTAAATACTTTATTGATAACATAAATATCCAAATGAAACGATGTCTAAAAATCCCAAAATATCTAATACATAACATCAAATAAAACAAATAACTTCAAATAACTTCATAGAATCCATCAAGCATAATCTAAGCCTCAGCTTCATTGTTACCTGAAACATGTTAATTTTGAAAATATTTTTGGGTCAACAAAAGTTGGTGAGAATTACATAGGTTTTGATAATTGAATAAAAACTTGTACAATTCGAGTGTCATGGCAAGTCTAGTCCATATGTGAAAACAAAACAATCGGGTAAATCGAGTGCATAATCAAACCTTGTGACTAGAATACTGTGGTCCATCCCATACGCTCATGGTTCACTCGATTATGTTATAAATTCGATAACAATCACCCACGTTACCTATGTAGGAGGTACACGTATTCGGGTGGGATTGTCAGTCCAATAGATCTATCATTGTATACCGTCGGCTGATCAATGTTAATGATTATGCTAGAATAATGTGCTTACCCTAGTTATGTTTAAGACATAATGCAACATAGAATAACACATAGACACTTATGATTGAATTGTAAATTGAATGTTGTAACATGTTTCACCCCAAAATAGTGAAATGGAAAAGGGGCTATGTAAACTCACCTTAGTGTTAAAATGGAGACCCTTGTTATATACGTAAATGTGGCTCGTGTGTATCCAAATATCACCCTATTTCAAGGTAATAAATAAGTGTTGGGGAAAACTTAATAAGTCTAGGTTTCTAGTCTAAAATGTGCTAGGGTTCCTAATTTGGGGATTAATAATTGATTTATGATTAAATTTGAGTAATTTGTTAATAACTTTAATAAATAAAGAAATAATTAATAAAAATATTTCTGACCAATATTAACTAAAAGTAGTTGAATTAAAATGTAAAAAATGTGAAAATAATTTTTATAAAATTATTTTCTTAATTAATGAATATTTATATATTAATACTTATTTGACAAAATATAGACTTATTATTTAAAAATATTAAAATTTATAAATATCAAATCAAAAATTTATATTTCTGATCTAAATGATTAATAATAATTTATATGAAATTTTGATGCAAAAATGATGAAAAATGAATTTATTATGATTTATTTATGATTAAAATAACAAAAATCGATTAAAAATATTAAATATACGATTTTTCTGAAATAAAATTTATTTCAGAAATTTTTATTGATTTATAAGTTCAGAATAATTTTTGTGGAATTTTATAAAGTCGTTTTGATATTTTTATAGAATTTTAAAATTATTAAGGAATAAACTTGTAATATTTATAATATATAATAAATAAATTATTTTTGAAAAACCAAAAATTGTATGATAAACTTCATTATCAGAATATCATAAAATATTTTTTTATAGAATTTATAAAGTAGATTTAGTATTTTTAAAACCATTTTTAAAAATAATAATGAATATATAAGTACAAAAGGGTTTAAAAAAAAGGTTTGTATGTGCCAGGGATCGAACCCGGGCCTCCGGCCGGTTCGTGGCTTAATGACAAGCCTAGCCACCAACTGGGCTAGACCCTGAGAACGATTATATTCGTTTTCAATAATATGTATATGTTTCTTAGATGTTGGTTTATTTATCAAAAATAAAGAAAAAAATGGTGCTGGGGATCGAACCCACAACCCTCCGGTTAGACAACAGCAGACGTGACCATCTGATCTAGATCAGATGGTCGTTCAGATTTGTGTTCGAAAAACATTTATACACAGCTAACAGTTATCCCCAAATCGTGATGAACCCTAATTTCTTAATAATCCTAAATAACGAACAATAGCCTCTGATTTCATGGGGCTATTGTTTGTTGATTTCCGAATAACAAAACCATGAGAAGGATCATTACTCACAGTGGGTATTTGTGCTTGATTGATGCGATAAAGTTTGAAAAGCAAAACGCGATCGCAGAGAGATTTGTACGTGTTCAAAACAGAAATTGACAATGGGGAAAGGATTTTCGGTGGGTTTAGCTACTAGAGGAGGGTTCAATTTATAGTGTGGCACACGTATTGGACGAATTGGAAAGTTGACTATGTTTTAAATGATGAACGCGTAATTAATCGATTTTTTGGTAAGTTTTGATTACAATTGGCGTGTATAATATGCGGATTGGCCTGTCAATCAATCAATCCTTGTTTACCATATCAGGATTAAAACGTGGATTGATGCTTGAATTGAAAGGATTGAATCGCAGTTTGACTTTTCATAAGTCAATTGCACGTTTAAACATGTTATAAATATATATGCATCTGAATGTTATTACCAAAACAAGCAGTAGACCAGTTGGTTAGGTTGTGTGTGTGATTCGGACCGGTTTGGGACGCGGGTTCGAATCCCGGCCCAAACATTTATTTTTTTTTGGCATTTAATTCATAACTATAATGTTATTTTTTTGTATATGGTATGATTATACGAGTCCAAAATCATCACAAAACATTTTTAGAACATACTAGAAGGGTATAATGTGACGTTTTATTGATCGAATAACAAACGTACATAGTTTGAAATACGAAATGTTACAAGAATGTCTTTACAAGATGATAAAAGATGTGAATCCGAAAGCCGATGGAGTAATGTATTTCATGAATCGTGTTTGGGTACCAAATTAGGGTGGCATGCGTGAGCTAGTTATGGACGAAGCCCATAAATCTAGATACTCAATACACCCCGGAATCGACAAGATGTATAAAGACTTGAAAGAACATTACTGGTGGCCGAACATGAAAGGAGAAATAGCTGCTTACGTTAGTAGGTGTTTAACTTGCGCAAAGGTTAAAGCTGAATATCAAAATCCTTCTGGATTGCTACAACAACCGAAGATTCCTCAATGGAAATGAGAATGCATTTTTATGGACTTTATTATGAAATTACCCCGAACATCAAGTGGTCATAATGCCATCTGGGTGATCGTCGATCGATTAACTAAGTCCGCACATTTCCTACCGAATAGGGAAACCTATTCCATTGAGAAGTTAACTCGTATTTATCTGAAAGAAGTTGTTTCTAGACATGGTGTTCCAATATCGATTATTTCCGACCGAGATGGTCAATTTGTATCAAGATTTTGGCAATCACTGCATGACGCACTAGGAACACGACTGGATATGAGTACAGCCTACCATCCCCAGACAGATGGTCAAAGTGAAAGGACTATTCAAACACTCGAAGATTTGTTATGAGCATGCGCGATTGAGTTTGGAGGAAATTGGGACGCTCATCTTCCTTTAGTTGAGTTTTCCTACAACAACAGTTATCACTCCAGTATCAATGTCGTACCATTCGAAGCCTTGTAAGGAAGAAAGTGTCTATCACCTCTTTGTTAGGCAGAAGTGGGAGATAAGTGTTTAACTGGCCCAGAGGTCATCCAAGAGACTACAGATAAGATCTTCCAAATCAGAGATAGATTGAAAGCAGCAAGGGATAGACAGAGGAGCTATGCGGATAACAGCAGGAAACCATTGGGGTTCCAGGTAGGAGATAGGGTGATGTTGAAGGTCTCACCTTGAAAAGGAGTTGTTAGATTTGGTAAGCAAGGGAAGCTTAGCCCTCGCTACAATGGACCCTTTAGGATCGTGGCAAGGGTAGGTCCCGTTGCATATCGACTAAAGTTACCGCAAAAACTATCAGGCGTACACGATGTATTTCATGTTTGCAACTTGAAGAAATGTCTATCAGATGAGACACTAGTTATTCCCTTGAAGGAAGTAAAAGTTGATAACAGGTTGCATTTCGTTGAAGAACTTGTTGAAGTCACGGATTGGAAAGTCCAGAAGTTGAGAAGGAGTAATATCAAGTTGGTCAAAGTTAGATGGAATTCTAAGCGTGGACCCGAATTCACGTGGGAAAGAGAAGACCAAATGAAACAAAAGTACCCTCACTTGTTTCCATCGAAATTGAAATCGGTAATATCTAAATGAAAAATTCGAGGACGAAATTTCTGAAACAAGGGGAGACTGTGACAACCGGTAAAAATCCAGGTACAATCCGTACAAGTATAATAACTGTAAATCTGATTGCATATTATGTGTTAAATTTAATTTGGCAATAATTAAAGAGATACTATTGGGAATGAATTTTGTTGGAAATTTATTGGGAATTTTAGTGGTTCCGTATCACATAGTGATAAATTACCGTATTAAACCTTGGTGACGACTCAACTAACGGTAGAAAGTCTAGTTATCCCGTAATGCGTGAATTGACATAACATGATATTTATGGGTAAACATGATTATTATAATTGTTTGAGGGATTAAACGGTGATTTGTAAATTGTCCAAGTCTAGTAGTTGCGCGTTTTCAAAGCTACGACGCGAAACTGAGACCCGGTACGATGGGGAAATCTCTTATATGAATTGGTTAGTCCAAAATGAATAATTTTTATTGGGGAATATTATTATTGACTAAAAGGTGAAAACCTTATGTAATTAATATTTTAAGGTTTTATAAAATGTTAGATTGTGTATATTATGTTAATGTTTTTATAAAAAAATAATATACCCAAACCCCCCGCCCCCTTCGGTCCGCCCCTCTCCCTCACATATATTATTATTATTATTATTATTATTATTATTATTATTATTATTATTATTATTATTATTATTATTAAATGGGTTAATCATTTGCTATAAAGGGATGTATCATCCCAAGACCTTCTCATTCTTTCACTCCACTCACCCTCACTCTCTCTCACTCAAACACTCTACCAAAACCATCCACCTTCCTTTCCTCTTCCCCTACCCAACCGAAAACCCTCCCCATCCCCACCATTCTTCACATTTTGTTCATATCATCATCAAAATGTGCAAGAATACTTGAAGGTTTTAACCTCTTGGGTGATTAGAAGGTTTAAAGGTTCAAGAACTACAAGTTTTAGATGCAAAAACCCATAAATCTTTATAAAGGTGAGTACTAAACTAAAACTATTTCATTATTTCTAGTTTTTATACAAGTATTCACCAAATAAACAAAGGTTTTCTAAAACTAAAACTAATGGGGAAATGAAAGGATATTGAATGACTGGATGTATGTATGTATGCGTGGGTGTGTATATATGTATATATGCGTGTGTACGTGTGTGTGTGTATGAGTCTTTGAATGTTTGTTTGTTGGTTTCAATATTTGGATGATTAAGATCCTTGATTTTCAACTACATGCAAGAAGGTTTTCATAAGTAAAATAAATCTGAAAAATTATCATATAATAATGTTATTCATAACTTATAAAAAGGGGATTTTGATAATATATGAGAAATATGACTTGTTAATGTGTCTAGACTTGAAATGGGTAATATTTATTGATAAGTTTGCAATGATTTTGGGCTTAAACTCAGGTCTGATCATAATAATATTTTGATGGATTTCATAAACCTAAAATAGTGTAAAACAAGTTTTGATAGGATCTACACGCTTGGGAAACCTTGCATGTACGATCGGAACCCGTTTTTCGGCTTAAAACGCCAAAAACTAAGCTTTGGAAGATGATTTTCTAAAACTGATTTGAAACAGGTTTTTATAACTTATTTTGGCAATAAATAAGGTGTAATAAAGTTAACATGAAAGACATAAAACAAAAGCTTGAGAATAATTCCAAAAGACGCGTTAAAATGCATGATTTCGATGAATTTGTACACTTGAAATGCATGCATGTAGATCTGTTGTAAAATGAATATATAAGTTCAAAATGTTGTATAAAAATCACTAATCAAGGTACATTAGATGTTTACTTTGATAAAGGACGCTTACAGTGCAAAATTATGCCCTGAAAGTGGCCTGAAACGTGATTATAAGGCATAAAATACTAACGTATTGTAACAAGATTAGAGTAGTAAAAATAGTTTTGTTACATGAATTATATGCGTTTTTTATGACCTAAATAGAATCTATAAGAGAATCATAAGTTTATATGAAATATTGGTAAGCATTTGATGTGAAATACGTGCAAATATGTTATAGTATGCTATCTATGCTTAGGATAGAATTGCATGTTAGAACTAAGTGTTAAAGTATGATATATGATGATAATGTGACACCGTGAAAGTATATGTGAATATCTAAATGAATGTTAAATGAGCCATACGATGTTTAGACTTAACCATGCGTCACATGTCACCAATGGGTTAATAGGGTAAGGGATAACAAAAATTCAACACTATTGGTTAACTAAGTCGAGATAAATTTGGTGAATAACTTGATTAGACTTAGTATGATTTCTGAATTGGCCCTACGGTATGGGATGTAAATAGGTGAACGATTGTAAATTGGAATTGGAAAATACTTAAGATTGTTGCATTGAGGTGAGTTCACGGCCCCTTTTCTTTTTAAATGTTTTTCAGCGTTTTATAAATCGGGGGATTAACATGCTTGTATGATTAGTTAGACTATAAACATAGAACAATTGATGGCCTTAGGTTTGTGCACTGGTGGAACTTTACGTGACATTCGTGTCCCGACAGGTGGATACACTCCCAACACTTCTTAATCATTAACTCTGAGCCTAGAGTCGTTGTTTATATTGTAGATCTATTGGGTTGACGCCCCCTCTGTTTCCCCGACTAGCAAATTGTCGATGTCTATGGGAGGAGAATGTAAACTCCAAAAAGCCCCTCTTGGACTAGAGGTCACCACGGGAACATAGTTATGGTTTGATTAGGAGCGTTAGGATACATCATGCTAGTAGATTTTCGCGAGTCTACTTGGTTCTCTTTTAGTATTAATTGATCATACGTTATTAAACTTGAAAGTTTATTATTGCACTAAAACCTATGAACTCGCCAACATAATGTTGATGTTTTTAAGCATGTTTTTCAGATACCGATGCATAAGTTATTAGAGAGTGGTTTGGCTGGGCATTACGGTGGACATGATGTTGGGACCTAATAAATTATTTGAAACTATGTTATCATGTGTTTTGTAATACAATGTTAACTTTAAATTTCGCTTCATCTTGGTAAAACGTGTTTTTCCTGTTTTTAAACAACTTTCGTCAACCACGAAATTAAAACAGTGTTTCACTAGAGGGTGTTAGCAAGATGTCCACACGTAACTATATGTGATCTGCTAAACTTTGTGGTAACAAATTCCGTTACCTCACGACTTGCTTTCCGCTGTGCGCTGTCGAGGTTTGACACTTAGCCTCCATGGCTTTGGAAGAACTCAATGCTTCCACTATTCTCTCTCGATTCACCGGTTCGAATCCGGCCCGTTGGCTTTTTTAGGTTGAACGGTTCTTTTCCTCGTATGAAATTTATGAAGAAGACCGGTTTGCTTATGTCGTTGAGTACTTTGATGATGAACCTTTTTTTTGGTTCAATTCATGGTATCGAGGGCCCAAACGCCTCACTTGGAAGTCTCTCACCATCGCGATGCTTCATCGTTTCCGACCACCACCTCCATCTCCACCACAAAAACAAAACCCTGCTTTATCATCGACCGCGACAATAATATCGGTATCAAACCCACCAAAATCTACACCGTCTCCGAAACTGTTTGTGCCACATTTGCCTCCACCGCCAAGACATGCATATCCAACAACCCCGTCAAATCCACAACCTGTAGCAGCACTAACATCAGAACCTTCCCTATCACCATTAGCAAAGTCACAATCCATTCATCCTAAAATCCACAAGAAACGAGTCATCCATTCTGATGCTAACCAATTAGGGGATGTCTTATTATGGTATTTTCTATCAAATTCAATTACTCTTGGACCTAAATAGAAAGAGATACCAAACAACACAGAAGAGTCTAAAGACGGGCGACGCGAATGGAGGCCGCCATGGCAACCACCATCACGATCCGTTGAGTCCGCTCCTAACACCATTGTTGCCTCACACACACCACCTCTATCCGTACTTGTTGTAGAACAGTACGATCGGCTACACAAAGACATTATCTTCCTATATCAACCTCATGCAAGTAATGATGTTAGAAATACCGAGCATGGTCGAAATACCATCGGAAGAGTAGAAGGGAGACCACCGTGGCACGTCGTTGATACCGCACCTAATGCCGCCGGAAGGGTCGAATGGCGACCCCCATGGGATTATACACCGTCCTTGAGTCTCAAGGACGATTTGAAGGGATGAGGAGTTGATACGATCCGACCCGACCCGTCGATCTCTACCCGTTTCTGGAAGGTTGAACGAGTGATGAGTAGGCTGCAACTTTCTTTAATTTAGTTTGTTTTGTATATGTAATTAGTAGTCACATTAGTTCCCATCTTCTGCACTTTACCCATGTTCAAAGTAGTTTTCATATTTTTAGGTGATCATGCATTTGTTTCTTTTATAAGTAGTTGTATCCGTTTATTATGATTAGAGAAGAAAAATATTTGAACAAAGTTTTGGCTTGAATCTCTCCTCTCTTGATTTTCTTGGAAGTTTTTAAAGGTTTTTCTTTGTAAAACCTATCAATCACCCTGCCAACTGGGCGCTGACATGACGCAATATGAGAGGATAAAGCTTGTGGTCACCTCTAGCCACAACGGACAGTCTTATAAAGTTATATGATTATTAATGATACATGTGTTTACTATATTGAATAAAGAGTTCTTTATGAAAGTTGTGATCGAGGGCATTATGAATAGTTTTCAAAACATGAAAACACATAGGGCCCTACTATAAAACGTATTTTTTATATACTACAAATTAGTTGATATTTTTATGTGTTTTTTTTAGTGACATGATACCCACAGTGAGTTTCCTCTTAGTGATGGGCGAGTGATCTTTTTTTCTATATGCGTATATAGGTGATCAGACTATTCTTGACGTTAAAAAAAAGTATAGAAGTCAGACAAAGTCCAACCAGGAAAATGTAATTAAAATGGAGCCTACTAAAAAGATTTCATTGGGACTCCCGAATCTACACTTTCTTATAATTCAAACACCTTTTCATTGGAAAATTGATGGAATATCGTGTAACCTACAGTTTTCAAATTTATTTGTTTTCTTTCGAATATTTTTTAACACCTTAAATTACATTAAATTCGATATTGGCAGGGCTTGAACTATTGCCTTTAAAAGGAGCAATAACTTAACTCTAATGGTTTTTGCAATTGAACCTAACCCGACACCAAATAAAATTTTTATTTAGTCTCCACCTTGAAGGATTTTAACCCATTAGGCTAGCCGGGGTGGTCCGTGATGGCCACCCCGTGATAACGTGGTCGCCGCGAAACACCGGCCCGGCCAATTTTTTCACGGCCGTGATTGAGAATTCCGTGATGGCTATCACGCTGCTCACCAATCTATCTTTTTTTACCAATCTATCTTTTTGGCTAGCTGTTGGCCAAAAAAAAAAAAAAAACTTTTTTACCTCTATATATATGCACATACTCACACAAACTTACCCATTCACGCTCACAATCACCAATCTATCTTCTTCTACACGCTTTAAAAATTTACCAAATTCAACTCATCATCCTCATCATGGTTTCTTGGACGCAAGAGGAGGAACTCGCGCTAGCACGGGTCGTGGTCGTGTTCGTGGATGGAGCAATCCGAATTGGAAAATTTTTTTATCCGAGTTTAATATAATGTTTTTTATTTAATATAATGTTTTTTTATTT
The DNA here is from genome assembly GCA_028751855.1 of Ambrosia trifida. NCBI lineage: Eukaryota > Viridiplantae > Streptophyta > Magnoliopsida > Asterales > Asteraceae > Ambrosia > Ambrosia trifida. Next base: position 41,279,145 of record CM054123.1, on the reverse strand, counting down.
AATATAATGTTTTTATATATATTTAAAAAAAAATTTAGTGATGAAATGTGATAGAATGTGAACACCGTCGCATGAGTTTAGTAATGGAATGTGATAAAATGTGATAAAATGAGATGGCAGTTACTGATTGAGTGTGATAGTGTGATGGATGTGATAAAAGTTAGGCCACCTCTTGTGGCCTTATATTTTTCTTTTAGTATTGTTCATAATTATTTTAATAACTATTTGTATAATTTTAAGTTAAAGTGTAATGGGTAAACTTTAAGTTCTTTTTTATCATACTTGGATTATATGCCAGTTACAAATGTGTAGGTAATTTACTTTTAACCGCAATCAATTTATTATGACAAATTGATTAGAGAAGATGGAATCAGTATTATCCGTTAAAAGTAAATATTTTAGCGTGGTGTATTTCTCTAAATTGAATTCCTAACTACGTAAAGCTCGCTAAATGGGGTCTAGACATACCGTCCGTGTTGTGTCCAATATCTATGTTACCTTATTAAGGAGGAAAGATAGGTAATGGTGTAATTTTACATTAGTTTTAAGATGGGAGTTAGAAAGTCTTTTCACAAATGGGTAAAATTTGACCATTCTCTTTCATTTGTGCCCCTTGAGTACAAGATGTAAAACATATTGTATATATAAGTAATACACATGCACTCTTTATCCCTCTCCATATATAACCCCCTTCTTAAATTTCATTATTAAAACAAAATAATAAGTATTACACATTCTTAAATTTCATTATTACACATTCTTAAATTTCATATATATATTGAAGAAGTTAGAATAAGCATTCTGACAACCCAAAAAAAGTGGAACATTCTCAAAGTGATAAAAAATGGAATATCAATCCTATGGATTGTTGTACAGAAGGTTGCATATACCTCAACCTTGTATGTATGTATTAATTTAAATATCATCTTAGCATTCCATTTTGAGGGATTTTCTTCTGTATACAAATATTATTATTTTTTTTTTTCATATCATTGATCTCCTAACTTTCAGTTTCATTTGTTAGTGAAGTAATGCTTGCAGATTGAACAAATGCTTATGTTGAGTGTAACCCATCTTTATTTGTTGGACAATGCTAGGCGATCAACAAAGTCTTTATCTTCGCACGAAGTGTACTGTATACAAAACACCTATTGCTCTCATCACCACACTCGCATTTGTAGTTTATCTTGAATTTCAAAATTTTAAGGTGCTCTTGATATTTTTTAGTGTTCTCATTATAATCTAAAACTTAACAGGCATTTGAAGTGCATTCAACTTTGTACAAAGCCTCCTTGGCCCTTTGTTGGTTTGTCATGAAATGGTTTTTGTAATCATCTTTATCGCATTAATATGATTAGTGGTTTTAAAAATAAATTACATGAAACTCGCCGCAAAACGTGCAACAAAAAAAATATAAGTGCCCGCGGCAACGCGTGGACATTCCCACTAGTGTAATAAAGAGGAGGAATGTATCATACATCTTTTTGGAAGTTGCAACATCATGAGAAGGATTTTATTTTCAAATGGTTACATGTATCGTCTGTGGTGATTTAAGCGTTTCTAGTATGCTTGTGTGGAAGGATTCGCTACAAATTGTTAAAATGAAAATGAAACTCATACATGGTATTTTAATGACGACGTGCTGAGTCATTTGGAGATTTAGGAACAACATTATTTTCCGGTTGAGCGATATTCTTTTTTACTGTATTATTATAAATTATTTTGTATTGGTGGTACGGTAATAAGAATAGATAGTCGTTTCTTAAGGGTTGTGTATTCATAATCCACTCTTGTGTAAATGTGTAATGTAACAATCATGTTACTGTTTTTCTAGCTTGTAACTAGTTTTTATAAATACAATCGTTCAAAATAAAAGTTAATTAGAGAAGCAAAGAGGTTACAAAGAAACACAGTAAATGCATTTAGAATTCCCTTCTAAAAGTTGCAAATGTTTTATTAAAAAAGAGACCAATTCAAAATCTATATCTATATCTGTAAATGTTAAAGTATTTATACAGTAAACATAAAACAAACATTTAAAATGTCAATTTATAATGAAGTTAAACAAACCTTGTAAAATTATACGAATTATATACCCATGACCTCTTGGTCTAGTGGTATGGTGTCTTCCCTTACAAATGTGAGGTTGTGGGTTCGAATCCTTGCAAATGCAAGGTGAGATGAAATAAAGGTGTAATAAAAATTTGTCGTTAAAAACAAATATACGGATATCTTCACAACCCAATCACCTCCACCAACAACTTTAATCTATAATTCAGATACTTCATTAACTTGAGCTATATCAACAATATTTTTGGGAAAAACTACGATGGATAATAACTAAAAGAGTAAATTACCAAAACAGTCCCTTACTTTTGGGCCAATATGCATGTCCAGTCCAATCTTTTAAAGATTGTTCGAACACTCCCTGATCTTCAAGAAAATAGGGCAATTCAGTCTGACCACTTAACCCGGTTAGATTTTCTCAGTTAAGTCAGGGACATTTTCGTCAAGTCAGTTTAAAATTTTAAACACAGTTAACCCTTGTCCTCCCCCCCCCCCTTTTATAAACCCTTCGTTTTCCCCAAATCTTAATAAACCCTAATTGTTCATAATCAAATTCCCCAAATCGATCTTCCCTAACAATTCGACATGTAATCAACATGGTTGTTTGTTCATGTGGTGCTGGAATTGTTATCAAGACTTCGTGGACATTAATAAATCCTGGACGACAGTTCTATTGTTGTAATCGAAAGGTAAGTTTTCGAATTCAAAAGATTAAGTTGTTAAATTTTCAATTTCTAATGAATGTGTACTGATAGGGAGGTGGTTGTGGCTTCATTGCTTGGGTGGATCATCATTATTTGCATGAGGTGGCCCTTTCAAGCATGACTGTCGAAAATGGAAGGTTGACACAGTGCAACAGAAGATTGAAGATGTATTTGGGTGTAACTTGGGTGTTAATCATTTTGTATTGTGTGTCATTTGGGTCAGACAATTCAAGTGGGTCAAATAGTATGTAGTTATGGTTGTATTTGTTATGTTTTGGTCATGTATCAGTTTGACTCAAGAATTAATGAATGAATGTTCTTTCAATGCAACTGTTTTGATCTATTTGTTATGTATCAGTTCATGTATCATTTAAACATTATAATGTGCAGGTTTGCAGTTAACCAAATTGGTCAAATGGGTCATGCAGGTTTGCAGTGAACCAAATGGGTCATGAAATGTGCACTTTTGCAAACATTTGGTAGCTGTTGTATTATTCAAATGGGTCATGCACTTTGTAAAATACTGTGTAGTTCAAATGGGACTCGTGTAGTGATGTAGCTAACGCATTAAGTATCCCGCCTTGGGAGTAAGTTTGCAAGAATGAAACTCAAAGGAATTGACGGGGGCCCGCACAAGAGGTGGAGCATGTGGTTTAATTCGATGCAAAGCGAAGAACCTTACCAGGGCTTGACATGCCGCGAATCCTCTTGAAAGAGAGGGGTGCCTTCAGGAACGCAGACACAGGTGGTGCATGGCTGTCGTCAGCTCGTGTTGTAAGGTGTTGGGTTAAGTCCCGAAATGAGCGCAACTCTCATGTTTAGTTGCCATCATTGAAATTGGAACCCTGAACAGACTGCCTGTGATAAGCCAGAGGAAGGTGAGGATGACATAAGCCGGAGGAAGGTGAGGATGACGTCAAGTCATCATGCCACTTATGCCCTGGGCGACACACGTGCTACAATGGCCGGGACAAAGGGCCGCGATCCCGCGAGGGTGAGCTAACTCCAAAAACCCATCCTCAGTTCGGATTGCAGGCTGCAACTCGCCTGCATGAAGCCGGAATCGCTAGTAATTGCCGTGTGCAGTCAACCAAATGGGTCAAATGGGTCATGCAGGTTTGCAGTGAACCAAATGGGTCATGAAATGTGCATTTTTGCAAACATTAGGTAGTTGTTGTATTATTCAAATGGGTCATGCAGTTTGTAAAATACTGTGCAGTTAAAATGGGTCATGGTGCAGTCAACCAAATGGGTCATTCATACCATTCAAACCAACACAACACAACACAATTATTCATAACACATAAAACAACATAACATAGTCATTCATACCATTCAAAAATTGACCATAATGGTCATTAATAAGTCAACCAAGACCCATAAGTTCCTAAACATAGCATAATTTTGTTCACAACACATGACAGGTGGGCTTGGGGTGTTTCTTTCTAGGTTTTTTGGGTTTTGAGGTGGAGGCTCCTGCCTCTCCTTTTTTTTTTTTTTTAACTATTTTGGGTGGGTTTACAGAAATGCCCCCTAACTTTGACTTATCTGCATTAACGGCACAACCACCACCAAGTTGTGGATTAATACCCTGGCAAACAACCCTGAAACTACCCTTGTCATTCTTTACTATTCTCAGCTGCCTCCTGGTTTTCACAGCATAGTCCTTCACCAACTTCTTTATAACAGCCCTAGAAATAAATGTTTGAGTAAGATAAAAGGGACAGTCATCATTCTTTGATCTGCTTCTCATCTGTTTCTTCTTCTTCTTCCTAATTGACTTATTCAACTTAGGCTCATTCTCATCACTCAAACTGTCAAAATCATCTAAATCTACTTCAACCTCATCTTCCATTTCATCCTCTGATTCCTCACCTTCACTACCATCTGGGTCTACTGCAGCCTTGTAGTTTTCCATGTCAACCTCATAATCCTCTACTAAATTGTCCTCATCTACAATAAATTCAGAGTCCTCATCATCATCCTTTTCTGCAGTCTCCATGTCATTCTCTATAGGCTCCTTGTTTTTCTGTTTGTTCCTAGTGTTTGCATCACCACTATCCTCACTATCAGATGATTCATTGTCCACATCCCCATCAGGCTTATAAGCAGTATCTTCACTATCTAGTACATTCCCACTTATCCAAATCTGTCTGATATGAGAATTCTTCCTCATCAGACTGATTAACAACTTCACTAACCTTTCTGTTTTTTAAATTTTCATAATCTGGGACTATATGTTCAACATATACCTCAATTAGCTTCTCAGTCTCAACTAGTTTGAGTACTTCTAAGACTTGTTTATCAAATAGGATTGGTCTTAAACCAGTTTCTAGACTTTTTCTTGGCAGCCTATAAAAAAACCTAACTTCATCACTTTCTATGTACCCTAGTTCAGACAAAAAGTCATACAACGTTACCACAACAAACCAATCAGTGTGCACATGATCAATGTAGTTAACCTTGGCATTTAGGTACATCATAGCTACATCAGGATTACTAAACTCACCAGCATGATAAAGCTTAATCGAAAACTTCTCTTTGCTTGAACCTGTATAATCATAGAAACAGAGATTAAGAAGCACATTATCATAGAAACAGAGGTTACTAAGACAACATAGACGAAAACTACTATACTCACCATATTTGGAGTCGTGATCAAATTCTTCACCGTCTTCCCTAACACGCCATCCTTCGTCGTCGTCCATGATCAAAAGGGGATTTTGGAGGGAGATGAAAGCAGAGGATTGTTGATTGTTGTTGATTTTGGAGGGAGATGAAAGCATGAGGAGGGTTATGACATAAAAGAGGAACAATTAGGGTTAAAACGTTTATAAAGGGAACAAGGTTAACTGGGTTTAAAATTTTAAACTGACTTGACAAAAATGCCTCTGACTTAACTGAGAAAATCTAACTGGGTTAAGTGGTCGGACTGAATTGCCCTATTTTCTTAAAGATCAGGGAGTGTTCAAGCAATTTTTAAAAGATTGGACTGGACAGGCATATTGACCTAAAAGTCAAGGACTGTTTTGATAATTTACTCTAACTAAAAAATGTTAGATTACTTTAGTATAAACAAAAAATTTTGATTTGAAAGCATGAAAATGCTTTTTGTATGAAAAATATTACTAAATTATTAGTAACGGTAATTGCGAAAAGGGATAACGTTATAAAATAGTAACCAACTTTCAAGAATGTTCTAATCAAGTCACTCATTAATTTTTTTTTGTTTTAATTAGGTCACTTAAGTTTACTTTAATGTTTCAATCATATATATTTGACCTAAATAGGAGGTTATCCATTCTAATGGCATTTACTTTTAATTAAAATATGTTGACATGGCTTATTAATGTCAACATGGATTTAAAAATTGCAAAATATTTTTTTATGACGATTACCGTATATATATATATATATAGGTGCGTAATAAGTACAAAATACCTTATGTTGATCGGAAATTAAAGTTAGTCCAAGTCCACATTCCATTTCAATGTCACCACTCAACAAATTAAGGAACCATTGCCAATTTTCCTTATTCTCAACAGACAAAACAGCCCATGCTAATGGAAAAATATGATTATTGGCATCCCGACTAACAGCCGAGAGCAACTGACCGCTATTTTTCAAAAAACATCCATCAAAACAAATTACTTTCCTGCAACCATTGATCCATCCATCTGTAACACCCCAACCGATGGCGGAAACATCGGGATGTCACGTATTGATGATTGTTCAGTAGCTAATGGTAAATAATAAGTTTTAATAAATGATTTAAATAAATTACATACAATTGTTCTAAGAATTTGTACATCAAAATGAAAAGTACAAGCTACGCATCTTTAAGCATTAACTCTAATCTTCGAGCATGTTATAACCTGAAACATGTTAAGTTTGAAAATATTTTGGGTCAACAAAAGTTGGTGAGAATTACATAGGTTTTGATAATTGAATAAAACTTGTACAATTCAAGTGTCATGGCAAGTCTAGTCCATATGTGAAAACATACTAGAAGTAAATCGAGTGCATAATCAACCCTTGTGACTGTTATATTGTGGTACATCCCATACGCTCATGGTTCACTCGATTATGTTATGCGATAACAATCACCCACGCTACCTTTGTAGGAGGCACGTATCCGGGTGGGATTGTCAGTCCAATAGATCTATCATTATATACCGTCGGCTGATCAATGTTAATGATTATGCTAGAATTGTGTCATGTTCAAGACATAATGCAACATAGAAAAACACATAGACACTTTGATGATTGAATTGCATATAGAATGTTGTAACATGTTTCACCCCAAAAATGGTGATAAATAGAAAAGGGGCTATGTAAAACTCACCTTAGTGTTAGAATGGAGACCCTTGTTATAAGTAAATGTGGCTCGTGTGTATCCAAATATCACCCTATTTCAAAGTAATAAATAAGTGTTGGGGAAAACTTAATAAGTCTAAGTTTTCTAGTCTAAAATGTGCTAGGGTTCCTAATTTGGGGATTAATAATTGATTTATAATTAAATTTTGAATAATTTAAATAAATAAGGAAATAATTAATGAAAATGTTTTCTCGTCAAAATTAACTAAAAGTGGTTGAATTATAATGTAATAAATGTGAAAATAATTTTTATAAAATTATTTTCTTAATTCATGAATATTTAAATATTAATATTTATTTGACAAAATATAGACTTAATATTTAAAAATATTAAAATTTATAAATTTTGAATCAAAAATTTTATATTTCAGATCTACATGATTAATAGTAAATTTATGTGAAATTTTGATGCAAAAATAATGAAAAATGAATTTATCAAGATTTATTTATGATTTAAAATAACAAAAATTCGATTAAAAATACTAAATAAAATATTTTTCAGAAATAAAAATTATTTCTGGAATGTTTATTCTTTTATAAACTTAGAATAATTTTTGTGGAATTTTATAAAGTCGTTTTGATATTTTTATAGAATTTTATAATTATAATTTAATAAATTTGGGATATTTATTATATATAATAAATAAATGATTTTTGAAAAACTAAAAGTTGGGTATTAAACTTTATCATAAGACTGACTTAAAATAAATTTTGTAGAATTTATAAATCATGTTTAGTATTTAAAATCTATTTTTTTTAAATTGTAGATTATATAGTATAAGGAAAATCAAATAAAAAGGTTGTATGTGCCATGGATCGAACCCGGGCCAGTGGCCGGTTCGTGTTTCTGAGCCCTCGTGCATAACCAACTGATCTATTGATCAGTTGGTTAATATTCTTGTTCCGTATTTTATATAAAGGATGACTGCAGATTGTCATCTTCCCCAAATCGTTTACCTATGAACCCTAGTTTTCTAATCCAAACAAATAACGATCAATACCCACAGAAAACATAGGGCTTTTGTTTGGATGATGTCGACTAACAAAAACATATGATTAATTGAAACTTATAGACAGAAATGGATGATGAATCGTTCGGTCAACAGAAAAGTCAAACCGAGCTTCAATTACGAATTTAGAGAAAAGAAAGAGAAAATTTGGAGTGAGGGTATGTTTATCGGTTGACTTTGATCAACACCACGGTTCAATTTATACTATGGTTACCGAATTGGAAGGTTTTGAATGCTTGACTATCTCACGGTCAAGCTTGTTAATGCCGAGTCAAATTAGGTTCAATTAGGACTTGATTGAGCGAAATTTAAGGTTGTAATTGACGCTGGATGATGTGTTGGTCAAAACCGAGCTATGTAATTTAAGAATGGTTTCCATTTTTGACTCAATTTATGTGGTCAAAGGTGTTGGTCAAATCAGACTTCATGTCTGCGAAAAAGGAAAGGAACAGCAAGAAGGAAGGGAATTAAGTGGGTACAGGCTTGGGTTTTGACATGGATTTGGTTCAAAAAAAATTAAACTTTATATGTATTATTATTATTAGTATTATTTGTTATTATTATTATTATTATTATTATTATTATTATTATTATTATTATTACTAAATATATAAATATAAATATACACATAAATTGTGAGTTAAATAAGATAAAGACATGCCTATTAGTAAAATTTATGATAATAGGGGTAAATATGTATAAAAAAATAAATAAATAAGGGCTTTTAATTATTAAAATTTAGGGAAAAATTTTGCGATGTTACAGTCTCCCCTTCTTTTGGAAACTTCGTCCCGAAGTTTAATGAAAACACAGGGTTAAAGGGGATTGGGTAGAATTTAGGATAAGTGTGATCTGGAAAATTTTGTGTTAAGGCACGACATGAATAGAATAATCTGTTTCGAATAGTTTGGGATGAGAGATTTGATATGTGTGAGTTGTAAGGGTTGGATTAGGTGTGTCTCGAAATCGCAAGGAGAGTAAGAATCTAGCAAAGCATTAAGTTTTAGGAGTCCTAAAAGAAATGAGTTGATGGACTATAGAAGGACTAAATGTACTACCAGGTAGCTAGAGTTTATAACCTTGATAGAATTTCACACTACCTTAATGTACCTGTAAATTCATGATTACGTTCCGGACCGCAATCACCAATTTACCTTACATTAGGGTTTTGTGTCCTTCTATGACTCTAAACACACATGTAAGTAATGCAAAATAACCTTGTAATTGAGTCGTATACAATGTATCTAAAAATAAGTCCAACTATTGAGCAGGAAAAAGACTTCTACCAGTCAGTGAGTAAGAACCTCTACCGATTGTTGAGCAGGTTCGATAGCCTCTACCAATCGTTGAGCAGGTTGTAGGGCCTCTACCGACTATTGAGCAGGCATGATGACCTCTACCAGTTGTTTGATTAAGTGTACCAATTATTACACACATAAATTGATAATATGTACATGTAAGCAATCAAGTATCAAGTATAGCATGCGAGTTGTGATAGAGTTGCCCTAGACAAGATTAACGACTCTAGGTGAGTCTATAGGAGATAGTTCTAGTATCAAATGTTCAAATATGGTAGATAATTGAATCCTCAAGTATAACTAAGGATTAAGTTTGATGCAACACACAATCAAGTTTCAATAGTTTGGAGCATTGTATAGAAAATCGTTTGCTACGTCAATAAATAAACAATTGAATTTAAGTTCGAGAACATCTAAAGAATATGTACTTTGTAAAGTTACTAGGTAATGGAAATACAACAAGATTTAGAAATCTTTAGTTTGTGCTTAAGGTATGAGGTTATAGTTTTTAAAAAAAAAATAAGTAACATGTGGAGAAATGAAATAATAAGATTTGGGTAGGATGTTGGAATATTTAAAAAGTGACTAAGATGGTAAAGTGAAGTGTGATTGTGAAATCCATAGATGGTAATCAAATGAGATTGATTTAAGCTGTAAAATTTTGAGATTTTAGAGCTTAGTTTAAGGGAAGTGAGTGTAATCATTTATTCATTAATTAAAACGAATAAATGAAAACGTTAACTTATCAAAGATTCTAGATTCTAATAACATAATGAAGACATGCTTTAGCCTATAAGTGAACACTCATCCCGAGAATTCCCAGGTAGGCATCCGGGTCCCTCGTCTGATTGGGATATATGCGCAATGCCAGCCTAGACAGAAGACTCAGAATACAGGCGTTCACCCTTCCAGATTGCACGTGTTCGTTATTAAAATTCTAGAACTTCGACGAGATCTCAAGGTGGTTCAGGTTAAACCTGGGGATTTTGTCCTATTAGTCTAAGAGTAGATCCAGTGATGGAGAGCAACCTTCTTGTAAGGATTAAAGTAGGGATAAGAAGTAGGAGGGAGATAGAGTGTAGAAACAAGTAAAAGGAACAAATACTGGTTATAATCCTATGGTTATAGACTAGATTATTTTTCTAATAACCTAATTCCCTATAACCATGGCTCTGATACCAATCTGTAACACCCCAACCGATGGCGGAAACATCGGGATGTCACGTATTGATGATTGTTCAGTAGCTCATGGTAAATAATAAGTTTCAATAAATGATTTAAATAAATTACATACAATTGTTCTAAGAATTTGTACATCAAAATGAAAAGTACAAGCTACGCATCTTTAAGCATTAACTCTAATCTTCGAGCATGTTATAACCTGAAACATGTTAAGTTCGAAAATATTTTGGGTCAACAAAATTTGGTGAGAATTACATAGGTTTTGATAATTGAATAAAACTTGTACAATTCAAGTGTCATGGCAAGTCTAGTCCATATGTGAAAACATACTAGAAGTAAATCGAGTGCATAATCAACCCTTGTGACTGTTATATTGTGGTACATCCCATACGCTCATGGTTCACTCGATTATGTTATGCGATAACAATCACCCACGCTACCTTTGTAGGAGGCACGTATCCGGGTGGGATTGTCAGTCCAATAGATCTATCATTGTATACCGTCGGCTGATCAATGTTAATGATTATGCTAGAATTGTGTCATGTTCAAGACATAATGCAACATAGAAAAACACATAGACACTTTGATGATTGAATTGCATATAGAATGTTGTAACATGTTTCACCCCAAAAATGGTGATAAATAGAAAATGGGCTATGTAAAACTCACCTTAGTGTTAGAATGGAGACCCTTGTTATAAGTAAATGTGGCTCGTGTGTATCCAAATATCACCCTATTTCAAGGTAATAAATAAGTGTTAGGGAAAACTTAATAAGTCTAAGTTTTCTAGTCTAAAATGTGCCAGGGTTCCTAATTTGGGGATTAATAATTGATTTATGATTAAATTTTGAATAATTTAAATAAATAAGGAAATAATTAATGAAAATATTTTCTGGTCAAAATTAACTAAAAGTGGTTGAATTATAATGTAATAAATGTGAAAATAATTTTTATAAAATTATTTTCTTAATTCATGAATATTTAAATATTAATATTTATTTGACAAAATATAGACTTAATATTTAAAAATGTTAAAATTTATAAATTTCGAATCAAAAATTTTATATTTCAGATCTACATGATTAATAATAATTTATGTGAAATTTTGATGCAAAAATAATGAAAAATGAATTTATCAAGATTTATTTATGATTTAAAATAACAAAAAACGATTAAAAATACTAAATAAAATATTTTTAGAAATAAAAATCATTTCTGGAATGTTTATTGTTTTATAAACTTAGAATAATTTTTGTGGAATTTTATAAAGTCGTTTTGATATTTTTATAGAATTTTATAATTATAATTTAATAAATTTGTGATATTTATTATATATAATAAATAAATGATTTTTGAAAAACTAAAAGTTGGGTATTAAACTTTATCATAAGACTGACTTAAAATAAATTTTGTAGAATTTATAAATCACGTTTAGTATTTAAAATCTATTTTTTTTTTAAATTGTAGATTATATAGTATAAGGAAAATCAAATAAAAAGGTTGTATGTGCCATGGATCGAACCCGGGCCAGTGGCCAGTTCGTGTTTCTGAGCCCTCGTGCATAACCAACTGATCTATGGATCAGTTGGTTAATATTCTTGTTTCGTATTTTATATAAAGGATGACTGCAGATTGTCATCTTCCCCAAATCGTTTACCTATGAACCCTAGTTTTCTAATCCAAACAAATAACGATCAATACCCACAGAAAACATAGGGCTTTTGTTTGGATGATGTCGACTAACAAAAACATATGATTAATTGAAACTTACAGACAGAAATGGATGATGAATCGTTCGGTCAACAGAAAAGTCAAACCGAGCTTCAATTGCGAATTTAGAGAAAAGAAAGAGAAAATTTGGAGTGAGGGCATGTTTATCGGTTGCCTTTGATCAACACCACGAGTTCAATTTATGCTATGGTTACCGAATTGGAAGGTTTTGAATGCTTGACCATCTCACGGTCAAGCTTGTTAATGCCGAGTCAAATTAGGTTCAATTAGGACTTGATTGAGCGAAATTTAAGATTGTAATTGACGCGGGATGATGTGTTGGTCAAAACCGAGCTATGTAATTCAAGAATGGTTTCCATTTCTGACTCAATTTATGTGGTCAAAGGTGTTGGTCAAATCAGACTTCATGTCTACGAAAAAGGAAAGGAACAGCAAGAAGGAAGGGAATTAAGTGGGTATAGGCTTGGGTTTTGACATGGATTTTATTCAAAAAAAATTAAACTTTATATGTATTATTATTATTAGTATTATTTGTTATTATTATTATTATTATTATTATTATTACTAAATATATAAATATAAATATACACATAAATTGTGAGTTAAATAAGATAAAGACATGCCTATTAGTAAAATTTATGATAATAGGGGTAAATATGTATAAAAAAAATAAATAAGGGCTTTTAATTATTAAAATTTAGGGAAAAATTTTGCGATGTTACACCATCTTTGATAGCTTTAAAACAAACATAAAAACTACTAAAATAAATCTCCCCATTTGGCAACGTTTCCACGACCATCTTCACAGTAGTTCCCGGATTTGTTTCCAATATCTCAGCTTGATAATTTGAAAGTCTTGCATAATGCTCCTTCAACCCACCATCAAAGTCATCCAATACCTTCTTTTTTGCTCTACTACATTGACCAATACTCACTCTGCATTGGTATTTTCTCATGATATCTTGTTGCATGTCCCTTAAACTAATTTCACGATTTTGAATTATTTTTTTGAAATATCGTTTTGCAAGCCAAGAATATGTAACAAGCGAACCCAAATGAAACTGTCTTGAGCATGTGTGGTTTTTATTTAGTGATTTTATCTGAAAACAATCCTCACTTATAATCCTAGAGGTCTAAAGCCTAAACGGACACTTCCACACTTTCTTTTTCCCCCCTTCCCATCATCTTCAGTTTCCTCTTTCCCGCATCTTACTAGCAACCTATTGTAGTCATTTACTACAAACACTAATTGATAACCATTTGCAACACCATAGTCAATCAACATGTCCTTTAGATGCGTGGAACTCTCAAATTTCATTGCTAGTATGGGCTTCGCCAATTTCCAATCCATATTAGGATTATAACAAGGATACACTACACCTTCATTCTCATAATCTTCATCCTCACCATCCTCACCATCCTTATCATAATCTTGTTCACTTGCACTCCAATCTTCAACCGAATTGAGATCAACTCCATCCTCATCCTCGTTGTCAGAACAAAGTAAATTCAAGAAATGGTCATTCACATTAACGTCATCATCATATACAATATCTTCTGAGTTCACCTAACAACGAATCAAAAAAGTAAACTTGACTATTTAGTGTGATTTTAAAAAAATAAAGATGAAAAAAATCACATAACCTATTATGCGTACATTTTACCCACATGTGTGTACATTTGAAGTTCGCTGTCGGATAAGCGAACTTACTAAAACTCGCTGAATTAAAGTGCAAACTTAATCTAGTTCGCTGAACGAAAGTGCAAACTTAATTAAGTTCGCTAAAGGATTGTGTAGATGGTTTTGCAAGAAGAAAAGGAAAAGAAATATTGTTCTATTATTAACTCCATAACTAACTATATATATTATATATAGTCTATATGCATATGAAAGTGGAAATAAAATAATAATAGTAAAGTTCTCCAACAAAAAAAAAGCCAACCACTACATGCTTCTCCATCAACACCAATGTAAACTTTGACTTGATCAACCATGATTTCTTTATTCATGCAAGGATGCATACAGAAACATCCATGCACTCTATGTGAACCCTTTATTCTTCTTCCATGCATCAACCAAGACTAGGTAGATGATCCATAACCATTACCCATGACCCGTGAACCAAACCCGTATACGGCTTGAGTGACTTGGGCCGCTAACTGTCCTCGTAACTTGGTAACGAGTTATCCCCGACCCGTTAACACTTGACCAACGTGACCCGTAAGGAACACGATTATTCCAACTGATTCTTTGTAATATTACTAGTCATGACAAATTCCATTTAAAAGATAGATTATACACCCATAAGCATCCATTTAACAAAACTTGCAGGTGTGTACGGGAGGCATCAGTCTATTTATTTTATATGTCCATTGATGTTATTTTAAAAAGAAAAGAATAAACTAAGTTTATAAATCTTCTATCTCAAACTCGTACGGAACCACATGCTCAAGTTCATGTCAAACACAAAACAAAAATCCCTCCTTTTCATTAATAATAAAAATTTTCATTAATATTGATCAGGTGAGAAACTTATAATTAGACTTAATCATATGGGTACTTCTGTGAGATCTATTGGTGTATTAATCTTTTCCATCTTTGAATTCATTCAACACATGCTTATCGAACTTTGCATGGACATGCATCTTGTATATGTGTATTCATCAATTTATCATAAGAATCAACTAGTAAAACACACTTATGAATGGTAATGCATATGCTACATCAGAGAAATTACCTGCTCTTCGATTGGTACCGAAAAAGGGTTTGATACGTGCCAATCCATTAACCACCCACGTTCACCTATAGTTTGGTAGTTTCTAGTCAACATCCACGTTCCAATGCAATCCTATTAATTTGCTTAATAGTTCATGCATTTACTTTCTATTTGTTTGATGCTTGTAAGCCTCTATATAAAGGCATTGAGTTTTTAGTCTAAGTTAATCAATGAAAATAATTAAGAAATATGTCTCTCTTCTCTAATATTCTTGGAGCTTGACCCCCTCTAAGGGTTATCTATCTTGGGAGATTAGTCTCCTCTAATTGGCTTCTATCATTTGGTGCTTTCATTCCCGAATTCACCTCCATCATGACCTCAAAAATCATGTTGTTGCTTGACGAATTGTGGGATACGATCGAGACAAACCAAAAACGCCTCGTTGAGTATAACGCTCGCCTAGGTCTACCTCCGCCGCTTCCACTGCTGCCTCGACCACCACTTCCTAGACCGCCGCCCAAACCATTTGCCCCGAAACCATTCATACATCAAATATCCTCATCCGGATCCAAAAAACGCACGATTCGGCACCAACAAACGACCTACAAAACCAAACCCAAACGACCCTCTTCGACCACCTCGTCCACACCACACACGTCACCCAAACCTGCTCCAAAAATAGCACCCAACATAGTCACTACTAGAAAACATCCACGGCCCCAATTACCACTACCCAAAAGCAACTCTGCACCTACCAAAAACGCAGCCAACAATAACAGCCACGACCCCCTAGTCATGCTCTCAAACGCCGAGGAACCGAAGGCAACAGGTAGACAGGAATGGCGACCACCATGGCGCGTGGTTGCGACCGCACCGAATGCCGCTAGGAGACTCGAATGGCGACCTCCGTGGTGACGGTGTTCCGTTCTTGAGGACAAGAACGTTTTGAGGAGCGCGAAAATTGATACGTGCCAATCCATTAACCACCCACGTTCACCTATAGTTTGGTAGTTTCTAGTCAACATCCACGTTCCAATGCAATCCTATTAATTTGCTTCACAGTTCATGCATTTACTTTCTATTTGTTTGATGCTTGTAAGCCTCTATATAAAGGCATTGAGTTTTTAGTCTAAGTTAATCAATGAAAATGAATTAAGAAATATGTCTCTCTTCTCTAATACTCTTGGAGCTTGACCCCCTCTAAAGGTTATCTATCTTGGGAGATTAGCCTCCTCTAATTGGGTTCTATCAGGGTTACCGATGTTGTTCGATTGTTCGAAGGTTTGATCCATGCTCATTGTTAACGGTTGTTTGTGATTCTCCATATTCAAAGTTTTTCCTCTGCACCCTAACAATACTAGGCAGCGGTGGCGAACTGGTCTCGCGTCGGCAGCAGATGCTCGAGGAATTATGCTTGAGTAGATGAGATGGAGCATAAGAATGGATGGTAGGGTTTTATGGTTATTGAGATATCCTTGTAATTTGATTTGGTTTTTATTTTTTGATTTTGTTTTGATTTGTTTTGATTTATTATATTCCATGTCAGCATGTTTTTTTTAAAAAAAAATCTAAATCAATGCCATGTAGGATTGTGACCTATTGTTTAGGTTAAATATCTATTATTAGAACATCTACCTAAATTTAAATGATTTGATTGGAACAAAAAGTTTGATGAATGACCTAATTAGAACACTCATAAAACTTGATTGCTATTTTATGAAATATTCTCTTGCAAAAAAGGACAAGTTGGGTCGTCAACTACTTTAGATAAACTAGTGATTTATAGATAAAAACGAAAAGCAACACCCAAATAAAAAATAGAAAGAAAAAAAAACATCTCAAACACACACTGATAATAGTACCTAGTGACGATCAATATAGTAACCACAAAATATCTATATCTATACTACATTATAAAGGAGGAGACATGAGTAAATATGCTCAAATTGTCCAAAGTTAAGATGATATACTAAGGGTTTCTTTACAATTTTTTAAATTTTACCACTTTTCTTCCATAAATGTCTCTAGAAGATAATCACTTATATTAAAAATTAACTCCTTATTTTTACAAGGTTTTTGTTCCAACCATTGACATGTACGACTACTTTTTTTCCTTGTGATGGTCAGAAGAACACGCAGAAAGATAAACGAAGCAACTTTGCAGAGCATTAATGGTGGTACGCAGTGACGCACACACAACGCCAAGTAGTACGTACGGTACGTTTTGATTTTCTATTGATAAGGTTTTTTATGTTAATTATTTAATAAGAACGACAAGGTGCGACCGACGACGCTGAAAAGAGTAATCATGTTGTAACGAATTTGGCAAAACGTCGACACAATCCGAAAATGGACTGTATCTGCAAGTTCATCTTCCGGGTTAAACTTGATTTGTTTATTAAAATAAATGTCTTGTTGATACTTCTTTACTTCTCTGTTTACTTGTTTATACTAATATCGAATGGTTGTGTTTTGGTATATCTGCTCTGTTTTGGTTTCTATGCTCATATTTGGTTTTGAGTTCATGCTTGACAATATGTATCCATATGGTGGTTTGGTCTAAATTTGTGAAAAATTATATAGAAAGATTTGGGAATAAATATTATCTATGCTCATATTTGGTTTTAAGAATAGTGCTGATGACTGAATTTTGATAGTTAAAGAAGTTCATTTTCATATATAGTGAAATCTTTTTTATACTTGGGTGTTCTGTACACATCATCCCTTACATGTTGGAAGTTAAGAATATATGGTTGGACAATTTAGATAGTGTGGCATGAAAAGTTATAAGAACTTATATGTTGGATCTAAAAAAATATAGTTTGTTTTCAAAGTTTAAACAATGAAGAGAAATGGATTAATTTCAAATATATCATTTTGCATTCATACATCATTTTGCATTCAAAGACAATGGAAGGAAGACAATATGTTCTTACATTTTTCCTACAACTTGGTGGGCTAACACGGCTACGCTTGTGCATTTTCAAAAAAAATATATTTATATTAACCGTCCCGCAGCAACACGCGGGTTTCCCACTAGTATAACATAAAGATTGATTACACATTAATTAAAAATGCTTAATTGGCATATCTATTAAGTTCTAGTGAACGCCGCTATCGTAACAAGCGGAACTATACATTGGTACGGGTATCATGTGTTATCGAAACCAGTACCGACATTCATATTTGGTTTTCATTGATGTAAAACATGTGTCTAAGTAACTAAAGAACCCAAAGGATGCTAACCAAAACAAAATTTGTGTTGCCTAAGAGAATCCCAGTACTACGCATATAATTATGGTAAGATATGTGTATGAAGCGACAAATTACATTTTAATCTATTCTACTATAAAATACATCCTTTTGAAAAATATGATAATTTTCATTCAATTTTAAGAAGGTTTAAGACGAATTTTACAAGCTTTTAATACAAATAATTTATGCAAGGTAGTGTCTAAATTACATTTTTATCTTGCTTTTTTTACCTACCACTAATAAGCTACCTTCATTTGCCTTCAATTTAAAGTGTTTATTGATTTTTGATTGTATTTGTTAAAAACATTTATATAAAGTACATATATTTAGTTTAATTTTTTTTTTGGAATGTAATTTTCGTTATAAGTGACCCATTATTACTCTATCGGTCCGTTTTGAACCAACAGCCCGTCAAGACTGGCTTGATGATGTTCTATCGGCTTCGTGCATTATCTTTTAATCATACCTTTTTTACCTTATCTTTATCTAAGCCATATTTAAATATAAATATACGTTGCACTGAAATTGTCCCCTTCATCAGATTGTGCGGGTTACCTCTAGTATAAAAAAGATTTCCATCAAACACTACCTTCAAAACGTCTACTACCCATGGCTAGTAAGGAAATGATTTAGAAATATATAACTAGAGTTGATAAATATCCAAAGTTCGAAACAAGATAAGGATAGTAAAAAAAACCACAAAACATTATGTTTTGTAGATTTTTTTTTTGTAAAAGTAGGGTCTTCTAATAAAATACGAGAAACTTCGCCATGAAGTGAATGTGTGATCTTGTTATATCGTTTCCAAACAAGTCCCAACACGATGTGTCTAACCACATGAATTGAATTGGAATTTGGAAGACCCCAAAGGGGTGAGCAAATGTCGGTTCGGTTCGGTTTTTACATATAACCGAAACCGATAACCGAAGTTCGGTTTTAGGAAAATCCATAACCGAAACCGTTCGGTTACTTCGGTTAATATGTCGGTTATCGGTTCGGTTTCGGTTATGTTCGGTTAATAACCAAACATGAAACTTGTGCAAAATTATAAACTTAAAATAGTTAGTAAAGTGTTTTGAACATTTTTCAAGAATACAAATATATATAAAAATGCAAGAAAAATACATGAAATACCCATGAAATAAATAAAATATTCTTCAAATATATGAATATGCATGAAAAATACATGAGTTACATAAAAATATATTTCAAATACGTAAATATACATGAAAGATACATGAAATATACCGAAAATACATGAAAATATATTCCAAATATATGGATATATGTATGAAACATAATTAAGTATATAACTATCGGTTCGGTTTCGGTTATTTCGGTTACGGAAGAGGGGAAAACCGTAACCGAATGGTTCGGTTTTGGCCATATGTTCAGGGGCGAAGGTTAAGAAGGGCCAGAGGTGGCCCTGGCCCCCCTGTTTTCTGGCGCAGTGGTAGAAATTTGCGATTTTCATAGGTAAATTAAGTCCGGGTTAAGTCCGGCCCCACCGATTTGCCACTACTGATCGAAAAAAATTGAGTCCGGCCCCACCGTTTCGCAAACCAAGCTTCGCCACTGCATATGTTAACCGTAACCGATCGGTTAATTTGGTTTTGGTTATTTTCGGTTCGGTTATCGGTTCGATTTCGATTTTTTTCTGTTATCGGTTTTCATATGCTCACCCCTACCCCAAAGTAAAGGAAGGGGATTATTTGGTTCGATTAAGATAAAAAGTTAATTTAATAAAGATATCAACATTGATAGAAACATATACACATATATTTATTTATTTAATTTAATTTTTAGAACGGCAACTATACAAGTACTAAAGAATAAAAAATTTATGGTTGATAGCATTTTATAATATAAACTGAATTTCCATTTTCTTTATATGATGCTACTCATAATGTCTTGTCTTCTTTTGGCAAAATATGAGCACATGGTCCTTGTTTTTTATCTTGCAATCTTTGGTTGAATATGATCACAATTTTGGGACCGTAGGAGTTAAGTTGTCGGGTTTTGACCAATCCACTCCACTGAATTCATTCTTCAAAAGATCAATAATGTTAATATTTGGTGGAAAAAAAGAACATGTTAAAAAGAAAACAGTAGATAATGATGCCGGATAAAATATCTGTTGAATTTTAACTGGCCAAATGTATATAATTTTCTTCTTTATTTCTCCTTATATATTATTAATATTAATTACACAGAGAAGATTAATATTTAGTTGAAATATACAAGTTTAATTAATGCTAAAGATAGGGAAGGATCCTTGAATTTGAGTTCGAAGGATGTAATTTAGGTCAATTGACCAATAACGATTTTTTAATACACTTTATTTATTCCATCGTATCCCCCGAATCTCTCCGATATTTATATCCACGCCTTGTTATTTTCAACTAAAATCATAAATTTTGGATTAATACTCTTTTTTTTTTTTTTTTTTTTTTCATTTTTGAGTTTTTCTCTAATACCCCCATCAAGCAAATAGGTGGCAGACTAACACGTTGTTTTGCGCGGAAGCCTTCAAATGTAGTTGCGGAAAGCATTTAGTAAAGATGCTTCTCAGTTGAATTTTGGTAGAAACAACTTTAGTACATAACTAACTGGATGAGGGAAATCGACAACAAAGTCATAATCAATATCAGTATGCTTAGCCAGTTTGTGAGACCGAAGTAGCAAACCATGAAGTAAGCAAAGAATGTGTGTGATAAAATCCATTGAGATTTGTTTTCACTTTCAGATGGGAGTCTCAGACTGTTGAAGCATACCAGACAACTTCTTGTATTCAGCTTTGACCTTTCAACACGTGAGACATCGGCTGGCAATGTTGCAATATCACCATTGAGGTTAGGCCACCAATAGAATTCCTTCACATCCTTTTACATCTTGTCGGCTTCAAGATGAACCAAGTACTTGGACTTATGGACCTCGTCAAGAACCAAATCTCGCAATCCTCCGAATCGTGTTACCCAAATCATGTTCGCGAAATACAATGTTCCGTCAGACCTTGGCTCCAAGAGCGCGACCATTCCATTCAAAGATTCATCCTTTAAATTCTAGCTCTTGAGTGCTTCTTCTTGGGTTTCGCGAATGCGAGATGTCAGACTGGTGTGAATCAATAAACCTAGCGCGCGAACACGTATGGTTTTGACACGTTCCATCCAGCTTAAGGCATCGACATTTTCCTTACCCAGATGGGACTTAATCTCACAATCGTAATCGTTCAGCAGTTCCACCCATCTACATTACCTCATGTTCAGATCCTTCTGGTTGAAGATGTATTGCAGGCTCTTGTGATCCGTAAATATGGTGCACTTAGTGCAATACAAGTAATGCCTCCAGATCTTGAGGGCAAAGATTACCGCACCTGGCTCCAAGGCATGTGTAGTGTAGTTCTTCTCGTGGACCTTGAGTTAACGAGAAGTGTATGCAATAACCTTATTCCTCTGCATGAGTACACATCCAAGTCCTTGATGTGAAGCTTCGTAGTAAACCACGAAGTCATATGTACCTTATGGGAGTGAAAGAATTGGTGCACTACACAACTTATGCTTCAGAACCTGAAATGCCTCATCTTGCTTGACTCCCCAATCAAACTTCTTATCCTTCTATGTCAAGACTGTAAGAGGTTGGGAGATTTTCAAAAAAGTTTCAATAAACCGATGATAGTAACCAGCCAAACCCAAAAATTGTCATACTTCCATTAGGGTTTTGGGCGCTTCCCAATCCTTAATCGCCTCTATCTTTGTTGGGTCGACTTGTATGCCCTTTTTCGTTCATGACGTGACCAAGGAAGTGAACCTCTCGAATCTAAAACTCGCATTTAGAGAACTTTGCAAACAACTTCTCATTCTTGAGCAACTCTAAAATCAACTTGAGTTGATGTTCGTGCTCATCCTTGGTTCGCGAGTAAATCAAGATGTTATCAATAAAAACGATCACAAATTTGTCCAGATAAGGCTTGCAAATGCGATTCATCAAATCCATAAACATAGCTGGTGCATTTGTCAAACCAAAAGGCATAACCAAAAACTTATAATGTTCGTATCGAGTTCTGAATGCAGTCTTAGGTATATCCTCCTCTTGAATGCGTAGCTTATGGTACCCCGATTCGAGTAGTATCTAGAACCTTGCAATTGAGTGAACATATCATCGATCCTTGGTATAGGGTATTTGTTCTTGATGGTCAGCTTGTTCAGTTCCCGATAGTCAATGCACGTACGAAAACTACCGTCTTTATTCTTGACAAACAAAACGGGGGATCCCCACGGGGAAAAGCTGGGACGAATGAAACCTTTATCTAACGACTCCTGCAGTTAATTAGACAATTCCCGTATCTCTGATGGTACTAAACGATATGGAGTTCGAGCTACTAGGGCAGCTTCCAGGGAGTAAGTCAATGCGAAGCTCGACTTGTCTTGACGGTGGCAGCCTAGACAAGTGTTCAGGAAAGACACCTGGATAGTCTGAATGTGCAAAACGAGGGCACACGCTCATCAGTGGGCAGTGCCTCAGCAGCAAAAGGAACCTCAGCAGGGGTAGGGTCATCCTCAGGGATAGGTTCGGTGACGTGTGGGGTGTTGCCATGGTCGTCATCAGCTGGCAAGTCATCATCATCCTCATCTGAGACATGATGGTCCATGTGCTATACGTCCCTCTTAGTGTCGGTATCACCAGCAGCAAACCCAACATCACTGTGTGCGTTGTCAGAAGCCTCAAATGGCTCGGTCTCCTTAGGAGTTGGAGCGTCTAAGAGAGGGTCCACCTCGTCGACTCCATGCGAGTCAGGGGCGAAGAGATCTCCCTCCTCAGAGTCAGAAAGAAGTGAGAGGTCAATATGAATGGCCATAATCATGTCAAATCCATATGTACATGTATGTATATGAACATTAGTAAATGATACACTATACCAGTACGCAATCATGTGATATCTTGGGACTTAAGAAGTGCACGGTGATAATGGATGTTTTTCATGAAAACGTTTTAAAAAGTTTCTATTTGACTCAAAAGAATCTTAGTTCGCTATAACCATTGGCTCTGATACCAATCGATCACACCCGGCCTAGGTGGAAACACATGATGTAACGTCGAAAGGTTTTCAAGCACAATGTGTGAGCAAACACATAAGATACTACTGAAATTGGTACCAAATATTTAATTATTTTACAAAACATAATTGAAAATTATCTTAAAACTGGTAGAATACCAAGTAAAACATACGTGAATGTTCAAATGTTCAAGAAAGACCCCACAAAATTTGGTATCATGCTATGCATGCCCAAATAGATTCTCAAGTCCATAATGCGTGCAAATCAATTACCTGAAAACATGCATAAAATATTTGTCAACATAAAGCTGGTGAGTTCAAAGGTTTAAATGTACGCAAAGTATAGTTTGTGAAATTCATGTGTGACCAATCAAGGCTAGCTAAGCCAATGATTATTGTGCCAACATGAGTCCCATAACAAAACCTCTTGAATGTTGTGCCTCACGCATTATACAATAAAGACAATGTAAGAATTGTCAAAAACTAACACTTTTTTGTATGTAACAGGTTAGCGCGACTAACTAAGAGTGGGTGTGTCAAACCCAATAGATCAATGTAAGTGTTCTGTGGCTAAACCGATAGCTAATGATTATAGTGAAATGTATGTACAAGGACTGTTGAATGAACCGATTGTCTCATGTTTCACATGGTAGTTGATGCGTTTGGTTTTAGTAATTTAAAAAGATTTCATTTTCCCGGTGCAAAAAACTTGATGTTTTAAATCCGAAACCTTGGGTTTGGGGTAAACAACTGATTTTTACTAAACCGGTTTTACCAAGTTTTAAATTTATAAAGTAAACAATAATTACTTTAGAAACTAAAGCCAACACATAGGCAGAGAACCTGACGTGCGTAGTATAGCTTCTAGGGTAAGTATTGAGTATCGTATTCCAGAGTTCACACTTTCCCCTGCTCAACTTTTCATCAATTAACTGATTGGGTTTGAAAAGGAAAATAAAACGGAGGGGTTCTTTAAAAGAAAAATGGTTTTGAAAAAGGTTTGGTTTTATAAAAGAAAAGATAAAATAGAATAGTAGATAGATATGCACATCTTGGGGCCCTCCGTATAAGTAGTTAAGTTTATTATTAAGATTAATAATTTAAAAAAATTAATTGTGCAGAAGACGAAAGTGGTCTTGAAGTGTTGACTATTTTACAGAGAAGCGGGGCCACTACTGAGTAGAATGCACAACCTCCCGATGCGTGTCCGCACTAAGGTACTCCACCAGGTCCTCACGTATAGTGGGATCCTCAAACCGCGGTCAAGTCACTGGTCCTCGGACTTATCGTGTTCTTGAATTGGAGGCTTTACTTCTGAACTGGAACACCGTACACCTCCCTTGGCTATCGCGTTCCATACATAAGGGTCTCTCTATGGAGTCAATCCTGGCAACCTCGTATCCCCTAAATAGGTTAACGGTTTCTATTGGCCCGATATCGGATAGCGCCTTCATGAATCAACATAGTGTACTCGAACTGCGAATAGGTCGAGTTGTTGCTACATTTTCCTTCATGAGACCAGTGGCCACATTTTCTGCATTTATCATATCTCTTGGCCCGTCTTTTTGCAGCGCTTTTTGACTTTCCACAAAATGGTGGATTTTGTTCCATCTTCCTCCACAGTTTTCTTTCGTCTGCCGTTTTCTCGAAAATAATTTGTAACATATCAGGTGGCAGACGTGGCTCAGCAAAGTGGAAACAGCGGAGCAAGTGCTCGTCCAGCGGATGCATCTTGAGAAAGCGAGGGGGAAAGCAAGAGAGAGATGAGAGATCACAGAGAGAATGTAGAGAAAGAGAGCAGAGAACAAGAGAGAGAGAGAGAGAGAGAGAGAGAGAGAGCAGAGTTCCTGTTCTTTTAGGTCTCACCGGTTAAAGACCAAATTTTTATCTTTGAAGAACTTTTATATTTGGGCTCTCTTTTTGGTGGGTCTCTCTCTATTTATTGGGCTCTCGATTTATTTTGGGCTCTCTGACTACTTTTTTTTAGAAGATATCCCTCTTGGCCCTGTCTTGTGTTGTTCCCTCCTTTGTCAATGGTGTCGCTTTTCTTCAAACTTGCAGTCTCGTGCCCTCGGTGATGACAAATCTTGAAGATGCTGTAATGACGCATGATCGGGACTCATTTATTGGGTAAAAGAAATGAAAAGCTAAGGCTCAAAGGGTTTTCTAAGGGAAAGAATTTATTTTTGGGGTGAAACCTAATTGCCTCTATCATTTTAATCTAGTTACTGGCTTTAAAACAAGAAAGTGCATAAACACACAAGTTCTAACCTAGTCGGACTAAGGTCGGACATCTCTCAGGCCAAATGAAATGAGCAATATATGATATAGATAATATAAGCGTGGTGCCTTGGAATTTAAAGGACAACTTAAGTCTTTGTACTCGATTATTTACCATGCAAGTTGTTCACCCGATTTGTATGTCTTTGGAACACATGTACGTAGTGTTATTGTCCAAATATGTGGTGATTATTATGTAACATTGCTTGTTCTTTCAAAAAGATTTATGGTTTTAACTTGTAGATCTTGTGATTTCTCGTTAGATCCATTCGTTTTAGTTATAATAATAACTAGTCTTGTCAAAACCATGTTTTTATACATCACACATGTTACCATATGTCACCATATGTTACCACATGTTAACACATGTTTGGAGTTCTTATGTTAAATGAAGTGTTAACACATGGTGTGACTTATTAGCAAATGTTTTATCAAAATCGAGAACTTTTGTATAAGTTGATGTTTATAGTTCAAGTGTTATGTTTGTGTCTCATACTAGCCATTATATACACACACATACACTTACATGTATATATGTGTCACACACCGCCAATGTGGAAACACGGGATGTGACTGAAATGATTTCCATGCACAAAAGGTCACGCAAGCATCCTTTAAAAGAGGGACTTCCATAAGACAACATAGTTTTACAAAACATTAAGTTAAATTGTCTCGAATAAAACCATTGTAGGAAATTGTTAACGTTTAAAAACAATACAGGAACAGTTCAAAAGATGGTATCCCATGATGCTCGCACGTGACCTCCCAAGTTCCACGCTTCATGATAGTTACATGAAAAACATGCATGTAAATATATAGGTCAACACAAAGTTGGTGAGTTCACGGGTTTTAATGAATGGACATGCAATCCAAAACCGACTAAATCATTGCCTAGCTAGGGCAATAATCAATATGTGATCTGATATGAGCATATAACCAAACCTTGACATGTTTTGCCTCACCCATTGTACACTTAATACAATGAATAAATGTGAAATACAAGCACTCTTTTGATATCTGTCATCCGGTCAGAGCGACTGATGTGCCGAAAAATTGATATGTTTTCACCCACAATTATCACTGGTTTTATGATCTAAATCGTACTTTTATCTTTGTTTTATCAGGATTTATCTTTTTTTGTTGATAGATGCAGATTTGGAGGTCCGGTGACGAAATGAAGTGAAAACTCTCACAAACCGACACAAAAAGGACGAATATTTGAAGACTTTGAAAATCTTCCAGACATGGCACGGGCGTGCAACCTTCCTAAGTCAACAAGTCAACATTTCCAAGTCAAAGGAGGTCAATTTTAGAGTTTCAGGATGTGCACGAGCATGTACAGTGATGAAGCATGTCCGTGCTTTACTCCAGCGTGTTCTCCAAGGCAAAAACCGACCAAGACTAACAAAACGGTTAGTTTTCAGGACAAGCACGAGCGTGCCATGTATATAAGCACGGGCGTGCTCAATAACAAACCAACATTCTCTGCACAAAGGACTCTGCAACAGTACCCGTTGTCGAGCTTGGGCGTGCCATAACGTTGTCAAGGGCGTGCAAGAGCTTAAATGCCTATAAATAGAGGCCTTTACCCCACATTTTGAAGCATCCCTTCCCACTCGCAATCCAACACTTCTCCACAAAGTTTCTGCCCCCTGAGAAGTTTAGAGGTGTCCCTTGGAGCCTAGGATCACTCCACAAACACCTTGAGTGAGAGAGAAACACCCCAAAATCATCCAAAACCCTTAGAAATCTTCATACACCCTTCCAACAAGTCTTGTACACAAACCCAACCTTGTGAGCTTGTTGTATCAACCATTCTAGGCTAGATTTCTGTTGGTGTTGTTAGGGTGAGGATGGACACTTGGTATGAATTAATATAGTTTATCTTTTATTTTAAAGTGGTGTTTTGTGTTCTTAATAATTCTTACTACCCTAACTTTGTTTAACGGTCTAATTAACAAATCACTTAGTCTTTGGTCTTGTGAGTGTCTTGATAGGAAATGGGAAGGACTCATGAGTGTACCCATGGTGTGTAACAACCCATGCACTTGTGAACTTAAACCCATGAGTAGTGATTAGTCCACTTGTAGGTAGAAATACACATACTTGGAGATTTAATCCTCTACTACCAAGATCTCATTTAGGGTCGGTACGTTCTTTATACTCGGTCCTAATGATAAGTTAATCCTTAATCTTACATCTTGGTTTCATGGTCTATGTGAAGCTTTGAGGTGGGCTAAGGATTGATGAACTCATGTTGAAATAAAACGGTCTTTATTTTATTTCATCATTATACTGCCGCACAGTTAATGATAGGCCAGTCACATTTTGATAAGTTAATTAAACCAAGTAGGGGATGCACGTGTGCTGGTAAGTCAGGACTCCTCAATGATATTAAGTGGTAACTTGTTCGGTCATGCTCCGGCCACCGACAAGTTATTCATAAAAGTCTAGAGTAGTTTGATGTCTATATCGCAACACCGGGAGATGGGTAATTCGGGGTTGAGTCGACATAGTCTCGAGTCACTTTACTTTCAGTGTTAAGAGGTGAGCTCACCAGGTCGGAAGACCCTCATAATAACATTAAGAACACAGTCGTTTGTACAGCTTTGCAAGAATAGTCACCTCTAGAAAATGCAGTTGCAATTCTAAGTTAAGCATAAGTGCGCGCTCAAACACACCACTATAAAATAGAGATAACTATTTAATACCAAAGTTCCATCCGATCCCGAAGCAACACCATTGTTTTGCTATTGATTTTTCTTAAAAGATTTCATCTCTCGTTTTACTTTTCTTCTCTCAAGTTTAAAAAGTCTTTTTAAAGTAATTTTAGGAAGCTGAGTAGTAAAAATCGTGTCCATGGATTCGATACTCGGTACTTGCACATTTCTATACTATATATGATAGGTGTGCTTGCCTATTGTGTCGTGTTTAGAACGTTGAGCAACTATAGTTTTAAATTATAAATTTAAAACTTGTAAGTGTCTTTTTGTTTTCTACCTTGCTCCTCTTTTCAAATAAAGATTTTGGCATCTCCCCCGCGACTTTGCCCTTTTCGAAAAGAAGTCTAGTTTTAAACACTCACACGACATCAGCGACTGACCAAGAGTGGGGGTGTCAACCCAATAGATCTATTTCGGTGTTTCATGGCTAATTCCATAGCTAATGGTTACAGTGTGATGTATGACACGCGGGCTTTATGGATCCTGAACCATAATGTCTCATGTTCACATAATAGTCATGATTGTAACTGAAAACTGTACGCATATTTTTCCCCCGGAAAATGTAAAACTGTGAAAAGGAGCCGTGAAAAACTCACCTTGTGGGTGTGTAGGGGTGTAAATGGCACGTAGCGGCTCGAGAGCTACTCGGGATTGGCTCGGTAAAAAGCCCGAACGAGCCGAGCCTTAACGAGCCCGAGCCCGAGCCTAAAATATGTCTCGTTTAGTTATCGAACCCGAGCTTGAGCCCTAAATACAAAGCTCGATTGGGCTCGCGAGCCTAAACGAGCCCAAACATAATTATAAGTTATTTATATATTTCTTATCATTTATAGCCCTCATCTCCAAAGCCCAAGTCCTTATTTCATAGGCCCATTTAATAACACTCGCGAGCCGAGCTTTTGATTTTGCTAGCGAGCCGAGCTCGAACTCGAGATTTTAGGCTCGAACTCGAGATTTTAGGCTCGAACTGAGCCGAGCTCGAGCTCGAGCTTCATAAAACCATAACGAGCCGAGCTCGAGCCCAGTCAGGCTCGGGCTCGGCTCGTTTACACCCCGGTGTGTCTGGAAATGAACTAATGAGCTTGGAGCTAGAGAGATCGACCTACGTGTCCTATGTAAAAAGGGACATTTTAGGTCTATGTCACTTGTACTGTCTACAAGTTGTTATCTTGTTATGTTTGTCCTTGTAACTTAACCCTTTTGGTTAGATGTGTCTATGAGTTAGGGATTTGTGTACTCAACACTTTGTTTCCCAAAAGTTACAATGTTTACCTTTAAAAAAATTTAATGTTAAGGTCTTTAGGTGTAACCTTACTCAAAATATGAACCTCATGTTTTGTGTGACGAGATCTACTATCTTTATGTAAACTAGTGTCTTGGGTAAAAAGATAGTATTACCTTTTGTGAAAACACCACTTTTACTTGTAAAAATATGTATTTTTATACACTTTGGGTGGTGTATGTGTTCATGTGTTATAGGTCTTACAACCTTTAACTTGACATGTGTATAGATCCATAATATCTAGATATCTTTAACCTATTATTTCATAAGTTTAGCAACTTTTGTGAAAGTAACCATATCCCATGTTAAAACATTACTTTTCTTGAAAACATATATACTCTGCAAGTCTTGTTATGGATCTAACATGTCACACATGATTTATAATTATCCACATCATGTCTTGTGTTAATGAGCTTGGGAAAATATTCACATTTTCGTATAAAACTTTTGGCCATCATGATCTTGTACATATACATATGTTTCGGCCCATAGAGTGTGTATAAATACATACATTTACCAACTAAAATAATGTGTTTTAAAGCATGAACTCACTTATTTTACTTGGTTTAGTTACAAGAGTAAACATGCTAGTGATCAACTTAGTGTAAGAAGGAAAATGAAACACAAGTTTTAAAATAAATTTATACCTCCTAGTATCTAAGAAATGAGGGAGTTAGGGACCTTGTACACCTTGGTTATGCTCCTTGTACCCCTAAAAATCCCTTGAAACTGGTGGTCTTTGGTTAAGTGTATAGGGTCGAGAGGGGTGGGGTTTGATGGTGGAGTGGTGGTTCGGTGGTGGTGAGGGCCGAGTGGTGGTGGTGTTCGGCAGTGTGGGTTGAGTCGAGAGAAAGAGGGAGAGTGTGAGGGGTTTTGTGATCTCATTTGGTGCTCCTAAGTGTCATTTATATAGTGCAAGAGCCATGCTATTTTGGGTAGGTCAACTCTCCCTGGATGTGTAGGTAAAGGAATATTTATATTCTAGTGTAAGTCTTGGATTATGGAAGATTATGGACTTGATGTGTGCATGTCTTTCTTGGTTAGTGTGAGCCGAAATTTAGAGGGTGTTGGGAGGTTATGGTTTAGTCAACTTCACTAAGATTTGATGCATGATAATCATGGTGTTTGCTAGATCAAGGATGTCCTAGGATGGATATGGTGGGATCTTGCATGGAAAGTGTGGAATGGCAATTGTAGTAAGTCAACATTATGCTTTCCTAAGTGTCATAAGATGTTTTCCATTTTGGTGAAATGTCTAGGAATGTGATGGAGGTGACTAAAGCATGTTGTTGGGTGAATCTTGGTGGAAGAATGTGTAGGCTAATTAGGGAAAGTCATGATGGTTTGATCAAAGTCCCATTTCCATGTTGGTGAAAGTTGTTATCAAGAATCTTAGTGTTTTGAGTAGAGAGTATGTGTGGGTGTCGATATATATGTATGGGTGGAGGTGGGTATTTATGGCAAGTCAAATGCTCATGGGATGGATAAGTGTTAAAGGTGTATACTAAATGTGTAGGAATCTAGGTGAAATGATAGATCATAAATGTGTAAGAGTTTAAACATTGGAAAGCACATACACACTTTTATATGTGTGTGTGTCGTCGCATATATACACACATACATATATATATTTTTTTAACATAATAATTCATATCTTGTATAAATGTGTAGTCATGTATTATAATTGAATGCTAAGGAAGATCTTTGTACAAGTTTATGCATCCCAAAACAATATATAATTGTGTGCTCATTGTATACTTCTAAACTAGTTGTATTACTAGTCGTTTATGGGCATTGTGTTCGGACAATCCTTATGTATGGACATTGTTTGTTTTTGTTCTCAATTGGATCACAATTGTAATGTTATGTTCAATTGTGTGAATTCCCCGAACTAGGTTTTTTGGTGAGATCTCTCTATAGCTCATGAGAAACTGTTTGACTAGTTATGAAATTGTATCAACTAGTGGGCCTAGTGCTAGACTGTAAGCATCGAGATGAACTTGTTGGAACCCTGTATGGCCCAATTGTAATGAAACATGCAAAATGTAATGACATGCACAATGTGTATGTATAGCTAAGTGTACGGATATGACCTGTGATTTCGACGGGTGTCACAATATGCGAGTATGTGGATGTGTATATACACGTATACGTGTATGTATACAACTTATATATACATATGTGTGTATTTATATCAATACATGGGTCCAAGTTTTGTGAGTTTTATCATTTATAACTTGTCATAGTAGTGTGTTAATGTATTGTGAGGTCGGGTGAGCACATGTGTAGTTAGTTGAACATACCACAATATGAGCCAAAAAAACAAATGAAGATTGAGTCGAGACCTTGCCATTTGTTCACATAATATGGCTTCCAAATACTCAAACTTCTTGATAAGTGACTATAGTGGTGGTTTGCGGTTGGGATCGAGCCGAGAACAAAGAAAGAGAGACAAAGTATGTTTGGTTAAAGTTAGAATGTTTAATGGTTGTGGTGTGGAGAGAACATATGGTTCTCGGCCCATATATATAATCTGAGAGAGGGAAGAGAGTGTAGGGGGTCATTATTAGTTGTGGAAGGCCAAACCATATAGAACTTGATGGTGAAAATTTAGTTGCCTAATTTGTATAATAGGCTGACCTTGGGGAAGGGAGTTTAGCAATTGGAGTAGTCAATGAAGCTTTGGGAGGAGGTGGAGGATGGTTAGGATGCTATGTTGGTTCAAGACATGGGTGGAGAGATGTGTGGTTTGTTTGTATTATGTTGTGTGTGTATGTTACCTTGATCAAATAAACACTCTCATGCTTATATATATATATATATATATATATATATATATATATATATATATATGTAGTCATATGCATGTATGTATGGTGTTGGATCAAGATTCAATTACGCTCACATATGTGTGTGTATGTGAGAGAGAGGTTCAAGTTTCAATTACATACACACATACATGAATCGTATGTGTATATGTATACATATATAGATTCAAATGTTAATTACACATGTACACATATACCTTGCATATGAGTATGTATGTGTATAACATTGTAGGTTTTGTCTTGTTTATTGATAACATACATATATGTATTTGTATTATGAAAATATAGTTTAGATTCATTAGATATTATTAAAGATATCAATACACTTACATATGTTTATAATTTTGAAAACAATGAATTCATATATACTGTTGGGTCTGCTGACCTGGAGAAGAACAGATGATTGGAAAGCCAAAATATACTACTCAGTTGATCCTAGAAATAAGCAGAATTTACAAGGTACTTCTCCCAAAAGACCGTTGACCCTAACATCTGCTGTACTCAACAACTGTTGGAAACAACTGCTGCTACAAAGGACTGCTAGATAAACAACTGCTAGAGAACAACTACTGACTAAAGGTCTGATGAAGAACAACTGCTGACTAAAGTGCTGAAGACTAAAGGTCTGTTGGAGCCAACAGCACTTAGGCTCCAACAGATGATACAAGACCATCAGAGTTTTCCTCAACAGTAGTTTACCTTACAGTGTTTTACAATGTAACAGTAGTTTGTATTTAACAGATGTTTTATGTTTTTATTCTGTTAGAGGTCACTGTCCTAGGTGACGTCAGCTGAGATCATCAGTGGTTTAGATTTGTCTATAAATAGAACAGTGCTTGTACTGTTCTATTCATCACTCAAAAATTCTCTCAGACAAACAATCACTGAGTGATCAGGCTGAGGGGAGTACTTGTAATATTGTAATCTTTCAATTAATGAAAGCATTCGATTGAAAACAATTATTCTCTTGTTTTGATTTATAAGTTGATTATTCCACTACACTTTTCATTTATATTCACCTCATTTATCACATCTTGTGACAACCGTCACCCTCATTTTTAGCAGATTGTCAATTATAGTCCTTCGTGTGTTCAAATGCTTCTATTTTAGTCCATATAAGTTTTGTCATTTTCAAATTTAATGAAATGATCGAAATTAAATCTATCAAAGTTAAACGTTTAAGGTTTATCAAAAGTTTAGTGGAACATCAAGTTAAAATCTATTAAATATGAGTTCCTTGAGTTATTTGTTAATGAGTTTAAATTTTATAAAGTTTTAAAACATTTTGGTTAACATTAGCTAACTTGGTTAAAGTTTTATTAAGAAAAACTTAACCAAAACTTGTTATATCTAACCTAGTTAATTATAAGGGACCATTTATGCCAACCTGTGAAACTTTCAAAAATCAACTTCCCTCCTGCCCCCCTACACGCGTTTCTGGCAAAGAAAATTCCGGCCAGATTTCCGGCGATCGGAATCTTACTCCGGCAAGGCCATTAGAGGACTTTAACTCGTTTTAATTGATCCAATACGTTTCTTCAACATTAATACCAAGTTACTGAGTTATTGGAATGATTATTATGCGTTACACAGTGATTTTAATTCGGTTTATATTTGTAACCGATCGGAATTATTGAAACAAATTAAAGACCTGGTTATACTTAACAAACATATAAATTGTTGTCTCAATTCGTTTTCTAATCTCAACACCATATTAAACCCACGAAAATAAGTACTTAATCACGACCTGGAAGCTCCCTAATCGACTAAAACACGAGCGACCTGTTCTTCTTCTTTTCGAGCCGAATTCGATGTTGTAAGTTCTTGTTTTTATTGCCGATTTGTTATTCGTAGATTACTGATTAATAGCCCTATAAATCTGATGCTTAAACATCTTTTAATCGGGTTATTAGAAATGGGGTTAGGGTTTATGAGTTGAAATGGGGAAGAAGATGACACTTAGGAGATGGATTAAAAGTATATCTGATTCAAATAATAACCAAGTTGATGGGTTGGTCCAATGGTTGGGTCCGCTGAATGTTACTGAAGGTGCTCGGGTTCGAACCCAAGCACCACCAATTTCCTTTCTTTTTATTTTTTAGGCATTTCTTTCTTTATTTCCATTTATTTGACTATTTATTATATATATAATACATGTAAACTTAGAATATTGATATTAAATTCATTTTTACTTCAAAAATTATAAAAATTTAGGTGTAGCATCTTGACACCCTAAAGAAAATTTCCACACTTTTATTTTCTAAAAAACATATCATTTTTATATTTTTAATGAATTACATTGATTTAATCATATTTAATTGATAAAAATTTCATTTTTACAGATTTTAATCTCAAACTTTTTGGGAAATTATTTTTCACCATCGTGAACTGAAATAAAAAATTATTGGTTTAGAAAACATTCATTTTTATAAATTTTCCTATTTTTAATCATTTAAATATGATTTAATCTCATTAAATCAGTTTTAAATTTAAATAAGTTTATAAAAATTATGGGAAAATTATTTTCATTAATTTACAACAGGAAGCATCCATTTTCTATAAAAATAGCATTTATGGATTAGGTCTTGTATTTTTAATCTTATTTACGTTTAAATAGACATAATTAAACATTTATTTATTTATACTATTTCAACATCTATTTTATAAATACTTTTCTTATAAAATAGAAATATTCTTATATTGAAAATCTTAATTACCATTTGTTGGATCATGGTGTAACTCATAACTATTTATTTAAACATTTATAATTATTGTATTTATTTACAATAACTTAGTGAAAGAAATTAATTAAATTACTTTGTGTTAATTGGCAATAATTATATATTACCTAAACCATATTTACAAACTTTGGTATATTATTGTTTTTAATATATAACTTCTATAATAATTTGATTTACCATAAAAACTCTAATTCCCCAAATTCGACTTAGCAAACCCTAATGCCTTAGACCATAGATACCTTAGACTTTGTAGACTTTTCCTTACTAGTATTCATATACGTTATAGGTTGAATTCTTCGGAATTCCCATTACTTAGCTCATGACCGCTTAAGTGGATTTTGATCGCTTTCGCAAACTGTGAGTATATCTTTCCCCTTTTTCATGTTTTACTCTTTTGGGGCTATTCAGGTACACTATGACTAAATATTATTCTTTCACTAAATGCAATTCTCATGTGTGTTTGCTTTATGTTAATTTGTGTGTCTATGACTTGTCAAAATCATTAACCTTTGAAGGCCTGGCATTTCAATTAATAGTACTATGGTATATACCCTTGTGGCTCTGTTGAGAGTCCTCGTCATTGCTATGTATTACATTACTACTAGCGCATACTATATATATATATCTGCTTTTCTTTACATAGGGTTGATTTTGAACGGATATTACTTATTACATAATAATTGCAAATGGTACCGCACATGAATTGCTAAACACTTTTCCTACTACATTTATTCAAACAGGGTATGCTCACAAATACAATTTTATATTGACCAAATCATTTTCGTACATGTTTCAGGTTCTTATGAGATTACTTCCAAGCGTTTGGAACTTAGACTTAGATTGAGATTACTGTATCTTAGTTTAGATTTCTAGTCGTAATTGTTGTATTTCTTTCAATGTAATAAATTATTAAATTAAATGTATTCAAATTTACATTTCTAGTCCATGAGCTATTGAACAATCGTCACTACGTGACACCTCGATGTTTCCGCCATCGGTTGGGGTGTTACATATTGGTATCAGAGCCATGGTTATAGGGAATTAGGTTATTAGAATGCCTTTTAGCCTAGTCTATAACTAAGCTTACTTTCACGAGTCCTCTCGTATATATTTCTCTTTATCTTTATATTTTCTCTCAAGATATTTTCGCTATGATTCTTTCTCGTTATTCTTTTGGTATTTTGCTTGGAGTAGAAGGTACTCGTATTTCACAAACGAAACGGTGTCACCAAGACAGGAGTGATATCCATACCTTGGTGATTAGTTTCACTCCTCTATATGTTATTTATCTTAGGAATATATCTTTGAGATAGGAGTGACATCCACACCTCAAGGAGTATTACCTTCAAAATGAAACTTAACCATTAAGTTGGGAGTGATATCCTTAACTTAGTGATTGGTTTCATTCCACAATAATTTTCAATTTTGAAATACATCTTTGAGTTAGGGGTGAAATCCACATCTCAAGGATCTATTTCTGCATCTCGTTTTTAATCTCGCTAAAGTGTTGAAATTCACTAATGATGGGGCACGTGCAATCTGGAAGGGTGAGCGCCTGTATCCTGAGTTTTCTATCTAGGCCTGGTATTTCGCATAAATCCCAATCAGACGAGGGACCCGTATGCCGACCTGGGAACTCTCGGGATGAGCATTCACTTATAGGCTAAAGTACACCCCCACAAGTCACTAATAACATTTCAATTCTTTAGTTAGTCAAAGTTTCCTATGGAAACAATCTCAATGTTTCATGATATTGATATTGATATTTATGTTTTGTTCATCATTTGAAGGCTCAAATGATAAATTATGAATTTTCTTAAATATTGGTAATCTATTACATACGTTGATTTTATCATTTCACGTCATTCTAAATCTTGGTCTTTTAAAACACATTAGATTTACACATACTTCATGAAATAGTTTCATTTTGCATTTTACAAACTTGTATTGCATATTTTAAAGGTCAAATGTAAACTTTTTGTTCTCATAGGACGTATCCAATATATGTTTTCAGGAGAAATTTGCAACTAATAATAAGCTTTAAAACACTTTTCCAACTTGACATCTCATAATTATGAAGATTTTTCAAATGAACCTGTTTTGAATCTAAAACACACTTCGATTCCTAAAAAGT
Organism: Ambrosia trifida; assembly: GCA_028751855.1. Taxonomy (NCBI): domain Eukaryota; kingdom Viridiplantae; phylum Streptophyta; class Magnoliopsida; order Asterales; family Asteraceae; genus Ambrosia; species Ambrosia trifida. The sequence continues at coordinate 41,241,763 of CM054123.1, read as the reverse complement.
TATCCTCATGCATTACTACTATCTTTTCAACTATATCACAAAGTTTGAGCAAACTACGTTTTTGATAAACGGAAATTTATTCTATTACACTCGCACTCTTTTAGTCACAAAACTTTTGGTCTAACAAAATATTGGACATATCCTTATCAGAATGTTACTAATTGTCTTTTATCATCTAATGCATATATGTAAAACTAACTAAATTTAAACCCTTATGTCAGTAGACTATACGTCTATTTTGCGTACTCTCATTTGTTGTAAACTTTATTATTTTATTCTTGCACCACTTTATTCATAGTTATTTCTAACACGTTATTTGTGATTATTTTCACACTACCTATTTGCAAGAGTTCAACTCGTTTACTTTCATTTTGTGCAATTGTGCGATTTACTAGATTTATATTATACTATTCTTTCAATCGAAATTTTATGCTATACTTATATACTTACATGAACGCACCTTTGGTATGTATATTTTTCCTCCTGATTTGAGCAAAACCCTGTTATACTTACATTATTTTGTTCATCATCATGGCCAATGAACATACTAGTTGATAACTTGTATGAGATCTAAGCCAGTGCCCACGTACGACTCGGGTTAGAATATTCCAACCCGAGGGGAACGGTGAAATTCTCGAATTTATCAATATGGGTGTTTAGAGGCCAACAATGTGAACAGAAATTTACCGGTTAAGGGTAAACCCGAAAGGGAAGAACCTCTGACCATGTCTTACACTTACACGTTACTCTCATTACGGTTAAAGGGTAAACCCGAAAGGGAAGGACCTCTAACCATGTCATGATTGAACATTATTTCATTAAAGTGGCTATTACATATTGGTTGCACGCTTTTGTTTCTGGTATTACTTAGGATAGGGTTATGGAAAAGCATAACACCCTAGTGTAAGGTAAATCGATGATTACGGTCCGGAACGCAATCATGGGTTTACAGGTACATGAGGGTGGTGTGTAGTTCTATTTAGGCTGTTGGTAGACAATCAGTACGAGTCCAAAGTATCGGGAGTGTGGTGGGTCAGCTACGGTACACCCTATATATAAGCATAAACGATACTGCGGGAACGGGCTAGGAGTTTGACCAAGAACCTACCCATTACTGTCTCTTCATTAGATCATTGACCAATAGCTAGTATTTTCGATAAGAACATTTTACATGAGCTTCAATTTGACTTCCTATAGTCTTTCTCTAGACCACCCACACAACAAACAAAAACCTTGTATACTCTTACACTCTCGATTAATTGGATTCTTGTTGCATACTCTAATAACGTCCAGTCAGAAACCTTTCTAAAGTAGGGGAGACTGTTTCATCAGTGTCTGTGCCTTCACCCGTTACACATTCCCAAAACTTTTCTCATCTAAACTCTCAACTTTTTAACTTTGGGTTAACTATCAAAGATTTTGAAACTTTTACTTTGGATATTAGGTAACCATTTTAAATTTTGTCAATTCATAAGTGATGAAATTAAAAAAAAAATCTAGTTGATTTTTACAATGCCTTTGATTCATAGAAACCTCCACTTGAAAAAAATTTCGAGACGAAATTTTCTAAAGTAGGGGAGACTGTGACAACCGTCACCCTCATTTTTAGCAGATTGTCAATTATAGTCCTTCGTGTGTTCAAATGCTTCTATTTTAGTCCATATAAGTTTTGTCATTTTCAAATTTAATGAAATGATCGAAATTAAATTTATCAAAGTTAAACGTTTAAGGTTTATCAAAAGTTTAGTGGAACATCAAGTTAAAATCTATTAAATATGAGTTCCTTGAGTTATTTGTTAATGAAAGTTTAAATTCTATAAAGTTTTAAAACATTTTGGTTAACATTAGCTAACTTGGTTAAAGTTTTATTAAGAAAAACTTAACCAAACCTTGTTATATCTAACCTAGTTAATTGTAAGGGACCATTTATGCCAACCTGTGAAACTTTCAAAAATCAAATTCCCTCCTACCCCCCTAGACGCGTTTCTGGCAAAGAAAATTCCGGCCAGATTTCCGGCGACCGGAATCTTACTCCGGCGAGGCCATTAGAGGACTTTAACTCGTTTTAATTGATCCAATACATTTCTTCAACATTAATACCAAGTTACTAAGTTATTGGAATAATTATTATGCGTTACACGGCGAGTTTAATTCGGTTTATATTTGTAACCGATCGGATATATTGAAACAAATTAAAGACCCGGTTATACTTAACAAACATATAAATTGTTGTCTCAATTCGTTTACTGCACTCAATACCATATTAAACCCACGAAAATAAGTACTTAATCACGACCAGGAAGCTCCCTAATCGACTAAAACACGAGCAGCCTGTTCTTCTTCTTTTCGAGCCGAATTCGATGTTGTAAGTTATTGTTTTTATTGGCGTTTTGTTATTCGTAGATTACTGATTAATAGCCCCATAAATCTGATGCTTAAACATCTTTTAATCGGGTTATTAGAAATGGGGTTAGGGTTAGGGTTTATGTGTTGAAATGGGGAAAAGATAACACTTAGGAGATGGATTAAAAGTATATCTGATTCAAATAATAACTAAGTTGATGGGTTGGTCCAATGGTTGGGTCCGCTGAATGTTACTGAAGGTGCTCGGGTTCGAACCCAAGCACCACCATTTTCCTTTCTTTTTATTTTTTCAGCATTTCTTTCTTTATTTCCATGTATTTGACTATTTATTATATATATAATACATGTAAACTTAGAATATTGATATTAAATTCATTTTTACTTCAAAAATTATAAAAATTTAGGTGTAGTATCTTGACACCCTAAAGAAAATTTCCACACATTTATTTTCTAAAAAATATATTATTTTTATATTTTTAATGAATTACATTTTTTAATCATATTTAATTGATAAAAATTTCATTTTTACAGATTTTAATCTCAAACTTTTTGGGAAATTGTTTTTCACCATCGTGAACTGAAATAAAAAATTATTGGTTCAGAAAACATTCATTTTTATAAATTTTCCTATTTTTAATCATTTAAATATGATTTAATCTTATTAAATCAGTTTTAAATTTAAATAAGTTTATAAATATTATGGGAAAATTATTTTCATTAATTTACAACATGAAGCATCCATTTTCTATAAAAATAGCATTTATGGATCAGGTCTTGTATTTTTAATCTTATTTACGTTTAAATAGACATAATTAAACATTTATTTATTTATATTATTTCAACATCTATTTTACAAATACTTTTCTTATAAAATAGAAATATTCTTCTGTTGAAAATCTTAATTACCATTTGTTGGATCATGGTGTAACTCATAACTATTTATTTAAACATTTATAATTATTGTATTTATTTACAATAACTTAGTGAAAGAAATTAATTAAATTACTTTGTGTTAATTATTCAAACATATTTTTATCTAAATATTCAATTGGCAATAATTATATATTACCTAAACCATATTTACAAACTTTGGTATATTATTGTTTTTAATATATAACTTCTATAATAATTTGATTTACCATAAAAACTCCAATTCCCCAAATTCGACTTAGCAAACCCTAATGCCTTAGACCATAGATACCTTAGACTTTGTAGACTTTTCCTTACTAGTATTCATATACGTTATAGGTTGAATTCCTCAGAATTCCCATTACTTAGCTTATGACCGCTTAAGTGGATTTTGATCGCTTTCGTAAACTGTGAGTATATCTTTCCCCTTTTTCATGTTTTACTCTTTTGGGGCTATTCATGTACACTATGACTAAATATTATTCTTTCACTAAATGCAATTCTCATGTGTGTTTGCTTTATGTTAATTTGTGTGTCTATGACTTGTCAAAATCATTAACCTTTGAGGGCCTGGCATTTCAATTAATAGTACTATGGTATATACCCTTGTGACTCTATTGAGAGTCCTCGTCATTGCTATGTATTACATTACTACTGTCGCATACTATATATATATATATATCTGCTTTTCTTTACATAGGGTTGATTTTGAACGGATATTACTTATTACATAATTGCAAATAGTACCGCACATGAATTGCTAAACACTTTTCCTACTATATTTATTCAAACAGGGTATGCTCACCAATACAATTTTGTATTGACCAAATCATTTTCGTACATGTTTCAGGTTCTTATGAGATTACTTCCAAGCGTTTGGAACTTAGACTTAGATTGAGATTACTGTATCTTAGTTTAGATTGCTAGTCGTAATTGTTGTATTTCTTTCAATGTAATAAATTATTAAATTCAATGTATTCAAATTTACATTTCTAGTCCATGAGCTATTGAACAATCGTCACTACGTGACACCTCGATGTTTCCGCCATCGGTTGGGGTGTTACATATCTTTTATATAAACAAATCAAAACAATCAAACTCAGATCCTAACATATACTCTCACATATGTATGTATGCATAATATATATACATATATATATATATATATATATATATATTGTACAAAACTCATGTTTACATATGTATTTTAGAAAGAGTTGGATCCATAACAAAACTCTATGAAATAGTCCGTCAGATATTCATAAAAATGGCTTTATAAATATTCGTGTTTCATGTGGAATTGTATAGTTTTCAAATTGGATATTTTCACGTGTAGCCTTGTTTCGATTGTACATAATAATTGCACATTTTGTTGGGAAATGTAAATGAAATCCTAAAATTGATTGGACTTTGCTAGACTCGGGATGACATAGATAATGTAATAACGTCTAATGCACAAATAAAAATGACATAGGTTTTAAGGGTGTGTAAGGATCTTGACCTAGGAAATCGACGGGTGTCATATGCGGCAAGAACCATAGTTGTGTAGCGACTTGTTGAGGCATGACAGTCATATGGGCGGTAGTGGGTTGGTCATGAGGCCTACGATATGAAAGGATATGAAGTAGCCATGGGATTAACGAAAAACGTTTGAGCCAAAGTGAGCAAAACATGGCACAACAACAATATGCTTAATTGTGCGGCAACCAGTGAAGTCAAAAAGCTTGAATTTTCTTTAGTATAGTCTAAGAAATAGTGAGTACTTATTATATATTTAAAATAAACTCTTCGTTTTTTCTGAGAGTATGCTATAAAAGGATAAAAAAAGGTTGAGGTAATTGACATGTACTATTTTTCGTTATTAAAACAACATTAGTGATGTGACACCATTCGTGGACTCTGAGTTGAGATCACGGTGTCTCACATGCTATAGTCTAAGGAGTACATGTTATATTTCGAGATTTATGGTTCGACCAAAGGATATTAAGTGTGTGTGTATTTTATGGGTAATTTGTATGAATGCCCATACACCATCACACGTCGGTATACCAGCTTGTTACCCCTTGTTTTGCATGTTTATGTATTTATCGGGCTCAATGGGTAATTTATAACAAGATAAAGATCTTGAAATGTTTTATGTACCTTTGTATGCAAATTTTCAATGAAAGTGATGGCTGGTAGCAAATTTTCAATGAAAGTTGTGGTTAAATGATTGCAAATTTTCAATGAAAGTGGTGGCTAAATGGTTGCAAATTTTCAATGAAAGTGGTGGCTAAATAGTAGCAAATTTTCAATAAAAGTGGTGGTTAAATGGTAACAAATTTTCAATGAAAGTGGTGGCTAAATGGTAGTCAATTCTCAATGAAATCAGTGACTAAATGGTTGCAGAGTACATGGTACCAAAACGGTTACAAAAAAATGTGTAAATTTTCAATAAAAATGGTGTCTAAATGGTGGCAATATATGTGGCTAAATGGTACCAAAACGGTAGCAAAAGACCTTACTGAAACATTGTAGAAGCGGTAGCAATAATTTTAACCGTTTTGTGGTGACAAAAATATGGTAGCAAAATACAAAAGTGGTAGCTATTTGGTGACATTAGGGCAACAGACATGTGTGTTTTTGCTACCGCATTCTCGGTTGCAAAATGGTAGCTACAGAGCAATTGCTACCGTTATGTAACCAAAAATGTTGTGACAAAAGCCCAATTTTCTAGTAGTGAATTATATTTTTCATTTTTCTTTCTCAATCTTGGCACAACCGGTAATTATATGCTTAACATTTCTTTTAAATCAAGAAGTTTTCATGGCTAAAGGGAAAGTGTGAACAGAGCTAAAATCAATTTAGCTAACATATAACTTTTGACAAATAGAAACATACTTTAACAATGTTTTGTAAACTATTTCATATAATTATATAAAACTAGTATTTGACCCGCAGGCGTTGCCCCGCAGACAAGTATCTAATCCGGTAAAAATAAATATGACTGGGAAAAAAGCGTAATCCATGAGACTCAAGCCAACGACCATGTGATTAAAAAATAACGATTTCCACTTAACCATGTAAGAAAACGGTTGCCGATTGATGATTTGTTATATAATTGCGAGGGTATGTTAATCGGATAACAAAAAAAATAGAGTCGTATTGTTATGTCGGTACGCCGGTGCGCGTTGCACCGAGCAAAGCGGCTAAACCGCTTGAAAAAGAGGATTTACTAATAAAAGTAAAATAAAAGTAAAGCGATGACATTTTCGTAATTAACTCGAAACTGAAGGCCTTTTATTAGAGGATTTATTAATAAAATTACTACGATGGCATTTTCGTAATTAATTCGAATTCAAGATCTTTATCTTGTTATAAATTTTCAATGAAAGTGATGGCTGGTAGCAAATTTTCAATGAAAGTTGTGGTTAAATGATTGCAAATTTTCAATGAAAGTGGTGGCTAAATGGTTGCAAATTTTCAATGAAAGTGGTGGCTAAATAGTAGCAAATTTTCAATAAAAGTGGTGGTTAAATGGTAACAAATTTTCAATGAAAGTGGTGGCTAAATGGTAGTCAATTCTCAATGAAATCAGTGACTAAATGGTTGCAGAGTACATGGTACCAAAACGGTTACAAAAAAATGTGTAAATTTTCAATAAAAATGGTGTCTAAATGGTGGCAATATATGTGGCTAAATGGTACCAAAACGGTAGCAAAAGACCTTACTGAAACATTGTAGAAGCGGTAGCAATAATTTTAACCGTTTTGTGGTGACAAAAATATGGTAGCAAAATACAAAAGTGGTAGCTATTTGGTGACATTAGGGCAACAGACATGTGTGTTTTTGCTACCGCATTCTCGGTTGCAAAATGGTAGCTACAGAGCAATTGCTACCGTTATGTAACCAAAAATGTTGTGACAAAAGCCCAATTTTCTAGTAGTGAATTATATTTTTCATTTTTCTTTCTCAATCTTGGCACAACCGGTAATTATATGCTTAACATTTCTTTTAAATCAAGAAGTTTTCATGGCTAAAGGGAAAGTGTGAACAGAGCTAAAATCAATTTAGCTAACATATAACTTTTGACAAATAGAAACATACTTTAACAATGTTTTGTAAACTATTTCATATAATTATATAAAACTAGTATTTGACCCGCAGGCGTTGCCCCGCAGACAAGTATCTAATCCGGTAAAAATAAATATGACTGGGAAAAAAGCGTAATCCATGAGACTCAAGCCAACGACCATGTGATTAAAAAATAACGATTTCCACTTAACCATGTAAGAAAACGGTTGCCGATTGATGATTTGTTATATAATTGCGAGGGTATGTTAATCGGATAACAAAAAAAATAGAGTCGTATTGTTATGTCGGTACGCCGGTGCGCGTTGCACCGAGCAAAGCGGCTAAACCGCTTGAAAAAGAGGATTTACTAATAAAAGTAAAATAAAAGTAAAGCGATGACATTTTCGTAATTAACTCGAAACTGAAGGCCTTTTATTAGAGGATTTATTAATAAAATTACTACGATGGCATTTTCGTAATTAATTCGAAACCGAAGGCCTTTTATTAGAGGATTTAATAATAAAATTACTACGATGGCATTTTCGTAATTAATTCGAAACTGAAGGGCTTTAATTTCACGCTTATCCACGTTACTATTGCTAGTGATCTTAAATGTTATATATATAATGTCATTTTTTCTGTTGTAATAGTGACAATTAGAAATATTTTGTGCTGGTGTTGTCATACCCCAAAACATTAGTGAATGACTGGTTGGGTTTACACATCATACAACACAGAAGTGAAAAGCCCATGCTTAATAAATCTAGAACTAAATCATAAGAAGATACTTAATAAATCTGAAACTTATAAAACCTAATGTTATAATCTACAAGCTAAACAACACCATCACTACATGTAACATCAACGTTAAAATAAATTCGAATGTCGTACTCTCCTTCCTTGTTGGATACGTCGAAACTCTTTTTACTTTTGACTATAGATCACCCTGACATAAATGCTAAAAACATTAGCATTCACGAGTGAGTCTATAGTTTATATATTCCAGAATCATTAATCACAATAAAAAATCACTGATTCGCTCACCACAGTGTGGGGATCAAAGATCCCATTCACAAGCATGACGTTTATATGTTATTTTAGCATTAATAGTTCGGATTATAGTTAATTCTCACAAACATAATGTTTATATGTTATTTAACCAAAAACATGTATAAATCCCTTCTAATTTATGTAATAATTACATGTTTTCGGTGATAATGCTTTATACAAGTCTATGAAAATGTTAATTTATGTCTAGGTTGTGAGATTAATTACAAAATACTACCAAATTTTATGCTAAATTCAGAAATAATTTAAGAGGGTAGTATATTGTACGTGGCATGGATTTTGTGATTGTACTACAAAAGTGGATGAAACAAAGTCAAGTAAGTTCTTGTTGAAAATTGAAATTCGGTGGACGTGTTTTGTGACACCCCAGGAAAAATCCCACGTCGGCTATGGCCAGGAGAGTTCCTTAGTTCATATGTAATCCAACGCCTCTTAAATCACCGACGCGTTTTGGGGCTTAATGTTAGTGGATGGGAAGAGAACTCCACGGTTAAGCATGCTCAGGTTAGAGCAATACCAGAATGGGTGACCTCCTGGGAAGTCTTCAGCGGAGCAACCAAAAACAAATCCGTGAGCTCTGAATGGGCAACCCATCGGGGCAAAGCGGACAATATTGGTGGTGAGAGGGGCTCGATGTTACATGTTTAGGTTGTCAACATCATACCTTTATAAGCCTTGGAAGCAGATAAGATTGGAAATAAGAATAGCATTTAGTTGAGATTTGAACGTTATGCGATTAGTTTATAATTAATAAATTGATAGAAAGATTGCTTATGGGAAAGCAATGTTCAAGTGTGTGAATATTTGATGTGTTTCCAAAGACACATGATTATTATATATAAAGTACCCACATTTGTGTATATTTTACTTCAAGTCAGATAATAATAATAATAATAAATGACAAATTGCTGATGATTTGTAGGTTTTGGTGAAGAGAAAATACATGGACTAAGTAAAGCATCTCAGAATGAAAAATGAAGAAGAGCGAGGAAGAATATGTTATGACTCGTACACACTTTAGAAGGTACAACCTATACCCTACTGACAACATAATGAGACAAAACATGAATAAACAAACCTTAACAGGGCCCGAATTAATTATAGTATTGCTCGTACCCTTTTGATGAATGTAAACCTCGTACTTCATTCAAAACCCAAAACACAGTGTGTGTGTGTGTGTGTGTGTGTGTAGATGATGTGAAACCCTAGAGAGGAACTTTAACGTTTAAAGACGTCTGAAGAGGCTACCAGAGTGTTGTTTAGAAAAAAGAACAAGTGAAATGATGTGGAGATTGAAGATCTAGCATTGTAGGAAGTGAGAGCTGACCTACTGGGTTACTTCTTTATTATTTTCTTATCCATAAACTTTTATTAGTTGACTATTTTGGTATTCTTTATACTTTTGGTCATCATATTTGGCTAAACACCTTTATAACTATCCGGATGCGATGACTTGTTGAATGGTTTGATGCTTTGATGGTTGATTTATTTATGTTTTATGATTTAAGTAAGTTTGTTATGGATTTAACCTTATGATGTGTATTAGTATATGTTTCATATTGATTATGTTGTTTTGTTGTATGGTTGGATCGATCTTTCTATGAGGTTATGCGTGTTAGAGTCGATTTCTTCTATCTCTAGGTTATATTGGCATCCATTAACATAGGGCTTGAAACCTTAGTTGATATTAGTAACACGTTTGGCTACATTCGGAAGGATTTGATTAAAAGAATTTGTAAACAAGTTAGAGTTTTCTATTTGATTGATCTTGATATGTTCATAAGCCTCTATGTTCGTACCTCAAACTTGAACCTAAATCTACAAACCATACATTATAAGAATCCATAGCAATTCTAGCTTCGCCCATTAGATCTTGAGGTGTGTCCATAGCTTTCAACCATTATTTAGTATGATTAACCTTAGTTGGTATTAATCCATCTTAGCACTTCGTACGCTGCTATCAAGTTAGTTCTTGATGTAGTTTCATAGAAAATATCATTGATTTGTGTCATTCATTCTTCAATGATTCAGTTTTGAAAGGTTTTATTCTCGTAACCCTTGATTTCATATTACATTCTTCAATTGCGTTATTAGTATTCGTATTTAATTCCTTAGGTTAAACCATTTTAACTACATAGATTACATATTAGCAGATAAACTTAGTATTAAAAGGTATCATGTCCTAGGATTAATACTTGGTAACTTACCTTTGTTACACTGTACAAATGATAAGTATGCTTGCCTTTTAACGTGTGTAGTTAGTATTGTTAGGTCTTTTACCTTTAAAACTAGTATGTGCATCCTAGTAATTTATTTGTTACTATTTGTGCAAGTCATTGAGTTCACTGCCACCAATGAACCACCATCGCGCCACACATTACAATTGGTGTTGTTCTAATACTTTAGAGTGAGTTTAATCGATACCAACATTTACAGCAACAAAAAAACATGTATAATAACAAGATCACTTTGGTAACTGTTTTGGCATCATAAATTAGAAAGCCATTTTTCATAAAATTAACATAATAGTTGATGAAAGTTAGTCTTAGATCTTAAATATGTTATAAAACTGAAACCACATAACTCAAACTTGTAACTGTTAAAACTTAGACCCAAATGTAATCTGAGTCAAATCACACGAACCCTAGTGTACATGCGATTCTATTGTAATATGGATTTCTATTTGAAGGGCTTGGCAAATACATGTCAGTCGTGGAATACTGGTTCATCCTTAAATATTAGTTAATGATCCCTTTTTTTTTTCTTGTTGATGAGCCTTGACCAGTTTCCCATAGGATTCTCTGGATAACTTTGGGGAGCATGCAGTTCATTTGCAAGGAGCTGCTAGGCTTTAAATACAAACATGATTTGGTGAGGGATGGCCCGTGTGATGTGCTTAAGAGGGCAATTATCTTGGCCAACAAAGCGGCTCCTGTGAATTTCCTGACTGGCCCGCTTAAAGGGAGGTCCACTCTTCAGCCAACGAATGTTCTTGTGTTCAGGTGGGCAAGCGGGAAGCACCTTTCTCTGGACCTCATCGGTGTGTCCCCCCTTCTTGGTCGACAGGATAACCGGTTCGTATCTAGCTAGGCTATGCTTAAGATAGTTTCAGGAAAAGTTTCTATGCATAAAAACGATTGCGTTAAGAATCAATATGCTTTCATTCTATTTGCCTTTGATACTTTTGGGTCCGTTGCTCCTAAGGCAGACGATTTCCTAGCCATAGTGCAGATTTTCGTACACGGTAATTTCTCGATGTCAAGGAACTTTGTGTTATGTAGGATTTGTTTCGTTATTTAAAAGGGGTTGTGGCGCAACTTGTTGCTCGTCTTCTTTATGTATTCTTATTTATTTATTTATTTATTTATAGAAAGCAGTGTAATTAACTCTAAATTCAGTTATACATTTTATCACCACTTAATTAATAACCAATAACCCTGTTTGATTTGAAAATTGATATGAGTGTCACAATTTTCTCAGGAAAATTAGTAAAACTAGATTTATAGATTTGGAACATAAAAAATATTGAAATCCAATAAATCAAATGATAATTAGATTTTCACCTAGGTGTTGTGGGTAAAGCTATTCTCATTGGAGGGAGAGGCGCAACACTTGCTTTCAGTGAACTACCCGGATTTCCCACAATCTTGCACTATCACATTATTTCACTTATTCAGTTCACCGAAATACAATTTTAGAGGCAACACTATCCTAAACCACTACACAAAAATGTTTTTTATTTTTCTTTTAATAAATAGTTTAATTAAAAATAACATTATATTAAAGAAAATAAAAGTACATTAACTGAAACTAAAAACATACGAGAAACATCAATTTAAAAAACATACAAATAAAAATAAATTATTCATTGTCTTACTCTTCATCCCAATAGCGATCCCTGTTGGGCTAGATTTTAGAGGTTTGCGTTGTCTTGGATTATTATGTTATTGGGTTCGGCCTGTGAAGCCCATGTAGGGATGACCGCCTATGTTATGTATAAATAGGGGTCTCATAGTTTGTTTTGGGGTTGTTTGTCAATTATTTTGTTTCGCCCTTGTGTACCAGACGGTTCATAGAAATCGTGTGCACCTTTTAATCAAATCATTCTGTTTCAAGATTCTTCTTTGTTCTTGTCATACAATCATTGTTTCCGCCTTTGGTTGTTTGTGTTTGATACCTGGTAGAGAGGATTCTGGACTAACAATTGGTATCAGAGCCTAAGAAGTCTTTCGAAGTCTCAGTTTGGTATCAAAGGAAGAAGATCAGAGAAGTTCTTGCTGCGAGAAGAAATGGATCAAATTGTTAACCAGGCAAATTTGAACGGACTAAATACTGACCAGCTACTTGTGGCTGCCCAAGTGGACAAAGCTATGGAATATGTCATTGGGACTCATCAGAAGATACCTGTTCTTCAAATTGGAATGTCCTATTCTGAGTGGAAATTCAGGTTCATTCAAGTTATGAAAATAAAAGATGCAAAGGCTCTGAGATCTATCTTAAATGGACCCTGTGTGATCACTTATGTGGTTCACGAAATAACTAGAGCCACTGCTATCAAACCAAAGAGTATGTACACTGATGAAGATCATGAAAAGACTGACATTGATGAAAGAGCAATTGCTTATCTTCATCAAGGACTTTCACCTGAAGTATCGATTGGAGTTCGTGACAATGCCATTGCCAAAGAACTTTGGGAAGCTCTTGAAAATTTGTATGAGGGAAATGAAGAAATGAAAGAAAGCAGAAGGGAGATGCTGAGCCAGAAGTTCAATGCTTTTAATCATATTCCTGGCGAATCACTCGAAAGCCAGATCCAGCGTTTTGTGGCTTTAGTGAGTGAGATGAAATCAAATGATATGGTGGTAGATAACTCCGTTATGAACAAAAAGCTGCTAAATACTCTTCCAAGGAGTTGGGACTCAAATGTAACCCTTATCAAGAGAACCAGAGATTTAGCAAGACTCACTCTTTCTGAAACCATATCCTTGATCAAGTCCTATGACCTTAATGACAGGCAACATTACATGACTCAGACTGCTAGTTATAATAATGCAATCATCGCAACTCCCAGCAATGCCCTAATGTCTCAGCAAGAACCTCAGCGTCCCTCGTTGTACTCTTACCCAGCCAGTGGATCTTCGTATCCACCTATGTTTGCACCCAGTGCATCAAAAGGCTCCGCCATGCCTGCTTCCTCTGCGGCCACTTCTGCTGGACCTTCGTCATCTGCATCACTTTCTTCAGCTGCACCTTAGTCAACAGTAAAAATTCCAAAGGAGCTTGAAAGTAACTTAAGTTTATTTGCTGGATTCATGAATTGCTATAATGCATTTCTAACTGGTCAACTTACTGCGAAAGATGTTGGAGCATGTGACTTAAACGATGTTAATCAAGATGATATAGAAGAGATGGACTTGACTTGGCAGATAGCTATGGTGGTGCATAGAGCGAATAAGTTTGTGAAGAAGACTGGGAGAAATGTATGGGGAAACCCAACAAAGAAACTGGGTTAGGATAAAATGAAGATGCGTTGTTATAACTGTGATGAGCTTGGACACTTTGCTCGTGAGTGCACCAAGCCAAAGAAATAAATAGACAACTCTACTCCTGTAGCTGCTTCTCCCGCTGCGACTCCGGGAAGTCAATCATCTACCTCTCACACTGGATCTGAATCCTCTAACTCAAACAAGGCCATGGTTGCTCAATTAGGAGGTGGATGGGATTGGTCATCTCAAATGGAGGATCTAAAGATTGTTGAAGATACTGTGTACAAGGCACTCATGGCACAGATGGATGACGATTATGTTCCGTCAGCGGCTGAGGTACATTCTGAAACTTTAGCTGAATCATGCTGCACTGAAAGGTGTAAACTTAAAATTAAGGGTTTTAGAGAAGAAACTCTCTCTGCATACAAACTGCTTGAATATGAAAAGATGGCCACTTGGGACATTAAAAAGAAATTTAACTCCTATAAAGAAATGGTCAAAAAACAAAAACTTGATATCAAGTGTTTGCATCAGGAGGTGAGTGATCATAAATGTCAATATTTACACTTCAAACGACTGTCTGACACTTTGACCACGGAATTGATCGACTTAAAATCAAAATTTGAAAATGCAGATTTTCATTTCAAAAATTTCGATTGTTCTAGTCCTAAAGTCGAGAAAATGATCAATACCCAGTTAAAGTACAGACCAAAGGAAGTGAGAAATAAGGGCATTGGTTTTGTGGAAATTCCTCCACCCTTCAATGAAAATTATTCCTCAATTCCTATGTCGCATGAAGAACTGTTGGCTCTTCCTATGAAAGGATATGGTCCACAAATGGAAGAGCCAACCAGTCGACCATCAAGGGATCAAGTTGAAGTCACTAAACTTGAATCAACCCCAATTAGAATCTCTAAACCTAAACAAAAACAATCTAAGCAAGAGCAGGCTCCATCAAAAACATTTGTCAAGTCTCAAGATGTTTCAAAGCAGACTGAGACATTAAATTATGAGAAAAATAAAGAGGTTGATAGAGTTTTTGAGGTTAGCAAAGATGAGGTTCCATCTTCATCTAAATCTAATGAATCGTTGTGTGTTTCTAAAGAGTCTAAACATGAATACATACAAATTAATGAACCAATTCCTGCTCCGACCACCCAGCAAAACTCAAGTGTGAACTATGAGTTTGATTTCATGAAGCAAATCAGGGAGCTTTGTCTAAAGCAAAGAGCAAACAGTGATAATAATCTGACCGATTCTAAATCTCACTCAGATGATCCGTCAGTGACTGAACCTGAGTCTGACCCGGATCCAGACTCAGGAGAGACCGAAGCATCTAGCTATCAGTCATGTGAAACCGCCGAATCATCTGAGGACATGTCCAAATTGAATGAATCTATTTCTGTGTCTACTTCAAACTCATTTGATTCGGATAAAGCATGTTCAATATCTTCTGAATCTCCTACTTCTTTTGTGGCTGAAAACTTCTCTACAGAAAATTGCTATGATGTGTCTGATGATGTGAATGTTACTAATTTGGTTGATTCTTGTGCAGAAAATGTGATTATTGAGGATTGGGTAGATGATTGGGATGAAGTCGATGACTCTGATTCACTTGCATTTAATAATAAAAATCAGAAAAACACTTTATCAATTTCTGCTAAAGACAAAAATATTTGTGTGGGCTCGTTTGTTTGGAGCATAAAACCTTGTGATTTTTCGTTTGACTCTTTGTTTGTTCATTCAGATTCTGTCATTTTGTCAAATGCTTGTGATACAACGAAAAATCTTTTGGTTAAACAATCTAGTACGGATGGGACTGCGAAATATCTCCCACCAAAACATGTTTTACCAAAATATGAAAAACAAAATTTTTCAAATCAAGGGAAAAAGGATTCCAAAACAGCATCACACAGGTATAAAGATGTAACCAAGCTATTTGAGCCTGGAAAATCTGCAAGATCTCAGGGGGATCCACATGTAAAACGTCAGACATGCTACACATGTGGAATCCCAGGACACATTGCCAGAAATTGTAAAACAAATCTGAAAACTTTTGCAAGCTGGAAACATCAGAAGGCTCCAAACGGGAACCATAATCATCCCAAGCCAATGAAGGCTGAGAAGTCTAAGGTAATGCGGAATGACAAATCCAAGGTGAAGCCTTCTGATGGTGATTGGAATAGAAATAAAAGGTTTAAACAGTCTAGTAAAAGGTTAAATTCTCAGACTAAGCCTTACACGGAAGAATCCAGTTCGAATGAAAAGATATTTTCACAAAACAAATTTCACTGGAAACCAAAATGCTCTATTCCAATCTCTTCCCCGTCTGTAGGTTCTTCTTGTTCTGTGAATGATATATCTAATCTCTGTGTTAATGTTTCAACTGCCAACATGCACTGGATGAAAGTCCAGTATATGGATACCAATGGTGTACCCAAAACAACCATGGCTTGGGTACCTATAACTAACTGATCCTGCATCATGTGCAGGAACGGCTGTGGAGGACTATCATTCGTCTCTGGTACATTGATAGTGGTTGTTCAAGGCACATGACAGGAGACTTATCCCAACTTACCGATGTGGAACTTTTCAATGGTGGATTTGTCTCCTTTGTAGGAGGTGAGAAGGGTCAAATAACTCAAAGGGGAACGGTAAGAAATGGTGCTCTTCAGTTCAACAAGGTAAACTATGTTCCTAAATTAAAGCATAGTTTACTGGGCGTGTCACAAATCTGTGATAATGGCTACTTAACTCATTTCACTAACAAAGGATGTTTAATATTGAAACCTGGAGTTTTAATTCCAGACGAATGGGTGTTACTAAAGTCTGAACGTCGAGGTGATGCTTATGTCATTGACATGAACAAACCTCCCTCTGATAATGTTTCCTATCTTTTTTCAAAAGTGTCTCAAAATACTGCCATTCTATGGCATCGTCGTCTTGGACATGCAAATGCTAAAAACTTGAACCGGGTGGCTAAACTGGGATTAGTAAGGGATTTGCCAGTCCGTGATTTTATAACAATTGAAAAATGTGCTGCATGTGCCAGAGGAAAGCATCATAGAAAATCACATTACTCCAAGTTGGTAAACACTATTGATTCTCTGCTGTAGTTACTTCATACGGATCTATTTGGCCCAGTGAATGTACTCAGCATTTCTCGTAAAGCATACTGTTTAGTAATAACTGATGATTACTCACGTTTTACTTGGGTTTTCTTTTTGGCTAACAAGAGTGAGACTGTAGAAATAGTAAAACAGTTTATCATATTAATGGAGAATCAGACCAACTTGAAGGTACAGGGCATTCGCTGTGACAATGGAACTGAATTCAAGAATACTAAGTTGAACTATTACTGTGCTCAAAAAGGGATTGCACGTCAATTCAGCTCAGCAAGGACGCAACAGCAAAATGGAGTCGCTGAAAGAAGAAATCGCACCCTGATTGAAGCTGCCCGCACAATGTTGTGTGACTCACAGCTTCCGACATTCTTCTGGGCAGAAGCTATTAACACAGCCTGCTATGTGCAAAACCGAGTCCAAGTCAACAAAGCTTGAATGAAAACACCCTACGAAGTGCTGTTTGGTACTAAACCCCCCGTCAAGCATTTTCGTGCTTTTGGTTGTCCGTGTACCCTATTGCATCTGGACGCTACACCAAAGTTTGATGCAAAAGCTGACGACTGCTATTTTGTTGGCTATGCTTGCAAGACTGCATATAGGGTTTACAACAAACAAACTAAGCAAATCGTAGAGTCGTTTGACGTGCATTGGCTTGAAGAAAATGAGACAGATGCTAGAGTGGGTCCAAACTGGTTATTTGACTATGATACTCTCTTTCAATCTTTTCGTATTTTTGACGATGTATCTAGTGGTGCAAATACAGGTTCTACAGGTTGCTCAACATACGCTGCTGGAACCTCATCCTCCTTGATTGATGATGCAAAGGATGAGGGGGATGCTATACCTACATCTCCATCAACACAGCTACATTCAGTTTCTGCTGAACCATCCATTCTCACTACGGATCCTATGCAGCAGGTAGATGACGAAGATTTGTCTTCTGATACCTCAATTCATGCTTTCTATGATCCCATACCTATTGAATGCACGGTGGAGCACAATGATGAGGACGAAGTTGTATCTGACACTATAGAAGATACTGCAACTGGTAGTATTACGACTCTACCGGGAGATTCTTCAGTTCCAGACAGAGCCATTCCTACAAACATTCAATGAGATCATCCACTGGAAAACATCATTGGTCCAGTGGATGCCAGTGTTTTAACAAGAAGCCAAATTGGTGACATCAACAGATGCTTGTACTCGTGCTTCATTTCACAAATTGAGCCAAAGTCTACTGCTATGGCCATGCAAGAACCAAGCTGGGTTGATGCGATGTAAGATGAACTGAATCAGTTTGACAAGCTAAAGGTGTGGAAGTTGGTTAAACTACCTCCAGGAAAATGACCTCTTGGCACAAGGTGGGTTTATCGAAACAAAAGAGATGATAGTGGGGTAATTGTACGAAACAAAGCTAGATTGGTTGTGCAAGGGTTCAGACAAATTGAGGGTTTAGATTATGATGAGGTATATGCACCGGTTGCGAGGTTGGAAGCAATTAGAATATTTCTTGCCTACACATAAGGGTTTTACTGTCTATCAGATGGACATCAAAACAACATTTCTATATGGAACTGTGAAAGAAGAGATCTATGTTGGTCAACCACCGGGTTTCACAAACCCAAAATATCCAGAGCATGTGTACAAACTAGACAAAGCTTTGTATGGGTTACATCAGGCACCTCGTGCTTGGTATGCTACCTTGACTGAACACTTGCTCACTAATGGATACACCCGTGGTGTTGTTGATCAGACTTTATTCGTCAAGACAGTGAATGATGATCGAATTCTGGTGCAAATTTATGTGGACGATATCATCTTTGGTTCCACCAGTGATGCACTGTGCAAGGAATTCTAAGAGGTGATGAAAAAGTAGTTTGAGATGAGTGCTCTTGGTCAAATGACATTTTTCTTAGGTTTGCAAGTTCGTCAAAACTCTAAGGGTATCTTGATTCATCAAGGTAAATATGTGGATGACATTCTTGCAAAATTCAGCTTCAATGATGTAAAGCCCGCCAACACCCCGATGTCTGAGAGACCAAGTCTCACTCAAGATCTGGAAGGAGAAGCCATAGATGAAACACTGTATCATTCAATGATTGGTTCACTAATGTACCTGACTGCTAGCAGACCAGACATCATGTTCGTTGTGTGTCAATGTGCACGTTATCAGGCTAATCCTAAAACTTCTCATTTACATGTTGTCAAAAGAATCTTTAGATACCTTAAAGGGAAACCCAGATTTGGTCTTTGGTATCCTAGAGATTCTCTCTTTGAATTACATGCTTTTTCTGACAGCGATTTTGGAGGTTGTGACATTGACAGGAAATCTACTTCTGCGGGATGTCAATTCTTAGGCGACCGGCTTATTGCATGGCAATGTAAGAAACAACAAACCGTCTCCGTCTCAATAGCGGAAGCTGAATATGTCGCTGCCTCAGCATGCTGTTCTCAGGTGATCTGGATACAACATCAGTTGGTAGATTACGGTTTGGATTTCTCTCTCACTTCTATTTATTGTGATAATGATGTTGCCATCCAAATTGTGAAAAATCCAGTTCAATTTTCAAAAGTAAAACATATTGCCATAAAAGAACATTTCATCCGAGACTCTTTTAACCAAGGTTTAATTGTGCCTACACACATTCACACTGACGACAATGTCGCAGATCTTTTTACAAAACCTGTTAATCGAGCTCGCTTTGAAACTCTCTCTGAACTGCTCAAAATGGTCCATTTCGAGGACTGAACTGGTCTCTGTGTGCAAGTTAAAAAAAACGGGTTTTCTTAGTCTTAGGTTTGTAAATTTGTTCTTTAAATTCCTATTTTAAGCACAAATTTAGGGGGATGTGTCCTAAGAAAAGATCAAAACATTTTTGTTGTCAAAAACGAGAGATAAAATGAACTTTCACAAGTTGGATTAAGGCTGACTCACATAAGACGTGTATCGAAACAGTTTGGCTCTAGTGTGATATGTTGGTAGGCTTGGTCCTGATGGCTGAAATGTTAATGATCTTGTGAAGCACTTAAAGATAAGACATGACCTCAGTAAGGAACATCACTTGGAATCAGGTACAATCTCTATTTGAATGCTTGTGTGATGTCCCGAAGCATAACACTGTGGTCTAGGTCTGAAACCTTATCTGAAAAACTCGTGTATCTCCTCTGTTTTGTGTAAGCAAAGACCTGGAGATGCTAGGCAACGAAAGCTTCTGCTGCATCCAGATATATGCTGACCTAGTTTTTCATTGTCGTGTTGTAGATCATTTTTCACCTAAAAGAGACCTCAGTGTCCAAAGACGTCCTGACTGCTCCTCTGCTGCATCCAGATACATGCTGACTTGGACACAGTCAGGATGTCATAAAAGAGACCCTCTAGAGTCCAAAACCCAAAGCCCTCGTCATTTGAGAAATCATCTGACTTGTATATTACCCTAAATCTCTTATTGATCTATTCTTTTCTTCTCTCAATCCAGTCCCAGTCAAGGTTTCAGAATTCTAGAACAGATACTGTGAAAAATATATGGTAGGGAAACTGCTTGCATGATAGAGTGTACCACATGATATTCTTGGATTTGATTGTGACTTGCTCGAGTGTTCGTACCAAATATACCAAAACATGATAAATAATATCACAGATTGTCATACGAGAAGGCCTAAGGAAATAAGTTTAAGGGGACAAATATATTGGCAATTGCCAAGACCAACTGAAGTAGATTAGAGTCGATAAGTATAGCTCAGCCCGAAACTCAGTGATTTGATCTCGTGACAAAAATACTTTTTAAGTATTTTGTTTAAATAAATTTAGTTAAGTTTCCATTAGACCAGTTCACGATCTGACTTGGACTCGTTTGCAAAATACACCTCAAAAATTTTCAAATGGATTTGGGATCCGAGTTGGGCCCACCACACGTTTGGTGGGCCACACAAATCTTGAATTGACACAAAAAGGTGGGGGCGGCGTGTATGTTTCTCAAAAGTCACAAAAATCTTTTTTCTCTCAAGCTTCTCTCACACACACAACCAATCGCCGGAAAACCTTCTAGTGTTCTTCAAGGATTTTGAGGGTATTAAGAAGGTAAAGCTTTAATAATCTGATGTTTTATTATGAAAATGATGTTCTTGAAGTGATTTGCAGGTATACGAGGAGGCTGGAAGGGAAAGAAAACACAAAAAGGGGACGATCACAGCGGATTAATGCTCCAGACGGCGGAGCGTGGGACTCACGCGCCGGAAAACTTGAACTCGAGCGGCGCGTGGATCTCACACGCCTGGAGTTCGAACTCAACCAAAGACCGAATTACCCTTTTGTCCTCGGACACTCATGGTGATTGACCAGAATGTCCTCGTGTAACATTACGCATTTAAACTTGTACGTTACACGATCATCATTAATAAAACGTCAAGTTCTAGTATTTTGTTCGCAATTAATTATTTTTGTCGCATTCTTGAAACCCTAATACTATATATATTATAAATATAATATGGATAAGTCTTGAATAATTATCAAAAAATAAAACGCTTGGGCCGGGAATCGAACCCGCGCCCAAGACCGGCCCAAACAACAAACACACATAAACCAGCTGGGCTGGCACCCTTGTTTGTTCAAAACCCGGCGCGCTTTAATAATATCACTTGTTTAAAACGTCACAGTTGACTTGGAAAGTCAACTGTGACACACGACATACCATAAACAATCCCATTAACTCATGATTTGGCTGTAATTGGCAACTATACACGATTATCGGCCATCAGTGACTCATCAACACGTTAATTATCAAACAATTGATACCCAATTAAACCAATCACGCGTATATCATTGAATGTTGGTCAACACATGCCATTTCATCGATCCAGTGCTTGGCACTATAAATTGAACATTCTCGAGCCTTCACAACTCGCCAATACTCCTCTCTTAACCTCCAATCTTCTTAATTATAATCTGTTCATTCTCCACGATCGTGTTTTTGACTTATTGGGTTGACCGATCAATCAAGCTCGAAACAACTTTGTAAGTGAAATGTTTTATGTGGGATATGTTCATCGGCATCCACACATCAATAGCCCTATGATTAATTAGGCTATTGATGTGTGAATCAGTCAATTGCTAAATCTAGGGCTTCGAACATTTGATTTGGGGATAAACTGTTTCAGCATAGTGTATTTAATTTAATTAAAACTGAAATAATCACAACCACTGGTCTGGACCAAGTGGTTGTGATTGATGCTTGCCTCCTGAGCCATCCGGGTTCGAGTCCCGGCAATGGCGATTCCTTTTTGCCCCTTTTTATTAATGTTTTACAAATCAAATAAATATATATATTATACATTTAATCTTATAAATTCGTTTTTAATTAATAAAACCCTTTTATAAATTCTAAAAAAATTATTTTTAACTAATCTGATATAAATGTTCCACCTACAATTTTTAGTTTTCTGAAATTAATTTATTTAATATATATAATAATTAAATCAATTTTATTCTATTATATTTATAAAAATCCATTAAAATATCAAAACAATTTTATAAAATTCCACAAAAATTATCCTGAGTTTGTATAATGATTAACTTTTCTGAAATGATTTTTAATTCTGAAAAATCATTTATTTAATATTTTTAATCAATTTTTGTTAGTTTTAATCATAATTAAATCATAATAAATTCAATTTTTAATATTTTTGCACCAAAATTTTATAAAATTTATTTCTGAATATTTAGAGCAGAAATATAAATTTTAAAATAATAATTCTTTAATTTTAGTATTTTTAAATATTAAAGTTAAATTTTGGCAAATTGTAATAAATAGATTTAAAAATCTATTTTAAAGAAAATAATTTTATAAAAAATTATTTTTATACTTCAAACACATTATTGTGAACATCCTAAATTCAAACTTTATAAAAAGACTTTCATTTATTTAATTATCAAATTTCCCTTTATTTATTTAAACATTTTATTATAAATTCAACAATTGGATATCCCCAAATCGAAACCCTAGAACATACTTGTAGACTAGATAGACTTAGACTTATTTGTTGCCTTATACATAGGGTAATACTTGGCAATCTATTGGGCTACACTCATACTATTATTCAATACCTAATACTATACCAAGGTGAGTTTACGTAACCATGTTTATGCGATGCTTTATACTTGCAACATTTTATTTAAGCAATTCAACATGCATGTCTAGTTGTAAACTTTATTGCCTCATGAATTAGTCAACAACAGTTTCAACGAGTTTCAACGAGTTTCAACATTACATAATCATTAGCTATGGCCAAGCCGGCGATACTCAATAATAGATCTATTGGATTGACAATCCCACCCGGATACGTGTACCTCCTACATAGGTAGCGTGGGTGATTGTTATCGTTCCAACATATTATTAAGGTGAACCGTGGATGACGGGATGGACCTAAACTAGTCGGAGGTTTGATTATGTCGATTCAACATATTATGCTTATTCATGTAGACTTAAACTTACGATAGACATATGAATTGCTAAACTTTTATACTTAAACTATTTGCTTAACATGGATTATGTATTCTCACCAACTTCTAGTTGACCCCCCCCCCCCATTTTTTACAACTCAACAGGAAATAACGATGCATGAAGACTAGAGTATCTTTATGAAGACAATTTGAAGTCTATGCTTGCTTGATCTTTTGTGATGTATTAGATTTCCACATTTAAAACTCATTATGTATTTCTATTTTTGGATATTTACAATTTAAATTTATTTCAATTAACATTTGGTTACCATGTGCTACTGTATACTCATTCTTACGTGACACCTCGATGTTTCCGCCATCGGTTGGGGTGTTACACCTCGGACACTCCTTGGTCACTCGGACACAACTCCCCACTCGGACGCACCTGCTGCCACGTCACCTCGGACACACATCCTGCACTCGGACACTCATGACACTATACCATTTTACCCTCGGACACACCTCATTCCATTCGGACACTCCATGCTTGCTCGGACACACATATCCTTGACCAATTTGCCCTCAGACACTCTTGATATTTGACTGTTTTGCCCTCGGATACACTCTTAGCACTCGGACACTCGTGGCTTTTTACCATCTTGTCCTCGGACATCCTCATCCCACTCGGACATAGCCTTATGTGTGTTCCTGTACAACCTGAGGCCCATTAGGCTATCTGCTATGGGCCCAAACATGATCAAGATGACTAAAAAGGGGGGCCCATTAAGCTATTTTAAATACTTTGGTGATTTTTGATAAATGTTGTTGACTGATATAGTTTGTTTTTGTGCAGAAATGGCTGCTCATGTACCAGAGTTTGAAAGGGATCACAACATAGTCTGTTCTTTATCTGACCCACCTGAAGATCACATGCAGGAGTTCAAGTCCCTGATTGTTGGTCTCAATACCTGCAGAATTGCGCACGCTTTGAGAGAGAATCCGGTTGTAATTGCAGACTGGATTTCTGAGTTCTGGGACAATTCAACAGCACGAAAGACAGATACCTCCATTCGTTCAAAGATTCGAGGATTTGAAGTGACAATTTCAGAACAAGATGTTCGGGAGGTGCTGCTTTTTGAAGATTCTCAAGAAGACCCGGTCAGTTTCACAAGAGATCAAGTTGTTCCAACTTTGAAGAAGATGGGATATGAGGGTGATCTACATGCATCTCCATATATCAAGAAACTATTTCCCAGTTACTGAAGAATGCTGATTCATATATTCCTGGCAAGTTTAGGAGGAAACAAGAGTGGATTGGATCAGATGAACTTAAAGTACACTTCGGGAGTGGTAGCATTGATTAAAGGATGGGATTTTAATTTTTCAAGGTGCATTTTTGAAGACATGATGTTGAATGTGAAGACACTGAACAAGAAGTACTTTTATAAGTTTCCACGATTTGTGCAAATGATACTAGAGCACAAATATCCAAGTCTGGAAAGGACTATTGAAGCGTATGATCAGAAGTGTATGGCTCCCCAGGCGTTCGGACTCATAAAGCAGAATCGTAAGGACACCAAGCAAGTGTTTGAAGGAAAGTTTCCGCTGGTAAAATTTGGCAATTTTGCTGAAATCATTGAAGAAGCACGAATTCCTCCATCTGCTCAGGTAGCTGAAGAGCATGATGTTCAGATTGTTGAACCACCACCTACTGAGCAGCGTTCTCCTCCTGAAAACGTTGATTTAACTAAGGTGGAGAGTGAAGATGAGGAGGTAGTGAAAGATGATGAGAAGACTGCGGGAAACGATGAGGAACAGTTTGAGAACTTTGATTTTGATGATTTAAATGAAGAGGAGATAGATGACTTTATTATTGAAAATGCCGAAGTAAAGTCAGTGACTGAACCTGAGAAAGGATTGATTGGAGAAGAGGTTATGACTGAAGCTCCCAACACTGCCGCATCTGAGGTTGCTATTCCTCAAGCAGAAGTGCTTTCAAATATACCGAATACCGTTCGTGAAGCTGAACAAAGGATTCCTCCGTCCGATGTTGCAGTTGAGACATTTATTGATACTGAAATTTCTGAAGACCCCAATTCTGATTTCAGGCCGAGGAAGAGAAGTAAAAGAGATCCAAGGTTGACTGTTACTGCTGATGTTTCAGATTCTGCTGCTGAAACTCATTCTACTGCTGCTGATGCTGAAATGACTGATGCTGGTGTATCAACTGACACTCCTGTTGGTGTTATTAGTTCTAATGTTGTGCCTGCTATTGCAACTGAATCATTCTCCCAATTCATGAGCAAGGCACCAATCACAGGAAGAATAAATGAAGAAGTTGGATCTTCCAGTGCATCTGGTGCGAGTAACGTCTTGTTTGATGAGGAAGCTTTTCAAAGAGCTCAGATGGCTTTCTTAGCTGATAAAGAACAATGAAAACATCTGGATGTTGAATTTTTGACAACTGAAGAGAGAGAGAGAGAGAGGCTAGTCAGGAAGGAATTGACAGCGAAGAAGACATTTTTGCTGAGGTGGATGTTCATAGATTGTAGACTAAAGTGCTGAAGCTGGAGACTGAGAATGTGTGGCTAACTGCTCAAGTACAGAGTCTGATGGAGACGGTCACTGAAAAGAATCAAAAGATTGCTGAGTTGGAGTCAGGATTAGGCGATGTTTCAGCCAGGCTGCTTAACTTGACTCAGAAACTGGATAATAAGTTTGGAAAAGAGTTTTCAGAGACGTCATCATTTGTTGAGAAAGTTATGACTCCTGTTGAGCGTGAAAGATCAGAAAAGGAACATGAAGAACATATGAAGAAATATTTTGAAGATCAAGTTCCTAGAGTGAGAGATCGTCGTCCTGGAAGCACTTATGTTCTTAAGAATACAGCTGAGCCATCTATTGATCCCATGGAGGAGCATCCTGAAAGATTTGTGACAATTACCAGAGATCGGTTTGAAACTTATGGAAATCGAACAGGGATAGAATGTTGGAGATATAATGATGACAAGGGAGTTTTTGTAGTTCATAGAGGAAATGGAGCCGTTGAGTATTATGCTTCTACTTCTGCCTTCAACTCCTGGACCAAGATCAATTTGGCAGAACTTACAAGAGCTCCTTTCATAAATCAGACAAGAAATCCAAGAAATAAGATTGGAAGCACATTTCATAAGAAGATTCAGGAACAAGCTAAGGTGAATTTCAAGGATATGAAGACTGCAAGCTCACTATTGGTGGAGTATAAGGGTGTATTGATTGTAGATGGAAAGCCATTCAAGACAGTTCAATGGCCGCCTACTGAAAAGATGAAAACCATTCCTTTGTCTAAACCAATGGACAGGGGATGCTTGAAGGATATGAAGTTCTGGGTCTATGATCCCACCTCTAGGTCTGCAGTGATTGTTTGTTATACTGATGAGCTGAGAGTGTTTGATGCCAAAGATCTGATGAGTTTGCATTCTTAAGATATTCAAATTCTGGTGAAACATCAGATTCAATGTGATCCTACATATGAAGCCTGTGCTAAATCGTTTACTAGTGCAGTTGCTCAGATAGCTAGATTGGGATTAGCATCTGACAGAAGAGGAAGAGTAGAAACTGGATTGTTCGGTCCATATGTTGGTAAGTCGTCTGAAGAGTGGAAGAACGCATTGGAGAAAAAGAAGAAAAGCTCCAAGAAGCGCAGCAAGAAGCAGTAGAGACACACCAAGTCAAAACAAACCTAGGGGGATATTGTTGGGCTAGATTTTAGAGGTTTGCGTTGTCTTGGATTATTTTGTTATTGGGTTCGGCCTGTGAAGCCCTTGTAGGGATGACCACCTATGTTATGTATAAATAGGGGTCTCATAGTTTGTTTTGGGGTTGCTTGTCAATTATTTTTTTCGCCCTTGTGTACCAGACGGTTCATAGAAACCGTGTGCACCTTTTAATCAAATCATTCTGTTTCAAGTTTCTTCTTTGTTCTTGTCATACAATCATTGTTTCCGCCTTTGGTTGTTTGTGTTTGATACCTGATAGAGAGGATTCTGGACTAACAATCCCAAATTACCTTTGAGATGCACGTGTGGTTTCAAATACATGTTCAAGTTGTGGACATACTGTCATTGCCTCAACAGTTCATGTTGTTCCTCCAAAAATGCTAATGCTTTTTCTCCTTGTTGAGTTTTGAGGTCCACTAACCGTTTCAACTTATCTTCTTTCGTTGCCCGGTCTGACCTAAATTTGTCAACCAAAGAATTTTTGCCTGAAGACTCAACATCGGCATTAAGATCCTTCATCCTACTAGTGGGGTGGAGTCGTCCGGTGTACTAGACGCATGATAGTTGTTGGCGTCCGATGACTTGCATCTCTTGTTGGAATGACTATTGGACGGTTCTTCACCCATAAATGCTTGCATTTTAAATTTGTCATGATATTTTACAATCTCACATGACGCTTCATGGCAAAAACCAGAAGGATGACTTTATCTGTAAACTTTCATCACTCTTTGCATCACATTAAGATCACTACATACACTGCTTTGTAGGCGCTCCTATAATAAAGTAAGTAAAAAAAATATTTTAGTATAATTTATGTTAAAAAAAAAGTATGCTATAAATACTACCACTTGTTAATGAAGTCTGTTGAACTCATTAATTTTTTGGTTCATAGAGGTTCATTTTGAAGTACTATGATCGAGGCTTCGATTGGTTCCTCCCAACAATTCGTTGTAATGTTTTTGAACCACCTTCCAAAAACTCCCTTTGCATCTTTGATTACTTTTCTCCCTGTTTTCAGACACCTAGCACTAAGCTTTTGCCAAAGAAACTTCTTGTCCCGTTATTCGCTTTGCGGCCTTTATTTGTGAGGAAAAATTTTTTCCCTTGCATGCCGCCTTGTTCATCTTCATCTTCTACAACAATAATATCTTCAACATTATCGCCCAAGTTATATCCTTCTTCATCATCATGTGCCTCGCGTCTCAGGTACAAGTTCGTCATTATCATCCACCTCCATGGAGGACTCGCTCTTGCTCTCAATTGCTTGACGAATGGTTAGACTCCTCATTGCAAACGGGTTGAAGTCCTCCATTTGTTTTGGTATTTGAGGTGAGGTAAAATAATGTGCATAATATTGGGGTTGGGGTTGTTGGTATGGTGGTTGTGAGAGTGGTTATGTTTGTTGATAAAATTGTAGTGGAGGAAGTGATTGTGTTTGTGTTGGAAAATTCGTCACGGGTCTATACCTTTCCGCCGCACTTGAAACTGAAACCGGCTTTGAACATGATCCTCTATCCTTACTACTTGAACCTCTTCCTTCTGATTTAGATGATCCTCTTTCACCCTTTAATTTTCTTAGATCTATTTGGTTGTTGTTGAAAGTGTTTGAGATTAGAGTGTTTGATTTTGTTGTTGTAATTAAATTTGGGGCATGTTATTTACAAAACAACACAAATTAGGTTTGCACAGCCCTATACGGGTCGTAAAGACCTTTACGACCCGTAGAGGGTGTCAGTGGAATTAATGTCTTCTGAAAAAGCAACCCTATATGCCCCAGTAAAGGTCATTACGACCCATAAAGGAGGTTTTGTCAGGTTGCATGAAGCCCTATAGGGACCGTAAAGGGCTTTACTTCCTGTAATTTTATACGAGATACGAGGATAATCAATGAACAGACTGACTTGCAGTGTATCAGTCTGAAAAGAAACTTATCTACGGTTCGTAAAGACCTTTACGAAGCGTAGATATATGGTGGTCGGGTGAATTAAAACCATATACGACCCATAAAGGTTCTTACGGGTCGTAGAGGTCCAGGTATATTCTTCTTCCTTGGCTTCATTTTTCAGACGACGAAAACAAAAACAAAAACAAAATCCTTAAACTCTATCCCTCCTAAAATCCGATCCATACCAAGCTATCACGATGTATTCGGGTGTAACATTGCATATTTTTCCCCAAATTTTTAATTAATAAAACCACCACTTTACCTAGTATATTTTCTTTTGACAATTTTTACATGAATTCAATATGTGTTTTAATAAAATCTTTGGATCTCGACGTTCTAGTATGTTTTAAAAAGTATTCGTAACATTTTTAACCTTGTGTAACCATAATATATATAAAATAATATAGTATATATATGATAAATGCTCAAAAAAGAAATGTTTGGATCGGGACTCGAACCCACGTCCAAACCAACACACACACATACTCAAACCACTGAGCCACGCGACTCTTTTATGATTATATCCGGACACAATAAAATTTAACACCTCTTAGATTATGGCTAGTCAACCGTGAATAAGTAAACACATCCATCCCTTCGTTTGATTCAAAAATCACGCACCTTGATCTCTGTTATGGTAACCAGTTAATGTACAGATCATATGCTTATGATACATGCTAGAATCACCATTTAAAACATTCCATTTTCATGATAATTACGCGTTCATAATAATGTGTGGGTCAACTTTCCTAATTCGTTCAATACGTGTGTAATACTATAAATTAAGACCTCCCGAATCACCTCTCTGTGCCGAAAATCAAAACCTGACTCCTAATTTACACAAACAAATCGTTTTTAAGCCAAAATCCATCGTGTTTGACTTTTTGGTTGACTGCGAGTTCACATTCGATTACTATCTGTAAGTTTTTATTAAACCCATGTTTTTATTCCTTGTTCTGGTCCGAATGATAGCCCTATGAAAATTGGGGCTATCGTTTATTGATTGTACCAATTGGTAAATTAGGGTTCGTAGTTTTGATTTGGGGAAGATGATAGAGTGCTGAAACCGTTTATAATTAAAACAAATAAGAATCCATCACCAACTGATCAGCAGATTAGTTGGTGATACCCTTTATGTTTAAACATTGAACCGTTCTGTGTCGTGGGTTCGATATCAGGCACACACATCTTTTTTTCTAAAAATCCTAATCCAAGCCTAAAAAGTCCTTATAATTAATTGAAACCAAACATAAATGTTCTCAGGGTCTAGACCAGATGGTCTAGGCTTGTGATTTAAAAATCTGAAACGACCAAGGACCCGGGTTCGATCCTTGCCAGCAGCAACCATTTTTTTTATAACCTTTATCTATATATTTAACCTAATAATCTTTTAAAATAGTTTTTAAATACTAAAAGTGGTTTATATATCCTATAAAAATTATTTTATGTTATCCTGATGATAAAGACTATCATACAATTTTTAGTTTTTTGAAAATAATTTATTTAACATATATAAAATATATTACAAGTTTATTCATTTATAAATCAACCATTCTATAAAAATATCTAAACTGTTTTATAAAATTTCACAAAAAATATTTTAAACTTATAAATCAATAAAATTTCCAGAATTAAATTTTAATTTTAGAAAAATATTTATTTATTATTTTTAATTAATTTTTGCTATTTTAATCATAAATAACTCATGATGAATCCATTTTTCAGTATTTTTACATCAAAATTTCACATAAATTATTTTTATTCATTTAGATCAGAAATATAGTTTTATGATTTAAAATTTATGAATTTTAATATTTTTAAGTATTAATACTATATTTTGAAAAAATAAATATTAATATATTATATATTCGCTTATTTAGAAAATAATTTTATAACACATTTACAACATTTTAATACAACTACATTTAATCAGGATTTTTCAAAAATCCTTTTTATTTTAATTCATTCTTTATTTATTACTTCATTAACAATTATTCTAAATTAATAATTAATTAATTGGCGATCCCCAAATTATGAACCCTAGAATACTTGTAGACTAGAAAACTTAGACTTTTAAGTTTTCCCATTACTTAATTATTGCCTTAAAAATAGGGTGATACTTGGACACACACGAGCCATAGTTATTCTATATCAAGGGATTCAATTCTAGCACTCAGGTGAGTTTACATAGCCCCATTTTTACCTTTTCACTATTTTTGGGGTGAAACGTGTTACATTTTCAATTTACAATTCAACATAAGTGTTTATGTGTTATTCTATGTTGCATTATGTCTTAAACATTACTAGGGTAAGCATAATTAGACAAGCATAATCATTAATTCTATTGGACTAACAACCCCACCCGGATACGTGTACCATCGGTATGGGTAACGTGGGTGATTGTTATCGATCATAAAACAAAAACGAGTGAACCATATGCGTATGGGATGGACCACAATATTCTAGTCACAAGATTTGATTATGCATACGATTTACCTAGTAGTTTTGTTTTCACATCATAACAGTCGAATTGTACAAGTTTTTATTCAATATTCAAACCTATGTAATTCTCACCAACTTTTGTTGACCCAAAAATATTTTCAAAATTAACATGTTTTAGGGAACAATGAAGCTGAAGCTTAGAGTATGCTTAAAGGAATTATTTGAAGTTGTTTGCTTTATTCTATGTTATGTACTAGTATTTGGATTTTTAGACAATGCTTCATTTTGGATATTTTAGGCTATCAATAAAGTACTTAAAGTTTCATTATATACCATGTGTTACTGAACAATCATCAATACGTGACATCCCGATGTTTTCGCCATCGTTTGGGGTGTTACATCGGGGAACCACAATGATATTTCGGGTGTATGGGTGTACTCGTTTGACGTACTTATGTCTCGGAAAGCTTTTTCAAACCCGTGATTGAACGTGGTGAAGAGGAGGTTAGATCCATTGTTCACTATAGTGATGGGAAGGCACTGCCCGATTTAAACTAGTAGTACGTAGAAGAACCTGAGTCATTTGACGTGCCGCCAAGCCATCCCCAGTACGCATACAGGACTTACCATTCGCACAAAGAGGGTGATGGCAGCTTCAAGGATTCACACGAGGAAGGTGTCAAGGACTTCCAAGGAGGTGATAACGGCCCCGAGGAACCTAAACCAGATGTTTTTATAAAAAACAACATTTTATCTAACACACCCATCATACCCAAATTAAAGCTCAGAATAATTAGAGGACCTCTATGCCCCGTATAGGTCCTTACAATCATTGGATGCCAGTCTAACTTGCAATTGAACATCATACCTCGTAGTTTATGTCCATCTACGTCTCGTAAAGGTCCTTACGGGGCGTAGAATTGCCTCTACAGGCTATAAGGGTCTCTATGGCCCATATAAGAAAATGCAAATAAAATGTAAGGTTGTGTGAATAATTGGAGCGTTAAAGTTTGAAATATATGAAAAGAAAAGATAAAAAAGAATGGAGTGAGAGTTATAAAGTTTGAAAGATTACTATATATTAATTTACAATTACTATATATTAATTTGCAAATGAATATTAATAATATTATTATTTTATTTCAAAACTTTATTATATTATATACTATTAATATATTATATTATATACTATTAATATATTATACCGATCCCGACAATATCGATCCCGTATCGATACCGATACAATACCGATCCCGTACCGATACCAATAATACTAAAACCGAAAATCCATAAATATGGGTACCGATACCGATCCCGAAACCACTCGGTTCGGTATCAGTTCGGCACGGTATCGGGATCGGGATGGGACGGGATCGGTATTCGGCCTTGTATGCTCATCCCTAATTAATATATTATATACTATTATTTTATTCAAAAACTTTATTATATTATAGACTATTAATATATTATATACTATTATTTTATTAATATTATTTTATTAAAAAAAATTTATTATATTATATACTATTAATATAAATAACATAATCTTATGTAATTTCGTTACAAATTTCATGTGTTACCTTATATGTAGATTTCTTTATTTTTTTTAACGTTTACAACCAAAATGAAATCTCGATTGTATAATTTATTGATTGATTAACACCTCATCTAAATCTCGATTGTAAAACGCGCAACGCGCGTGATTTTATACAACTAGTTTAATCTATTAATATATATAAAAGAATTGAACATTGCTGACGTGGCGTGCAATGGTGCCTTCAACCTCTCCATGAAAGTGCCACGTGGCATCATAATTGAAATATTTTAGTGTTTTTGAATTATTTCCTTTTTTAATTAAAAAAAAAAAGATAAACATAAAACCCTAAATTTATCTCTCTATCTCTCAATTCTCAATTACTAAAATTAAATTGAGTTATTTTAGGAAAAAACAACTTAAAAACAAATTTAAAATTTTCTCTCTTATGTTCCTCCCATAATTTTTAAACGTTAATATCTTTTATATTCGAGATTTTTTAAATAAAAAAAATTACACCAAATTAACGAGCGTTTTATTATCTTTCCAACGAATACCATAGTGCTATATAAAAAACGGAGAAAAAAACGACTATTTTTTGTGGGGTTATGTTCATACAGAAAAAAAAACACAAAATGTTCATGTTATTCATTAATGATGTTTTTTTTCTTTTAAACCAGGTTCTTATCTACGGTGTTGAAATTCAGCTTAATCGCCATGCTATCATTGAAATTTTACTCTTCTAAAGATGGATAGGTATACTTCATCAAGAGAAGTTAGGAGAAAGAATCGCGCAACACTGCAACACATGGTGTCACCTTATAGCAATGTTATTTTTTTTATTTAATTACAAGAGTGATAATTATTACTATTAGTATTAGTATTATTAGAATGTATATATTTTTCAACTCCATCATGAATTCTACATCTATATAAGTCAAAGTCAAATTGTAAAATATTTTAAATTACGTGAAGATGATTATATGTTGAAAGTTATCCTTTTAATATTGTATTATGTTTAATATGGTTTATGCTTTTTATTTTTTTTAACTTTTTAAATAAATGTTTTTTTAACTAAGATTGATTATGTTTAAGTTATTTACTCTTTTCGTGATTTGAGTTTTCTTCTTTTATCATTTTTTATTAAATCATATTAAATTTTTCAACCCCGGGACCTTCCCGGGGTAATTAGCTAGTTAATAATATAGAGGTAAGAGTATAAAAATAGAAAATAGGGAAACAAAGAGAGGAAGGGAAGGGGAGACACATGTGGGGGTGGGAAAGTTTGAAAAAGAAATAAGAAAAAATCAAAGGGGTCACCACCAAAGTGGATTTGAGAATCTGGTTAAAAAAATAAAGTAGATTTCTTCAGATTTTCATGATCTTCTACAATGTCATCATCTCTTTGATGGAGACATGCCTCTCTCTCTCTCTTCTCTTCCTCCATTTATATATCAAAATTCCTTCTTCCTTCCTTCCTAAATATATTCATTTGCTTTGATTTGATTTGATGGGCATGTTTTCCCGACGTTGGAGGTCCCCTGAGTTTGATGATGTTCATGTCCTCGCCGTAGATGACAGCCTCGTTGACCGCAAAGTCATTGAACGCCTCCTTAAAATCACTTCTTGTAAAGTCACGGCTGTCGACAGCGGCTGGAGAGCCTTACAGTACCTAGGCCTCGATCAGGACGAGGAAGATACCTCTCCTCCTGATTTCGTTAATGTCAGTTCTTCTTATTATTATTATTCATTTCTCAATCCCCCTACCAATAGATCTAACAATAACTCAAGTAAGTTTGTTTGTTTGTTTGTTTGATTGATTTGTGTGTTTTTTAGGTTGATCTGATCATCACTGATTACTGTATGCCCGGAATGACTGGTTACGAATTGCTCAAAAAGATTAAGGGCTCTGCAACCTTCCGAGAGGTCCCTGTCGTTATCATGTCATCTGAAAACGTTGTAGCACGCATTGACAGGTACTCCCCTCCCCTCCCCTCCCCAACTTATTATTATTATTACTACTTAATTCATTCATTCATTCGCTCTTACTTAATTCATATACAAATCAACACTCTTTAGGTTTTCATTTTAGGTTTTTACAGATTAATGTTTGTTATATATTAATCGTGGACTATCAAGGGATTGAATTGATATCCCTGCAATCAAATTCCTATAATTTGATAGTATAATAAGTTTGATTTATAAAACATAAAATAATAGTTAGTTAGTTAGTTAGTTAGTTAGTTAGTTAGAACCAATCCCCCGATGAAAAGGTAAATGTGTTGTTTAAGCTGAAAAGCGGTTAATAAATTTTAGCAAATGAAAGTTAACCGATTGGGCATTAAATTATGATCAGATGTTTGGAAGAAGGTGCAGAGGATTTCATTGTAAAGCCTGTAAAGCTGTCTGATGTCAAACGTTTGAAAGATTACATGTTTGGGACTACTACACACCTACATCCATCACCACCTCCTAATAACAATAACAACATCAATAAAGAAGATAAAGCCAGTCTTAACAAAAGAAAACTACAGCAAATGTCTGACACTTCTCCCTCCGCCTCCCCATCGCCGCCAACCTTGTCCCCTTCACCCTCCCCATCGCCACCAACACTTTCCCCTTCACCCTCCCCATCGCCACCAACGGTGTCCCCTTCACCCTCCCCATCACCACCAACAGCGTCCCCTTCGCCACCAACGGTGTCCCCATCCCCTCCTTTTTCGCCCTCACAACTAGATTCCCCAACGATGAGACTTAAGGTGACCAACGCCGATCAAGCCTAATATTTTTGGATTTCATCCTTTTATTAATTACTACATGATAGACAAAGCAAGTACTTGTACATGTAAAAGTTGTTTTCTTTAATTAACCAAGTCAATTTACAGATATTACAATTTTGATGTGTTTAATTTCTATACTCTTTAATTATTCATTTCTACAGCGAATCCCCCCATTTTATATGCTTTTGCTTTTCATTGTCCTGATTGTACTTAGATTATATTTGAATATTGAGTGTTTGATAATCAAGTTTCAAAGAAATTGTTGTATGCAAAGCTAGCAACAATCATCTTTGCTCTCTTCATTTAACTGATGCATTACCTCACTATAGCTATGTAAAAAAAATAGTTATGACTTATGATATATCGATTTAAAAGTATTCAACTACCAAAATAAATAACAAAATTTATATCGTTGAATATTTGATATAATAATAATAATAAACTTATTTTTATTTTAGATGTGGGCTGTTTATTTTTAGTTGTCAGTTGATTAAAATAAAAGGAAAAGAAAGGGTGGAAACAACTCAACAAGATTTAAAGGAGGGGAAATTAATATTTAATAAATAGTTGATAAATAATAATTGAGAATTGATTTGATGAAGATATGGTTTTATTTCATGTCTCGATCTTGTCTGGTAAGATGGAATATTTTTTATTTGGGAAGATATGGAGTTTGGACACCTTGCATCATATATATCTCTCTCTCATACACTATTGAGCAACGGCATTCAAAATGCAACAGGTCTTCTCACCACCACTATTGTCTACTTTGCCCTGATGACTGCCTATCTAAAGCTTACGAATTTGCTTTTTGGTTGCCTCACTGGACACTTCCCAGAATATCACCCATCTTGGTATTGCTCCAACATGAGCACGTTTAACTGTAAAGTTCTCCTCTCATCTACTAACATTAAACCTCAAAACGCGTTGATCATTTAAGAAGCATTGGATTACATATGAACCAAATATCTCTATTAGCCACGGCCGATGTGAGATTTTTCAGGGTGTCACACAAAATGTAATTTAGCAATGTTAATTAATTAAAAAAGAAATGATTAATTAGTATTACAAGAGTGACCTTATGTTTTGTGGGGTCTTGCTTAAACCACAAAATTGGGCATCATTAGGGGGAGTGAGGGTAAACAGAAAAAGGTAGGTATCGACCTTAAAATCAGGATAAGGATAAAGATTTGAAAGGTGGTTATGTCAAACCTCTCATTTATAACTTTAGTTCACATATAAAAAATCAATAATTAGTGATGGGATTATTGTTTAATGTTTATAGATAGTAATGAAATCTGAAACTTGTTAGTTTTGGTTGATGACTGAGTGAAATGTGTTTGGAGAGAGTGGTATAAAAAAATAAAAAGACGTGACCGGACACATAATAAACCTCTTCCCAAATGTTTTTTTGTGTTTGCGGTCCAATACTTGCTGTCAGATTAACTCGACTATACGTTGTCCATGTCCCCCACCCTCACTAAATGACAACTATCTATTACTCGTTTAAAATTACATAAAACCGAAGCTTGAGAAAAATAATGGTGGGGCAGACAATCACAAAACTGGATTTTTTTTATCGGTAGAGGCCAGAAGATTAAGTCTATGGTCACCGAGTCTACTAAAATAGTATAACGGGTCATTCTTCGCCACTAATGCCATTCTTCGCCGCTATTCACATAAAGGTATCCAATTTCTTTTTTACTAAAACGACATGGGATGTAAATGAGCTAACACTGCTTCTAAGGACCCAGAGTTGAGGAGTTCTTGAGTCATCAACTCTATAATGTTATTTGATCTATTGGATATCAACATCTACATGCCTTTTGTTTTGGAAGAACCTAGAGGGGTGGGGGTTACATGGAAAATATTTGATTTGCCAATATAGGATACACAAAGGGAAGTGATCTAAGGTGGTTTCAATCAATGTCACAAATCCACCATATATTAACTCATTGCATTTTTAACGAAGAGTTTGTCTTTGGTATACATTTCTCTTTAAGTCAGTAGAGGTAATTATTTCAACGTCTCTCTAAGAAGGTAGTGATCACCTTAATCGCTAGTGGAGCCTGGAGGTCACCAAAAAAAGGCCCACCAAACAACACAATGTCTTCAATAGCCACTCGGAGGCCATTATCAAAGCAAGATGATGCCGCCTCCGTCATAGGAGGTTGACATGTCCGTAAATCAGACAACAACTTGGCAACCCCCATACAGGATTGAAGCAGCAAGAGTTCGCTTTATGGGTCCCGCAAGCAAGGCAGGAGTTTCATAAGATCAACTACATACAAGGCTCTTTGCACTGCAAACCCTTGTATAATACAAACATCTCGACTGACAGCCCCCTAAGAAGTTTCACGCATTTCTCTGGTCTACCAATCTCACTAGCGAAAAGCTTGTCTCTAACCTTCACCCCATCGCATGTCGGCAAAAAAAACCTTTGTTTTCTTAATATTAAGTCCAAAGTCCTATCATCCAGGTATCAAGCATGAAAAAGGGCTATTACAGTTCCCCTATATCTGGAGGACTAAAGGGTGCAAGACAAGAGGGAACATAAGAGGCCCCATGGGGTTCCCTTGCTGGACTCCTGTAGAAGCCCCTATGCAGTTATTGCTCACGTACAACTTAGTTGGCTGAGCGTAAAGGAACTGAACCTACAAATAGATGGATGTGCAACGTAGGTTGACTTATCGAATAAGAGATGTTCGATCCCCCAAATTGAAAGCGTTAGAGAAGTCAATTGTAAGCACAACCAAGGAACCGTCTGAGTGAAAGGAATTAAGAAACCTGTTCGCACTGTGAAGCATCGTCTCGGCCCCATTAGGAGTCCCCACACCAAAATGATAATTTCCCAGGTATTTAGCCATATCCTTCCCTACTTTCTTCATGGCCACATTGGAAACCAGCCTTCGCCAGATAGCCCCCACTGCAATAGAGCGAATCCCATTATCCGACTTCAACAACGGGGCCGAAGGGATAAACTCTGCT
Organism: Ambrosia trifida; assembly: GCA_028751855.1. Taxonomy (NCBI): domain Eukaryota; kingdom Viridiplantae; phylum Streptophyta; class Magnoliopsida; order Asterales; family Asteraceae; genus Ambrosia; species Ambrosia trifida. The sequence continues at coordinate 41,202,875 of CM054123.1, read as the reverse complement.
AACATCTTAGGGCACAACCTCCAAGCCATAAGTTGACAACCTTAGTGATGGCTGAGAGCAGGCACGAGGAAGTCGACGACCAATCCCCGTTGAGAGCGTCCAACAAGTGTTAAGCCCGCAACCAATCTCCCCCACAGTAAGTCTCTTTGGGAAAGGTTTGGATACATCTGAACATGAGTCTCCATCTACAATAAGGGAAGGTTGGTTGGTGGGAGTCATAGGCAGGGCGGGACCATCGGATGTTTATCAATAAAGACGTTCATTGTAGACTCCCCAAGAGGAGCAACCCCATTGAAACACAACACCTTGACTGCAGCTGTGAAATGACCATCACTAACTTTTCGGAGGCATTGGTTAGTGTTATGGCTCCTTTCAGTACCCCCCCCCCCCCAATCCCTGCTTCTTCCTTAACCAGATAGCTTTCCCCATGTTATGGAAAAGAGAAGGAACCAAATCCGCAACCCAAACCCATTTTTCCCCACCACGAGGGCTTGCTGGGCTAGAACACTAAAGATATTTTCTATTCCTAGACCTACACTCTTGCCTCATAGACGGTTTGACTACCTGCAACGTGCATCGAGGCAGAGTCGAAGAAAATTCAAAGGAATCTATGACTAGTTATCGGCTATTGATCATCCAGTAACCGACATCCATAAAACACAATGGTTCTTGTGTGATCTTGGCTCCTCTTTTGAAAACTTCTCCATTGTTATCCATACTAACTTAGAAGTTCTTGCTTTCTGAGACTTGGTGACTAAGGCTGAAAGCAATGAGCAACTTTACTCACCCTTAGGCCTTAACACCCCCCCCCCCCCCACCCCCACCAGCCCCTGTTGTTGCTTTCCCAACCCATCAAATTCTAATCTGGTTCCATGGCTTAGGTTCCTCGACACTAAATCTCATTTTTCCTCCTATAGCTCTCAATATCTCTTATGGTCCTCACAAACCGCCCATATTGCCATTTATGTAGAACTATCGGGCATTATGCAAACAAATGTTAGTGTTTATCATCCTTTGAATTTGCTTTCAATACCGATGCGAACATTGCTCAAGCCTTTCAGGCTCAGTGCCATGTTACCACTGCTGACCCGGATTGGGTAGGCGACGCCGGTGCCATTGTTATATGGCTAATTACCCTAGTAATCTTCATTCCACCACTCCTTATAAGGGTAACTCTGGAGTGGCTTTTGGTAATGGCCATTCCTTACCCATTTCTTACACAGGACGATATTCATTAAACAAACATCTATTTCTAGAAAATGTCTTGGTTGTTCCTAATTTAACCAAATTAACAAATGATTATCTCGTTGATGTCTTATTATAATTAACCTCGTGCTAATCCTAACCCAACTCAAACACTAATTAAACAATTAATTAAAAGCAGTTAATTTTTTTTTATAGCAAATTTTTATACCAATACGCCTTTGGCGGGTCTCGAACCCTTGACTTCAAGGGGAGCAACACCTTAACTCCAATGACTTTACCAAATGAACCCAACCTCGACTTTAAAACAATTAGATAAACCTACAAGTTAAACCGATAATTCAAAATACTTAAATAAATACACCAAACAATATTTATTTCCATCTAACTTGAATTTTCTTTAACTAATATAAACTTTCTAGATAATTCTTCAAATTAAAAAAAAATGATTTCTTTGGCTCATTGTTTTTACATGCAGGCAAATTACAGTTGAGGATTTCTGTTTCAACAGTATGTAATGTATGTATGCTTTAGGACTTTTGTATGTACTTAGAAAAATTATTGACTGATTTATTTCAGCAGCCCAGCCCAAACCAGCAGTAAGGAGTCCAACTACCAGCAGAACCGGACCTATGAGACTGGTTGGTCTTCTTGACCCTGGTTTGGTTCCAGGTCCGTTGCTGTGGGTCCTAACCTAATGTCTCACTAAGAAAGCAATGATCACCATAATGTCTCTAACGGGGACGGGGCGCCTACCCAATTGTTCACGGGTATCAACTACCAGCACGGTAACACCGCAGCCATCCACGCTAGTAGTGGTTCCGTGGACCGTTTTGCTGGTTATGTTTACCATGTTGGTACCGTTTGTTTTGTTAGTTTTTATAAAATACAAAATTTTCAATTTACAGTGTTTTTTAATTTTACGGTCTGTTTCATATGTTTACCGTTTAAATAAATAAAAGACATTTCATTAAAACATAAAAATAAAAAAATACATAAAACAAAGAAAAATAAACTTAAGGTTGGCGCAACAAGCGCCATGCCTCGACATTGTCCAATTCTTGGCCGTATCGAGCCTCATACTTATAGTTTGTGAAGCCGATAGCCAACTCGTCATCGATGTCCGGATCGTCCCTCATCGTTTGCTCGTAGGGGATGGTCCACCTCGCACACTTGATATTGAGATGCTCCTACTTGACTTGGAGGTCTCGGATGGTCTTGATGGTGTTGGTGCCCACGTGTTGGATGAAGCCGCTAAACACGTGAGCTCAAAACACATCCGGAGGGTAGTCTTTGCCTTCGTCCCCCCGTAATTCTTGAATTTCGGGGTCGTTTGTGGCGTCATTGTGGCAAACCACAAGGGCCATTTCTTCCTTTTCAGTCCACGGATTCATTTTTTGTGTGTTTAGTTTTTTAAACCGTGGTAAATTGTGGCTTTTAACCCCACGGTTTGATCACTTTATATACAACGACGGTGGCACTGTTAAATTTAATTTACTGACCGTTTAGTTGAGTCAATTCAAATTACTCAACGGTTTCCAAGATAAACAATTAAATTTAGCTGACCGTTTGGTGGGATGGTTGAAATAGTAGAAATAAATGTAAAAAACCGTGTAAAAATATAAAAAATAAAAAGTTTGGGTATTTAAATGAAAATAAATAAAAGAATCAGTGGTGTGTTGCCTACAAAAACGTGTTTCAGTAAAGTAAATAAGTGAATGATTTGGCAAAGCAGGATTAGTTAAAATCAGTGAAAGAAAACTTTTATCTTAAATGCACCCCTTGCGCCCTAATAACATAGAGATCACATACGCTAGCTTCTCCCTTGTTACATATTAGAAGGGATCACCAATAATCGACCAATGTTTACCTGTAAGTCTATCTTCTCGCTAATCTAGGTAGTGGTTAGGTACTTAAGTATTTAGATGATAATCATCCTCCACAGCTTACACATATAAAATTGAAGTTTTTTCATAAACTAGTGTAATAAAATTTTTTTTTATCTTTTTTGATACTTTGAATGGGTAGTTTTCTTTATCTCATTTAATTTTTGAAAATTTGTTTCTCTCTCCTAATCAAATTGGATAAATACTAAATTAATGATACCTAAATAAAAAAGAGGCCCAATAAAAAATTAGTATTGTTATTCAATAATGCTACGTTTATAAATTGTTATAATTGCCATTGGGGTGGTGGCCCAATGGTAGAAGCAAAGCTTCTAGGAACACCTAAAGGGGAGGTCATGAGTTCAAGTCTCACAAGGAGTGAAATTTGCCGTTCAAAATAAATAAATAAATAAATTGTTATAATTTTTATTTCTGACGTTTTTGTAAATTGGAGTTTAATATAATAATGTTTTTTAATTAATATATCTCAATTTTTAATTTGTAGTCAAAATACTTCAACTTTTAGAACTTAAACGAGCTAGCTCGGCTCGGCTCGTTTTTTTGGTCGAGCTGAAAAGCTGAGCTCGAGCTCGGCTCGTAAATGTTCGAGCCGAGCTCGAGCTGGTTCGAGCCAGCTTGTTATTTTTTTAAAATATTTATAAAATAAAAAACAAAAAATAAATAAAAATAAAATTACACTTATACATGTATTTTTTTTATTTTTCTAATATTTTAATCAATGAAAGGCATACTAAAAGTATTATTTGTATAATTTGTGTTTTTGTTCTATTATTTTTCATATTTTATTGATTAATTCAAAGTATTTTTTAAGTATATAAAAAATGTTTATCGAGCCACGAACCGAGCCACCAAGCCGAGCTACAAGCCAAGACCCCTAGCTCGAGCTCGGCCCAATTTGTAATCGAGCCGGCTCGGCTCTGCTCGATAACAAAATGAGCTTTTTTCGAGCGAGTTGCGAGCCGCGAGCATTTTGTACACCCTATCAATATATAACCATTATCCTCTCTATATCTACTATATAGTGTATTCTAGATGGGCAACAAGGTAATTTAACTTCATTATAGAAGGACATCATTGTAATTTACATCAAATCATTAATACATTATTTAATATAAACTTCTAATTAATTAATACTTTATTTAATAAACTTATAATTATAATTAAATGAACTAAATGCATTTTCTCAACAATAATTTTTATATTTATAAATAAAAAAATAAGGTAGAGATACATATATAATTAGAACAAAACAAAATTAAAGAAATTTATAAAAACAAATTAAGTAATAGTATTATGTTATTATATATAACTAAGGAGCAAATAAATAGACTTAAAGTTATCTATTTCTAAAAAGCACTGTATTGGTTATTAGGAACATTATATAAAAAATTACCCTTGCACAGAATAAAATTTTAAGGTACGTGAGGAGATGAGTTCGATGCAATTATTACCGGTTATTCATATCGGTTCAAGTTCTCTATTCGTGCTTCCGAATAAATGAATTATTGAGACTAAATGGATATTGAAGTGTTTTTTAAGAAACTTATATTTCGACATCTTTGACAAATCGAGACGGGCTAGAAACCACGATGGGCCAAAAATAAACCAAACCTCCTAGAACCAATTGGCGTTGGGGAAAACTAAAGATTTTTTTTATATTTACAATATTTTAGTTTAAGTTTTTTTATTAGTGTTATTATTACTATTTCGTCTACATTTCCATTTAACTTTCATTCAAAATTGGTTTGTCCCGCTGCGTAGCGCGGGATCACTTCTAGTTTAGCAAAGTTGGTGGTACTCACAGATTACCACTATTGCAACCATGGCACGCATTTCAAAAAAAATTGGAAGGAAAGACTCACAGCTTCCCACGTTTCTCCTTCGTGCTCTCATCTCAACCGTTAATAGAAACCCTAAAATCCCTCTCTGTTTCCTGCATTTCTTTCGATTACTGTTGTTGCCCGTTGGTTTAACGCCATCTTTGGTGGTGGCTTTCTGGTTAACCGGTCGGCCGACAGAGAGGAGAGGTCGGAGATGGAGTCATTAACGAAAATCTCTACATCTTTGTTCCCTCTCTGTTTTCTCCCTTTCTTTCTTCATGGCTACGGTTGCCTTCGTTGGCTACTGCTGTTGCCAGTCGGTTTCAAGCCGTCTTTGCCTGTGGTTTTCCGGTTAGTCGACTGACACAGACAGAGAGAGCGGAAAGGTAGGTGATAACGCTATATTTGGTTTTGATTATAAGGGTTTCACATCCTGATTTCTTGTCGCCTTGGTCGATGATGGCTATGATATAGTCACTTGAGACCGTCGCTCCGTCGTTGCCGACCGCTACGACCATGTTGCTGTTACCGATGGTAGACTCTCATCATATTTCCTGTTGCGAACAGTAAAGGTTTGCTTTCATCGGCATATTTTTCTGTTTTCGTAGGTTTGTTTAACCTATACGGCTGCGCTTCTTATGTGCGGTAACTGATTGTCTAACTCTGAGCTTCAGAACTGACTGCCAGAAGTTATGGATTTTGTCATTGTGTTACGATATGTATGCCACCAATATTGGGTCGGCTTTGCCAGTGATGTTTTGGATTGCTTATTTAGACTAACTTTATTCATGTTAAAAGGCTCCTTTTTTGGGTGTTGCATGCTGTTTTATGATTGTATAGCCGTATAGGTCGATATGGGCCATTCTTGGAGAGTTTTTGTGTGCCATTTTATTGCGAACTTCTGTTGCTACTGGAGTATGTTGTCCTACATTTTGGGCGACATTTTTCTTGGTTATATGAGAATGTTGGTGCCTACTACTCTACTAGGTTAATCATCATCTCTTATTACCTAATTAATTAACTCATAACTTATAGACCACTAATTTGAACGTTGGTTTGCATTGTTTTTTTAGTTTCTGTTCTGACCAAGGGTATTTCGCTCATACGTGTATGAACCATGTCCGCATCCTTTGGTAATTTCTGTGTTCGCGGGCATGCCATTTGGCCGGTCTATGGTTTTATGTTTCTTTGCTTTGATGTATTGCTATGACTTAAACAAATGAGGAAACCATGATGTCTAATTTATTAAATAGTATGATGATGCCTCTAGGCGATGATGATAAAGGTAAAAAAAGAGGCGTTGTTTGGGCGTGGAAAACTGAATAGTACGATTTGCAGCCACAACGTTTATACTAATCTGAGCCTAAATATCCAGTTACGTAATAACCAACACTTCCATTGGATAGTTGTTCCTCACAGCTTAGTGGAGTGATTAGAATGGACCGAGAAAGTTGTTGCTTGGCCTACATGTTGGCTGACATCGTTCTTCGCGCGTATGCGAATGTTGTTGCCTATCAACTTATTGTTTCGGTTTTGTAATTTTATTATGGCGAAGGGCATTTTGGTCATCTGTCCATGAATCATGTCCATGTCCTTTGGTAATTTGTGTTCGGGGGCAGGCCATTTGAGTCGTTTGTGGTTGAGGTTTGTTCCTTTGCTTTGCTGCATTAGCATGACTCATAAAAATATGGAAACCATGATGTTAATGGCTCTAGATGATGATAAAAGTCAAAAAAGAGGCGTCGTTTGGGCGTGGTAAACTATTCCAATTTATTAAATACTATGATCATTTGTAGCCACAACGTCTTTGTTATTCTAAGCCTATCCGGTTACAAAATAACCCCATTCTTGAATCCATTTGCTGATGTTTTGAGGTTTAGAAAAAATGCTAACAAGGAGTATAGTGTTATGTGTCAACTTAATAAACCAATCACAAGGTTAGTTTTACTTCTTTTTAAAAACACACTTAAGGTTTTTTGTACATGTAAGTTGACTGATATATATTCTATATAACAATAGGGTCTCGCTGTTCAAATTGCCAACAAGAAAAAGACTTCAGGTAAGGTACTATTTTTACTACACACATCAACAAAATCGACTGAGGGGACTGAGATCTTTGAGGATGAGGAGTATCAATCTATGTCCATGGTAATGCTTTGGTGCTTTGGGTTATATTAGCACGATAGTGGTCCGTATAACCAGGTAATCAAGTGTTCTTTTAGTGGAACGATTTGTTTATGCTTATTTGGTTAGATAGGTTGACATGTTATAGGTACTGTTTTTAAAAATTATGAAGTTTTTTATACTGTTTGGCATTGTTATCTGCTCTTTAAGTAAATTAACTTAGAACAGAAATGCAATTTGTGTTGTTTGGAAGTTGTGTTTTTATATAAACTACCTAGCCTGTAGAAATAATTAATATTGGATTTCTCTACGAAGACGTTTTCTAGCTGATTTTGGTGAAGAAATGTACTGCTGTAGTTGGAAAGGTTCATATCATATATGAGGGGGGAAAAGTGCTTTTATAGCACTTGGATGTTTTTTTTATTAGAAGGGTGTGATTATGATTGGTTGCAGTAAACTAGTGAATTTACTACAGAGGTGTTTGAGTTTAAATCAATGTCAAAGTGTATCTGCCATAATTGATCCTATGTATTGTCTACTTAAGTGGAATTGAAAGACAGAAACAAAATGTCACTTCTGCATATCAACTATCAAGGTGTTAAGTTTTGCTTATGTTTATGTAAGATGTTTATTTAGTTATGACTTATGACTGTAGAAGTCATAACAAACTAATTTGATCTGCTAAAGTACCTGCTCTGAATAATTTGCTCACTTTGGTGTGTTGTAAAATTGTATGAATAAGGTGCATTATTAGTGAATATGATACCTGCTCAATTATAGGAATTTAGGCATCAACATTTGTTTTGTATACATATCATGTTTCCTTCTAAGTGAGGACTGATTGATTGCTCATTATAGGAATCTAGGCCTCAACATTGTATCTTTGTTGGTTTAGTCATGTTAGCAAATACAGCCAGATTATATTCATGTTAATGCCATCGTCACAACGTGTGTATGTCTAGGTTGTCGCCGCAACGCGCGACACGGGTAAACATCTAGTTATTCTCTAATTAGTACTTTATTTTTTCAATGAATAAGAATACACACAACATTATAAACAAAATTTAATGAAAACGTAACCAAACATTACGTACATAATACAAAACCATAAATATACAAACAATTAAAATTCTAAAAGTTATGGTATTTTTTTATAAATAAAAAACTGAGATATATTAATTACAAAAGCATATTTATATTGAACAATAATTTACAAAAATGTAAGAGAAAAATTATCGCATATCGAAAAAAACGTATCTTTATTTCATAATAATACTATTTTTTACTTAGGTATTATTAATTTAGTTTTCATCCAATTAGATTAGGAGAGAGAAACAAATTTAAAAAAAGAGAGAGAGAGAGAGAGGGAGAGTTAATAAAAAGTACCCATTTTGGTAAATATTTTTCAAAGTACCCAAAAAGGTAAATATTTTTATAACTACACTAGTTTGGGAAAAAACTCTATAAAATTGGTCATAACAAATAATCATATCAACCATCTTGTTGCGCGCGGTTCTTGCTCTTGATCGTCATCGGCTTAATTTAATCTTTTCTTAATCATTTTAGGATTTCAAATTAATATCAATTGAAGAAAACATAATTTAATATTTTTAAGCTCTTAAAAGATTGTTCAAAATGTGTGAATGTGGGTTGTTTAAATATCCAAGAGGAAAGAAGATGAAAAGTAAAAACACAAATCATTATCCAAATGGGCAATTCCATGGTCGAACAACCGAACCATGCTATCAAATCTGTCTAGCAATATCTTACATCTTCATAGTTAGATTTGCGCTTTAGGTTAAAAAAGGAAAGTGTCCAGCTTTATTGAAACCAAGATCATCAACAACTTAAAAGTAGCAATATATAGAGACAAAAGCACTTAAAAGGCAAGAAGAAATACACATTATACTTGTCTAACTCTGGGTGCGAAGGAGACATCACAAAGTTGGAATCATATCCTCAAAGTCTCGAGCCAACATCATGTTATATTGTTATTCAATAATGTCAATTCTCTTTATGGACGCTGGACGTGGTTTGCAACGACCTTAAAACTCATGACTTGAAACGTTTAACCTTAATTTTCTGTGTGCTAAACTTGTCTGATGTTAGAAGCATGGAAGGACCAAGTTTCTGGTGGAAGCAAACAAGTACTTTTACAACATACAGCCACAAACTAGAAGAAGTGTGTTTACAAGTGCAGGAAAGGATATATGAATCGAATAGTTTGTACATGACTACAAACTAGAACTCCCACCAGTACTAGTGACCCAAAATATGTCTATTGTTTCTTTCTTTTCCAAACTAAAACTTTTGCTACACAATGAAACTATTATACTTACTTGGTGGACAAGATTATTTGCTTTTGAAATACAACTAGCTACCACACCTAAACAACTTCTTCATAACCAATCGGATGCATTTTGTTTGTTCACTTCCGCTTTTGATGCTCTCCAACTTGCTTCATGAATTACACACACCCCAATGAGCCGATAACAGCAATGCAGTATGCATACACTTTTCTATAACTATTCATTACAACAACATTTCACACCAAACAAAGGGCCTGAAATCATTAGCATAAACTGTGATGTTAATGATAAGGTAGCTTTTTAACATCAATGGAGACTACCTAGCTAACAACGTAGTAGCTCAAACGCATGGACCTAAATAACCCTAAACTTATATTATTATTTGGTGATAGTTTTCAATATATAACTAGGAATTGAAGGAAGAACTAGATTACCTTATCTCAAGTGCTTTTCAATACCCCTGGCGCCTTCGGCATTGCTTTTTCTTTGTGCCTCACCTTTTTAATTTCAACATCTTTTACTTCCTGTGCTAAGGTCTGATGGATTACTTAAGTGAAATATAATCTATAAAAATAAATAAATTTGAGCCCAAGCCTACCTTCGATTTTAAGCTTACTTCACTTTTTCTAGCAATTGACTTTTCCTCCAACTTCTTAAAGAACTGAACCAAAGCAAGCAAATTTCTTTAGAATCAAATATTGTTACATGTTATATATGATTATTAACATATTGTACCTCTTTTCGTCTTTTGGCTGTTTCGTTACTTTTCAAAGTCACTGAAGTCGGTCCCGCCTTTAGCCGTCTTTCATCCGCACCAACCCCTTTAAGTGACCTATCCCAGGATATATTACTCAATGTAAATAAAGAAGTAATTAATTAGCACAATAGAGTTACAACAAAAAAACTGTTTCTTACCCAGATGATACAGATTTCCATGTTGGTCCTAGTTTACCTCTTGCAGGATTGATTTTCTCTGCTGTTGCTGCTGGTGGTGGTGCTTTCCTTGATCTACATTAGTTCAGTTACAAACTTGGTAGAACGACAAATACCGATATAATATAAAACATAACGGCTAGCATTATTAATATACCAGTCCTGTAAAAGTACCTTCCATTTTCTTTCTGATTAGCCATGGAAGTCCAAGTTTTTTGCTCTGATATGTTTTGGGTAGCTGTCAAAACAGAAAATAAATAAATAAATAAATAAATAAATAGAGAATTATGTATATTAAGATTTAATTAGACTTAGTCACTACCTGTTTGGGTCGACTATCAAATGATGGTAATTGGTTAAGTTTGTTATGAAATGTCTTAAAAGCTCGTTTAACAATATCCTTATCTCCCATTTGCTCCATGAATAAAGATCGTCTTGTTGATGAAGTAACAGAAGAAGCCGTGTCAGAATTTACGGAAGTCATAGTCATGGATAAATGGAATGAGACCGGAGTGACACGTCTGCTTTCGGATAGAGAATGCTTCTTGTTGTTTGATAATGATAATGATAAAGATGAAGAAGATGGTGCAGTTGGCTTGATTAATGTGGATGTTGAAGAAGTTGGTTTGGACAATGTAGGGGGTGGTGATTTTGGTACAAGAGATGTTGGTTTTTTCTTCATTCCTATGGGATTTTTTTCCACTTTGTTTGGAGTTACCTATACACCGACCCACCCAAATTAGTATTAGTAAAAAAATTAATACATCCTTATCTGCTTTTTTCCCTTTTATAAAAGCAGATTGGTTATTGTAAAAAAAAAAAAAAGTAGTACAGTTTTGTGGTGAAACAACAAGCGACTAACCTTTGGTGACACATTTTGAGTAGTAATTTGTGGAGGGTGTAAGTCCACCTGGAAATGCTGTTTAACGAGGTTCATGTAACATCACACAAGTTTTCTTTATATATATATATATATATATATAGAACTCCCTCGTTTATTCATCCGATTCATGTTTACAGTATCTTTACCATTCATTTTGTTAATTTTTTTGTTTAACTAATGACGTATAATCAATATTAAATTGGATTGTATTAAATTCTGATTTAAAAACGTTAAAAAAAATGTTTGCCTGTGCCAGGATTCGAACCCGAGTCCCTGGCGGGCTAAACCTTAACCACACCACACCACACAAACCACTACACCATTTGGTGTTTTGTGATGTTAATTAAAACCAATTAAACTTAAACCCTTTCAAGGTCCCTTAATCAAACCTGAAAAGTCAAACGTAGTCTCCTAGTCAAGTCAAGTCAAAGTGTTAGTAAATATGGTCTCCTAGTCAAGTCAAAGTGTTAGTAAATATGGTCTTCTAGTCAAGTCAAAGTTATTCCTAAATTCTAGCCTAGTCAAAGTAGTCCCTAAATACAACTCCAAATTATACACTATAATTACACTAGTTTACCATTCAACTCTTTATACCATTCAAAAAAAAAAAAAAACATTATTATCCCATCTCCCATATACTAAAGTTTTCATCCGTCATTATCTCCTCTAGCTAGTTTCAAGTTTTCCAAGGCATTATTACTAAGTGTTTGCACGCACGAACTCATTATGCACCTAAGGTGAGTTTACATAGCCCCTTTTTTTCTGATTTACATTTTGGGGTGAAACATGTTTAAACATTTTATACACTATCATTTACTCATTCTTACATTGTTGAAACTTATGATTCAATTACACTATCGTTTACTCATTCTATCATTTGACTGTAACAAAAAGACACAGTACAATCATTAACATTGATCAAGCTGCCTGTTTAGATTATAGCGCTATAGGTCTGACAAACCCATCCCCCCGCATAAATTCAGGGATGATCGATAACAGTTACACTTTTACTAACTTGCGAGTTAGGTCTCAGTCGACACAAGGTTTGATTGTACAAAAGACGCATTGTTACATGTCGGACTCATATTCTATCATTACTCATTATTATGCTTCAAATATGATTGTTACACAACATATTGTTTTCAACTATATGCAAAACCTATGTAATTCTCACCAACTTTTGTTGACCCAAAATATTTTCAAACTTAACATGTTTCAGGTTATAGCTTGTTCGAAGATTTGAGTTAATGCTTGAAGATGCGTAGCTAGTATTTTTCATTTTGATGTACAAATTCTTAGAACAATTGTATGTAATTTATTTAAATCATTTATTGGAATTTATTATTTACCATGAGCTACTGAACAATCATCAATACGTGACATCCCGATGTTTCCGCCATCGGTTGGGGTGTTACAGATTGGTATCAGAGCCATGGTTATAGGGAATTAAGTTATTAGAAAAATAACCTAGCCTATAACCATAGGATTATAATCAGTACTTGCTCCTTTTACTTGCAACCCTACTTTTTTCTATTCTCTATCTCCCTCCTACTTCTTATCCCTACTTTAGTCCCTACAAGAAGATTGTTCTCCATCACAAGATCTACTCTTAGACTAATAGGACAAATCCTCAGGTTTAGCCTGAACCACCTTGAAGATCTCGTCGAAGTTCTAGATTTTAATAACGAACACGTGCAATCTGGAAGGGTGAACGCCTGTATTCTGAGTTTTCTGTCTAGGACTGGCATTGCGCATAAATCCCAATCAGACGAGGGACCCGGATGCCTACCTGGGAATTCTCGAGATGAGTGTTCACTTATAGGCTAAAGCATGTCTTCACTATGTTATTAGAATCTAGAAGTTTTGATAAGTCAACGTTTTCGTTTATTCGTTTTAATTAATGAATAAATGATTACACTCACTTTCCTTAAACTAAGCTCTAAAATCTCAAAATTTTACAGCTTAAATCAATCTCATTTCATAACCATCTATGGATTTCACAATCACACTTCACCTTACCATTTTAGCCACTTTTTAAATATTCAACACCCTACCCAAATCATATTATTTCATTTCTCCACATGTTACTTATTTTTAAAAACTATAACCTCATACCTTAGCACAAACTAAAGATTTCTAAATCTTGTTGTATTTTCATTACCTAGTAACTTTACAAAGTACATATTTTTGTCAAAAAATGTCTCCGAACTTAAATTCAATTGTTTATTTATTGATGTAACAAGCAATTTTCTATATAATGCTTTAAACTATTAAAAATCACTTAATAGAACCTTGATCTTCAAAACCTAATGTCATGTTTGAAATCTCCAACTAACGGGAATATTTTAATCAAAGCCCACTTCGCTTGTACTATTTAACAACTTTTGCTTTATGTATAAAACCAATTTTGAAAATAAGATTTTTTTTATCCATAGGAATAATATCTAGTCTCTAAATTCTCCATTGACACTCACTCATTTTCAACTTGTTCAAATTTTTACAATATTTGGCATATACCACAATCATGTTTTCTTATACACTTGATTATAACCTTTGATCCAAACCCCAAAATTTACACTGCTACATAATCTCCTTACTATAAAATAAACTCTTTATCAACTATCTTCACATTCACTATCTCTCACAACCTTGATTCTGCTTCAAGATTTTTCATCATCCTCTCAAGAACTAAATTCACATCCTTCACCTTCTCACACATGAGCTAGTTACCCATGATAACCAAACTATTGAAACTTGATTGTGTGTTGCATCAAACATAATCCTTAGTTATACATGAGGATTCGACTATCTACCATATTTGAACATTTGAAACCAGAATTCATGGAATATAAACTATTTGCTATAGACACACCTAGAGTCATTAACCTTGTCTAGGGCAACTCTATTACAACTCGTATGCTATACTTGATACTTGATTGCTTACATGTACATATTATCACTTTGCAATTCATGTGTGTAATAATTGGTACACTTAATCAAACAACTGATAGAGGATGAAGTACTTGCTCAATAGTTAGTCTCAGAGTACCAAATAACCTACTCAACGATTGGTAGAGGTCATCATGCCTGCTCAACAGTCGGTAGAGGCCCTACAACCTGCTCAACGACTGGTAGAGGCTATCGCACCTGCTCAACAATCGGTAGAGGTTCTTACTCACTGACTGGTAGAGGTCTTTTTCCTGCTCAACAGTTGGACTTATTTTTGGATACATTGTATACGATTCAATCACAAGGCTATTTTGCATTACTTACATGTGTGTTTAGAGTCATAGAAGGACACAAAACCCTAATGTAAGGTAAATTGGTGATTGCGGTCCGGAACGTAATCATGAATTTACAGGTACATTAAGGTAGTGTGAAATTCTATTAAGGTTTTGGGAGATACCCCGTATGTTTTCGAAGTATCAGAGGTGTGATGGGTTAGCTGCGGTACACCCTATATATAAACACTAATGATACGTGGAAAGGGATATTGTAGGGTCAGACCAATAACAAACCCTAGTTATTTCGTAGTCCATCTAGCATTTATGGTTATCTTATACATTCCTTAAACTCTTACCCTACTCTGAACCATAGTCACCCTAACTATCCTCAACACTATTCAAATGTTTTAAAATAAACTTCGGGACGAAGTTCCTAAAAGTAGGGGAGACTGTAACATCACACAAATTTTCTTTATATATATATATATATATATATATATATATATATATATATATATATATATATATATAGAACTCCCTCTTTTATTCATCCGATTCATGTTTACAGTATCTTTACCATTCATTTTGTTAAATTTTTTTTGTTTAAATAATGACGTATAATCAATATTAAATTGGATTGTATTAAATTCTGATTTAAAAACGTTAAAAAAAAATGTTTGCCTGTGCCAGGATTCGAACCCGAGTCCCTGGCGGGCTAAACCTTAACCACACCACACAAACCACTACACCATTTGGTGTTTTGTGATGTTAATTAAAACCAATTAAACTTAAACCCTTTCAAGGTCCCTTAGTCAAACCTGAAAAGTCAAACGTAGTCTCCTAGTCAAGTCAAGTCAAAGTGTTAGTAAATATGGTCTCCTAGTCAAGTCAAAGTGTTAGTAAATATGGTCTTCTAGTCAAGTCAAAGTTATTCCTAAATTCTAGCCTAGTCAAAGTAGTCCCTAATTACAACTCCAAATTTTACACTATAAATACACTAGTTTACCATTCAACTCTTTATACCATTAAAAAAAAAACATTATTATCCCATCTCCCATATACTAAAGTTTTCATCCGTCATTATCTCCTCTAGCTAGTTTCGAGTTTTCCAAGGCATTATTACTAAGTGTTTGCACGCACGAACTCATTATTCACCTAAGGTGAGTTTACATAGCCCCTTTTTTCTGATTTACATTTTGGGGTGAAACATGTTTAAACATTTTATACACTATCATTTACTCATTCTTACATTGTTGAAACTTATGATTCAATTACACTATCATTTACTCATTCTATCATTTGACTGTAACAAAAAGACACAGTACAATCATTAACATTGATCAAGCCGCCTGTTTAGATTATAGCGCTATAGGTCTGACAAACCCATCCCCCCGCATAAATTTAGGGATGATCGATAACAGTTACACTTTTACTAACTTGTGAGTTAGGTCTCAGTCGACACAAGGTTTGATTGTACAAAAGACGCATTGTTACATGTCGGACTCATATTTTATCATTACTCATTATTATGCTTCAAATATGATTGTTACACAAGATATTGTTTTCAACTATATGCAAAACCTATGTAATTCTCACCAACTTTTGTTGACCCAAAATATTTTCAAACTTAACATGTTTCAGGTTATAGCTTGTTCGAAGATTTGAGTTAATGCTTGAAGATGCGTAGCTAGTATATTTCATTTTGATGTACAAATTCTTAGAACAATTGTATGTAATTTATTAAAATCATTTATTGGAATTTATTATTTACCATGAGCTACTGAACAATCATCAATACGTGACATCCCGATGTTTCCGCCATCGGTTGGGGTGTTACAGTTCATACTCTCAACATTGACTAAAACAGCTTCTTGTAGCTTGTTAGCAGATCCATCAAAGTGGGTGCAATCTTCCGGAATATGTTGATGATGATGATCTGATTTAGAAGAATGTTGTTGGTGATGATCTAGTAGTAGTAGTAAGTCGGCTTGGGCTTTGATGGCAGCAATTTTCTTCTTCTTCTTGTAATGGGCTCAAAAAGGCCTTCTTTTGAGCGACAGATCCAGGGGTGGAGCACTTTCCAAGCTCCTCCAGGTACTTGTTTGAGGAAAAAAGTAGACCATGAAAGTGCTGCTGCCTCATTCTCGTACTTCCCAAAAGAAACCGACACTCCTCCAACTGCTTCTTCCATCACTATTCCAACATTCATTAATTATGAACAAAAGAAAAGCGTAACCCCCCCCCCCCCGTTTTGTGTTTCCACCATAGATTATAAAAAGAAATACTATCCTTTTCAGAAGATAAGCACAAAGATAGAGAAGAGAATACCAGACTATTATTATTATTATTTATTATTATTTAGTAGTGGTAGTAGGAGTAGATGGAGACAAAAACAAGGGAATGGTTAATGAAATAAAACAAAACAAGGAAGGAGGGTGCATGTGTAATGTTCTGACTTCTCATCCATCCATCCCTCATTGTTTCATCTTTTTACTTTTTACCTTTTTTTAACAAACACACATTAGCTGCTGCTGCTGCTTATAACTCTTTTTTCATAACCAAACAGCTATGAAAATTCACCAAAATAATAATAATAATAATAACTAATTCACATCCAGATATCACTCATCCTTTAACAGCATAGCGGGTATCTGGGCCTGGGCCGAAGACACGTCACAGACCTCTTCCCAATGAAAACTTTGATTTGGTTTAACCTTTTTTTATTATGTGACCCTACGAAAATGCAAAATCTAGTCTAGTGATAAATAATTGAGCACCCAAAATTTCTAACCCCTATGGAAATAAAATTAAATTAAATTTTGGTCCGTCCCTGGATGTGGATGTGCATTGTAATGTATGTAAATCGTGGTTGGTTCATAATGGATACCATACAGCTTGTAACATTGTTTCATAAAACACGATATTATAATATCACATGAAGAGGTATAAAACCTCACGTCCGAACCACAAGCCTTTTTAGACGCGGCACCATCTCATGAGACGCGGTTCACCATGACACGTGATCAGAACAAGCGACCGGAGGTCACTAGTTCCGGAGGTTAGTACACCTGACCGAAGGAAAGTACAACTATTCTGACTAGTATAAATACCCCTTCAAAAGTACGAGTAAGACACGTTCTGACATACTCCGAACCTCTCTCTCTCTCTCTCTCTACTCTCTTTTCTTCACCAACAAATACTTATCCTCATGCCGGAGGGTGGTCACAGAGAGGCCCTCCCTGCCCCCTTGTGACGAGCCTAACGGTTTGTTAAGTTTTGCAGGTTATTTACCCCCATGATCTACTCAAGCTAGTCGTCTTCAACCTCTCTCAAGAGGTACGTCCAGCTTTTGGATCTTCAATTGGCGCCATCCTATTGCAGATCTACTCTCTCCACTCAGATCTGGAATGGCTATGGAAAACATGAACATTGTTGACATTACAAACAAGGAAGATGACGACATCGTCACCTCTGAACAACACACGGCTGGCTATTCCAGAGTGTTGTCAGACTTCGCCACAACTGCTACCACTGAGATGGTCACTGCACCCATCGGGATACAAACTGTGTCAGTGGAGTTCGATGAAACTTTTCTCCAAAGAAACCGTGACTTCTTGATAAAGTTAAAAGAAGAACAAGACAAAGAGGAAAGGCTTCGTAGTGTACAGGCAAATTTGTTCCCTTCCGAAGGGACAACTTCCACTACGATGTCCACACCAGCTAGTCTCCAAACATACTCAACCGTGGTAACATCCGTGCCACTACAAACACCTTATGGTTTCCTGATGCCTTACGGATATACAGGACCGTTGCCAATTGGACTCACATCTACGGGGCCATCGGCCACCACATCCGTGATCCCAGCCAAGCAACAACCCAGCTTAAGCATCGTCAATGACGAACTCACAGCCCCGTACAGACCAGCTTATATGACTTCATACTCGAAGTTCACTCCGAGGGTCACAAGTGCCCTACTCCCAGCAAAATTAAAAATGCCTGCTACCATCAAGAAGTATGATGGCACCTCAGATCTGGACGACCATGTGTTTGATTTTGGTGGAGCCGCGGAGATAGAACTATGGCCCATGCCCGCATGGTGTCACATGTTCGCCCAAACACTGACCGGTACCGCAAGAGTATGGTTCGATGGTCTACCAGCGGGACAGATTAAAAATTGGAAAGAGCTGCGGCGCATATTCCTATAAAATTTCTCCCAACAAAGATGTAACACCCCAACCGATGGCGGAAACATCGGGATGTCACGTATTGATGATTGTTCAGTAGCTCATGGTAAATAATAAATTTCATTATATGATTTAAATAAATTACATACAATTGTTCTACAAGAATTCGTACATCAAAATGAATAATACTATGTACACATCTTCAAGCATTAACTCAAATCTTCAAGCAAGTAGAACCTGAAACATGTTAAGTTTGAAAATATTTTGGGTCAACAAAAGTTGGTGAGAATACATAGGTTTTCGAATATAATTGATAACAATAGTTTGTACAACAATCACAGTTGTATAATGATAGAGTATGAGTCCGACATGTAACAATGCGTCTTTGTACAATCAAACCTTGTGTCGACTGAGACCTAACTCCCAAGTTAGTTAAATGTTGTTACTGTTATCGATCATCCCTGAATTTATGCGGGGGGATGGGTTTGTCAGACCTATAGCGCTATAATCTAAACAGGCGGCTTGATCAATGTTAATGATTGTACTGTGTCTTTTTGTTACAGTCAAATGATAGAATGAGTAAATGATAGTGTAGTTGAATCACAAGTTTCAACAATGTAAGAATGATTAACTGCTAGTGTATAAAATGTTTAAACATGTTTCACCCCAAAAATGTAAACAGGAAAAGGGGCTATGTAAACTCACCTTAGCAAAATGTTAAGTCTCGTGAAGATAGAATAAGTGTAGCCCAACGATGCCAAGTATTTCCCTATAATTAAGGTAATAAATATGTCAAAGTCTTTCTAGTCTACAAACATTTTTCTAGGGTTTCGAATTTGGGGATAAGTATTCGTTTGATTATTAATTAGATTGTTTAATAAATAAAAGAAATTCGATAAATAAATAAACAAAAGTCTTTTTGTAGACTTTAAATTAAAGGTGGTCACTTTATAAGGTTTTAAGTATAAAAATAATTTTTATAAAATTATTTTCTTACAAATAGAATATTTAGTCTATTTATTTCTATTTTGCTAAAATATAACTTTAATATCTAAAAATATTAAAATTAAAGAATTTTTAAATTAAAATTTGTATTTCTGTTCTAAATGGACAGAAATAATTTATATAAAATTTTGGTGCAAAAATATTGAAAAATGAATTTATTATGATTTATTTATGATTAAAAATAACAAAAATTGATTAAAAATATTAAATAAATGATTTTTCGAAAATAAAAATCATTTCAGAAATGTTTAATGTTTTATAAACTCAGAATAATTTTTGTGGAAATTTATATAATCGTTTTGATATTTTTATAGAATTTTATAATTATAATGGAATAAACTTGAAATATTTATTATATATAATAAATAAATAATTTTTGGAAAAATAAAAATTGTACAGCAGAGTTTATTATTTGAATAACAAAAAATAAATTTTGTAGAATTTATAAAGCATTTTTAGTATATTTAAAACTATTTTTAAAATAAAATGAATGTGTAAGTATAAAGGTTTCTAAAAAAAAAAGGTTTGCACATGGTGAGGCTCGAACCCGCGTCAAACCCGGGTTAGGGTTTTTAAATCACAAGCCTAGACCATCTGGTCTAGACCCTGAGAACGGTAAAACTCGGTTTGAATTAATTATATTGGTTAACAGATTTGTTTATATAATTGTTTTTAAAAAAAGAAGGAAAATATGGACGCGTGGGGGGCTCGAACCTGGCCTTCGGCCGGTTCAGGTTTTGGACAAACGAGGTGGGTACCAACTGATCCACAGATCAGTTGGTGTTAGATCCCTGTTTGTTTAAATTATATATCCATGTCTGCAGGTTGTTTATCCCCAAAATACCAAGAACGAGCCCTAGTTTTCTAAACGTAATAATTAGCGGCCAATAGCCCACAATTTGTTGGGGCTATTGTTTGTATGTGACCGATTAACAAAACCAACGAATTAATTTATACTTACAGCGTGTTTAGATCGACGAACGATTCAGTCAATGACAAAAGTCAACCGAGATAGCTTCAACGATTTAGAGCGTTTTGTGTGAGAAATTAGGGAGAGGGGTTTGATTATCGGCACACTAAGGTAGTCTAGCAATGTTCAATTTATAGATTAACTGATTTGTATTATGAATTGGAAAGTTTGACCGAGTAAACGCGTATAAGGCTAAAATTGGATGCGTTTTAATGTTGATTGATCGCGTGATAGCCTGTCAATTAGTGTATTGCCATAACAGGGAACAAAAGACGCGGAATTGAAGTTGTTTATGAAGTGGATTGATCGCAGTTTGACTTTTCAGAAGTCAATGGTGATGAACTAAGTATGTATATAATTATTTCGGGCTGGATGAAATCAAATAAGAAGTTGTAGCTCAGCTGGTTAGGTTGTGTGTGTGTGTGAACCGGGTTGGGACACGGGTTCGAACCCCGGCCCAAACAATTATTTTTTTACAATAATTTCACCACTATTATAATAATATAAATCTATAGTATGGTTCTAGGAGTCCAAACGTGTCACGAAATATTTTTTTTTAAAGGTAAGATGACGATAAAAAAATGCGACGTTTTCAAACGTACATGAGATTTAATACGAATGTTACAGTCTCCCCTACTTTTGGAAACTTCGTCCCGAAGTTAAAAAATACAGGGTTAGGGGTGACTGGGTAGAAATGAAAATAATTGTGATTTGGAAAATTTGGGTTATAGCATGACATGAATAGAATAAACTGTCTCGTGTTATGTGTGAGTTGATTGACTAAATGAACTGCCAGATAACTAGAGTTTACATTTGGTTATCTCCCGAAACCTTGATAGAACTTCACACCACCTTAACGTACCTGTAAATTCATGATTACGTTCCGGACCGCAATCACCAATTTACCTTACATTAGGGTTTTGTGTCCTTCTATTACTCTAACACACATGTGAGTAATGCAGAAATAATCATGTGATTGAACCTTTGTATATAATGAGTCCAATCGTTGAGCAGGGAAAAGACTTTCACCAGTTAGCGAGTAGGAACCTCTACCGATTGTTGAGCAGGTTCGATAACCTCCACCAGTCGTGGAGCAGGTTGTAGGGCCTCTCCCAATTGAGCAGGTTCGATAGCCTCCACCAGTCGTGAAACAGGTTGTAGGGCCTCTCCGATTGTTGAAAAGGCATGATGACCTCTACCAATCGTTGAGTAGGTTATTTGGTACTTAACTAACTGTTGAGCAAGTACTTTACCCTCTATTAATTGTAGCAAGTATTATACACATAAATTGCAAATTGATAATATGTTTATGCAAGCAAGTTTATAAGTATAACGAGTATAGTATATGTAGTTGTATAGATTTAGATATTGATATAGCAATTAGTTCTCATTCAGACAAGCATGCATCCAGGTGTTATGGTAATACTAGAATTTATTTCTTGAATCAAAAGCGTCAATACATAGAATTAAAAGAAAACAACATTCAAATGGTGGGGCTTGTTGTTAGGTAGCTGGAGGGTCTTGATCTCTGTTCAGTTTAGGGCATTGGTTACGGAAGTGATTTGGGTCTCCACATTCATAGCATTGACCATAGTTGTATCTACCAGGACGATTAGGATTAGCAACCTGAGCAGGGTTGGTTGGTTGGTTGGCATTAGGATTTGGGGCCTCACGACATGTGTTGACCAGATGGTCGTACTTACCACAATTGGTGCACAAGCGACACGCTGAAGCAGTGGGATGATGTCGTTTGCATGTGTTACACAATGGATTGTTTCCTATATAAGGTTTCTTGTTAGAAGCTTGTGTAGTGAGGTTTGCATCAGGATCCCTGGTCTTACACTTCTGATTCTCAGTAGTTACCGCGGCTACAATACTTGCTTTCTCGCCTTTCCGAACTAAGGTCCCGTTCTTTACGTGATTGTCAGTTAAGGTAGCTGCTAGACGCTTGGCCTCTTCGAGGGTAGCGGGGTTCCTTCCCCATACCGTGTCCTGAATTTGCATGGGTAAACCACCAATATATTTCTCAATGGCTACAGGTAGGGGAGTGACCTTATGGGGTAACAACAGACTGAGCTCATGGAAACAGGTATTATAAGCAAGGTTTTCCCCACTATCCTGAGCAAGGGTGTGGAACTCGTCCTCGAATTTCTTGACCTCGTTACGTGGGCAAAATTCAGCTTTCATTATCTCCTTGACTTGATCCCAGGTCATAGTAAGTGCAACTTCAGCTCCTCGGGTGCGCTTTTCCTCATTCCACCAAGTGAGTGCTCGTTTGTGAAGAACACTCATAGCATAACGGACCTTAAAGTCATCGGGACACTCACTGTTAATGAAGGTATTCTCAATACCCTCGAACCATTGTAGAAGACCAGTAGCTCCTTCATCTCCACTGAACTTAGGGGGATTACAGGTATTAAAGTGTTTGAGAGTGCAGGCTGGGAGACCATTCCCATTTCCATTCCCGTTTCCATTGTGGTTTCCATTGCTGTTTCCATTGCCGTTTCCGTTTCCATTGCCGTTTCCGTTCATCTGGATGACTTGGGCCAGTAAGTTAGGAACCAGAGTTGCTATTTGTTGTGCCATTTGTTGGGAAATGATCGCAGCCAGTTGGGCATCAATGCCATTGTTGTTGTTGTTATTGTTGTTGTTGTTGTGGTTAGTGTCGTGGTTATGGTTGTAGTTGTTGCTACCTTCCTCTTGATTTCCACCACTGTTATTGCGAGTGCTGCAACGTGGAGGCATGATCTGTAAGAGACACAATGAAATGAATGAGGTAATATAAGGAATGTAATCATTTATTCATTAATTAAAACGAATAAACGATAACGTTGACTTATCAAAGATTCTAGATTCTAATAACATAGTGAAGACATGCTTTAGCCTATAAGTGAACACTCATCCCGAGAATTCCCAGGTTGTTGGATCAATATTGCTCTTTTGTATGAACTTGCTAGTGAACACTTAGGTGTTTAGCAAGTTCTTGATCAGTGATAGCACAGCGGAATGTTATGAGTTTAAAGCTACACTTATCAACAGGAGTTATAACTCCCCCTGGATTGAAAAACTAATAAATGATAAGTATTTATTGAGAATCTAAGTATTGAATGAGAATGAAACACTTAAACAGATTCTCAATAAATATGAAATGGAAATAACAATAATATGTGTTGAAGGATTTCTGTATTAAAATCAATGTCTAAAACAGAGGGATGAACCCTTCTATTTATAGACTTTACAAATATATAAACCTTGCCAAAAAGCAAGTTCAGAAACAAGTTGCAACAAGTTGCAGCATTGGAACTTGTACATAAAGTAAAAGTAATACTAAACTAATAAACTACTGATACAAAAAGGCGGTGGAAAAGATCTTCACATAAGTACTGATGAATGACAAACTACTGATGAGTAGTTTGTCTTCAGTAGTTCTTCAGTAGAAGTGTCTGGTTTGAACTTTAGAACTTCTGATGACTTTTCTTCTTCAGTACTTTTGGAATCTCTTCTTCAGCAGTTTGATCTTCCTTCTTCAGCAGTTCTATACTTAGAATATTTTGACAGAAGTGAATTAGACTAAGGTTTGCAAAAGTGGTTTCACCAATCCTTTTTGTCCTAACAATCTCCCCCTAGATTGATGAAGCCAAAACCTTACTAATTCCTTATTGTTCTCTTCTGTCCTTCACAATTTTCCATATTCCTTTGAACATGGAATTCTTCAGCTGGTTTAGCTGTTCATCAGTGAGAGACCCTTTCTGTGGTTCTAGATGTTGGATTGTAAGCAGGTCTTGAGTTGATAGCTTCTTCAGATCATTCATCGACTTATAGGCTCTGCTTGTCTGATCTCTTCTTGTCACAAGTACTGAGTTGTTATCAGTAAAGGACCATCTGATGATAGGTACTTTAGACTTGTCAAAGTCTAAAGTGTAGGGAACCATGGTGGTACCCTGGGATTCTCCTGAGTGTTGGATGTTTTCAACTTCAGTGACTCTCAGGTGGGATTCACTTCCTTGTTGTTGTTGCATCACATTAGGTAGTTGAAAGGTTGGTAAATGATGTTCAGTAACTACCTTAGTGTGCAGTTTGTCTTTGATGGTTTTCTGAATTTGATAGGCAAAGGTGGAAGGATCCCTGAATTGTGTGATCAGAGGTTTTTCTTCTATGTTAAAGTCAGAATGGACTACTGTACTACCTTCTAGTAATACCATTCTGAAATCAGTCTTCACATTCTCCTCTGATTTCTTCTTTTGAGTAGCTGGTCTTCTTTGAACACCAGAAGTTCTAACTACTGAAGTTGGAACTTCAGCAGTTTGAAACTTCTCTGGATTTGCAGCACTTGCAGCCTTATATTTTCTATAAGTGTCTATTAATCTTTCTTCTTTCCATTTGGACACAGAGGCTTTTGAACCATAACCATTTGCTACTAACTCTTCTATCATTTGAGCTCTCTTGGCTTTTGCATCTTTACTTGTTGCAAGTTTGTCTGCAATAAGTTGAGCTCTTCTTGTCAGCTCTTCCATGGAGAGTCTCTTTAATGTGTGGGCTTTGATCTTGCTGTTCTTAGTAATATAAGACATCAGTTGATGTCTTTTATCTTCCTCAGCAATTCTGTCTAGGCTAGCCTGCCTTTGAAGTTCAGCTTCATAAGCCTGTAGCTTTTCATCCAGGCTTAAGTCCAAGTCATCCTTTTCTTCCAGAGTTTTCCAAATCTGATCTTCTTTGGCTTTCTTTTGGGCTGCCACTAAACTCTTCTCAAGAAGTTCTGCTGATTGAGGGATTGGAGAAGGGTTTAGTACAGTCATAGTGGTAACTGTTGTAATAGGCCTAGGAGGAACAGGAGTTGGTTGAGTAGGTTCAGTTGATCTGGAAGGCTCTTGTTCAGCATTTTGAGTTTTGGAAGTGTTAACATCTGATGGGTTGACAACTACTGAAGGTTTGTCAACTACTGAAGGATTGTCTTCAGTACTTTCTGAGTCTTCATCAGAACTTTGTCCATCAGAGGTTTCTTCATTGTGCCCTTGGGATTCATCAGACTTTTCAGCATCTTCTACTTCTTGAATAGAGACACCAAATTGTTGGGCCAATTTTTCTTTTCTGGCTTGATCTTTTTGATCCCTTTCTAGGATAGCCACTCTTGCCTTTCTCCTGGCTTCAAGTGACTCCATAGGTTCCTTAGATTTCTCCCCCTTTTTGGCTTCATCAGTTTTTGATGTTGAAGCTTGGGAGAACTGACCTGTAAGATTAGTAATTTGTTTGCTGTTGAAGTCAATCTTGTTGGACAGATCATTCATCTTTGTCTGTATCACCCCAAATTAGTTCTTTATGGACAGCTCCAAGTTAGCTGTGTATGTTTGGAAGTGATTTTTGATGAGGGTGTTCATCATATGGTATAAGGGACCATCTGGGCTGCATAGCTGGTTCATGTCTATGCTTGATTGCCCAGGGAATTGGGTAGCCATTTGTAGTGAGGGGTGTGTTTTTGGTTGATCTTCTTGTTGTACAGAAGATGCCACTCTAGGGGAATCAGGGATTAAGTGGACTTTAACCTGATCTGGTGTGACTAGCTTCTTGAGCATAGATACACCAGGTGCAGGACCTTCACTTGTAGCCGTCAATTCAGTAGTTTGGTGTTTTGAAACATCATCCAAGTCAATGGAATCATCTGAATCCCTGATTACATCCTCAATGAGGACTGTATCAGTTACATCATGAGCTGAGCCCAACTCAGTTGTCTCATGTACCTCTTTTTCTTGGTTCAGAGGATTTCCTACCTCAGGCATTAAGCCTTCATCAGTATTTGCCACAGTTGAGGTCTTAGCTATGTTGCTTCTTTCCTCAGATCCACCACTGGGTGGTAAATGAGTAGTAGCAGCCTCAAAAGTACCAAGAGTTTCTAAGTTTGGGCTTAGAGACCCTGGTTCATCCTCATCTCTTTGGTTAGGACTTTGAGTGTCCACATCCATGTCAAATTCTGAGGCTATGTCCCCTGTTTGATGTGGTTGTTGGGGACTGACATGTGTAGATGGGACTTTCTCTTTTAGCCCAGAGAGAAGTTTGGCTATTTCAAAATCAGGTTCAGAAAGTTGGGGTGCTGGTTCAGTAGTTTGGGCAGTGGGTTCAGCAGTTTCAAAAGAGGCATCAATAGGAATGGTTTTCTTAAGTCTTTTTCTTTTGAAAAGAATTGTGATTGGTGCTCTTGGTGGGGTTTGAGATGGATGAGACTGAGAGGATGTTTCAGTCACATCTTTAAAAAGTGCAGATTGCACAATAGGTTGTTCGGGCATCTCAACTTCCTGAACAGCTTTTCTTTTTGGTTTGGTGGGTTTTTGTTTTTGTACCTTGGGTTTTTTTGGCCTTTGGGAGTGTAGGTTTGGAAGATGAGGGTTCCATGGGGACTGGTTCTGGTTCCCCTTGGTCATCTTCTTGCCAGGCAGCCTGTTTGTTGTACCTAGAGTATGCTTGTGAGGTTAAGGGTTTTAAAATTTCAGTTTTACCCACAAACACCTCATCACCCAGTTCTTTGATTATGCATTGCATAATGAACCTTGGGTATAACAAAAACTTCTTTTTAGTGTTATTATGATGTAACACCAACTCATTAAAGAAAAGTTTTGATGCCCTGAAATTTGTTTCATTCACAATGGAATGAAAAATTGGTTGAAAGGTTGAGGGCATCTGGTCATAAGACCCTGTTTTAGGACTCAAACACATAATTATATAATGAAACAAAAGTTTGTATTTTGGTTCAAAATACTTTTTAAAGATGGTAGCTTGAGAGAGAGTACCTTGATAACCACATTCAGTCATGGTTAGGTGGATTGCAGAGTTTTCAAACTTTTCAGGGGCATTCACATCATTCAACCCCAGTCTGTTTGCAAGTGTGGCCGGTGTGATGGCCATTTGTCTCCCTTTAATTGTTGAGTTGAGAGAGACACCATCACTGTCTCAGCGTTAGCCCAGAACTCATTGAGAGTTTCAGGATGTATTGGTGGGTCTATTGTGAGAGCGGTGAAATATTGGGATTTGACGACGAGATCAATGATCTCATCGTATTGGGACCAGCCTTCTTGTTTTTCTAAGTAGGCTCTGAGATTGTGTCCTTGTTTAAGAACTAAATCCATGTGGTTTGTGTGTGTATGAATCGAACAGTGTTTTTGCAGGTTCAGGACTTCAGGGTTTGAGAGCTTTCTTGAGAGAGAAGGAGGGAATTTTTTGTTTTTGAATGGATAAGTGTTGATATAGGTATTTATCAGAAGTTTTAAACCGCCTATAACTTCTTTATTAGAAGTTTTAAACCGCCTAGGTCAAAACTTCTTTATCAGAAGTTTTAAACCGCCTAGGTCAAACTTCTGATGTGGGAAAAGTCTGATTTGCCCCTTTTTTACTAAACTGCTGATGAAGAATTATTTTCATCAGTAGTTCCCACTTTCTCTTCAGTAGTTTTGAACAGCTGATGAGAAATACTTTATAAATACTTTATTCATAACTTCTGAAGGTTGTTTTATCAGAAGTTAATCACTTTTCAGAAAATATCCCCATACTGATGTTTTGTTCATCAGTAGTTTCTCTCTAGTTTGTTTTTCAGAAGTTTTTCAATTTTTGAAAATAGATGTAAGTGAAAAATAAAAAATTTGTGCAGAAAAGTAAAGAGAAACACTTACAAATTTAGCATCCCTAGCATTGATACTAACTTCTGAAATATTGATGTGTCAAGGGGTTTAGTGAATATGTCGGCTATTTGATTAGCTGTTGCTACATGTTTCACTTCAATCTTGCCCTTTTCATAGCAATCTCTTATGAAATGATACCTGATTTCAATGTGTTTAGTCTTTGAAAACTGAACAGGATTTTGAATGATGCTAATGCCAGATTTGTTGTCTACAAGCAATGGTGTCTTGGTCTCTTTGATTCCATAATCAAGAAGTTGATATTGGAGCCATTGTATCTGTGATGTACAACTTGCAGCTGCAATGTATTCAGCTTCAGCAGTTGAAGTTGCAACAGATGTTTGTTTCTTTGATTGCCAGGACACTAGACAGTTTCCCAAGAATTGACAACCACCAGATGTTGATTTTCTTGACATTTTACACCCTGCATAGTCACTATCTGAAAAAGCTGATAACTTGGTATTGCTTGAAGCAGGATACCAAATTCCAAGAGTTGGAGTTCCTTTCAGATATCTTAAGATTCTTTTAACTGCAATGAGGTGTGATTCCCTAGGAGCTGATTGATATCTAGCACAGACACATGTTGAAAACATAATATCTGGTCTAGAAGCAGTTAGATATAAAAGGGAACCTATCATACATCTATACATGGTTTGATCAACCTGTTTTCCTTGATCATCTGGTTCAACATGTGTGGTTGGTGTCATGGGAGTGGAACATGATTTACAGTCTTGTAAAGAAAATTTGTTTAATAATTCTTTAACATATTTTGATTGATGTATAAAAGTTCCATTTGATTGTTGTTTAATCTGCAGTCCCAGAAAGTACTACAGTTCTCCCATTGTACTCATCTCAAATTTTGATTGCATGAGTTTCTTAAATTCATCACACAATTTTGTGTTTGTTGAACCAAAAATGATATCATCAACATATATTTGAACAAGTAAGACATGATTTCCAACATGTTTTATGAAAAGAGTTTTATCAATGGCACCTCTTGTGAAGTTATTTTTGAGTAAAAAGGTTGAAAGTGTGTCATACCAGGCTCTTGGAGCCTGTTTGAGCCCATAAAGAGCTTTGTCTAGTTTGTACACCCACTCAGGATGAGAAGGATCCTCAAACCCAGGTGGCTGACAAACATACACTTCTTCTTTTATCTTTCCATACAAAAATGCACTCTTAACATCCATTTGATAAACTTTTATTTTGTTGGAAATGGCATAGGCCAGAAATAACCTGATGGCTTCAAGCCTTGCAACTAGAGCAAAGGTTTCATCATAGTCAATTCCTTCTTCTTGAGAGTAACCTTGTACTACCAGTCTTGCCTTGTTCTTTATTATAATACCAGCTTCATCTTGTTTGTTCCTGAAAACCCATCTTGTGCCAATTGGTTGCTTGTTTGGTGGTAAGGGACAGATTTCCCAAACCTGTTGCTTGTTGAATTGAAGCAATTCATCTTGCATTGCCTGCACCCAATTGTTGTCTTTGAGGGCTTCCTGGTACTTCTTTGGTTCCAACTGTGAAATAAATGCTGAGAAGAGACAAAATTTGGAAAGCTGGTTTCTTGTAAGAACACCTGATGCAATATCACCCATGATTTGATCAAGTGGATGGTCTTTGTGTTCGATCAGTTGTTGTAAACCACTGACAGGTGTTGGTGGCTCATGTTCTTCAAACAAACTACTGAGGTCTATTATATCTGGTTCAGCAGTTTCAGTGTCTTCAGTAGTTGCAGGTGCTGAAGCAGATGTTTGAGTTTGTTCCTCAGTATTTGTTGAATCAGAAGTTCGTGAAACTTCTGATGGTTTTGAAGTTGACTTAATGACTGTTTGAGGAGTCCATGGTGCTGGATCCTCATCATCAAACCTTTGATCACCATAATAAGTAGGTTTGGATGAAGTGACAGTCTTTTCAGGTCCAAAATGGAAGCTGTCAAGGTCAAAAAGTTCAGCAGGATGTGCTGGAATGAGAGTGTGTTTTGACTCATTGAACTTGACATTCAGTGTTTCTTCTACTATCCTGGTTCTTGAGTTAAAAACCTTGTAGGCTTTTCTAGTTGAAGAATAACCAAGAAAGTAACCTGAATCAACTTTGGCAGCAAACTTTGAAATAGATTCCTTAATGTTCAAGATGAAACATTGACACCCAAAAGCCCTGAAAAAGGAGATAAGGGGCTTCATGCCATGAAGAATTTCATAGGCAGTCTTTGAATGTCTCTTGACAATAAGGACTCTATTTTGAACATAACATGATGTGTTAACTGCTTCTGCCCAAAAGTATAATGGTAGGCCAGAATCAGCTAACATTGTTCTTGCTCCTTCTATTAAAGTTCTGTTCTTCCTTTCTACCACACCATTTTGTTCAGGAGTTCTGGGAACACTGAATTGTCTAATAATCCCTTTAGACAAACAGAATTCATCCAGAGTTTTGTTCCTAAACTCTGTCCCATTATCACTTCTAATGGTTTTGACAGGTAGAGAGTATTGCTTCTCTACTTGTAGAATGAAGAACTTGATGATTTCAGCAGCCTCATCCTTGGAAAATAAGAAGAATACCCATGTAAATCTTGAGTAGTCATCAATGATGACTAAGCAGTACATCTTTTTACCAAGGCTCGTGATTTTTACAGGCCCAAATAAGTCCATATGGAGTAGTTGAAGACATGCAGTTGTTTTTTATTCTTCAATAGACTTATAGGAGGACTTATGATGTTTTCCCTTTAAACAGGATACACAGTGTTCTTGACACTAGTATACTTTTAAGGGTAGACCTTTAACAAAGTCCATTTTTGTGACTTTATTTATGGTTTTAAAGTTCACATGGCCAAGTCTCCTGTGCCAGAGATCAGTTTCTGAAGTTGATGCCTTTGAGAAGAAACAGGCAGTGTTATTCAGTACTTTGTCTTTTTCAATGTCCACTGCATAGACATTGCCACATCTTTTGGCTATTAACAAAGTGTGATCTTCAATGATCTTCTCTATCAACTTCTGGCCTTCTGGTGATATGATCTTGCATGCTGTCTTTGTGAAAAAGGAAGAATATCCTTTATCACACATTTGTGACACACTCAGCAAGTTGTACTCAAGGTTTTCAACCAGATTGACCTTGTCAAACTGTATTTTTCCAGAGGAGACATTGCCATGTCCTAGCACATATCCCTTAGCATTATTCCCAAAGGATACAGA
The DNA here is from genome assembly GCA_028751855.1 of Ambrosia trifida. Classification (NCBI taxonomy): domain Eukaryota; kingdom Viridiplantae; phylum Streptophyta; class Magnoliopsida; order Asterales; family Asteraceae; genus Ambrosia; species Ambrosia trifida. The sequence goes on along the minus strand of CM054123.1, from coordinate 41,171,467 downwards.
TCCATCTCTTTGACTGATAAAATTGTTTATCAGGTATCTGCATCCTGTCATGTGCATTGAGCCTCCACTGTCTACATACCAAATGCTATTTAAGCCTCTGGAAACTCTCTGCACAAGATAGCAAATCAGTTAGATTTAGGAACCCAAGCTAGTTTGGCTTTGGGTTTGCTCTTGAGAACATTTACAGTTTGTTCTTGACCAAGTTGAGAAATCCATGTCTTTTTGGCAATGGATTTTTCATTAAGAACAATGGTGGTATCCTTTTGAGGACCACCATCAACTTTGGTCATCAGTAGTTGTACCAAGTTTATGAGATCTTTAATCTCAGCAGTTTGTGAAACTGCTGAAGATTCAGGTCTAACTACTGAAAGAGAATTTTGAGAAAAAGATCTTTGTTGAGATTTTGTCTTTTTCTGAGAAAAGGTGTTTACTGGTTGTTGTTTCTTGGGAGAAAAAGTTTTTACAAAATCATTTTTGATTTGTTTTCCCACAACCAGTTGTTGATTTTTCTTGTTGAACTGAATACCTTTTCTATATCTGCAAAATTCTGTTTTGTGGTTGAACAGACCATAGATTTCACATTCTTTTGTCTTTTCTTTCAAAGACAAGTTTCTGACTGTATTGATTGGTTTTAGGTCATCAGTAGTTTTCAGGTTCTCAACTCCTGATGTAGTTGAAACTACTGATGGCTTAAAGTCAGTATTAATCAGTACTTCTGAAGAACTTTCTTTGTGTGTTTTTAGAAAGTTCTCATGGAAAGATGTGCATTCTTCCACATCAGAAGTTTCACCTGAAACAATTTTTCTCCCATCTTCAGTAGTTTTGGGGGGAAGATCTGTTGGTGTTTCAGTGTGATTGTACCCTATGCCAAACCTAACATTTGAAGCACTTTGTTTGTTTAGCAATAATTGGTACCCCTTACAAGATTCAACCCATTTTTCACATGTGACCTTGGTGTCAGCAAGCTCTTGTCTGACATTTCCTAGGTCATTTATCATGATTTTAATTTGTGCTTGGGTTTCAATAGCAGTGTTAGTTAATTTAGAAACTTCTTTTGTTTTTGCAGAAAGTTTTCTTTCTAAATCACATTTCATCTGAGTGAATTTTCTCTTAGAGTCATTTGCTTTTCCTTGTAAGTGCACATTAGTCTCTCTTATGAGAGCAAAAGATTCTTTGCAAGAATTTGAACATAGTTTTGTCAAAGATTCTTTTGATACCTGTGACAAGGCAAATTTTGAGGTGCATCCCTCAAATGCTATTAAGGCAAAGTTCTTTCTGCCGTTGTTAGGCTCTCCCCAGTTGATGTCAAACATCTTGTTGTCTGCATCAGGATTACACTCTGTGGTGTCAAAAGGAAGACTGCTCCAGTCAAAATACCCTGAAGTAAATAAACTTTGTTGAGAGGGTTGCTGATGCTGTGGAGGTTGTTGAGCAACTGGAAAGGGAGGGATTGATTGTTGGCTCTGCATCTGTTGAGCAGGCATCTGTACATATTGTACTTGTGGCACATATTGGTGTTGTGGAGCTTGTGCCTGTACAAAATGTGCACTCCCTTGTGTTCCATTATTCCTGTTATAATTGGGGTTAAAATTGTTTCCAGACTGAGATTGGTTAAAGCCAGAGCTTCTACACTCTCTAGCAAAGTGTCCCAACTTTTGACACTTGTGACATCTAAGTTTAGATGAGAATCCGGTTAAAAACCGAATTCATGGATCGATTACGCGAAAACAACTCGGTTTCAGACGGGAGATTCGAGACGAGACAGAAACATACGATAACAATGTCATCACAGATTCGTATTAATTCAGAAACGGTTACAGACACTGTCATCAGTAGGATAAACGTCTATCTCGTGGCAGGGGGAGGTCGGGCATGACCTCCCCCTTGAGAGCATTCAGAGTACAAACTCAAATCACCAAATGAAAACTAAACATAAGATTGCTATTTATAGTCCAACAAACAAGTCCACCTTCGCCCAAATGAGGAGGTCGAATGTGGAGATTTTCCACATTCGCCCCTTCTGTTTGGTCGAACCTGAACTTTGTTTGTTGTCCTATATTTACAAATGCATCAGATCCATATAATGCCCTTATGAATCACCACAATCTCATGTAATACAATACAAAGACTCAACCCTAGTCTATTCGACAGTGACGTCCACAGAAAGTGCATCAACATTAGATTTGTCAAAACCAATTTTTGTTGAACTGTTGAGTCCTGGAAACTTCCTTCCTGACCTTTTGTAAAATTTATTTGTTTTTAAACTTAACATGGCCAGTTGGTGCAAAATATCCATTTCTTCTAGGTCATCACTGCTGAAACTATTTAAATCATCCATGATAAAACACATGTTATTAGTAGTTTGACCAAAATCATTATTGTCATAACCTGGGAATGATCTTTCAGATGAGATCCCAGCAGTTATGTCAATATGGTCAAAAGATCCAAAACTATTTGAACAAGTTGGTGAGTCTTGTCCCAATAGTGTTGTACTACCTGGTAGATAGTCATCAGCAGTTTTGCCAGAACTTTGTAACTTTTTCTTTTGATCAATTTCTCTTTCAAAAGTAAGTAATCTCCCATGAAGTTTTGTAAGAGTTAGGGAGCTAAAGTCTGGTGAAGATCTTAAGACTATAGAGTATGTTTCCCATTTTTCAGGTAAAGACCTTAAAAATCTATGAAGCATAGATACAGTTGTGTAGGTCTGACCATTTAGTTTTAGCTCAGATATTAATGAGGAGAATCTTTCAAATTGTTGTCTTAAAGTTTCCCCATTAATGTGAGCAAAAGTTTCATATTGTTGAGCCAGGATTTCTCTAGTGTTGGCAATCACCTCTTCAGTTCCTCCAAACTGTTCTTTGAGGCAGTCCCAAAGCTCTTTGGCACTATCACAATGTAATAGGCCAGAGTAGATTTCATTTGGGAGTGCCATTGCCAACATAGAGAAAGCTTTAGCATCAAGCTCAAGTTTTAGGAAATCATCATCTGTATAGTCTTTTGGGTCTTTTGGAATCTCTTCTTTAGTTTCAAGATTAATATTTACAGGTTTATGAGGACCATATATCACAGATTTCCAGCAACCTGTGTTGGTCTGTGATAAGGTATGTGCCATTCTCCTTTGCCAGATGTTATATTCATTTCTTACTAGCATAGCAGGTTTATTGGCAGAACCAGTATTATGATGATCCATTTTAAAGAGTATTAATTTGTCAAATATCTCTTAAAGTGATGGATGTTGATAAAAGTGAGCTTATAATCCTTTATTGAATATCAATAAGAGTCTGTGTCTGATTCTCAATGTGTTAGATTGATATATGATCAGATAAACCAGTGCTCTGATACCAATTGTTGGATCAATATTGCTCTTTTGTATGAACTTGCTAGTGAACACTTAGGTGTTTAGCAAGTTCTTGATCAGTGATAGCACAGCGGAATGTTATGAGTTTAAAGCTACACTTATCAACAGGAGTTATAACTCCCCCTGGATTGAAAAACTAATAAATGATAAGTATTTATTAAGAATCTAAGTATTGAATGAGAATGAAACACTTAAACAGATTCTCAATAAATATGAAATGGAAATAACAATAATATGTGTTGAAGGATTTATGTATTAAAATCAAGAGAGAATTACATAAATTGTCCTTTAGTTATTACTGGAACTGCATCCTATGTCCTTTATGTAAATTTTTCACTCATTATTTCCTTTCTTTTATAAATTTACTACACCCTATGTCCTTTAGGATAACTTCGGTTAAAAACATTGGTTAACTCAGACATGTGCCCCTCACGTGAAGGGCAAACATGTCATTTCACTACTTATCCTCTTCCTTTCTCACTTGTGTGCAACCAGACTTAAAAACCCTAGATATCTTTCTATTCTCACTCTCTGTGTCAACACTCAAAACTCTAGATTAAGAACAACAACAACAACAAAAACAACAATAATAATAATAATAATAATAATAATAATATTATTTTCTCTTTTTCCTTTATAAAAACAATAAACAATCTCGTCCATATAATATCTATTTCTTCTTCAAATCGATCGATTATATAATCCGTTTTGTACGATGAAGGTAGATTACGATCATAGTTGTGAGATTAATTCTTTCTACAGTTCTAGTAACCCTTGACTTTTCTAACTTAATTGAAGAATGCATCTTCAAGTCTAGATTCAAAAGAACTCTTTAATTCTAGATCTGTAAACAGTGCTATGAATCAGCATCACTAGGAAGCAACCATCCTTCTTCACCCTCTGAGGCCCATATTTTCACTTCATGATTCATTGGACCCTGTGAATATCTTTTAATTAAATCAGAATAAGAATTAGTAAAATGTAATAAATTAATTACATAAAAAGGTATGAATATAATTAGCAGTTTAGCATATACCCCAGTGACAAATATGATGTAATCTGGTGATGTGGGGCAGTTAAAAATATTTGAGAGCTGACTAGCAGACCGTCATGTGGCCTTAATACAACAATTGGTGAAGACTTTCGATCTTCCCAGATCTTTATTTGTGAACAAAAAATGATATCATTGTTGTTATTTTGCAAGTCAACGAGCAAGAACAATTCCACGGGGTAAAACAAATAAGAGACCTTTGAGAGGACAGAGAGAGAAGGAAGAGAGAGATAGGGTTTTTGAGTAATGGTGGTGGCTGTACATAAATGAGGAAGGAAGAGGATAAGGAGTGAAATGACATGTTTGCCCCTCACGTGAGGGGCACATGTCTAAGTTAACCAGTGTTTTTAACCAAAGTTACCCTAAAGGACATAGGGTGTAACAAAATCATAAAAGAAAGGACACATGGAGTGAAAAAATAACATAAAGGATAAATGATGCAATTTCACTAATAACTAAAGGACAGTTTGTGTAATTCTCTCTAAAATCAATGTCTAAAACAGAGGGATGAACCCTTTTATTTATAGACTTTACAAATACATGAACCTTGCCAAAAAGCAAGTTCAGAAACAAGTTGCAACAAGTTGCAGCATTAGAACTTGTACATAAAGTAAAAGTAATACTAAAGTAATAAACTACTGATACAAAAAGGCGGTGGAAAAGATCTTCACAAAAGTACTGATGAATGACAAACTACTGATGAGTAGTTTGTCTTCAATAGTTCTTCAGTAGAAGTGTCTGGTTTGAACTTCAGAACTTCTGATGACTTTTCTTCTTCAGTACTTGTGGAATCTCTTCTTCAGCAGTTTGATCTTCCTTCTTCAGCAGTTCTATACTTAGAATATTTTGACAGAAGTGAATTAGACTAAGGTTTGCAAAAGTGGTTTCACCAATCCTTTTTGTCCTAACACAAGTAGGCATCCGGGTCCCTCATCTGATTGGGATATATGCGCAATGCCAACCTAGACAGAAAACTCAGAATACAGGCGTTCACCCTTCCAGATTGCACGTGTTCGTTATTAAAATCTAGAACTTCGACGAGATTTCAAGGTGGTTCAGGCTAAACCTGAGGATTTTGTCCTATTAGTCTAAGAGTAGATCCAGTGATGGAGAGCAATCTTCTTGTAAGGATTAAAATAGGGATGAGAAGTAGGAGGGAGATAGAGAATAGCAAGTAAAAGGAGCAAGTACTAGTTAAAATCCTATGGTTATAGACTAGATTATTTTTCTAATAACCTAATTCCCTATAACCATGGCTCTAATACCAATCTGTAACACCCCAACCGATGGCGGAAACATCGGGATGTCACGTATTGATGATTGTTCAGTAGCTCATGGTAAATAATAAATTTCATTATATGATTTAAATAAATTACATACAATTGTTCTACAAGAATTCGTACATCAAAATGAATAATACTATGTACACATCTTCAAGCATTAACTCAAATCTTCAAGCAAGTAGAACCTGAAACATGTTAAGTTTGAAAATATTTTGGGTCAACAAAAGTTGGTGAGAATACATAGGTTTTCGAATATAATTGATAACAATAGTTTGTACAACAATCACAGTTGTATAATGATAGAGTATGAGTTCGACATGTAACAATGTGTCTTTGTACAATCAAACCTTGTGTCGACTGAGGCCAAACTCGCAAGTTAGTTAAATGTTGTTACTGTTATCGATCATCCCTGAATTTATGCGGGGGATGGGTTTGTCAGACCTATAGCGCTAAAATCTAAACAGGCGGCTTGATCAATGTTAATGATTGTACTGTGTCTTTTTGTTACAGTCAAATGATAGAATGAGTAAATTATAGTGTAGTTGAATCACAAGTTTCAACAATGTAAGAATGAGTAACTGCTAGTGTATAAAATGTTTAAACATGTTTCACCCCAAAAATGTAAACAGGAAAAGGGGCTATGTAAACTCACCTTAGCAAAATGTTAAGTCTCGTGAAGATAGAATAAGTGTAGCCCAACGATGCCAAGTATTTCCCTATAATTAAGGTAATAAATATGTCTAAGTCTTTCTAGTCTACAAACATTTTTCTAGGGTTTCGAATTTGGGGATAAGTATTCGTTTGATTATTAATTAGATTGTTTACTAAATAAAAGAAATTCGATAAATAAATAAACAAAAGTCTTTTTGTAGACTTTAAATTAAAGTTGGTCACTTTATAAGGTTTTAAGTATAAAAATAATTTTTATAAAATTATTTTCTTAAAAATAGAATATTTAGTCTATTTATTTCTATTTTCCTAAAATATATCTTTATTATCTAAAAATATTAAAATTAAAGAATTTTTAAATTAAAATTTGTATTTCTGTTCTAAATGGACAGAAATAATTTATATAAAATTTTGGTGCAAAAATATTGAAAAATGAATTTATTATGATTTATTTATGATTAAAAATAACAAAAATTGATTAAAAATATTAAATAAATGATTTTTCGAAACTAAAAATCATTTCAGAAATGTTTAATGTTTTATAAACTCAGAATAATTTTTGTGGAAATTTATATAATCGTTTTGATATTTTTATAGAATTTTATAATTATAATGGAATAAACTTGAAATAGTTATTATATATAATAAATAAATAATTTTTGGAAAACTAAAAATTGGACAGCAAAGTTTATCATTTGAATAACATAAAATAAATTTTGTAGAATTTATAAAGCATTTTTAGTATTTTTAAAACTTTTTTAAAATAAAATGAATGTGTAAGTATAAAGGTTTCTAAAAAAAAGGTTTGCACATGGTGAGGCTCGAACCCGCGTCAAACCCAGGTTAGGGTTTTTAAATCACAAGCCTAGACCATCTGGTCTAGACCCTGAGAACGGTAAAACTCGGTTTGAATTAATTATATAGGTTAACAGATTTGTTTATATAATTGTTTTTAAAAAAAGAAGGAAAATATGGACGCGTATGGGGCTCGAACCTGGCCTTCGGCCGGTTCAGGTTTTGGACAAACGAGATGGGTACCAACTGATCCACAGATCAGTTGGTGTTAGATCCCTGTTTGTTTAAATTATATATCCATGTCTGCAGGTTGTTTATCCCCAAAATACCAAGAACGAGCCCTAGTTTTCTAAACGTAATAATTAGCGGCCAATAGCCCACAATTTGTTGGGGCTATTGTTTGTATGTGACCGATTAACAAAACCAACGAATTAATTTATACTTACAGCGTGTTTAGATCGACGAACGATTCAGTCAATGACAAAAGTCAACCGAGATAGCTTCAACGATTTAGAGTGTTTTGTGTGAGAAATTAGGGAGAGGGGTTTGATTATCGGCAGACTAAGGTAGTCTAGCAATGTTCAATTTATAGATTAACTAATTTGTATTATGAATTGGAAAGTTTGACCGAGTAAACGCGTATAAGGCTAAAATTGGATGCGTTTTAATGTTGATTGATCGCGTAATAGCCTGTCAATTAGTGTATTGCCATAACAGGGAACAAAAGACGCGGAATTGGAGTTGTTTATGAAGTGGATTGATCGCAGTTTGACTTTTCAGAAGTCAATGGTGATGAACTAAGTATGTATATAATTATTTCGGGCTGGATGAAATTAGATTAAGAAGTTGTAGCTCAGCTGGTTAGGTTGTGTGTGTGTGTGTGAACCGGTTTGGGACGCGGGTTCGAACCCCGGCCCAAACAATTATTTTTTTACAATAATTTCACCACTATTATAATAATATAAATCTATAGTATGGTTCTAGGAGTCCAAACGTGTCACGAAATATATTTTTTTTTAAAAGGTAAGATGACGATAAAAAAATGCGACGTTTTCAAATGTACATGAGATTTAATATGAATGTTACAAAAGACGTTGCACAAAAGACATTACGGAGGTACACAACATCCGAAGGAAAGATGGTGAATCTTTGGAAAGATTCATAGACCGTTTTAACAAAGAAAGCATGCAGATATCTGGGGCTGTTGATCAGCTGCGGATTTCTGGCTTCTGCCACGGGGTCCGAAATAACCAGTTGGTTGAAAAATTACATGAAGATCTCCCAAAAACGATGGAAGCACTCATGGAAAGGGCATGCGCCTTTGCTAGGGGAAAGAGTGCATGTGGTCAGTCAGGAGAAAGTGACTATAAAGGAAGCTCCAGAGGTAATTCTTGGAAGAAAGGAGCTTTGGCTCCAGCTGAAAGAAATAGTTCATGGTCGAAGCATAGATCACAACCTTATGCAAGAAGCGATCGAAGTGAAAGGTCCGGATCTGGACGCTCTTCAAAACATACCAGCTACCTGGATCTCAACCAGACTCCAAGCGAAATCTTGAGCACCGAACAAATATGCTTCCCAACCCCCCCCCCCCCCCCCCCCCGAAGCAGAAACCTACCTCCGATAGAAACACCAAAAAATATTGTGAATACCACCAAGCAAAAGGCCACAACACCGATGACTGTTGGTCACTAAAACAATAGATTGATAAAGCGTGCAAAGCAGGGAAATTGTCCCATTTGATACGAGACCTGAAAGAAGGAAAGCCAGCTGCAGCTCAAATCTCCAATCCGAACAACCAAACAGGAATCCACATGATTCGATCCACCCATGAACATGGAATCAAGAGAAGTCACGATCATATAGCACCATGGATGGAGAAGTTACTCTTCTTCCCACCCATTTATCCTAGAGAAGCAAAAGATGCACCGATCGTTGTCTCCGGAGTCATTGCAGGACACAAGGTGCGGCACATTTACGTTGACAACGGTAGTGCGTCCAAAATAATGTACTACCAGTGTTATCACCAGCTAGCTCCGGCTACTAAGGACAAACTAGTCCCAGTCCAGATGCCTTTAATCAGTTTCTCTGGAGAAGTAATACACCCACTGGGTCAATTAACTCTTCCGGTCACTCTAGGGACGGAAGAACACCAAAGAACAGTCGTCCTTACCTTCCTAGTAGTCGGGGCACCATCAGTCCACAATATCATACTTCAACAATCCACGGAGCCATAAAGTTCCCCACCGAAACAGGTGTAGCCACGATGCACACCGAGTCTGATACATATGTAGCCGAAGTACGGCAAGCCTTGGGACAGTCCGTCCCAGAAAGGAATGAATCTGAAATTAAAACCGCAGAAGAATGGTCCATTAATCCAGCAATCCCGGAGCAAAAGATTACCATTGGTACTCAGTTACCAGAGGAAATTAAAAGATCCTTATGGAGACTATTGTCCACATCCTTGGACGTATTCGCCTGGCAACAGTCAGACATGACTGGAGTACCAAGGGCTTTGGCCGAACACAAGCTCAACATCCGTCTTGACAAAAGGCCAGTGGCTCAGAAGAAACGAAGCATGGCTCCAGATAGGATCAAGGCCATTGCCCATGATGTAAAGGTCCTCCTAGACGCGAACATTATCAGGGAAGTTGAATATCATACGTGGGTCTCCAATCCAGTCATGGTTCGGAAGCACGATGGATCCTGGAGGATGTGCATCGATTTCAAAGACTTAAACGATGCATGTCCCAAGGACTGCTATCCCTTACCAGAAATAGACCTAAAAGTTGATGTTGTAACAAATTTCAAGTTGAAGTGTTTCTTAGATGCCTACAAGGGATATCACCAGATCCAAATGGCCGAAGCCGATGAAGATAAAACGACCTTTGTCACCAACCAAGGGTTGTATTGCTACAAGAAAATGCCATTCGGATTGAAGAATGCTGGAGCCACATATCAAAGAGTAATGGATCGGGCCTTCAAAGATCAGATCGGTCGAAACTTGGAAGTATATGTGGATGATGTAGTAATAAAAAGCTCCGATGAAGAAATATTGTTGAAAGACATCAAAGAAACTTTCGACAAGCTCCAGGAAATAAATATGAAACTTAACCCAAAGAAATGTTCGTTCGGCTTAGAAGAAGGGAAGTTCCTCGGCTTCCTAATGTCTAAAGATGGGATCCGACCAAACCCTGAAAAAGTCGAAGCTGTCCTCGCCATGAAACCCCCAGCCAATTTGAAAGAGGTTCAAACCCTCAACGGGCGACTAGTCGCGTTACATAGATTCTTATCCAAAGATGCTAAAGGAACGTTACCTTTCATGGTTGTTCTTAAAAAGTACCTGATCATGAAAGAGTTTCGATGGACAGATGAGGCAGATGCAGCCTTTAATGATCTCAAAAAATGTTTGACAGAACTACCAACTCTAACCGCACCATAACCAGGGGAAACCCTCAACATTTATTTGTCAGCGTCGGAGGCATCCATCAGTTTGGTATTAATGGTAACCAGAACAAAAGCACAAGTGCCCATCTTTTACGTCAGCCGTGCCTTACGTGACTACGAAACGTGGTACCCTGCAATGGAAAAACTCGCTCTCTCCCCGGTACAAGCCTCACGAAGGTTGCGCCGGTATTTTCAAGCTTTTGAAGTCGAAGTACAAACCGACCAGCCAATATTAGGTGTGCTAAGAAAGCCGGAGGTTTCTGGCAGATTGGCCAAGTGGGCAATCGAACTCGGGGCATTCGATATAACTTATAAAAGAAGGAGCCCAGTCAAGGGACAAGTGGTCGCAGATTTCCTTACTGAGTTGGTAATGAAACCAGATGAAGCAGTCACACCACTAGAACCAAGCGAATGGAGTATCTTCACCGACGGAGCTTCTAACTCCAAAGGATCTGGGGCTGGAGTAGTCCTGAAAGATCCCAATGGGCAAGAACTCGTATACTCAATCCGACTAAATTTCAAAAGCTCTAATAATGAAGCTGAGTATGAAGCTTTCTTAGCAGGACTTCGACTGGCAAAAAAGGTCGGAGCCCGAAAGGTACAAACCTTGATAAAATAAAAATTCTCCTTTTAAAACACTCCGAAGCTGCAACAAATGCAGTAATCTAAAACACAAAGTGTCATGTTTCCTAGCAGGTAGTGGCACATGTGGATTCAATGTTGGTAGCACGCCAAATCAGTGGGGAGTATGAAGCAAAAGAGGCAAATATGGTTCAGTACTTACAAAAGGTACAAACCTAACCTCTCACCAAATACTTCAACCCCTATAATAAGGCATAAGCTTCTAACTTCATATTTATCTTGCACAGGCAAAAAGCTTGATCGTAGAATTTGAAATATGTGAAGTAAAGCACATGTCATGGTCAAAAAACAAATAAGCTGACGCATTAAGCAAGCTCGCGGCAAACACACCGGACCATATGTCACAAGAAGTAAAACTTGAAGTGTTAAATGCTCCATCCACAATTGAAGCCGAAGTGTATGCAGTGCATGCAGCCCCAGAATCATGGATAACCCCGAATCTGAACTACATCATGAATGATGCACTACCATCAGATAAGGCACAGGCCCGAAAGCTTAAAGTCAAGTCCCTGCAATATCAAGTGATAGATGGCATCTTGTACCGAAAGACCTTTTTAGGCCCCCTACTCCGATGCTTAGATCTGGTACAAGCAAAGTATGTCATAGAAGAAATCCATTGGAGAATCTGCGGTATTCATGCCGGACCACGAATGGTGGTCACTAAAATCATGAACGCAGGATACTTTTGGCCTGGCATGCACCAAGACGCAGTGAACGAACTACAAAAGTGTGATAACTGCCAACGGCACGCACCATTGAGCCTCCGAGCAAAAACAAATTGGTCCCAGTAACCGCAGCATGGCCCTCCCAAAAATGGGGAATCGACATTGTTGGGCCCTTCCCTGTGTCATCCAGTCAAGCCAAATTCCTGTTGGTAGCGGTAGATTACTTTACCAAGTGGGTAGAGGCCAAGCCTCTGGCCAAGATATCGGGAGGCGAGGTGAAAAAATTTGTCTGTGAAAACATAGTGTGCAGATTCGGCCTACCCATGACCATCGTCAGCGACAACGGCAAACAATTCGCCCATAACCCGTTTAAAAAATGGTGCATCAGTCTCGGCATAGAACAAGTCTTCGCCTCCGTCGCCCATCCCCAGGCAAACGGACAAGTTGAAAGAGTAAACCGCAGCCTGGTAGATGGCATCAAGAAACGCCTGGGAAAGAAAAGAAGCGGTTGGGTAGATGAATTGCCAAACGTCCCCTGGGCTTACCGAATGATGAACAAGACAAGCACCTGTGAAACACCCTTTAGCCTAACGTACGGAACGGAAGCAATGATTCCGGTTGAAATAGGCATGCCAACACATAGGGTGACCAACCAATGTGAAAATGAAAAAGAGCTTCGATGCAATCTCGACCTTCTCGAAGAACGACGAGAAGCCGCAGCAATCCAAGAAGCAAGATATAAACGGACCCTAGAAAAGTACTACAACTCAAGGGTCCGACAACAAAAATTCAAAATAGGGGAGTATGTGATGCGGAGTAACGAAGCCAGTGGTTCGAAAAAACCTGGAAAAATGAGTCCTAAATGGGAGGGACCGTACATCGTTACTTCGGCAGGAGAAAAAGGAGCTTACAAGCTTGCTACTCTCGACGGGGACGAAGTTCCCCGGACATGGAATGGAGTGCACCTCAAAAAGTGCTACATCTAAAAGAAGGATCAAAACAATAAAATAGTTCTTTATTTTAGTTTTCAAATGTAAGAGTGGGATGTGAATGCCCCACAACTTCTAAACTTTCATTTTGTACTGCGGAACAATGAATTCTCCGCACAAGTATATGTAATGAGACACGATATACCTCATATAATAAAATGATCCTCAAAAGTTCATTCCTATATTATGCATTTATTTACATGTATGTTTAAAAATAACACACAGGCTTCGGTACCTAAGGTAAAAGTACCGTGGCGTACAAAAGGGGATAAGAATTAGGGCATGGGGGTATCGAAGGCCCTTTCGTCCGGACTTCTTGGTCGATAAGGTTCGAGGAACAAAAAATACCGAACCTAAAAGACACCCCATAAAGACTACGTAGCATTCATTAAAACACAAAGTCGCGAAAAAATGAATGTTCTACTTCGAAATGTTATAAAGCAACTAAGGATAGAAAATCCTGAAACACTTAAAACATTGTTTATGACCGAAGCTTAAAAATCATGGACGCATGATAAAGCTTCTACATTACACGAACTGAAGCCTTTAAGACCTTCAGTAGACGCATGATTGATTTACACTTATAAAAAATACATAAACAAAAGATATCCGAAACATAAAGATATCCAACAAAAAAGTAAAGATATTCCCATTCATGACCTAAGAAGGTACAAAAGTTTTATGTTCACCCCCGGGGATGAACTTGATATACAAAAGTTGTCCATAAAAAGACAAGACACGACTACGTGCCAATACGATTACATAAGCTTCACACAAAAACAAACAAAAACAAACAAAAACACCGAACCTATGTGGAGGAACGGGTGGTACAAGACATTTGAAAACAGCTTAACAAACAAGATTAACAATCACCGAGCCTATGTGGAGGAACGGGAGGAAAACAACTACTTCGGCAGACTCTGGGATGCATCTTCAAACACGGATAGGTCCTTAAAAGCCTTAATAACAACATCCAGAGGTTCGGAGGAGAGATCCTGCATCTTAGAAATTGAAGGGAGAGAGACCTCGTCATAATTCTTGACGGCTTCCAGCAGCAGCTGTTTAGCATTCGGTACAAGCTTGGGGACGGCATTCATAGCCACTCCTTTGAGAGCCGCGGTATGACCGGCCCAGACCCCAGCATTGTAACCAATTCCGTTCATAGCATCGTTGACTCCTGCTACCGCAGCCTTCATGGAAGAACAATTTCGCACATAACGGGACACCAGCTCCACTCCCTCCGTCAGCACAAACTGTTTGAAACCAAACAGCCCCTCAATCTCCTTCAGCAGATCAAGCTTCTCCGTCTCCCGCCTTTCAACCTCCGCCTTCAAATCTGCAATAAGTTGCAAAGCGTCCTTCTCCCTAGCCAAGTATAGATGTGAGACGAAGAAATAAAAGAAAAAAGAACGAACCTTTCACAAGTAGATCCGCAGCAGTCCTGGTCTTAGCCATCACCTTTTCAAGCTCCTCAATGGAATGAATGTACTTCTTCTTAGAAGCTTCATGTGCTTGCTCGGATGCCTGCAGCTTCGTCTTCAAAACATCTACTTCGCCCTGAAATTTATCCCGCTCTTCTCCAGCCACGGCCAAAGAAGCTTGAATCGATCGAAGTTGCTCTTGTGTTGTCTTCAAAGACTCCAAAGCATTGCCATGATTAAATACGCCCCTCCTCACCAACTTGCCCCGTTGAAATTCCGAATCAACCCATCGTCGATATACCTCTGACACCAAAAAATTAGACTGAGCCTGATTGACCATCAAGGCATCTCCCAAGTCATTGTCTTTTAAGCTCCGATAATGGGCATGGTCAATCGGGGTATGAAGGTTAAAAAGCATCATCTTCGACGACAAAGCATCGATCACCCAAGAAACGTTCTTCAAATCCCAATCAGGGACAAACGCATCTTCGGCCATGGCAGGATCCACCTCCATGACGTCATCCAACGGATCTATAAGATTAAACATGATCAATGTCTCGGTCTCGAATCAACAAGGAGAATAGGATGCACCATACTCATTCTCCTCACTAGCACGAAAGGTAGAGACGCGGCCAGTAAACTTACTGGGAGAAGACATAGAAAAGCTACCCGCAGCTTGAGTTGACGAGGTCCGGGGTGGGCTATTAGCAATATCTCGAAAAACGTCATCACCATCTTTTTCACCATCACCACCTGATTCACCCCTGGAACATCCATATAAATAGGATCACCATCTCGAGAAGATTTCCCACCAGAAGTATGCAAATCAAATTCATCTAAAAGGTTACCTTTGGATGATTCAAAAACGGGATGAGCTTGGGACGGAACGAATCTCACTTTGTTAGGGCTCCTTTTAACCTTAGATGGCTCGCCCTTCCTCTTCCGAGCCTCTACGTTCAGATCCAAAGAAGCATCTTCGGCAATGTCATCCTCCGAAGTATGGATGCTTGAAGAGCTCACAGCCTGTAAAGGAGCAGGGTTGGGAAAGACTTGACCAATGGTTACATCACCCTCGCCTCCTTCACCACCAAGCTCCCGACCTTTCCCACTACCACCCTCGCCCTCTACATTACCACCACCATCGCCCTCTACCTTTCCTTCTCCAGAAGTCTTCTCCACATTTTCCCCTTCCTCTCCTTCGGGGCGAATTGGGGACTGCAGCTTCGTCACTTGCTCCAAAATCGGTTTGCTCGTACCAAGTGGCTCACTAGTAAACGTGAGATCATCATCATCATCATCATAATCCTCGAACTTCAATGCTGCAAGCAACGACATTTCTGCAAAAACAAAAAAGATAAAGACCAAGTCTCACAATCATCAAAAAATAAACCGAAGGATAAAGAGCAACGCTCACCCTTCTTCTTATACAAAATAACAGGCCATCGGTCCGGTTCATTCCAAATCCTACTAATACCAGCCAACACCAAGATATGCTCCGGATACTTCTTGATATTTGACTTATGAGTGACGAGCTTGTTATACAGGGTCGTGTCACAAGCAAAATCAGCCGGAAGCTCCCACTCGGAGGCTTCGAAATCCGTTCGCCATAAAGACACCATCTCCTTAGGAAGGCACCTGTCATCCAGCCAAAAGAACTGCGTCTTCCAGTTTTTCAGGCTGGAGGTGTCCTTCCCGTGACACCCCGGCTTCTTCCTCCTCTTCTCAAATGTGAACCAATCTCCGGCTTGGTTCAACTTGTAAAAAGCCCTAAAAACCTCAAGATCAGCCTTCGACTTCAAAGCTCTGCACTTCAACTCGAAGTGACAAACTCTCCCCAAACTAAAGGGGTTCATTTGAGAAAAATGAACCCCATGAAACAAGAGAACCTTGAACAAAAATTTTGTCATAGGAACCCTACAATTGGCAAAATCACACACACGTGTGTAGAACGCGAATTTTCCAGGGAGGTGGGGATAAATGGCACGATCAGGAGCTGGGATTTCAGGATGAAGATCTAGGGGGATCCTATAATCGACTAAAAACTTCTCCAATTTCTTTTGAGATAAAGTGGAAAAACTAACGCTCATGTTATCCTTCCCCATTGCAATAACAAAGTAAAAAAGAAGAATCTTGAAAGTAATAAGGGGAAGGGACGAACCTGTGAAGAAGGAATGAAACCGGGTCCTGATAACGGAAATGGAAGCAGTAAAAGGATTGGGGAAGATGAAACAATTTATGAGGAAAAGTAAAAATGAAAAAAAATGAAAAAAACGATTTATATAGCCAAGAAAAGAGAACCCAAACGTCTGACACGTGTTGCAATCCCTGACCAAAACAACAAAGAACTGACGGTGGAGATTGCCTAGAGGTAACCGCCACGTCCCATCCCAGACGTATGACCTAAGAAGCTGCCACGTGCCGCGTCCAAAGAAACAGCTGGAAAGCATTGCCAAGGAACGACTAACTCCACTAAGTTATAAGCTAACTTATGGACTTGAGGGGACATGAAGAGGTATAAAACCTCACGTCTGAACCACAAGCCTTTTTAGACACGGCACCATCTCATGAGACGCGGTTCACCATGACACGTGATCAGAACAAGCGACCGGAGGTCACTAGTTCCGGAGGTTAGTACACCTGACCGAAGGAAAGTACAACTATTCTGACTAGTATAAATACCCCTTCAAAAGTACGAGTAAGACACGTTCTGACATACTCCGAACCTCTCTCTCTCTCTCTCTCTCTCTCTCTCTCTCTCTCTCTCTCTCTCTCTCTCTCTCTCTCTCTCTCTCTCTCTCTCTCTCTCTCTCTCTCTCTCTCTCTCTCTTTACTCTCTTTTCTTCACCAACAAATACTTATCCTCACGCCGGAGGGTGGTCACAGAGAGGCCCTCCCTGCCCCCTTGTGACGAGCCTAACGGTTTGTTAAGTTTTGCAGGTTATTTACCCCAAGATCTAATCAAGCTAGTCGTCTTCAACCTCTCTCAAAAGGTACGTCTAGCTTTTGGATCTTCATCACACTTGAGTCATAATGATGAAAATGCAAATGTATACACCTGAAAAAATGATACTAATTTTGATAAATTATGTAAGTGAATATTTGATCTCTATAATTTTAGTGGTTAACTAATTTTTGATAAGGTGAAGGACCCAAGTAATACAAATACAAGATATCCTATTCCAATTCTTTTCATGTGCATCAAAAGGCCACCGTATGTATTAGGCCTAATAGGCCACTGTACTGTACTGTACGTGTGTCTGTCTACATGTATATGGGCTATGTCTACATGTATCAACCGGCCACTAATTTTGTTATGGGCCTACATTGATTGGATCTTTGTTTTGACTTCAAAGTAAAATTACCTTGCATTACATTGCAACATGATTAACATTTTTATAGGTTAGAAATTCAAATCAAACCCTCCCTGGCCACAATAACTTACTTGCCTTGTATGTTTCCTCATATACGTTATTATTATGCTCCCAAGTTACTCAATCTCCACTACTTCCAGAATTCATTCAGATATATTCCCCTCAACCCCTTGCTACCTTTGCTCAATAGACCATCATACCATGCCAACATACTCTTTCCTCTTCTTCTATTTCTTTCTCATCCTTATGGGTGTTACCGTTCAATCTGACCCTGACCCGCTTCAAGACTATTGCGTAGCACAAACACAAGGTTCCCAAACCTTTTTTGTAAACGGGGCTCCTTGCATAAACCCTGCCAACACCTTACCTTTTCATTTTACTACAAGTGCATTGTCCAAGCCCGGTAATACTGCCTCCAATCCTTTGGGGTTTAATGTCACCCTCACAAACATTCGAAACCTTCCTGGAATCAACACCCTTGGCTTAACAATGGCTCGGGTTGATATAGCTGGAAACGGGCTTGTGCCACCTCACACACACCCACGTGCATCCGAAGTAACCATTCTCGTTAAGGGCTCGCTTTTGGTGGGATTTGTGGACACGTCAAATCGTCTTTTCACACAGCAGCTGCGGGAGGGCGATGCGTTTGTTTTCCCAAAAGGCTTAATACACTTTCTGTACAATCTTGATTCAAAGGCTTCGGCTTTAGCGATTTCGGGCCTTACTAGCCAGAACCCTGGTGCACAATTAGCATCGGCTGCTACCTTCACTACAAAACCAAGTATTCCTGATGATATCTTGCAAAAGGCATTTCAAATTAACGGTCAAGATGTGTCAAGGATACGTAAAAACTTAGGTGGTTAATGTCTACCCTTCAATTGGTAGCCAAATTTATAAATTTGCGTGCAAAAATATATGTAAAGGAAAGAAAATTGGTTTGTTAAAAAAAATCTTTATTTTATTTTAATAAATCAATTCAGGTGATGAATAGTGCGTGTGATTTGTTTTTCCTGATGTTCTTCTATGTATAACTACGTGAATGTGAATAATTTTTTAATAAACCTCTAATCATTTCATTTCCAAGTTTTTTTTTAACACCTAATCGAATTTTTCGTTTTCTATTTTCACCGTGGAAGATCTTTTAGATGTTTAATAATACCTCAAATTACCCATTCTTATTGAAAGGATAATAAATTTATTAAAGGAGCAGCAGTTGATCGTTGGATACGAAAGAACAATAGTTCCTATTTTGTTTAGCATTGGGAAAAAACATGTTAAAATCTACATTAGGGCTGTAAACGAACCAAACGAACACGAACAAGGCTTTGTTCGTGTTTGTTTGTTAAGGTTTCTTGGACAAACGAACCGTTCATGAACACACTAACGAACATAATTTTGTGTTTGTGTTTGTTTGTTAAGAAATTCAGTTGTTTGCGAACTGTTCGTGAACACGGGTCTTGAACACATACAAACAAAAACAAACATTTAATATGCAACTAACTAAAAAACATTGTTAATATTAACCGTTAAACAAAGTACATCTAGTAAACGATGTCGATAAGTCAAATTGTACTAACTTAGACATAATTATCTAAAATTACTTAGGCATAGGCATGAATACATGATATTCCTAATTCAAAAGTTCATAATTATCCTAAGTTTTAACTAGTGATCAAACATAAACAAACATACACGAATGGATATAAATAAATGAACGTAAACAAACTCATTGCCGAACGTTCACGAACGAGACATTTAGTTAATCAAACAGAATTTTTTGTTTGTGTTCGTTCATTTATTAAACAAACGGACACAAACGAACTTTCCACCGAACGGTTTACGAACTGTTCACCAAACGTTTGGTTTGTTTACAGCCCTAATCTACATTATCTAAGACTAATTGGTGTGGTTTCGGGAGGTGAGGTGGCTTCGGCCCGAGTTGGAACAACCCCCCCCCTATTTTTTGGCGACTTCAGGGTTAACTCCCCCTTTGTCCCGAGCCCTACCATTGGTCCACAAAAACTAACCGTTGCAAAAAAGTAGCTGTTGGGTTGTTAATTTTTTTTTATTAACCAAAGTTTATATATATATATATATATATATATATATATATATATATATATATATATATATAGGGTAATTATAAATTGTAAACCACATTCACTTGAGCAAACCAAGAAAACCTCATTGTATGGTCATGGTTTTTCCACATCTACCATCATAAAGATTGAAAGAAGGGTATTATAGGCATTACGCACCTCTATATGATCTTGACACACATAACTTTCTTCAGATCTCAACTCTCTATCTCTATCTAAACCACTCACTTGTCTCATATCTTGAAGCAAGAATAAGACCCAAAGCAAGATCTCATCTCAAGAAAAAGCAAGGTACAACTGTTTTTGCACTTGGTACAACTACCCAAAACAAGAAAAAGACCAAGAGTTTGTTACCTCCAAACGGATCGAGGGTTCAAAATGATGGGTTTTGTTTGTAAATAATTTTTTCTTTTGATTTGCACTTTTATTTGATGGATGTACAATCGGGATGGCCCATGTAGAGGTTGATAGATAGGTGGGTCGACTGGGTTGAGAATCTGCCATCAGTTGGTTGCTTCAAAGCCACCTTCAAGTGGTTTGATAATTTAGTTAAATGTTAGAGATAATGAATATGATAACTAATATTACTAACGAGTGGTTATTTCAAAGCCACCTTGAAGTGGTTGATTATTATAATTTGTTATATATTTTAATTTCTCAGTTGGGTTCACTTTTAATATGTTCATCAAGTTTTATAGATTTAAATTTTCTATTTTGTTTGTAAATAATTTTATTTATCAAAGCTTGAATTTCATATAAAAACATTTGTTTTTCATTTAAAAACTTATGTTTTTGTTGTTGGGTTATTATTAATTACATGTGCTTAGTGAGATAAGTTGTAAAAACATATGTTTTTGTTATATGGTTTTTAACAAAACATTTGTTGAGTTATAATTTATTATATGGTTTTTAACAAAACATTTGTTACCATGAGGCTTCTTTGAAATCTGTTAACATTTCTTAAAATAACATAAACATAGAGAGAGGAGAGAGGAGAGAGGAATGATGAGTGGTGAGAGAAGAGGGAGAAGAGAGGAGAGAGGAAAGCAATTTTATGTTGGACCATACTGCCCTTTTGTCACTTAATGTGTATCTTTATTTTTTATCAAAAGTAAGAAACAATCTGCACCATAGATCACTTAGGATGAATTGTTAGGATATGGGTTTCATGGGTTTTCTTAACTGGAGAGGGTTTTCAAATTATCCTTCCCCTATATATATATATATATATATATATATATATATATATATATATATATATATATATAAACCAAACCAAATCAATTTCAAAACAAAAACACACCACATTACTCTACAATCCACACCACCATACAACATTTCATAAAAGTTTTCATCTACAAAATTTTATAAAAATCCAATTGTGTAGCCATGAATTCATCGGAGGAGGAAGAAAACGCGCTAAACTTTTACGTTGGTGCGATGATGGAAACGGCGAAAATTTTAGCCGAGTTGGAAGACGAAAGCGATAGTGAAGCGTCTTCGGTACCATTAACACAGAGCGCGAAGCTTAATAGAGATCGTGAGGGTATGTTTTATATTTTTTGTTAATATGTTTTATTTTTTTTAAATATGTTTTATATTTTTTATAACATCTTTGAAAAAATTTATTAACATGTTTTATATTTTTATATAACATCCTTGAAAAATTTATTAATATGTTTTATATTTTTTAAAGGTGCACATGAACGTTTGGTTGCCGACTATTTTGATGAAGACTGTGTGTGCACTGCCGAACAGTTTAAGCGTCGTTTCTGAATGAGTAGAAGTTTGTTCGAACGAATTGCCGATGATTTAGGTAATTACGATGAATTTTTTAACCTAAGATGGGATGCTAGAGGGAAACGGGGTTTTACAACCCTACAAAAATGCACGTCTGCAATTCGTCAATTAGCATACAGCACTGCTAGTAATGCATGGGATGAGTATTTAAAGATGTCTGATATAATGAGTCAGGAATGTTTGTACCAGTTTTGCGAAGATGTCGTGAAGTTATATAGCAAGGTTTATATGCGTACGCCAGGGAAGAGCGACATCGAAAAGATCTACGCGCACCATGCAGAGAAACACGACTTTCCTGGCATGCTAGGAAGTCTTGATTGTACGCATTGGCCATGGCGTAATTGCCCCACCGCATGGAAAGGTCAATTTACTCGGGGTGACGTGGGAGAACCATCACTTATTCTTGAAACCGCTTGCTCACAAGATCTATGGATTTGGCATGCTTTTTTTTGGCGTTGTAGGTTCGTGTAACGATTTAAATGTTCTTGCAAGATCTCAGATTTTTGACCCCATGATTAGAGGCACCGACCTTGATGATTCTTTTTGGCTCAATGGTGTAAAATATAAGCATGGGTATTATCTATGTGACGGCATATACCCAAGCTACTCGTCTATTGTGAAGAAAATACTGAGTTCTACAGATGAGAAAAGGAAAAAGTTTGCGAAGTTCCAAGAAGCGACAAGAAAAGATGTCGAACGATTATATGGTGTGATCAAGGCGAAATGGCATATAATAGAACGCCCAGCGCGTGCATTTCATCCACAAAGATTGAGATACATTATATACGCTTGTTTAATACTTCATAACATGATAATTGAAGACGAAGGTCATGGGATATGCGTTTACGATCCGAATGAGGATGAAGAGGTTCTCGAGCCAGTTGACGAGGGACAACAAGAATCAAACATGTGGGCGTTACACGATACTACTATTAATGGAAACCTTGTTTCAGATCTGGTCGATCACATTTGGAATAATTTTCATGTCAACCCCGCCCCCGTTGTTGATGACGAGTAGTTGTAGCTTTTTTTTATGAAGTTTAGTTTGTAATTTTTAGTTTGTGAACTTTAGATTGTATTTTTTTTTTTTACTTTGTGAACTTTAATTTGTATTTTTTTTAATTTAAGAAATTTTGTTTTTTTCCCATTTTTTTTCACGGTTTATTTTTTAATTTATTTTCACGGTTTTTACATTTTTTTTAAATAATTATGAAATATAAAATATATAATTAAATAAAAAGGAAAAATAATAAAAAAAAGGAAGGGGGAATTGGGAAAAACCATTTTCAAACTTTGGGAGAGAAACTATAATATTATATATCAAAAAATAAATGACTTTAATATGAAATTAATTATACACACTTATATTTTTACTTAAAAACTTCACAAAAATTTAAAATTATGTTCATTAAAATATTAAAAACGAAGAGTAGGTTTCGCTATCCAAAAAGGGGTGGCGGCGCAGCTTGTTGCCCGTCTACCTTCTATTATAATGTAACTTTCGTATTTTGTTTTAATTTCAGTAAAAATATAGAGTTTCCAAAAAAAAAAAAAAAAAAAAAAAAAGAGTAATGATATTCCTTAAAATTTTGAAATATTTAATGTGGTTGTGGGTAATAATGTATAAATATAATATGTTAAATAATAAAAATGATATTTTTTTAAATACATGTTTTGACGAGTTTATTCAACCATGCAATTCGTATGGGTTTTCAACATAACGTTTTTACTTTAATTTTATAACATTTCATTTATTAACCCGTGTAATAGACGGAATTATAACCTAGTAAGTAATGAAACAACTCTCCACAATTACTAACTAATAACATCATAAACAAAGACATCTCGTTTCATTTAATAATAGGAGTTTAATTCATATATAAATTTGGCTTTATACAGTACTTTAATTTATATATTAAAATAAGTACACAAAAATTATATCATTTATGTAGTGTTTGATATGTAAGAATGAAAAACGAATTGGAACGAACCATTGTGATGAAATGAAAAAAAAATGTGTTTGATTAGTTAAGGCTAAAGGGTGTGCAGACGGGGCACCATTTCCGTTCTACACTTTTTCCCCCGTCTCGGATATGAACACCGCCCCCTTGCCCCGTCCCCCGTCCCGCCGTCTCCCTTGGAACATATGGGACGGACCAATGAATGATTTTCTTTCTTTTGTTTTTTTGTTTTTCTTTTTTTTTTTTTTTTTTTTTTTTGAATTTGAATGTTTGTAATGGGCAAATATTAAAGGTAACGGCTATTTATTTTTTTTATAAACCAACCATCCAAATCAATCAACACAAATAAACTAAAACCAACCAAATCATCTCATCTTTATACTAAAATACTCTCTACTTTCTTTATAAACATACTAATATTTTCATAAAAAATACCAAACAATGTCATATCTACCATTGGTTGATTCCTCAAGTTCGTCAAGCGAAGAAAACCGGATTTTTGTGAACGCGGTTTGGGGAGCGACACAATTAATTGTGGCGGAGGAAGACGAAGAAGTGAGCTCGCGCCCACGAACTAGGCAAGCGGCCATAAACAGAGACCGGGAGGGTAAGTGTATAATTTTTGTTCGAATATATATAGCAACTATTTTTTTAGAATGTATATCTCGAATATTTTATGTTTACAATTTTTATCGCCACAAATAGTTATATTTATTTACAACATACGTGCAGGTGCACACGAGTGATTAGTAGCGGATTACTTTGCCGGTCAACCGGTGTATACGGATGAGATGTTTAGGCGCGGTTCCGAATGAGCCGTCGATTGTTCGTACGTGATGACCTGTCGTTAGGGTCATGCAAAAACCTAAATAACCTAGGTAGCTAGGGCAAGTCGGGTATCGAATCCACGAGGAGCATGTGGTTAGTATTACACTTTTTGTATGATTACTTAAACTTAAATAACTAAACTAGATTAAACTGATTTTGGATTTGATTGATTTACTAAAACAATATACGAGAAAGATGATCAATCTCCAGGTTTCAGGTTTAACATTCCACACAAACTTGTTTAATTAGTTGGAAACCACGTACATAGACATGGTCTTGTATATAGTTTAATCAAAGCGATAATTAAACACAAGTTTTTAATAATAACTCGTACTATCTAATTACCAAATCATAAATGCCAAATACCCCCCTAATTACCAAACTGCTCACGATGCAAGACCGAATGTGAATGTCAATAGACAAATATTTTAAAACATAAAAGATTCATTTAAATCAAATAAACCACAAGTGTTCTCAAAGCGTCAATAAGAAAACAATCCAAAAAACTAAATCAAACAAAGTTTTGTGTTTAACCTAAGCAAACCATACACCCGGAGATGATCAGACAATTAGCCGCGCTGCATATTAATGATGATTCTCTTCTTGATGTGCGTGATCCCTTCGTTAGCAGCAAAAACGGCGCAGCCTTGTGTTTTCCTCGTGCCCTCTAGGTGGCCAGAAGGCTGCTGCCTTCAATCGACTCCTTCGAAAAACAATGATTGCCGCCCCAACGTTCCTGAACACCTGCTCTCAAGTGTTTGTGTCTCGATTAAAATTCTTTTGTTTTGAGCTCATTATCCACAAACACCTACAAAACACATGCGTACTAATAAATAACTAAGGCCGACTAAAAGCACACAATAAAAGACTAAAATATATACAAAATTAACATATTAACAAGGAGTGTTTCACAACACATCACCCCCCCCCCCACACACTTATCTGTTTTCGTCTCGAAAAAATTATACATATACTCTGCTCAAGACATTATCACAGACTAGCACCCCGGCCGCCCATCATACCTTAGCTAAGGTCCAAATTCATACCTCGTTTACAGATTAGCATTAGATGTTTTAATCCAGCAAGTCAAATTGATTTCCATTTAAAAATAGAATTGACCCGACTAAATCTAACATGCTTTCGGCTTATATTTTCATGCAACACACCCCTCACAATGTTCACTCCACTCGGTTTAATATTTGGACTAACATGTAATGCGCTAGCATTAGTCACTCAAGACCAAAAACGTAACTCTGTTATCATAGGCTTGTATAACAATCACACCTCAACTGTAGACAATGCACATATCTAAAGGACTTACGGGTTTTGGGCTTAGGGTGAAGAT
Organism: Ambrosia trifida; assembly: GCA_028751855.1. Lineage (NCBI taxonomy): Eukaryota > Viridiplantae > Streptophyta > Magnoliopsida > Asterales > Asteraceae > Ambrosia > Ambrosia trifida. The sequence goes on along the minus strand of CM054123.1, from coordinate 41,145,746 downwards.
ATGATAGATTTGGCTAGAAGTGGCTAAAATAAAATTGTGAAACCAACATGATTGACAATCCTTATTCACAAATCACAATAACACACAACTTTGAGTATATTTGACCCATAACATATACTTCTATTTTTTTTCTTTTCTTTTTTTTCCTTTCATTTTTTTTTTCACATATATAATTTTTCCAACATCAGAACTCAAACACATAAACACAAACATAGAACACAATGGATGTCATCAATTTTCTTAACAACGGTTAACGAGTTAATTTGGGTAACTTTATAGGTTTAACAAACGAAAGGGTGTAGGCTCAACATGGGCTACTAAGGGTGATTTTTAGGTAATCAGGTAAACACAAAACAAATAAAGGTGTCAAACAAAAAAGGGAATCCTAAATCGCCATTGTCATGTATGTGTATGTGTATATCTAGTCTACAGCCTTAGTATGTATCAAATCACACAAGTTCTACAACAGAGAAACATTTGGCCTACTCTCGACAAACGAAAATATTTATAAATCAATCTATCATCTAGTAGGCTCAAGATCTCACAAAAGTGGGGAAATGGGTTACCGATGTGTGCATCCATTTGTTACCAATAGCTTGTTAAACCTAGTCAGGCAATTCAAAACTTTTTTTCCTTAAAAACACCTGCTGAAAACGATTCATATTACTTTTCCATAAATTAGACCATGACTAAGGATCTACTGCCAAAACAATCAAGAAACAACTGGTATGTACTGAAAGAGCTTCTTTATGTCTGATTAATATGCTTCTTTTTATGAACAATTTTCAAGACATTTTCAATTTTTTTCTTTTTTTTTAATTTTTAATTTTTTTAGACTCGCGAATAAATAAAAACGAAGTTTCCCCACCCCCACACTTGAGCGACACATTGTCCTCAATGTGATCTAGGAATAAAATAAAGCAGAAATAGAAATATAATACAACAGTAAAAGGAATAGACTCCCCTAGATAAGTAATACGCGTATGAGTCCGTTCAATTCCTTCCAATGTCGGCTGTATAGCATTTCATTCGCAGCCAATAAACAAACCTGAAACAAAGAAACAAGAAAAATAAAACAAAACAAACAAATCGGGATACCTGGAAACCATAGTGGTTTCCAGATCGTCCTCGCTCGAATGGAGATTGAGTACGAGTGGGGAATCTATTCTTGCTATTCAAATCATATCAAGCAATCCCATGACTCATACAAAAAAAAACTGACCCAAATACACTAGAAAATAAAACTAAATAAAAAACACAACAATTAAATATACAAAATATACAAAAATCATACCTGATGTTCATTCACAGTGCTCTCAAAGCACATTTTGCTACTGAGTTTCCAATGTATTTTCGGTAGTTGACATGTCGAGTCTTCACATTCCTTCCTATCTGCTCTTTCTTGTTCAGCTTGTCTATAAGATCACTACAAGGCCATGTCATAATGATTTGCCCAAGGTCTTGCCAACTCACCTTTCTCTTCTGCCCACTCAAGCCATCATCCCCAACTTTGTTGATTTGTGTAATAAATAATGGGGGATTATTTGGATAGACCCGAGTCACCTTGTTCACTAGTTCTTTAGAAGGTGCGTCTTCAAGAGGTTGTATGCAAGTAGTCACACGCTCTTTAAGGCATGTATCCCCCTCTTTTTCTTCTATAGATTCCTCAACCACAGCGGAATCAAACATCAGTTCTTGGGAAATTGAGAGATCTAGTGTTACGTCTTGAACCGGCTTCAAAATTCCATCTTCATGCTTTGAAAGATCAATAACTTTTTCAGCCACATCAACATTAAGTATATCTGACTCAACTGTCAAATCTTCAAGTGCTAATTCTGCTGCAAGTTGACCAACCTGATTTGACAATGCCTCCACAGTTTTATCCCTAACCTCATTGTCCTTCCGTATTTTCTTAAGATCCACCTGGACAACTTTTATGGCCTCCAAAATTGCATTCAGCTGGGCATTGCCTGCCTCTTCATTATTTTGTTGATGTTGATAACCGTAGTCAATACTCTGGCCTTCATTAACAACCGGATCAGGATTCATGTAGTAACTTGCAGTTTGTTCCCTGGATTGATAGATGTTTGGCTTGTAGTATCTTTGCTGATAGTTCTGATATTGTGGCCAATAATAAGAGGATGATACGTGTGAGCTTTCAGGTTTTTCTAGCCCAAAGATAGTACGATCCTGTCGTGCCTTATATGCTTTAACTCTCCGACGGGCCACAGGAGAATCTTGCATCACATGATATGGGCTCTCGCAACAACCACATGCATCATAATCCACCCAATTCATCTTGAATTCAATTTGTCTGCAGAACTAACATACCCAGCGTAATACTGAACAAAACAGAGAAAAATACAGGACAAGAATATATATATATATATAATATATATTTGGGTTTTTAATTTTTTTTTAAAACACAAATAATTAAACTAAAAACGCTAAGCGCACGAACTCCCCGGCAATGGCTCCATTTTGATTGATGTCGTTGGGTCGGTCAAAAATAAGTAAAAGTATAGTATAGGGAAAGTGAGTCGTCTCTACGGGGAATTGGTGGAAAGAGTAGTTTTATAATTTTAACTATTAAACTAAAACCTAATTACTTTGTTTTTTCTTTGAAATTTAAAGAAAACGAATTTAAGAAGTTGTAAACGATAATATAAAAGAAGTAATCCCCTCCAGGTTTCCGGTTAATGATCCACCCTACTCTTGTTTAAATGATTGGATACTACATAGACATAGTTTTGTTGGACAGTTCAAATCAAGTGATAACCGAACACAAGTTTTTAATAATAACTCGTACTATCTAATTACCAAATCATAAATGCCAAATACCCCCTAATTACCAAACTGCTCACGATGCAAGAAACCAAATGCGAATGGCAATAGACAAATATTTTAAAACATAAACGATTCATTTAAATCAAATAAACAATAAGAAAACAATCCAAAAAACTAAATAAAACAAAGTTATGTGTATAACCTAAGCAAACCATACACGCAGAGATGATCACACAATTAGCCGCGCTACATATTAATGATGATTCTCTTCTTGATGTGCTTGATACCTTAGTCAGCAGCAAAGAAGGCGCAGCCTTGTGTCTTCCTTGTGCCCTCTAGGCAGCCAAAAGGCTGCTGCCTTCAATCAACTCCTTCGAAAAACAATGATTGCCGCCCCAACGTTCCTGAACACCTGCTCTCAAGTGTTTGTGTCTTGATTAAAATTCTTTTGTTTTGAGCTCATTATCCACAAACACTTACAAAACACATACGTACTAATAAATAACTAAGGCCGACTAAAAGCACACAATAAAAGACTAAAATATATACAAAATTAACATATTAACAAGGAGTGTTTCACAACACATCAGTAGTATTGGCGATGATTTGGCCAGTTGTGACCCGTATTTTACATTACGGTACGATGCTAGAGGCAAACGGGGGTTCACAACTTATCAAAAATGCACGGCAACATTGCGCCAACTAGCTTACGGGACATCAGCCGACTCGTGGGATGAGTATTTACGGATGTCCGAAAGAACGTCACGTGAATGCTTGTATAAGTTTTGCAAGCGTGCTGTCAATATCTACAGCAAAAAATATTTGCGAAAACCAAACTCCAATGATATCCAGAAATCGTATCAGTTCCATCACGAAAAGCATGGTTTCCCAGGGATGCTCGGAAGCATCGATTGCATGCATTGGCCATAGTCGAATTGCTCTAATGCACGGCGTGGCATGTTTTATCGAGGCGATCATGGCCATCCAACAATAATCTTAGAGGTTGTCGCGTCACAAGACTTATGGATTCGGCATGCATTTTTTGGTGTTCCCGGATCGAATAATGACCTTAATGTCCTTAATCAATCATTGGTTTTTGAGGATGTTAGAAAAGGAACCGGTCCGGATTCAAAATTTACAGTTTCGAGGATTGAGTACAAGCACGGGTATTATCTTGCGGATTTAATATACCTAACCTACTCTACAATCGTTAAAACTGTTAAGCACCCTCCCGATGAAAAAAGAAAGAAATTTGCTAGGTATCAAGGAGCGGCGCGAAAGGATATTGAACGAACATTTGGGGTTCTACAAGCAAAATGGCACATCATCGCAAACCCGGCACGTGCTTTCACATAAAAAAAAACTACATTATTGTATGTATGTTTGTATCTTGTTGCATAACATGATCATCGAAGGCGAAGGCCGAGCTATTTGTAAGTACGATGAAAACGCGGTGGAGGATAATACTATTCTGAATGGCCCAAAGCAACAAGAGTTAAACGAATTCTCGTTACGTAACGAACACATCCATCATCATCTTCAAGCCGACTTGATCGAAAATATTTGGAACAACGGACACGACGACTAGTATTTACTTTCGAAAGTTTATGTAATTTTAGGATGGTTTGTAATTTTTTTTAATTCTAGGATGGTTTGTAATTTTTTTATTAAATCTAGTATTTATTTGAACATTGTACTAAAATGTAAATATATGATTATTGAATATTGTTTTACAACATGTGAAATTAAATACAAGACAACAAAAATAAAGATAATTGATTGATTTAATCTAAGTCCAAAGTCCTATGTGAAGCGTCAAGCAGGTTATCCTGAAACATGCACGAAAATAATTTTGTCAACATATGATGTTGGTGAGTACTACTTAGCTTTGTATGTAACATCGCGAAACTTTTTCCCCAAATTTTAAAATAAACGCCCTTATTTTTGTTACATTTTATACAAATGTACCTAAGTCCCCATTATTTATATATATATTATATATATATATATATGTTTATGATGATAATAATAATATTTCAGTTTTTAAAAAAAATAATAATAATAACAACAACATGGAACCATAACTGACCAAGTCCAAACCACCCTTCACCTCTAGAAATTTCGGAGCCCAGCATCATAGCCCACAAAACCCGGCCCACTAGACCTCCGGCCCACTCCCTCCCCTTTTGCTGTTAAAAAGAAAAGAAAAAGGGGCTGTCCCAGCCGGGTTTCGAACTCGTGCAGCGAGCGGCCAAAGCACAACACACACACACACACCCAAACCACCTAGGCTACAACTCACACCTGATTATAACCTACGTTTAATTATATTTAAGCCCAACCAGCGAGTAAATCACTTTCTTCCTTGCTTGTCTGTTCGACGAGCAGCAGCAAAGGAATAAAAGATTTCTTTTTTTTTACCAACTAATTCACTTAGTTTAGGAAAATTTAACCAATTAATGGATGTTGACTTGTTTGCCTTTATAATCCCGCGTCTATTACACGTCAATTACTGTTAATTCAATCCAATTATAGCCTAATTTACGCGTCAAACTTTAAGACGAGGTCAAACCTTCCAATCCATCGACCCAGACAACCCCACTATAAATTGAACATCATACACCCATCTCAACTCGCCGAACTTCATCTCTCAACCCCTAATTCTACTTAAAAACCTTCTGTATTGATTATTTGATCGCGTTTTGACTTTATTGGTTGACCGAGCAATCGTGAACAATCAAACATTGTAGGTGTGAAGTTTTTGATGGGTTTTGTTTATCGGCACCCACACAACATAAACCCTAAGGTTAATCGGGTTAATGTCGTGTGGATTGTCTGATTGTAAATTCTAGGGCTCGAAATTTGAATTTTGGGGAAGAACACGAAATTTTTGAGGTTATTTATTTTAATTGAACAACAACCAAACACAACCACTGGTCTGGACCAGGTGGTTGTGTCTGGTGCCTTGTAACCCGGACCACACAGGTTCAATTCCCATCATAGGCATTCTTTTTTTTTTTTTTTTTGGCTTTTGATTTATATGTTTAAATTAAATAATTATTTACTTTAATTATTTAAAATACTTATAAGCCTTCAAAAATCCCCAAAATTTTACATAATGATATTTATACCCTAAATATCATTATTCTGATTTTTATTTCCGAAAATATATTTATTTAAAATATATAATAAATAATTCAAGTTTATTCTATTTTATTTATAAAATTCTATAAAAATATCAAAACGATTATATAAATTTCCACAAAATTTATTCTGAGTTTTTATAACATTAAGCTTTTCAGAAATAATTTTTATTTCTGAAAAATCATTTATTTAATATTTTTAATCAATTTTTGTTAGTTTTAATCATAATTAAATCATAATAAATCCAATTTTTAATATTTTTGCACCAAAATTTTATACAAATTATTTCTGGTTATTTAGAACAGAAATATGAATTTTAAACTAATAATTCTTTAATTTTAATATTTTTAAATATTAAAGTTAAATTTTGACAATTTGTAATAAATAGGATTAATATTCTATTTTAAGGAAAATAATTTTGTAAAAATTATTTTTATACTTTAAACACATTATTGTGACCATCTAAAATTTAAATTTCATAAAAAGAATTTTTGGTTAATTATTTACAAAAATTCTCTCAATTATCAAACAATTTTAATATTAATCAAACGAGCATTTATCCCCAAATTCGAAGCCCTAGAACGTATACATTTGTAGACTAGATAGACTTAGACATATTTATTACCTTATTATAGGGTGATACTTGACACATTTGGGCAACACACAATTCTATTTTTCAACAGATATAACATTTTGCTAAGGTGAGTTTTACATAGCCCCTTTTCTATTTATCACCATTTTTGGGGTGAAACATGTTACAACATTATTTATGCAATTCAATCATCAATGTGTCTATGTGTATTTCTATGTTGCATTATGTCTTGAAAATGACTAGGGTAAGCACAATTCTAGCATAAACATTCATCAGCCAAACGGTATACATTGATAGATCTATTGGACTGACAATCCCACCGGATACGTGCCTCCTACAAAGGTTGCGTGGGTGTTTGTTACTGCAATATAAACGAGTGAACCATGAGCGTATGGGATGTACCACAATACAACAGTCACAATGGTTAATTATGCACCCGATTTACTTCTAGTATGTTTTCACATATGGACTAGATTGCCATGACACATGAATTACACAACAATTTTATTCGATTATCAAAACCTATGTAATTCTCACCAACTTTTGTTGACCCAAAACATTTTCAACTTAACATGTTTCAGGTTCTACTTGCTTGAAGATTTGAATCAATACTTGAAGATGTGTGCATAGTTTTATTCAATTTGATGTACAAATTCTTAGGACAATTGTATGTAACTTATTTAAATCATTTAATGAAATTTATTATTCACCATGAGCTACTGAACAATCATCAACACGTGACATCCCGATGTTTCCGCCATCGGTTGGGGTGTTACATTGTACATATAGTATAAGTTTGAAAAGGTAGTACAATTCATGTGTCTAGCATCACCAAGGCATTATGTAAACACGCAAGTATCCAAACAAGACAAAGATCAAATGTAAAGTTTGTACAATGAAATTGATAATGAGCACCTCAACACGTGTCAAGTCTAAAAGAGCACCATAACATAAGTTATGTCTAAATGAGCACCGTAACATAAGTTACGTCTGTATGTAAAGAGCACCATAACATAAGTTATGTCTAGATGTATGATTTTGTATGTAAGCTACGTTTATGTTCAAACATAAGCACAAAGATAATCAAGACACGTATATGAATTGTAAATGAATAAAAATGTATGTGTAAATGAATTTGCAAGTTTTGTATACTTGTGCATGAATCACCCCAAAAGTGTGAAAACGAAAAAAAAAAGGGATAAGTAATACTCACCTTAGCACGGTGGTAAGTCTTGTGGAATTGAATAAGTGTAATCCAACGTTTGTCAAGTATCACCATATGTATAATGTAACAAATAAGTCTAAGTCTATCTAGTCTATAAGTATTTTCTAGGGTTTCGAATTGGGGATAAGTATTCATTTGATTAATAAGTTAAACGCTTAATAAATGAGAGAAATTTGATAATTAAATAAACAAAAGTCTTTTTGTAAATTTTAAATTGAAGATGGTCACAATATAAAGTATTAAGTGTGAAAATAATTTTTATAAAATTATTTTCTTGAAAATGGAATATTTAATCTATTTATTTCAAATTGTCAAAATGTAACTTTAATATCTAAAAATATTAAAATTAAAGAATTTTTAAATTAAAAATTGTATTTCTGTTCTAAATGGGTAGAAATAATTTATATAAAATTTTGGTATAAAAATATTGTAAAATGAATTTATTATGATTTATTTATGATTAAAACTAACAAAAATTGATAAAAAAAAATTAAATAAATGATTTTTCAGAAATAAAAATCATTTCAGTAAAGCTTTTTGTTATAAAAACTCAGAATAATTTTTGTGGAAATTTATAAGGTCGTTTTGATATTTTTATAGAATTTTATAAATAAAATGGAATAAACTTGATTTATTTATTATATATGTTAAATAAATCAATTTTTGAAAACTAAAAATTGTTTAATAAACTTAACCATTTGAATTGCATAAAATAAATTTTATAGGATTTATAAAGTTGTTTTGGTATTTTAAATGTATAATAAAAGTTTAGAATTAAAAAATATATGTTTAAATCCATGAAAAAAATATTTGGTGGTTATGGGGTTCGAACCCGGGTCTATGACCGGGTTGGATTTTAATCACAAGTGTGGCCACCACCAAGCCACACCCTGAGAACGAGTTTATAGCGTACAGAAAATCTTTTATACTTTAAAAGATTTGAACTTTAAACCCTAAATAATACACCCGATCAATTGAACTTGTTACAGATCTTGTTACTTCAATTAAGGAGAGGGCTTTTGTTCTACAGATCATTTCGAGCAGGAACATGTAAAGACTTACTGTTTTAATGGCCGAATCGAAGGGATTTAGATGTTTGGCTGGAGCTCGGATTCCGGCGAGCTTGAAAGGCACGAGTAGAATGATTTTTTAACGAAAAAGAGAGTGGGGGTTGGTTTGGTGTGAAGTTTCCGGTCTGGAGAGGGTACTATTTATACTCAACGCGACGTGTTAAGTCTTTTGGTAAGTTTTGATGTCGCCGGATTTTTCGGAAATCACTTTAAACACAGTTTGACGATTTAAAAACGAGTCCAAGAGCGTTGGTCAACGACTGGGAACATGCGGCGGCCATTAATTGTGATTGACGACGTTTTTGGAAATCGCCGGAAATCTCTCTGGTCCGGTCGGGGATAGCAGCAAGCAAGAAGGAGAAGACAAGTCCTTTGGGCCGGACCTTGGGCTTTGTTTTGGGCTGGAATCGTCTGGGCTGGCAGTGGGCTCCAAGGTTTTTTTTTTTTTTAAACACAATGAAAGGTGGGCTTAGGTTTTATGTTTGGTTTGGGTTGGGTTTTTAGGTGATGGATGGTTATGTTGTTTAGTTTTATTATTATTATGATCACTATTATTATTATTATTATTATTATTATTATTATTATTATTATTATTATTATTATTATTATACATAAAAGGAAAAGTGACGGATGTCACAGCATCCCCTACTTTTAGAAACTTCGTCCCGAAGTTATTAGAAACATAGGGTTATGGATGTTTGGGTAGAAATTAAGGTAACTGTGGGTTGGAAATTCGAATGATTTGGATAAGAGGTTTGATAGGTGTGAGTTAAGGGTTGGATTAGGTTCGTCTCGAATAATAAGGAGAATAAGAATTTAGTAAAACACCAAAGTTCAAGTTTTAGGAATCCTAAAATGAATGTATGAGTTGATTGACTATAGAAAGACTAAATGAACTAACAAGCAAGTAGGGTTTGTTCCTGGTCCGACTTCCAGTCTCACTTTCAATGCATCATTAGTGTTTATATATAGGGTGTACCGCAGCTAACCCACCACACCTTTGATACCTTGAAAACGTACTGGACGCCTACCAAAAACTCTAATAGAATTTCACACTACCCTAACGTACCTGTAAATTCATGATTACGTTCTGGACCGGAATCATCAATTTACCTTACATTAGGGTTTTATGTCCTTCTATGATCCTAATCTAACACACATTAAAGCAAATAAGTTTCACAAGAAGATGACACAACAAACACGTTGAGTTACAATGAGATGTTATCAATGAAATGAGGCCATGTAAAAATGAGGTCAATTGCATTGGTTTGCAATGACTTATAAGCATAACAGTATTTAAGTATGGGCTACCACTCGTCCGAGGAGCCCTTTAAATGAAATGTTTATCTGAGTTGCGTGGATAATACACACATGCAAGCAAGTTTGTAAGTACTACAACCATTAAGTGTAAGTGTTATCTTAGTGGCCTATAAGAATAGTTTACGAGTATCATGAATAATTAAATGTCCAATGGATAGTCAGATTAAGGGAAAAATCAAGTTTCATATATCAAACCATGATGTTTTTAGAAAAGCTCTGTAGGATCAAGTATCAAGTTTTTAGTAGTTTGATTTTCATGGAAATCAAGTCCAAATGTTTCAAATAGATGTAAGGTAGAGTCTACGATTAAAATAAACATAACCAAGTATGATAAATTTCCAATCTGTGTTCGTAGTATGCAAGGAAATTTCCAAATGTTATATGCTACTGAGTGCGACAAAATTGGGTACAAAATGATAATAGGATCAAGAAAATGAGAACACGAGTATTGGATTCTCGAGTCTTAGGAAGATCCCATCCATGGCTTAACCAGTGGGATTAACGTCATCCTGACCGTTTGCTTCGTTGATATTGATATTGAAAGCTCGTCCATGTGCCACCAGGTTTACATTATTCAATTTAGGGCATTGAGGTCGCATGTGGTTTGGGTCTCTACAATGATAACATGCCCGACCGTTAGTAATCTGTAGTGGTTCCTGGGCAGCTGTTTGATGATTACCCTGTGTCCTATCCATTACACGACAAGTGGTGACAAAGTGTCCAAACCTTCCACATCTAGTGCATTGACGACATGGAAGACTTGCAGGGTGATGATACTTGCAAGTGTTGCATTGAGGATGGATTCCCGTGTAGGCTTTCTTGATAGGGGGTTGAGTCACAGGATCCACAACAGCCTGGTTCTGATTATCGCCCATTCGTTTCTTAGCGTTCGAAGCAGTAGTGGCGGCCTTTGCTAAAACAGTCTTAGATTGTTCAACATCATTGGTGGTTTTCTCAGTAGGCGTCTTGGTGCCCTTCCTAACCAAGTTTCCTTTCCTTACGTGTTTGTCTGTTAAAGTGGCTGCAAGCTGGATTGCTTCTTCCACCGTAGTAGATTTGCTCCCAGTGACTACGTCTTGTATCAGGTCAGGTAATCCCTCGATATATTTCTCGATTGCTCGAGAGACCGGGGTGACCATGTGTGGAACTAGTATGCTAAGTTCATGATATCGGGTATTATACGCAAGATTCTCACCACTGTCTTGTTTGAGCTCACGAAATTCATCCTCCAGTTTCCTGATTTCGTTCCTAGGGCAGAATTTGGCGATCATGAGTTCCTTAACTTCAGCCCAAGATAAAGATAAAGCAACATCAGCTCCTCGACTGCGCTTTTCGCCATTCCACCAGGTTAGCGCCCCCTTTTGAAGGACACTAGTAGCATAGCGAACGCGGAGTTCATCAGGACACTCGCTGTTCACAAAGGTGCTCTCCATACTTTCAAACCATTGGAGGAGACCAGTAGCACCTTCCTCACCAGTGAATTTTGTGGGGTTGCAGGAGTTGAAGTGTTTGAAAGTGCACCGAAATTTAGTTGTACTCCCTGTGTTGGCACTGTTACTATTCTGGGTTATCTCACTGACAAGGTTTGGGATCACTGCAGCAATTTGCTCAGCGACTAAAGATGCGAGGCGACGGTCAGAACGTTGTCCAGAAGCATGAATAGGGCGTCGGCGGGCATCACGGAGCATGCGGCGAGCAGACATCTATGAGGTAGTCAATGAATAATCATGAGATTAGAAAATGTAAATGTATAACCGTACAGATGATTATGAAAGTATGAACTTGTAAGCAATATATGAAAATCATGATATACAGAATATTGTATATGAAACGAGAGAGTATTATTGAAAAACTTGCATAAGATGCTTGGAGTGCCCTTGTCTAGCTGTAAAGCCCAACAAGAACGTTGACTTTTCAAAGGAGTTGAACCCAATGGTGATCAAAGAAGACATGCTTTAGCCTATAAGTGGACACTCACTCCAGGAATCCCCAGGTAAGCATAACAGGTCCGTAAATGGATTTATGCGCTATGCTTGCCTATGCCAGAAAACCCAGTGTACAGGCATCCACCCTTCCAGATTGCACGTGTCCTTATCACACTCATTAAAGTTCAACAACTTTGAAGGAGCAGAATAAGAGTAGGCATTATGCCTAAGAGTGTCTTCATGAAAGGTACTGTCCCTGTTCCATAATGATGTAGGCTTTCCACCCCTTGTAGGACACCATCTTTATGCACCATGATGAAAGACGAGGAGAAATGGAGGGATAGAAGAAGGGAAAGATAGAGGAAGGAAAGTAGAGGGAAATGAGGGGAATGGAAATTTAAGGAATATTATGCATGAAAGTTGAAGTTCGGTTATAGTCTAGGCCATTTTATCTAATAACCTAGTTCCCTATAACCATGGCTCTGATACCAATCTGTAACACCCCAACCGATGGCGGAATCATCGAGGTGCCACGTAGTGACGATTGTTCAAAAGCTCATGGTACTAAAATGTAAATATATGATTATTGAATATTGTTTTACAACACGTGAAATTAAATACAAGACAACAAAAATAAAGATAATTGATTGATTTAATCTAAGTCCAAAGTCCTATGTGAAGCATCAAGCAGGTTATCCTGAAACATGCACGAAAATAATTTTGTCAACATATGATGTTGGTGAGTACTACTTAGCTTTGTACATATAGTATAAGTTTGAAAAGGTAGTACAATTCATGTGTCTAGCATCACCAAGGCATTATGTAAACACGCAAGCAACCAAACAAGACAAAGATCAAATGTAAAGTTTGTACAATGAAATTGATAATGAGCACCTCAACACGTGTCAAGTCTAAAAGAGCACCATAACATAAGTTATGTCTAAATGAGCACCGTAACATAAGTTACGTCTGTATGTAAAGAGCACCATAACATAAGTTATGTCTAGATGTATGATTTTGTATGTAAGCTACGTTTATGTTCAAACATAAGCACAAAGATAATCAAGACACGTATATGAATTGTAAATGAATAAAAATGTATGTGTAAATGAATTTGCAAGTTTTGTATACTTGTGCATGAATCACCCCAAAAGTGTGAAAACGAAAAAAAAAAAGGGATAAGTAATACTCACCTTAGCACGGTGGTAAGTCTTGTGGAATTGAATAAGTGTAATCCAACGTTTGTCAAGTATCACCCTATGTATAAGGTAACAAATAAGCCTAACTCTATCTAGTCTATAAGTATTTTCTAGGGTTTCGAATTGGGGATAAGTATTCATTTGATTAATAAGTTAAACGCTTAATAAATGAGAGAAATTTGATAATTAAATAAACAAAAGTCTTTTTGTAAATTTTAAATTTAAGATGGTCACAATATAAAGTATTAAGTGTGAATATAATTTTTATAAAATTATTTTCTTGAAAATGGAATATTTAATCTATTTATTTCAAATTGTCAAAATGTAACTTTAATATCTAAAAATATTAAAATTAAAGAATTTTTAAATTAAAAATTGTATTTCTGTTCTAAATGGGTAGAAATAATTTATATAAAATTTTGGTATAAAAATATTGTAAAATGAATTTATTATGATTTATTTATGATTAAAACTAACAAAAATTGATAAAAAAATTAAATAAATGATTTTTTAGAAATAAAAATCATTTCAGTAAAGCTTTTTGTTATAAAAACTCAGAATAATTTTTGTGGATATTTATAAGGTCGTTTTGATATTTTTATAGAATTTTATAAATAAAATGGAATAAACTTGATTTATTTATTATATATGTTAAATAAATCAAATTTTGAAAACTAAAAATTGTTTAATAAACTTAACCATTTGAATTGCATAAAATAAATTTTATAGGATTTATAAAGTTGTTTTGGTATTTTAAATGTATAATAAAAGTTTAGAATTAAAAAATATATGTTTAAATCCATGAAAAAAATATTTGGTGGTTATGGGGTTCGAACCCGGGTCTATGACCGGGTTGGATTTTAATCACAAGTGTGGCCACCACCAAGCCACACCCTGAGAACGAGTTTATAGCGTACAGAAAATCTTTTATACTTTAAAAGATTTGAACTTTAAACCCTAAATAATACACCCGATCAATTGAACTTGTTACAGATCTTGTTAATTCAATTAACGAGAGGGCTTTTGTTCTACAGATCATTTCGAGCAGGAACATGTAAAGACTTACTGTTTTGATGGCCGAATCGAAGGGATTTAGATGTTTGGCCGGAGCTCGGATTCCGGCGAGCTTGAAAGGCACGAGTAGAATGTTTTTTAACGAAAAAGAGAGTGGGGGTTGGTTTGGTGTGAAGTTTCCGGTCTGGAGAGGGTATATTTATACTCAACGCGACGTGTTAAGTCTTTTGGTAAGTTTTGATGTCGCCGGATTTTTCGGAAATCACTTTAAACACAGTTTGACGAATTAAAAACGAGTCCAAGAGCGTTGGTCAACGACTGGGAACATGCGGCGGCCATTAATTGTGATTGACGGCGTTTTTGGAAATCGCCGGAAATCTCTCTGGTACGGTCGGGGATAGCAGCGAGCAAGAAGGAGAAGACAAGTCCTTTGGGCCGGACCTTGGGCTTTGTTTTGGGCTGGAATCGTCTGGGCTGGCAGTGGGCTCCAAGTGTTTTTTTTTTTTTTTTTTAAATAAAGAAAGGTGGGCTTAGGTTTTATGTTTGGTTTGGGTTGGGTTTTTAGGTGATGGATGGTTATGTTGTTTAGTTTTATTATTATTATGATCACTATTATTATTATTATTATTATTATTATTATTATTATTATTATTATTATTATTATTATTATACATAAAAGGAAAAGTGACGGATGTCACAGTGAAAGGGGTAGGGGTTTATAGAAGGTGGAGTAATTGGTTTTCCGGATTGTGGTGTCACAATGAGGTCCTCCTCTTAGTGACTAACCGGTTTTGATTGGGTGCAGGTTTGGGTTTGTATCGCGTATTTATCTATTATATTTTATATACATTAGTTCGGTTTTTAGTTTCGAACAGACTCGTCTCGTTTATTAGTGGTTTTGGGTTACTTTTATTACTTGATAATAATAATAATACGTGAAAATTTTTGGGGTCCACTCCGGAGTGTTACATCCCCCCCCCCCCCCCCCACAAGAATTTCGTCCGCGAAATTATGGATGGTGTTACATTATTTCAAGATTTTACTATATCTGAAAGATTACTTCATGTGGATAATTTCGAGTTTCAAAGGAGGTACGCTTCAAGTTTTATGACTATACCCGAATTGTCGATCATTGGTTCAGTTCTCAAGAGTAGGCGTTTGGGATTTTTGTTACACAAACCAGGAATTCTCACAGATATAGCCTGGCCAAAGTGAGGTGGTGAGCTCCTGGCAAGGGGATGCGACCTTTTTTTTAAGTGAACTTCATAGAAAACTGACAAACCCCACAACAAAATAGGGCAACAACAAACAAACAAACAACCAAGTACAAATGAATTTACACCGATGGGTAGGGCTGCAAACGAACGAACGAAAACGAACAAGGCTTTGTTCGTGTTCATTTGTTAAGGAAATTATGTGTTCACGAACAGTACATGAATACTTGCTGAACGAGATTTTATGTTTGTGTTCGTTTGTTAGGAAAACATCTGAGTTTATGTTCGTTTGTTAATTTTGCTCATGAATGCACACGAACACAAACGAACACTGATGAACACAAACAAGTGTTCATGAACGAAAACAAACACAAATGGATATATATAACTTTCGAATAAGATATAATTCACACACATTAAGGCATTAGCTAGATCCACCAAAAATATAAGTTAATTATCCAAACATATTTAGTATTAACATATTAAACATAATAAAGTAGCGTCTTAAAAAACTAAGTTCGCATAGGAGGTGAATGGAGGAGAGCGTTGGAGGTGCATGGCGGAAGGCGTCGACACTGGAAGGTGGAAACATATAATGAGCATGGATACTAAAAGTAGGTTTATTGATCTTATATAGTCATATGTTTACCTCACATATATTATTTATTTATTTATTTATATGGATAAATTAAATAAAATTAAAAGATAATAAAAAATTAAAAATCCTATTAAAGTATCGAACACAAACGAACACATTACCGAACGTTCACGAATATAAAGGAATGAACATGGCATCTGTTCATCTTCGTTCGTTTAACTAAACGAACAAATTTTTTTATTCGTGTTCGTTCCTTTATTAAACGAACTTCCCGCCGAACGGTTCATTAACGATTCGCTAAAAGTTCAGTTCATTTGCAGCCCTATACTGATGAAAATGGGAGAATGTAAAAAATTGAAGGCGTTCATGGGGATGCCGCTAAATTGAAATTAGCCGTTGAAAAAGAATTGGACGTAGTGAAAGAGGGGCAGTTGGTTAGGGGAAGGGATTGATAGCGGGAAAATGGAGGAGAGTAAAGTATCCGAATTCAAGCTGAACCTCCAAACCCTAATCTCCCAAGTTGGCCAACTCAGGGTAAGCAGTAGCACCACCTCTTAATCAATCAATCGATCGATCTCCATATTATATTATTAATCGACGTTTGTCAGTCAATCAGTTTCTTTCTTTCTTTCTTTCTTTCTCAGGAAAAGGAACGTGTTTCATCCCATCAACTTCACAACCAATTCCAGGTTCTTATTCTACCACCTTCTCTTTTACTTTATTTATTATTTGTTAATAATAATAATAATAAGAGCTGAGTAGTAGTAGTAGTTAAGTTATTTTGAATATAGAAATGGAAGCAAGGCGAGGAAGAATGCTGTAGAAAGATAAGAGAACTGGAGTCTGACTTAGCTTCATCCACTCAACTTCGTCACCAACTCCAACGCAAGGTCCAGTTTCTTGAAGATGAGAATCATTTGCTTCAAACAAACCATAAAGAGCTCAAGCATACCATCAACACCACACTCGAAGCTAAACAAGCCTTTCTCAATGCTTACCTGGTTAATTTCTAACTCTCTCTCTTTCTTTTTTTTTCCTTCCTTTACAAATTGATCTTAGCATATTGTTTCAGGCTACCAACACTTTATCTTATGTCTGAATTCACCACTGTGTTAGGGGTGCCGTGTATATTTTTTAACCTCTTCGCTCAGGATATACAATTTATACCTCAGTTTTCAGTGTTCAACTCAAAATGAATTCTTTCCACTTTTCTTAGTTTGCGACAGAGTAGCTTCTGTTGCATTCGTTGACATATGTATGCGTATGGTCAGTGCAGGAATCTACATGTGAAATGAAAAGATCTATTGAATCCAGAGATACAAAGATTGCCATGTTCTCTGACAAAATAAATGCTCACCTTTTATCATTGGACTCAATACGCAAGGAGGCATCCTTTGTCAACAAAGCAGTGGATAATGCGCAACGTGTGGTCCAGGAGAAAGAGGAACTAGGCATGTCTTGTTTTAATTGTTTTCTTTATTTCACGTAATTTTGCATCACTCGTAGAATCTCTTTTTATTCTCAGTGGCTCACCTAAAGATACAAATGGATAAAGTATGTGAATTTGAGAGCTTACTCATCGGTAATGCATTTTTTTCATATATTCATTACTAGTTGCCAATCCTGTAGCTACCGTATTCGATTATTTTATCTGCAACGATAAGTGGTCAGTGGGTTTCTGGTTCTAAAATATAAGTATTTATAAACGTCAAGTCACAAAATATATAATCACTATATCTGGTACTCAAGTGTGCCCTTTTATTATTAGATATCAAGTATTGAGGATCCATTTTTATTCTGGTACATGCAGAAAAAAACAATGACCTAGAAGCTAAACTGAAAAGCAACAAGAATGAGTTCCATAGAAAGGATAGGATGATTGCAGAGCTCCAGACACAGCTGGAGATGGCAAAAATAACTGATCAGTGTCCATCAAAAATAGAGCAGATATCCATAACATTTTATTTGTAGATGTTTTATATTTTTATAAAAACTTGGTTAATGCGCTTAGCTACTAATGAGCAACGTAAATTTGCCTTAACTACCCTTACCTTCAGGAAGCTGTACTAATGAAAGAAGGGATCATTGAGACCTTAATTTCAGAGAACAAAGTATGCACTAAAGGGCTGTTTAGTCTCTGTTTCACGCAGTAGTTTCCTGAAAGTTGTGTTTATTTTATTGTCTTAAAATTATCAGGCCTTGCGCTCTGAACTAGGGATGTTGGAAACTTCTTTCAAAATAGTTCAAGCCACTATGCCACACTTGGACGAAGAGGTCAAAGAATTGTGCCTTTTCCATCTGATATTTACTTGATTTTTGATGTTAGCAATCTACCACAAGTGGTCGATAACAAATGATGCCTTGATGCAGGATAGAGTTGCTTACTCCTTAATCTTGGCAAACCAAGAAAAAGATGCAACAGAAAAAGACAGGGAAGATGGCAGGTAGGGGGTAGGACAAAATACTTGTAAATGGAAGGCCGTATAAGTAGTTAATCTTGGATAATGTGTGCATCATGATCAGATATAGGAAAAGGCAAAACACTATGGTTTTGTGTCATGATTTGTTAGAATAACCTTTCGAAATTCCTAAAAACTATATCCAGTAACTCTTGGCTTAAAAAATAGCGCCTCAAGAGCGCCTTAGGCGTGAGGCACTTGAGGCGATCATGAAAACGCCTCAAGGCCTTGAGGTGGTGTTTCATGACATTTGGGTCAAGATTGGGGTTCGTAGAAGGGCAATTTGTAGAAAGAATCAAAATGATGAAGAGATTATGGATTTGATTGTACATAAGGCATATTTGGCTGTACATAGAACAACACCTCACATACGTGAGGCTCTCGCCTCGTCTTTTGAGGCCTAAACGCCTCGGAGCGCGTCATGCTTTTTAAAATCAAGCAGTAACTGCACTTGGTTTTATCTAGTAGTTTTTTTACCCTCATGTTAACCTGTCATTGGTAACAGCAGGATCAATCATGATATCGAGAATTGTGAAGCAAATTCTCATCACAAGGGTTCTATGGCAACTGTTTCAGGCATATTTCTTTTCGATTTTGTATTTGTTCTTTGCGTATTAAGGAAGGTTCAAAATCTGTGATTGTTTTTACATGATAAATGCAGATTCGTCATGCAAGGAGCATGCTAAAATTCCCATTCCCTTGAGGGAGAAAAACAATGTCCACTCTTGTACAGAGGCAAGCTGAACAACATTTGCTTCTACTAACTGAAAACTATGTTACGGATTCGTGATTGAGAACATATTTTAAAAGTAGACTTAATTCTGTGTTGGTACATTGTGCAGTCCACTTTTTCTCCTTCAAGCTCAGTTCACTCGGAATCTCAGCCTGCAGCAAATGCTTCAAATGTACCTGGCGCTGAAGATAAGGTATGAAAGCCTCTTTTATGATAGAAAATTATAAAAAGGAAAACGAAGCAGCAAAAAAGAATTAGAGTAACACATTATTATAATTTTACTTTATTATCTCAGTGAAACTGCAAGTTTGATTTCTTATTGCATAGGACAACTGCAACACTTGTATACAACAGCTAGATTCTGAATGCTCAACTACACAGGCAGCAACATCATGATAATGAAATTTCTGTAAAAGGTAACAATCTCTTCAAATGCTTAGTAATGTGAATGGTATATAATATTACTTACTTAATGACAATTATTGTCTGAGCTCTTGGTATGTTAAGTGCCTATTATATAATTTGTTTGACAAATTACTATTTTTCCTGGTCTGGATAACCTTTGAATCGCGAGATCACTTTCAGATTAAATTTATTTTGGTTTAAATCGGATAAGACAAAGATTTCATAAAAGAGTATGTAAATTTCAGTGAAAAATAGTAGCAGATTTGTATGAGTTGGATATCTATAAAACATGCCAAATGATTCCTTTATATAGGGACTTTCCAAGTGATTACTGATGCAATAAACCATTGTGGCCCTTTATAACTGTTGACAATTATCTCATGTTTTATACTGATTTACAAATTTGATACAAATGAACAAATTTGCTACGGATGAATAAAATTTGATACGGGTGAACAAATTTACCACCAATCTTCATGCACTACCCAAAATCAATTATGCAACTTCGCTATTTTGAAACAGCATCCGGTGCATCACAAAACATGGAAAATATAATTTTTTTTCGTAAGTCAACTTATCACAAAACAAAGGAGTGCAAATTTGCCCGCTATCTTGATATAATTTTTCGCGATTACCCATATTAAAATTAAATGTTCTTTACTACGTTTAAAATTTGTGATGTTAAACCAACCTTTTCTCAATTAAGATCTAAAGCTATGACGACATTTGAATCTTAAACCACCACACTGCATCTTCTAACTACTGGTCGATGGTCAATTGATGATGAACAAAAGTAGAAGGATGATCCATGATATTTGGTGTTGGTGTTGGTGTTGGAGGTTTTGGTTTTAGAGGTGCTGGTGTACTTAATGACGGGTTTGATTTTAGAATATTTGGTGGTTTCCATGAATCCAAATCTGGTTTTGATCCATCATAATTTAAAAATATTATAATATCAAAACGCACTTAATGGTACTCATGTACACACTAAAAACGCATGTGGGTTTTTTTAGAGCGGCGTCCTTTGTTTTGTACCTTCATTGGTGTCCTCTGTAGGTTTGTGATCGGTTAAAAAATTTGGATTTGAATTCAGACGAATTCGTCGGTTATAAATTGGATTTTAAATTTGAATTCAACTACGTAATTCTAGTAAATTGTAGTCACCCCAGATTTGAACGTGATTACAGGGGTGGATCAAATATCTAATTTACCCCTGATAGAAATTGACAAACGGAATTTCTAAAAAAAAAAAAACCGTTACTACATGTGGCACTCTCTTAATCCTTCCTATACTTTGTAGGTTAAGAGACTTTGTAACGTATACTTTCTCATGTATTTTTATTTAAAAAGTTACTCTATATTGAAACTTTAAAACCTTACTCTAAATTAAAACATGCATTGTATTAGATATTCATGGGCCAAATAAGATATTGTATTTAACTTTACACATTGTGTTAAGAGGCAACACCCCTAGTGAGCTAACAGATGACGGGTGTGACCGGCGTGGAACCCCATTCCACTAGGTCGTGATTGACAACGTGACAGGGAGGCGAGGTAGAAGGGTTGGTGGGTCCAATAATCTCAACCAATCAAATCCATTCTTTCTTAAAAAATCAATATGTACAGATATTGAATGGTACATTACATTTATGTGAGAATGGTTAGTTTAAAACCCTTATCGTAGATTTGTAGCTCATAGTTTTACTGGTTGAAACAAGTTATCATTATTTATGGGGTTCAAGCTTGCCCAAATAAAAATTTTGAACATGAGTGCAAAAAGAAAACTTGATGAATAATAAATCATAGGTTGCCTATAACGATTGGTAAAGCTTTTGTGTAGCTGAAAACTTTCTCATGTAGCGTAGCAATGATGGCTATGGTGAGGATAAAAGGTCTCATGGATGCGAATGAACAATTTTACCCTTACGTAAATTGAAGATTATGTTGGGCTAGATTTTAGAGGTTTGTGTTTGTCTTGGATCATTGGGTTATGTAGTAGTGGGTTCGGCCTTGTTGGCCCATGTATTTTGATCGCCTATGTTTGCTATAAATAGGGGTTTCATTGTTTGTTTTGGGGTTGCTAGTCTTTTGTTTGTTCAAGTCGTGTACCAGACGGTTCATAGAAACCGTGTGCATGTTATTAATCGAATCATTCTATTTCAAGTCTCTTCTTTGTTCTTTCTATATAATCATTGATTTCGCCTTTGATTGTGTATATGTTTGATACCCGGTAGAGAAGATCTTGGACTAACAATTGGTATCAGAGCCTAAGAAGTCTTTCGAAGGCTCGGTTGTTGGTATCAAAGGAAGAAGATCAAAGAAGTTCTTGCTAACAAAAAGGTTGTTTTTATTGATTTGATTCATATCGATTTCATAATTATGTGTTTTAGTACTAATCGATTTGTTCTGTGCAGCTATGTTTCGCTAATTTAATTATGATCATCAATGTTTTCGTTCAAAATTTTGATAAAAATTTCTGGTTTGATCCGATTTGTTTGAAGGTCAAAGTTGTTTGCTTAAATTAAGGAGATAATTGTTTTTAAAAAGGGAAATTGCTTTTATTTTTAACTATCTCCTTAAAGTTTTTAAATCTTTGAAAAATTTGGAAAGTTTGTTGCTGATTATGTGCAGGTTTCCTTATACAAGGAGTGTTCGACATCCTCATCTGAGTTCGACGTTGGCCTGAGTTCGACCTTGGCCTGTGTTCGACCCTGGCCTGAGTTCGACCTTGGCCTGTGTTCGACCCTGGCCTGAGTTCGACCTTGCACTGAGTTCGACCAACTGGCTTGTGTTCGACCTTGCACTGAGTTCGACCAACTGGCTTGTGTTCGACCTTGCACTGAGTTCGACCAACTGGCTTGTGTTCGACCTGGCACTGAGTTCGACCAACTAGCTTGTGTTCGACCTTAGACTGTGTTCGACTAACTGACTGGTGTTCGACCTTAACCTGAGTTCGACAAACTGACTGGTGTTCGACCTACTATATTAGACTAAGCTGAATCACAAGTTTTGGACTGGACTTCAATAATTGTTGGACTAGAATTGAACCATATAAATTTGCACTAATAACTTTAAATCTTGTTTTCAGAAATGGTTCAAATGGTTAACCAAACAAATTTGAACGGACTTAATACTGACCAATTACTTGTAGCTGCTCAAGTGGACAAAGCCACGGAATCTGTCATTGGCACACATCAGAAAATACATGTTCTCCAACTTGGAATGTCTTGTTCTGAGTGAAAATTCAGGTTCATTCAAGTCATGAAAGTAAGAGATGCATAGGCCTTAAGATCTATCTTGAATGGTCCCTGTGTGATCACGTATGTGGTAAATGAAACAACTGGAGCCACTGCCATCAAACCAAAGACCATGTACTCTGATGAGGATCACGAAAGGGCAGATGTTGATGAAAAAGCAATTGCCTATCTTCATCAAGGACTTTCACCGGAAGTCTCGATTGGAGTGCGTGACAATGCTACTGCCAAAGAACTCTGGGAAGCTCTTGAAAATCTGTATGAGGGAAACGAAGAAATGAAGGAAAGCAGAAGAGAAATGATGTGTAAGACCCACCCCGTTTAAAGCGGTATTACGAGAAGAAATACAAGTTAATAAACTTAATTTGAAAGTTTGAGATTTCGTCATTAAGAGCTCAACGAGTTTTTGATAAAATATTTGCACATGTATCTCATGGTTTAAACATATGTACGATGATTTTAATAGCGAAAACGTTTTCAATGGCACCTTCCAAAACTAAGTTTATAACCCTTTTAGCTCAAAAGTTGCGGAAGCGGACGAGTCTTGTGCGTTCAGATCTTTGTTCAATTCTTGATCATCATCCATTCAGCATAATAGAGTACCTGAGGGTTAAACGCGAGGAAATAACCCATTAATACGTTATTATGAATGTCTAGTATTGAAAGAATAATAAAATGAAGTTTTTATTTTTACATAACCTTTACCCGGGCGGGTAAGTGTTTTACCCGGGCGGGTAAACCTGCTGTTAGAAACTACCCTTTTTTATCAGAACCTTTACCCGGGCGGGTGAGTGTTTTACCCGGGCGGGTAAACCTGCTGTTAGAAACTACCCTTTTTCTTGCACCAAGCTACACTTTTAGTGCAGCTTCAAGGCCATTTACGGGGATTCTTGGGACTTGTTAATGGGTCATAATACGTACCTCTTACATGATTAAAGATATGTTTAGATTCCTTGTTCGGTTTCTAACCCAAGAACCCTGAATTATATGTCCATCAATATGTTGACCCGTTAACTTTTGCATACATCCAAGTTTTTAAGATTTTATGATTTCCAAGGCCTAGTAATGATTTTTCTATGCTTATCAAGCCTCAACTAGGTGACCTCCGCCCAAGCATTTATACCGGGTTTGCGATGCCTCGTGTCCATGGCCACATGTGCCATTTCTCTCGGTCTTGTTCGCTCGGTCTCTATGACTTGCAACGTGATCTAAACACGATGTTTTCTTATGACCCTTGGAAATCACAATCTCATCTCATCTAAAGATATACCCATGATTTATACACCCAACAAGCATATATGTATATATATATATCCTACAAAGTCATAGATATGACTTACCTTGGCTCGCGCCCTTTTTGCTTCTAGACTAACTTGAGGTAGATAACATTGAGCCTATGAATACACTCAAGCAACTAGCACGATTTCGTTACCGGCTTAAGGTTAACTCATGGCCTAAGCTATTGTCTATCTAGCATTTTTACCCAATTGACCCGATAGTCTAAATGGGATATTAACATCCTTCACCTAAGGCAATCTTCTATGAATCGTGTATCTTATTTATGCTTCTTTTTGTGACATTTCAATGTCTAATTCCCAAATGCATATACAAAGGTATAATTAAGCATATAAACATACTAGAGACATATTAAGAATTAAGTCATCGAGTGACTTACCTTACTCGCGGCCTTTCTAACTTTAATTCTTTTACCTCCCTTGGTTCCCGAGCTTTCCGACTTCACACTTATTTCATGCTATATACGCATAGGTGTTTAGTTATTCATCCATTGTGCGTCCATTTCATGGTTCCACATAAAACGAATTTAACACATATATCAATTATATCATTATCATATATTTTCATGAAATTTCATTCATTCAAGCATTTTATCGAACACCTCGAGTGCACAATTTTATAAGTAGCTTTTCTAAGCTTTTTAGATTTCATGACTTTACCATAGCCTTACTTACACAATCAAATATTGATTTCACCATCAAATCATGTTTATATATATATATATATATATATATATATATATATAATAAAACATCATCATTTATACATGATTCCCAAGTCTCTAAGTGTGGTTCTTGTCTAGCACTAAAAACCCACTTCTTACATACTTGAAGTTTCAATTAAATCACATGAATCAAGCAATATATAACTTTTATCACATATCATAGTTTCTTTGATGTTAGTAAACACATAGAAACCTATATATGCTAAGAAATCACACTTTTATATAAACCTTAGAATCACCATCTTCCAAATACCATAGTTTTGGATGAAATAAAAGGGTCTAGAGTTACCTTAGGATGAATAGAGCACTAGATGATAATAATTTTCATCATGCATATGCAGGAACTCTTGATTTTGGCAAGATTTGGGGCTGATTTCTTGAGAGCTCTTCAAGTGTGTGTTTTTTGGTGGGTTTTAATCGACTTCCAGTGTGTGTGTGTTCACACCCACACTTTTGTTTTGACCCACCAGGTTTCAATCTTTGCCACATTGTCATAATCAGCCCCCTTACTAGTGATTCATTGTAATAATTCATTAACACATAACTTCTAGTATTAATTTAACATATGTTCGTTATTGACGGGGCAACTGAGATTATTTATGTGCTAGCTACGTGTTTCATTGAACCATTTGTTAAGCCCCCATGTTTCATATAGTT
Organism: Ambrosia trifida; assembly: GCA_028751855.1. Classification (NCBI taxonomy): domain Eukaryota; kingdom Viridiplantae; phylum Streptophyta; class Magnoliopsida; order Asterales; family Asteraceae; genus Ambrosia; species Ambrosia trifida. The sequence goes on along the minus strand of CM054123.1, from coordinate 41,120,130 downwards.
TAATAACTACAAAGTTTTACGAGGTTTGGGGCGTTACATGATGAGTCAAACGTTCAATGCTTTTAATCACATTCCTGGCGAATCTTTAGAAAGTCAGATTCAGCGCTTTGTGGCTCTAGTTAGTAAGATGAAAGCAAATGATATGGTGGTGGATAACTCAGTAATGAACAAAAAGCTGCTAAACACTCTACCACGAAGTTGGGATTCGAATGTAACGTTAATCAAGAGAACTAAAGATCTGGCAAGACTCACATTATCTGAAACCATATCATTGATCAAGTCCTACGACATCGATGATAGACAACGTTATATGACTCAAACTGCAAGCTATAACAATGCAATCATCGCAGCTCCCAGCAATGCTCTCATGTCTCAGCAAGAACCTCAGCGTCCCTCATTATACTCTTATCCTGCTAGCGGATCCTCATATCCACCAATGTTCGCACCCAGTGGATCAAAAGGATCTACAACATCTGCTTCCTCTGTGGCTGCTGCTGGATCTTCACCCTCCATATCACCATCTTCGGCTGCACCTCAGTCAACAGTGAAGATTCCAAAGGAGCTCGAGAGTAACCTAAGTTTGTTTGCTGGATTTATGAATTGCTATAATTCCTTTCTGACTGGGCAACTTACTGCCAAAGATATTGGAGCATGTGATCTAAATGATGTTAATCAAGATGATATAGAAGAGATGGACTTGACTTGGCAAATAGCTATGGTGGTGCATAGAGCAAATAAATTTGTGAAGAAGACTGGGAGAAATGTATGGGAGAACCCAACAAAGAAACTGGGTTCGGATAAAATGAAGATGCGTTGTTATAACTGTGATGAGCTTGGTCATTTTGCTCGTGAGTGCACCAAGCCAAAGAAGGAACCAGATAATTCTGCTCCTGCAACTGCTGCTTCCGCATCTTCTCCTGGAACTCAGACGTCCACCACTCGTACTGAATCTGCATCTTCAAACTCAAACAAAGCCATGGTAGCTCAATCAGGAGGTGGATGGGATTGGTCGTCTCAAATGGAGGACCTGAAGATTGTTGAAGACACTGTGTACACAGCACTCATGGCACAGATGGATGATGATTATGTTCCTTCGGCAGCTGAGGTACATTCTGAAATTTTGGCTGAATCATGTTGCACTGATAGGTGTAGACTCAAAATTAAAGGTTTTAGAGAAGAAACTCTCTCTACATACAAACAGCTTGAATACGAGAAAATGGCCACATGAGACATTAAAAAGAAATTCCATTTCTATAAAGAAATGGTCGAAAAACAAAAACTTGATATCAAGCGTTTGCATCAAGAGGTGAGTGATCACAAGTATCATTATCTACACTTGAAACGACTGTCTGATACTTTGACCGCGGAACTGATCGACTTAAAATCTAAATTTGAAAATGCCGACTTTCATTTTAAAAAATTTGATTGTTCTAGCACCAAAGTCAAGAAAATGATCAATACCCAATTAAAGTACAGACCAAAAGAAATGAGGAATAAAGGTCTAGGGTTTGTGGAAATCCCACCACCCTTTAATGAAAATTATTCCTCAATTCCTATGTCAGATGAAGAATTGTTGGCTCTACCTGTTAAAGGATACGGTCCTCAAATAGAATAGTCAACTAGTCGACCATCAAGAGATCATATTGAGATCACCAGACCTGAATCGGTTCCTATTAGAATCTCTAAACCTAAATACCAACAATCTAAGCAAGAGCCGACCCTATCAAAAACTTTTGTCAAATCTCAAGACGCTTTAAAGCAAACTGAGACTTTAAATTATGAAAAGAATAGGGACACGGATAGAGTTTTTGAGGTTAGCAAAGATGAGATTCCAAACTCAACTGAGTCAAATGAATTGTTGTGTGTTTCAAAAGAGTCTAAACATGAATCCATACAAGTTAACAAACTGATTCCTGCTCCGACCACCCAGCAAAACTCAAGTGCAAACTATGAGTTTGATTTCATGAAGCAAATTAGGGAGCTTTGTCTAAAGCAAAGAGCAAACAGTGAGAATAATCTGACTGATTCTAAATCTCACTCAGATGATTCGTCAGTGACCGAACCTGAGTCTGACTCTAATCCAGACTCAGGAAAGACCGACTCATCTAGCTATCAGTCATGTGAAACCACCAAATCATCTGAGGACATGTCCAAAGTAAATGAATATGTTTATGTGTCTACTTCAAACTCATTTGATTCAGAAAAAGCGTGCTCAATGTCTTCTGAATCTCCTATATCTTCTGTGGCTGAAAACTTCTCTGCAGAAAATTGCTATGATGTTGCTGATGATGTGAATGTTACTAATTTGGTTGATTCTTGTGCATAAAATGTGATTGTTTAGGATTGGGTAGATGATGGGGATGAAGTCGATGACTCTGATTCACTTGCACTTAATAATAAAAATAAAAAAAACAATTTATCAATTTCTGCTAAAGACAAAAATATTTGTGTGGGCTCGTTTGTTTTGAGCATAAAACCTTGTGATTTTTCGTCTGACTCTTTGTTTGTTCATTCAGATTCTGTTATTTTATCAAATGCTTGTGATACAACGAAAAATCTTTTGGTTAAACAATCCAGGACGGATCGGACTGGGAAATATGTCCCACCAAAACATGTTTTACCAAAATATGAAAAACAAAATTTTTCAAATCAAGGGACACGGTATTCCAAAACAGCATCACATAGGTATAGAGATGTAACCAAGCTCTTTGAGCCTGGAAAGTCTGCAAGATCTCATGTGGATCCACATGTAAAACGTCAGACATGCTACACATGTGGAATCCCATGACATATTGCCAGAAATTGTAAAACAAATCTGAAAACTTTTGCAAGATGGAAACATTAAAAGGCTCCAAACGAGAACCATAATCATACCAAGCCAATGAAGGTTGAGAAACCTAAGGCAATGCGGACTGACAAATCCAAGGTGAAGCCTTCTGATGGTGATTGGAATAGAAATAAAAGGTTTAAACAGTCTGGTAAAAGGTTAAATTCTCAGACTAAGACTTACATGGCAGAATCCAGTTCGAATAAAAAAGATGTTTTCACAAAACAAATTTCACTGGATACCAAAATGCTCTATTCCAATCTCTTCCCCGTCTGTAGGTTCTTCTTGTTCTGTGAATGATATGTCTAATCTCTGTGCTAATGTTTCAACTGCCAACATGCACTGGATGAAAGTCCAGTATATGGATACCAATGGTGTACCCAAAACAACTATGGCTTGGGTACCTATAAGGCTATAACTAACTGATCCTGCATCATGTGCAGGAACGACTGTGGAGGACTATCATTCGTCTCTGGTACATTGATACTGGTTGTTCAAGGTACATGACAGGAGACTTATCCCAGCTTACCGATGTGGAATTTTTCAATGGTGGATTTGTCTCCTTTGCAGGAGGTGAGAAGGGTCAAATAACTCAAAGGGGAACGGTAAGAAATGGTGCTCTTCAGTTTAATAAGGTAAACTATGTTCCTGAATTAAAGCATAGTTTACTAAGCGTGTCACAAATCTGTGATAATGGCTACTCAACTCATTTCACTGACAAAGGATGTTTAATATTGAAACCTGGAGTCGTGATTCCAGACGAATGGGTGTTACTAAAATCTGAACGTCGAGGTGATGCTTATGTCATTGACATGAACAAACCTCCCTCTGATAACGTCACATGTCTTTTCTCAAAAGTTTCTCAAAACAATGCCATTCTATGGCATCGTCGTCTTGGACATGCAAATGCTAAAAACTTGAACCGGGTGGCTAAACTGGGATTGGTAAGGGATTTGCCGGTACGTGATTTTATAACAATTGAAAAATGTGTTGCATGCGCCAGAGGAAAGCATCACAAAAAATCACATTATTCCAAGTTGGTAAACACTATTGATTCTCTGCTGCAGCTACTTCATATGGACCTCTTCGGTCCAGTGAATGTGCTTAGCATTTCTCGTAAAGCATACTGTTTAGTAATAACTGATGACTACTCACGTTTTACTTGGGTTTTCTTTTTGGCTAACAAGAGTGAGACTGTAGAAATAGTGAAACAGTTTATCGTATTGATGGAGAATCAGACCAACTTGAGGGTAAAGGGCATTCGTTGTGACAACGGAACTGAATTCAAGAATGCAGAGTTAAACTATTACTGTGCTCAGAAAGGGATTGCACGTCAATTCAGCTCAGCAAGGACCCACAACAAAATAGAGTCGCTGAAAGAAGGAATCGCACCCTGATTGAAGCTGCTCGCACAATGTTGTGTGATTCCCAGCTCCCGACCTTCTTCTGGGCAGAAGCTGTTAACACAGCCTGCTATGTGCAAAACCGAGTTCAAGTCAACAAAGCTCGAATGAAAACACCCTACGAAGTGCTGTTTGGTACTAAACCCTCCGTCAAACATTTTCGTGCTTTTGGTTGTCCGTGTACCCTGTTGCATCTGGACGCTACACCAAAGTTTGATGCGAAAGATGACGACTGTTATTTTGTCGGGCATGCTGGCAAGACTGCATATAGGGTTTACAACAAACAAACTAGGCAAATCGTAGAGTCGTTTGACATGCGTTGGCTTGAGGAAAATGCAACAGATGCTAGAGTGGGTCCAGACTGGTTATTTGACTATGAAACTCTCTTTTGATCTTTTCGTATTTTTGACGATGTATCTAGTGGTGTAAATACAGGTTTCACAGATTCCTCAACATCCACTGCTGGAACCTCATCCTCCTTGATTGATGATGCAAAGGATGAGGGGGATGCTATACCTACATCTCCATCAACACAGCCACTCTTAGTTTCTGCCGAACCATACATTCCCACTACGGATCCTGTGCAGTAGGCAGATGACGAAAATTTGTTTTATGATACCTCAATTCCTGCCTTCCATGATCCCATACCTATTGAATGCACAGTGGAGCACAATGATGCGGACGAAGTTGATTCTGATACTGTAGAAGAGACTGCAACGGGTAGTGCTACGATTCTACCTGGAGATTATTCAGTTCTAGACAGAGCCATTCCTACAAATGTTCAACGAGATCATCCACTGGAAAACATCATTGGTCCAGTGGATGCAGGTGTTTTAACAAGGAGCCAAACTGGTGACATCAACAGATGCTTGTACTCGTGCTTCATTTCACAAATTGAGCCCAAGTCTACTGCTATGGCCATGCGAGAACTAAGCTGGGTTGATGCGATGCAAGATGAACTGAATCAGTTTGAGAAGCTAAAGGTTTGGAAGTTAGTTGAACTACCTCCAGGAAAACGACCTCTTGGCACGACGTGGGTTTATCGAAACAAAAGAGATGATAGTGGGGTAATTGTAAGAAACAAAGCTAGACTGGTTGTGCAAGGGTTCAGACAAATTGAGGGTTTAGATTATGATGAGGTATATGCACTGGTTGCGAGGTTGGAAGCAATCAGAATATTTCTTGCCTACGCATCGTTTAAGGGATTTACTATCTATCAGATGGACGTCAAAACAGCGTTTCTGTATGGAACTGTGAAAGAAGAGATCTATGTTGGTCAACCACCGGGTTTCACAAACCCAAAATATCCTGAGCATGTGTACAAACTAGACAAAGCTTTGTATGGGTTACATCAGGCACCTCGTGCTTGGTATGCTACCCTGACTGAACACCTGCTTGCTAATGGATACACTCGTGGTGTTATTGATCAGACTTTATTCGTCAAGAGAGTGAATGACGATCGTATTCTGGTGCAAATTTATGTGGACGATATCATCTTTGGTTCCACCAGTGATACACTGTGCAAGGAATTCGAAGAGGTGATGAAAAAGCAGTTTGAGATGAGTGCTTTTGGTGAAATGACCTTTTTCTTAGGTTTGCAAGTTCGTCAAAACTCTAAGGGTATCTTGATTCATCAAGGTAAATATGTGGATGACATTCTTGCAAAATTCAGCTTCAATGATGTAAAGCCAACTAACACCCCAATGTCTGAGAGACCAGGTGTAACACCCCAACCGATGGCGGAAACATCGAGGTGTCACGTATTGATGAGTATACAGTAGCACATGGTAATCCAATTTTAATTGAAATAAATATTAAATTGTAAATATCCAAAAATTGAAATACATAAGAGTTTGAATGTGGAAATCTAATACATCACACAAGAATCAAGCATGCATAGACTCCTTATTTCTTCATAAGTACTCTAATCTTCAAGCATCATTATCACCTGTTGAGTTGTAAAAATGGGGGGGGGGGGTCAACTAGAAGTTGGTGAGAATACATAATCCATGTTAAGCATATAGTTTAAGTATAAAAGTCTAGCAATTCGTACGTCTATCGTAAATTTAAGTCTACATGCATAGTCTAATATGTTGACATAATCAAACCTCCGACTAGTTTAGGTCCATCCCGTCATCTACGGTTCACCTTAGTAATATGTTGAACGATAACAATCACCCACGTGACCTATGTAGGAGGTACACGTATCCGGGTGGGGTTGTCAATCCAATAGATCTATTATTGAGTATCGCCGGCTTGGCCATAGCTAATGATTATGTAAATGTTGAAACTCGTTGAAACTCGTTGAAACTGTTGACTAATACATGAGGCAATAAAGTTTACTTCTAGACATATATGTTGAATTGCTTAAAATTGTTGCAAGTATAAAGAATCGCATAAACAGGATTACGTAAACTCACCTTGGTATAGTTTTTGGTATTGAGATATAGTATAAGAGTAGCCCAAATAGTTTGCCAAGTGTTACCCTATGTATAAGGCAACAAATAAGTCTAAGTCTAACTAGTTTATAAGTATATCCTAGGGTTTCGATTTGGGGATAACCAATTGTTGAATTTAAAATAAAATGTTAATTAAATAAGGGAAATATGATAATTAAATAAAAGAAAATCTTTTTATAACATTTGAACATAGAATGTTCACAATAATGCATTTGAAGTATAAAAATAATTTTTATAAAATTATTTCCTTTAAAATAGATTTTTAAATCTATTTATTACAAATTGCCAATATTTAACTTTAATATTCAAAAATTCTAAAATTAAAGAATTATTATCTTAAAAATCATATTTCAGTTCTAAATATCTAAAAATAAATTGTATAAAATTTTGGTGCAAAAACAATGAAAATTGAATTTATTAAGATTTAATTATGATTAAATCTAACAAAAATTGATTAAAAATATAAAATAAATGATTTTACTGAATTAAAAATTATTTCAGTAAAGTTTAACATTGTATAAACATTGGGTAATTTTTGTAGAATTTAATAAAGTTGTTTTGATATATAAATGGATTTTTATAAATATAATAGTATAAAATTGATTTAATTATTATAAATACTAAATAAATGAATTTTTGAAAAAAAAAATTGTAAATAAAACTTTTAACTCAGATTTAATAAATATAATTTTTTTAGAATTTATAAAAAGGTTTTATTATTTAAAAATGAATTTATAAGTTTTATAAGAAATATATATATATATATATATATATATATGTGTGTGTTTGTTGTTTAAAAACAGAAAAGAAAAAGAAAAAGGGGAGTCAGAGCCGGGACTCGAACCCGGGTGACTGCTGTGGCAAGCCTTGGTCACAACCACTTGGCCTAGGCCAGTGGTTGTGATGAAACCCGTTCAACATTAAATAAATACACAAAGGCTATCCAGTTTATCCCCAATCTAAAACCCACGAACCCTAGATTCTACAATCAGACAAATCAGACATTATGAACCTGATTAAAGTTAGGGTTTATGTTGTGTGATCGCCGACTAATAAAACCCACAAAAAAAGTAGAACTCACAGTGTTGTTTCGTGTACGATTGAGTGGTCAACCCAAGAAGTCAACTGTTTGATCGTATAGCACAATCAGAGTGATTCAGAAGTAATTGGAGGTTAAGAGAGAGATGTGAGCGAGTTGTTATGCTGTGCCAAGGTTCAATTTATAGTGGGGATCAATGGGTTGGGTTAATTGGTAAGTTGACCTAGGTTTAATGTCATACGCGTAGGGTTTTGAAATTAGGTCAACAATTGGTTGTAATAAACGTGTAATCGAGTCATACTGGGCCGGAAATCAAATAAATTTGCCATATATAGATCAAACACGCGTTAATGTTGATGGATTAAGCAAAGCATTCATCACAGTTGACTTTGCGAGTCAACTGTGAATGTTTGAAGTCTCTTTATAATTATAACGCGATGGAATAATATCAAAAGTGAAGCCCAGCCCAGTTGGTTAAGCTTGTGTGTGTGTGTGACCCGGTCTTGGCGCGGGTTCGATTCCCGGCCAAGACATATAATTTTTTTGATAATTTTCAAGGTTCTAACATATGTAATATATATATATATAGTATTAGGGTTCCACAAACGCGACAAAAATAATTAATGCACCCGAGATAAACGAAACTTGACGTTTTATTAATTTCGATGGTGTAACGTACAAAAATAAATGTGAAATGTTACAGTCTCCCCTACTTTTAGGAACTTCGTCCCGAAGTTGGAGTTGGAGAGTCTGGTGGAAAAAGATGTGGATACTTCGACTTCATCTGGTCTTTACGTTCCCAAGTGAACTCTGGGCCTCGTTTAGATTCCCAACGAACCTTAACGATTGGAATACGACTGCGCTTGAGTTTCTTGACTCCAGTATCAACAATCTCGACAGGTTTCTCGATAATGTGCATGCTTTCATCAATTTGCACATCCTCAAGAGAAACATGAAGGTTCTCATCCGCTAAGCATTTCTTGAGATTCGAAACATGGAAGGTCGGATGAACATTGCTTAGCTCAGGTGGAAGTTCAAGTTTGTAAGCCACTTTTCCAACTCTGTCAAGAATTTTGAAGGGGCCTACGTATCGAGGAGCTAGCTTTCCCTTTCTACCGAAACGAATAACTCCTTTCCAAGGGGATACCTTAAGTAGTACAAGGTCCCCAACTTGAAATTCCAAGGGTTTACGACGTTTGTCAGCATAACTCTTTTGGCGACTTCTAGCCTTGAGAAGATTATCCTGAATGAGCTGAATTTTGTCTGTGGTTTCCTGGATTAGTTCGGGTCCAGTAATACGAGCTTCACCAACCTCAGTCCAACAGACAGGTGAACGACATTTCCGACCATAGAGTGCTTCGAAAGGAGCCATGTTAATGCTGGCGTGATAACTGTTGTTGTATGAAAACTCAACCAAAGGAAGATGAGAATCCCATGCGCCACCAAAATCGATGATACATGCCCTGAGCATATCCTCAAGTGTTTGGATGGTTCGTTCAGTCTGACCATCTGTTTGAGGGTGATAAGCAGTACTCAGGTTCAACTTGGTACCCAAAGCATCTTGTAGAGACTCCCAAAAGTGAGAGGTGAAACGACCATCGCGATCAGAAATAATGTCCAAAGGTATACCGTGACGACATACGATTTCACTTACGTACATCCTTGCCAACCTTTCCACAGAATACTTCTCACGAATAGGTAGGAAGTGAGCTGACTTGGTCAAACGATCGACGATTACCCAAATACTGTCAAAACCTTTGGGTGTACGAGGGAGTTTGGTGATGAAATCCATAGCTATGCTCTCCCATTTCCAGACAGGAATCTCTGGTTGTTCAAGCATACCAGATGGTCGTTGATGTTCAGCCTTGACCTTGGAACAAGTGAGGCATTTTGCAATGAAAAGAGCAATGTCTTTCTTCATACCAGGCCACCAATAAGAATAACGAAGATCTTGGTACATCTTGTCAGCTCCAGGATGAACAGAATAACGAGACTTATGAGCCTCGTTCATGAGAAAAGTACGAAGATCATCACGGTCGGGAATCCACAGTCGATTAAGGAAATAAAGAAGACCATCGGGTTTGGTTTCAAGTTGAGTTTCAGCACCACAAGACATTTCATCGTACATGTTACCTTGGGTGACTGATGTGTGTTGAGCCTGGAGAATGCGATCCTGAAGATCAGTACGAACTCTCGCACATTGGAGTTTGACACGCTCTTTACGACTAAGTGCGTCAGCAACAACATTCGCCTTGCCAGGATGGTAGCGAATTTCGCAATCATAGTCGTTAAGTAACTCAACCCAACGTCGTTGCCTCATATTAAGATTCTTTTGATCGAAGACATGTTGGAGACTTTTGTGGTCTGTGAACACCACACATTTTGTCCCATAAAGATAATGTCTCCAAATCTTGAGTGCAAAGACAACAGCGCCCAATTCAAGATCATGGGTGGTATAATTCTTTTCGTGAGTCTTGAGTTGTCGAGACGCATAAGCAATAACCTTTCCTCGTTGCATGAGAACACAACCAAGACCCTGGTTCGATGCATCACAGTAGACCACGAAATCATCATTACCATCAGGTAGAGACAAGATAGGAGCTTCACAGAGTTTCAGCTTAAGAGTTTCGAATGCTTCCTCTTGCTTAGGTCCCCACTCATAGGGTTTACCCTTGTGAGTTAGGGTAGTGAGAGGAACAGCGATCTTGGAGAAATTGGCGATGAATCGACGATAATAACCAGCCAACCCAAGAAAAGAACGGACTTCCGTTGGAGTGGTAGGAACACTCCAATTTTTCACAGCTTCGATCTTTGCGGGATCAACATGAATTCCGTTCATATCAATGACATGTCCCAAAAATTGAACTTCCTTAAGCCAAAATTCACATTTTGAGAACTTGGCGTACAGTTGTTCTTTCTTTAGGAGACTCAAGATAGAGTGAAGATGTTGCTCGTGATCGGATTTTGATTTAGAGTAAATCAAAATATCATCGATGAAGACGATCACGAATTTGTCGAGATAGGGTCTACAAACCCGATTCATCAAATCCATAAATACTGCGGGAGCATTGGTCAACCCAAAAGGCATAACCATGAATTCATAGTGACCATAGCGTGTGCGAAAAGCTGTCTTGGGAATATCTTCATCATGGACTCTAATCTGATGATAACCAGAACGGAGATCAATCTTCGAGAAGTGGGTTGCTCCTTGAAGTTGATCGAAGAGATCGTCAATCCTAGGAAGTGGATAACGATTCTTGATGGTGAGTTTGTTGAGTTCACGATAGTCAATACACATCCTAAGAGAACCATCCTTCTTTTTAACGAATAAGACAGGGGCTCCCCATGGAGAAGAACTAGGGCGAATGAACCCTTTATCAGAAAGTTCTTGTAATTGACTAGCAAGTTCTTGCATCTCAGAGGGTGCAAGACGATAAGGAGCTTTAGCGACAGGATTAGCACCAGGAACAAGATCAATACGAAATTCCACTTGTCGAGCAGGAGGCAAACCAGGAAAATCCTCTGGGAAAACTTCAGGATAGTCTCGAATAATAGGAATGTCTTGGATACTCTTGCCTTTGTCCTCCTTCTCTATCACATTAGCTAAGAAGGCTGTATACCCCTTTCGTAAGTACTTTTGGGCAGTAGTACAAGACATAAGCTTAAGCTCGCCACAGGGTTTCTCACCATAGATCTTCAAAATCTCACCATATTCGAGAGGAATGCGTATGACTTTCTCGAAGCACAGAATTTCGGCACGATGAGTTGACAACCAGTCCATGCCTACTATAACATCAAAACTACCAAGATGCATGGGGATGAGATCGATAGAGAAGGTATGATCGTCGAGGTTCAACAAGCAGTTACGAATAATAGAGTCGATCGAAATAGACTTCCCGTTAGCTACCTCTACCACTAAAGGTTCCTCTAGATTAGGGTGGGGTAAGTTAAGTAAAGGTTCAAACTTCAATGACACAAATGACTTATCAGCTCCCGAATCAAATAATATGGATGCATAGTGGTTATTAATGAGGAACGTACCATTCACCACTTCGTTGTTGTCACGAGCCTGATTAGCGTTGATATTGTAGGCGCGACCTCGAGCACCTTGGTTCTGGTTGCGGTTCTGGTTTTGGTTTTGGTTTCGGTTCTGGTTACGATTAGGGCAGTTGTTGATGTAGTGATCAGGGCTGCCACACTCGTAGCATTGACCACGAGTAGGCCTGTTGTTTTGTTGGTTGGGAGCAGGGTTGTTTCTGGCAGGGTTGTTTTGGTTGTTTTGGTTGTTTTGGTTGTTTTGGTTGTTTTGGGCAGCAGGGGCTTGACAGGCATTGGTGTAGTGCCCATACCGTTTACAGTTATTACACTGGCGGCATGGTCTACCAGGAAGATGATGGAACTGGCAGGTGTTGCAAAGAGGGTGTGTTCCACCATAGGGTTTCTTGGCTGGGTTTTGGGTAGCAGGTGGAGTAGCAGCAACCATATAGTTTCTAGCCTTGCGCTTTTTGTTGCTTGAGGTCTCAGGCTTGACTTCAATTGCAGGTTGTGGAGTGTCTTTGGCAACCGTCTTCTTAGTGCCCTTGCGGAAGAGAGTACCGTTCTTCACGTGATTATCAGTAAGAGTGGCCGCTAGACGTTTGGCCTCTTCCAAAGTTGCAGGATTTCTACCCCAAACGGTGTCCTGGATTTGCATGGGCAGACCACCAATGTACTTCTCGATGGCTACCGGCAGAGGAGTAACTTTGTGAGGCAACAATAAGCTAAGCTCATGAAAGCGGGTGTTGTAGGCAAGGTTTTCCCCACTATCTTGAGCTAAGGTGTGGAACTCATCCTCAAGTTTCTTAACTTCATTGCGAGGACAAAATTCTTCTTTCATGACCTCCTTGACTTGGTCCCATGTCATAGCAAGAGCAACTTCGGCCCCACGAGTACGCTTTTCTTCATTCCACCAAGTGAGTGCTCGTTTATGGAGAACACTCATGGCGTAACGAACCTTGAAGTTGTCGGGGCACTCACTGTTGATGAAAGTATTCTCAACACCCTCAAACCATTGGAGGAGTCCAGTAGCTCCTTCTTCACCACTGAACTTTGGAGGGTTACAAGAGTTGAAATGCTTAAGGGTGCAGGCTTGGGGTCCATTTCCATTGCCATTGCCGTTCCCGTTCCCGTTGTTGTGACCATTCCCGTTGCCGTTCAATTGGATGACCTGAGCGAGTAAGTTGGGAACCAGAGTTGCAATTTGCTGCGCCATTTGTTGAGAAATGATCGCAGCCAGTTGAGCATCGACCCCATTATTGTTGTGGTTAGGAACTTGGTCATGGTTGTGGTTGTCACCACCTTCTTCGTGGTTCTCACCATTGCTGTTGCGAGTGCTGCGACGAGGAGGCATGATCTGTAATAGACACAATGAAATGAATGAGAGTTTATATAAGGAATGTAATCATTTATTCATTAATTAAAACGAATAAACGAAAACGTTGACTTATCAAAGATTCTAAATTCTAATAACATATGAAGACATGCTTTAGCCTATAAGTGAACACTCATCCCGAGAATTCCCAGGTAGGCATCCGGGTCCCTCGTCTGATTGGGATATATGCGCAATGCCAGCCTAGACAGAAGACTCAGAATACAGGCGTTCACCCTTCCAGATTGCACGTGTTCGTTATTAAAATCTAGAACTCCGACGAGATCTCAAGGGGGTTCAGGTTAAACCTGAGGATTTTGTCCTATTAATCTAATGGTGGATCAGGATTGCAGCAGACGAATAGTAGTCACATGTAGGTTTAGGGTTATATAAGGTATAGGATAAGGATAGGATTAGGGAAGCAATTAGGGTTACAAGTAGGAGAAGCAAGTACTGTTTAAGTCCCTAAGCTTATAGTCTAGATTATTTCTAATAACCTAATTCCCTATAACCAAGGCTCTGATGCCAATCTGTAACACCCCAACCGATGGCGGAAACATCGAGGTGTCACGTATTGATGAGTATACAGTAGCACATGGTAATCCAATTTTAATTGAAATAAATATTAAATTGTAAATATCCAAAAATTGAAATACATAAGAGTTTGAATGTGGAAATCTAATACATCACACAAGAATCAAGCATGCATAGACTCCTTATTTCTTCATAAGTACTCTAATCTTCAAGCATCATTATCACCTGTTGAGTTGTAAAAATGGGGGGGGGGGGGGTCAACTAGAAGTTGGTGAGAATACATAATCCATGTTAAGCATATAGTTTAAGTATAAAAGTCTAGCAATTCGTACGTCTATCGTAAATTTAAGTCTACATGCATAGTCTAATATGTTGACATAATCAAACCTCCGACTAGTTTAGGTCCATCCCGTCATCTACGGTTCACCTTAGTAATATGTTGAACGATAACAATCACCCACGTGACCTATGTAGGAGGTACACGTATCCGGGTGGGGTTGTCAATCCAATAGATCTATTATTGAGTATCGCCGGCTTGGCCATAGCTAATGATTATGTAAATGTTGAAACTCGTTGAAACTCGTTGAAACTGTTGACTAATACATGAGGCAATAAAGTTTACTTCTAGACATATATGTTGAATTGCTTAAAATTGTTGCAAGTATAAAGAATCGCATAAACAGGATTACGTAAACTCACCTTGGTATAGTTTTTGGTATTGAGATATAGTATAAGAGTAGCCCAAATAGTTTGCCAAGTGTTACCCTATGTATAAGGCAACAAATAAGTCTAAGTCTAACTAGTTTATAAGTATATCCTAGGGTTTCGATTTGGGGATAACCAATTGTTGAATTTAAAATAAAATGTTAATTAAATAAGGGAAATATGATAATTAAATAAAAGAAAATCTTTTTATAACATTTGAACATAGAATGTTCACAATAATGCATTTGAAGTATAAAAATAATTTTTATAAAATTATTTCCTTTAAAATAGATTTTTAAATCTATTTATTACAAATTGCCAATATTTAACTTTAATATTCAAAAATACTAAAATTAAAGAATTATTATCTTAAAAATCATATTTCAGTTCTAAATATCTAAAAATAAATTGTATAAAATTTTGGTGCAAAAACAATGAAAATTGAATTTATTAAGATTTAATTATGATTAAATCTAACAAAAATTGATTAAAAATATAAAATAAATGATTTTACTGAATTAAAAATTATTTCAGTAAAGTTTAACATTGTATAAACATTGGGTAATTTTTGTAGAATTTAATAAAGTTGTTTTGATATATAAATGGATTTTTATAAATATAATAGTATAAAATTGATTTAATTATTATAAATACTAAATAAATGAATTTTTGAAAAACAAAAATTGTAAATAAAACTTTTAACTCAGATTTAATAAATATAATTTTTTTAGAATTTATAAAAAGGTTTTATTATTTAAAAATGAATTTATAAGTTTTATAAGAAATATATATATATATATATATATATATGTGTGTGTGTTTGTTGTTTAAAAACAGAAAAGAAAAAGAAAAAGGGGAGTCAGAGCCGGGACTCGAACCCGGGTGACTGCTGTGGCAAGCCTTGGTCACAACCACTTGGCCTAGGCCAGTGGTTGTGATGAAACCCGTTCAACATTAAATAAATACACAAAGGCTATCCAGTTTATCCCCAATCTAAAACCCACGAACCCTAGATTCTACAATCAGACAAATCAGACATTATGAACCCGATTAAAGTTAGGGTTTATGTTGTGTGATCACCGACTAATAAAACCCACAAAAAAAGTAGAACTCACAGTGTTGTTTCGTGTACGATTGAGTGGTCAACCCAAGAAATCAACTGTTTGATCGTATAGCACAATCAGAGTGATTCAGAAGTAATTGGAGGTTAAGAGAGAGATGTGAGCGAGTTGTTATGCTGTGCCAAGGTTCAATTTATAGTGGGGATCAATGGGTTGGGTTAATTGGTAAGTTGACCTAGGTTTAATGTCATACGCGTAGGGTTTTGAAATTAGGTCAACAATTGGTTGTAATAAACGTGTAATCGAGTCATACTGGGCCGGAAATCAAATAAATTTGCCATATATAGATCAAACACGCGTTAATGTTGATGGATTAAGCAAAGCATTCATCACAGTTGACTTTGCGAGTCAACTGTGAATGTTTGAAGTCTCTTTATAATTATAACGCGATGGAATAATATCAAAAGTGAAGCCCAGCCCAGTTGGTTAAGCTTGTGTGTGTGTGTGACCCGGTCTTGGCGCGGGTTCGATTCCCGGCCAAGACATATAATTTTTTTGATAATTTTCAAGGTTCTAACATATGTAATATATATATATATATATATAGTATTAGGGTTCCACAAACGCGACAAAAATAATTAATGCACCCGAGATAAACGAAACTTGACGTTTTATTAATTTCGATGGTGTAACGTACAAAAATAAATGTGAAATGTTACACCAGGTCTCACTCAAGATCTGGAAGGAGAAGCTGTAGAAAAAACACTTTATCGTTCAATGATTGGTTCGCTAATGTACCTGACTGCTAGCAGACCAGACATCATGTTCGCTGTGTGTCAATGCGCACGTTATCATGCTAATCCTAAAACTTCTCATTTACATGCTGTCAAGAGAATCTTTAGATACCTTAAGGGGAAACCCAGATTTGGTCTTTGGTATCCTAGGGATTCTCCCTTTGAATTACATGCTTTTTCTGACAGCGATTTTGGAGGTTGTGACATTGACAGGAAATCTACTTCTGCGGGATGTCAATTCATAGGCGACCGGCTTATTGCATGGCAATGTAAGAAACAACAAACAATCTCCGTTTCAACAGCGGAAGCTGAATATGTGGCTGCCTCAGCATGTTGTTCTCAGGTTATCTGGATACAACATCAGTTGGTAGATTACTGTTTGGATTTCTCTCTCACTCCTATTTATTGTGATAATGATGTTGCTATCCAAATTGTGAAAAATCCAGTTCAATTTTCAAAAGTAAAACATATTGCCATAAAAGAACATTTTATCTGAGACTCTTTTAACCAAGGTTTAATTGTGCCTACACACATTCACACTGACGACAATGTCGCAGATCTTTTTACAAAACCTGTTAATCGAGCTCGCTTTGAAGCTCTCTCTGAACTGCTCAAAATGGTCCATTTCGAGGACTGAACTGGTCTTTGATTTAAAAAAAGGGGGGGTCTTTTGGTTTTTCTTAGTCTTAGGTTTGTAAATTTGTTCTTTAAATCTTCAATTTTAAGCACAAATTTAGGGGGATGTGTCCTAAGAAAAGATCAAAACATTTTTATTGTCAAAAGCAAGAGATGAAATGAACTTTCACATGTTGGATTAAGGCTGACTCACGTAAGACATGTATCGAAACAGTTTGGCTCTAGTGTGATATGTTGGTAGACTTGGTCCTGATGGCTGAAATGTTAATGATCTTGTGAAGCACTTAAAGATAAAGACACGACCTCAGTAAGGAACATCACTTGGAATCAGGTACAATCTCTATTTGAATGCTTGTGTGATGTCCCGAAGCATAACACTGTGGTCTAGGTCTGAAACCTTTTCTGAAAAAATCGTGTATCTCCTCTGTTTTGTGTAAGCAAAGACCTGGAGATGCTAGGCAACGAAAGCTTCTGCTGCATCCAGATATATGCTGACCTAGTTTTTCGTTGTCGTGCTATAGATCATCTTTCACCTAAAAGAGACCTCAGTGTCCAAAGATGTCCTGGCTGCTCCTCTGCTGCATCCAGATATATGCTGACCTGGACACAGTCAGGTTGTCATAAAAGAGACCCTCTAGAGTCCGAAACCCAAAGCCTTTGTCATTTGAGAAATCATCTGACTTGTATATTACTCTAAATCTCTTATTGATCTATTCTTTTCTTCTCTCAATCCAGTCCCAGTCAAGGTTTCAGAATTCTCGAACAGATACTGTGAAAAATATGTGGTAGGGAAACTGCTTGCATGATAGAGTGTACCACTTGATTTTCTAGGATTTGATTGTGACTTGCTTGAGTGTTCGTACCAAGTACATCAAAACATGATAAATAATATCACAGATCGTCGTACGAGAAGGCCTAAGGACATAAGTTTAAGGGGACAAATATACTGGCAATTGCTAAGACCAACTGAAGTATATTAGAGTCGATAAGTGTAGCTCAGCCCGAAACTCAGTGATTTGATCTCGTGACAAAAAATAGAGTTTAAGTTTTTCATTTAAATATTTTTAGCTAAGTTTGTATTAGACCAGTTCACGATCTGACTTGGACCGGGTTGCAAAAGACACCTCGAAAATTTTAAATGGGGATTGGGATCCGAGATGGGCCCACCACACGGTTGGTGGGCCACACAAAGCTTGGTTTGATCAAAAAGGGGGCGGCGAGTGTGTGCTCTCTCAAAAGTCACAAAGTAAAAATTGCTCTCAACTTTTCACACACACACAAACTCTCGCCGGTTTTTTTTTTTTGTTCACGATCATCAAGTTTTTCAAGAAATCAGAAGGTAAAGCCTTGATATCTTGATGTTTTGTTATGAAAATGGTGTTTTTGAAGTGATTTGCAAGTACACGAGGAGGCTGGAAGGCAAAGGAAACACGTTAAAGGGGAAGATCGTGGCGGTTCATTGCTCCAGACGGCGGCGCGTGAAAGTTACGCGCCAGAAAACTCTAAGTTCGAGCGGCGCGTGAGACCTACGCGTCTGGAGTTCGAGTTTGTGTGAGGGAAAATTACCAAAATGCCCTCGAACACCCGTGCAAATTGACGATGCTGCCCTCGAACACTATCCCTTTAGTCGAACTCATCCAAAATTTACGAAATTGCCCTCGAACTCAGATGGAGTTTGACAAGAATGCCCTCGAACACAGATCTGGCCATCGAACTCAGATGGCAAATGACTGAAATGCCCTCGAACACAGATCTGTTCATCTAACTCAGACGGCAAATGACCAAAAATGCCCTCGAACACAGATCTGTTCATCGAACTCAGATGGCAAATGACCAAAGTGCCCTCGAACTGTAACATCGCAAAATTTTCCCCAAAATTTTAATACATAAAAAGCCTTTATATATATATATATATATATATATATATATATATTTTTATTACACCTTTATCATTAATATTATACAAATGTGCCTAAGTCTTTATTTATCCTAACTCATAACTTATATACATACATAAATATATATAAATAATAATAATAATAATAATAATAATAATAATATGATTCTAATTTTTTTTTTCACATACAAGATTTTTTTTTTTTAAATAAAGCCTTGAGTCCAATAGTCAAAGTCCTAGTCAAAGTCTTAGTCAAACAGTCAAAGTCTTAGTCAAATAGTCAATTCATCATAAAACCTTACTTTATGGTGTTGACCAATTTTAATGGCTAATTGACTCCAAAACTAGTATAAAAACCCACCTATGACCCATTATACTTTGCACCTCTAAATCGATTGTTTCAATCCGATTAAACTTTCCCTCATACCTTTCTTCTATAGTCTATTACTTCTACAAATGAAGCTTTGATTATAAGCTCTTGTAATTGGCGAATTGGAAGCTTGATATTCTTTCTTTTTCGTTTTCTTCAATTTGGACTAGCTACGTTGTTGAGTCTTTGGGATTCGCCTCGCATACATTCACAACACAATGTTCTATTTTTTTTACGAGACATAACATTTTGCTAAGGTGAGTTTTACATAGCCCCTTTTTCTATTTATCACCATTTTTGGGGTGAAACATGTTACAACAATATTTATGCAATTCAATCATCAATGTGTCTATGTGTATTTCTATGTTGCATTATGTCTTGAGCATGACTAGGGTAAGCACCATTCTAGCATAAACATTCATCAGCCAAACGGTATACATTGATAGATCTATTGGACTGACAATCCCACCCGGATACGTGCCTCCTACAAAGGTTACGTGGGTGTTTGTTACTGCAATATAAACGAGTGAACCATGAGCGTATGGGATGTACCACAATACAACAGTCACAAGGTTGATTATGCACTCGATTTACTTCTAGTATGTTTTCGCATATGGACTAGATTGCCATGACACATGAATTGCACAACAATTTTATTCGATTATCAAAACCTATGTAATTCTCACCAACTTTTGTTGACCCAAAATATTTTCAACTTAACATGTTTCAGGTTCTAATTGCTTGAAGATTTGAATTGATGCTTGAAGATGTTTGCATAGTTTTATTCAATTTGATGTACAAGTTCTTAGAACAATTGTATGTAACTTATTTAAATTATTTAATGAAATTTATTATTCACCATGAGCTACTGAACAATCATCAATACGTGACATCCCGATGTTTCCGCCATCGGTTGGGGTGTTACAGATTGGTATCAGAGCCATGGTTATAGGGAATTAGGTTATTAGAAAAATAATCTAGTCTATAACCATAGGATTTAACCAGTACTTGCTTCTTTTACTTGCTATTCTCTATCTCCCTCCTACTTCTTATCCCTACATTAATCCCTACGAGAAGGTTGCTCTCCATCACTGGATCCACTCTTAGACTAATAAGGCAAAATCCTCAGGTTTAGCCTGAACCACCTTGAGATCTCGTCGAAGTTCTAGATTTTAATAACGAACACGTGCAATCTGGAAGGGTGAACGCCTGTATTCTGAGTCTTCTGTCTAGGCTGGCATTGTGCATATATCCCAATCAGACGAGGGACCCGGATGCCTACCTGGGAATTCTCGGGATGAGTGTTCACTTATAGGCTAAAGCATGTCTTCATATGTTATTAAAATCTGGAATCTTTGATAAGTCAACGTTTTCGTTTATTCGTTTTAATTAATGAATAAATGATTACATTCCTTATATCACCTCATTCATTTCATGCCACATTGAACCTTCATTGTGTCCCTTACAGATCATGTCTCCACGTCGCAGCACTCGCAATAACAGTGGTGGAAACCAAGAGGAAAGTAACAACAACAAAAAACAACAAAGGTGTTGATGCCCAACTGGCTGCGATTATTTCCCAACAAATGGCACAACAAATCACAACTCTGGTTTCTAACTTGTTGGCTCAAGTCATCCAAATGAATGGGAACGGCCATGGAAATGGCGTTGGAAATCACGAAAAGAACAGGACCTTAGGCAAGAAAACAAGTATTGTGGCCGCGGTAACTACCGAGAACCAGAAGCGCAAGACCAGGGATCCTAATGTAAACCTCACTACACAAGCTTCTAACAAGAAACCCTATACAAGAAACTTTCCATTGTGTAACACATGCAAACGACATCACCCCACTGTTTCAGTGTGTCGCCTGTGCACCAATTGTGGTAGGTATGGCCATCTGGTCAACACATGTCGTGAGTCCCCAAACCCTAACACCAACCAACCCTGCTCAGGTTGCTAATCTTAATCGTCCTGGTAAATACAACTATGGTCAATGCTATGAATGTGGAAACCCAAATCATTTCCGTAACCGATGCCCTAAACTAAATCGAGATCAAGACCCTCCAGCTACTTAACAGCAAACCCCACCATTTGAATGATGTCTACTTTTTAATTCTATGTATTGACACTTTTTGATTCACGTAATAAATTCAAGTATTATCATAACATCTGAGTGCATGCTTGTTTGAATGTGAACTAATTGCTATATCTATAATCATACTTGCTTACTTGTACAACAATTAGTTGACTACCAAACAACCTACTCAACGATTGGTAGAGGTCATCATGTCTTTCCAACAGTCGGGAGAGGCCCTACAACCTGCTCAACGACTGGTGGAGACTATCGAACCTGCTCAACAATCGGTAGAGTCATAAAAGGACGCAAAACCCTAATGTAAGGTAAATTGATAATTACGGTCCGGAACGTAATCATGAATTTACAGGTACGTTAAGGTAGTGAGAAATTTTATCAAGGTTTTCGGTAGTCGACCAATTGTATACCTGGTGTTTTTCTTTTAACTTCGGGACGAAGTTCCTAAAAGTAGGGGAGACTGTAACATCGCAAAATTTTCCCCAAAATTTTAATACATAAAAAGCCCTTATATATATATATATATATATATATATATATATATATATATATATTTTTATTACACCTTTATCATTAATATTATACAAATGTGCCTAAGTCTTTATTTATCCTAACTCATAACTTATATACATACATAAATATATATAAATAATAATAATAATAATAATAATAATAATATGATTCTAATTTTTTTTTTCACATACAAGATTTTTTTTTTTTAAATAAAGCCTTGAGTCCAATAGTCAAAGTCCTAGTCAAAGTCTTAGTCAAACAGTCAAAGTCTTAGTCAAATAGTCAATTCATCATAAAACCTTACTTTATGGTGTTGACCAATTTTAATGGCTAATTGACTCCAAAACTAGTATAAAAACCCACCTATGACCCATTATACTTTGCACCTCTAAATCGATTGTTTCAATCCGATTAAACTTTCCCTCATACCTTTCTTCTATAGTCTATTACTTCTACAAATGAAGCTTTGATTATAAGCTCTTGTAATTGGCGAATTGGAAGCTTGATATTCTTTCTTTTTCGTTTTCTTCAATTTGGACTAGCTACGTTGTTGAGTCTTTGGGATTCGCCTCGCATACATTCACAACACAATGTTCTATTTTTTTTACGAGACATAACATTTTGCTAAGGTGAGTTTTACATAGCCCCTTTTTCTATTTATCACCATTTTTGGGGTGAAACATGTTACAACAATATTTATGCAATTCAATCATCAATGTGTCTATGTGTATTTCTATGTTGCATTATGTCTTGAGCATGACTAGGGTAAGCACCATTCTAGCATAAACATTCATCAGCCAAACGGTATACATTGATAGATCTATTGGACTGACAATCCCACCCGGATACGTGCCTCCTACAAAGGTTACGTGGGTGTTTGTTACTGCAATATAAACGAGTGAACCATGAGCGTATGGGATGTACCACAATACAACAGTCACAAGGTTGATTATGCACTCGATTTACTTCTAGTATGTTTTCGCATATGGACTAGATTGCCATGACACATGAATTGCACAACAATTTTATTCGATTATCAAAACCTATGTAATTCTCACCAACTTTTGTTGACCCAAAATATTTTCAACTTAACATGTTTCAGGTTCTAATTGCTTGAAGATTTGAATTGATGCTTGAAGATGTTTGCATAGTTTTATTCAATTTGATGTACAAGTTCTTAGAACAATTGTATGTAACTTATTTAAATTATTTAATGAAATTTATTATTCACCATGAGCTACTGAACAATCATCAATACGTGACATCCCGATGTTTCCGCCATCGGTTGGGGTGTTACACGAACACACTCCAACAACTTGAACACACATGCCTTTTTACCAAACTGCCCTCGAACACCCTTAAATGACTCGAACTCACCTGTTTTGGGCCTGTCCGTTGATGTGAAGCCCAATGGATCTTAAACAAATATCAATATGGACCCAAACTTATTTTTGAAATCTGAAAGAAAGGGGGGCCCATAAAACCATGTTTTAACTTCTTAAAATCTTGAAGTTTAAATCTTGATGTCTAATCCAATTTGTTTTGTGCAGAAATGTCTACTCCTCATGTGCCAACGTTCGAGAACAGTCATAATGTGGTGTGCTATCTATCTGATCCTCCTGAGGAGCATATGCAGGAGTTCAAGTCTCTGATTGTGGGGCTTAACACTTGTAGAGTCTCACACGCTATGAGAGAAAATCTAGTTATTCTCGCTGACTAGATCACTGAATTTTGGGACAACTCAGTGGCTAAGAAGGGAGATACTTTGGTTCGTTCAAGGGTTCGAGGAACTGAGGTGACTATTTCTGAGCAAGATGTTCGAGACGTCTTACTTTTTGGTGATTCTCCAGATGATCCTGTTAGTTTCTCAAAAGATAAACTTGTTCCCGTGCTGAAAAGAATGGGATACGAAGGTGAACTGGCAGTACCACCATTCTTGAAGAAGTTATTTCCGAGCTATTGGAGGTTATTGGTGCATGTGTTTTTGGCAAGCTTGGGGGGCAACAAAAGTGGACAAGATCAGATGGGAGTAAAATATGCTTCTGGAATAGCGGCATTGATTGAGGGATGGGATTACAATTACTCAAAGTGCATTTTTGAGGATATGTTGGCAAATGTGAAGACCCTCAACAAGAACTATTTCTACAAGTTTCCAAGATTTGTGCAGATGATTCTAGAGTCCAAGTATCCAAATCTTGAGAGAACAGTTGAAACATATGATAAGAAATGCATGGCTTCTCAAATCTTTGGATTAATTAGACAGGTTCGTAAAGACTCAAGGCAGGTTTTTACAGGAAAATTTCCACTGATTAAGTTTGGAAAGTTCAGTGAGATTGTTGAAGAAGCCTCAGCCATGCCATCTGCACTTGTTGTTGAAGAACATGATGTTCAGATTTTCGAACCACCACCTACTGAGCTACGTTCTCCTCCTGAAAACGTTGATTTGACTGAGGTGGAAAGTGAAGATGAGGAAGTAGTGAAAGATAATGAGAAGACTATGGGAAATGACGAAGAACAGTTTGAGAACTTTGATTTTGATTATCTGAATGAAGAGGAGATAGATGGTTTTATTATTGAGAATACTGAAGTACAGTTAGTGACAGAAGCTGAGAAATGATTGATTGGAGAAGAAATTATGAATGAAGCTCCCAACACTGCTGCATCTGAGGTTGCTATTCCTCAAGCAGAAGTGCTTTCGAGCATCCTGAATATTGTTCGTGAGGTTGAACAAAGGATTCATCCATCCAATGTTGCAGTCGAGACATCGGTTATTGGTGAAGTTGCTGAAGACCCCAATTCTGATTTGAGACCAAGAAGGAGAAGCAAAAGAGATCCCAGGTTGACCGTTACTACTAGGGATGAGCTCGGGACGGTATCGGTACCAACCGATACCGATCCCGAAAATACCGATACCGAAAATTCCAAAAACCCAATACCGATACCGATACCGAAAACATACGGTACGGTACCGGTATTTTACCTTAAAATACCGATACCATACCGATCCCGTACCGATACCGAAAATACCGAAACCGAAAAGCTATAAATGTGAATACCGATACCGATACCGAACACCCTCGGTTCGGTACGGGATCGGTACGGTATCAGTTCGGGATCGGTTCGGTATTCGGTGTAAAATGCTCATCCCTAGTTACTACTGATGTTTCAGTTCCTGTTGCTGAAACTATTTCTACTGCTGCTGATGCTGTCATGACTGATGCTGGTGCTTCAACTGATATTCCTGTTGGTGTTATTAGCTCCACTACTATGCCTGCAATTGCAAACGAATCATTTTCTCAATTCATGAGCAAGGCACCAATCACAGGGAGAATAAATGAAGAAGCTGGATCTTCTGGTGCATCTGGTTTGAGTAAGGTTTTGTTTGATGAAGAAGCGTTTCAAAGAGCTCAAATGGCTTTCTTAGCTGATAAAGAACAAGGAAAACGGGTGGATGTTGAATTTTTGACGACTGAAGAGAGAGAGGCTAGTCAGGAAGGAATTTACAGTGATGAAGATGTTTTTGCTGAAGTGGATGTTCATAGATTGCAGGCTAAAGTGCTGAAGCTGGAGACTGAGAATTTGTGGCTCACTGCTCAGGTACAGAGTTTGATAGAGACGGTCACTGAAAAAGATCAAAAGATTACTGAGTTGGAGTCTGGATTGGGCGATGTTTCAGCTAGACTACTTAACTTGACTCAGAAACTAGAGAACAAGTTTGGAAAGGAATTTTTAGAGACGTCATCTTTTGTTGATAAAGTTATGACTCCTGCTGAGCGTGAAAGATCAGAAAGAGAACATGAAGAACATATGAAGAAATATTTTGAAGATCAAGTCCTCAGAGAGAGAGATCATCGTCCTGGAAGCACTTATGTTCTCAAGAATACAGCTGAGCCATCTATTGATCCCATGGAGGAGCATCCTGAAAGATTCGTGACAATTACCAGAGATCGGTTTGATACTTATGGAAATCGAACAGGAATAGAGTGTTGGAGATATAATGATGACAAGGGAGTGTTTGTCGTTCTAGAGGAAATGGAGCGGTTGAGTACTATGCTTCTACTTCTGCCTTCAACTCCTAGACCAAGATCGATTTGGCAGAACTTGCAAGAGTTCCTTTCATAAATCAGACGAGAAATCCAAGAAATAAGATTGGAAGCACATTTCATAAGAAGATTCAGGAGCAAGCAAAGGTGAATTTCAGGGATATGAAGACTGCAAGCTCATTATTGGTGAAGTATAAGGGTGTGTTGACTGCTGATGGAAGGCCATTCAAGACAATTTAGTGGCCACCTATTGAAAAGATGAAGACTATTCCTTTGTCCAAGCCAATGGACAGGGGATGCTTGAAGGATATGAAGTTCTGGGTCTATGATCCTACTTCTGGTTCTGCAGTGATTGTTTGTGATAGCGATGAGCTTAGAGTGTTTGACGCCAAAGATCTGATGAGTTTGCATTCTGAAGACATTCAAGTCCTGGCGAGACATCAGATCCAATGTGATCCCACATATGAAGTATGTGCAAAATCATTCACTAGTGCTGTAGCTCAGATAGCTAGACTGGGGTTAGCATCTGATAGAAGAGGAAGAGTGGAAACTGGACTGTTTGGTCCATATGTTGGCAAGTCGTCTGAAGAATGGAAGAGAGCATTGGAGAAAAAGAAGAAGAGTTCTAAGAAGCGCAACAAGAAGCAGTAGAGACAATCCAAGTCAACACAAACCTAGGGGGATATTGTTGGGCTAGATTTTAGAGGTTTGCGTTTGTCTTGGATCATTGGGTTATGTAGTAGTGGGTTCGGCCTTGTTGGCCCATGTATGTTGACCGCCTATGTTTGCTATAAATAGGGGTTTCATTGTTTGTTTTGGGGTTGCTAGTCTTTTGTTTGTTCAAGTCGTGTACCAGACGGTTCATAAAAACCGTGTGCATGTTATAAATCGAATCATTCTATTTCAAGTCTCTTCTTTGTTCTTTCTACATAATCATTGATTCCACCTTTGATTGTGTATGTGTTTGATACCCGGTAGAGAAGATCTTGGACTAACAGAGTAAATTAACTAGGTTGGGTTTACGCTGTGTTCCCGAGTTAACTTAACGAGAGAAAAGAAAGGAAAGAAACATTTGATTGTGTTTCCGAGTTTTTTTAAGGAAGGAAAAGAAAGAATGCGTGTTCCAAATTTGTTTTTGAAGGAAAGGGAAGAAAATAAAATATGGCAAATTTTCATCCTTTCGGTTTGGAAAGAAAAGAAATGGGAAGGAAAGGGAGGAAAAGAAAAGAAGAGAAAGGAAACAAAATATCACCGTTTTCTTTCTTTTCCCTCTTAAGTTTTTTTTTTTTTTTTTTTGAACGGTGAACTTCATTAAAACTGGGGCGTCCTCAAAATGAGGACCGCCTCAAAACAATTACAACATATATAGAGGTGAAACAGTCCAATCCTTCCAAATGATGGAGTTAAACCTAGAACGGCTCTTAAGCTATAAAAACGACAAAGATTTAACAACGACCACAACATCGGCCACCTTAGGAGTATTATTCTCTAAAACCTTTTTGTTCATTGTCTTCCAAATAGCCCAACATGTTGTCATGACGATTCCCCTAACAATTTTTTAGCCCACTTCGGCCCATGCACCAATTTTTGGACTTGGGGTAAATCTTCAACATCAAAATACTTACTTTATGGAGAGTGCACCATTTCCAAATAAAACTCCACACTCCAAAGGCAAACCCACAGTCAACAAACACATGCTCACAGTTTTCATCGAACACTTCACAGAGTGGGCAGATCAATGTTGGCAGAAAGATTTGCCGCCTATTAAGAGCAAGACGAATTGGTAGTCGATTCATTTCAGTCCGCCACATGTGAATATTGACTTTGATAGGAACCCAAGATTCCCATTTAAAGTGATGAGTCCGGTGATCATTCTTGTCCTGCCTCATTAGAGTTTTCGCATTTGCCACAGAGAAGCTAGAGGTACCATCAGCATCCCATATCCAAACATCTTTATCATTCGATAATGAGAAAATAGCATCAAATTAAAAGGACATAAAATAAAGAGTAAATTGCCAAATTTGTCCCTGATTTTTTACCAGATTTGCCATATCCATCCAAAACAAGTTTTTTTCTCATCTAGACCATTCAGGTTAATGTTTAAATGCCAAATCAATCTAAAAAGTAAACCCAGTTAACTTGATCAGTTAAATGGGGGCTAATATGGTCATGTTGCTTGTTAAATGAAGGATAAATTGGTAAATTTACTATGTTTAATTTATTTTACTATATTTAATTTATTTTGGTTTTTTTAATCCACTATATTTGCCCCATTTTTAATGGAAATCAATAATAAATAATAAAAGAACCGTAATTAATAAATAATTAATATTTTAAAATGAGAGAGAGAGAGAGAGAGAGAGTGAGAGAGAGAGAGAGAGAGTGATGGGGGGAGGGAGGGAGGGAGGAAGAAAGAGGGGGAGGGAGGGAGAGAGTGAGAGGGGGAGGGAGAGAGAGAGAGTAATACTATATAACTATATAATAGTAGAATAATAGTAGAGTTTTTTGAAAGATATCAATTGGAAGAACCCCTGATAAAGGAAAGAGATGCTGGAGAGAGAGAGAGAGAGAGATTGCTTGTGAAAATTGTTGCTTGACTGCTACATAGGCCTACAACCTACAACCCCTTTGAGATGCACAGTACTAAAATAATCATATTCCCAATGTTGAAAGTATTCTCTTGAGTTACTCTTAACTTTTTCAAAACAACGGATTTCTCTGATATATTAATATATTAATTAATTATTTTTTTTGCTTGGCAAAGGACGTCACCTCGGTACCCCGTTTCGAATCCCCTCCGCATCGTCCCTGAGGGCATAAGCCCTTTCAATGTCAAGGGGTGTATTTTTGTTGGCCATGGTATTCGAACCGTCTACCTCCCCCGGATGGAAACCTCCCTAAGGAGTAAACCCTCACACCTCACCCCAACTGAGCTAGGGGTCATTGGCTTAATTCATCATCATCATCATACTCAGTTAATCCCACCTATAGCAAAGTTAAGCTAGGGTCTGAGGAGGGTAAGATGCAGACAGCCTTACCTCTACCCCTAAGAATAGAGGGGTCATTGGCTTAATTAATTATGTTAAATATGGGCAGCGCACATAATATTTTTTACAATTCAAATATAGCATATTAGGAGTAAGAATGAATGAAATACTATGTAGAGAGCATCATACCAATTCTACAACGAATCGAGCGGATAACGACTCATAGTCTACAACAGAGGCGGTAAGGTTTAGCACATTTGTGAGGTTCTTGACCATCATGGAGGTCACATGTTTACTCCCACATTGAGTAGGTGATAAGCTGAAAAAAGGGGTTGGGATCCCGGGTGGATGCAGGCTGCGTTAAATGGTGCACACCGTTCGACTGGCAAAAAAAAGATGGTCAACATAAATAACCGAATTCGGGGAATTCTACTAGTTTACTCTAAAATAAAACGTTAACATTTTAAAAGGGCATGTTTTATAAATAATCGGTAAGGAAGGAGACCAAAAAAAAGGTGAAACAAAGGGGGAGTGCATAGGGAAAGAAAGAGAAGCAGAAATACAAGTGAAGTGAAGATTATTATTATTTATGTTGAAGAGCGAAGGCGGAGTAGAATCATCGAATAGGGTAATCAAATTTCTTCTGCATACTTTATGTTTGTTGGATGTCATCTTATATACTCGATTTGGGGGTTTGCCATCATGGGCGGATCTACGGTTCCCGAGGGGGTTCCCGGGAACCCGTTCGGTTTAAAATTTTTAGTGTTATTATATATACAAAATTCTGTAGGAACCCCTAAATATATTTAAAAGGAACCCTTAACCAATTCAAGTGAGTGCTCCAATGGTTATTCCATCCCTTTCAAACCTCCAAATACCAGGTTCGAATCCCGTTCCATCCTTCATTTTTATTCTTTTTTGAAGCAAAGTTAGGTTTCAAATACAAAATGTTGTTTCCTGTTTCGACAAAGGCCTTCGGGAGGCCATAGAAGACATTGTTGTTTGTGGGGGGGGGGGGGGTTTGGGGACCTCCAGTGACGGGTTGCGACATTACCGCTTTGACTTGGTGGGTTAGGCTTCTCCTCAGCCCGGGACGTGGCTGCCTATGCTTTTGTGGCCTCCAGATCCCAGTCCTGGGGGTTGCAAGACCACATATTACGTAACAGTGGGGTTGCTCACGTTGACACGGACTATTCTGGCGCTATTGACCTTTTACAACGATCCATTCCTGACTTTGATATTGGCGGTTTCTTTAATAAGGACACCGCCCCCAAAAAGCCACAGAAAACTCTGGCGAATGCTCTTTATAACCAAATCGCGCAAAGTTTGGAGGAGGATTTCCGTCTGTCCACCCGTCAGAGGGCCGTCTTAGAATGCCTACAAAAGTCTCACGCCCAGGACTTCCTTACTGTGTTACCTATCGAAGGCTTGGGGCAACGGATGTCGGCAGTAGAGTACAGGGCAATCCTTAAATACCGGCTGATGATACCCATTTTCCCTGATGATGAAAATTGCCCGGTCTGCCGCAAAGCATGCCTTGATAAGTATGGGGAACATGCGTTACACTGTAAGGAATTGCCAGGGTTTAAATATCGGCACGATTTTGTCCGGGATGCTTTGGCAGACATCCTTAGAAAAGCAGGGATCTCCGCAAGAAAAGAGGCGTCAGTTAATTTTCTCACAGACCCCGTGGAGGGGAGGTGATGTGCTATGTATGGTCTAAAAATAATAAACTAACCTAGACACCTAGTAATATAAAACAGACTCAACTAAACTAGACCACACGACAGGCAA
Organism: Ambrosia trifida; assembly: GCA_028751855.1. NCBI lineage: Eukaryota > Viridiplantae > Streptophyta > Magnoliopsida > Asterales > Asteraceae > Ambrosia > Ambrosia trifida. Next base: position 41,089,568 of record CM054123.1, on the reverse strand, counting down.
GTGTACCTATCAATGCTGTACAGACTAAGTAAGTCCGAGTATCGAACCCACAGGACACTAATGGAAAACAAAACTAGACTCAACTAAGACTTAACAAAATTGGTTTGTAAATGATTTTTGGTTTTTGTAAATAATTAATTAAAATAAAATATATAAAGTAAATAAGATAAATAGACAGCAAGGATAATTGAGGAAAATATCAGGATAGGAAGGCAACTACCTAGGCCAAGAATCCTACATGCAAACTCACAACTCTCGGTAATGGAAAACTGAATGGCTACCAGATTCAAAAGATAACTTAAGAAACCCTAAGATGTGCTAGATCTCCTCCCGGTCTCACCAACACACCCCAAAGAATCCTAAAGAATAAAACACTGGTTATCTAGCTCGGATCACCTCCCAGTCTCACCACACTAAGAATGTAAAGGTACTCTAATGACTCGATCACCTCCCGGTCTCTCTAATCACAATACACCCGAAGATGTAAAGGAGTAATTTAATTGAGTTAACTATGACTTGGAATTGCAAGAAACTAAAGACAACTAGGATAGGATCACCTCCCGGTCTCACCCAAAACCTAACACCTAAAGCTCTTGACAACCCAACATTCCATCACCTCCCGGTCTCAAGAATGGAAGAATACTTAAGTCCTCTAAATTCTCTAATCAAGTTCCTATGGCTTTCGGTACCAAAACCATAAACTAAGCTACAAGCACCAAGCAGGTAACCCTAATAAACATCCAAACATGAAAGACATTCACTAAGACGTTTATGGAACTCTCAAAAATAATAAATTAGACTTAAGTACGCACACACATCATAATAAACACCAACCAAACTTTTACCAAAACATTAACCATTCAAAAATAAATCCAAAACCGAAAACTATAAATTTAATATGTAGTCATCATACAACCTAGGTAGCCATAAAATATTTAGCCAATAATAGTCATGGAAAAAGATAAAAACATAGGTTCAAAATAAAAATTAATCATGGTTTCAATATTCATGAACACAAAGTAAATAAATATGAAAACTAAAATTTATTATAGTCGAACCCGTAGCTCTAGTCTTGAACCCGTGCCTCCCTGGCCTTTAATTAACCTCTCCCCTTTTGCTCTAAAGCTGCTGTCCGATGTGTCTAATAGCCGAAGACTATGTTTACTATATATTAAATTGTATTTAATATTAATTATTGTAATTAGTGGTATCCATAATTAGTGGAACCACCTTGTATTATTTATAGGAGATAATCAATGAGAAGAGGGCAAGGACCCTAATCTTTCATGGTATCATTGACCGGGTTCCTCTTCTTCCTTCCCTTATTCTCCTAACCGGCCGCTAACCTCCACCTTCCTGCCGTTTTATTCTACCCACTTCTTCTCCGGTTATTCACCATGACCACCGAACCACCCTCTTCTCAAACACCCATCACCATTGACTCCAAAATCCACCCCGCCACAACCGTCTCAAACATCAAAAATTACATACCCATTCTCCTTGAAATCAACTCGGCACAATACAACTCTTGGGCCACTCTCTTCACCATTCATTGCAAAGCCTTCCTTGTCTATGACCACCTTTTCTCCAAACCTGAAACCCAATCATCTGCTGAAGCCGAAGAATGGAACCGGTTGGATGCCATTGTCTTGCAATGGCTATACACCACCATCTCTAATGACCTTCTACACACTATCATTAACAAAACCTCCACCGCTCATGAAGCTTGGTGTGCCATTGAGGACCTCTTTCAAGATAATAAGGCCGCCCGTGCCATCCATCTTATGCAAAAATTCTCCAACACACGCCTAGACGGCTTCTCATTCGTCTCCGCATATTGCCAAGAACTCAAAACCCTAGCCGATCAACTTGCCAACGTTGACGCCCCGGTCGACGATGATCGCCTTCTTCTTCAACTTTTAGCCGGCCTTAATGAACAATATGAAGCCATCCGGACCATTTTACAAAACACCAAACCTCTCCCTAATTTTTACACCGCTCGTTCTCAACTAGTCCAAGTCGAACAACAAAAAGCCGAGCAAGCCCTTTTAGCCTCCAAAACAGCCTCTACGGCTCTCTCTGCTACCACCCAAACCGCCCGCACCAACACCCTCAACCCGACACCACACCCAACCGTTCTGACCAACCCTACACTCGCAACCGGGGCTGTGGACGAGGACGCGGACGCGGCCGGAACACCTATTGTCACACCCTCAAAATCCACTTGCGGAGTTTTACCGCGAGGCGCATGACAAACCAGGATCCAAACCAACGATCACAATAAACAAGTCTAAATGAACATATGCAATTTCAAAAACATAGTTTAAAATTCCCCAAATACAGCGGAAGCTTATTCAAAACATAATCCAAAATAAACCAAGTGTTCAACGTTTGAAAACCATGCAATCCTAACTAGACGCCGTGCAGACGCGTGCGCACTAGTTCCATTGTGCTACCTTAGCGACCTGAGAAAACATGTAAAAGTTTATGTCAGCACAAAAATGCTGGTGAGTTTACAGGTTTTGTAATCACAGTACCAAGTTCAACCTGTCCATACTATAACAATCGAAAACCAAAGTACGCTAGCTAGGCGTATGTTTTGTTACTACTACGATTGGAAAACCATTACTAACTCGTAAACCAGATGTCGTGCCCGAATAGTAAACCTGTTGTTCCTGTTTGAGACAATATGCACTCGCCCGGCCCTCCAAGCCGACGAGCGGGGTTGGTCACTCCCAATAGCGCTATTCACATTTCCCCGTTGTGCTAACCCGCACATTCATGGTTCCCCCCGTGACTTCCAAAGATCGTATAGTAAACCTTAGAAACCCATAGTATGACAGTAGTTACCAAACATAAGTTTTAACACATGTTTTCTCCCCCGAAAAGTGAAACCAGTTAAAAGAGGGGCCGTAAACTCACCTTAGATTGCGTTACTTCGTAATACGAATAAACTCAGCAAGCTATGCTAGTCCCGTAAAGCGGCGACCTAACATATGACAGTTACAAGTACTTAGACTAATAACCCGCAGGTTAGTTAGTCCCTAGATGTCCAGACCATAACCAAGTTCGTTTGAAAACACCGTGACTGTTAAATTAACCCAACGTACAAGACTCGACATCCCATTGGTGACCCGAGACTCCCCGTGTTATGCTTACACTCCCAAACATAAAGTCATGCAATCACACTTAACATACGTTAACGTCCAACAAGTTACAGCACGTAGTTCAAGTATCACGTAAATAAGTCCGAACATATGTTACCAAGTTATTAGATATGTTACTGGGTTCCTAGCATGTTCCTATATGTCAAATCGGGTCTCGGAATGCTAATTTACACTTACAGCAGCAGTACACGCGATTAGGAAAAGTCAACTAGCATTTAGGTTGGTCAACAGGCATTTAGGAAGGCTAATCGCCTATACTATAGGCGATTAGGGCTATCTCATATGTAATTTTTGAGTCTATAGGCGATTACGTCGTAAAGCATGCAATTCAGGACTTAACTAGCATTTAGGATCGTAAATGCATGAAGTAAAGGGGAATAGGATCCTATTCGCCTATACTATAGGCGATTAGGGCTCCCCTTCAGGCGAATGGGCTCCTAATCGCCTATAGTATAGGGGATTAGGATTCCTATTCGCCTATAGCACGTCTGTTCCGGTTTTTCACGCGTTTAACACTCCAAATCCAATCCAGAACGTGTGTAAACATCAAATATCAATCAAATAACTATATCAAACATATATTAATCAAAATCCTTCGTTTAACCTTGTTCTATCAGCCCTGCATGCAATCATGTATCCCAAAAACAACACATATAGCATGAATCATCATATTAACATGCATAACCGTAACCCTAATTAACAATAACTCAGATCTCATCATCATGATATCATTATTAATCTGAAACTACCCTAATAACATGTTAATCATCTCCTTGAATCATAAAAACCCTATCTTTTCATTGAAAACCCACATACAACATGCATGCTATTTAAAATCCAATTAACAACGATTATCAACGATTTTTAAAAGACTCAAACGTTTATAAACAGGTCTGGACCACTAGGGATTCAATGAAAACGTTAATTAAGGTTGCATGGATGAAAACCACACCTTAGATTTGTGATAGAATGATGGAATAGGCTTGAAACCTTGTTTTTTGATCCAAAATCGTGTTCCAGAGGTTGTGTGTGTGTTGGGGCGGGTTATGGGACGACTAGGGTTGATATTATGAAGTTTAGGAGGTCAAGCATTGTATTTATAGGCGTTTTTAGTCGTCCAGCACGTTATAGGCGATTACGCAGCATTATCAGGCGAATAGGGATCCTATTCGCCCCCAGTATAGGCGAATAGGGCCTATTCGCCCTTCTGATCCTCCTATTCGCCCCCCTATAGGCGATTAGGACCCCCTATTCGCCTATAGGGGTTGGTTCCGTGTATTTTGCGCGTTAAACCCCGTTTTAACATATGTTAACACATTTTCACATACCGACAAGTCACATAATGATTGTAAACACATAACACTTGCAAACAAACACATTCACACTCGTTCACCAATTCCCGGGACTCGAGACTTGTATATTCCCTGTGCTCTGACGATTCTACGAATCGTCACCCTTTGTACACTTGGTTAAGGACCGACATCTAATGAGCCTCTAGACTAACATCTAATGATCCTCTATACCAAACTAACAGTTCCCGAACCGTAACACGACTCAACTATCCCAGTTAAGTATAATATACGCGTGACTCGCTAAGGTAGACTTTAATCTAGACAACGTTGTTAATCAGAATTTGCCGGGTGTCACATCATCCCCACGTTAAAAGAATTTTCGTCCCGAAAATTGCACAAGTATCAAAAGGAATAACGAAGGAAACAAACAAAAGATAGAAACCAAAAGAGAGATTTACCCGAGTTGTCACATCATCCCCACGATAAAAAGGAATCTCGCCCCGAGATTCATTCAGCTGCAGTGGAGACATATCTCGATTCGAACGCTTCCTTAGGAAAAAGATGAGGATACTTAGACTTCATCTGATCCTCCCGTTCCCAAGTGTACTCTGGTCCTCGGTTCGAGTTCCAGCGAACCTTAACAATGCGAATCTTACTATGACGTAGGCTACGAATCTTGTAATCCAGAATATCAACAGGTTCCTCCACAATCCGAAAACGATCGTCAACCTTGATCTCTTCCAGTGGAACAATGAGAGACTCGTCAACCAGACACTTCTTTAAGTTGGACACATGGAAGACGTTATGTACGTTGCCGAGCTCCGTCGGTAAATCAAGACGATACGCCACCGGTCCAATCCGTTCCAGGATCGTAAATGGACCGACATACCGAGGGTTGAGTTTGCCACGCTTCCCAAAGCGTATGACGCCCTTCCACGGTGAAACTTTCAGAAGTACCTTGTCATCAACTTGGAATTCCAATGGCTTGCGACGCTGATCAGCATAACTCTTTTGTCGATCCCGTGCCGCTGCCAACCGGTTACGAATCTGTACGATCTTTTCCGAAGTTTCGTACATTAGCTCAGGCCCAGTGAGTTGACTCTCACCCACCTCAGCCCAACAAAGAGGAGACCGGCATTTCCGCCCGTACAGTGCCTCGAACGGAGCTGCCTTGATGCTCGTGTGATAACTGTTGTTGTAAGAGAATTCTACTAACGGTAGATGAGCTTCCCAACCTTTGCCAAAGTCGATCACACATGCCCGCAGCATGTCTTCTAAAGTTTGAATCGTGCGTTCACTCTGACCGTCAGTCTGTGGGTGATAAGCTGTACTCATGTCCAGCTAGGTACCCAAAGCTTTATGCAAAGATTTCCAGAAGTGAGAAGTAAAGTGGGAATCACGATCTGAAATAATAGAAGCCGGCACCCCGTGCTTAGAAACAACTTCCTTCAGATACAGACGAGCCAAACAATCCATGGTGTCGGTCTCTTTAATAGCGAGAAAATGGGCTGATTTCGTCAACCGATCAACAATCACCCATATCTTATCATTCCCGCTCGGTGACTTAGGAAGTTACGTGACAAAATCCATTGTAATCCGTTCCCATTTCCACTCCGGAATTTCAGGTTGTTGCAAGAGACCCGACGGTTTCTGGTATTCCACCTTGACCTTAGCACAGGTCAAGCATTTGCTCACATATGAGGCTATATCCGACCTCATGTTTGGCCACCAGTAAAGCACCTTCAGATCTTGGTACATCTTATCCGAACCAGGATGAATAGAATACCGGGACTTGTGAGCCTCATCTAAAACAAGCTCCCGAAGTCCCCCGAATAAAGGAACCCATATGCGTTCTGCGAAGTAGTGCAGGCCATCAGGCCTTCGCTCGAGGTGCTTGTCAGCACCGTGCATAGTCTCAGCTTTAAGGTTTTCCTCCTTCAAAGCTTCTAACTGGGCAGAACGGAGTTGGTCAGGTAGCGAGGAGTGAATGGTGAGTTGCAACGCCCGAACGCGACGAGGTTTAGTTGATTCCTTCCTGCTCAAGGCGTCTGCTACAACATTCGCCTTGCCAGGATGGTACTTAATGGCGCAATCATAGTCGTTCAGGAGTTCAATCCAACGGCGTTGTCGTATGTTCAAATGTTGTTGGTCGAAAATATGTTGAAGACTCTTGTGATCGGTGTAGATGGTGCATTTGGTACCGTACAAGTAATGTCTCCAAATTTTCAACGCAAAAACCACTGCACCCAACTCCAAGTCATGGGTGGTATAGTTTTTCTCGTGCACCTTGAGTTGACGAGAAGCATACGCAATCACTTTCTCGCGTTGCATCAACACGCAACCGAGACCATGAATGGAAGCATCACAGTAGACAACGAAATCATCAGGGCCTTCAGGTAAGGACAAAATAGGAGCAGAACACAGTTTAGACTTCAGTTCTTGAAATGCCGACTCTTGTGGTTCACCCCAGTCGAATTTTCTATCCTTCTGAGTAAGAGTGGTGAGGGGTTGAGCGATCTTCGAGAACCCCATAATGAAACGACGATAGTAGCCCGCAAGGCCTAGGAATTGCCGCACCTCAGTTGGCGTCTTTGGTGCTCCCCAGTCCTTGATCGCTTCGATCTTAGCTGGATCGACATGAATTCCTAGTTCATTAACCACATGTCCTAGGAACTGAACTTCGCGTAACCAAGAGTCACACTTTGAGAACTTGGCGTAAAGTTGTTCCCGTCGCAAGAGTTCCAAAACCAAACGCAGGTGTTCCTCGTGTTCGGTCTTGTTCTTGGAGTAAATCAGAATGTCATCAATAAACACAATGACGAACTTATCAAGATATGGTTTGCAAACGCGGTTAATCAAATCCATGAAAACCGCCGGTGCGTTCGTGAGACCGAAAGGCATGACCAAGAATTCGAAATGGCCATAACGTGTACGAAAGGCAGTCTTTGCAACGTCAGCTTCCCGTACGCGCAACTGGTGATAACCGGACCTCAAATCAATCTTGGAGTAGTAACTAGAACCCTGGAGTTGGTTGAATAGATCATCAATACGTGGAAGAGGATAACGGTTCTTGACGGTCAATTTGTTCAGTTCTCTGTAATCCACACACAATCGGAAACTTCCATCCTTCTTCTTGACGAAAAGAATCGGGGCTCCCCAAGGGGAAGAACTTGGTCTGATGAAACCCTTGTCCAAGAGTTCCTGTAACTTACTGGATAATTCTTGCATCTCGGGAGGTGCAAGACGGTAGGGGGCCCGAGCAATAGGAGCAGCCCCTGGTACAAGATCAATACCGAACTCAACCTGACGATGGGGAGGAAGACCAGATAAATCATCGGGAAAATCATCAGGAAACTCGCGTACAACTGGAATATCGTCGATCTTCTTCTCATCGCTAGAGGAAACAGACAAAAGTGCCAAAACGGCTGAATAACCCTTTCGAAGGTACTTAAGGGCTTTCATGCTGGAGATGAGATTTAGCGGAACACCGCCCTTGATACCGTACACAGAAAGGAATTCTCCATCAGGGAGAGGAATCCGAATAATCTTGTCGTAACAAACAATCTCCGCGCGATACAAAGACAACCAATCCATGCCTACAACAACGTCAAAACTACCCAAAGGTACCGGCATAAGGTCAATGGGGAACGACAAACCCGACAACTCTAGTTGACACTCCCGAAGGATACAAGTAGCTTCAATCTTTTTACCGTCAGCCAACTCAATTATATACTTAGCCTCTAATGGTACGGGTACTACATCTAGCAGTCGACTAACTTCCATGGATATAAAACTTTTATCGGCACCGGAATCAAATAAAACACTAACAGAGCGATTATTGAGAAGGAACGTACCGGTAACTGTGTCAGGATCCTGTCTAGCCTCAGCGGCTCCAATGACGAAGGCACGTGCATTCCTGCCGCCGCCCCCGTTGTTCCCGTTACCGTTGTTGCCGCCCTGCTTCAGTTTCAGGCAATCCTTCTTGTAATGCCCAGTCTCACCACAGTTGTAACATCCTTGTCTTCCCGTAGTTCCTTGAGTGGTAGGAGCCGAGTTAGTAGTCGGAGCCTGGGTCGATGGAAGTGTCGCCCGACAGTCTTTAGCAAAATGTCCAAATCGCTGACAGCGATGGCAACGATTACGGTCGCAGTCCCCCTGATGATGACGCCCACACTTGTTGCATTTAGGCAATTTCCCAGCATAACCACCCTGTTTGTTACCAGAAGAAGAACCCCCGCTATCAATTCTCTTACCCTGCTGTGCTGGCACAGATCCCTTCCCCTCGTTATCCCATTTACGCTTGTTATTCTCCGGGGCCTTGACAATCGAACCCTTAGCAGGCAAGATACCCTCATTCACCTTCAAGTTGGTCATCCTATGAGCCGATCGGACCACCTCTGAGTATGTAGGATGATTTCCCGCAGCTACCAACCCTGCGATCTCTGGTACTAGTCCTGAGATATAGTGTTCGATCCTCCTGTACTCTGGCACATGCAGATCAGGACACAGTACTGCCAACTCATTACGCCTTACAGTATACTTTCAATTTCGGACCCAGTCATCTTGAGGTTCCACACCTCGTGCTCTAACTTCTGCACCTCTTCCCTTGGACAGTACTCTCGCTTCAACAGTTGCACAAAATTTTCCCAAGGCATAGCATATGCCTCCCCAATTCCCATATTCTGAGTGATGTTATTCCACCAGGTCAAAGCAACATCCTGGAATAACGCAGCAGCATACTTGACTCGATCCTCTGGGAGACAGTTACACATCAGAAACACTGACTCCACCTTTTCCAACCACCTGAGCAAACTCACCGCACCCTCAGTGCCAGAAAATTCCTGGGGCTTACAGTCCCGAAACATCTTGTAGGTACACATGGGTGGGGGTGGGTTAACAGGACCACCTACAATAAAACGTATGAGAAACCACGAAGGATGTAAACAAGGTTCATCAATGAGGCAAGAAAATGGATAAATCAACTTACCACCACCATTGTGCCCTAACTGGAAGGCAGCTTGTAGCAAGTTGTTCAGATCTTCCAGTGATAGGTTAACACCTCCACGACCACCAGCACCACCGCGACCACCACCACGTCCACCATTGCGACCACCTCCACGTCCTCCTCGTACTCCAGACATGATCTGACAGAAGAAACGAGAAAATTTAGTTTCGCAGCTAATGGTAACCACTAGCATTTACAAGATCAAAGCTAGATCCAACTCAGGACTATCCATTCAAACCCAGAGCTCACTAGGGCTTTCATGCATTTCGGTTTATGATTTTGTGTGCACCCAAAATGATAAACCGCTCTATATGGTCCTCCAAGTGTTCTCCTAGTTCAAAGTTCAAATCACCGAACATAGACTCTTAGCTATACACCGTAATGCTACGGTAGTTTATGGCAAGTGTTTCTATTGGAGTATGAAAGGGAGATGTCCGAGCCTTGGACAAATCTCAAGAGTACACGATTTACCCCAATACACCACACTGCCTAGAAAGCAAGAAACTCGACCTAGGATAGAACGGATGATGTAACATAGAAAGGTCAGATGATTTAGAGACACCCCGACAAGCCCATTCGTAATCCACCATAATGTTTAGTACTATGTGATCGTCTAGTGTGTGCGACTCGGCTATAGACTAGACTCTACATGCAGTCCTAGTTCACTATAACCATTGGCTCTGATACCAATCTGTCACACCCTCAAAATCCACTTGCGGAGTTTTACCGCGAGGCGCATGACAAACCAGGATCCAAACCAACGATCACAATAAACAAGTCTAAATGAACATATGCAATTTCAAAAACATAGTTTAAAATTCCCCAAATACAGCGGAAGCTTATTCAAAACATAATCCAAAATAAACCAAGTGTTCAACGTTTGAAAACCATGCAATCCTAACTAGACGCCGTGCAGACGCGTGCGCACTAGTTCCATTGTGCTACCTTAGCGACCTGAGAAAACATGTAAAAGTTTACGTCAGCACAAAAATGCTGGTGAGTTTACAGGTTTTGTAATCACAGTACCAAGTTCAACCTGTCCATACTATAACAATCGAAAACCAAAGTACGCTAGCTAGGCGTATGTTTTGTTACTACTACGATTGGAAAACCATTACTAACTCGTAAACCAGATGTCGTGCCCGAATAGTAAACCTGTTGTTCCTGTTTGAGACAATATGCACTCGCCCGGCCCTCCAAGCCGACGAGCGGGGTTGGTCACTCCCAATAGCGCTATTCACATTTCCCCGTTGTGCTAACCCGCACATTCATGGTTCCCCCCGGGACTTCCAAAGATCGTATAGTAAACCTTAGAAACCCATAGTATGACAGTAGTTACCAAACATAAGTTTTAACACATGTTTTCTCCCCCGAAAAGTGAAACCAGTTAAAAGAGGGGCCGTAAACTCACCTTAGATTGCGTTACTTCGTAATACGAATAAACTCAGCAAGCTATGCTAGTCCCGTAAAGCGGCGACCTAACATATGACAGTTACAAGTACTTAGACTAATAACCCGCAGGTTAGTTAGTCCCTAGATGTCCAGACCATAACCAAGTTCGTTTGAAAACACCGTAACTGTTAAATTAACCCAACGTACAAGACTCGACATCCCATTGGTGACCCGAGACTCCCCGTGTTATGCTTACACTCCCAAACATAAAGTCATGCAATCACACTTAACATACGTTAACGTCCAATAAGTTACAGCACGTAGTTCAAGTATCACGTAAATAAGTTCGAACATATGTTACCAAGTTATTAGATATGTTACTGGGTTCCTAGCATGTTCCTATATGTCAAATCGGGTCTCGGAATGCTAATTTACACTTACAGCAGCAGTACACGCGATTAGGAAAAGTCAACTAGCATTTAGGTTGGTCAACAGGCATTTAGGAAGGCTAATCGCCTATACTATAGGCGATTAGGGCTATCTCATATGTAATTTTTGAGTCTATAGGCGATTACGTCGTAAAGCATGCAATTCAGGACTTAACTAGCATTTAGGATCGTAAATGCATGAAGTAAAGGGGAATAGGATCCTATTCGCCTATACTATAGGCGATTAGGGCTCCCCTTCAGGCGAATGGGCTCCTAATCGCCTATAGTATAGGGGATTAGGATTCCTATTCGCCTATAGCACGTCTGTTCCGGTTTTTCACGCGTTTAACACTCCAAATCCAATCCAGAACGTGTGTAAACATCAAATATCAATCAAATAACTATATCAAACATATATTAATCAAAATCCTTCGTTTAACCTTGTTCTATCAGCCCTGCATGCAATCATGTATCCCAAAAACAACACATATAGCATGAATCATCATATTAACATGCATAACCGTAACCCTAATTAACAATAACTCAGATCTCATCATCATGATATCATTATTAATCTGAAACTACCCTAATAACATGTTAATCATCTCCTTGAATCATAAAAACCCTATCTTTTCATTGAAAACCCACATACAACATGCATGCTATTTAAAATCCAATTAACAACGATTATCAACGATTTTTAAAAGACTCAAACGTTTATAAACAGGTCTGGACCACTAGGGATTCAATGAAAACGTTAATTAAGGTTGCATGGATGAAAACCACACCTTAGATTTGTGATAGAATGATGGAATAGGCTTGAAACCTTGTTTTTTGATCCAAAATCGTGTTCCAGAGGTTGTGTGTGTGTTGGGGCGGGTTATGGGACGACTAGGGTTGATATTATGAAGTTTAGGAGGTCAAGCATTGTATTTATAGGCGTTTTTAGTCGTCCAGCACGTTATAGGCGATTACGCAGCATTATCAGGCGAATAGGGATCCTATTCGCCCCCAGTATAGGCGAATAGGGCCTATTCGCCCTTCTGATCCTCCTATTCGCCCCCCTATAGGCGATTAGGACCCCCTATTCGCCTATAGGGGTTGGTTCCGTGTATTTTGCGCGTTAAACCCCGTTTTAACATATGTTAACACATTTTCACATACCGACAAGTCACATAATGATTGTAAACACATAACACTTGCAAACAAACACATTCACACTCGTTCACCAATTCCCGGGACTCGAGACTTGTATATTCCCTGTGCTCTGACGATTCTACGAATCGTCACCCTTTGTACACTTGGTTAAGGACCGACATCTAATGAGCCTCTAGACTAACATCTAATGATCCTCTATACCAAACTAACAGTTCCCGAACCGTAACACGACTCAACTATCCCAGTTAAGTATAATATACGCGTGACTCGCTAAGGTAGACTTTAATCTAGACAACGTTGTTAATCAGAATTTGCCGGGTGTCACACCTATGGCCGTGGATGTTACCAGCAGTTCACATGGTCTCAGCCATCTACACCCTGGCCCAACTCCAGCCCTCAATACTTCTGGCCCAACCCTCCTGCCCAGTGGCCCGCTAATAACCCATGGCCCAACAACACTTCCTATTCCCACTATCCCACATGGCCCACTCCCCCTTGTCCTTATCCCAACACACCTCGGCCCAATAACAGCAACCAAACAGCCCAACAGTCTGGCCTTCTTGGACCTCGTCCGCATCAGGCCCACACGGCCTACACACCTACCGACATAGAACAGGCACTTTACACTATGTCGTTTCAGCAACCGGACCCCACTCAGTACATGGACACGGGCGCCTCTTCTACCATGACTCACGAGCAAGGTGACTTCCATACTTTTTCTAATTCTAGCATTTCTCAAAATATTATTGTAGGTAGCGGCGATACTATTCCCGTGCACGGTCAAGGCACCAAATACCTACCCAAGCCCTTCCCACCATTTGTCCTCAAAAATGTCCTTTACTCACCCAGATTAGTTAAAAATTTAATTTCAGTTCGTAGATTTACAATTGATAATTCTGTTTCCGTAGAATTTGACCCATTTGGTTTTCTTGTGAAGGACTACAAGACCAAGGCCCCCCTCCTGCGATGTAACAGCAGCGGTGATCTATATCCGCTCGTGCTTGGATCACCATCGTCTCAGCCCACTGCTTTTGCTGCTGTCACTGCACAACTCTGGCATCACCGTCTTGGTCACCCAGGACGTTCTTCTTTGAATAATTTAAAAACTTCTAGTTTTATTGATTTTGACAATAATTTGAATAATGTATGCCAGTCTTGTGTTTATGGAAAGAGTATTCGTTTACCCTTTTTTGCATCGCATTCCCATACTTCTCAACCTTTTGATATTGTGCATAGTGATGTGTGGACTTCACCCATTATTAGCTCTTCGGGTCATAAATATTATGTCCTCTTTTTAGATGACTTTTCTAATTTTTTGTGGACATACCCGATTGCTAATAAATCCCATGTTTTCCCATCCTTTACAACTTTTGCCTCACAAATAAAAACACAATTTGAACGTACCATCAAAACCTTCCAATGTGATAACGGTCGTGAATATGTGAACAATGCCTTTAATACATTTTTTACCACTAACGGTATCCTCTACCGCCTATCATGTCCCTATACCTCATCCCAAAACGGTAAAGCCGAACGTAAAATACGAACCATCAATAACATGATCCGTACACTTCTTGCCCATGCATCCCTCCCCTCATATTTTTGGCATTTTGCCTTAGAAACCGCTACATACCTCTTAAACATCTTACCCACAAAAACCACCCACAACACCACCCCAACCGAACTACTCTACCTCACCACTCCCACATACGATCACCTACGGGTTTTCGGTTGCCTATGTTACCCTCTCACACCCTCCACCACCATCCACAAATTAGAATATCGTTCCCCGCCATGTGTCTTTCTTGGCTACCCAACCTCCCATCGAGGATACCGTTGTCTCGACCTTGCCACAAAACAAATTTTCATCTCCCGCCATGTTACGTTTGATGAAACAACATTCCCGTTTAAACAATCAATCGGACCTACACCATCATATGATTTTTTGTCCGGTCCGTTCCCATATCACCTATGTCCACACATCGCTAGGCCCAATATGCCCGGCCCATCTCAACCCACACCCACTAGCCCAGCCAATCCTACTCCCTCACAGCCTAACCCCGCTGTCCCGCCTGTCCCATTACCTCTGCAAACCGGCCCAACTACTTCCAGCCAGCCCACTGCCCCAACCTCACCCCCACCGGCCCAACACTTTCCAGCCTCACCCGCACCTCAGCCATCCCAACCTACCCATGCTCCTCAACCACACACCATCCAACCGCCCCATAACCGTACCATACACACCCGCTCCATGAGCGGTATATCCAAACCAAAACACCCCTTTAACCTCAACACAACCACTTCCTCACCATCCATACATCCCGTACCCAAAAACCCCCTTGATGCCTTGACCGTACCGGCTTGGTATAATGCCATGCTTACTGAGTATAATGCTTTAATTAGAAATGGTACTTGGGAGTTAGTTCTTCGCTCATCTAATATGAATATAGTTCGTAGCATGTGGTTGTTTAAACATAAATACAGGTCGGATGGCACACTGGAACGGTACAAAGCACGGTTGGTCTGTGATGGTCGGTCACAACAGGTTGGGGTCGATTGTGGAGAAACTTTTAGTCCGGTTGTCAAACCGGCTACCATATGGACGGTCCTTTCTATTGCTCTCTCTAAAAAGTGGGTTGTTCACCAGCTGGATGTCACTAACGCCTTCTTACATGGGGATCTTCATGAGACAGTCTACATGTACCAACCTATGGGATTTCGAAACAAACAGTTCCCTGATCACGTTTGCCTCCTAAAGAAATCTCTGTACGGTCTCAAACAGGCACCGCGGGCTTGGTACCAACGATTCACAGAATACGTTCTTAGATTGGGCTTTCTAAACAGTCGGTGTGATGCTTCACTATTTACTTTACACCAGGGTCATGATACAACTTACTTACTTCTTTATGTTGATGACATACTGCTCGTGACTTCGTCCACGGCCCTTCGCCAACGACTCCTTCACAGTCTGTCAGCAGAGTTCGCAATGAAGGATCTTGGGCCTCTAAGTTATTTCTTGGGCATTTCTGTTACTAGAACCGGCAACTCAATGTTTCTCTCACAGCAGTCTTATGCTAATGACATCATTGCCCGGGCACGCATGCAAGCGTGCAATCCCGTTGCTACACCAGTTGATACTAATGGCAAACTAAGCACCACATCTAGCGAGTTGTTCAGTGACCCGACTATGTATCGCAATCTTGCTGGCGCCCTACAGTATTTGACTTTCACCCGACCAGATATCACGTATGCCGTACAGCAGATTTGCATGCATATGCATGCACCCCGTGTGGATCATTGGAACGCTCTTAAGCGTATCATTCGGTACATTAAAGGAACGTCTTCACTCGGCCTCACACTTTCGGCATCATCGGCCCCTCCGTCTCTTGTCTCTTATACGGATGCCGATTGGGCAGGTTGCCCCGATACCAGACGGTCTACCAGTGGGTATTGCATTTATTTCGGGGATAACCTTATCTCATGGTCCTCCAAACGCCAAACTACTGTCTCTCGATCCAGTGCCGAGGCCGAATACCGTGGTGTAGCAAACGTCGTTGCAGAAATTTGCTGGTTACGCAATCTTTTGTTGGAACTATCCGTCCCGTTAGCTCGTGCGACTTTGGTTTACTGTGATAATGTTAGTGCCA
Organism: Ambrosia trifida; assembly: GCA_028751855.1. Lineage (NCBI taxonomy): Eukaryota > Viridiplantae > Streptophyta > Magnoliopsida > Asterales > Asteraceae > Ambrosia > Ambrosia trifida. The sequence goes on along the minus strand of CM054123.1, from coordinate 41,073,479 downwards.
TTTATCTCTCGGGCAACCCAGTTCAGCATCAGCGCACTAAACACATCGAGCTAGACATTCATTTTGTTCGCGAGCAGGTCCAACGCGGACACGTTCGAGTGCTTCACATGCCTTCACGCTATCAGATTGCAGATATCTTCACCAAAGGTCTCCCTCGTGTTCTTTTTGACGATTTTCGCTCCAGTCTCAGCATCCGGTCACCTCCGGCTTCGACTGCGGGGGTGTAATAGCCGAAGACTATGTTTAGTATATATTAAATTGTATTTAATATTAATTATTGTCATTAGTGGTATCCATAATTAGTGGAACCACCTTGTATTATTTATAGGAGATAATCAATGAGATGAGGGCAAGGACCCTAATCTTTCAGTGTCTACCGTCCAAATTAATGTGCTTCGAATGGCTCTCCTTCGTGCGGCTGTTCATAATATGTTCCAAAATATAATATGCCGACCTCCATTCAAGATGCGATCCCCTCTATTAATATTTGTCTCGAAGGGTTTTAACTTTTATCACAATTGGGCTTTATTTTGTTTCTTGCTTTTTGTACGTAAGTCCAATGGACTTAAAGTCCATCTTTATTTATTATTATTATTATTATTATTATTATTATTATTATTATTATTATTATTATTATTATTATTATTATAGATAGTATTATACTCGGTGCTCTAGACTCGGGTGTTCTTGACTTGACCAAAGTTTCTCGTCTACGCTCCAACGTCCATGAACACCTGCTCTCAAATGTTCGTGTCCCTATAAAATAAATAAATAAATAATAAAACTGACACGAAACGAATACAAACTGGACCAAATAATATACAAAATACATAGGAAATTAGACGTGTTTTGCAACACATCAGGAGGTCCACCTTGCGCCCAGCAGACGTCTTAGTTTTTGGTTGGGAAGGTGGGAAACATGCGTGTGTTGATCTTACCGGGGTGTCCCCCCTTGTTGGGCTTCGGGATAGTGGATTTGTGGCCGGGCAAGCGGTCATGAGAGCTGAAACCAAGAAAGTGGAAAAGCATGCTAAAGCATGTGAGGATAATCAGCATGTTTTCGTTCCCTTGGCATTCGACACGTTCGGTTCCTTGGCACCGGAGGCGGTGCGGTTTTTGGCTCGGGTTCAACGAGTAGTGCACAACAACTTTTCCACTCCCCAAGGGCGGGGTTTTGTTTTTAGCAAATTAGGATTTTCTATTCAAAAAAGGTGGCGACGCAGCTTGTTGCCCGCTTACCTACCATCCATCCTTACGTAATTTACGTTTTTGTGTCAATGGAAAATCTATGTTCAAAAAAAAAAAAAAATGAAAGTTTTAGGGCATATGAGTATTTTTATAAAGAAAAAAAAAAATACAAAACATCACAGCCCCCACCTCTCCTCCCCAGTTGACCACTTCCAAGTTGAAACATCACAAACATCCACCCCTCATCGTTGCCTCCCTCCTCCTCGCCGACTTCCAACTGAATCAGTCGGAGGCAATTGTATTAATAATCAGTCGGAGGTTTGTAAACAGATTATTTGATTGTTTGTTATGGTTTTGTTTGTTGATTGTATGTAGAGGATTTTGGTTAGGTGTGTTTCGATGAAATGCCACTATTCAATTCAGACAGCCTTAGGGTGAAACTTTGATTATTATTATTATTATTATTATTATTATTATTATTATTATTATTATTATTATTATTATTATTATTATTATTATTATTATTATTATTATTATTATTATTATTATTATGTTTTCATTTCTTCTTTAATAAAGCATTATTTATTTCATTTCATTTCATTTCAGGAAACAACAGGTGATGATGCATTGACGGATTTCACTCTTTCTTCTATATGGACAAGTGTAATGGCAGCATCATCAAAGTTGGAATTACTACTTTCATTTTAAGAAGATATGAAGAAGAAGAGCTTTCTCCCCAGATATTGCTCTCAGATATTATTATATCATCATCATCATCTTCCTATGCTTCCATCTTTCACATCCCTACCACCAAGTTATTCTAAACATAACTACTTCTCCTCACTTGCTTCACCTACTGCCAGGCACTTTCCTGATTATTCCCCCAAAAAACCCACCATTCAAGATTCCCAACTTGTCCACAACGTCTGCACCGCCATTAAGCAACGCCCCTCTGAGCCCATACAACGAATTTTAAGACCCTTTGAATCAAGGTTTAAGCCTGACCACTTTATTTGGGTTCTCATGGACATAAAGAACGACTACAACTTGGTTTTAAGTTTTTTTGACTGGCTGTGCTTACGTAGACCTCCATCACTCGAGACTCGTTGCATTATCATTCAAATTTCTGTTGCTGCCAAGGACCCAAACTTGGCTTATAGACTCATTCGTGACTTCTGGAGTAAACCTGATGTAGATGCTACCCTCCCATTTGCCCTTTTCATGGAGAAGCTGATATACACTTACAAGGATTGGAGTTCTGATCCCCGCGTCTTTGATATATTCTTTCAAGTCCTTGTTGAAGTTGGAATACTAGATGGAGCCAAAAAGTTATTGTATAAGATGTTAAACTACGGAGTCGTAATATCTGTTGATTCTTGCAATTTTTTTCTCTCAAAATTATCAGAGAATATAAATGCGTGTAAGATAACACCACACGTCTTTACAGAATTCTACAAGGAGGGTGTTGACTGGAACACCGTGTCACATAATATAATGATTCACAGTCTTTGTCGAATAGGGAAAGTGAAAGAAGCTCATAACTTACTCTTCCAAATGAAGTTGCGAGGCTACATGCCTGATGCTGTTAGTTATAGCACTCTCATTAATGGCTACTGTCAGATTGGAGAGTATCATGTACTTCTGAAACTTATTGAAGAAATGCAAGCAAAAGGATTGGAGCCCAACATGTTTACTCTTAACAGTGTGGTTTCCTATTTGTGTCAGATTGGCAAAGTGGTGGATGCAGAGAAGGTTCTCAGGGAGATGTTAAACCAGAAACTAGTTCCTGATAAGGTGGTGTACACAACACTAATTGATGGTTACTGCAAATCAGGAAATGTCACTGCTGCATATAGGCTTTTTAAAGAAATGCATAGCAAGCACATTTCTCCTGATCTTATAACATATACTGCTCTTATAGCTGGTTGTTGTCGAACGGGAAATATATCGGAAGCACACAGTCTGTTTGTTGAAGTGCTTAATAGAGGTATGGAAGTTGATGAAGTCACTTATACGGTACTTATTGATGGTTACTGCAAGGATGGGCAGATAAAAGAGGCATTTTCACTTCATAATCAGATGGTTTGTATGGGCCTCACTCCAAATATTGTCACTTATACTGCCCTTGTTGATGGGTTATGCAAGCAAGGGGAGATAGATACAGCAAATGAACTTCTTGTTGAAATGTGTGCAAAGGGTCTTGAATTGAATATATGCACATATAATTCACTTGTTAATGGTCTTTGTAGAATTGGAAATATTGTACAAGCGATAAAGCTAGTGGCTGATATGGAGGTGGCAGGCATTTATCCTGATACCTTTACATACACAACTCTAATGGATGCTTATTGCAAGGCCGGAGACATGGTTAAGGCTCATGAGCTTCTCCGCCAAATGCTGGATAAAGGGCTGCAGCCAACAGTTGTCACCTTCAATGTTTTAATGAATGGATTTTGTATGTCAGGGATGCTAGAAGATGGCACTAGGCTGCTGAAATGGATGTTGCAAAAAGGTATCATGCCAAATGCCACCACCTACAATTCACTTATGAAGCAGTATTGTGTTCAAAATGATATGCATGCAGCTACTGAAATCTACAAGGGGATGTTAGGCGAAGGTCTTTCCCCAAATGCCAACACCTATAATATACTAATAAGAGGCCACTGCAAAGCAAGGAATATGAAAGAGGCATGGTTTTTGCATAAAGAAATGGTAGAGAAAGGGTATGAGCTTACAATAAATGCTTATAATGCTCTTATCAAAGGTTTTATCAAGAGGAAAAAACATCTAGAGGCCAAAAATATATTTGATGAGATGAGGAAAAAGGGTTTAGTTGCAGATAGAGAATTTTACAATTTCTTTATGGATATGAACTATCATGAAGGGAACCTGGATCTTACACTTGAGCTGTGTGACGAAGCAATAGAGAAAAATATGGTGGATAAGACTGATAAGTGAAATGGGGTTTGTTTCAGATGGTTAGTTCTGCGTTGCAGGGTCAGAAGTATCCTAATGAAAGAAGGGATCATTGAGACCTTAATTTCAGAGAACAAAGTATGCACAAAAGGCTGTTTAGTCTCTGTTTCACGCAGTAGTTTCCTAAAAGTTCTGTTTATTTTATTTTCTTAAAATTATCAGGCCTTGCGCTCTGAACTAGGGATGTTGGAAACTTCTTTCAAAATAGTTCAAACCACTATGACACACTTGGACAAAGAGGTCAAAGAATTGTACCTTTTCCATCTGTGATATTTACTTGATTTTTGATGTTAGCAATCTACCACAAGTGGTCGATAACAAATGATGCCTTGATGCAGGATAGAGTTGCTTACTCCTTAATCTTGGCAAACCAAGAAAAAGACAGGGAAGATGGCAGGTAGGGGGTAGGACAAAACTATCTATAAACATTAGGACAAAATACTTGTAAATGGAAGGCCATATAAGTAGTTAATCTTGGATAATGTGTGCATCATGATCAGATATAGGAAAAGGCAAAACACTATGGTTTTGTGTCATCATTTGTTAGAATAACCTTTCGAAATTCCTAAAAACTATATCCAGTAACTCTTGGCTTAAAAAATAGCGCCTCAAGAGCGCCTTAGGCGTGAGGCACTTGAGGCGATCATGAAAACGCCTCAAGGCCTTGAGGTGATCAGGAAAACGCCTCAAGGCCTTGAGGCGGTGTTTCATGACATTTGGGTCAACATTGGTCAAGATTGGGGTTCGTAGAAGGGTAATTTGCAGAAAGAATCAAAAGGATGAAGAGATTATGGATTTGATTGTACATAAGGCATATTTGGCTGTACATAGAGCAACACCTCACATACGTGAGGCTCTTGCCTCGTCTTTTGAGGCCTAAACGCCTCGGAGCTCCTCATGCTTTTTAAAATCAAGCAGTAACTGCACTTGGTTTTATCTAGTAGTTTTTTACCCTCATGTTAACCTGTCATGGTAACAGCAGGATCAATCATGATATCGAGAATTGTGAAGCAAATTCTCATCACAAGGCTTCTATGGCAACTGTTTCAGGTATATTTCTTTTTGATTTTGTATTTGTTCTTTGCATATTAAGGAAGGTGCAAAATCTGTGATTGTTTTTCCATGCTAAATGCAGATTCGTCATGCAAGGAGCATGCTGAAATTTCCATTCCCTTGAGGGAGAACAACAATGTCCACTCTTGTACAGAGGCAAGCTGAACAACATTTGCTTCTACTAACTGAAAACTATGTTATGGATTCGTGATTGAGAACATATTTTAAAAGTAGACTTAATTCTGTGTTGGTACATTGTGCAGTCCACTTTTTCTCCTTCAAGCTCAGTTCACTCGGAATCTCAGCCTGCAGCAAATGCTTCAAATGTACCTGGCGCTGAAGATAAGGTATGCAAGCCTCTTTTATGATAGAAAATTATAAAAAGGAAAACGAAGCAGCAAAAAAGAATTAGAGTAACACATTATTATAATTTTACTTTATTATCTCAGTGAAACTGCAAGTTTGATTTCTTATTGCATAGGACAACTGCAACACTTGTATACAACAGCTAGATTCTGAATGCTCAACTACACAGGCAGCAACATCGTGATAATGAAATTTCGGTAAAAGGTAACAATCTCTTCAAATGCTTAGTAATGTGAATGGTATATAATATTACTTAATGACAATTATTGTCTGAGCTCTTGGTCTTGAGGATATATGTTAAGCGCCTATTATATAATTTGTTTGACAAATGTTAAATGCATGGCTTATAAAATATCATGCTACAAGACTTGTTGTGCTCTTTTGGCCCTGACCCACCTTTTTGTTTTTTTTTTTCTTGGTTTGGAGCTTGTCTAGATAACCTTTGAATCGCGAGATCACTTTCAGATTAAATTTATTTTGGTTTAAATCGGATAAGACAAAGATTTCATAAAAGAGTATGTAAATTTCAGTGAAAAATAGTACCAGATTTGTATGAGTTCGATATCTATAAAACATGCCAAATGATTCCTTTATATAGGGACTTTCCAAGTGATTACTGATGCAATAAACCATTGTGGCCCTTTATAAAACGGCATGACTCTTATAGCTCTCAATTGACAATTATCTCATGCTTTATACTGATTTACAAATTTGATACAAATTTACCACCAATCTTCATTCACTACCCAAAATCAATTATGCAACTTTACTATTTCGAAACAACATCTGGTGCATCACAAAACAAAGGAGTGCGTATGTGCCTAGTTTAGTGCTCGTATTGAGTGCTAAGAATTTGAGCCGTTCACATAAAATGACCGCTTGTCACTCTTCCTATTGCACTTGGTGATCATGAAGACGACACACCAATCAATACACCATATATGACCTAAAATCTACAATGTATTCACAAATATTCTCGCATTATATCTAATATCTTTGAAAATGGTTGTGTTTGTGTAACTCTTAATGCATTATCAATTGCATCATGTAGTGAGAGTAGAGATGTCTGATGTCTTCAAGTGCATTGAGATTGTTCTGCGAGGGAGGACAAAGACGGTGTCACCCATCTTTTCTTGTGACACGAATGGTCAAACATGCATTGTATTGGATATATATTCATGGTCCAAATAAGATGTATTTAACATTACACAGTGTGTTAGAGACACCCCTAGTGAGCTGACAGATGACGGGTGTGACCGAGCGTGGAACCCCATTCCACTCGGGCGTGATTGACAATGTGACGGGGAAGGAAAAGGGTTGGCGGGTCCAATAATCTCAACCGATCAAAGCCATTCTTTCTTTTTATTTGCTTTTTTTTTCTTCTAATTTATTTAAAATAAATAGAGTTAATTGCCAATTTAGTCCCTGAGGTTTGTCAAAAATTGTCACTTTCATCCAAATCTTTTTTTTGGTCAATTTAGTCCCCGTGGTTTCATTTTTTTGTCATTTTAGTCCTTGAGGTTTGTTAAAAATTGCCACTTTCATCCAAATCTTGTTAGTCCACAAGGACTAAAATGACAATAAAATGAAACCACAGAGACTAAATTGACTAAAAAAAAGATTTAGATAAAAGTGGCAATTTTTGACAAACATCAGGGACTAAATTGGCAATTAACTCTATATACAAATGAAGTCCATACATGGTATGTATTAGTTTGTTAAAGATCTTATCGAGTATACTTTAGTGGTATTCATTTGTTATGCTGCTTACTGGTTTGCTTGTATAGACAAAAACAACTGTAATTTTATGACAAATTAATTGATACACTTATAATTAAGCAAATAATTTGTTATTGCTGCTGTTTGAAGTGGGATCGTGTGATCCAACTGATACACAATTGAATCGTTACATAAAGTTCTCTGTATTTGTCTTCATTCGTTCTTAGGTCATCAAGACAGAAGTCGTCATTTCTGTTAGATGGAAAGTGCTTGTAGTCTATGTTGCTTAGTTTGAACTTAAGTTGCAGTTCAGTAGTCTGCTATCAAGGTGCATGTAAGACTTTTGATTATGCAATTTCCTATGTTTTTTATTGGTGATTTTCCTTACCACAAAGTTCAAAATTTCTGAGATGTTTCGTTTTGTGATTGATACTTGTTGCATTTAATTATCAAGTTTTTAAAGTATGTCACTGCATGCATGACAGTATGACACGTTTATACAAAAATTATGTACAGTGCTGACTAGATGTTCTACTTATCTGTTCACGCCAACTAATTTCAGTTGTGGAAACTGTAATTGGACAACATATTTCACCGTTTCAGTACATAACTTTTGTGCATTGTGGTTCAACTGTCACAATTCACAATATGTGGAATCTAGATCATTATGCCTGCTTATTAGAGAAGTCAAAATGACAAAACAAAGTAACCTAGTACTTCTTCACATCCAAGTTGAAATGATGCACATATATAAAAACACGGTCCATTATACTCTTTGCTTTTACACTTACAGCATATACCCTACTAAGACCAGTATGAAAGAGATATAGAGCACTCTCTCCAGGTGATTACCGCTTGAAGAAGGAGGAGAACCAGGAGTCTGGGCTTGTGTCCCACTTTCCTTAGCGCAACTGTAATTGCAACGACTTGGTTGAACTACTCTGTAGACACCTGTGCTTGCCAAAATATATACATCTTTCTTGTTGTCTTCTCCAAATGAGTATATGTAACCTAAAGCAGCTAAGTTTGTGTTTGGAACAGAATTGCACTCTAATGGAGAATCACGGGCACAACCGAAAGGGATTGAAGTTGAGGTGAAGTTCCCACTATTTGTTGGAGTTTCAGCAGCTGCCCATAAAGCAGTGGCATACAGATCTGCATACAAGTAACTAAACATCCCTATATAGTTAGAAGTGAGAACCACTGTCTTTTATGTGGACTATTTACAAGTCTTTTCTTTGTCAGTACCATAAGTTTGTCTCAAATAATTCGAACAGATTTCTAGATCGAGTATGCTTTTCAAGTAGAAATGAGAAGTTGATTTTTATAAAGCTAGTGGAAAGTAAATAAAATTAGAAAAACGTTGATGTGTTATACCTGCCATACATGCATGGATCAGTTGTGGAACGATAAAAACTCCCGCCTGTTATTGCTGCAGAACCCTCTTTTTTGTTTATATCAGAGTGGTGATAACCCATTGCTGGAAATATAAGATCTGTTTCTGTGGTATCAGACGTATTGTTTTTGGAAGATTGTTGAGAGTCAACAGGAAGGTGGCCTTCATATATACTCCACCCATAGTTTCCGCCCTTGGTAATAACATCAATCTCTTCGTAACGATCCTGATCAATGAATTGACGTGTCACTACAATCAAGTTTTGTACATATCGCCTATCGGTATAGCAAGGAACTTTGAGTGCTTTTGAATCTTTATAAGACTGAAGAAAATGAAAACTAAATAGTCATACTGTACAAACCTGACCAATATCTGTACAGAGGAAGTAAGAAGGCCTTTGAGAATCAAAGCTACAACGCCAAGGATTTCTGAGTCCTAGGGCCCATATCTCGGGCAACAATTCTTTATCTTCAACGTACGGATTGTCACGTGGTATTGAATAATTTCCCCATAGATTCAGATCATCTGCTTCTTCTGGAATTTGTTTTAATTATTATTATTCAAAAGGCAAATCTAGCAGAGGTCTAAAGTGAAACGAAATACTTACTAGGTGGTGTATCGACATCCACCCTCATGATCTTTCCAAGCAAAGACTTCTTATTTTGAGCTAACATGAAAGGACCATTTCTGCCACCACCGTCTCCCAACATTATATACAGATACCCGTCATCAGGCCCAAAAAGAATCTGACCGCCATGACTATTTGTAAATGGAAGTCCTATCGTTAGTATCCTCCGCACCTCTGTAGGCTTCCCTTTTGTTGCCTACAAACATATCAGAAATCAGTTCATGTTGTAGATAACAGTTTCAGTTTATTTTTTAGTACCTTTGCAGGTTCTGATGAGGTCCCGTTAACAGTGTACTCTGCGACAACATTATGATACTGGCATGGGTGATCTGATCCTATTTTCGAAGGGTCACAACCAACATCTGAGTTGCAACCACACCTCCCAGAACATGTGGGGGACGTTTCTTTGTCACAATTGAAGGAAGCAAAGAAACGCCCGTTTTGGGTAAAGTTTGGATGAAATGCTATCCCCATCAACCCAAACACGGTATCAAATTTGACTTGATCTGTTAAATCTACAAAAGGGGCAGATTGATCTATTCCCAATGGTTCTGCGGAAGCGTGTGTAGGAATGGTTGCTAGCCATATTTTTCCTGGCAGGTCTGAGAAGAAGGCACGGTCTGAGCCATCTGGATGAGCAGCCATATTGATATAGCCTTTATCTCCAAGCCTTTCAAGGCAGAGGCCTTTTGGTGGGAGCGGGGGTTGGGTTGAGTTAAGCTGGACTGGCCTCCCATTGAAACAGTCAGCATCTGGTCCACCACCAAATGCGGCACAGAAGTCGCTTCTTGATTGCCAGAGATCGGTGAGCTTAGATGAGGTGTTGTGTGGGAAACCAGCAGCAGCACCTTGTAGTGAAGGGGCAAAAGGGGAGTTTCTCATGGAGACGTTTTGGCATGTGTCCCATACATGTGTACAGAAACCAGTTGCAGATTGTTTTGATAGAGAGGAGTCTGGAGGAGTGTCGCAAAGAAGTGGAACTGAAGGAATAATCTGTGATTCAACTTTGAACAGGTTTGCCGAGAACTGATCACATGTCTGAAAATTTATCAACAATTGAAGTCAGGGTGTCTGTGTCAATGCATAAAAATCCAAGAAAATGTTTTTTTTTTTTTTGGAAATTACGATTAAAACACTAGTGGTTAGGCTAGTGAGTGGGTTGGTTAGTTAAAAGCTCATTGCCTAAATGACGCAGACGTGGCGCATGGGAGGTTTATTTCACACCACCCAGCCTTTGTGGACCACGGGGTCAATAAAGCAATGCATTAAATATTTACGCAGAAGAAAAGGGTAGGTTAAAGTTGAGTAAAAAGCAAGTTACAGCACAAAGGATGGATTTGATAGCAGAAGCACAATTAGGATGAGAGATGTTCATAGCTTCAAACTGCATCTGCAACTGTGAGTCTTTGGTTGAGTCACAACACACTCTCCCTTTGTACGGACAAAATGCCAGAGAGTCCTTTGCAATCACAGGTGCCCCTTAACACACACACACATCAGTCAGTCAGTCATCATATTATTTATCAAAAACCAGTCTGTGTGTATATAATAATATATACATGCATATTTGTGAAAAGAGAGAGACTCACTCAAGGTGGTGCACATGGGCAGTGAGGAAGAAGGGTAAGGATACATGAGCAAAAGGCCAAACAAGGCAAGAAAAGCTTCCATCTTTTTTAGTTGCAAACAGATATTTCTTTTTCTCACACTCTGTATATGTATTATCTTTATCCTCAATAGTCAATATATGTTTAAAGTAACAGGTTGTAGAGAGAGAGACCGCTTTAAAGGAATACAGACAAAAAGAAAAGGCTGCCACTGCCATTTAATGTCACTTGCTAAATTAAGTTGAGAATAGTCGTCTATTTCTCTCTCCATTGACAATGGTTTACCAACAAGAAACCATTTTACAACCACTTAAAGCGAGATATGATATAATGGACCCACCACTCTCACTAATTCTAACCTAATCCTTGAAGATCTCAGTGGATACAACTACAACTGCACTAAGAAACTTGTGTTTTTTGCTTTTTTGTTTTTCTATAAATGGAACTAGGTAGTGTTTTTTGCTTTTTCGTTTGTAAATAAATGGTACAATACCAACACTTGTTATAACAATCAAAAGAGAACCCAAAAAAATAAGTTTGGGTCGTTACGATACCTCAAGGTACACTGCCAACATGTCACGATCGTTGCAGTGGTGGTGAAACCTCTTAAGTGATATTTGTTGATACACAATCAATCTCACAAACACTCAAGAACAACCGTAAAATGAAAAAGATAACAAATTGCTTTTCGAATGAAACTTAATTAATTCAGTAGTGCTGATACAAAGGAAATAAATAGATAGAAAAATACTAAAACTAGGAACCATGACTACCACTACTCAACTAACGCCTGTAGACTAGGCAAACATTAACCAAGTAAACTAACAACCTCCTACATAGTAGCATGAGATAAAACAATTAAATAAAGACAAAGTAAATAAGTAAACACTGCATATGCACGTGCACTTCTTGAACCCAACAAAGTGAAGTTGTTTTACTTAAAAAAACAATGTTTTGTAGCTACATTTTAAAACAGAGAAAGACACTAAAATGGTTTTTTGTAATGTATTTTAACGTTAGTTATAATTATAACTAGATTTTCTACTCGCGCGCGTTGCGGCGCGCTCCGAAATGTTTTACCATGTAAGAAATTAGGAACTTTAAATTACTATGCTTGTTTGATCAGTATACAAATGAGTTTGACTGCTTCACGGCTTTTGACCCATGTGAGGACTAAGACTCTTATGCACAATATTCATTTATGCTTTGTGGCGCTTGGCAAAATTTGCTTGCAAATTTTTTTTTGGAAATACTCAGAATGCCGTTGTATAGCTCGATCAAACCTGTGGAGTAGATTTACAAACGCGTTAGGAAAGTATATCGTTATATGGAACATCACAACAACTCTACAAAATATGATACAACTCGAGCAAAAGCAGTACCTATTCTTAAAGGAACAACAAAATGTCGATGTCTGGCCTAACAATTTGGCTTTGAGGAGAGAAACATAACTTGGTTAAAATGCTTACTTTGTTGATCCACACTCTTTGGCTCAATAATATGTAAAAAATATATTAATTTTTTTTTGTCAAAATCTTCTAATCTGTTTCCATCAACAATGAGTCATTAAAATTTCTAAACTAAACCTGGAGAAACTCACATAAAAACAGCAAAATTGTGTAAACAAAGACTAATTAGAAATTTAAATAAAACGATTTTAAGGTAGATTTTGTTAAAAAATCGAACAAAGAGAATAAGTCCACCATTCGTGCATACTTACCGGTTACCATGTGAAAGCTGAGTCAGTCGCATGTCCGTCTCGGTTCGCTGTCAAGATGATATCATCTGATATCTTTCATTGATTGAATACCATATAAACGAATACATGTATTGCTAATGTTGTTCGGTTGGAATTCGTTTAGTTCATCGCTTTAGTGGCACTCTTATAGCATATGTTATCAAACAAGTACTATAATATGAATATACCTTCATTTTCATAAAAATATATCAATGTCAAGGAGAAAGTTTATCACAATTGTATTAAACTTTTTTTAGTTAATGAACATAAGTTATTTAAGGAGATAAAATTAAAAAAAAAATTAAATGTGTTAAAAGTTTTAATTTATTCAACTCTAATACTAATGTAAAATTATGGTGTAATTGTAAGTTAACCCCTATTAAAAAGCTAAATGGTTCAAATACTACCATATAAGTATTTTAAGAGTATATTAGTTTACTGTTAACAAAATAAAAATCATCTATTGAAACTCTTGGGGCTTTACTATAAATTATAGAATTACATTAAATTTCATCATTTTTGTCAAATTGTAGCGTTACTACATTTCTATTATTGGTTTTTAACTTGTTAACCCATAAACCTTTTAACATAAACTAAACACGCCTATTTTTCTTTGGAGTGGTTTGTTCAATTGTTTGAAACCCATACCATTTTATTTATGTTTTTTTACAAGGCGTGTTAGTGACAAATGCTATGTATCAATAACTATACTACCCAGATATTTGTATCCAACTTATACCTTTTAGAAGAAAAAAAAAACTGATTACAAATTTACCACCATGACTTCTACAAATTTAATTAACTCAACGCATTTACAGGAATATTACCATCACATATTTCAAATAAAAATAGCTAAGAACCACTTGCATCATGAAAATTTAACAGGTTATTGTGAAACAACAGCGACCCCTAACATTTGCAGATCTCTATAACAGGTTGCATTTGCAGAGATTAGCTTGTCCATACCAATTTAGAACATCTCTGCAATCACACTCGGATCGTCTCATCAACTATCACTGTAAGAATTTCCAAAAATATTGATCATTTGATGGATGCAAAAAGGATCTGTACGACAAATTGGGTAACGGGTCAAAACAAGTAATGTTAACAATGGTCAAAAGGGGTTGCACCGAGCAGAACCGCCTTACAAATGCCTTTTTTTAACATTAGACAAGCTTGCTAATAACTATTGTGTTACATTCAACTTTTTAAGTCTCGACTTATTTGACGTTCATAACCTGCATTGACCCACTGTATGTAAAAATCAGTGATCGAAGGCCTAGAAAAACATCAGCGATCAAGCGTCTAGAACATAAAGCTTATTTTGGGCTACATGCATCATTTTTTTAAAGAGCTCGACTATGGCCTCAAGGTCTAGAAAGACATCAGCGATCAAAGGCTTCAAGCAATAGCTTTTGCCTAAACTCATAGAATTTAAGCTTTAGTCCTACAGTCTTATGGTTTTAGAGACCAAAAACAATTCTTATGAATCGAATACATGTGAATGAATTTCATAAGCTGGTACAATAAATGTCTGGTCGCACACATATATTCTTGAGAAACATGGCCACGGTATCCCTGATAAATAAACTTGGTTATGCCTGGTTGCCAAAAAAAAATATTCTTGAAAAACTTGTTACCCTTTTGGATTTAACTCAAGAAGGCCCAAATAGTATCATATCAAAATTAACATGTGCTTGAACTTATGACTGCTAGCTCCTCCCCTACAAAGACAACATGAATACATTCTGATATTGTAAGACTACTCTGGCCCTCAACTCCTGATGGGTCAGTTGTGCTACACATGAACTTGATTAGATAATCAAACAAACTAAGTAATAAAACATAGCAAATCAGATTCTTAACGATATTATGGTTTATGTAGCCAACATTATTGATTATTGTGAGAAAGTTAATCAGATTAGCACCCAAAGTGAACTTCCTAATCACCAGCTGCACCTGCACTCTCTCGGCTCAAACTGCAGACTGATATCACCCAAAGTTTATACCTCTTGAATTTGCTTTTTGTTCATGTTAGCTTTTGACAGACTTGGAAGATTACCATAAAATACTTTTAATTCTTCTATCTTTTTTAACTCTTATAGTAATCAGAAAGTTTAAACCTTACCTTGATAACTTGGCTCTTAAACAGCCCCAAACACATTAAGTGTGATATTAACCCCTAAGAAACGATTATGGCTTCAAATTTGTAATGGATAATTGATTGCATATGCCCCAGATCCTAAAAATCTAAGAAAAAAAAAACAAGTTATAAAAACTTCATGCACTAAATCTTTTAGTTATACGTGACACCAAGACATTAGTTTTAGTCTTACATTGCTGCAAGAACAGTTCTGGGTTTGTAGATACAGCTCTTGTTTCATGATGACAGTCTCCAAATTTGTGAAGAATTTACACAGGGAGCCAAAGTTTAGATTTATATGAGCAAAACAGAATTTCAAGTTTCAAATTCAATTTAATTCTAGGGTTAAAAAATATAATTAAATTATACTTACATCGACCTAGAATCATCATTGCAAGTTACCACCACTATTAACCAACCATAGCCGCTAAAATCAAAACCCGATACAAAATTGCTTAAAATAAAAAAAAAGTAACCATAAACATTCAGTATTACAAAATTCATATTTTAGAGGTCAACTAACCCTAAATTAAAATATGAAAACAAACATTTTAACAAAATCTAAGACTAAACGACAAGTGCGTTAGTGTGTAATTATTAACGCAAAGAAAAGCGCATTGTGTTGACCATCAACACATATTATTAATTTCACAAAAAATTAGTGTTCGTAAGATGATAATAAAAAACACACGATCAAATTAGTGTGATATCTCTTAAAGCAGATTGAACTAATAGGTTGAAAAATACTCGAATGAACCTTTGGATATGTCGTACACTACAGCCTTTGTTAATTATGTGGTTGGCAAAAGAAAGATGATTGTAGGTGACATGTCATATGTAGTCCATCTTGATGCTTTCTCATGTCCAAGTGTTAGGGACTGTAACATGGGTCAAAGAAAAGCCCTTGTTTTGCCCTGTACCATTAGAATAAAAGCTCAGTAAGATTTTTTCACAATTTATAGACATAATGAACTTTAAAACATATCAATAACCCTGTATAAGTTTAACTTAACTTTAAATGAAACCATTCCATTTGATATGTTTTTTTCATTTCCCTAGGTAAACGCAAAGAATTTGAAAGCGATTAATGTAACTAATTCAACCAATGTCGTCACTAATAGATAGAAAGTGACAGTAATTTAAGTTTTAAGATACAATTAACTACACAGATTATATACATAATGCTTAACCCCTAAGACTGATACGATATGTAATGCAACATCTTCTAGGCAAATTCTTTTTGCGTATTTGCATCAACTTTGTGCGCTCTTTTTTTTTTTTTTTTTTTTTTTGCATTTATTCTGGCTTATAACGAACTTAAGAACAAAAGTTATGTTACTCACTTGGATCACATGCTGAAAAACAAAACAAAACCAACATATCGCATAATGATCACCAAAAATATAATAATTCCAGTTGGCGGCCTTAATATTATTTGCAAAGCCACATTTTTATATACAATGAACCAAAATGAACCAACTTCTATGATCTTTGAAGTAGAACACACCTTGGTTTAAAAAAGCGCGAGGCGCTCCGAGGCGTTTTGGGTCCAAAATCCGAAGCGCGAGGCGAGAGCTTCACGTATAGCATTAAAAAAATTATAAAAAAATATTTATATATGTCAATATGACATTTTCTACACGTTAATCAATCATGAGCACAAAAACATGATTATAAAACACACTTGAACACTTAAAAAGCATATTCAAAACATAAAAACGACGAGGCACTACTGTAGCAGGCCAAATAAAGCACTTTAAAAGGTTTTTTTGGCTGAGGCGCTACTGTAGCGTTACTGTAGCGCGCGCCTCAAGCGCCCGAGGCGGCGCTTCATGTAGTTCAGCGCTTTTTGGTAAAAAAAAAGCGTTTTTCTTGGAGCCTCGCGCCTCAAACGCTTAAAGCGCGCCTGAGGCGTGCTTTTTTAAACCAAGGAACACACAAAACTAACAAACATGTTTAAAACAAGAGACAAACTTTACCCTTTTTGCAAGACTATGACCGGTTGAATCCTGGCCCCTTCTCTGAGGTAGTCTCAACAGACCCATCATTTCTTTGTTCTTTTTCACCATAACACAAAAGTATATATTAAAAGAAATAATATAGCAGGACAATTGAAGTAATAAAAATACATCATTTCGATGTTAGTTTACCGTAACGCCATTCTTTGTAAGCCATAGAGAACCAATTAACAGAGAACTCCATTAATCTTGTCACATTAAAGATGAATTAAGTTAATGAAAAAAGAATAAGGCATAGAGATATCCAGGGTCCTAAATGAATATGCGTAATGTTCAGCTAATTAATGGTACATACCGTGTCCATGGAAAGGCAGAGTATAGTAGTCGTAATTCCTCCAACAACACCAACAATGAACCTCTCATAGTTACTTGTATCCTGATTGCCGGTTAGATCAGCAGCTAACATCTGTAATGAAGGCTTTATTGTCAGTAAATGAATAAAAGTAACCTTGAAAAAAAATAAATTTATTAGAACAAATATCAAAATTCGCAGATTTAACTATTACATTTTTTTAGATTAAACATACCTTTTAGGAGCCAGATTCAAAACCTTTAGGAATAGACATTCTTGAAATCTCTCCATTGCCCACATCCCACAGAGCTCCTCATGGTGTAACTCATGGAGTCCTTCTTTGACACTAATTGTCTGTCGATTGTTAGCCACTCTGGTTAGAGAGATGGTGATGATGTAATGATAGTATTTAGGTTTGGGTTAGGGTTAGGGTTGGGGTTTATGAGGACGATGGCTTCCCATGGGATTAGAGAGAGATCTGAGTGTGTGTTTTCTTCAAAGAAAGAGAGTGAGAGAATGAAAGCTGATGAGTTTAGGGTAGAGTTTTGTTGAGATTGGTATGTGAAGGTTTGGATTGATGACATGGCTTGTATCAGCCATTCAATGATATGTTTTTGAATGGTTGTGATTTATTGATGGGTGATCCATGTGATGGGTAATGTCAACCAATCAGATGCATGCATGGTCAAATTCACGAATGCTCAAGGGTTTTCAACAAATCTCCCATACCATGCTTTAAAGAGTTGTATCTTATGTTTTATGAGTTGTAAAACTCTTAAAATATGGCAAATGACCATTTCTGCCCTTCCTATATGCTTATTAATATAGTATAGATATAGATATTGCAAAGGGATTAATCCTACATGTCATACTCTTATGCAATCTCTCTTTTGAGAGACGCCACATAGGGTGTGATGTGGCAACTCTAAACCAATTAAAAAAAAGAAATAAATATAATTTAACCTAATCTATTATAATCTTTAACCTAATCTACTAAATCCAAATATTAAACTTTTATTATTTTATCTCTCGTGTTTCCTCCCATAACTTTTAAACGTTAATATCTTTTATATACGAGATTTTTTAAAGAAAAAAACTACACCAAATTAACGAGCGTTTTATTATCTTTCCAACGAGTACCATAGTGCTATATAAAAATCGGAGAAAAAAATGACTATTTTTTGTAACCCGACAGGTATTGTGTCGGGTTTGGGATTAGTTTAAAAAAAATTGTGGGTTTGGGTCGGGTCTGGGATTAGGTGATACCCGACCCGATTACCCGAAACAACATACCCAAATACCCGAATTACATATCCGATCATATACCCATGATTTTTTTAACGCATCACATAACCCTTAGACTAATGCGTTCGATATTTCAATAATTATTTTTTTTTCTTATTTCATGTTAGTTCTTTTTAAAATGATCGATTACAAACTTCCGAATTCATTTGTAATGGCACTAGATTTATACCCCGGCGCAGAGATTCGTTTTTTTTATATTTGAATATGATAACTTATGGCATGGATTTGTTTAAAATAATAATAATAATAATAATAATAATAATAATATATTTTATTATGTTATATTAGATATTTCAATTCGAGATGCTCACGGGATAAAAACTAGTACATAGTATAATTATGAATAAAATATTTGTGGAAATAGAGTATCACTTCTCCGTAAATGTGTTACGACAAACACTTATTACTTGGAATTTTCAACCTATCCTACTTTTTATCTCAACTGTTTTTCTTCTACAATATCGTTTTGGGTTAATATTTAATTATTTGAAAAAACAATATAGACTTACCAACAAGTGAGTAAATAAGGGAAAGCATTACATCTAGCACCAGTGGTCTAGTGGTAGAATAGTACCCTGCCACGGTACAGACCCGGGTTCGATTCCCGGCTGGTGCATTTTTGTTTCAATGGTTTTGGGAAATTTCATTCATATTTAAATATACATAACAAATCTATAGCCAAAGTGGTTCTATGGTGTAGTGGTTAGCACTCTGGACTTTGAATCCAGCGACCTGGGTTCGACTCCCGGTAGGACCTTATGGTTTTTGTTTGGTTCCCTAACCCTTGTCTGATACCAAACTTTTTAGTGGAACTTGGTCAACTTTGTTATAAATGAAAACCAAGTACGAAACATTTTAAAAGTGTAAGTTTGACCACATCTCATGTAATTAATAATGCCTCTTAGATATACCCACATATACAGATGGTGTTCCTGTTCTAAAAAAAAAATATAGAAGCTCTTCACGCAACATATTCAAATTAAGAAAACAAAATACTTATTTTTATACGGATTGAAGGTTGAATGTGGGAGAGTGCTATGTGTACCTATGAAGGTTTTGTTTATTACTACCTCCGTCCCATTAGAAGTGTCTTGGTTTGAAAAACACAAAGTTTTAGGCATATTAAATGATTGTTTTTTTTTGCTTGCCATATTACAATAATACCCTTGTCATATGTGAGCCTATCATATTCTTTGTTTATTTTAGTTGTGTTTTTAAGGGTAAATTTGGAAATTGGCTTATAATTTTTGAAAGTGGACACATGAAATGAGACAAATAAAAAAGAGAATATGGACACTTCTAATGGGACGGAGGGATGTTAGATTAGATTAGATTTTGACCAAAGTAATTAATGATTTTTTATGTTAGATTAGATTTTAACTGATTTTGACCAAAGTAATTAATGATTTTTTATTTAAAAAAAACTAAAAATCTTATAAATTACATGGACGTACCATGTGGCACAATATGGAGGTGTCTAGATTGAATGTTGAATGTGGGAATATCATGTATACCTAGAGAGGTTTTGTTTATTAGATGTTAGATTAGATTATATTATATTTTGATTGACTTTGACCAAAGTAATTAATGATTTTTTATGTTAGATTAGATTAGATTTTGACCGATATTGACCAAAGTAATTAATGATTTTTTATTTAAAAAAACTAAAAATCTTATAAATTACATGGACGTGCCATGTGGCACAATATGAATGTGTCTAGATTGAAGGTTGAATGTGGGAGTGCCATGTGTACCTAGGGAGGTATTGTTTAATATATGTTAGATTAGATTATATTAGATTTTGACTGATTTTGATCAACAATTAGTCGTTAATTGGATGAACCACAATCCGGCTTTAAACGAAGATGGATGGATTGAAGAAGCCCGTAACGAATTCCGAAACGTAAACGATGATAACCCCCCGAGGGTCGAGGTTTGGAGAGCTATGAGAGGACGTTTTATAATATTTTAGGTGTTTCTACTATTTATTTTACCGTGTTAAATAATGTTTGATAATTTGTTTAATTACCGTTCCTTAAAAAATAATAAAATATAAACATTTCAGTGAAGTGAATCAGTGGAGTGCTGCCTACAAAAAAGTGAATCAGTGAAGTAATCAGTGAAGTGATGTGGCAGTGTATAATTGGTTAAAATCAGTGAAACAAATTTCATATTCTAGGAGTGCCCCTTAAGCCATAAAGGTACTAACTTCTAGTTGAGCAGGATTAAGAGATCAATTAACTAAATAGATATAAATATAGATTGGGTTCACGACTTCACCCTCTAAATTCAGCATAACCATGGATTTAAGATGCATTTAGATGCTTACCAGATGATTTAGGCCCTGTAAATGTTGAGGATACTCCTGGACGTGCATTTACAACATATATGAAGATGGTCACAATTGTGAGAACATGAGAAACTGAACATAATAGCACATTAAATAATATGAAGGGACCATCACCAACCGAAATTCCAAATAGACCGTAGTTACAATGGTCGTTTATGTCTTTAGAAAAATAATATCAACACCTCTTTATCTGTTAAGGCATCCTAGACATGTAAGTTGACCAGTGATAATATAATAAGTTATGGTTAATGCTTAAAGAGGTGGCCATTTCGTAGCAATTCGTATGTATATTCATGGCCTTATGTGGCTCAGATTGCACAGAAATACAATACTACCATGGCTGCAAGGGAGATTGCAAATGAACACTTGCCATTCTACAACCCTGCCACGCCATGGTGAGATCTTCATTCAATTTTAACAATCATCACAGCCTTGTTACAGCCAAGTTCTTCATCCCACTTTTGGTTAGGTCTATAAACTTATTACATGAACCACAAAAACCCTATTCGATCAACAGTGTGAGTACCATCATGTAATCAACCACAAAAACATAGCAATTACCAAAAAATAAATAGAGGGCTTACACCCATCATCGCCCAAACAGAGGGTGTGCACACATCGCCATCAAAGGACGAACCCAAAGAGCTCTTAGATGCGTCTACGCGCATCACCATCTACCATACAACTAAAATTGGGAATAGAGGGTACCAAATCGATGGTACCCTAAACTGTCACAACAGTAAAACCGTCAGCCCAAGCCAACAATAAAACCATTTGCTCTATGGTTACGAGTTTGTTATTGCAGCAAAACATTGGGTTGTTGGTAGCGAGTGATGGTGATAAACGATGGCGGTGAACAAAGGCGGTGAATGGTCATGATGGCGGCTAGCGCCGATACTGGTAATGCAGGTGGTTGTTTAATCGTGGCAACCAACAATCGTTGTCAAACGATGCTTCCAAAAAGCGAAACACATCCACAGATCTAAACACCACCAACCACAACAAGACGACACAACGAAACCACCATCATCACAACCACTATACCGACCACCGATAAGGAACACCTTCACGAAATCCTACGGCGACCACCATCCCAGTAAAGAGCATAGATATTGTTTCACATAGAGATGGATGATGATGTATGGCGTGTCATGTTTCATAGAAAGCAGAGCAATGCAAAACGTGGCAAGCGAAAGAACTGAGCAAAAGACACGTACAGGCGTGACTTTACATAAACACACATAAACAATGGGTGGCTTCAAAACCAAGAAGTTAAACATGACAACAACACGTGGTTGTACAGGCTATAAAATGACACTCATGCCCCTGAAAAAAACAAAGAATTACAAAATAGCCATGTCACTATTCATCTCTACTTTTCAATTATACATATATATATATATAATCTATACAACTAATAAACAAAACTCAATGTGTACACATGACACTCCCATGTTGAACCTTCAATTTTCTCTCCTATCATATTGTGCCATGTGTCACAATGTGAGATTTTTTAAAAATTTCTTTTTTTTAATTCAAAAATCAGAAAAATATAAAAGCCAAAAAAATCACACACAACCTACCCTAATTCCCAATTCAGCGATCTTCTTCTCTGCGGGCCACAAACCCTAATCAAGGCGATCTTTCGAATCAACCATTGTTCTACCGTGTTCTTCATCTCCTCTCCAAGGTTTAATCTCTTCTATTCTCTATTAATCAATCGTTCTTCATGTCTATGTATTCTCTTTATTTTTTTTCGTGTTTTTTTTCTGATTTGTTTGTCGATTAAGGTCTCTTTTGACTGATTTCAATTATTTATCTTTTAATACTTGAGTTTGCGTGTATTATTGTTCAGCGTATCTTTTAATACTTTTACTAATTCTTTTGATTTTTGATTGATGTTTTAGGGTTCGATTGACATGTTTTAGTGTTTGATTGATGTTTTAAGGTTTGATTTATTTCAATTCCTGTTTTAGGGTTTGATTGTTGATGTATTGTTTGTTGGAAATTATTTGATTTGTTTAAAATGCTGTAAACGGTCCTTTACATTGTTGGAAAATGGCAAAATTAATGTATTAGAACCAGCACTTAATTCGATGTATGTATGAATGGATCAAACTGGTCTAATGTGTTGAAACAAATATTTTATCTAAAAAGATATAGGGGAAGGTTCTGCTCAATGTATTTAGTGCATAGAATTATCCGATTGTTTTAGTTTATCATAATACTTCATTTAAAGTGATTATTTATGTAGTGTTTTTGTATCATTTGCTATATGGTACAAACTTAGTTATTCATATTTCTTTAGTCTATATAGAAATCGTCAAAGTTTAATTTAATTTAAAGCATTCACGACTCGCCTTCTTATTGTATATCTATTTGAAGAGTCATTGTTGATCCGGAGACCGAGAGGAGTTGTAAGGGGAGTAATTTATGGCGATAATAGGGATTGGCAGTGGTGGGTACGAGCTCTTACGTAAGTTACTGATCTGTTCAGCATCTATGTAATGTAGTTGAACACTTAAATGTTTGTGACTTTATATCAGTTATATGTTATTGTACCTATTAAGACTCAATCTCACAATATTATTGATAAACAAAGTTACAATATATAGGAATACAATTAGGCCTATACTAGGAAACTAAATAAATACATTCATTACAATAATTAAAGACGATATCTTCGTAAATCAAATACTTGATTTACGGTATGTTGTTACCCCCCTTCAATCGAACAGGTGGAGGACCAACACGAAGCAAGGTGCGAAATTTCTGAAAGAGAGGCTTGGAGAGACTTTTTGTGAAAATGTCCGCAACCTGGAGATTGGATGGTACAAATTTTGTGTAAAGTTTCCCAGACGAGACAAGTTCTCGAACAAAATGATAGTCAATATCAATATGTTTGGCACGTTTGTGAGAAACCGGATTTTGACTAAGAAATATAGCACTCTAATTATCACATAGCAGGGTAGGACGGGCAATGGGAAGTGCATGTAATTCACGCAGGAGATGAGTAAGCCAAATGATTTCAGCTGCTGTATTCGCCATAGCACGGTACTCAGATTCACAGCTGGAACGAGAAACAGTTGGTTGCTTCTTTGCACTCCATGATACAAAATTTCCACCCAAATAAATAGAGTAACCATAAGTAGATCGTCGCGTCTCGATACACCGAGCCCAGTCAGCATCAGAATACCCAACTAAAGAAGTCACATTCGGTTTAGAAAAGGATAACCCAAAGGAGATAGTGCCCTTAACATATCGAAGGATACGTTTGACTGATTGAAAATGAGACATAGTAGGCGATTGCAAGTACTGACTGGCTTGATTCACAGCATAGGAAAGATCAGGACGCGTGATAGTGAGATACTGTAGAGCACCAACCAATGATCGATAAAGAGTAGGATCATGGAAGGGCTCACCCGTGCTGAGAAAACTATCAGTAGTAGCCAATGGAGTATCAACCGGCTTTGAGTCCAACAGACCAGCACGAGCCAAGATATCATGAGCATACTTGGCTTGGCTTAGAAAAATACCATCGTTTGCATAAGCGACTTCAAGACCCAAGAAGTAACCAAGAGGGCCTAAATCTTTAACCGAAAATTCCTTGTGCAGACTAGTAACAAATGATTGAACAAGAATAGTATCACTGCCAGTAATAATAATATCATCCACGTAGACAAGCAGGTAGATGATTGCGGCACCATGTTTGAAGATAAAGAGCGAAGTGTCGGCTTTGCTACAAATAAAGCCTTTAGCAAGTAAAAAATTACTAAGGCGCTGAAACCAGGCACGAGGTGCCTGCTTGAGACCATAGAGTGCTTTTTGAAGGTGACAAACATGATTCGGAAATTTGGTGTCAACAAAACCTGTAGGTTGTTCCATGTAAACCGTTTCAGTGAGATTACCGTTGAGAAACGCATTCCGAACATCCAGTTGACGAAGTGACCATCCATAAATAGTATCAAGGGCAAGAACCACACGAACAGTTGAGGCTTTAACAACCGGACTAAAAGTGTGTGAAAAATCAAGACCAGGAATTTGAGTAAATCCCTGAGCAACCAAACGAGCCTTATATCTGTCAATCGATCCATCTGCTTTGTATTTCGTCCGAAAAACCCATTTGGACCCAACTATATTGGCATTTGAGGGCCGTGGAACAAGGACCCAAGTATTATTAGAGCGCAATGCCTGCAGCTCTTCCTCCATTACTTTTACCCATTTGGTGTGTTTTGCCGCTGACTTGTAACCACGTGGATCCTGAGCTGCAAGAAGAGAATGATGTAAAGGACCTGAAAACAAAGCAAGGTTAGCATAAAACTTTGGTTTGTATATTTCGTTTTTTGATCGAGTCCTCATCGGGTGTGATGGTATCGGCGCAACAGTTGATCCAGAGTTGGGATGGTCAGTGGAATCGGGTGAAGTATTGGGTTGGGGTGGCATAGGTTGGTTGTTAGAGGAAGTAGGTTGGGCTGAGGAAGTGGATGGAGGTAGGCCGCGAGTTTGTGAAATAGGATGGGTAGAGGAGGTTTGATGGGTCAGAGGAGTTGTGTGAGGAGGATAGGTAGGTGTGTTTGGGTGGGCCGTGGGGTTATATTGGGCCGGTGGAGGTTGTGATTGGGCAACAGAGGAAGGGGTGCAAAGAGAGCAGGGATGCGGATTACAAACAGTGGGAGTGGATGTGACAACTGGCTCGACAGGGGGGTTAGGTAAAATAGGGGGATTGATGATAGGGATGGATGGTAATGTTTCATCAAAATTAGAAAAGACAAGGGTAGCCTCATCAACTGGATTAATGTGAGTGCTAAACGGAAAATTAGCTTCATCAAATTGTGCATGACGTGTAACATAGACACGATGACTTTGAGGGTCCAAACATTTGTAGCCCTTATATTTTGCATCATAGCCAATGAAGATGCACTCTGCACTGCGGGGAGCCAATTTATGTTTGGCATAGTCTCGCAAATATGGAAATACCCTACAACCGAATACACGTAGATTTGAGTATGTAGGTGACGTTCCATATAAAAGTTCATAAGGGGATTTGTAAGCAAGAACAACGGAGGGTAGGCGGTTGATGATGAAGGTGGCAGAGGCAAAGGCATCAGTCCATAAGGTGGCAGGGGCATGGGAGTTGAAAAGCATGGCAAGGCCAGTTTCGGTTATATGTCGGTGTTTGCGTTCAGCGCGCCCATTTTGTTTAGGGGTATGAGGGCAAGAAAGACGATGATGAATTCCTTGCTCAAGAAAAAAATTTTGCACTTTGTGATTAGTAAATTCAGTGCCACCATCACTTTGAAATATTTTAATTTTGCGTGACAGTTGGTTTTGAACAAATGGAGCAAACACTAATAATGCCTCATAAAATTCAGATTTATGCTTAAGTGGATAAAACCAAGTGAAGCGAGAATAATCATCAATAAATATAGCATAAAATCGATAACCATGCGAGGAAGTAACAGGTGCAGGACCCCACAAATCACAATGTATTAAATCAAGAGCATGCAAAGAGCGTTTATCATTCAACATAAAAGGCAAACGATGAGACTTAGACAATTGACATGGGGAACAAACATTAGGTTTAGGTAAAAGTGAAGTAACAAACAAGGAACCATGTTTATGTAGTCTAGTAATAATATCAAAAGACACGTGACCAAGGCGGGCATGCCATTTTTCAAAAGAGGCTTTGAGATGATGATCCGAGTAGGAAGCAATGAATGCACGATTTCCTTCCCGAAGAATGTAGAGTCCGTTCTCACAGGTTCCCTTTGCCAAGATCTCCTTGGTTTTTCGATCCTGAATGTGGAAAAAGTTATTAGAGAAAAGGACATCTACAGGAGAATCATGGGTAAGCTTACTAATGGAGAGAAGACGTTTAGTAAGATGCGGGACAACAAGGACATTTTTAAGATGAATAGTTTTTGAAAGAGAAGTGGTTCCTATATTTGTGACCGGTAATGTGTGACCATTACCAAAACGAACAAAATCAAGTTTTGAGGAACCAAAAGTGGCATCAAGATCCTTAATATAAGGAGTCATATGAGCAGACGCACCTGTATCACCAGTCCAGTCTGGGTGGTCCTCATCAGTGACATGGCACTGAGCATGGAAGGCTTGTGCCAGATTTGCATCAATAGAAGATGCTTGCTTTGCAAAACTAGCAAGATTCGGACAAACGTTTGCATAATGTCCGTCAGTTCTGCATAATTGACAATGTGGTGGTCTGCGAGTGCGACCACGACCTGCACCACGACCTGTACCACGACCCCTACCACGATTAGTATAATTAGAACCAGAATTAGAACGATAATTGTTACCGGTTTTTGAGGTTTGGGCCGTGAAGGCAACAGTAGGAGGCTGTTGACCATGAAGACCCTGCATAAATATTTCTTGGTTCTCAGCTTTTGCAAGCAGCTCGCGGAAGGTGGCAGTGCCTAAGGCACGATGCGTTGTGGAGAAGTGTTCATAGGCCGGTCCCAATCCACAAAGAAACCAGTGACACTTATCGGTTTCAGCAACCGGATGTCCGATGGCAGCCAATTGATCACAAAGACCCTTGAACTTGCGGCCAAACTCGGCAACAGTCGAGGATCCCTTCTGCAAGAGACGAAGATTGTCTCTGAGTGTGTGCATTCGATCTAGAGAAGGATGACTGTAAACAGTTTCAAGAGAAACCCAGATCTGTCGAGCCGTGTGAAGACCGATGATTTCGGACATTGCATCTTCGGAGAGGGACGATTGAATGAGAAGACATACAGCTTGATCATTGGACAACCAGGAGGCATAGTCAGGATTGGGAGAAACTTTATCGGCTGTGGTAAGGTTTTGGGCAGGAGGATGAACGGTTCCATCGATGTGATCGATTAAGTTTTGGAGGGAGAGAATAAGTTTAACTTGTTGACTCCATGAAAGATAATTGGAAGAGTTGAGTTTGTGGGGAATAAAGTGAAGGAGAGAGTGTAGGGAGGTGGTGAGGTTGGTCGATGATGATGATGCTGCCATGGAAACAGTCAGCAAGAACAGGCGGCAGAAAGATGAGTAGAGTAGAAGATGGAGAGATGGATAATATTGGTGAAAAAAAATTTATGCGGAAACAGAGATGAATAATATTTGGTGAAAAAAAAATGATAGGTAATATTTGTGTAGGGATTTAGTTAGAGAATAATGTTGGTGAGGCTTTCAAGGATTTCTAATATTGGTGGGTTATGGATGGTGGGGATAAGTAAACTTTTGAAGAAGAAGGTTTAGTGGCGGCGGGCAGGGATAAGAGGAACAGAGACCAATGGTGGGACAAAGGAAAAAAGAAGATGGTAGGGGAGAGAGGGTAGGATCGCCAATTAGGCTGATACCATATTAAGACTCAATCTCACAATATTATTGATAAACAAAGTTACAATATATAGGAATACAATTAGGCCTATACTAGGAAACTAAATAAATACATTCATTACAATAATTAAAGACGATATCTTCGTAAATCAAATACTTGATTTACGGTATGCTGTTAGTACCCACTTGGGATTGCAGTGAATACTTATGACAATCGCTATTATAATGTATGAATTATGTGAAGGAAAGGTTCAGGTAGTACATGCCATACTTTATATGGTGGATTTGTAAAGTGGTTCATGAGAAATGTACGAACCACTAAGCTTTTTGCATTGCTTGTAGGAGGATAATGCAGGTAACACCTTTCTAGCTCATCAAATTCTCCCCATCAATGGACTAATGACTCTTCAAATTCATCTTTGCTATTTCAAAGGTAAAATTAAATATGGAGTATACTTTGTTTTTTTAAATGTCAGGATCATGTTATTATTACCTTCTTGAATTCAAATATGTACTTTCACAAGCTTACTTGTATCCTTAAACAAAAAACATGTGAAAAATGTTTTTTTTCATGTTGTTTAACGAATCAGTACGCCTGTACGAGTTAATCCAGAAGTAGTAATTTCCTCTTTGTCAGAACTGGAATGGCTGGTTTTCCAGGTACTGCAAGTGCTATTTTTGGTTCTGTGAAAGATGTTGGAGCTAATGTCATCATGATTTCTCAGGTATATTTTGTAACACCCCAACCGA
Source organism: Ambrosia trifida (assembly GCA_028751855.1). Lineage (NCBI taxonomy): Eukaryota > Viridiplantae > Streptophyta > Magnoliopsida > Asterales > Asteraceae > Ambrosia > Ambrosia trifida. The sequence continues at coordinate 41,044,621 of CM054123.1, read as the reverse complement.
TGGCGGAAACATCGGGATGTCACGCATTGATGATTGTTCAGTAGCTCATGGTGAATAATAAATTTCATTAAATAATTTAAATAAGTTACATACAATTGTTCTAAGAATTTGTACATCACAAGATGAAAAATACTAGCTACACATCTTCAAGCATTAACTTAAATCTTCATGCAAGTATAACCTGAAACGTGTTAAGTTTGAAAATATTTTGGGTCAACAAAAGTTGGTGAGAATACATAGGTTTTCGAATATAATAGATAACAATAGTTTGTACAACAATCACAGTTGTATAATGATAGAGTATGAGTCCGACATGTAACAATGTGTCTTTGTACAATCAAACCTTGTGTCGACTGAGACCTAACTCGCAAGTTAGTAAAAGTGTAACTGTTATCGATCATCCCTGAATTTATGCGGGGGGATGGGTTTGTCAGACCTATAGCGCTATAATCTAAACAGGCGGCTTTATCAATGTTAATGATTGTACTGTGTCTTTTTGTTACAGGCAAATGATAGAATGAGTAAATGATAGTGTAATTGAATCATAAGTTTCAACAATGTAAGAATGAGTAATTGATAGTATATAAAATGTTTAAACATGTTTCACCCCAAAATGTAAAACAGAAAAAGGGGCTATGTAAACTCACCTTAGGTGTATAATGAGTTCGTGCGTTTTATTGAGCGTGCAAACACTTAGTAATAATGCCTTGGAAAACTCGAAACTAGCTAGAGGAGATAATGACGGATGAAAACTTTAGTATATGGGAGATGGGATAATAATGTTTTTTTTAATGGTACAAAGAGTTGAATGGGAGGCTAGTGTATTTATAGTGTAAAATTTGGAGTTGTAATTAGGGGCTACTTTGTCTAGGCTAGAATTTAGGAACAACTTTGACTTGACTAGAAGACCATATTTACTAACACTTTGACTTGACTAGGAGACCATATTTACTAACACTTTGACTTGACTTGACTAGGAGACTACGTTTGACTTTTCAGGTTTGACTAAGAGACCTTGAAAGGGTTTAAGTTTAATTAGTTTTAATTAACATCACAAAACACCAAATGGTGTAGTGGTTTGTGTGGTGTGGTTAAGGTTTAGCCCGCCAGGGACTCGGGTTCGAATCCTGGCACAGGCAAACATTTTTTTTAACGTTTTTAAATCAGAATTTTTAATACAATCCAATTTAATATTGATTATACGTCATTATTTAAACAAAAAAAAATTAACAAAATGGATGGTAAAGATATTGTAAACATGAATCGGATGAATAAACGATGGAGTTCTATATATATATATATATATAAAGAAAATTTGTGTGATGTTACAGTCTCCCCTACTTTTAGGAACTTCGTCCCGAAGTTTATTTTAAGAAGAAACATTTGAATAGAGTTGAGGATAGTTAGGGTGACTAGGGTTCAGAGTAGGGTAAGAGTTTAAGGAATGTATAAGATAACCATAAATGCTAGATGGACTACCAAATAACTAGGGTTTGTTATTGGTCTGACCCTACAGTATCCCTTTCCACGTATCATTAGTGTTTATATATAGGGTGTACCGCAGCTAACCCATCACACCTCTGATACTTCGAAAACATACGGGGTATCTCCCAAAACCTTAATAGAATTTCACACTACCTTAATGTACCTGTAAATTCATGATTACGTTTCGGACCGCAATCACCAATTTACCTTACATTAGGGTTTTGTGTCCTTCTATGACTCTAAACACACATGTAAGTAATGCAAAATAGCCTTGTGATTGAATCGTATACAATGTATCCAAAAAAATAAGTCCAACTGTGGAGCAGGAAAAAGACCTCTACCAGTCAGTGAGTAAGAACCTCTACCGATTGTTGAGCAGGTGCGATAGCCTCTACCAGTCGTTGAGCAGGTTGTAGGGCATCTACCGACTGTTGAGCAGGCATGATGACCTCTACCAATCGTTGAGTAGGTTATTTGGTACTCTACTAACTGTTGAGCAAGTACTTCATCCTCTATCAGTTGTTTGATTAAGTGTACCAATTATTACAAACATGAATTGCAAATTGATAATATGTACATGTAAGCAATCAAGTATCAAGTATAGCATACGAGTTGTAATAGAGTTGCCCTAGACAAGGTTAATGACTCTAGGTGTGTCTATAGCAAATAGTTTATATTCCATGAATTCTAGTTTCAAATGTTCAAATATGGTAGATAGTCGAATCCTCATGTATAACTAAGGATTATGTTTGATGCAACACACAATCAAGTTTCAATAATTTGGTTATCATGGGTAACTAGCTCATGTGTTAGAAGGTGAAGGATATGAATTTAGTTCTTGAGAGGATGATGAAAAATCTTGAAGCAGAATCAAGGTTGTGAGAGATAGTGAATGTGAAGATAGTTGATAAAGAGTTTATTTTATAGTAAGGAGATTATGTAGCAGTGTAAATTTTGGGGTTTGGATCAAAGGTTATAATCAAGTGTATAAGAAAACATGATTGTGGTATATGCCAAATTTTGTAAAAATTTGAACAAGTTGAAAATGAGTGAGTGTTGATGGAGAATTTAGAGACTAGATATTATTCCTATGGATAAAAAAAATCTTATTTTCAAAATTGGTTTATAAAGCAAAAGTTGTTAAATAGTACAAGCTAAGTGAGCTTTGATTAAAATATTCCCGTTAGTTGGAGATTTCAAACATGACATTAGGTTTTGAAGATCAAGGTTCTATTAAGTGATTTTTAATAGTTTAAAGCATTATATAGAAAATTGTTTGTTACGTCAATAAATAAACAATTGAATTTAAGTTCGAGGACATCTTTTGACAAAAATATGTACTTTGTAAAGTTACTAGGTAATGAAAATACAACAGGATTTAGAAATCTTTAGTTTGTGCTAAGGTATGAGGTTATAGTTTTTAAAAATAAGTAACATATGGAGAAATGAAATAATATGATTTGGGTAAGGTGTTGAATATTTAAAAAGTGGCTAAGATGGTGAGGTGAAGTGTGATTGTGAAATCCATAGATGGTTATGAAATGAGATTGATTTAAGTTGTAAAATTTTGAGATTTTAGAGCTTAGTTTAAGGAAAGTGAGTGTAATCATTTATTCATTAATTAAAACGAATAAACGAAAACGTTGACTTATCAAAACTTCTAGATTCTAATAACATAGTGAAGACATGCTTTAGCCTATAAGTGAACACTCATCCCGAGAATTCCCAGGTAGGCATCCGGGTCCCTCGTCTGATTGGGATTTATGCGCAATGCTAGTCCTAGACAGAAAACTCAGAATACAGGCGTTCACCCTTCCAGATTGCACGTGTTCGTTATTAAAATCTAGAACTTCGACGAGATGTTCAAGGTGGTTCAGGCTAAACCTGAGGATTTGTCCTATTAGTCTAAGAGTAGATCTTGTGATGGAGAGCACTCTTCTTGTAGGGACTAAAGTAAGGATAAGAAGTAGGATAGAGAATAGAAACAAGTAAGGTTGCAAGTAAAAGGAGCAAGTACTGGTTAAAATCCAATGGTTATAGACTAGATTATTTTTTTTTTCTAATAACCTAATTCCCTATAACCATGGCTCTGATACCAATTTGTAACACCCCAACCGATGGCGGAAACATCGGGATGTCACGCATTGATGATTGTTCAGTAGCTCATGGTGAATAATAAATTTCATTAAATAATTTAAATAAGTTACATACAATTGTTCTAAGAATTTGTACATCACAAGATGAAAAATACTAGCTACACATCTTCAAGCATTAACTCAAATCTTCATGCAAGTATAACCTGAAACGTGTTAAGTTTGAAAATATTTTGGGTCAACAAAAGTTGGTGAGAATACATAGGTTTTCGAATATAATAGATAACAATAGTTTGTACAACAATCACAGTTGTATAATGATAGAGTATGAGTCCGACATGTAACAATGCGTCTTTGTACAATCAAACCTTGTGTCGACTGAGACCTAACTCGCAAGTTAGTAAAAGTGTAACTGTTATCGATCATCCCTGAATTTATGCGGGGGGATGGGTTTGTCAGACCTATAGCGCTATAATCTAAACAGGCGGCTTGATCAATGTTAATGATTGTACTGTGTCTTTTTGTTACAGGCAAATGATAGAATGAGTAAATGATAGTGTAATTGAATCATAAGTTTCAACAGTGTAAGAATGAGTAATTGATAGTATATAAAATGTTTAAACATGTTTCACCCCAAAATGTAAAACATAAAAAGGGGCTATGTAAACTCACCTTAGGTGTATAATGAGTTCGTGCGTTTTATTGAGCGTGCAAACACTTAGTAATAATGCCTTGGAAAACTCGAAACTAGCTAGAGGAGATAATGACGGATGAAAACTTTAGTATATGGGAGATGGGATAATAATGTTTTTTTTTTTTTTTTTTGAATGGTACAAAGTGTTGAATGGTAGGCTAGTGTATTTATAGTGTAAAATTTGGAGTTGTAATTAGGGGCTACTTTGACTAGGCTAGAATTTAGGAACAACTTTGACTTGACTAGAAGACCATATTTACTAACACTTTGACTTGACTAGGAGACCATATTTACTAACACTTTGACTTGACTTGACTTGACTAGGAGACTACGTTTGACTTTTCAGGTTTGACTAAGGGACCTTGAAAGGGTTTAAGTTTATATATTTTTAATTAACATCACAAAACACCAAATGGTGTAGTGGTTTGTGTGGTGTGGTTAAGGTTTAGCCCGCCAGGGACTCGGGTTCGAATCCTGGCACAGGCAAACATTTTTTTTAACGTTTTTAAATCCGAAATTTTAGTACAATCCAATTTAATATTGATTATACGTCATTATTTAAACAAAAAAAAATAACAAAATGGATGGTAAAGATATTGTAAACATGAATCGGATGAATAAACGATGGAGTTATATATATATATATATAGGGTAGGGTTCCTATACAAAAGATGTTTTTTGTGAGAAGAGTAAGAAGTGTTTATAGCCCTAAGATCTATAGATTGATGGTTGAGATTGATTAGTGGCAAATTGGTAATATGTGTTATATATTTGATTTATTAATTAAAGTTAATAGGGGTATGATAGTAATTATGTGTACTTAAAACTTGGAAAGAGTCCCACCTCCTCAAATCTCGCCCCCTCTCTCTCTTTCTCTCTCTCTGTAACCGATAAACAATATGTGTTTTTCTTTGCCCCAAATCAATCTACTGTACTCTTTAAATAAATAAATATTGAAGATAGCTTTGAAGATATGGTTCGGTGGGTTCAATTTTATTGGTTAGATTCTTGGAATTTTTCCATAATCCACGAAGTGTGCATATATTGTGGTAAGACCGTATCTAGGATCTAAAAAAAAAAAGAAAAGAAAACTACGGAAATAATGATCACATATAAATAAACATATCATAATTATTGAGTACATGTAATTTTTAGTTTAGTATCAATATCAATTCTTAGTTATGTGTTTTACACAAAGTTTGATTATGGTGATTTCGGTTATGTGTTTTAAAACACAACAATATGATTGTGGGGTTTGCATTTGGGTGTTCGGTTTATGCACAATGAAGGGTTTTAATAAAACACAATGAGTTTTAAAACACCCATCATAGGAACAAACAACTCATTTTCACATAAAACACCCTCATAAGAACAAACAACTTATATTCATATAAAACACATCCCGTTTAGAACAAAAAACTCGTATTCACATAAAACACCCCCATATGAACAAACAACTCATATTCATATAAAACACCTTCAGTATGAACAAACAACTTCATAATCGCAAAGATAAATTGATATCATTTTGATTAATATATAGATGTTTATATCAGGAGATTGATTGATATGATAACTCATTTTTGTTATTAAATATGATCAACATTAATTAATTCCAAAATTCTAGGGGTTTCATATTTTTATATTTAGTCAAATGACAATCATATCCTTGTTCTCCTAAATTAATGATCGCTACGTGTCACTCTAAGAACACTTCTCACACTTTTGGTCTTTTGTACAGGAACCTTTATCTATATATATATAAAGAAAATTTGTGTGATGTTACATATTTCTTCACTATCCTATAAATCATATACACAATTGCTTTATTATGCCAAGTTCAATCTTATTAGAGGCTAGCGGTGAACATTCTATGTGCTTTGCTGTGCCTAAGAAGGAAGTGAAATCGGTTGCAAAGGCATTAGAGGCTAGATTTCATCAAGCTTTGAACGCTGGACGTCTTTCTCAGGTAATGAGCTTTGACTCAAAACAAATATACGCCCTTTGGTTTGTATGATCAAAATTTAAGCCATTTCTCAATTTGGTAATTTTGGGACACGAGAAGCTGAAAACAAAAAAAAATTGGTTGTACCTTTCTGGTCATTTTGGGACACGAGAATCTGAAAACAAAAAAATTGGTTGTACCTTTCTGGAGTTTGATTGCTTGGATATTCTATTTGTAAGAGCGAAGATGTCGCTTGATTGGTGCCACTTTACTTAATTAACTTAGGGACCAGGTATATTTTACATTTCATGTTGTTTTTGTATGCTTATTTTCTGTACTTGAGAGCATTTCATCAAGTTTTATATTTAGTTATACTTATTTTTCTTTAAGTTCTTTGCTGCTTAATTTGCTTGCTTCCATCCAAACAGTGTTCATCCTTTTTTTTATACAATGGAAACAGTTGTATTTTCACTTCTGAACACATTTAGATGTTTCTGTTGCAGGCAGCAGTCCTGTAGGAAAAGTCTAAGACTGACTAACTTGTCATGGGTATCATAGGATTAAAGAAAATGCTTCTGAGTGACATGTGTCACACCCTCAAAATCCACTTGCGGAGTTTTACCGCGAGGCGTATGACAAACCAGGATCCAAACCAACGATCACAATAAACAAGTCTAAATGAACATATGCAATTTCAAAAACATAGTTTAAAAATCCCCAATTACAGCGGAAGCTTATTCAAAACATAATCCAAATTAATCCAAGTGTTCAACGTTTGAAAACCATGCAATCCTAACTAGACGCCGTGCAGACGCGTGCGCCCTAGTTCCATTGTGCTACCTTAGCGACCTGAGAAAACATGTAAAAGTTTACGTCAGCACAAAAATGCTGGTGAGTTTACAGGTTTTGTAATCACAGTACCAAGTTCAACCTGTCCATACTATAACAAATCGAAAACCCAAGTACGCTAGCTAGGCGTATGTTTTGTTACTATCACGATTGGAAAACCATTACTAACTCGCAAACCAGATGTTGTGCCCGATGTAGTAAACCTGTTGTTCCTGTTTGAGACAATATGCACTCGCCCGGCCCTCCAAGCCGACGAGCGGGGTTGGTCACTCCCAATAGCGCTATTCACATTTCCCCGTTGTGCTAACCCGCACATTCATGGTTCCCCCCGGGACTTCCAAAGATCGTATAGTAAACCATAGAAACCCATAGTATGACAGTAGTTACCAAACATAAGTTTTAACACATGTTTTCTCCCCCGAAAAGTGAAACCAGTTAAAAGAGGGGCTGTAAACTCACCTTAAGTTGCGTTACTCCGTAACACGAATAAACTCAGCAGCTATGCTAGTCCCGTAAAGCGGCGACCTAACATATGACAGTTACAAGTACTTAGACTAATAACCCGCAGGTTAGTTAGTCCCTAGATGTCCAGACCATAACCAAGTTCGTTTGAAAACACCGTGACTGTTTAACTGACCCAATGTACAAGACTCGACATCCCATTGGTGACCCGAGACTCCCCGTGTTATGTTTACGCTCTCAAACATACAATCATGCAATCACACTTAACATACGTTAACGTCCAACAAGTTATAGCACGTAGTTCACGTATCACATAATTACATCCAAACATATGTTACCAAGTTATTAGATATGTTACGGGGTTCCTAGCATGCTCCTAGATGTCAAATCGGGTCTCGGAATGCTAATTTACACTTACAGCAGCAGTACACGCGATTAGGAAAAGTCAACTAGCATTTAGGTTGGTCAACAGGCATTTAGGAAGGCTAATCGCATGTAATATAGGCGATTAGTGGTCATAAGACATGTATTTACTAGCAATTAGGTCATAAGACATGTATCTACTAGCAATTAGCTCATAAGACATGTATTTCAGGACTTAACTAGCATTTAGGATCACAATTGCATGTAATAGAGGCATTTAGCCCCCAATCGCATGATATATAGGCGATTAGGGCATCCCTACTGGCGATTGGTCTCCTAATCGCCTATAACATAGGCGATTAGGGTTGCTAATCGCCAGTAACCCAGCTGTTCCGGTTTTTCGCGCGTTTAACACTCCAAATCAGATCCAGAACGCGTGTAATCATCCAATATCAATCCAACAACTATACCAAACATGTTTAAACCAAAATCCTTCGTTTAGCCTCGTATTATCAGCCCTGCATGCAACCATGTAATCCAAACACAATACACATAGCATGAAACATCACATTAACATGCATAACTATAATCCTAATGAACAATTACTCAGATTTCATCATCATGCCATCATTATTAATCTGAAACTAACCTAATAACATGTAATCATCCATCTTGAATCATAAAAACCCTAGCTTTTGATTGAAAACCCACATACATCATGCATGCTACTTAGAATCCAATTAACAATGATTATTAACGATTTTCAGAAGACTCATACGTTTTAAAACAGGTCTGGACCGTTAGGGATTTAATAAAAACGTTTATAAAGATTTCATGGATGAGAATCACACCTTAGATTGTGATAGTTTGATGAAATAAGCTTGAAACCTTGTGTTTTGATCCAAAATCACGTTCCAGAGGTTGTGTGTGTGTTGGGGCAGGTTATGGGACGACTAGTGTAACACCCCAACCGATGGCGGAAACATCGGGGTGCCACGTATTGAATGATTGCTCAGTAGCTCATGGTGAATAATAATTTCATTAAATGATTTAAATAACTTACATACAATGATTCTAGAATTTGTACATCAAATTGAATAAAAACTAAACACATATCTTCAAGCATCAATTCAAATCTTCAAGCAGATAGAACCTGAAACATGTTAAGTTGAAAATGTTTTGGGTCAACAAAAGTTGGTGAGAATTACATAGGTTTTTGAGAAATAGTTGATAACAATAGTTTGTACAACACTCAGGGTTGTATGATGATAGAGTATGATACCGACATGCAACAATGCGTCTTTGTACAACCAAACCTTGTGTCGACTGATGACTAACTCGCAAGTTAGTTAAATGTTATTACTGTTATCGATCATCCCTGAGTCTATGCGGGTGGGATGGGTTTGTCAGACCTATAGCGCTATAATCTAAACAGGCGGCTTGATCATTGTTAATGATTGTACTGTGTCTTTTTGTTACAGTCAAATGATAGAATGATGATGTAGTTGAATCACAAGTAAATGATAGTATAAAATGTTTAAACATGTTTCACCCCAAAAATAGTGAAAATAGAGAAAAGGGGCTATGTAAACTCACCTTGGTAAAATGTTATATCTGTTGAGAAATTTGGATAATTGTGTTGACCAAATGTATCAAGTATCACCCTATAATAAAGTAATAAATATGTCTAAGTCTATCAAATCTACAAATGTATAAGTTTCTAGGGCTTCGAATTTGGGGATAATTGCTCGTTTGATTAATATTAAAATATTCGCCAATTGAGAGAAATTTAGTAAATAAATAACCAAAAATCTTTTTAGGAAATTTAAAGTTAAGATGGCCACAATGATGTATTTAAAGTATAAAAATAATTTTTATAAAATTATTTACTTTAAAATAGATTATTAAATCTATTTATAAGAAATTGTCAAAATCTAACTTTAATATTTAAAAATATTAAAATTAAATAATTTTTAGTTTAAAATTCATATTTCTGTTCTAAATGATCAGAAATAATTTGTATAAAATTTTGGTGCAAAAATAACAAAAATTGGATTTATTATGATTTAATTATGATTAAAACTAACAAAAATTGACTAAAAATATTAAATAAATGATTTTTCAGAAATAAAAATCATTTCTGAATAGCTTAATGTTATAAGAACTTAGAATAATTTTTGTGGAAATTAATAAGATCGTTTTGATATTTTTATAGATTTTTATAAATAAAATGGAATAAACTTGATTTATTTATTATATATATTAAATAAATAAATTTTTGAAAACTAAAAATTGTAAGTTAAACTTTTTCACTAGTTTAACATGATGTAATTTTTGTAGAATTTATAAAAGTGTTTTAGTATTTAAAAATGAATTTATAAGTTTTAAATGAAATATATATATATAATTGATTTAAACAAAAGAAATGAATTTAAGAAAAAAAAGGTGTCCACGCCGGGTCTCGAACCCTCGTGGGCCGGTCCAAGTACATGAAGCACAACCACTTGGTCTAGACCAGTGGTTGTGTCTCATTTCAGTTCGTTTAATATTTAATCTTACACGTGATACTTGTTCTTCCCCAATTCAATACCCCATGAGCCCTAGTTTTACAATCGAACAAATTACACAAAGTTAACCCAATTAAACTTAGGGTTTCTGTTGTGTATGAGCCGATGAACAAAACCCATAAAACAAATTGGACTTACAGTGTTGTTTATTACACGATTGGCTAGTCAACTCAATAAGTCAAACTTCGTGTGTGTGGGTATTTTCAGAGGTGTTTCAGAACAATTGGGGGTTAAGAGAGATGTGTGAACGAGTTGAAATGCTGTGTAGAAGGTCAATTTATATAGAGGATTGTTGGATTGTTTAATTGGCAAGTTTGACCACGATTTGATGTTCATACGCGTAAGTAATTAATTGGTGGTCAATTGATTTGTAATTGACGTGCAATACAGTCGTATAGGGCCGGCAATCACGTTACATTGGTCAACCTTGGTTATCATGCGTTTAATTAGTTTAATTAGTTGGTCAAAAGAGAAGAAGAAAAAAAAAATAATTAAATCATATCTGCTGCTACTGTTCGCGAACCAGGGAAGAGAAGAAAGATCAGATTTAAAAAGGGTTAAATATATATTGGGTTAGGATTAATTCAACTAAAGGGTTGTGGTCCAGTGGTGTGAACGCGTGAGTGTGTGTGGTGTTACTCGGGTTCGATCCTTGGCGGGCACACATTTTTTTTACAAGCTAAAAGAGAAAGGGGGGGGAACAGTGGGCCTGTTATGGGCTTCTGATGGTGGGCCTTGGCTGGGCCTGGATAAACAACTGCTGGGTCAGGCTGTTTCTTGGGTTGGGTTAAGCAATTCAACAAATTTTGTATAAGATTAACATTTATCATTTATTATTATTATTATTATTATTATTATTATTATATATATATATATGTATATATATATATATATATATATATAAGTTGTGAATGAGGAAAAAAAATAAAGACTTTACCACATTTTTAAAATGTAACAAAAAAATAAGGGCGTTTATATAAAAATTTGGGGAAAATTTTCGCGATGTTACAGTCTCCCCTACTTTTAGGAACTTCGTCCCGAAGTTAAGAGGAAACCAGGGTTACAATTGGTCAACTACCTGAGACCTTGATAAAATTTCACACTACCTTAACGTACCTGTAAATTCATGATTACGTTCCGGACCGTAATTACCAATTTACCTTACATTAGGGTTTTGTGTCCTTTTATGACTTTACCGATTGTTGAGCAGGTCTGATAGTCCCCACCAGTCGTTGAGCAGGTGGTAGGGCCTCTCCCGACTGTTGGAAAGACATGATGACCTCTACCAATCGTTAAGTAGATTGTTTGGTAGTCAACTATTTGTTGTACAAGTAAGCAAGTAGATATAGCAATTAATTCACATTCAAACAAGCATGCACACCGATGTTATGATAATACTAGAATTTTATTACTTGAATTGAATAACGTCAATACATAGAATAAAAGCAACCAATAGTCAAATGGTGAGTCTTGCGGTTAGGTAGCTGGAGGGTCTTGATCTCGGTTTAGTTTAGGGCATCGGTTACTGTAGTGATTTGGGTTTCCACATTTATAGCATAATTACCAGGGTTGTGAATAATTGCAGTCAGTTGGGCATTAATACCTTTGTTGTTTTTGTTGTTGTTGTGGTTGGTATTGTGGTTGTTGTTACTTTCCTCTTGGTTTTCACCACTGTTATTGCGAGTGCTACGACGTGGAGACATGATCCGTAAGGGACACAATGAAGGTTCAATGTGGCATGAAATGAATGTGGTGATATAAGGAATGTAATCATTTATTCATTAATTAAAACGAATAAACGAAAACGTTGACTTATCAAAGACTCCAGATTCTAATAACATATGAAGACATGCTTTAGCCTATAAGTGAACACTCATCCCGAGAATTCCCAGGTAGGCATCCGGGTCCCTCGTCTGATTGGGATATATGCGCAATGCCAGCCTAGACAGAAGACTCAGAATACAGGCGTTCACCCTTCCAGATTGCACGTGTTCGTTATTAAGATCTAGAACTTCGACGAGATCTCAAGGGGGGTTCAGGTTAAACCTGAGGATTTTGTCCTATTAGTCTAAGAGTAGATCCACTGATGGAGAGCAACCTTCTTGTAGGGATGAAAGTAGGGATATGAAGTAGGAGGGAGATAGAGAATAGCAAGTAAAGGAAGCAAGTACTTGTTAAATCCTATGGTTATAGACTAGATTATTTTTCTAATAACCTAATTCCCTATAACCATGGCTCTGATACCAATCTGTAACACCCCAACCGATGGCGGAAACATCGGGGTGCCACGTATTGAATGATTGCTCAGTAGCTCATGGTGAATAATAATTTCATTAAATGATTTAAATAACTTACATACAATGATTCTAGAATTTGTACATCAAATTGAATAAAAACTAAACACATATCTTCAAGCATCAATTCAAATCTTCAAGCAGATAGAACCTGAAACATGTTAAGTTGAAAATGTTTTGGGTCAACAAAAGTTGGTGAGAATTACATAGGTTTTTGAGAAATAGTTGATAACAATAGTTTGTACAACACTCAGGGTTGTATGATGATAGAGTATGATACCGACATGCAACAATGCGTCTTTGTACAACCAAACCTTGTGTCGACTGATGACTAACTCGCAAGTTAGTTAAATGTTATTACTGTTATCGATCATCCCTGAGTCTATGCGGGTGGGATGGGTTTGTCAGACCTATAGCGCTATAATCTAAACAGGCGGCTTGATCATTGTTAATGATTGTACTGTGTCTTTTTGTTACAGTCAAATGATAGAATGATGATGTAGTTGAATCACAAGTAAATGATAGTATAAAATGTTTAAACATGTTTCACCCCAAAAATAGTGAAAATAGAGAAAAGGGGCTATGTAAACTCACCTTGGTAAAATGTTATATCTGTTGAGAAATTTGGATAATTGTGTTGACCAAATGTATCAAGTATCACCCTATAATAAAGTAATAAATATGTCTAAGTCTATCAAATCTACAAATGTATAAGTTTCTAGGGCTTCGAATTTGGGGATAATTGCTCGTTTGATTAATATTAAAATATTCGCCAATTGAGAGAAATTTAGTAAATAAATAACCAAAAATCTTTTTAGGAAATTTAAAGTTAAGATGGCCACAATGATGTATTTAAAGTATAAAAATAATTTTTATAAAATTATTTACTTTAAAATAGATTATTAAATCTATTTATAAGAAATTGTCAAAATCTAACTTTAATATTTAAAAATATTAAAATTAAATAATTTTTAGTTTAAAATTCATATTTCTGTTCTAAATGATCAGAAATAATTTGTATAAAATTTTGGTGCAAAAATAACAAAAATTGGATTTATTATGATTTAATTATGATTAAAACTAACAAAAATTGACTAAAAATATTAAATAAATGATTTTTCAGAAATAAAAATCATTTCTGAATAGCTTAATGTTATAAGAACTTAGAATAATTTTTGTGGAAATTAATAAGATCGTTTTGATATTTTTATAGATTTTTATAAATAAAATGGAATAAACTTGATTTATTTATTATATATATTAAATAAATAAATTTTTGAAAACTAAAAATTGTAAGTTAAACTTTTTCACTAGTTTAACATGATGTAATTTTTGTAGAATTTATAAAAGTGTTTTAGTATTTAAAAATGAATTTATAAGTTTTAAATGAAATATATATATATAATTGATTTAAACAAAAGAAATGAATTTAAGAAAAAAAAGGTGTCCACGCCGGGTCTCGAACCCTCGTGGGCCGGTCCAAGTACATGAAGCACAACCACTTGGTCTAGACCAGTGGTTGTGTCTCATTTCAGTTCGTTTAATATTTAATCTTACACGTGATACTTGTTCTTCCCCAATTCAATACCCCATGAGCCCTAGTTTTACAATCGAACAAATTACACAAAGTTAACCCAATTAAACTTAGGGTTTCTGTTGTGTATGAGCCGATGAACAAAACCCATAAAACAAATTGGACTTACAGTGTTGTTTATTACACGATTGGCTAGTCAACTCAATAAGTCAAACTTCGTGTGTGTGGGTATTTTCAGAGGTGTTTCAGAACAATTGGGGGTTAAGAGAGATGTGTGAACGAGTTGAAATGCTGTGTAGAAGGTCAATTTATATAGAGGATTGTTGGATTGTTTAATTGGCAAGTTTGACCACGATTTGATGTTCATACGCGTAAGTAATTAATTGGTGGTCAATTGATTTGTAATTGACGTGCAATACAGTCGTATAGGGCCGGCAATCACGTTACATTGGTCAACCTTGGTTATCATGCGTTTAATTAGTTTAATTAGTTGGTCAAAAGAGAAGAAGAAAAAAAAAAATAATTAAATCATATCTGCTGCTACTGTTCGCGAACCAGGGAAGAGAAGAAAGATCAGATTTAAAAAGGGTTAAATATATATTGGGTTAGGATTAATTCAACTAAAGGGTTGTGGTCCAGTGGTGTGAACGCGTGAGTGTGTGTGGTGTTACTCGGGTTCGATCCTTGGCGGGCACACATTTTTTTTACAAGCTAAAAGAGAAAGGGGGGGGGGAACAGTGGGCCTGTTATGGGCTTCTGATGGTGGGCCTTGGCTGGGCCTGGATAAACAACTGCTGGGTCAGGCTGTTTCTTGGGTTGGGTTAAGCAATTCAACAAATTTTGTATAAGATTAACATTTATCATTTATTATTATTATTATTATTATTATTATTATTATTATTATATATATATATGTATATATATATATATATAAGTTGTGAATGAGGAAAAAAAATAAAGACTTTACCACATTTTTAAAATGTAACAAAAAAATAAGGGCGTTTATATAAAAATTTGGGGAAAATTTTCGCGATGTTACAACTAGGGTTGTTATTATGAAGTTTAGGAGGTTAAGCATTGTATTTATAGTCGTTTTTAGTCGTCCAGCACGTAACACGCGATTGTGCAGCAGCTACACGCGATTAGCATTGCTAATCGCATGACATTCATGCATTTAGGGGCTAATCGCCCCCTGTAGCATGCGATTAGCATGCTACTCGCCTCCCAAGAGGCCCAATCGCCTCCCTTATAGGCGATTAGCCAACCCTAATCGCCTATAGGGGTTGGTTCCATGTATTTTGCGCGTTAAACCCCGTTTTAACATATGTTAACACATTTTCACATACCGACAAGTCACATAATGATTGTAAACACATAACACTTGCAAACAAACATATTCCCACTCGTTCACCAATTCCCGGGACTCGAGACTTGTATGTTCCCTATGCTCTGACGATTCTACAAATCGTCACCACTTGTACACTTGGTTAAGGACTGACATCTAATGAACCTCTAGACTCACATCCGATGATCCTCTATACTGAACTAACAGTTCCCGAACCGTAACACGACTTAACTAACCTAGTTAAGTAAATATACGCGTGACTCGCTAAGGTAGACTTTCATCTAGACAACGTTGTTAACCAGAATTTGCCGGGTGTCACAACATGTAAGTTTTATGTGATAATATGCCACTATATCTTTACTTATATTTTGATCAATATGCATAAATATTTCCTTTAGGTAGCATCTGTTCCTGGAAGTCACCTGCTTGTCATGCCATATATTAGGAACATCAAAGATTAGTCAACTGGCAAATAAGTCTAGGGTGTCATGATTCAAGAATAGTGTTCCAAAGATTGTTTGTTAACAACTAACAACCCTATTCAGCTTCTGTCATAATCTATTTGGTAATGATGAAATAGAAGCTGTTGAGGACACTAAGTCTGAGCAAGAAAATAATGGTATTAATTTTGATGCTTATGAGGATATTCCTGTGGAGACCACCGGGGAGAACGTACCACCGCCGGTTAATACATTTGCAGAGATTGATTTAGGAGATGCTTTGAATCTGAACATTAGGAGATGCAAGTATGTTAAGCCAACGCATGTTCAACGTTACACTATACCCATTTCTTTAGTCGGCCGAGACTTGATGGCTTGTGCTCAAACGGGTTCGGGGAAAACAACAGCGTTTTGCTTTCCTATAATCAGTAGGATTATGAGACAACCTGTGCAAAAGCCACATGGCACTAGGACCGTTTTCCCCCTTGCTCTTATTCTATCTCCTACTAGGGACCTCTCAAGTCAGGTTTGATTTTAAGATCTATGGCTAACTTTGTTAATTTTTATTCTATGTATATTGTTGAAATGTTTAATATAGATGGTGAATGATGTTGTGTTACACGCAGATACACGTGGTGTTGATTATATTAATAAGAACATAAGGTATAAACATAAGAATTAATCATGTGTACCTGATATGCTTAACCGCTCAGGAACCTCAGTAATGGAAGACACCATCATCTTGATTGGGTTCCCTTTAGGGTATGCAGTTCTGATGGTTTATGTGTTCTTGAGTTATGGACACATTGAGAAAGAGAGAGATAGGGGATGGCTAATGGTGTTATGAATGTGTCTCAACCCTAATCTCATAATAATCTCCTTATTTATACATACCCAGGGGACACCCTAATAAGGCCCATCTAATGATAGTCCGCCCATCAAAGACATATCTGTTATTGGGCTTAGGATAATATTAATAATTGATCATCATAATATAAATGATTATAATGGCTATCGATAAATATACAAACGTTACGTATATTTATTCCAACATTCTCCCACTTAGCCGAGTAATCATTTATTATGAGTATTACGTAAGTCTGCAGAGATTAATACTCATTTTAGTTCTAAACCCAAAATGTAGCAGAGAAATATAGCCGTTAAGTCTTTATTCGACTTAGGACCCCCATTAATCATACTACACCCAAATTTAAAACTTAACATTAGGATCAATTAACGTTATGCCCTTAGTTGATTTGTTATATTATTGTCTTTATGCCATTATGCTAGCTTAGCATACTAATAGACAAACAAATCATAATGAGGAAAATTAATCATTAGTCATAAATTATTCATAGTATGATATGCAGTTGTACATGGTCATTAGTAATACCCTTTTCTCTTAGTTGGCCCTTAGTGAGACTTATGGGTAATAGACCTTTAGTTATTGGATCCATAAGCATATCATGAATTCATTCGATACAAAATTTTGATTTCCTCTATTTGTTCTTAATCATAAGCGAACAATAATTTCGTATCGAACTCTAATGCAGCTCCTCTCAAACTGTTACTGTTCGAGAAATTAGGGCAGCCGACTTTATCACAGTAAGTCTTCAACTTAGTATTTACATGGAGTTAATAAATTATGAGTCATCTGATAAATTTACCAACAACATTTAATGACCATTCTGTTGTGATCAGCAACACATTATGTCATGATAACTTAGGTTGTTGCTAGAGTTCCTTATGACTCCTCCATAAGATAGTTATGTCTGCTGACGTTATGATATACCCCGAAATTGACACTTGATTTCCTTTGAATATAACAAAGTTAGAGTAAGAGTAGTCAATCACTTTAGATTCTCACTTCTTCTTTAGATTATAGTCTCTTGTTTCTTAAAGATATTGTAATGTTCCATTAGATGCTTTTCATCAATCTAGACAAGTCTAGTATCAAGCAATACGAACAATATCATAAACAAGCATAGACTTAAATTTACGTCAGTCTTCTAATTAATGAAGCATAAGGTGATAATCTCAAATTATCCTATTATCCTCTAAAAGAGAGCAATGTTATATGTTACATACTTAAGTACCCGCTTAGAGCAAAACTTATGGGATGAAACTAATATCCCGTTGGGTCTATCTCGGTATATTTTGATTCCTATCACGTAAGAGGAATCCCCGATATTCATCATGTCAAAATTATGCATGAACAGTGCTTTGACTTAGGTAACATATACTTGTCAAGAGAAACGTCATATATGTAAGGACAAGTCTTCATTAGTTGCTCCCACTCATCTTGAGGTAGGTTCTTTAATCCGCTTAGTTCTTGATGAAGAGTAATTTCATTATGATTCCAACACATTTTATGCTTGCATCAACCCATACATGGATCTTATTGACTTACAGACTAAGTGTTCTTAACCTTCAGTTTAGAACTTTTAGGTTGCTTAATGAACATGTAGGTCATTGTTATGGAAAGTTGTCTTAATGTCCATCTAACGTGGCTCTTAGTTATTATGAGCTACTAGGACGATAATGATCCTCAAAGAAATCTTTTGTAATACAGATAAGAAGATTCTTTGATAATCTAATCCCTCTTGAGTATAATCTTTTACAATCAATCTTATCTTACAACGTTCCCATTCGGATCTGGTTCAATTATGAATACCTTTAGGTTATTCAACCAAATCCTAAACGTTATTCTAATTTATGGAATTAAATTTTGCTAATAATAGCTTTATTCCATTTAGAAGATTGATTGATACTAATGATTTAACTAGAAGAGGTAGGATCGGTAAACTTTCCAAACATCCATTTTGTATTAGTCAGGTAGGTTACATAATCATCAAAGTTAGTGGGCTTTTAGACCCAAATGACCTCCTGAGTTGAACACAGGGTTTATTATGATACAAACTTAACTTTAGTTAAGTGTTTTTATTTTCAGGTATATAAGGAGCAACATTAGTTTCTAAGTGTGTAAGAGTTGGTGCAGTAAGGTGTACAAGAGGAATAATCGAAGTTAAATTCGGAGTTAAACTTAATGAGTTTCAAATTTTAATGAGTCTCTCCGCCGCATCTTGTACTTCCGAAAAGTCATAATAAGGACTTGTACTGCTCCCACTTACCTTAGAGATCTTAATGAATTCAGCATGCTTAAGATCTAACATTTGGAAGATCCATAGATTTTAATAGAGAAAACAACCTAATGATGTTTATTGTCGTTTCTCTTGATGAGGATTACTTTAGTAAGAAATCTAAGTTCGCCCATATTTAAGCATCCACAAAACTTTGTTAGGAGTACGTTAAGTGCTAAGGAGACAAGTTGTGATAGAGCGTTGTCCAGTGCAAGAGGTGTAATTTGAGGATAGATCAAATTGTCATTCCCCCCACCTCTGTAACTTTTGCAAGTCATAAGTAGGACATCTTATGCTCCCACTAATCTTTTAGGTCTCTTAGTACCTCCATATAATAAGTTTTAACGATGTGTGTGAACGAGAAATTTCATATATTTTATACTTGATTTCCCTTATCGTCCATATTTCATAAGAAATTTTAAGAACATACTTAGAGGGAATCTTATTAAGTATATATGAATTGATTTCTTTAATACTTTTGGTCTGTTGGAAACGGAATAGATACAATTAGATATTTATCTAAGCTCCACTGATGTCAGTTAGTTATGACTTATGATGGAAACCCATTTATTCCTTTCGCCATTTAATGTTTAGGGCGTTTAACACATGCTTTAAAGTCACTGAGAATGAGATTTGATAGCCAAGTATCCTTTAGTGACCTGGTCATGATTTCTCATGAAATTTTGGTCTTAGTGGATGAATTGCATGGGTCTCATTTTCCTTTGTTAAATTCTCATTATCATGATAACAAAGTTGTGAAAAACGTTATTGGATCATCTAGTTTTATTTCATAAGGTTTCTATTCAGATAATGACAACAAACAATATGAGAGTTTAACTTAATAGTGGCTTTGGGTTGGTCATTAAAACCTTGTAACTGTAAAAAAATTGTAGCTTTTAGTATTGATACTAAATTCTGAGTAATGTCAAGAATATCGTAAGGTATCATAAAGCTTCAACACTAAGATCAGTTATTAATGGTTAATAGACCCTTAATTTTGCCACTAACTCCCATCTTAAGTATTCGTTGAATTATGGTAAGGAAACATATAAAACTAGACTCAACCATCATGCGTTAACTGGAATTCATTAGCATTTGTGGAGTTAAATATCCTTAATTAGGCACTACACATTTTAGCCAGTTGTTCTCTCTACTTATGGGTAATCTCATTGCTTATGCCTATTCTTAATGGCACAGTTTTGATTAATAAGACTTTCCCTTTGGAGAAACTTATAGCTGAAAGTAATACTTGTATTTTGTTTTCAGACCTTATAATTATCCTCTCTATGGTAATTATTCTTCCTCTTTTAGGTTTAATGGTACTAAGGTGAATAACATCAACTTTTCTAGTTTAATGCGTTTCTTTTCCTGTACGTAATTCGCTATCAACACACTCATTTTTTTTTACTTTGATATTTCTGAGTGTTATAGTTGATTCATAATGCATCAAATCGTACTGGTGGAAAAGTCATAATGCACTAGAAATTTTATTGATTTCTATGTATAACCCCTTTGCTTTATGGGTCATGTTATTCAATGTTAAGATGTATTCACAGATGCCATTTAACCATAAAGTTAGATTTATTTATTTCATGCTTCTTAGGAATTCGTTATATTCTTTCATTCCATAGATAATACATTAGTCTTAGGAATTTCAGAATCATCAATAGCTCACCCGATAAGAATCAGTAAAAGGAGTTCTTAATTACCATAAGAGACATTTTATTCCACTTATTATGTTCATGTGTTATTCTGTAATACTTTATCAGATAGAGCGTAGGAATGTCATGTCTTAAGAGGTTACTTAATAAGAACAAAATTTAAGCAAACTCTTCTTAGTTTTGATAATAAGAGTGGATTACTTAGTTGAGATAGTGAGATTAGTTTCGAGTTACGGGTATTGATGTAAGACAGACTTAGATTATGATCATTATATTAATGAAGGATCATTAATTGTGAGGATCAATTTTGTAATGAAGACGTGATAATATCATAACACCATAAAACATAAGCTACTTAAATACAATGCTCTAGCTTTGGCTATACGCTATTTATTTAAGTATTAAATTGCCGACAGTGAATGTAACCCATCACCTTTGGGCAGAAGTGAGACATTCAAAGTCCTAATGCAATACGCTCAGTTCACTAACATAATCTGTTACACATCACCTTTGGGCAGAAGTGAAACCTTATGGCACTTATGTAAACGAGCTACAATGCTTAACGAGATCTTTATAACAAACTAATGTGACACATCACCTTTGGGCAGAAGTGACACCTCAAAATGTTATTGCAAGTTAAGCAAGGTTTTATAATGTTTTGAATAAACTTGATACATTAGGTTTTATCAAAACTATAAATTTTATTAGAGATCCCGGAAACTAATGGGTTCTCGATGAACTAATGGGTTCTCGATAATCTTATGAGTTCCCGGAAAAATAATGAGTTCTCGAATTAATCTTATGAGTTCTCAAAAAAAAAATGTTATGAGTTCTCGGAAAAATAATGAGTTCTCGAATAAGTAATGAGTTCTCGAATGATTAATGAGTTCTCAAATAAGTAACGAGTTCTCGAATTAATCATAAGAGTTTTCGGAAAAAATACTTATGTTCTCGAATGCTTTTCTAGTTCTCGGATGGCATTAGTAGTTCTCGGTTTTTTTTTTTTTCGTAATGGTTCTCGATTCTGATATGCTTGTTCTCGAAAAATGATAGTTCTCGGAAAAATATAATGAGTTCTCGGATATAATTACGGTTTTAAAAAAAAAAAAAATTAAGAACCATAACCGAGAACTCCTTTATCGGGAACCTAATCGAAAACTGCAAAATTTGAGAACCTAATAGACCGAAAACTTCATCCGTAAACTATTATATTAAAACTGATAGATCCGAGAACTTAATTCATTAATATCATAAACCGAAAACATTATTAATATAAAAAACAAATGATCATAATAATAAATTGGTTCGAAATTTTAGGGATTTACATAATATCTATTTCCAATTTTAAATAATGGTTATCTCCAAAGATATCATAAGATTTCGAAATCTTTGCCTTAATCATAATTAATTTCGAAAATTCCTTGGAGATAAAGTTATATCATAAATTATTGGAAACAGAATTTCAATCCAATTTTAAACCAAAATCATAATAATTTTCGGTTTTCTTATGATGTTCTTGAAGAACATCAACCGAAAAAAAACATAATCAATATAATCCTTATCATACGAATCCGCAGTTATCTCCGGTTAAATTTATGGAGTGAATTCAATTTAAAAAAAACGTTAATTTAAATAATAAATCATTACTGAATTGATATTTTACTTGATAATATCAATTCAATTATATGGTAAAAAACTTAATAAGAATCGCAATTTTCTTTTCTTTGATTGAAAAAATATAACAAATCATCATTGTCAAATAATTTCTGTATTAAATTATAATGAATCACAAAGACCCTTCGGTATCGTCACATTATTTATTATTCGCTGACATGTATAACCTTACAATTCCTTTTATGAATCAATTTGCCGTTTGCTAAAGAAATTGTAAATTTTCTGAAGGAATCGATTCATAAAAAAAAAGGACTGATTAACATGAATTAAACAATATAATCAACATCGCTCTGATACCACATGTTGATTATATTAATAAGAACATAAGGTATAAACATAAGAATTAATCATGTGTACCTGATATGCTTAACCGCTCAGGAACCTCAGTAATGGAAGACACCATCATCTTGATTGGGTTCCCTTTAGGGTATGCAGTTCTGATGGTTTATGTGTTCTTGAGTTATGGACACATTGAGAAAGAGAGAGATAGGGGATGGCTAATGGTGTTATGAATGTGTCTCAACCCTAATCTCATAATAATCTCCTTATTTATACATACCCAGGGGACACCCTAATAAGGCCCATCTAATGATAGTCCGCCCATCAAAGACATATCTGTTATTGGGCTTAGGATAATATTAATAATTGATCATCATAATATAAATGATTATAATGGCTATCGATAAATATACAAACGTTACGTATATTTATTCCAACACGTGGAAGCTCGAAAATTTGCTTATCAAACAGGTGTCAAGGTAGTCGTCGTTTATGGAGGAGCACCGATTAATCAACAGGTAATTTATATTGAGAACAGATATTTTGTGTATAGTTGTATGTCATTTTACAGAAATAATAAAATATATATCCGTGCAAGCAATCCATGGCTTGTGTGGTGGATAACTAGATATGTATTCATGTGCTCTTTTTGGGCCAGGGGTAATCTGCACGAACATTTTGGCATGAGCAAGTTGCATGACACAGATAGGCTATGGGGTGTGAAGACATGAGAAAGGTCATGTCTCCATGCCACATAGGATGCCACCTAAGCTTGGTCATGTCTCCATATGCTTGAGACATGGGTGGGGTGTGGAGACATGAGAAACCCATGTCTCAAACATTAAATACTATTATTTTTTTATAAAAATTAATTTTAACTACTTTTATAAAACTAACAAATAAACAAAATAAAATTCAAATAAATAGTAGATTTAAAATAAAAATTACAAACCATCCTAAAAATTAAAAAAATTACTAATCATCCTAAAAATTAAAAAAAACTACAAATCATCTTAAAAATTAAGTAGTAAAATACTAATCGTCGATTCCGTTGTTCCATATGTATTCGATCAAGTCGGCTTGTAGATGATGATGAATGTGTTCGTTACGTAACGCGAAATCGTTTAACTCTTGTTGCGCTTCGTCATCCGGAATAGTATTCTCCTCCACCGCCTTTTCATCGAACTCACAAATAGCTCGGCCTTCGTCTTCGATGATCATGTTATGCAACAAGATACAAGCGTACATACAATAACGAAGTTTTTTTGGTGTGAAAGCACGTGCCGGGTTTGCGATGATGTGCCATTTCGCTTGTAGAACCCCAAAAGTTCGTTCGATATCCTTTCGCGCTGCTTCTTGAAAGTTTGCAAATTTCTTTCTTTTTTCGTCGTGAGGGTGCTTAATACTTTTAACAAGTGTAGAATAGGTTGGGTATATTAGATCCGCAAGATAATACCCGTGCTTGTACTCCACCCCCGAAACCGTGAACTTTGTATCCGGACCGGTTCACTTTCTCACATCATCAAACACCAATGATTGGTTAAGAACATTAAGGTCGTTATTGGAACCGGGAACACCAAAAAAGGCATGCCAAATCCACAAGTCTTGTGACGCGGCAGCCTCTAAGATAATAGTCGGGTGACCCTGATCGCCTCGATAAAACATGCCACGCCACGCATTAGGGCAATTTTTCCACGGCCAGTGCATGCAATCGATGCTTCCAAGCATCCCTGGAAAACCATGCCTTTCGTGATGGAACTGATACAATTTATGGATATCGTTCGAGTTTGGTTTTCTCAAATATTTTTTGCTGTAGATCTTGACAACGCGCTTGGAAAACTTATACAAGCAATCACGTGCCGTTCTTTCGGACATCCGTAAATACTCATCCCACGAGTCGGATGCCGTCCCGTAAGCTAGTTGCCGCAATGCCGCCGTGCATTTTTGATAAGTTGTGAACTCACGCTTGCCTCTAGCATCGTGCCGTAATGTAAAATACGGGTCACAACTCGCCAAATCATCGGCAATACGTACGAACAATCGACGGCTCATCCGGAACCGCCGCCTAAACATCTCGTCCGTATACACCGGTTGGTCGGCAAAGTAATCACTGATTAATCGCTCGTGTGCACCTACATATATATTTGAAGAAAAATTATACTTTCTAAAAAATAAAGTATCTAAATATATATATTTGAAGAAAATTAACACTTTCTAAAAAATAAAGTATGAAATATATATATTTGAAGATAAAATATAAACTTACCCTCCCGGTCTCTGTTTATGGCCGCTTGCCTCTGTCGCGGTTGCGAGCTCACCTCGTCTTCCTCCGCCACGATTAGTTGTGCCGATTCCCAAACCGCGTTCACAAAAACCCGGTTTTCTTCGCTCGACGAAGACGAGGAATCAAACATTGGTAGGTATGACATTGTTGTGTATTTTTTTAAAGAAAAGTAGAAGAGTTTTAAGTTGGTTTTGGTTGTTTATGTGGGTTTAAAATGAATGGTAGTGTTTATATATTTGGTTTTGGGGTAAAAAAATTAAAAAAAAAAAAAGTAGCCGTTGGGATTTGACCGTTGGAATTAAAAAAAAAAGAAAAAAAGAAAAATCCTCATTGGCCAGGCTTCTGCGTTCTCAGATGGACGAGGGGGATTGGGGGGGGGGGGGGGCTGGGACGGGGCAGGGGGCGGTGTGCTGGGGGAGGATGGGGCAAAAAGGTGAGGACGGGGGCTATGGGGCGTCTGTGTACCCACAAGCCTTATGGGCTGCTTTTCAAATTATCTTTATTTGTGTGTGCTTATGCATATATGCGTGCATGTGTCAGTCATGTTATACACACTTACACACACGTGTGTGTAACTTTTGATGACTGTTTTATGTGTTTTATTTTTTAAATCTTAAACTATGTTAGCATCAATAAATGATTTCTTATTGTGAAATTAATGGCATATGCGTGTTCAGCTAAGGGAACTGGAGAGAGGAGTTGACATTCTTGTGGCAACTCCAGGAAGATTAGTTGATTTATTGGAAAGGCCAAAAGTGTCATTACAAATGATAAGATATTTGGCGCTTGATGAAGCTGATCGGATGCTTGATATGGGATTTGAACCTCAAATCAGAAAGATTGTGGAGCAAACAGATATGCCTCCTCGGGGTGAAAGACAAACGATGCTGTTTAGTGCCACATTTCCTAGAGAAATTCAGGTTTTTTTACTATCATTATTAATTTGGCTTTTTGAATAATTATTTTACTGGATGGTTTTCATATGACTTATGTTTCTTGTGTAGAGATTGGCATCTGATTTCCTTTCAAATTACATATTTTTAACTGTTGGACAAGTTGGCTCAAGTACTGATTTGATTGTTCAAAGGGTGGAATTTGTTCAAGAAAGTGACAAAAGATGCCATCTTATGGACCTTCTTCATGCTCAAATGGATACGGGATCTAACGGAAAGGTAATATGAAGTAGTAAAATGCTACTTATACATAATTTAGATCCATATATGTGCACATTAACTACTAATGAATATATATGGTCACAACTTACCTGAGTTCAAATTTTTGCAGCGACCTCTTACATTAGTATTCGTTGAGACGAAGAAGGGAGCCGATTCACTTGAACATTGGCTATACAGTAATGGGTTTCCTGCAACAACAATTCACGGTGACAGATCACAACCTGTAAGGCAGATATTACGATATTCAAACAGGTTATCTCATGATGTTCTACATCTATGTAACAAGTTCTTTGTTCTCATGTGCTGCTGTGTTTTAGGTGTTACTTTTTTTGCGTTTCTGGTTATTATGTTTATCGGATATTTTCTGCGCGGCGCACGGCTGCGTCTTTAACCGCTGCATATTATTTTCTATACGCGTGCGTTATGGATTGTTTACTGGTTTTACTTTCTTTGTTGGGCTCTTGCAAATTTTTCTCATGCTTGCCGTTAACATGTATTTTTAGGCTTCGTGTTCAAAGCGAAGGCGACATGGGGGGGGGGGGGGGGGGGGGGACAATGGTGCATCATCGTCCACAACCGGCAACACCCGTACCAAAAAATCGCCTTACACCACCATCCAAGAGGCCGTTGGTACTGACAGCAGGTAAGTTTCATTTGTTTTAAAAAAGTGTTGGCATATAATCCTTTAAATCAATATAATAAATCCACATCATCCCTTTGAAACTACAGATGAAAGCAAAGCCATGGACAAGGGGAAGCATTACAAAATATAGAAAGGAATTATCAACAAAATCCTACATCAGATGACAGTAGTAGCACTTCAAATTTTGAACAACCCCCTATGTTATCCAAATACATATGCAATGTACTTAAGTAAACAGTTCGTACCTATAAAATTGTACTCGGCTGGTATAATAACCACAGTTTTGTGGTTAAACAACAATGAAAACAGTGAACACATCGCGCAACATTTGGTTTATATGTAGTGGGATCAAAATTGGTATAAAAATTTGATAATTTCCTTTTAACCAACATTTTGTTTATATGTAGTGGTATCAAAGGTTGGATTGCATTTAAGAGACCCTGTATTCTCACATGGACAACTTTATGTCGCATTGTCAAGAGTTAAAAGCAGGGCAGGGGTGAAATTACTTATACTTGATGGTGATGAGAATGTCATCTAAAACAAAAAATGTGATGTATAAGGAAATATTTGGTGATATTTGAATAAAATATGTATTGCTTGCTTTTAAATTTTAATAAAATAATTGTAAGTTGTTGAACCGCGTGTCAACACGGTCGAAAGTCTAGTATAATAATAAGTAATAAGCGTCCAAAGGTGTTGGTGATATAGATATAGATATTGAAGAGGTAGGTAGGTAGGTATTTGGTGATGGAAGATAGATGGGGTTACGAGATAAACACAGGGTCCTGCAGTTGCATCACTTCAATCAATTCGTATTATGAGCAGCTCCTTAGCTATGGCAGACGAAGGGGGCCTTTCATACTGGAAGCCATCGACGCTGATCCTAACTGTGTCTTAGCTAACATTTTGGCTGCCCATTTCTGCGCTTCTTCTCACCCTTCTCGCCTTCCTTCTCTCCTTCATGCCGCCATCCACAATCTCGTATTATTATTCTCTCTCTCTCTCTCTCTCTTATGTTTTTATTATTATTAATAATAATAATAATATCATCTTCTTTCCATTTCAATTTGAATTTCAATTGAATTAGGGCAACGCCACTCCTTATGAAAAAGCAGTTTTTGATTCTATCCATTGTCTCATCTCTCCAAATAGAGATGATGATCTGGCTCTTCACTTACACTCCAAGGTACAAAGATAACACTACTCACTCCATCATACGTACATTTAATTTAATATTGCCTTTCCTTTCCTTTTATTAATAATAATAATAATAATATTGCCTTTCTGTCTCTGTCTCTGCCTGTTTGTAGCTATTGAATGATTTTCCAAAGGATTTAGCATCTTTGAAGAGGGCGCAAGTTCTCTGCTTTTACATGGGTCGACCTGACCTCTCTTTGCAACTCGTTCAACAGGTTTACTACTAACTTTCTCCTTCTCAATCTTCTTTGCTATGTTTTACTTATTCTTTTCTTCTTCTTCTTCTTAAGGTACTTCCTTCAAATACCGAGCAAGATTTTGTATATGGAATGCTTGCCTTTCCTCTGTTAGAGCTTGGACGAATGGAAGATGCCGAGAAAGCTGCCTCCAAGGGCTTTCAAATCAACCACCATGATCCATGGTCCCAACATGCTGTCAGCTCCATCCCTTTCTGTTTCTTTTTTTCATTCTTACTTACTTACTATTCGCATCTTTTTGCAGTTGTGTCATGTTTATCAATACGAGTGTCGTTTTAAGGAAGCCGTCGAATTTATGGAACAATGTTCACAATCTTGGGCTCCTTTATCCTCATTCATGTAATAAGCAAGCATATTCAACATGCCACCTGTCTTGTTTACAAACAATCTGGCTTCATATGAATTTACTGTTTTGCTTAGTTTTATTAACACTTGATGTTAATGTGCAGGAACACTCACAATTGGTGGCACGTTGCTCTCTGTTACTTAGAAGGCAATGCTCCCTTTGAAAAAGTCCTTGAAATTTATGAAAATCGTATCTGGAAAGAGTTGGACCGAAGCGATGCTACTCCCGTAGAGGTTTTTACCCTTTCCTTTTTGCGTAACCTCTCTATTCCTTCTATGCCGTTTCCAATTGTAAGTTGTGGATTTAGGTATACTTGAATGCAGTTGGCTTGTTATTGCGGGTTTATGTAAGAGGCGAGATCCGTTTATTCGAGGACCATTTGAAGATGTTAGCAGGTTATCTATCAAATCAAGTGAGTTAATGATGTTTTCATCAGTATAACTGTTATTTGGATAACGCTATTTTTCTTACTCATACTTGGTCCAATCTGTTTGTCAGGACTTTTGGTATCTTGAGTGGCACCTCGATTTGTTGATATTATGGGCCTTAGCTTGCACTGGGAAGTCATCCGAGGCTCAAGACTTATTCAGTGGCTTAAAGTCGAGGTTACAGTGTTTTTTTTTCCCCTCAAATTGAATTAAGTTGAGTTGTCTTACTCTAAATGCTTTGTTCCACCGACACAGGGTTTCTACAATGAATCCGAAGAAGGCAAAGTTAATGCAGAAAGGACTAGAGGTTTGTGTACTTAAAACTTGCTCATGAACCAGTTTCTTCTGCTTTTTATTTTATAATTGAGGTGTAATAAAGGAGAATGAGACAGGTGATATGAGTGATGATTCTGTAATTATTTGGTTTTAGCTTGCAGAAGCTGTATACACGTACGGTAGAGGTGATTTCACTCGAGCACTAGAGTTGCTTGGTCCAAACTTTGATGCCGAACGTTGTAAGGTATTAAAGAATTAGCTAGTCGTGTTTAGTATGTTGTTCTGTTATATAGCTAGAATTGTATTTTGCAGATGGTTGGTGCCTCCGGGGAACAACTAGATGTGTTCAATGAAATTTGGTATGTTATGTTACTTGAAGCAGGAGATGCGGAAAAGGGTATGGCCACTTCTTGTTGTTGTTGATGTGTGCGTTTAAGAATAGAAGTTAATTTGTTGTGATTGCATCTGCAGCGATTGAAGTGATTGAGAAGCAGTTAAAGAAGAGAGGCGGAACCCCCTTTCTATGGCGCTTGTTGGTATGAAATGTTGCTTGTATGGTGATTGATTTTGCTCAAAATCGTTATTAATAAAATGGTTGGTTTGTTTTAGGAGAGGGGATACTCGATGTTGGGGAAGCAAGAAGCCGAAAGTATAGGTGCAAAAGCCAAGGCGTTGGAGGCTGCCTACTTCTAAGTTCTAACAAAACACTTAAGATGGAGCTTTATGTTGTTGTAACATGTCATGTGTGTACTTTTATTTAGTAATACCCGTACCCGTGTGTGTATGTATACGTGTGTAATGTAATATATAATAATTATGTTATCTATTAAATAATTGTATACATAACAGTTTTGGAAGTCTCACTGATTATTATTTAGAGAGTCAAATTAATGTCTACAACAGTAGAAGTAACAATGAAATTAATATAAAATTAAAGCTATAACATAGCCCTCACGTTACGGTTACTTACGGACGTTAAGGTTATGGGGTGTGGTTTGAAGCCCTAGTGGCTTTAAAGCATCACGTGTCATATAGGTGGTGGGTGGTTTTAAAACCACTCCTTTAACTTAGAAGTTGTGGTATAAAGCTCATTCAATCATTTCTCAATAATTTGTTATGTTTTTTTTTTTTTTTTTCAATTTGATTTAATTCATTGATTTATTTGAAAAACAAATAAATAAATGAATTTTTGTTTTTAAAATCTAATTGTTGCAAATAGTCACAATTTTGGCTCGCCCCACCAATCAACTCTTTAACGTCTGCAAGTCACTCACAAGCTCTGTTGATGTCACCCCTTTCATGATGGTGGGGCGGTGTTTGGCGCAACGCTGATGTGGCATGGGACACCACTCCACACCTCACAGCCTTATTAGATAGTATTACCAGATTAAGGGTTTAGCATGGTATTAAACATTTTCAGTATCTCTATATATTGTAATTAACCACTCAATATATATTTAGTATTTCACAATTTAGCATGATATTAAAGCCTTAGGGTTCCTATCACCTTTTTTCAAAAAAAAAAAAAAAAAAAAAACCCTTAGCCATTGCCACACAGTTCAAACCCTAGCCAGGGCGGCGTGCTGCCAACGCCACAGAAGCCCCGTCCCTCCGTTTTTTATGATGCTACGACACTATCTCATCTGCCATGTCACTCACCCATCGTACTCCTCAATTCGTTCCTTGCTATCATGCCCTATCTTATGCTTCGGCCACTCATTGGACTTCACTCCCCCATCGCACTGCATATAGGACTACGCTCTAGCACCGCGCTGCTATTTAGTTAGATTTCTACACCGCCGCATTAAACTTCTCTTGCTGGATTATAAGATCTGTCATTAAAGACATGGATGGCAATATCAAGCAAGATATAGATTTGTTGGCAAAAGTTTGGTTTTATGAGTCGATCTAAGCACATTTATCATATTATTATTGTTTTTATGTTTGTCATCCCAATCTGGGCTTCTGGTTTCCTTCGCTCCAACTGCAAAGGAGTATTCAATAGTATTATTAGCTTAAGGTTTTTAGTGTAAGCCAAAGTGCCCACTTAGGTATTTAATCTATCTCTCTCTCTCTCTCCTTTGAAACACCAACACATTTACGACCACACCACAAAGGGTGAGGCTAACTACTCGATAGTATTCACTCGGCATTTCACCAAATAATAGTCCTCTTGACTTCAACTACAATTACTTTTTACATCTTTTATATATTGATGTGGTTGATATGGTCTATAAAAACTATACTAAAACTAACTTAGACACTCTATTTAAACTCTAGAAAACCTAGTAGAACACAATGACATGCAAGTGTACCTATCAAATATAGTAAAGCCTAATGGAAGTCCGGATATCGTATTCATGAGACACTAGCAATGACTAAAACTAGACTCCTAAAAATAATTGTAAAATTTTTAAAAGATTTGATTTGTTTGAAAAGGTTTAGTTAAACTGAAACTAGAATTAAATTAAAGAAAACTGAAACTAACAACTAGCGAACGGAAAGTTATTCGCCGATCAAAAAAAACTTAGGATTGGGAAAATTGAATGAGATAGTATTATCATAACTTTTGCAGTTTCAGGTTGACTTGAGTCATAAGCTACTTTAGGAACTAGCTCAAAAGTACCGATCTCAAGAATCGTCAAAAATGGGTAGTGGTACCGGTACTGAACCTGAACTCCTAAAGTAACGGTCCCGAATACGCCAAAAGGTTGGTACGAAAATCATTTGGTACCGATACCAATTCGTTTTCGGTACCCGGAATCATTTGCCCATCCCTAAGATTTTGCTTAAGATACGTGTTGTAATCGTTTGCTCTAACGGGTAGCGTGAGTAATCCAAGACAGAAGGCACCGGTTTTGATACCACTTGATTTATTTATTAATTAATATTAAAAGTATGCAGTTTGTTTTACATTTAAACCACGTACGCATCAAACATTTAGATGTAGAGATTTGAGTTCACACCAGCAATGGCATTAGACTATATATGCATGAAAAGAAAAATTAAGAATATACCTGCAGGCAGGGACTTTGATTATGAATAAGTTAATGACAGCCAGGCAAGTCCTAAAGTTCCCCCAAACTCTTCAGTAGAATTAAGCTCCAATGAAGCGTTTGAAGAAACTCCAGGAGTAACTTGACGTACGTATGTTTAATTCCTCATTCATTATCTTTTCCTTTTCTTTCGTGTTTCACGTCTATATGCTAATGCTATATATATTACACGCACCTTCTGTGACTGATTTTTATTTATTTTTCATAGAATTCATGGGAATCGTGAACCTAGTCGCAAGTATGTATGAAATGCAAAAAGAATATATACACTAGTATGTAAATGATCATGATTCTCTTCTTCATTCTTTAATTATAATCTTCTTAGGCGCATGTGCTTAAAAAGTACATTTGTTTTGTTGGTGTAACTCATCATATTATTAGTTGTTGAATTTACCCAATATCCCAACCACATTCATGGGCTGCAAGAGGCAAGTCTTACTGAATAATTAATTAAAACTATGTACGATTTTACCTTAATTAATTTAGCATTTAGTAGCTAATTTCCTCCCCTTTTTTACATCACATTTTAAATACACTCTTTTTTGCCTCTTATGAGGGCTTGAACTCTTAACCTCATCTTTAGAACCCCTTCACCTTTACCACCACACCACAAGGGGTGGGGCAATTTCTATATAAACTTACTTGCTAACATACATTTTTATATATACATATATAGCAACTAACTAAAATTAACATCTTTTTGATAGAGCTCTACCAAATTAAAAGACGGATGAAAAGGTCGCTCATGAGCCTAATTGCAGATAACGAAGATAGACAGCCCAAAGGTTCTAGCGAAGATGCCAAATGGCATCTTCACCTAATGCTGTCTTCGCCCAACTACTAACATCGTTTACTAACTATGTTTGCTAGGATTAAACACAAAAGACTATCATACTTGACTTATAACACGATCAAGTATGTTACAATAAATCTATCAACCAATACAAAAACGATATTGATCTAGAGGAGCGTTTGTCACACCAAACATGTACTAACAAAAACATATGTGCTTCTTGTGGAAACGAAATTAATCATAAGGGAGCCAACCACTAGGGGAACCTAACCTAGCATAACTAGAGTGATTCGCCTTCACCTACTATAATTAGAAATGCTTCTTCCCACATATATTAATAATAAAAAAATCTTATCACATATTCTAGGTCCACAAATTCTTCTGACCAAAATTTTCTTACAACCCTGTCTTTCTTTGGGATCTTATTAGTAATATTAGTATATATATAAACCAATTGTTGAAAATGATACGAATTTGGGTTCGGTGATCATCCTCCTCCTGATTCTCTTGGCAGGAAAAGATCCGAAACCAGGCGCAAATGCCGTTGATGAATATTTGAAACAACGCACAAAAAAAGCTATGATCGAGGCTAAGAAATCGTATCAGCCACGGCCGGAGGAACTCACCAAAACCTTCACTGAACAAGTTAGCCAGTGAGTAACTGACTTTACACATGCATGGAACGTAATATAATTTTACAATTACAATTCTTTTTAATAATTATTTGACAATTTTTGTTAAGGTCATTGCAAAATGAACAAGCACCATGAAAGCAACTAAAAGAACCAAACAACAGAAAATAACAAGACGAGCAGGAGAAGGCTTGCATACATACATAGATCATGTACCAACTAGGGATGGCAATCAAACCAGAAACCCGACACATTTGGGACGGGTTTGGGGTCGGGCAACCAGGTATGGGATCAGTTATTATTCTCACGTAGAAGAGTGGGATGTAGGCACACTATACCTCTATCACTAAAGATTGAGAGGCTGCTTCCAAAGATACTCTCGGGCCCAAAACAACCTCAGTTTGCAAATAGCAATGCAGAATTGTAAATAGCAATGCAAGTCACTCCTCTAAAATCTAAGTTTGCAATGAGTTTTTCTATAAAAAAAAAAATAGCATTCTTCACTATAGGTACCATTACCTATTTTTCTTACTATTGGTGCAAGTGAAGTGCCTTGGTACTCCACATCCACTGGACGTGTCGCTATTATAGAAAAAAATCTTCTTAGCACTATTCAGTGTCCCAGTGAAAAACAAAAGCACCATTAACTCTATCAACCCAACCCAATACAGATTTCAATTCTGGCAAATCATAATTTTAGTAAAAACACAATTATGAATTATGATAAAAAGTTAGTTACCAAGCAATGAGATTATGAAGTAAACTTTACAGCGCAGCAGTCTGTCTATCTTCCCCTTGTGTTAGTGGTGGAAATTGGTAGCTTGTCCTCCGTAAATGGTTGAGTAGCAGGATCAGCAAGACTAGGCAATCTTGAAACACTACCTTTACTTCCTCTTCTTGCATTTGGCCCCAATTCTTCAATCATGTACTTCCATCCATCAATCGGTCTCCTCCGACTAAATATATGTTGCTTAATAAAACTAGCTATCTGCATACACACACGTAATCAAAACCATATAAGATTAAACAATAAAAGGCCACAAATGACTCGTTCACGAACAACAATAAAAGACCTGAAATTTGCTGAAAGCAATCCGACGTTCATACTCTTGAACAAGAATGTCTTCTTCTCTTTGGGACATTTCCCACACATTTCCATCTTCACCCTTGGCGGTTGTTTCCCATCCGTCAGGCTTATTTTTCATATCCCAAGAATTTTCAACGTTTGACTTATTCAAATCACTGCTTCCAGACTCAAAAATCCTACAACAAAAACAAATTTATGATGATTTACCAATTTTAGTTCTGAAAGCTGCAGAATAGAAATACATTCCTAGCACATATGTAGAGAGAGAGAGAGTTTACTCGGATGCGGTGTCAAGAAATCTGTCAAGATCATCATCAGCAGCGTCGTTGGAATTGGCGAATTTAGCCTCTTCCATCTTGTGAATCTCTTTAAGCCATAAAGCAGCATGGAGCCTTTGCTTGTTAACTCTGTAATCCCTCTTGACGTTCTCCAAAGCGTAGATTGATTTCCCTTCCTCTTTTAGCTTGTTTAAGCGTTGTTCCTCTTGCTCTCTCTTGCTTTTTTTTCTCCTGTGGTCCCAGTTATCAGCCATATCTTCCACAAAGGCCTTTGTATCGACATCGAGATCAGGCGGTGGTGTATCAGATGTGAGGGAAAAGTTGACATCTGTTTCCCATGGGGGTCGATTTTTGGCGGATAAGTCATCAGGGAGCCATGCTGTTTCCCAGGCATCGTTCCATTCGTTTTTGGTTGATAGGGTCCTGATATGAGGTGTCAAGGTGGAGATTGTGATGGATTGGTGCTTATTTATTAAACAAGAAAAGGTGCAACCTAAAAGACTCCTCATCATCATCAACAAATTCCTGCAAATAATCAATGAGAAGATGATGATGATGATGATATGAATCTCACAAATTTACTATTAAAAAATAGAATCAGCAAAACAAATAGTAAGTAAAATAAAGCATCGTTTTTAACTCAAATTATTCTCATTGATAGTCTAACAAGTTACTAAAACTACAATTTGAAGAATCATATAAGATCGTTACATTACGCAGTAGATGTAGATGTTTAACCCTAAACCGAATAATGATAAGAAATAATAATAATAATTCATACCTTCCCTGTCAAATCCTGATTATTATAAGTGATATATACTTACCCAATATCAATTCAGTGATTGATTGATTGATTAGGTGGGAATAATCACCATTCCATTCCATTCCTTTCCATTACATTAGGGTTTGTTTATCTTTCTAATGGGTTTGGTCTTGGGCTTATTTTACCACAATAACCAAAGTCTAAGGCCTTTTGCCACTAGAGAAGGGCCCAAAATCACAGCCTGAACAGAGGAGATAATATTTTTCAGATAAAAATAAAAATATACTTCAAGCACAAAACTTGAAGCATGATACGCAAGCACAAAACTTCCAACTCTTAACAAAGTAATAAAATCAAGTCTTCAAGTGAAGAACAAAATTAGCCCTGCACTCCTACTGTTTCACCTTTCTAAAGCTTCAAGATTAAACTGCAGAATCAAATGTACCAAAGTGTCTAGTTCAATAACAGAAGAGGATGATTTTTTTCAACAAAAAAAAAAAACTAATGATTAAAAGTGTCACGTAAATCTCTAATTTGATGTCAAATAAAATTGCAAGGAAGTCTTCATATTGAGTTAGGAATCGGCGGTATTAAATTAAGTCAAAAGAATTAAGAGTCGGGTACCAGATAAAGGATATCCTTATTGTCCTTGTGCGTGCAATACTGGAGGAGGACTGCAGAAGGAGGCTGGGAGGGATGACAGCCGACAGCCAGGTAGGGTTTAGGGTTGCCCGATTTGGTAGTTGGGTTTTGTTCGGCAGGGAGAACAAGTGAGGGCTGCAGTCTAGTTTTTTTATTTTTAGGATATGTGCTTGGGTACCCTAACCTAGGTTTTGCATAAAAAAAGAGAAACAAAAAATGGCAACCTGCCAGATGTCTTAAAGGTCTTCAAACCACTTTAGACTATAAGGAGTGGTGGTGGAAAGATGGGGATGAAGTGTATGTGGCCCATGTAGGACCCTTGTGGGAGGGGGAAATAATTGTGGGGAGTGGAAGGGGGGGGGGGGCGAAGTGACATGTGGCATTTTATTTTTTTATTTTTTGTTTTTTTTGTTTTTAACTTTCTTTTTTAATAAATATAAAACAAAATTTTAAAAAAACATAATATTAATTCATAATAAACTACAAAGTAAATAAAAAAACACTAACAAACCAAAAATACATGAAATTTTAATAAAAACATAAAAAAATACACTTTAGTTATCGCTATCGTCTTCATCAGATGGGTAATCTCTTGGTACACTCCAAATATGATCAACCAGATCTGCTCGAAGGTTGTGATGTGTTTGGCTATTCTTGATTTCAAAGTTGTTGGCGTTTCTTTCTTCATCCGTAATGTTTGCTTGACTTTGCTGCGTTTCCTCACCAAAGTACTCGCATATTGCACGCCCTTCATCCTCCAAAATCATGTTATGTAAAATAATGCATGCGTACATCACATTTCGTATATGCGTTTTTTCCCACAGTCGGCAGGGTGTGGCCAAAATGCGCCATCTTTTTTTCAACACACCAAAAGCACGCTCAACATCTTTCCGTGCAGCCATTTGAGCTTTGTTAAACTTTTTTCTCTTAGGGTCTAACGTAGTCCTCCGTGTAAACGATTTTACGAACACGGCCCAATCAGGGTAAATTCCATCTGCTATAAGATACCCGTACTTATATTCTACCCCGTTTAAAAAAAAAGTTCCTTTTGGTGCAACATCGTTTATAAGATCGTTGAAGATTGGGGACTGATTAAGAACAGTCCTATCGTTCAACGAACCAGGCACACCAAAAAACACATGCCAAATCCAAAGATCTTGTGACGCAACCGCTTCAAGCATCATACACGGCCTTTTATGAAAACCGCTAGCGTGTTGGCCTTGCCACTCAGTTGGACAAACTTCCCACTCCCATTTCATACAATCTAAACTCCCGAGCATACCGGGAAAACCATGTTTTTCTTCGTGAAACTCTAAAAGTTGGGGGACGTCACTAAAAGTTGGTTTTCTCAAATATCTTTTTAAATATAAATCAATGACGCCCGCACAAAAAAACTGAGTACTTTCTCTAGCCGTTCGCTCGGCCATCCTTAGATACTCATCCATTATGTCGGAACTGATTCCGTAAGCCAATGATCGAAGCGCGACTGTGACCTTTTGCATCGCGATAAATCCCATCTGACCACGTGCATCGGGCCTTTGTTTGAAATAATCAAAATTATTTTCTAAATCATTTGTTATTCTTAAAAATAAAATACGACTCATACGAAAACGCCGCCTAAAACTTCTTTCATCGTATGTTGATTCGGTTGAGAAGTAATCACGTACCAATGACTCATTTCCGGTTTGTCGTTCACGAACTATATACTTTCTACGCTTGGGTGGTTCGGAGGTCCCTTCGTCGTCCGCTATAGCTTTAACGACGTTCTGAACGCTCGCCATTAACAATTCTGCGGCACCTTCGCCCAAGTCATCCAAAGCGAGTTGATCAAACATATCGTCTGAACTCGAAGAATCGCCCGACATCTTGCAATTTTTTTTTGAAAATATATGATAGTTTGGAGAGGATTTTATGAAAAAAGGAGTGTGTGTTTGTGTAAAGGATGGTATTGTTATATATATATATATATATATATATATATAATAAATTTTTTTTTTTTTTTTTTTTTTTGTAAACTAGCCGTTGCATGTAACGGTATTATTTTTTTTCTTTTTTTTTTAAACGGTAACATGTAAGGGTGTGGCCCAATCAGTGAGTGCCACGTGGCCAAATTCCTTCCCCCACGCCAGTGGAATCTCTCCCGCCCCCTTCCACGCCGGGTTGTGGCGGTGTTCCCTCCCTTCCCGCCCCCACTCCGGTTGGTCTTATATCTTTATTTAGAGAGAACTACACGGATAGTCCTTGTGGTTTATACGTTGTAACATGTTAAGGTACTAACTTTTTTTTTAAACTCCTTAAGGTCCTAAGGTTTACATTTGGTAACATGTTGAGGTATTAACAATAACTGCCGTTAGTTTCTAACAGATTCCACCCTCACGTGCAACTCACGTGAGGGTATAATTGTCATTCCAGTTTTTATGTTTCTTCCTTTCATAATATACATACACAGATCATATTAATGTAGTGACTGTTCCATTCCTTTCTCCCCTGTTTTTCCCTCTCACTTGAAAAACCCTACATACGTAACACAATGGTGATAAAGTGGAAAATTCGAGATGAAGGCGATGAATATCATCTGGATGTATATCGTAAGTAGTATCAACATCATCATCAATACGTATTTCTGATCATCAATGTTAAAAACCCTGTATTTAAGTTAAAAATCTAAACTTTTTGTTTTTTTGTTTTTAGGTCTGTATGAAGAGTTATTCTGCCTGAAGGTTAACCATGGAGGAGTTTTTTCAGAATTTCCTGATAAGCTTTATTTAAATGGTAAGATTGATTATGCTGATTTGTTGAAAAAGGAAAACTTTTGTGTCAGTGATATTCATGATATTGCTAAAAAAACTAGGTTATGGTGATGTTTCTGTATTGGAATATTATTATCTTATTCCGGGTGAAGATTTAGACTTTGGGTTGAGGCCTTTATCAAACCATCATAATGTACCTAGTATGTTAAAGCATTTGGGTGATCAACAAGAAATGTCACTTTTTATTGTAGTTGGTGACAATAGTAGGATTGATAATGACATAAACGAAGGTGGCACAAATGAAAATAAAATGGTTGTATCTGAAATGAATGAACAAGTGATTGATGCTATGTTTGAAGGTATATTTGATGATGTTATGAATCCCTTAGAAGTGAATGAAGGGGAAGCTGATGTAAAGAGAGATGGAGAGGCATCTGATGATGATATTGTTGATCCTGGTAATGAAATACATGAAGAGGAAGTTGACATGAGGGGGTTTAATGTCAATCTATATATAGACAATAATGTAGAAGGAATAGAAGTACTAGAAGATGATGTGAACAGTGAGTCATTTGGAAGTTCCTCATCAGGTGAGGACATGGAAAAAAACAGGAAAAGAAAGCTTAAAATGATTAGAAAGAAAGCAACTTCTGAGAGTCTTGTGTTTTTTGTTGGACAAACATTTCCTAATCAACAGGTTGTCAAAGATTTAGTTAGAAAACATGCTGTGGAAACAAGGAGAGAGCTTAAGTTTTCCAGGAATGATAAAGAAAGGGTGAGGGCTATATGCAATGGTTCAATTCCACACTTTGCAGATTCAATTCAAAAGATAGACCCAAGTTGCAAAGAAGGTGGCAGGAAAACTAAAGAAAATCCCCAGAAATATCCTTGGATGTTGTATGTTTCTAAATTAAATGAAGAGAGTACTTGGAGAGTTCAAACTTATAACCCCCAACATAGATGTCTTCAAAGTAGATCTGTAAAGGCCTTCACTGCTGATTGGCTTTCAAAACAGATCTTATTTCAGATTGAGTCAAATCCTGGTATCCCAATCAAATCCATTCAAGATCAAGTCCAGAAGAAGTATGAAATGGGGGTGTAAAAAATGAAGGCTTTTAGAGCTAAGTCTTATGCTACAAAAAAAGGTTATGGGTGATTACATTCTACAATATGATTGTCTCAGAGACTATGCACTTGAGTTGCAAAGAGCTAATCCTGATACAACAGTTAAGGTTGAATTTGAATCTGACTTTAATCCTGCTGCTGAAAGTAGAGTGTTTAAGAGAATTTACATTTGTCTTGGTCCCCTAAAACAGGGGTTTAAATATTGTAGAAGGAGGATAATTGGATTAGATGGTGCTTTTATGAAAGGGCCATTTCCTGGTCAACTACTAACAGCTGTTACAGTAGATCCAAACGGTGGAATTTATCCAATAGCTTATGCTATTGTTGAGTCTGAATGTTTGAAATCTTGGGAATGGTTTTTGGAGTATCTTGGGGATGACCTAGATTTGGATATGAACTCTAATTTCACTTTCATTTCTGATAGACAAAAAGGTTTAATACCTGCCCTGCAAAAAGTGTTCCCTTGGCTGAACATAGGTATTGCCTCAGACATATTCACCAAAATATGAAACTCCAATGGAATGGCAAGGCTTACAAGGATATGTTATGGAACATAGCCACTGCTCCTACATTACCTGAGTTCAATGACAAAATGGAAGAGCTAAAATCATTAAATGTGGATGCTTACCAGTGGCTACAACAGATCCCACCAATTCATTGGGCAAGAAGCCATTTTACAGGTTTGTCTATTACTTATTATATACTACTTGTTGTTACATTTGCTATTGAATAATATATGTTACATTTTTTTACAGGAAGAGCCAAGTCTGATATGTTATTGAATAATATATGTGAAGTGTTCAATTCAAAGTTAGTTGATGGTAGGGATAAGCCAATTGTAATTGCCTTAGAGTATGTTAGAGAATACTTAATGAGAAGGGTAGTTACTGTGATGCAAGTCATTGACAAGACTGATGGTTTGTTAACTCCTAAGATTGCTGAGAAGTTTGAGAAGATAAAGAAAGCAGCATCCTACCTAAATGTTCAATGGAATGGAGGTAGGCTGTATTAGGTTACAGGGTATAGGATAGAAGACAATGTTGTGGAACAATGTGTTGTTGATGTTGTAGCAAGAGAATGCTCATGTAGGAGATGGGAGATAACAGGTATTCCTTGTAAACATGCCGTTGCAACTAACTGGAGTATGGCTTTAAATGGACAACAGGTTTAATTCTTAACTCTTATCATATGGTACAAACTGTTTTATATTCATATTGTATTAACTGTTGTTACAAAATAGGTTGATATACCAGAAGCATGGGTGGATCCCTGCTACAGGCTTGAAACATGGAAAGGGGTCTACTCCCACAAGGTAGGACCAATTAATGGGAGAACTTTGTGGCCAATGTCAAACTGTCCTATCAAGATTAAAGCACCATATTATCATAAACCAATTGGGAGGCCAAAGAAACAGAGGAAGAAGGATGCACTGGAGAAAGATGATGACATGGTGAGGGGTGGAAAACTGAGTAGAAAAGGTAAGTTTGTAACTTGTGGGACATGTGGAAACAAAGGTCACAACAAAAAGACATGTAAAGGTCAAGGTGGAGAGGCTTCAACATCTACTAAAGCTAAGAAGGGTAAAAAGGGAACAACTTCAAAGTCTGCATCAGCTTCAAATGGGTCAAAGGGAACAACTTCAAAGGCTGCATCAGCTTCAAATGGGTCAAAAGGAACAACTTCAAAGGCTGCATCAGCTTCAAATGGGTCAAAAGGAACAACTTCAAAGGCTGCATCAGCTTCAAATAGGTCAAAGGCTCCAGGTTCAAAGGCTGCAACATCTTCAAATGTGTCAAAGGCTCCAGGTTTAAAGGATGCAAAAACAGTTGCTGGAAAGGGTAAAAAAGGGAAGAAAACCTGAAGTCAACTGCAAATGGGTCAAGTCTTTATTTTGGTTTTTTTATGTACTAGACAAATGGTTATCTTTTGTCTTTTATCTTTTTTATTACGAATGACTTGGTATGGATTCTCATTTTGGTTATGAAATTGACTCATTTTGGTTTTATATGTAATTGACTCATAAACCCTGCAGCCGTGACTGTTAATATGCAGCCATGACTGTTAAAATGTGGCTATTTTGGCAATATGCAGCCTGTTTTGGCTGTTAATGTTGTTAATATGCAGCTGTTTTGGCAGCCTGTTAATTTGCAGCCTGTTAATGCAATATGCAGCCTGTTAATTTGCAGCTGTTTAATAATATGCAACTGTTTTGACCCATTAACAACCCCTATTTTTGACCCATAATGTTGTTAATATGCAGTTGTTTTGGCAGCCTGTTAATGCCTGTTAATTTGACCCATAATGCTATGAATATCCACTTTGGATTTTTTTGACCCATTGACCAAAAACTAGACTGTTTTGACCCATAATGCTGTGAATATCCCCAACATAGATGTCTTCAAATAAAGATCATCTTTAGCTGTACTAAAGACAAACAAATAAAGACCTACTTTTAATTTTGCATTAGTGTATTGACCCATTTATCTTGTCTGTACAATGTTAAACACAAAAACAAAAGAAAGTCAAT
Organism: Ambrosia trifida; assembly: GCA_028751855.1. Classification (NCBI taxonomy): domain Eukaryota; kingdom Viridiplantae; phylum Streptophyta; class Magnoliopsida; order Asterales; family Asteraceae; genus Ambrosia; species Ambrosia trifida. The sequence goes on along the minus strand of CM054123.1, from coordinate 41,001,534 downwards.
ATATCAAACACCAATTTTCATTCATACTAAAAGTCAACATTACAAAAGATAGTCAAAATCAGGTCACAAAGACCAATTACATCAAGATTCTACTAAATGTCAAGAGGCACAATATCTAATTGACAAAATACAAACATAAGACCATTACAATAACAACATAAGCAATTATCAGTTGCTTATTTTTCCTTTGGAGTTCAACACGCAAATCCCTAACTAGTTCTTCCATGTTATTTCTTGATCTTAGCAGCCCAGGTATTATATCAACACATCCACGACACATTGGGAGGTCAAACCATTGGAAGAATCCACACCTAGATCCTGGCTGCAAAAAATTATCTCAAAAAAAATTAGGGTTAAAAAGGAATATGGTTTATAGAGATAAAAATTTACCTGTTGGGACAACAATAAAACCGCCGCCCAGGGTTATTATCGGTCCAAGACGTTCGTATTGAAGCTACAATTCCACAATGGCACCTCACCATTTTCGAATCCTGAGATTGATTGTTGAGGACGACTTTGTGGTTTGAATTTTGGGTCTGTTTGTTTTGAAGATGGCTCTGTGGTTTTATATGAAAGGAAGAAACAATAAAAACTGGAATGACAATTATACCCTCACGTGAGTTGCACGTGAGGGTGGAATCTGTTAGAAACTAACGACAATTATTGTTAATACCTCAACATGTTACCAAATGTAAACCTTAGGACCTTAAGGAGTTAAAAAAGAGTTAGTACCTTAACATGTTACAACGTATAAACCACAAGGACTATCCGTGTAGTTCTCTCCTTTATTTATGAATGGGTTCCTTTATTTTTTTTCTTATGATTCCTTTCCAGTTTTATATATACATAAACACTATAATTTTGAAACCAACTGGGTTCCCGAGAACCCACCGAAGAATCCTAAATCCGCCCCTGTGTTCATTGTATTTTTTTACTCTAACTTTATCCTTTGTATTTTATGCAACTCGGTTTTGTGTTTTCTGATGTACATTGTGTTTTAGTTTACTTTCTATTTTGTTGAAATGACTTGGGTTCATATACAATGTTGCAAAGTTTTTTTAATGGTTATGTTCGCAATTTACTCATTTTTATTTACATTTTGAACAGCCGCAAAGCGCAAGGTAACTTACTAGTTATTGTCATGGAAGCTAGGGGTGAAAAAATTAACCGTCATAATCGATAACTGAACCATAACCAATAACCGACATAACCAATGGCTATGGTTATGAAATTTCTTTAGCCGATCGAACGATTATGGTTATGGTTATGAAGGTTTGTTTAACCGTTATAACCAAAACCGAACCGAACTTGTAACGTTAAGCATATGTAGTAGATTTATGTTTTACATTAACCATGTAGAGGTTTTTTTTACTAAAATAAAAGTAGGTTATTAACAAAATGATCTTGACGTGGTGTGTTTTTTATGATGAATTGAACTTGTAATCAAGGGCTTAAGTATTTTTTTTTTTTCGTTTTTAATATCTTACTAAAAGGGATCTCATATTTGTAGTGTAACTAAAAAGTGTAGTATTAATTGTCTTATAAAAATAGCCTAAACTAAGTTGTAGGTTAAGTTTTTTAGACCTTGCCTTTTAATTTTATACAAAATAGTAACCAAGTTTAAGAGTGTTTCAATTAGGTTACTGTTATTTTTTTTTTGTTCTAATTAAGTCATTAAAGTTTATTTTATGTTCTAATCCTATATAATTTACCTGAATAGCAGGTAAACTACCATTTAAAAAAAAACATGTCAACATAATTAATAAAATAAATTAAATATAATCAAATTAATAAAAGAATAACATAAATCAAATTACTCAAATAAACATCTTCTACCTCTAGCCTTCCCGCATCGGACCGTGCATTAACCTTCCTTTATTTTTTTGAATTGTTTCATCATTTAGGCATTTTATGTTGGTGTTTCATAATGTAAATAAACATACATGAATCTACATTTAGAGTGGGTTTTGGTACTCTTTTCTAAAAGCTCTGATTTGGTTCTTGAATGTTAATTTACTCTTTATGTTTTCAATAAATAAAACATGGTTTTGAAGAAATTAGAAGGAATTAATGTTTACCATCAAGAAATCAGAATAAAAAAGCTTTGATTAAAAAATATCCATGATTATCAGAAAATATTTTGCAATTTGTAAAAAGTCCATGTCGTCATTTATAAACCATGTTAACATATATATAAAATATAAAAAAATATAACTAAATGTCATTTAGGATGGATGACCTTCTACATAAAGAAAAATATCTGAGATTGGAACATAAACTAAACTTTAGTGACCTGATTGGAATAAAAAAAAATATATATATATATGAATGACCTACTTAGAACAATCCTAAAACTTGGTTACTATTTAACAAAGTTATCCCTTTATAATTTTGCCGAAAGTTTTTGTTCAGTTTTTAGTTAATAACCGATATAACCATAGCCGACCCATAACCGAATTCATAACCGAGTAACCGAACCAAACCAAACCGACCCATGCACACCCTAATTAATGGAAGCTTCTGGATTACTAAAATGTTACTGTAAAAAATAACCATTATAATCAAGTTTTTCTTTTACTCTTGGGGTGATGAAGAGAATGGTCAAAGGAAAGGTAGATGAATAGTGTTTTTGTTTGTGCTAAAAGAAGTTTGAACTCAAAATGTCTAAGAGAGATGGTTGGTTGAAATTCAAAGAAATACATCGCAATGTACAAGTATTGTTGTTTAAATTCCAGAGTCACACACGAATGTAAGTAAGGTATACATATCAAACTCAAAAACATACAAAAACCACTACATTTCTTCAAATCCAAACCATTTCTTTCTACTTAAATGATGCCGCTACTTATGCTGGAAGTTGCATTAATCTTTAGGGACTTCTCTGGGACATAGGTCAAACCTGTATAATAATATATCAACCACCATCTTATCATTTATCACTTTCTATTCTAATACCAACCCAACTATCTGAAACTCATTTTCTTTCTTTATCTCCAAATTATATCAATAAAACTCACCTTTTACCAAATAATAACATTAACTATCATCACATATACATCATACCAATTGACCCATTTCAAATTATATCAATAAAACTCACCTCAGTTTAATATAACTAATAAATTTTCTTTTCTTGGGTTGCCCCTCAATAAAATGCCCATTTGGCTAAAGATTCCAAAGCAAAACCAAGTAACCATTGCAAAAAGCCAGCTAAAACTATCTCTGTGACAAGTACTTGTGGCAATGGTAATGAACAACATACCTTTCTCCTTAACACCGATCTGTAAAGAATCTAGAGTAATAATTCCATCAGTAAGAGGAAGTAGCTCAAGTTTGATGGTAGCTGTTGATCGACATGGAACACACCTGAAAAACAACACAACATCCTGTAAATCTGAAACGAACATATGAGAAACAAAAGATAAGTTTATTACCCTAAAGGAACTCTACTCTGCAACCACAAGTGTGTGCATCCCAGATCACTTGTCGGAAGTACATCAGTGATGGAAATTGGGTACTCATTAAAGGATCCAGTTTGAGGGCCATTGCCATCCTGTCTACTATCACCATCAGTAGGTGATGCAGGTGTAGAGTTTATTGACACCACTGAAGGAAGACAAGAAAATGAGGCCGGAGCAAGCACAGTTAGTGTTAGATCTTCAGATGTCAGATTTGAAGCCTCGAGTGTTAAAACCTGACAAGCAATAAATTTTAATTTCCATTCATTCAACTTGATAATTGTTGATGATAAGTCGATTGAAACCTGAACAGGTAACTGAGGAATCCTATCATCTGAACCAAGAGTTGGTCTTGACATTTGAGATGCAACCGATATCAAAAGATCCCTTGGCATACGAGGTCGCCAACTTGTTGGCTGTTTGAAGAACAACCTTGATTCTGCATCCAAAGTATACCATCATAAATCTGTTCTTTCTTTTTTCCTTTTTTTTTTTTTTGGTTCAGGAAGTACGAAACTAAATTACCAGTATAGTTGCATCGACATGATACTAGAACTGCATACTTATCACCAAGCATTACACCATCAAAAGGAGCACCATGAACACTTAAGGACAATCTTGGGCTTAGACCTTTACTGCTGTTCCTCCACAATGACGTGGCTGGTTTCAAAATGAACGAGTGTTCTTCACCTCTCCTGTCAAAACAACACCGTAAAACAAGCAACAAAAGATTTATTTTTATTTACCATTAGTTATTAAAAAAATACAAGGTACTCTTACTCTCTGATTCCTTCTTTCAGGAATCAAATCAGAAGTTACATGATAATTACCAAAATACCAAACATGCTGCGTAAATATAATTACAAAACAAAAAGGCTATCTATTCAACACAAATAAAAAACAAAAGTGCACACGAATTTACCATACAATAGAAACATAGAATATAACCCTTTTTTCAACGAAAACACATAAATGCCAAGCACCATTTTTTAGCAAAAAAAAAGGGTTTCTATGCTGTTCAAAAGAAAAAAAAACAATATTTGCAAGAGTGAGATGCATGTGGTGAGTGAGGATACTTCTTTAGCAGGTAAGAAGGGTAAGATCATATAGCTATCCTAGACAGAATCTCCTTCTGATGTTGCTCTACACTTCCAAAATTTTGGAAGAACAATGGGGTGCATTTACTCATTCATTATTAGAACATTTTTAAAGTTGCCAGCAAGTAGGTGGTCTGTGGTCATCCACAACTAACCATTTTCTTTGACATTACTGGATTAAAGAATAACCAACCTGAGGGCTAAGTCTGGCAAACTGTGGTCAATGCCAGCTTCAATACATGCAATTGGTAAAGACAAAGGGGGGCCACCCTTGGAAGCCTCCTCATGTATAATTGTTATTGTATCCAAATATATCACAATATCTGGCATGTGTGCTGGCGATATATTCTGCATCACAGTACACAAAATCAATACAACAAAACTTAAATTAGTTAATGACTAATAACTTCACCATGCTTAGATATTACAAAGAAAATTAACTTTGGAGTTTGGACCTTAATCTGAACACAAAGAAGGTCTTCTGTATTACAATCAGCTGTAAAAGAAGTGATCTCGACAGGTTGTACGATTTCAACTTTCCTTCTCCATCGTCTACCTGGAATGTAAATGCCTTGTAGTCCACAACGAACAGAAAACCTTTCGGGCTCTAATGGCACACCTCGAAAAGATACAAGTCCTTCAGCTTCACCTTTTTCATCCTTCCCCAACTTGTTAGATGACAAGTGATCCTGATCTTCTAGAAGGATTGATCTAGAATTAGCGGTAGGTGGAACAGGTGGTGGTATGGTGCTTGGAGGAACTGAGGACATGGAGTAACTTCTAAAGTGACCAAATGAGAATATGGGAGAAGAAGATGAGCCCGAGGAATTCATCTTTGTAGATGTGCTACGTACACTTGAAGAACTGGAACCCAACTGAGGAGGAGACAAAGAACGAGACGGAGAAGCCAAAGAATTTTCCAAAGGAAGCAACCACTTCAACAGATCACCACAAGGGTCCCCCTGCTGATTTGAGTAACTTGAGTCGCTGCCTTCGGCACTCAAACCTCTATCCTCATATTTTTCGAACTGAATGACTTCTAACACTGGATTTTTTAAACACTCCACACCAATATTCACCTGTAAAAGCACCTGCATCCTTCCAAACAACAAAATGGAATGCAAATCAGTAATCCATGTATCCTGACAAAGTAACAATCACCACACTGAAGTACTATCATGTTGGGGATTTGACATATTTGACATTGCTATATGCATGAGGAGGTAGTACTCATAAGACTGACATAGAGAATCTACTTGCAAGTAGGAAATGACATCTATATAGAAATGATGACACGTCATTTCAGAAACATACCACTATATCTCCATTAGCAAGTGAGCTACACTTAAACCCGTTTCTTGCCACTCCACCTGAGGTACTCACATCAGAATTTTCTTTATCAAGTGGAAGGATCTTCTTATCAACATATTCACCCAGCTTCCCTCCAATCATTTCTGTTGATTCTCGAAATGTTTCGTGGTATTTTCTTTTTGACCAAAGTGGCTCATCTGCCTCAGCAATTCGGGCAAAAAAATGGGAATTCCTAAATCTTTGCAACAACATTTCGGTTTGCCTTCTATGATCTTCCATTCTGAGAAGTGACTCGCCAGTGTACACGTCCTTCTTTGGGCCAGCCTTGCCATTAGCATTATCATCTGAACCCTGAACAACAGGACTCGAAGCCACCTCATGAGCAAGTGGAGATCCATCTATGACTTCACCATTATGCCTTTTGGCATTTTGGCCAATACCATTTTTACTCATCAATTCAGCAACCTTGAATGGCGTGATAACCTCTGTGTCCTGCTTATATGCAGAAAGGCATACTAGTATGTGAACTTGTTCTCCTGAAAACAAACAAAATGTAAAACTATAAAGAACAAGAAAGTCTCCCTTACAGGAAGAATGGCTGAACTTCATGTCGGAAACTAATTCAAGGAAGATAACTGAACAAGAAGAGTTACCTGGGAAGACAAAGTGGCGGTCAAAAGATTTAAAAGATTGCATATCCGGTTCTTCATTCCAACGGTCTGGAAGTTCCTCTGTAGAAGTGATGAAAAACAGTTTTAGTTCAATATATGGTGCATCTAGAAACAAGCATACAAATAAATACAACCATCAAAGTGCCTTTTTAAGTATTAGTGCAACAACTATCACTTATGTTTACAGTTATTTGTCAAGAGAATTTGAACATTCAGGTACATCATGCTTACGTTCCGGCTCCTTTTTTTCTGATCTCAGCTACCTAGTATCAGTCTACTAAAAACTAACCTAGTATAGACACGAGTTATTAAGTGGTTATCAGTTAACCATATTCTTAAAATGCTTAACGGGATGCCAACCAACGCCTTAGAATATATCATGACCAGCAGGGTTCATAAACATAATTTGGTCTTTGCATTACATGACCGAAAGGGTTCATATACATGATGTGTTTTTATCAAGCTGGAACAAATAATAATAACGATAATAGCACTAAATAACATACAAACATAACTTGAGGAAGCATTCATATAAATTTGTTCCCTTAAACAGTTACTCAGATTCATCTATTAGTCCTTGATGCAGAACACTGGTGCAAATTACTCATGTACTTGATTTGCAAAACTGTTCAGGACACAAGTCTAAAACAAGCCTACATTCTTTTGGTTCAGTTGTATAATAGATGAATGAAGTGGAATTAGCCCACTGAAAGTGCTAGTTTTTCGTTGAAAAGACACAAGTAACAAATATATCTAAACAGAAGTAATAAAGATGAGCAAAAGTAATATAAAAAAAAAAAAAAAAGAACAGAGTTGTGGTACAAATTATATGGTAAAAAGAGAAATGGAGAGGAGGAATACTGCATGGAATGGTAATCCATCCTTGTTCTTGGGAAACGTCAATGTGTTTATCCTCCTGCTCATCCGCAGAAGCAGCGGCGACATTGTTTGTAGGTAAGCTGCCCCCAAATGGACCATTTTTAGTGAGTGTTCCAGGAAAAGGTTCAACCAGAGAGGGTAAGGGAAAGGGATCTTGAGCTACAAGCTCCTCTAATGTTGCAGTTGGCTTCCTATTGGTTGCTTCTGGCTGAACTTGTGGAGGGAGAGGTTGTTGAACTTGAGAGTGGGACCGCAGCCCCAGGAAATTCATGGCCTCACCAACAGTTTATCTATCTATCTATCTGCAATATGCATACATATATATATATATATATATATTTGAGTTAGTAGTGTTAATCTACAACATTTATAATAATAATAATAATAATAGTGGAGCATTCAATTGAATTTGGATTGGATCACTTACCTGCTGCCTGCGATGAACGAATGAATGAATGATCGATTGTGTGTGTAATCGCCGAGGGAATGAATAGGAGGTATTCGCTACAATTGGATCTCGTCATCTAATCTAACCTAACATACATACATAAATACGTATAAGTTTAGTGAGGTAGAGACAGAGAGCATAAGCTAGGGTTTAAAAACATACAATCTTGTTTAATTTAATGAATCCATCAACACTTACTTACTTAATGAATGCCCATCACCTTTTCCGATAACTTTGTAAAGTTAACTTCTTCTTCTTCTTCTTCTTCTAGATCTGATGAGTTTTATTCTGCAATAGGGATCTCCGTCTTTTGTTTTTCTTATTATGCTATCTATCAAACCACAGTACCAAAATTATAAATGGGTTAAAATGGACTTTTCATGTTTCTAGACTAGATCTGAGTTTTGTGTAATTCAGTGCTTCCCATTATCTAACACCTACCTAGCGTTTTGTTTTGTTTTGTTTTGTTTTATTGAGTGAATAGCCAAAACCGTACCTGACGTTTGCATGCGTTTGCTATATCAATTTAAAAAAAAAAATTCTCAACTGAATCACTAAGATTTTCCAAATATTGCTAGATTCATCCATTTCTCTAACTTTGTTAAAAACTAACATTAATTAAGGGGTATTTTTGACATTTTACATATTTGTTTTGTTTTCTATTTTTTCCCTATTTTCATTTACTTTTAACTTAAAAAATAAAAGCTTTTTATCTATAAAATCACCCCAACCCCACCTCCACCCCCACCCCCACCACCCCCTCTGTTTTTCTTCTGTATGTTATATCGTTCTATCCCTGTATCTAGAACAACTTGGATTCTTTAACTATAGCTTCCTCATAACTTTCTTTACAGACTATATTCCTCACACAAATGTAACAGAACATATGTATTTGCATTTGTTCGCGTGTGTTCATGTGAATGTGTATACATTTTCAAAATAAAAATGTATTACTAGTGGTAGCAACAAAGTTACGATCATAAGTTGTGAAAAGTTTTATAAGTGTTAATTAGTAACTCAGTATTATTTTTCTCCTATATGATATGTTAGTTGGTTAATACTAGATAACATACCTTTTACAAACGAAAAGTTCATCTATAGATACAAAAAATAACTAATATTAATCGTCCGTGGGAATAAACTAAGAATAATTAACAAGGTAGGTTGATCATTCAACAATAAAAAAAATTAGTTTTCGAAACATCTATTGGTGAAGTGGGTATCCATGCCATGGCTTATGGACTTTAAATGACATATTAGCAACGATTGGTATCTTCATCAACAGGAAAAATATATATGATATTTTCATATTTATCAAAGATTGTATGCAAATCCATTGCTGATATATTGATACAATAATCAATTATTTTTTCTCTTGCAGGTTACTAAATGAGGGTGGGGTTGTTAAAAAAAAAACACTCTTCTTCTTTTTTTTTTCCCGAAAGCAAATAGAATTAAGGAAAAGTTAAAAAACAAAAACTATCTAAAATGGCGAAAATACCCCTCAATTAACGTTAGTTTTTAACAAAGTTAGAGAAATTGATGGATCTAGCAACATTTGGGAAACCTCAGTGGTTCGGTTGAGAAAAAAAAAACTTTTTTAGATGGATCTAGCAAAAGTGTGCAAACCCTAGGACGATTTTGGCTATTCACTCTATTTTATTTTATGGAACACGTAATGGAATTGATCATTATGAGGTAATGATAAATTGTGTGTTTGGTTGGTCAATTGAATAGAATTTACCCGTTTCACAAGGCATTCATTTCCTTTAAAATCATTCCATTCATCCCTTTTTTTTCATTCTATCACCCATTTCACTCTTCATTAACAACATCAAAACCCACAACTGGTGCCCACCACCACCACCGTCGCCACCCTTCTCCACTACCCACCACCCACCACAGTCACCTATCCACCATCGGCGCCATCCACTTCCACCTACAACCGCCGCTGCAACCCACCACCAACCACTGTCACCCACCACCACCAACCACTGTCACCCACCCACCCACCCACCACCGACCGCCACCTACCACCGCTGCCACCACCCACCATCTGTCACATCCACCTCCACCTACCACTATTGCCGCCACCCACCATCGACGCCATCAACGATCACCTACCACCATCACCTCTGCCACCTAGGGTATATTCGGTATGAGGTAATGGAATAGACAAAGTACTGGAATAGATAACGGAATGAAATGGATCATTACCATTCTTGGTCTTGTGTGGTTGTCATGTGGGAAAGAAACAAAGTATTACTTTATGTCAGTGTTGTGAAACTCAGGACTTGTAACATCGCCAAATTTTCAAATTATAAAACGTATATTATTTTCATAATGTGCCTAAGTTTTATTTCCCGACCACACAACTTATATATATATATATACATATATAATAATAATAATAATAATAATACATAATACATAATACATAATACATAATAACTATAATGTATTAGTTGATTAATATAGACAAGCCCAACCCCTTTGGAAGACAAAGCCCAGTCCACAAGCCCAAACACCCTCCACCCCTATCTGTCGTTTAAAAAAAAAAAAAAGAGAAAAAAATGTGCCTCTGCTGGGTTTCGAACCCGAGCCAACAGCATCCAACACACGCGCACCAACCACATGAGCCACACTTGCATCTTGTTTTAATTCCATATCACTTTGTATTAATACACACATTACTACCTTCCTTTTTCCTTCTCCTTTTTCGCGAAACAGCAGCAACAGCAGATTGGTATATTTTTTTAAACCAAATCCCCTTTGATTGATCAATCAATCACATAATTATGGTAAGTAAAATGTAATTAGCATTTTTATAGATGATTCCGCGTCCATACACGTCAAACATCATCAATATTTAGTCAATCATCATCAATCTTACGCGTATACATTAACATACGGGTCAAACCTTCCAAATAATCGAACCAGACCCCGTCCCTATAAATTGAATCCTTCTGAACCATCACAACTCGCCACTAATTCTTTCTACACCTCCAATTTCTACTCATAATCATCTGTTCTTGAGCCTTTGTTCGAGTTTGACTTCGTGGCTTTGACCATCCATTCATATACGAATCGTGTTTGTAAGTCAAATCTTTTTGGTGGGTTTTGGTTGTCGGCACCCACACAACAAAAACCCTAAGGTTAATCGGGTTAATGTTGTGTGGATTGTCCGATTGTAAATTCTAGGGCTCGCAAACATGAATTGGGGAAGAACATCAAGAGCAGTTAATATATATAAATTAAACAAACTGAATCCTAACACAACCACAGGTCTAGACCAAGTGGTTGTGTTGTTGCTTGGTTACCCAGCAGACGCGGGATCGAAACCCGGCTGCCACACTTTCTTTTTTTTGCTCTTTTTCCTTTGTTTATCAACTATATATATATATATATATATATGTTATTTATATCTTATAAATTCATTTAAAAATACTAAAACATTTTTAAAAATTCTACAAAAATTATCTTTTGTTAATCTGATGTAATAGTTCAACTTACAATTTTTAGTTTTCAAAAATTTATTTATTTAATATATCTAATAAATAAATCAATTTTATTCTATTATATTTATAAAATTCCATTAAAATATCAAAACAAATTCATAAATTTCCACAAATTTTATTCTAAGTTTTTATAACGTTAAGCTTTTCAGAAATGATTTTTATTTCTGAAAAATCATTTATTTAATATTTTTAATCAATTTTTGTTAGTTTTAATCATAATTAAATAGTAATAAATCCAATTTTTGGTATTTTTGCACCAAAATTTTATACAAATTATTTCTGATCATTTAGAACAGAAATATAATTTTTTTTTACTGATAATTCTTTAATTTTAGTAATTTTTAATTATTAAAGTTAAAGTTTGGCAATTTGTAATAAATAGATTTAATAATCTATTTTAAAGAAAATAATTTTATAAAAATTATTTTTATACTTTAAACAACATTCTTGTGACCATCTTAGATTCAAAATTTATAAAAAGATTTTTGGTTATTTATTTACTAAATTTCTCTCTATTGTCGAATATTTTTAATATTAATCAAACGAGCAATTATCCCCAATTCGAAGCCCTAGAAACTTATACATTTGTAGACTTGATAGACTTAGACATATTTATTACCTCATTATAGGGTGATACTTGATACATTTGGGCAACACAATTATTCAAATTTCTTAACAGATATAACATTTTACCAAGGTGAGTTTTACATAGCCCCTTTTTGTTTATCACCATTTTTGGGGTGAAACATGTTATAACATCATTTATGCAATTCAATCATCAATGTGTTTATGTGTTTTCTATGTTGCATTATGTCTTGAGCATGATTAGAGTAAGCACCATTCTAGCATAATCATTAACTCCGTACAAGCCGACGGTATACATTGATAGATCTATTGGACTGACAATCCCACCCGGATACGTGCCTCCTACAAAGGTAGCGTGGGTGTTTGTTATCGTATAACATATTCAAGTGAACCATGAGCGTATGGGATGTATCATATTATAACAGTCACCAGGGTTGGTTATGCACTCGATTTATTTCTAGTATGTTCTCACATATGGACTAGATTGACATGACACATGAATTGCACAACATTTTTATTCAATTATCAAAAACCTATGTAATTCTCACCACCTTTTGTTGACCCAAAAATATTTTCAAAATTAACATGTTTCAGGTAACAATGAAGCTGAGGCTTGAGTATGCATGAGGATTTAACATGAAGCTTTTGTTTGAAGCTATTTGAAGTTGTTGCTTTATTTTGATATCATGTATTGGAATTTCTAGACAATCACTTTATTTTGGATATTTATATTATGAATAAATTATTTAAAATTTAAATTATACCATGTGCTACTGAAACAATCATCAATACGTGGCACCCCGATGTTTCCGTCATCGGTTGGGGTGTTACAGATTGGTATCAGAGCCATGGTTATAGGGAATTAGGTTATTAGAAAAATAATCTAGTCTATAACCATAGGATTTAACCAGTACTTGCTTCTTTTACTTGCTATTCTCTATCTCCCTCCCACTTCTTATCCCTACATTCATCCTTACAAGAAGGTTGCGCTCCATCAGTGGACCTACTCCTAGACTAATAGGACAAAAATCCTCAGGTTTAACCTGAACCACCTTGAGATCTCGTCGAAGTTCTAGATTTTAATAACGAACACGTGCAATCTGGAAGGGTGAACGCCTGTATTCTGAGTCTTCTGTCTAGGCTGGCATTGCGCATATATCCCAATCAGACGAGGGACCCGGATGCCTACCTGGGAATACTCGGGATGAGTGTTCACTTATAGGCTAAAGCATGTCTTCATATGTTATTAGAATTTAGAATCTTTGATAAGTCAACGTTTTCGTTTATTCGTTTTAATTAATGAATAAATGATTACACTCCTTATATAATCTCATTCATTTCACTATGTCTCTTACAGATCATGCCTCCACGTCGCAGTGCTCGTCTTAACAGTGGTGAAAATCATGATGAAGGAAGTAGCAATCACAACCATAACCATGACACTAACCACAACAACAACAATGGTGTTGATGCCCAACTGGCTGCGATCATTTCTCAACAGTGATGATCCTACTCTATACCGTGAAGGGTGCAGGTTGTCACAGTTTTTTTCACAACACTTTTATGCATCTGAGATTATTACTCGTGCCGGCATGCAGTCTTGCAACCCCGTGGCCACTCCAGTCGACACTAACGGTAAACTTAGTGCCACAGTCAGCGAGTTGTTTCATGACCCTACTCTATACCGTAGCCTTGCAGGTGCTCTTCCGTACCTTACATGTACACGTCCAGACGTCTCATATGCGGTTCAGCAGGTATGTATGCACATGCACTCCCCTCGCATTGGTCACTGGAATGCTCTTAAGCGTAATATCAGATATATCAAGGGGACCACAAACTTCGGCCTTCTACTTCACGGCTCCCCATCCCAATCGCTCGTCTCCTACATTGACGCCGATTGGGCTGGGTTCCCCGACACACGACGTTCCACAAGCGGTTACTGTATCTATTTCGCGGATAACCTCATCTCATGGTCGTCTAAACGAAAGAGCACCATTTCGCGCTCCAGCGCTGAAGCAGAATATCGAGGAGTTGCAAATGTTGTCGCTGAAATCTGCTGGTTACGCAACTTGTTACTCGAGCTACACCATCCTCTGTCACGCGCAACATTGGTATATTGTGACTACATCAGTGCTAATTATTTATTAGGGAATCCAGTCCAGCACCAGCAAACCAAACACATTGAATTGGACATTCACTTTGTTTGAGAGCAGGTCCAACGGGGTAATCTGCGCGTGCTTCACGTCCCTTCTCGACACCAGGTTGCAGACATATTCACCAAAGGCCTGCGGGGGTGTAATAGCCTATGTATATATAGTATGATTGTAATTTGTAATTGTGAGATAATCTCTATACAAATATAAAGACCCCATGTATTATTATAAATATTATAAAAATCAATAGAAGAGGCAAGGATCTTAAATTATCAAATTTTATCTCTTTCCCTCCTATAGATGGCACATGCACATCATCCTTTCCTTTTTTTTTTTAAATATTATAACTTTTTCATACGTTATTTTTTTTTTTATAAAAAATCTATATCTATGTCTATCTATACTACATTATAAAGGAGGAAGCATGGGCAAATATGTCCAAATTGTCCAAAGTTAAGATGGTATACCAAGGGTCCTTTACAAGTCTCTATTTTTTTTTGTCATTTTCTTCCTTTTATGCCCTCATGTACAAACTTTAATACTAATTGTATATATCTTTTATGCACTCTTTGTATCCACATGAAGATGTAACCCTTTCATAAACACTCAATTAAATGTTGTAATCTTGAAACACCACAATGCTATTCATCTTCACGTGAATACTAGATCATGCGCACTAGGAAACAACTGGTCAACAAACTCTTTGTGAATATGGTCGATCACTAGGAAAAAAGAAAAGTCAGGTCTATGTAAAAGACGGTTTAATACATCTTATTAGTTTGGCAGTCAGATCATAGCACCCCAATCACTCTTTGGTAAGATTCTTTACTTACAGTTTCTTTCACTCAGTATGTGTAGTAACTGCTCTGTTAGATGCTAACTGATGCCTGATTTTGCTTATTATTACTTTACTATATGATTAATTACCATTAACCCATTACTTAAATTAGCTTCTTTATACATATACATCAAATCTTTCTTCACTCTTATATTTTTGCTAATTCTATGATTGTTTCACTTTCATATTGCAAGATTTGTGATTAATATTTTAATATTTGTTCACAGTATGTTCATCATCCAAATTGCATAAATATTTATGTGATGCTTGATTTGATTATCCATAATGTTTTATTTGTTTATTTATTTTGTGTTTAAATTAGGGAACTTTTTGAAGAAAAATCAGTTATTGATAGAATGGCTGCAACAGAAGCAATGGCAGCATGGCAACAAACCGCTAACCGTTATTTTGTTCAAGAACAGGGCCGGCCCTTAAGGGGTGTAGGGAGGACTCCTGGCCCGGGTCGGGGGTACATTGACCCTCCGGCAATCCAAGTTTTCTTAAAAGTGATGTCCTTAATTCGACGGATTTTTGTATGAGCCCCAAAATTGTTAATCAAGTATTAATCAAGTGAAGGGTAGTTTCTATAAAACAAAAAGTAAAGAAATGTTAAGAGAGGTTAAGAATTAAAGAAGAAAATGAAGTGGTTTGAGAAAAAAATTGTGGGGTTTATTAATGAGTTGACTAGAGAGGATGCAGAAGATGAAATGAAAAGGGCTCACACTTGGTTGTTTTTGTTTTTTACCGGTTGGTTTTGACTTCCATTTTAACTTTTATTTTTGTTATCAAACATTTTTTTTTAATTGCCAAACTTTCACCCATTTATATTTTCACCCTTTGTAAGATTCGAACTTCCAACCTCCCCCAAGAGGATTTGTTAGACTACAACCTAAGTGGGAAATAAAATTTGATCCATCAATTTGATGCTACTTTAATCGTAGCTTAAAAAATAGTTTACATTATTTATTTCGTTAAGGCCTAAAGCTAAGGCTAAGGGGCATAATTTTTACATCTCGGCCCGGGCACATGAATTTCCAGGGCTGGCCCCGTTCAAGAAGATGCAAAAAGGGCTCCTAAGTTAGCATGTGTTCCTCCTCCATCATCGTCATCTTCATTGTCCAAACAAGTCGACACTAGACCTCCGACGAATGAAATTGCCGATTTTGCGCCTCCAGCGGCCAACTCGAATCTCTCTCCAGATTCAAGATGGTGGCTTCAGGTCCAACCTAACTATATACACCCAAATGATTTGACTAATGAAAAATTCAACATTTTAGAGTCTGAAAATTCTCATCAGTTTGTTGACGTTATGGATTGTCAGTCAACTGTCAACGTTGACCATTTAGGGGAAGAATCATATGAGTTTCTTGAGATGGATTCTGTTTGTAAAAAAAGTGGATGAGTTCAATTTGGACTCTGATTTCGCTCATTGGATGGAGAGTGAGAAGAACAACGAGTTGCCTTGGTGGCGAATGACTTCACCTCAAAACACAAGTTTTAAGAGGGACAAGGATGCTCATGATCTATCTCTACGTAAAAAAGATAAAAACATCCCAACCTCTTTGGGGATTTCAATGACACAGAAGCACCAATGTCAAAATCCAGCTAGCCCGAATGCCAGTTCAGGACCACTCAGGTATACTTTTGACTTTTTAAGTCCAATTCATTGTCGTTAATTCCGAACTCTTTAGATTTTGTGAAACATCAATTACCATATTGATGTTTGCTAATTACACTTAAAGCTATTCTCCCTAATGTTACAGCTATATAATTGTAACAACCCGACCCAAAGGGTGTCGGTTGGGATGCAGTTGATACCAAAATTGCATAACGGAAGTAACAGGTACTCTATATTTATTGTTTAATACAAATTCTAATCCAAATATATAAATACACAACTTAAATAAATAGACTAATAACTATGCAGGGACCAATCGCGGTGCTCGTCGAAGCAGTTGTTGAGGTGTAATCCACTAGTCGATTCAATCTCTACTCGTACGTATCTCTAGATGCTCTAAACCGCAACACTTGTAACAATAATCCTCTACCCGATATTCTCTAATCCGCTAGTAGCAAGCATATATCTCCTAGTTGCCATCCATTAGTTTGCAGTACCTGAACACATGCTTAAAAAGAGTTGGGTC
Source organism: Ambrosia trifida (assembly GCA_028751855.1). Lineage (NCBI taxonomy): Eukaryota > Viridiplantae > Streptophyta > Magnoliopsida > Asterales > Asteraceae > Ambrosia > Ambrosia trifida. Next base: position 40,984,432 of record CM054123.1, on the reverse strand, counting down.
AGCAATTACGCTGGTGAGTCCGTGTAAATGTTTAAGTAAATCCAAAACAGCTTTCTCATCTCAAAAACAAGTTCACAAGTTTCCACAACACAACACATGGTGATGTACAAGCGACACCTCAAACTTTAACACAGAATCTATCTACTGCCATTATAGATTCACCTGGCAAAATATATGTCACAACGGCCCTGTGGACCTCAGTGGAGGGTTTTCCGGGCTTCCGGATCCACTGTGTGTGGGGTTTTCCCAAGTAGTACTACCCACATATTAAGTGGCCCAATCCCATGGGTTAATGAGTGTCCAAATATGGTTATCTGGCAGCAAGTATCTTGTCACATCAAAATAGTTCAGTCACACACACACAAGCATATGTCCCCCAAAACAGTTGAAACACAAAAAGAGGGGATGATACACGAAACTCACCTGTTGCGTTGAATGGTTGTAAAGTATACCAAGGTTGTGAGCCCATCTATCATCCATGCGTAAAGTCCTATTGTAATCATAAGCATCAGAGCGTGAAACCGAGCATCGATGTTACCCGTGTGGACGAGCTAGGCGTTTATTTGTTTGGCTTGCTATCATTACCTGTTCATTGTTCTAGGTATCTAATTAATGCCCATACATGGTTTAATGTAGACACATATCTAGTTTCCTATACTAATTAATAGTACTAATGGTTTTCATAGAAATTACACCAGTGACATAAAAGTTTTATAATACATGATCAATATTCTGTTCTACATATTTTGTAGAATTTAGTTCCTCAATTTCAAGTATTATATGTCGGGTTAATTGCTTATACAGGTATCTAGAGTTCCAATCGCCAATGTCACGTTTCAGAGTCGTATACTTGTGCTGCCCTTGGTTCGTCTATGTCTTGAGATTACCTAGTCGTCTAAGTAATTGACTCGTCCGAATCTTAATCACTAATTCTTATTGTCTATGAGTTCAGGTCCACTCAACAAGATTATCTCTATATAACAATTATTCGCCTAAAATGGTTCATGAGTTATATATATATATATATATATATATATATAAGCTCGTTAGTCCCACACGTGCACGTCTTGTATAATAATATATTAATATATGAACGTTCATAAATAGAATGTATATACTTGTCAAGTCATTAGGTTCGGTTATACCTTTCGTTCCGTCCATTGTTCGTGTTGACTGTCTAGTGAACCCGGTTGATTCTGTTGACGATTGTTGACCCGATCTTAACCATAAGCATACACTCCATTAATCCATCCTTCTTTTCCTTAAGTACCGTTGTACTTTACTAACAATAACAACAACTACCATCGTAACCATCACAATCACCATCCCCTTTCACCTTAAATCATCACCTTTATTATTATCAGTAGTTCCTATCTTTACCTATCGCCTAAGCACCGCCGCCCGTGACCCTATTGGTACGGTAACTCACCACCATTGCTCGATTACTCAAATCCACCGGAACACCCTCATAACCTTCACCCCATCATCACCAAGCCTATTTCATGTCATAATCACGAACCGGCTGTCATCATCCATCGTCGTCACCCGAGACTCAACCATTGTTGGAAATTTATTAATTTAAATATTATATTAATGTTTAATATAATGATATTTAATTATAAAAGCTAGATGAATGAGAGATCTAAGCTTTAAGTGTGTGTGGTGAAACTTTAATGTTGTGGGAATTTGTGCTTGTCCCACATTGGTGGAGATATAAATCATGTGTTGGTTTATATGTAGAATTCTGTAGAGGAATGTATTCCTATACAACAGGACACACCCAGTGGTAGCCAGGAGGGTGCGAAGCACCCGACGCGCCCGCGCCCGGGCACGGGCTCGGGCACGGGACCGGGACCGGGACGAGGGCGATGGGCGTAATGTGGCGTTTTGATGGTGCACTTTGCACTCCTGTCAAGAGTCATTAAGTCTAGTGATTAATTACAAAAGACTTAAATTGTGATTAAGTCTAGTAATTCAATACTATTGAATATGGACTCTTGGCATGCCTCCCTTCATGTTGATAAATACAGAGTTGTGAGCTCTGTTAAGAGACACAGAAAAATCCTCTGAATACATGTTCACGAACCACCACCTACTGTCTGATAATTTTTCTAACTTCGCTGCCCTCCGCACTCTTGTTTCAGGTACTATTTCAGGTGCTAGGTTTTCTCCGGCAGTGCAATCTGCTTAGGCTGTTGTACCCTGGGAAACAGACGGGTTCACCTGGGTGGCCCGAAATCTGTTTTAAGGGAAGCGTGTTCTACACGTGCCTCAGTCACCACGAGATTCCTTTCGCTTTCTGTATTTCTATGCCTTGTAATTTTAATTTCTGTCTTTGTATTGTATTTACTTTTTATTTGTGTATTGTAATCCGAAATTCCTAATAATATTAGTTTTTCTTTTATTTTGTGAACGGTGTTCCTACAAGCTTAAAACAGATTTTTAAAACTCCGTTCATACTTTGTTTTAAAAAAATTTCGGATTGCAAAACAAACTGTTTTGATAAACTCTTTGTGAGTTCGATTTGGTTTTTTGTAAACCAAACAGTTTGGTTTTTTGTAAACCAAATTCTATTGTTAAAAAAAGGATTATTCCTTTCTTCGATTATTTCTGAAAACTAATTTTTGTACTCTTGTTTCAGAAATGGCTACGAGTGCTAATGCTTCATCAACAACTGTTGGATCGACATCCACCACTGTGGGACCATTAGTTGGTACCCAGGCAGCCCAGGCGGTTGCGAACCATGCTGAGAAACCAGAAAAGTTTTCTGGTTTGAACTTCAAAAGATGGCAGCAAAAGATGTTGTTTTACTTAACAACTTTGAATCTTGCGAGATTCTTGATTGAGGTTCCCCCTCAACTTGCTGAAGGGAACTCTGATGCGCAATCTGTGAGCGCACTTGATGCTTGGAAACACTCTGAGTACCTATGCAGAAACTATGTGTTGAATGGACTGGCTGATCCATTGTATAACGTGTACTGCAAGATACCAACTGCCAAAGAACTTTGGGAATCTTTGGAGCGCAAGTACAAAACTGAAGATGCTGGTACTAAGAAATATGTTGTGGCTCGATTTTTGGACTATAAAATGGTGGATTCCAAAACCGTTATTAGCCAAGTCCAAGAATTGCAAGTGATCCTCAGTGATATTCTGTCTGAAGGAATGAATCTTAGTGAAACATTCCAAGTGGCTGCAATGGTTGAAAAACTTCCTCCAAGTTGGACAGATTTTAAGAATTACCTTAAGCATAAGCGAAAGGAAATGACCATTGAAGATCTTGTGGTTCGCTTGCGTATTGAGGAAGATAACAGAGTGTCTCTAAAAGGAACTCAAGTTGAAGGTACTGCAAGAGCCAACATTGTTGAGCATGGTCAGTCTTCAAGGGGGAATAAGAGCAACAAAGGCCACAAATTTGGTGAAAAATCAAAAGGTAAGGGTCGTGATCTTGGGCCTAAGAAAGGTGGTGTGAGAAAGAAGGTTAGTTCCTTCAAAGGGAAATGTTACAATTGTAATGAAGCTGGTCACAAAGCTGATCAATGCAAAGCACCTAAACGTGAGAAGGCGCTTATGGTTGTTGATGATGCGCCTTTAGTGGCCATGATTTCAGACCTCACTGCCATGATGGAGGAGGTTAATTTGGTGTCTAATAGTCCAAAAGGGTGGTGGGTGGACACTGGGGCTACTCGCCATGTTTGCCCAGACAGGGCTCTCTTTAGTACGTTTAGAGAGGTGGTGGGAGATGAGAAGCTATACATGGGGAATGCTGCTACAGCAGATATCAAGGGTGAAGGTGATGTGATCTTGAAGTGGACTTCTGGTAAAGAGCTCACTTTAAGCAATGTGCTTTATGTTCCTGACCTGCGTAAGAGTCTTGTGTCGGGTTGGTTGCTTAATAAGTTTGGTTTTCGTCTACTCTTTGAGAGTGACAAGTTTGTTTTAAGTAAGCGTGGTATGTTTGTTGGTAAGGGCTATGCCCAGAATGGTATGTTCAAACTCAATGTAATGGCTGTTACTAAGAATATGAATAAGAATGCTACTACTTCTGCTTACTTGATTGAGTCTCCTAATGTTTGGCATGGTCGTCTTGGTCATGTTAATTTTAATTCGATGCGTCGGTTGATTAAATTAGATTACATACCAAATTTTGCCATAGACTCGAAATCAAAATGTAAAACATGTGTTGAAGCCAAACAAACAAGATCATCGTTTAAATCAGTTAATCGAATAACTGAGCCCCTTGACTTGATTCACACTGATGTGTGTGATTTAAAATCAATTCTCACTAGAGGTGGAAATAAGTATTTTATTACTTTTATTGACGACAGTACGCGGTATTGTTATGTGTATTTACTTAAGAGTAAAGATGAAGCAATTGACAAGTTTATCTTGTATAAATCTGAAGTTGAAAATCAACTTAATAAGAAAATAAAGCGTGTGAGAAGTGATAGGGGAGGTGAATATGTTTCGCCATTTGGGGATGAATGTGCCAAAAGTGGCATAATACATGAGTGTACCCCACCCTATACACCCCAATCAAATGGCATTGCGGAACGAAAGAATCGTACACTAAAGGAAATGATGAATGCCATGTTGATAAGTTCTGGGATGAGCCAGGACATGTGGGGGGAGGCCATTTTGTCGGCCAATTTTTTGTTAAATAAAGTTCCTTTCAAGAATAAGGACGTAACACCATATGAGTTATGGTGGGGACATAAATCATCCTACAAATACTTGAAAGTGTGGGGGTGCCTGGCCAAGGTAATTGTTACACCTCCAAATGCTCTTAGAATTGGGCCTAAAACTGTTGATTGCATATTTATTGGATATGCCCAAAATGGGACTTCACATCGTTTTCTTGTGCATGAGTCCAAAAATCCTGATGTTCATAAGAACTCCATAATAGAAACAAGGCCAGGAAATGCAACTTACTTTTGAAGAGGAGTTCCCAATGTTATTAGAACAAACTCATGCGAGTTCATCAACAGCGGTTGATAAGCTTGTTCAAAATAAAACCCATGAACGATCAGAGGATGAAGAGGTTGAGCCAAGAAGAAGCAAAAGGCAAAGGATTGAAAAATCCTTTGGGCCTGATTTTCTTACCTACATGGTTGAGAGTGAGCCTCAAACCTATCAAGAAGCAGTCACCTCTTCAGATGGACCTCAATGGAAAGAAGCCATCAAAAGTGAGATTGATTCTATTTTGCAGAATCATAATTGGGAGTTAGTTGATCTTCCACCAGGGTGCAAGCCACTTGGATATCGATGGATATTCAAGAAAAAGATGAAAGCTGATGGCTCTGTTGACAAATATAAGGCAAGGCTCGTAATCAAAGGGTATAGACAAAAGGAAGGTCTTGACTACTTTGACACGTACTCGCCTGTGACTAGAATAACCTCTATAAGATTGGTGCTTGCAATTGCAGCTTTGAGAAATTTGGAAATACATCAAATGGATGTAAAAACTGCATTTCTAAATGGGGAGTTAGAGGAAGAGATTTACATGGAGCAACCTGAGGGTTTCTCTGCTCCTGGCCAAGAAGGCAAAGTATGTAAACTCGTCAAGTCACTGTATGGCTTAAAGCAAGCTCCAAAACAATGGCATCAAAAGTTTGACCATGTTATGCTTAACAGTGGTTTCAAAATAAATGAATGTGACAAGTGTGTCTATGTGAAAGACACTTCTAAAGGTTATGTAATCTTATGTCTTTATGTGGATGATATGCTTATCATTGGGAGTGATGACAAGATGATCAGATCTACTAAAGACATGTTGAAAGCGAGATTTGACATGAAAGACATGGGTCTAGCTGATGTAATTCTTGGAGTGAAGATTATTAGAACCCAAACTGGTCTTGTGTTAAGTCAATCTCATTATGTGGATAAGATCCTTGAGAAGTTCAATTCGGAGGACACAAGTGTGGCTCAAACCCCGATTGATACCTCTCAACATTTGGCAAAGAATAGAGGTGAGGGTATTGCTCAATTGGAATATTCAAGGATCATTGGCAGTTTGATGTATCTCATGTCATGTACCAGGCCAGACTTAGCATATGCTGTGAGTAGGCTAAGCAGATATACTAGTAATCCTAGTGCTGAACATTGGAAAAGCATGACAAGACTGTTAAGGTATTTGAGATACACAAGGAATTATGGACTGCATTATGGCCAAGATCCAGCTGTTGTGGAAGGATACAGTGATGCCAACTGGATATCCGATATGAAAGATTCTAAATCCACAAGTGGTTATGTATTTACCCTTGGAGGAGCAGCTATAGCTTGGAAATCTTCCAAGCAAACTCTTATAGCTAGGTCCACGATGGAATCTGAATTTATTGCTTTAGATAAAGCTGGAGAAGAGGCAGAATGGATACGTCAGTTTTTGGAATATATTCCAAGATGGCCTAAGCCTGTTACGGCTATTTGCATACATTGTGATTGTCAGTCGGCAATTGGTAGAGCTCAAAGTGCAATGTATAATGGCAAATCGAGGCACATACGACGTAGGCATAATACGATACGACAACTGCTCTCAACAGGGGTTATCACTATTGACTATGTGAAGTCAAAGGATAACATTGCGGATCTGCTTACAAAAGGCTTAAGCAGAGAGGTAGTACATAAGTCGTCAATAGGAATGGGACTAAAGCCCTTGGAATAAGTTTGTACAACGAAAAACCTATCCTAGAAGATTGGAGATCCCATGATCTAGGCTCAATAGGACCACCTAACTGTACGGACTAAGATCACTGTGGGGAGTACCCCAAAACACAAAGGGAGTTGCATACTTCCTAGTCCGTCCTTAAAATAAATCAGTGATGTCAAAGGAGGATAAGCATATGGCTTTTAATGATTTTGGTAAAATCACCTATGTTAGAGAGAAGTGGGGTCGCTTCAAATGGAATTATGGGGGGGGGGGGGGGGCGCAATTCCTAGAGCTCTCGCAGAACCAGGATAGTGCTCCATGACCATAAACGGACACGACAATGAGGAGTTAACCAGACCAGGGAGAGTAATGTGTGATGTGTAATAACGTCTACGTAAAAAGGGGTTGGTTCAAGGACATCGCGTCTACTAACCGCTAGGAGACAAAGTGCACATCACAAAGGAGGGTTCAAAGGGAATACCTACCTATCCTGCATTGCTTAACCGCTGAAATTTTATTGTGACACTTGAGTGTGTGGGGCGATCTCCATTCATGTGGGGGATTGTTGGAAATTTATTAATTTAAATATTATATTAATGTTTAATATAATGATATTTAATTATAAAAGCTAGATGAATGAGAGATCTAAGCTTTAAGTGTGTGTGGTGAAACTTTAATGTTGTGGGAATTTGTGCTTGTCCCACATTGGTGGAGATATAAATCATGTGTTGGTTTATATGTAGAATTCTGTAGAGGAATGTATTCCTATACAACAGGACACACCCAGTGGTAGCCAGGAGGGTGCGAAGCACCCGACCGGGACCGGGACGAGGACCGGCACGGGCACGGGACCGGGCACGGGACCAGGACCGGGACGAGGGCGATGGGCGTAATGTGGCGTTTTGATGGCGCACTTTGCACTTCGCACTCTCGCATCGCCGCGAGCCGCTTGAGAGCCGCCTTTATGTTTTTAACCAAGCTTGGATTGGTGTGGCTCGAGCCCATGGCTCAGGTTTGGTGAACTAGTGTGTTCTAGTCCGTCCTTTCAGATTCTTCACCTGTCAAGAGTCATTAAGTCTAGTGATTAATTACAAAAGACTTAAATTGTGATTAAGTCTAGTAATTCAATACTATTGAATATGGACTCTTGGCATGCCTCCCTTCATGTTGATAAATACAGAGTTGTGAGCTCTGTTAAGAGACACAGAAAAATCCTCTGAATACATGTTCACGAACCACCACCTACTGTCTGATAATTTTCCTAACTTCGCTGCCCTCCGCACTCTTGTTTCAGGTACTATTTTAGGTGCTAGGTTTTCTCCGGCAGTGCAATCTGCTTAGGCTGTTGTACCCTGGGAAACAAACGGGTTCACCTGGGTGGCCCGAAATCTGTTTTAAGGGAAGCGTGTTCTACACGTGCCTCAGTCACCACGAGATTCCTTTCGCTTTCTGTATTTCTATGTCTTGTAATTTTAATTTCTGTCTTTGTATTGTATTTACTTTTTATTTGTGTATTGTAATCCGAAATTCCTAATAATATTAGTTTTTCTTTTATTTTGTGAACGGTGTTCCTACAACCATCATCAGAACCGTCGCTCAAAGGGTTAAGCCGGTATTATTGTTCAACTTTCCCCTGTTCCACCTTCGCCGCTAGCTCCGCCATGAACAGAGGTCGAAGACCTTCGATCTGTTCCTCCATCATATCGATATGTGTGTGTTGGTTTGGGAGCAACAACGATCGAAAGGGGAATCATCGGCAATGGTGGCGGGAGCTCACCGGTTCCCTCTTATCTCTTAATAAAAAAAGTGTGGTTGTTGTGGGGAGCAGCTCCGCCGCTGAGCCGCCGTTGGCGGTGGCAGAAAGCCATCCGACTCTTCCTTTCTCTTCTTCAGACTCTCGCTCTCTGTCTCTCTCTAGGAATATGGATATGTCTATGTATTGTGAGAGATAATGAGTGAATACGTGGGTTTTTAATAAGGGTGGGGTGTCAAATAAAGGATGGGGACATGTGTCCCTTCTAGGTGGTGACACGTGTCCCCGGGTGATGACTAAGCAACTAGTCGGGTTCGGGTTCATATCGCGTTTCGGTTTTAGACTCGTGGTACGTACTCTCGTATAATAATTATTAATATTCCGCTAAAATATTCAGATATAAGCATCGGGTTTGGTTTCTGTGTTACTAGACGCCTTAACATATATTATTTCTTTATTTGTTATAATAATTCAAAACGCGAAAATTTTCTGGGGCTCAAACCGGGGTGTTACAATAATCATGTCAACTTCTTAGACCATGTGTTGTGGCCTGCGAGCGTGCTGCCGCGAGCCACAAACATAGCCACATGGATCGCTCGACCCATAACACACTCAAGTGACCGTTACCGCGAGCGAGGCCAAACGAGCTAGCGAGGACCTTTTCAAAAAACTAGTCGTTGGCTAGCAGCCAAACGGTCAAGTTTAAAAAATTGTATATATATATATATATATATATATATATCAAACACTCTGTTTTTCTACCAAACATTAATACAATTTTTTTTCCATCTTCAATCCGATTCTAAATGGCAAACCAAAACCCAAATTCAAATCCAATCCCGCTCCCATAAAAGCGGGAGCCACCACGAAGTTGGAACGTGGAGGAAGAACTCACGTTGGTCAACAGCTATATTGCTATACAAGAAGTAGGAATTGAGTGAACGAAGACTTTTTGGAACGCGGTTGTGACAAGGTTCCATGAACAAAGGGGTGACAACTTTCATTCAACGGACACGATATATGGAAAATATGTATCTTTACTGACGAAATGCACAATATTTGAGCGATTCTTCGTGAGTGCATTGATCCGCAATCCGGGTTTAAACGAAGATGAGGCGATTGAATAGGCCCGTAACCAATACCGTGTCATACACAATGATAACTACCCGAGGGTTGCGGTTTGGAGAGCTATGAGACCATGATTTCAACAATAGTCGCGTTTCTAATATTTATTTATGTTTTTAAATATTTATGTGATGTTATGGTGTGATGTTATTTTATGCTTTTTAATATTTAAGTAACGTTTATTTTCATATTTATGCAATGTATTGTTATAAAAAAATTAAAAAACATAAAAAAATCTATCTATTCTATCTATACTAATAAAAGAAAACACTTGAGGGACACATGACACTCCCTCATGAATTCTCTCATTTTATTATTTAATACAATAACTTCAAATATAACTATACTAATTGATTTGTAAAAGCATAATAATATAAATATATTAACTTGAATTTTAGTAATTATATTAATAATCATAGTTGTAACATAAATCTTTAAAAACGGATTGAATGACTTCTGTTACTAATATAAATAGATTCTCATTCAATCCGTTTCTAATGATTCATGTTACAACTATAATTATTAATATAATTACTAAAACTCAAGTTGGATATATTTATATTATGTTTTCGCAGTTAATGTAATTATATTATAATGCAAAATTAGAAAAATATTATTAGGCATACTTTGAAAAAGTTTATTAACTAACCAAATTAAACATATTAAAACATTAGTGATTCTTTTCTATATAACATATTTATTTGTTATTAACTTTGGATTTAAATCATGTACCTTAAATTAACCTATTTTTAAAAACTTGATATGTTATTCTCAGTTTAAAACTATTTTTGTTACGATGTTTGACAAATAATTATTAAGTTCTATTATTTTGGTCATTGTTTTAGATGTTAAATATGCTCAGCAAATACATATTAAGTTTAGATGTTTAAAATAGTTCAAAAGTCAAATAAACAAATTAATAATAACACAATACAAATAGTTATGCTTTTTTGTGAGACTTTCATATTGTTCAAAACAAATAAATAAAATAAACCAATCAACATTAATCTATTTCTATCTATACTAATAAAAGACAACACATAGTGTACAAAGAACTCCCCTATAAAGCCTCTCATTTAATTATTTAAAACAATACATTTATTTAAGTTGTTTCTTCATTTAATAATTATTACTTATTCAATTTTTATTTGTTACAACTATAATTATTAATACAATTACTGAAATTTAGTTATATATATATATATATATATATATATATATATATATATATATATAGGGGCAAGTTCAATTGAGAACTCATAGTTAGAGAGAGAACTCGAGAACTCTATTTTACACATATGTAATATATTATTATTGCATATGTTGCACATGTGTAATATATCATATGTTACACATGTGCAATATATATTACACATATGTAATACACTCAATATATCATATATTGCACATACGTAATATATCATATGTTACACATGTGCAATATATATTACATATGTGCAATATATACTACACATATGCAATATATGATATATTGCACATATGTAATATAAAGTTCTCGAGTTCTCTCAATAAAATGAGTTTTCTATTGAACCATCCTCTCTCTCTCTCTCTCTCTATATATATATATATATATATATATGCTTTTGTAAATAAATTAATATAATTGTATTTTAATACAAAATTATAAATAAATTATTAGACATAATTTGAAATTGTTTAAAAACTAACAGAAGTAATCTTTTGTTGGATCAGTAATGCTCTTGATGTATTGCTTGCTAGTGAACACTTATGTGTTTAGCAAGTTCAATCAGATTTGCACAACAGAATGAGTAAGTAAAGTTACACTATCAACAGGAGTTATTACTCCCCCTGGATGTTTGAAAACTAAAGACAAGTTTAATGAGAATCTAAGTATTGAATGTGAATGATAATAAATACTCAAACAGATTCTTAATAAATGAAATGGAAATAACAATAATAAGCTTTGAAGGATTTTAGTTTATATTAAAATCAATGTCTAAAACAGAGAGATGAACCCATCTATTTATAGACTTTACAAATACATGAACCTTTGTTGGGTCAAATTAGAGAATGATGTTATCAATTACAAGCAAGTTTTCCAAGTGCTCACACAACTGAGCACTTAGTCAAGTACTCAGCCAAGTACTCACACTGAGTACTTAGGCAAGTACTCACACTGAGTACTTAGGCATGTACTCAGCCAAGTACTCACACTGAGCACTTAGTCAAGTACTCAGCCAAGTACTCACACTGAGCACTTAGGCAAGTACTCAGCCAAGTACTCACACATTTTAGTAGTTTTCCAAGCAAGTGGCGGCTTGCTTGGAGGACAAGGCTCCGGATCTATAAATAGGACACTAGACACCATAGAAGGGTGTGCATTTGGAGCCACCACCCCGGGGGAGCTCACCCGGGGTGGGTGATTATCTTGTTATTTGTTTATTACATTCAATGAAAGTTCTCTTTGTTCAATCCAATATCTATCTATCTTTCTTATATTAGTTGTTTGTTCTTGGCTCAAAATCACCCGTCTCTATATTTATATCAATTCAAGGCTTAAACAAGATCATTTGGGAATATCAACCTTGCCAAAAAGTAAGTCTGTAACAAGTTGCATTCTTGGAACTTGCACAAAAAGATAAAGTAATACTAAACAAATAAACTACTGATACATAAGGCGGTGGAAAGATTCTGGTACAATTGCCGATGAATGACAAACTACTGATGAGTAGTTTGTCTTCAGTGAACTTGTCTGGTTAGACTTCAGAACTTCTGATACTTCTTCTTCAGTACTTGTTGAATCCTTCTTTAGTACTTTAGTCTTCTTTCTTCAGTAGTTCTATACTTAGAATATTTGCAGAAGTATGAATTAGACTAAGGTTTACAAAAGTGGTTTCCTCAATCCTTTTTGTCTTAACAATCTCCCCCTGGATTGATGAAGCCAAAACCTTTTCTAATTCCTTATTGTTTTCTTCTGTCATTCACAATCTTCCATATCTCCTTGAACATGGAATTTTTCAGTTGATTCAGCTGTTCATCAGTGAGAGATCCCCTTTGAGGTTCCAAATTTTGAATTGTAAGCAAGTCCTGAGTTGATAGATTCTTCAGTTCATTCATGGACTTGTAGGCCTTGCTTGTAAGATCTCTTCTTGTCACCAATACTGAGTTGTCATCAGTAAAGGACTATCTGATGATCAGCACTTTAGATTTGTCAAAATCTGAAGTATAGGGAACCATGTTGGATCCCTGGGATGTTCCTGAGTGTTGGATGTTTTCTATTTCTGTGACTCTTAGGTGGGATTCACTTCTGTCTTCTTTTTGCACTACATCAGGTAATTTGAAAGTTGGTAAATGATGTTCAATAACTACCTTTGTGTGCAGTCTACCAGTGATAGTCTTCTGAATTTGGTAAGCAAATGTTGAAGGATCCCTAAATTGAGTTATCAGAGGCTTCTCTTCAATTTCAAAGTCTCCATGTACAACTGTGTTGCCTTCTAGCAACACCATCTTGAAGTCAGTCTTTGTATTGTCCTCTGGCTTTCTCTTGGTAGCTGGTCTTTGTTTAACACCAGAAGTTCTAACTACTGAAGTTGATACTTCAGAAGTTTTGAACTTCTCTGGATTAGCAGCCTTAGCAGCCTTGTATTTCTTGTATGTGTCCAGTAGTTTGTGTTCTCTCCATTTTGACACAGAGGCTTTTGAACCATAGTCATTTGCTACTAGTTCTTCAATCATTTCTGCTCTCTTGGCTTTTCTATCTTTGTCTGCTGCAAGTTTGTCAGCAACAAGTTGAGCTCTTCTGGTTAGCTCATCCATTGAGAGCCCTTTGAGTGAATAGGCTTTTGTTTTGCTGTTCTTTGTTTTAAAGGACACCAGTTGTTGTCTTTTGTCTTCTTCAGCAACTCTCACTGTTTCAGCTTGCCTATTCAACTCTGCTTCATAAGCTTGAAGCTTTTCACTTAAGCTTAAGTCTTCCCTTGCCTCCAAGTTGTTCCATATCTCTTCTTCCTTAACCTTTCTTTGGGCTGCAATCAAACTCTTCTCTAGTAGTTCTTTGGACATTGAAATTGGAGAAGGGTTTAGCATAGTCATTGTTGTTGTTGTAGGCCTTGGAATAGGAGTTGGTTGTTGTTGTTCAGTTGTTTTGGAAGGCTCTTTAGCTGTTTGTATGTTGGAAGTGTTAACTGTTGAAGTGTTGACAGAAGTGTCAACTACTGAAGGATTGTCTTCAGTACTTTCAAAGTCTTTAGCAGTTTCTTCATTATGGCCTTGGGAAGTTTTAGCTTCAACTTCAGTTCCAGAAATAAGCCTTTGTTGATCTTCTTTTTGTTTTTGGGCTTTTTCTAGCAGTTGTTGTTGTTGTAGAGCCACTCTTGCCTTTATCCTGGCTTCCAGTGACTCTTTAGGTTCCTTAATCTTCTCCCCCCTTTTGGCTTCATCCACTTCTGGAAGCCTGCTAGGTTGAGAAGTTCTACCAGTGAGTTTAGCAAGCTGTCTATTTTGTTGGACAACTCACCAAGTTTTTTGTTGATCACCTCAAATTGAGTTTTGGTTGAAAACTCCAAAGCAGTTGTGAAAGATTTGAGGTGATTGGCAATGAGGGTGTTCATCAACTGGTATAGGGGACCATCAGGGCTGCATAGTTGGTTCAGGTCTATGCTGGATGACCCAGGGAATTGGGTAGGCATTTTTAGTGAGGGGTGTGTTTTTGGGTGATCTTCATGTTGTACAGAAGATGCCACTATAGGGGAATCAGGGATCAAGTGGACTTTAACCTGATCTAGTGTGACCAGCTCTTTGAGCTTAGAGACACCAGGTGTAGGACCTTCACTACCAACCATCAATTCAAGTTTGGTGGAGTGTGAATCATCATCCAAATCAATGGAATCATCTGAATCCCTGCTTACTTCCTCAATGAGGACAGTATCAGTTAGATCATGAGCTGGGCCCAACCCAGTTGTCTCATGTACCTCTTGTTCTTGGTTCAGAGGATTTCCTACCTCAGGCATTAAGCCTTCATCAGTAGTTGCCACAAATGAGGTCTTAGCAATGTTACTTCTTTCCTCAGATCTACCACTGGGTGGTATATGAGTAGTATCAGCCTCAAATGTACCTAAAGTCTCTAAGTTTGGGCTTAGAAACCCTGGTTCATCCTCATCTCTTGGGTTAGGGCTATGTACATCCACATCCATGTCAAAGTCTGTGGGTATGTCCCCTGTTTGATGTGGTTGTTGGGGACTGACATGTTCTGATGGGATGGTCTCTTTTAGCCTAGAGAGAAGTTTGGCAATTTCTAGGGCTTCAGGTTCAGAAGTTTGTGGTACTGGTTCAGTAGTTTGGTCTAATGGTTCAGCAGTTTCAAAAGAAGAGTCAATGGGGGATTGTTTTCTTAAATTTCTTTCTTTTGAATAGAATTGTGATTGGTTCTCTAGTGGGGGTTTGAGATGGATGAGACTAAGAGGATGTTTCAGTCACATCTTTATCAAGTGTAGATTGCACATTGGCAAGTTCAGGCATCTCAACTTCCTGAACTGCCTTTCTTTTAAGGCTGGTGGGTTTTTGTTTTTGTTGTTTAGGTTTCTTGGCCTTTTTGGGTGAGGGTTTGGAAGATGAGGGTTTCATGGGGACTGTTGTGTGTTCCCCTTGGTCATCTTCTGGCCAGGCAGCCGATTTATTGTGCCTATAGTATGTTTGTGAGGTTAATGGGTTTAAAACAGTTGTTTTACCCATAAGCAACTCTTCTCCAAGTTCTTTTATTATGCATTGCATAATAAACCTTGGATACAACAAAACTTCTTTTTAGAATTGAGATGATGTAACACCAACTCATTAAAGAAAAGTGCTGATGCCCTGAATTTTGTTTCATTCACAATGGAATGAAAAATAGGTTGAAAAGTAGAGGGCATCTGATCATAAGATCCAGTTTTTGGACTCAAACACATTATTATGTAATGAAACAAAAGTTTATATTTTGGTTCAAAGAATTTCTTAAAAATGGTTGCATGTGAGAGAGTACCTTGGTAACCACACTCTGTCATGGTCAGATGAATTTCAGAGTTTGGAAATTGATCTAGGGCACCCACATCATCTAGACCCAGTCTAATCCCCAAAGTTGCTGGTGTGATTGCCATTCTTCTCCCTTGGATGGTTGAATTGAGGGAGATCACTTGATCATTCACTGTCACCGTCTTCGCATTCGCCCAAAACTCATTTAGAGTTTCAGTGTGGATTGGAGGATCAATGGTGAGGGCAGTGAAGTATTGGGATTTAACGACCAAATCAATGATTTCGTCGTATTGGGATCAGGCTTCATGTTTCTCAAAGTAGCCTCTTTGATTGTGTCCCTGTTTCAGTATTAGAGCCATGTGGTTTGTGTGTGTATGGATCGAATAGTGTTTTTGCAGGTTAAGGGTTTTGAGAGCGTTTTTGAGAGAGAAGGAGAGAATTTTTCTTTTTGAAAGGATTAGTGTTGGAAAAGGTGTTTATCAGAAGTTTGTAACCGCCCTAGGTCAAACTTCTGAAGTGGGAAATGTCTGATTTGCCCTTAATGACAAAAGTGCTGATGAAGAACAATCATCATCAGTAGTTCCCATTTTCTCTTCAGTAGTTTGTTAACAACTGATGAGAATGTTTATAAACACTTTATTCATAACTTCTGAAGATTATTTTATCAGAAGTTACTCATTTTTTAGAAAATATTCTCATACTGATGTTTTTGTGCATCAGTAGTTTTCTCTCTTTTTGTTTTTTAAAGGTTTAGGACTAAAAACAGATGTAAGTGAAAAATAAGAGTATGTGCAGAAAAGTAAAAGAACACTTACAAATTTAGCATCCCAAGCATGGATACTAACTTCTGAAATGTTGATGCGTCAAGGGGTTTAGTGAATATGTCAGCTATCTGATTAGCTGTTGTCACATGCTTCACTTCAATCTTGCCTTTTTCATAGCAATCCCTGATGAAATGATACCTGATTTCAATATGTTTAGTTTTTGAGAACTGAACAGGATTTTGAATGATGCTAATGGGAGATTTGCTGTCTACAAGCAATGGTGTCTTGGTCTCTTTGATTCCATAATCAAGAAGTTGATATTGGAGCCATTGTATCTGTGATGTACAACTTGCAGCTGCAATGTATTCAGCTTCAGTAGTTGAAGTTGCAACAGATGTTTGCTTCTTTGATTGCCAGGACACTAGACAGTTTCCCAAGAATTGATAACCACCAGATGTTGATTTTCTTGACATTTTGCACCCTGCATAGTCACTATTTGAAAAAGCTGATAACTTGGTATTGCTAGAAGCATGATACCAAATTCCAAGTGTAGGATTTCCTTTCAGATATCTGAAGATTCTTTTGACTGCAATTAGGTGTGATTCCCTAGGAGCTGATTGATATCTAGCACAGACACATGTTGAAAACATAATATCTGGTCTAGAAGCAGTTAGATACAAAAGGGAACCTATCATACATCTATACATGGTTTGATCAACCTGTTTTCCTTGATCATCTAGTTCAACTTGTGTGGTAGGTGTCATGGGAGTGGAACATGATTTACAGTCTTGTAAAGAAAATTTGTTCAATAATTTTTTTTAACATATTTAGATTGATGTATAAAAGTTCCATTTGCTTGTTGTTTAATCTGCAGTCCTAAAAAGTACTTTAGTTCTCCCATTGTACTCATCTCAAATTTTGATTGCATGAGTTTCTTAAATTCATCACACAATTTTGTGTTTGTTGAACCAAATATGATATCATCAACATAAATTTGAACAAGTAAGACATGATTTCCAACATTTTTAATGAAAAGAGTTTTATCAATGGATCCTCTTGTAAAGTTATTTTTGAGCAAAAAGTTAGAAAGTGTTTCATACCAGGCTCTTGGAGCCTGTTTTAGCCCATAAAGAGCTTTGTCCAGCTTGTACACTCACTCAGGATGAGAAGGATCCTCAAACCCAGGTGGCTGACAAACATACACTTCCTCTTTGATCTTTCCATACAAAAATGCACTCTTAACATCCATTTGTAAAACTTTTATTTTGTTGGAAATGGCATAGGCCAGAAATAACCTGATGGCTTCAAGCCTTGCAACTTGAGCAAAGGTTTCATCATAATCAATTCCCTCTTCTTGAGAGTAACCTTGTACCACCAGTCTTGCCTTGTTCTTAATGATCATACCAACATCATCTTGTTTGTTCCTGAAAACCCATCTTGTGCCAATTGGTAGCTTGTGTGGTGGTAAGGGACAGATTTCCCAAACCTGTTGCTTCTTGAATTGAAGCAACTCATCTTGCATAGCTTCCACCCAATTTTTGTCTTTGAGGGCATCTTGGTATTTCTTAGGTTCCAACTGAGAAATGAATGCTGAGAAGAAGCAAAAGTTGGAAAGCTGGTTTCTTGTGAGAACACCTGATGCAATATCACCCATAATTTGTTCCAATGGATGATCTTTGTGTTCAATCAGTTGTTGTAAACCACTGACAGGTGTAGGTGGCTCTTGTACTTCATCAAACAAACCACTGAGGTTTATAATGTCTGGTTCAGCTGTTTGAACATCTTCAGTAGTTGCAGGAGCTGAAGCAGATGTTTGAGTTTGTACATCAGCAGTTGTTGAATCAGAAGTTTGTAAAACTTCTGAAGGCTTGAAAGTTGACTTAATGACTGTTTGAGGAGTCCATGGTGCTGGATCCTCATCATCAAACCTCTGATCACCATAATAAGTAGGTTTAGATGAAGTGACAGTCTTTTCAGGTCCAAAGTGGAAGCTGTCAAGGTCAAATAGTTCAGCAGGATGTGTTGGAATAAGAGTGTGTTTTAACTCATTGAACTTGACATTCAGTGTTTCTTCTACTATCTTGGTTCTTAAATTAAAAACCTTGTAGGCTTTTCTAGTGGAAGAATAACCAAGAAAGTAACCTGATTCAACTTTAGCAGCAAACTTTGAAATGGAGTCTTTAATGTTTAGAATGAAACATTGACATCCAAAAGCCCTGAAGAAGGAGATAAGGGGCTTTATGCCATGAAGAACTTCATAGGCAGTCTTGGAGTGTCTCTTGTTGACAAGGACTCTATTTTGAACATAACATGCAGTGTTAACTGCTTCAGCCCAGAAGCATAATGGTAGGCCTGAATCAGCTAACATAGTTCTTGCTGCTTCAAACAATGTCATGTTCTTCCTTTCTACCACACCATTTTGTTCAGGAGTTTTTGGAACACTGAATTGTCTAATAATCCCTTTAGACAAACAGAATTCATCCAGATTTTTGTTCCTGAACTCTGTCCCATTATCACTTCTAATGGCTTTGACAGATAGAGAATATTGTTTCTCTACTTGTAGAATGAAGAACTTGATGATTTCAGCTGCCTTATCCTTGGAGAATAAAAAGAATACCCATGTAAATCTTAAATAGTCATCAATGATCACCAAGCAGTACTTCTTCTTACCAAGGCTCATGATTTTTACTGGCCCAAATAAGTCCATATGGAGTAGTTGAAGACATGCAGTTGTTTTTGATTCTTCAATAGACTTATAGGAGGACTCATGCTGCTTTCCCTTTAAACAGGATACACAGTGTTCTTGACACTGGTATACTTTCAAGGGTAGACCTCTGACCAAGCCCATTTTTGTGACTTTATTTATGGTTTTAAAGTTCACATGGCCAAGTCTCCTGTGCCAGAGATCAGTCTCTGAAGTTGATGCCTTTGAGAAGAAACATGCAGTGTTGTTCAGTACTTTGTCTTTTCAATGTCCATTGCATAGACATTGCCACATCTTTTGGCTATCAACAAAGTATGATCTTCAATGATCTTCTCTATCAACTTCTGGCCTTCTGGTGATATGATCTTGCATGCTGTCTTTATGAAAAAGAAAGAATATCCTTTATCACACATTTGTGACACACTCAGCAAGTTGTACTCAAGGTTTTCAACCAGATTGATCTTATCAAACTGTATTTTGCCAGAGGAGACATTGCCATGTCCCAGCACATATCCCTTGGCATTGTTCCCAAAGGATACAGATCCTTCTCTTTGACTGATAAAGTTGTTTATCAGGTATCTGCATCCTGTCATGTGCATTGAGCCTCCACTGTCAACATACCAAATGCTATTTAAGCCATTGGAGACCCTCTGCACAAAGTAGCAAATTAGTTAGATTTAGGAACCCAAGCCAGTTTGGCTTTGGGTTTGCTCTTGAGAACATTAACAGTTTGTTCTTGACCAGGTTGAGGAATCCATGTCTTTTTGGCAATGGATTTTTCATTAAGGGCAATGGTGGTATCTTTTTGAGGACCACCATCAACCTTGGTCATCAGTAGTTGTACCTTATACATGAGATCTTTAATCTCAGCAGTTTGTGAAACTGTTGATGATGTAGGTCTAACTACTAAAAGAGAATTTTGAGAAAAAGATTTTTGTTGAGATTTCATTTTTTTCTGAGAAAAGGTGTTTGCTGGTTGTTGTTTCTTGGGAGAAAAAGTTTCTTCAAAATTCTGTTAAACAAACCACATATTTCACATTCTTTTGCCTTTTCTTTTTCATTTAAAGGCAAATTTCTGACTGTTTATTTATTTTAGGTCATTAGTAGTTTTTAAGTTCTCAACTCCTGATGTAGATGAAACTACTGATGGCTTAAAGTCAGATTTTATCAGTACTTCTGAAGAACTTTCTTTGTGAGTTTTTAGAAAGTTTTCATGAAAAGATGTGCATTCTTTCTCTTCAAAAGTTTCACCTGAAACAATTTTTCTCCCATCTTCAGTAGTTTTGGGGGAAAAATCTGTTGGTGTTTCAGTGTGATTGTACCCTATGCCAAACCTAACATTTGAAGTACTTTGTTTGTTAAGCAGCAGTTGGTACCCTTTACAAGATTCTACCCATTTTTCACAAGTAACCTTGGTGTCATCAAGCTCTTTTCTGACATTTCTTAGGTCATCTATCATGATTTTAAGTTGTGCTTGGGTTTCAATAGCATTGTTAGTTAATTTAGAATTTTCTTTTGTCTTTGCAGCAAGTTTTCTTTGTAAATCACATTTCATCTAAGTGAATTTTCTCCCAGAGTCATTTGCTTTGCCTTGTAAGTGCACATTAGTCTCTCTTATGAGAGCAAAAGATTCTTTAATTGAAGTTGAACAAAGTTTTGTTAAAAATTCTTTTGATACCTGAGACAGGGTAGATTTTGAGGTGCAGCCCTCAAATGCCATTAAGGCAAAATTCTTTCTACCATTGTCAGGTTCTCCCCAGTTGATGTCAAACATTTTGTTGTCTGCATCAGGATTACACTCAGTAGTGTCAAAAGGAAGACTGCTCCAGTCAACATACCCTGAGGTGAACAAACTTTGTTGTGAGGGTTGCTGAGTCTGTGGAGGTTGTTAAGCAGCTGGAATGGGAGGGATTGATTGTTGGCTCTGCATCTGTTGAGCAGGCATCTATACATATTGTACTTGTGGCACATATTGGATTTGTGGAGCTTGTGCCTGTACAAAATGTGCACTCCCCTGTGTTCCATTATTCCTATTATAACTAGAGTTAAACTGATTTCCAGACTGAGATTGGTTGTAGCTAGAGCTTATACACTCTCTAGCAAAGTGTCCCAACTTCTGACACTTGTGACATCGAAGTTTAGATTTGTCAAAACCAATTTTTGTAGAACTGTTTAGTCCTGGAAATTTCTTTCCTGACCTTTTATAAAATTTTTTTGTTTTAATACTTAACATGGCCAGTTGGTGTAAGATGTCCATTTCTTCTAAGTCATCATTGCTGAAATTTTTTAAATCATCCATGATAAAACACATGTTATCAGCAGTTTGACTATATTCATCATTGTCATAACCTGGGAATGATCTTTCTGATGAGATCCCAGCAGTTATGTCAATGTGGTCAAAAGATCCAAAACTATTTGAACAGGTAGGTGAATCTTGTCCCAATAGTGCTGTATTACCTGGTAGATAGTCATCAGCAGTTTTACCAGAACTTTGCAGTTTCTTCTTTTGATCGATTTCTCTTTCAAAAGTTAGCAATCTCCCATGCAATTTTGTAAGAGTGAGGGAGCTAAAGTCTGGTGAGGATCTGAGCACTATAGAATATGTTTCCCATTTTTCAGGTAAAGACCTTAAAAATCTATGAAGCATAAATACAGTTGTGTAGGTCTGACCATTTAATTTTAGCTCAGATATTAATGAGGAGAATCTTTCAAATTGTTGGGTTAAAGTTTCCCCATTTATATGAGCAAAAGTTTCATATTGTTGAGCCAGGATTTCTCTGGTGTTGGCAATCACCTCTTCAGTTCCTCCAAACTGTTCTTTTAGGCAGTCCCAAAGCTCTTTGGCACTATCACAATGTAATAGTCTAGAGTAGATTTCATTTGGGAGTGCCATTGCCAACATAGAGAAAGCTTTAGCATCAAGCTCAAGTTTTAGGAAATCATCATCTGTATAGTCCTTTGGGTCTTTTGGTATTTCTACTTTAGTTTCAAGATTAATATTTACTGGTTTGTGAGGATCATATATCACAGATTTCGAGCAACCAGTGTTGGTCTGTGATAATGTATGTGCCATTCTCCTTTTCCAGATATTGTATTCATTTCTAACTAGCATAGTAGGTTTATTGGCAGAACCAGTATTATGTAGATCCATTTTAAAGAGTATTGATTTGTCAAATATTTCTTAAAGTGATGGATATTGATAAAAGTGAACTTTTAATCCTTTATTGAATATCAATAAGAGTCTGTGTCTGATTCTCAATGTGTTAGATTGATATTTGATCAGATAAACCAGTGCTCTGATACTAATTGTTGGATCAGTAATGCTCTTGATGTATTGCTTGCTAGTGAACACTTATGTGTTTAGCAAGTTCAATCAGATTTGCACAGCGAAATGAGTAAGTAAAGTTACACTATCAACAGGAGTTATTACTCCCCCCGGATGTTTGAAAGCTAAACACAAGTTTAATGAGAATCTAAGTATTGAATGTGAATGATAATAAATACTCAAACAAATTCTCAATAAATGAAATGGAAATAACAATAATAAGCTTTGAAGAATTTCAGTTTATATTAAAATCAATGTCTAAAACAGACGGATGAACCCATCTATTTATAGACTTTACAAATACATGAACCTTGCCAAAAAGCAACTCTATAACAAGTTGCAACAAGTTGCATTCTTGGAACTTGCACAAAACGATAAAGTAATACTAAACAAATAAACTACTGAAACATAAGGAGGTGGAAAGATTCTGGTACAAGTGCAATAAAGAAATGCAATATCTAAGACTGTTGGGTGCACAGACGGGGAAACTCCCCGTCCCATCCCCTTTTCACGTCTCCGTCGTCCCAACATCGCCCCCACCCCCGTCCCTCGTCTCCCCTTTAACGCCAGAGACGCACCAATCACCGTTCACCACCGATCACCGTCCCCCGTCTCCCCCATCCCCCCGTCTCAACACCGCCCCCACCCCCAGTCTCCGCCTCTCGCGTCTCCACACCCACCAACCTAAGTAAGTGGTCAAAATCTTTTCATTACTAATTCATTTCATTCTTTGTTTTAATGCTATTAATTCACGCAGTCATTTTTTATTATACAGTTAAATTGAACCAATAAATGTCATTATGTTTAAGGACCTTGATAATAGAAAAATGATTACACACTCAAGGTTAGAAATACTTTGGCTTTTGGAAGAAACTTGATGTCAAATTCCAAAATGAAAGATACTCGATTCGGATAGTTTAACGAATAAGGAGACACTTTTAAATTAATTTCATTTTTTATATCTTAGCCCAAACAAATTTACTCTTATTAGTTTTGATTTTTTTTTTGTGCTTGCAGTCTGCAAGTTAACAACCATGGTATTGAAGATATATTTTGGAAAGTTTGAAAAAAGTTTTATGTGAATACGAATGTTTTTTACAAGAAATTATTTAAGGACTGATGAATATTTAATATTTTTTCGGTTGTAAAGGTAATTTTTTATTTTAAATATAATATGTAATATAATGTTTCTTAATTATATTTTTAAATTTATATATAAAATATATAATTTTAATTGTTCAACCCGTGTATCACACGGGTACATAACCTAGTACAAAAATAAAATAAAAACATGATAAAGCTATCGCTCAAGGTGAGCCACAACAGGATTTAGTGAGCAAGAGTCACACTTTAGTGAGTGCCACGTCAGCGCCTAGTTGTCTTTTTTTTGATAGGATAAAGTGTTGGCTAGAGGTGAGCCACAACACTTAGTCTTATTATGTTATTACATGTTAAAAGAGTGAAGGATTTGGGGCATCAATCTGTTATGGCCAGAAAAGTCCAAATAATTTATTGTTTCTAAGTTGTAACAATGGTATTCTTGTTAATCATTGTTTATTATGTATTGGTTTGTTTTTCCTTTAAATTATTTTTTCTCTCTTGTAAGTTGCTAACATAGAACATGAATACCTTATGACATCATCATGCAGGACCGAGAGGATTTTGGCATATAGAGCTCTATCGGAAGGAAACAGTGACCTTCACCCATGTGATTTGGTAAGATATCATGGTCTTTAGTTTAGCGTTCACATTTCATAAGTTGTCAAGATGATCATCATTTAGATTTTTTTTTAAACAATCGGAGTATGATGTTAAAGTTTTCTTGACATGCATCTTTGGAAAAACATTGTTTCGTTTTGTGAATAGTGGTTATATATTAATTTATGCGTTTCAAAATGTTTACTCTTTATGAAAGATGTTTTAAAATGCATAAAGTTACTTAATTCATGCATATAGCTTGATGAGTTGTATGCTGATTAAAACGCTCCGAAGATCCCGGCGATGGAAAACCATCGGAAATCTATTCCTGAAGCTATTCAACATCGCATTACAAAATTCTTTGTTACCAATCTACCGGAAAGATGCAGCGGGAATGCTCTAGCAAGCCAGGTTCGTCAGTTCGGGCAGATTTTCGACATCTATATAGCAAGAAAAAGAGACAAAGTCGGTAACCGTTTCGGATTTATTTCAATTCTTGATGTCAAGAACAAAGATGAGTTGCTAAAGAATTTACGTACCATCCGGATGGGGGAATACAAATTGTGGTTCAGTGTTGCTCGTTTTGTCTTAGAGGATGGAGAGATCGATAACAACCCGAAGAAGTTTGGAAATCATTCAGAGGAGAAGTTTAGCAAGTCATATGGGGATGGTGATCGGAGGGAGGGTAAGGCTCCGGGCACAGAGGTGGATGGTCGGTCGTTTAAAGAGTTGCTCGTTGGTAAATCAATCAAGTTGGATAACAATGTCAATGCATTCAGTGAGGTGCATGGGAGGGCTATTGTGGCTAGAATGATCGATGTCGATGCTTTGAGAAATATTAGAAGAATATTGAAGGAGATTTATTTGGACAATTATCAACTCCAATACTTGGGAGGGTTGGATGTTTTGCTTACTTTTAAAGACGCAGAAATAGCAGTTGCAGTCCGTAATGCGACTACTCTGATTGATGGTAAATTTTCAATGCTCAGTATTTGGGATGGACAGACGTTCAATTTTGAGCGTCTTGCTTGGCTTAAAATACAAGGTATACCACTTCATTTGATGACCAATGAGGTGATCAACGAGGTGGGAAACACCTTTGGGAAGGTTGTGCATGGGGCCAATAGATCTTTAGAGGACACTGACTTGTCGTTTGATTATGTTGTGGTGTTACTGGGGGATGGAAAGAAAGTGTATGCGCGTAGGATCGTCAAATCTACAAAGATTATGATCAAACAAGTTTGATTCAGGTGCGGAATCCCTGAATCAATCACAAAATGATAACCATACTAACAAAACACAGAAATCATCTTTAAAAGCTTCATTTCATTGATAAACAAACTCAATTACACGTTATAATAAGCTTTATAATCAAAATAAGACGTGAATTAAGTTTACACAAAACCCTAGGGAGAGACTCAAATAGGAGGGAAACAAAAATGACCAAAACTTAACATTCAAAATGAACTTGACCTATTTATAGGCCTGCACATTCGCCCACTTTGCTTGGTCGAATGTGCAAGTTCGCCCAATCATTATGGTCGAACCAAGTGACGGGTGGTTCAACGAACACCCTGTAGTAGTGTTAAAATGTTTATTTTATCCACATTTATCCATGTTATTGCTTGGGATTGGGTAACTACGGTTATTATGGTTGCAGGTGTAATAAGGAGTTAAAAATGGCGAAATACGGGCTTGGGAGTGGACCGGATCGAATCGGAACGAGATAGAAAAGAAGACGGAAAAAGATGAAAAACTCCACAGACCCACCGTACCCCTACGGCCAGGCCGTAAGGGTACGGTGGCCTCAGGCCACATATTGTCACCGTATGGCAGTGTAGAATGAGCGTAAACATTTGAAACCCACCGTACCCTTACGGTGGGACCGTAGGGGTACGGTGGCCCTGCAGAAATTGTGTAACTCCTTGCTTTTAAGTGCACTTTATGGAGGCTTATCATTATCTCTTCCACTTGAAACGTTTCTAATACACTCTTGGGCGATTTTTGGCTGAGAAGAAGCATTGGGAACCTATCACAAACATTGGTTTTAGCTTTTGATTCATATGAACATTTCTATGGTTGTTATGATGATCAATCAAGTCATGCTTGGCTAGAACTTTAGATGATCATCTTTGGTGAAGTGTTCTTGAACTCTTTTATGTTTGTTCCTTGCATTTCTAGAATGATAATTTAGTACATGTTGCTTGATTATTATGGTGTTTGAACAATTGCTTGTAGTAGTTAATTAATTTCTCCATTTCTAGTCTTAATCGTACGTTCTTGGTGTTGTTAACAACCGGGATATTGCGGGAAGGATTTGGGTTGGATAATTGATTAATCGGTCATCGGGAAACAACCTCGCATTGCTATAATCCGAGTACTTTGTTCCCTTTTATCACAATCATTATTTAAACACGAGTTATGTCTATGTAACTCTTTCTAGTGGAACTTTTGCATAAAGGTTTAAGAAAAATGGATCCAAGGATGGTCATTGTTTGTTAATTGGAAGAACAAAACTCATTTCAAATCATTAATTTAGTTTTCTTTTTATTAAAGTCTAAACTCAAAGCAATCAACAAATCTTTGATCTTTAATCTTGTAGTCGTTAATTATTAGTTAATTCACAAGTTATTAGCTTACACATATTCCACAAACTCCCTGTGTTCGATACCTTTTTACCACTATACATTAGTTGTAATTGGGAAATTTTACGTGTAACACGACAAGCACGTCAAATTTTGGCGCCGTTGCCGGGGAGTAGTGCGCAACGTGTGTTAAGCTTTTAGTTTTATTTGTTATTTTCGGGTTTACACGGGTTGTGTTTAGTGTGCAGGTACTTCACGTGTATGCATACTAGGGGCTCTCACGAGTCATCACCACTTTTGTTTGATCCGGAGATTGAAAGAACACTGAAAAAGAACCGAGTTTTGATTCGAAGAAACAAAGTCATTGATTCACCTACTTCACCGTTCACCCCAAGAAACATAATGCAAGACCCTCACATACCAACAACAGGTCAAACGACCTCAACATTCATGCCTACTTCTTCACACATTTCACCCAACACCACATTACCTAACTTGTCCACTAATCCTGAAACACCAAGCCATACCACTCAACCGAGTTCCACCCAATTGGATCCAAACCTTAACTTTAATCCATCATGTACCATTCCACCATTTTCCCATTTTTTTCCAACTACGGGTCAATCATCTTCTACCATTCCACACCCACAAGGACAAGGTTCAACAATTGTCCACACCACATCTTCTTATCAACCACCTAATCAATCGGGTTTTTACCATTCATCTTTTCAAGGTGGTCTAAATTCAAGATTTCAAAGAGATGTGTATGACGAGGGGTATGATGATGAGGAGTTTAGTGGGTACAATGAAGAGGGTTATTACTATGGAGGAGAAGGTGCATATGTGGGTTCTCAAGCTCAAACGGGTCAAGCAAGTCAACCACTTTTACAATATCAAGACCCGTCAAGACTACCGGTTGGTGTGCAACATGTTAGACCACAAGGATTGAAGTTTCAGCATCCCACGCCACTCAATCAAATGCGGCCTCCAAATATGCAAGCTCAACATCAAAGGCCAAATCACCAACAACAACCTATGCATCCGAATCAACATCATCAACAATTTGCACCACAAGGTGCAGTGCAAGGGCAAATGGGTCAACTAAGAGCGCCATTGGGAGCACCTAGAAGACTCCACCGTGATGTTGTACGGGGAATCGAGGCACATTTTCGGCCTATCATCACTAATAATCCATCACCCATAGTGATTCCACAAAACGCAAATGGAAGAACTTTTGAAGTTAGAACAACCGCACTTCAAAGTTTACCAAAATTCGAGGGGCTAGCAACGGAAGAGCCGTACTTTCATTTGGAAACGTATGATTCAATTTGCAACACTATTGGGGGCCAAGGATTTACTCCGGATGATGTCAAGTTGGTACTTTTTCAATTCTCATTGGAAGATAAGGCAAAGAGATGGTTTCACACTCTACCATCCGCATCAATTTTCACATGGGCCGATATGCAACAAATCTTTTTGGATGAATTCTATAGTTCACAAAAGACCAATGATGCAAGGAGGGGGTTGAGAAGCTTTCAACAACAGTCGGGAGAGATGTTCCATGAAGCATTTGAGAGGTTTAACATGATGCTACGAAATTGCCCTCACCATGGTATCCAACTATGGGAATTGCTAAATGCTTTTCATGAAGGTTTGACATCGGAGGATGCACGGGATCTTATGTCCATCACAATTGGTACTTTTGGTACAAATTTTGAACAAGATGATTGGGCATATTTAGAGCAAATGGCGGTGACTTCAAAAAGGAAGGCCCAATCTTCAAGAAGGGCAAGACATGTGATTCAAAGACCACAGGTACATGCGGTTGAGGGAGGTAATGTGCAAAATACTAATCAATTGTATAATGTTTGCAGCACTTGTCAAGAGATAGGTCACACGGCGGAGGTTTGTGGAGTGGGTGTGCAAGAAACACCAAGTGAAGAAGTGAATGCTATTCAAGGGGGTGGGAGAAACTATGACATGAACTCCAACACTTACCACCCCGGGTTACGAAATCATCCCAACTTTAGATATGGGAATGCTTCTAATCAAGCCAACCCGAATTTTCAAGCTGCTCAAGGTAACTTTGTGCCTCGTCAACAATACAACCAAGGGAATTATAGAGGCGGATACAATAGTGGCTATCAAGGGCAAGCTCAAACTGGACAACGAAATTCGGGTCATGATTCGTCAAGCGGAAATGAGGTTATGGAGATGCTTAAAGCTATGCAACAAGATATGCAAAGGCGAAATCAACTTGATGAAGCACGAATACAAAAGGATGAAGTTCGTGATAAAAGCATTCAAGCATTAACAACTCAAATGGGTCAATTGGCAACTGATGTGGCGGAGTTGAAGAAAGGTAAAGGCAAACTTCCGAGCGATACGCAGGTAAATCCGTCACATGGCTCGTCACGAGGTAATAATGTTAATGTTAATCATGTAAGTTTTTTAAGAAGTGAGAAAGAATTTAAAGCGGACTTGTCACCAAGTTTTGTCGAGGGGGTGGTTGAAGATGTCACGGGTGAGGAAAGTGACAATGATGAGGTTTCACCGGTTTTACAAAAAGAATTAAATGTTAAAAAACCGGAAGTGAGTGAGATTGAGAAAACTGAAAATGAGCCGAATCAAGTTCCATTTCCATCGGCTCTACTTGACCCGGGTAAGAAAAATTTTATTGCATCAAGAGGTCCCCAAAAAGAAGAAATGTGGGACATGTTTAAACAAGTAAAAATAAATCTTCCTTTACTTGATGCAATAAAACAAGTACCCGCATACGCTAAATTTTTGAAAGAATTGTGTACACAAAAGAGGCAACAAAAGAAAAAAAATGCCTAAGCGGGTAAATGTTACGGGTCAAGTGAGTGCAGTTTTGAACGGGGAGCTTCCTCCTAAGCTCCAAGATCCGGGCACGCCATTAATAAATATTCAAGTTGGTAATTTTCAAATGGAAAAGGCGTTGCTAGATCTTGGAGCCGGGGTGAGTATTTTACCGGGTGGGTTGTATGATCAATATGACTTTGGTCCATTAGCTAGGGTGGAGACAACGGTTGTTTTAGCCGATTTGTCCCATAAGTTACCCCGGGGGATGGTTCAAAATGTCATTGTAAAAATTGATGAATTTTATTACCCGGTTGACTTTTTGGTATTGGATTATTCATCCGCCGAGTCAAAACAACAACAAAATGTCATATTGGGTCGACCATTTTTGAACACCGCACATGCGGTAATTGATTGTAGATTTGGCACGGTCGACATGACATTTGGAAACCGGAAAATGCGTTTAAATATTTTTACTAACAATACTAATGATTCCGGTGTTGAAGAATGTTTTATGGCAGATGTCATTGAGGGATGCAATCCATGTGAGTATGAGAAAGATGGAATGGAACTCTGTGCTTGTAATTTTTCTGAACATGTACATGCTGTTGATTTGGAGAATGAAGAAGAAAAGCAAGATGTGCTAGCTTTGAAGGAGGGTCGACCACCATGGTCCCACCAGTTTGATAGTTTGCCAGTGGAGATTGATTCGGGCACCAAACCTTCATTAGAAGTGCCACCAAGGTTGGAGCTGAAAGACTTGCCAAGCCATTTGAAGTATGCTTTTCTAGGGGATAATGACACATTACCGGTCATTATTGCCTCTAATTTGGAGATGGCTCAAGAGCAAGCTTTGTTGGAAGTGTTGAAGGAGAACAAGGGGGCTATTGGGTGGACGATTGCCGATCTCAAAGGAATTAGTCCATCCATTGTGATGCACAAGATTATCACCAATGAAGATGCAAAACCCACAAGAGAAGCGCAAAGACGGTTGAATCCTAACTTAAGGGAGGTAGTTAAAAAGGAGGTAATTAAGTGGTTAGATGCGGGAATTATTTATCCAATTTCGGATAGCTCTTGGGTAAGTCCCACTCAAGTGGTACCTAAGAAGTCCGGCATTTAAGTAGTCAAAGATGAAAGTGGTGAACAAATAGCTACTCGACCCGTAACCGGGTGGCGAGTGTGTATTGACTACCGCAAATTAAATGCCGCCACTTCTAAGGATCATTTCCCACTTCCTTTTATTGACCAAATTATTGAAAAATTATCGGGTCAAAAATACTATTGCTTTTTAGATGGGTATTCGGGGTACAACCAAATTGCAATTCACCCGGATGACCAACACAAGACCACCTTCACTTGTCCCTATGGTACTTTTGCCTTTAGGCGGATGCCATTTGGCTTGTGTAATGCACCGGCTACTTTTCAACGATGTATGATGAGTATTTTCTCGGACATGGTTGGAGAGTCGCTTGAAGTGTTTATGGATGATTTCTCAATATTTAGCACTAGTTTTGAATCTTGTCTCAACGAGTTACAAAAAGTTTTAAAAAGATGTGTTGAGAAAAATTTAGTGCTTAGTTGGGAGAAAAGCCATTTCATGGTGCAAGAGGGAATTGTGTTGGGTCATGTTATTTCGGAGAGAGGTATGGAGGTGGATAAGGCAAAAATCCGGGTTATTTCATCATTGCCACCACCAAAGAATGTGAAAGGGGTAAGGTCATTCTTGGGACACGCGGGTTTTTATAGACGACTTATTAAAGGTTTTAGTGTCATTACCAAACCTTTATGTAATTTGCTTTTGAAAGATGTTCCATTTGATTTTACTAATGAATGTTTGCAAGCTTTCACTGTTTTGAAGGAACACTTGGTCAAGGCTCCTATTTTACAACCACCGGATTGGTCGAAGCCATTTGAGATTATGTGTGATGCTAGTGAAACTACAATTGGAGCGGTTTTGGGCCAAAGAGTTGATAAAAAGCCGGTGGTGATTTACTATGCGAGCAAAACTTTATCCGAAGCGCAACTGAATTACACCACAACCGAAAAAGAATTATTAGCGGTGGTGTATGCTTTGGATAAGTTTCGTTCGTATATTTGGGGAAGCAAAGTGGTGGTATACTCGGATCATAGTGCGGTCCGTTATTTGATGGAAAAGAAAGATGCCAAGCCACGCTTGATTCGGTGGGTTTTATTGTTGCAAGAGTTCGATGTGGAAATTCGGGACAAGAAAGGAAGCGAAAATGTAGTGGCGGATCATTTGTCTTGGATTCCGGTGGATAAGAATGATGATTTTGGGGAAATAAATGAGAGGTTTTCCGATGAGCAATTGATGGCAACATCTACTAGTCATGCACCGTGGTTTGCTCATTATGTTAACTATTTAGCCACGGGGGTCATTCCGGATCATTGGACCAAGAAGCGAAGACAACAATTTATGGTCCAAGTAAAGCAATACATTTGGGATGAACCGGATCTCTTCAAAGTTGGACCCGATCAAGTGATTAGAAGATGTGTGCCTGAATCGGAAGTGAAAGATATTCTTACACATGCTCATTCATCCGCTTGTGGGGGGCATTTTAGTGGGCACAAGACTGGTTACCGGGTTCTATCATGTGGGTTTTATTGGCCCACCATATTTAAAGATGCTTGTGAATTTGCCCGAAATTGTATTAATTGTCAAAAGATGGGAAGTATCTCCAAGAGGGATGAAATGCCTCTACAACCAATCTTGATTGTAGAAATATTTGATGTTTGGGGCATTGACTTCATGGGTCCCTTTCCAAATTCTAATGGGTTTTTGTATATCTTGGTAGCGGTTGATTATGTTTCGAAGTGGATCGAAGCAATTGCTACAAGGACTAATGATCATTCAGTGGTTTGCAAGTTTGTGCAATCCAACATTTTCTCTCGTTTTGGTATTCCTAGAGTGTTCATTAGTGACGGTGGATCCCATTTTAAGAATTTCAATTTTGGCAAATTATTGAAGAGATATGGAGTAAATCACCGGATTGCCACCCCGTACCATCCACAAACAAGTGGACAAGTGGAAGTTTCTAACCGTCAAATTAAAGAGATTCTCATGAAGACGGTTCGAGTTGATAGGAAAGATTGGTCGGGAAAGTTGGATGATGCCTTGTGGGCATATCGTACGGCTTACAAAACTCCGATTGGCACGACACCGTATCGAATGGTGTATGGGAAAGGTTGTCACTTGCCAATGGAGTTGGCACACCGAGCACATTGGGCAATCACCACGGTAAATGCAGATTATGATGAAGCAGGTCGAACGAGAAAATTGCAGTTAAGTGAATTGGAAGAAATAAGAGATGGGGCTTATGAAAGTGCATCGGCGTATAAAGATAAGTTGAAGAAAGTGCATGATGCAAAGTTGAGAAGGAAGACCTTTGAAGTGGGTCAAAAGGTGTGGTTGTACAACTCGAGATTGAAGATGTTTGCAGGTAAGCTGAAAAGTAAATGGATGGGTCCATACATTGTTTGCAGGATTGGTAAATTCGGTGAAGTTGAAATATTAGACGAAAGCACCAACAAGCAACAAACGGTGAATGGACACCGATTGAAGCCATATTTGGATGGAAGTGACATCAATGCTTTGGAGATGGATAAAGCGGGCTATTTCTTAAGCCCGGTGGAAGAGGTGCAACCATGAGAGGCCAGGTTTTGTAGTGTAAATAGTTAGCGTTTTTTTATTTGATTTTTTTTCGTTTTTGTGTGTTCGAAATCCGTGTTTGAAACAAGTGTGGGGACGTTCCGGTAACGAAACGGTTCTAGCATTGTGTTGAGGACAACACGGGTTTTTCGAGGGGGTAGGGTAATTTTTGGGTTTGTAAAATTACTAATTAAAAAAAAAAAAAAAAAATTTGCCCAGGTCCTACCGTACCCCTACGGTCCCACCGTAAGGGTACGGTGGACTAAAAATCCCAACGGCCCATCTACGCTGCCATACGGTGAAGAAATGTGCACTAAGGCCACCGTAAGGGTACGGTCTCACCGTAACCCTACGGTGGACCTGCATCAGCAGCGAATTTTATACAAAAAAAAAAAAAATTTAACTCATGTGATATAACCGGCCCACCACTAATTTTTACCTACTTCTTCTTTCATTCTTATTCTTCTTCTTCCCTTTAACTCTCAAGAACACCCACTACTTTCAATCTTCAAACACCCATTAAATGTAGATGCACGTATTGCGACTAGTGATTGGATCTACAATGTTAACATGTGTTAAAAAGTGCTGATTACATGTGTTAAAAAGTGCTGATGGGTTGAAAGTGGAAAAAGTGGGCGAAGGTGGAAATATAGTGGAAAAAGTGGGCGAATGTAGAATCATACTGGGCGAATGTGGAAAGATTCCACATTCGACCATTCACACTGGGCGAATGTGGAAAGTGTCCACATTCGCACCATGAAAAGGGGCGAACCTCCAGACATTATAAATAGATTTTGAGTATTTGTGATGAAAAGAGAGTTGTCAGTTGTGTATGTGTTCAGGTCAGGTTCCAGGTCATTTTGTGAAAGTGTATGTTTGATCTAGATTAACGTGTGATTGATTGTAATTGAATATTTGAGAAAGTTAATCTATGAAAAAGCTTTGAAAATGATCTTGATTGTTCTTTGTAAGCGAAAGATTTTATCTAAAACAGGATAATATGATCATACAAGTCACAAAACCAGGTGCGGAAACCCTAGTTCTGAACAAAATGATAAAACTCTAATCAAAACACAATCAAGATCATTTTCAACATCTTTTCATAGATTAACTTTGTCAAATAAGCTTTTACAACGACTCACACGTTAATCTAGATCAAACATACACTTTCACAAAATGACCTGGAACCTGACTTGAACACATACACAACTGACAACTCTCTTTTCATCACAAATACTCAAAATCTATTTATAATGTCTGCAGGTTCGCCCCTTTTCATGGTGCGAATGTGGACACTTTCCACATTCGCCCAGTGTGAATGGTCGAATGTGGAATCTTTCCACATTCGCCCAGTATGATTCTACATTCGCCCACTTTTTCCACTATATTTCCACCTTCGCCCACTTTTTCCACTTTCAACCCATCAGCACTTTTTAACACATGTAATCAGCACTTTTTAACACATGTTAACATTGTAGATCCAATCACTAGTCGCAATGCGTGCATCTACAAACTCCCCCTCGACTATTGATTGGATTGACTTCATGTTTAAATCTTGGTCGTTTTCTGATTATCTGAACCTTCGACATTCTGTACCGGATCACTAGCTAGGGACATACATGAATAATGCACTTACAATCTCCCCCTTGGACCTAGCTAGTGATGTACCAAAGCAGAAAGTTATCAATTCTTCAAGTCTTGATTGAAAACTTTCCATCTTCCATGCATGTTTGTGTCGAAGTTCCTATCTATCTCTCCAGTAAGCTTTGAAATCTCAGACAGACTCAAGAAATCTTGGCTTTGTCATTTGTTCATTCAGAGATGAAAATAGACGATAATCTTGATTTCTTCAATCTTCATCATTTCTTTAACCTCTTACTAACTTCTGTTGTTCTGGTAATCTTGATGTTCAGGTTTGGGTCTTGTTCAGTTATACACTTTGTCGATGAATCTTGAGTATTGCACCTGTTGTATTTGATTCTGCAGAAAAATTTACTAAAAACTGCACAAACTACAACCGGCGTTAAACACGACAAAAATCTCGGAAGTACTCTTCACATTCCTTTTCACCCTCAATAGTTCTCCCCCTGAACTATACACCATTTTCAATACGTACCAGAAACTTGAAATTTTGAAACCTTTTCAACTTTTAAGTATCTGAGCATTCTCATTCAGTATCCCAACATCGGTTATCGAAAATAAAGTTGAAACAAAACTTTTTGATTTTTCAAAGTTTAAGCTAAAACACACCAAAAATCTTTTTGAATTTTCCAATGTAATTGCATAAAAGTAAATTCAACATATTTTTGTGAATTTTTCCGGTTAAGAGGATCATATCAGTATTGAAACAGACAGTCATAACTCTTTTTGATCAATTTTATATTTTTGTCATTGAGCATCCTACAACCATTACCAGTATGTTTGTCCATTTAAACTCAAAATCATCATTCATTGCTCAGCACTTTAGATACATTATTGTAATATTAGATACTGAAAAATCTATGGTCCCCGCATTCGCGACACATTCCCGTATCAAGAATTGCACAAAGTTTCATCGTAACGTGTGATTATACTGTAGTTATCCGTTAGTTACAAGGTATGAGGCACAGTGGTGACAGGTCAGCAAATTAATGCTTCAAAGCGACTTATGCACTCTACCAGGGTGAGGACTAATATCAATCATGATTTGCATCAATGATTGGATACGATGCATTAGATAATCTTTGATTATCATCACACATGTTAAGTTCCTCATTCGGTAACTTAAGGTTTTGTCATTAAAGATCTTTTAATAAGATACCCTGACTGATCTAGGTCCGTAAATCAATACGACAAAAGATCAGTTAGGCTATCCCCAGATAACTTTCAATATAACGACCCGAAACCTCCGATTTTGGCAATCTATCAAACAAAATTTCGGTACTAAGACCATATGCCAACAATACGTTGATCCACATGATTATCAGTTATTGATTTTAAATTTATATCACCATGCTGAACTTTAAACTTTGATTTCAAGCCTACCAATATATAATTGTAGTGGCTACTCAATGTTTATCAAATTATTTTTGTTTTTAGAGTAATCTGACAGTCCACTGATGTACTATCATCTCCTCTTTTTCTCCAGGAAAAACTCATTTTTGATTTTTTTTAAATTTTTTTTTATTTATTTTGATTTTTCTGAAATTTTCTCCCCCTAAAAATCTAAAAATAAGCATATTTTTTGATTTTTAAACTTTTTGAAGAAAAACAAAATAAAATGATATCCGATGCGGTTTACCCACTGAGTTTTAAAAACCATTTTCCACTCAGATTACTAGACTCATTAAGATTTTTCAATTAGCAAACCATTTTGTCGTATCTATTATTGAAATCCAACACCTGAGAGCAATTGCAAGAGATTGCAACTTTTTCCGGCTTCACAGGTTGGAGACAGACTACAAACACTCTCCTCTCTGTTGAAATCATGTTTTCCTTCTTCAATAATCCTTCCTTTGACCTTCACCTCTCCAATAAATAGTATGTATACAGATGCTCCACTATCAACTATCAAAGAATAGCTAATAGGTCTGTCTGGAACAATCTGCACACTTATTAAACAATTAGCATGAGAGAGGCACCCATCCCTTCACAATGATGGGTCGTCCAAGGTCATCAATTCTCGGAACATCAATCCATTCTCCTTTTGAAAAATCAATTGGTTTGTCAATGGATTGATTTGAAGTAGAAATTGCTATTGACTTAGAAAGTGATTTGGGTTTCCAAACACGTTCAGAGTTTATTTTAGATTTTGTTGAAATCGTTTTGATTTTTAACTTTTCAGGTTTCATGTTTGACACCTACTTTTGAACTTTGTTTGGAATCTTCTCAGACTTAACTGATGAAGACCCAGGTTTAGAGTTATTCTTAGACTTAGCCTTAGAACTCCCCCTTACCTTAGCAACCCTACCACAATCTCCATTTTTATTCAAGGCAATTTTGTGACGATTGTCATACACAACCTGTTTCCCCTTTTGCTTCTTGATTGGTTTTGGGGATACAGGCTTTCTGACATTGCCTGAATTTCTAGCAAATTTCACTTCTGTCTTTTTCTGTTTAACATACGGACAGTAAGCAACTAAATGCCCACACTCTCCGCAGTTATAACAAGACCTATACTCTTCAAAATCACATGCATACCCGTCATCCCAATACCAATAGGGACAATGAGCTGCAATATGACCAACTTCACCACATTCAAAACAGTTTCTCCATTCAACATAACCATGAGAATACTGTGGTGAATTGTTTCCCCAATAACCATCAAATCGAGATTTATATGAATAATCATAATAGTCATATGATCTAGATGAAAAATTTCTTGAATTCTTTTGATAAGAATTTTTCATCTGATCATTTCCTTTCGATTTGTTTGGTTTTGGTCCCTTTACTTTAGGACCATTCTTATTGTCAACATTTTTCTTTTGATCCTCTTTATTCTCATGTTGGTTAGGACTGAGTTCAAAATGAAGATGATCAAATTGATTTCTAAATTGATTTAACAAATCAAGATTATCAACAAAAATACATTTAAGTAGAGATTGTTCGATATTCTCAATTAGAAAATCTTTGTTGAAAATCAATTTGTCATGTCCTTCCAACATCTAGGAACCTTCAACTCCTTCAGGAAAACTGAATATGGGTTTTTCTTCAGAATCAGATTCTGAAGTTGTTTCAACATTTTCAGTTTTCTGTTCAAACATTTGTTTCACTTCAGAATCAGAATTAACAACACAAGGTGTTGTGATTTCCAACTCTGATGTGGAAATAATCTTTGAAACACTTTTATTCATTTCTAACATTTCTTTCTTTAAAGATTCAATTTTATTTAACAAATCTTTTTCATTCTTTTCAAAAACTTTAATTTGGTTTTTACAATTTTCTAGTTCATTTGCTAGTTTCTGTTTGTCCTCAATAAGTGTCATCAATTCACAATTCAACTTGACACATTTAGAACAACTAGCACTTACCTCATCATCTGATTTATTACCATTATCAGATTTTGCATCACCATTTGAACTATCACTCTGTTCTGATGTACTTTGTTCTGAACTTGTATCAGAACTCAAATCACTCTTTACCAATTCACTGGAATCATCATGTCTCATTTGTTTGACTAAACATACAACATTCCTATGAACACCCTCTCTGTTAACACACTTGTTAACATGTACCATTTCATCAGTTGGTTTCGGTGTCATTGGAAATCCCCAAATGTTGTCAGCTTGAGAATTTTGTCTCTGTAATTGTTGTTGCTTTCTTTCAGCTTCGACTAGAGCTTTGATCTCCTCATCCGTTCTACATACGGCCATGTAATTAATCATTTTTCCAACAAAAATCTTCAAAAATTGCCTTCGAAATTTTTAGGCACTAAATTCTACGTTCGCCCCTGGTAATTCTACGTTCGCCCCTTTTGATTCCACGTTCGCCCAAAAGAATCAGCCAAATGTAGAATAAACACCAGAATGTAGAATATCAAAATTCAAATTCCACGTTCGCCCAAAAATTTTCAGGTTTGCCCACTACAGTTCCAGGTTCGTCCAAAAAGTTCCAGGTTCGCCCAAAAATTCCAGGTTCGCCCACAATGATTCCAGATTCGCCCAACAAGGTTCCAGGTTCGCCCAGTTTGGAAAAATTCAGATTTTGAAAAACGGTTACACTTTGAAAAACGGTTATTTTGATCTCTGATTTTCAAAAGTTTGTGGATTTGAATGATCTTAATTAGGTTATGATTCGGAATTGATTTGGAGCAACTTTAATACTTGGAATTTTGAATTTTAACCACAAAATCAACTTCAAATCAAATCAAAAACACTCAAAAACCATTTTCATGCAAAAACAGATGTATTTTGATCAAAAATATGTCCAAATCAGCTCTGAGTTTATCAAATTTGTTGTTGTATGATCCGTATGGCTCTGATACCACTTTGTAAGCGAAAGATTTTATCTAAAACAGGATAATATGATCATACAAGTCACAAAACCAGGTGCGGAAACCCTAGTTCTGAACAAAATGATAAAACTCTAATCAAAACACAATCAAGATCATTTTCAACATCTTTTCATAGATTAACTTTGTCAAATAAGCTTTTACAACGACTCACACGTTAATCTAGATCAAACATACACTTTCACAAAATGACCTGGAACCTGACCTGAACACATACACAACTGACAACTCTCTCTTCATCACAAATACTCAAAATCTATTTATAATGTCTGCAGGTTCGCCCCTTTTCATGGTGCGAATGTGGACACTTTCCACATTCGCCCAGTGTGAATGGTCGAATGTGGAATCTTTCCACATTCGCCCAGTATGATTCTACATTCGCCCACTTTTTCCACTATATTTCCACCTTCTCCCACTTTTTCCACTTTCAACCCATCAGCACTTTTTAACACATGTAATCAGCACTTTTTAACACATGTTAACATTGTAGATCCAATCACTAGTCGCAATACGTGCATCTACAAACTCCCCCTCGACTATTGATTGGATTGACTTCATGTTTAAATCTTGGTCGTTTTCTGATTATCTGAACCTTCGACATTCTGTACCGGATCACTAGCTAGGGACATACATGAATAATGCACTTACATTAAACCTTCAATTCTTCATTAAAATCAACGATTTTTGGGTCCATCTTGGCTAGTTTTTCACCTAGTTTCTGATTTTGAGGAGTAAAGTGGAAGATAAACACGTTTTTGGGGTCGGATTTCAAACCCTAAAATCGCATAATTGGGGGTTTTCTTGTTTTCTTGTTTTCTTGTGTTCTAACATCTTCTAACCCAAGGTATGTATCTTATTTGTTAATTTTTATGCTACATTGTAAGATATTTAGGTTTTTGTTCTTACCTAGTTTGAACCCACTTGCTTGTTAATGTTACAGTATGTAAATAGGTTGTTTGATAATATTGTGGTAGTAGATGTGTGTTGAGATGGAAAATATGAGTTTTTGGTAATGCTATTATTATAGAGGCGTCATGCCCAAATTTTGTCAAATCAAAGAGGACGCGTATGTTTAAGAACATCTACTACCATAGTAACAAGCAAGTGTGGGGATGTTTTGTCATGTGGCTAATGGTTTTTTTTGTTTGTTTTTGTGTTGTTTGTTTGTTGTGTTTTGTCTAGGAAATGGCACGCACGGGAGAAGCCGCTGGGTCAAGCTCGTCTGCTGCAAAGGCTAAGGGAAAGCAACCGGCTCAGCAGTACAAAAGAAGAAAGTATGTTCCTCAAAACAATGAATCTGATGTGGAGATGGAACAAGCACCTCAAGCACCTCAAGCACCGGAGGCTCCAAGGCTAAACCCGGCTGAAAAGCCGGAATGGAAGACTGGGCCGTTGAATGCAAAACCAAGGATTTGGCAACCCACTCTATTTCATGACCAAATTAAAAATTTGCAAGATCGAGCTGGGGCTTTTATCTATGAAAGAGAGGTGAGCCGAAAAGATTTCGAGCCATTTGGGGTTTTTGACAGGTTTAAAGCGCTAGGATGGGAAGCTGCACTTTATTGTTATGATCAAGAAGAAAGAAGGGTATTCTTGGACGAGGTAGAAGAATGGATGGCCACACTACGATGTCCGAGATTTGATTCACCTTCAAAGATGAAGCTGATTGGTGAGGTAAATGGAATAGAGGTGGAAATGTCTTACGAGACATTACGAAGGCTTGCAAAGTTCGACAGTTTACCGGCGAAGGAATATAAGAATCCGAGCATTGACAAATTGTTGCTTAATCCGGACAAGCATCCTCGTTGGATGGACATGTTGAGTGATTTATTTTTGCCGGGTACTTATCATGGTACTTTATATCGAAGAAATATGAAGATAGAGCCTAAACTGTTGCTGAATTTCATCATCTTGAACATATTACCGAGACGCGCTGATAAGGAACAAGTGCGCTTTTCTGAGGTCCCTATTTTATATGCGTTGATGCACGGTGGACCGAAATTCTCTTTTCGATACTTGGTTTTGAATCATGTGTGGATATGTAGAAATTCGCCAGAGAGGACAATCATTCCTTACTGTCGAATAATTACCGGATTATTGAAGCAACAAGGTGCAATCACTGATGAAGATGAAGGAAGAAAGAGGAAAAAGTTTAAACCTATTGATCTGGCAATAATGGGTTCTGGTTGGGTGTATTCTGAATCTGAAAGGTACCATAAATTGAAAAGTGGAGGTCAAAAGTGGAGGATGTTAAAGAAAGATGCACGGGCACTTTTGCCCGGTGAGGAGGATGACCCCGAGAGTGGAGCTGAAGCGCCACCAAGTGATGATGAAGAATATGAAGATAATCCGGCGGGTGGACATTTGGATATTGGCCAAGGGAGTTCGAGTGGATATCATGGTGGAGGATTTTATGATTTTACCGAGAGGGCATATGTGGATGGTTGGGCCTTTGGGGGATCGATGAATGAGGTGATTGAAAGTCAACGCCCCCAGCCTCGGTGTTTGATACTTGGTCAGGGTCGGAGCGAACATTATTTGATCATCAAACGATGATGGGAGCTAGCATGGAGCGAAGAATGCAACAAGGGTTCGATCGTCAAGAAATATGGAACCGTGGACATGCTTACGCTCAGCAAGTGGAGATTAATCACAGATACATTGATGATCAGAACAGGAGAATGAATGATGATTGGCACGCGGGGAGGCCCGTAGTCGCAAATCCACCACCGGTGGATTATGGGTCCCTACCGCCATATGATGGAAGCATTTCCTATCCGACTCCACCAGTCCACCATTCCCAATGGGTCAACCCTCAGCAACAGCAGCAACCCACAGATCAAGGAGGAAGCAGTGATGGAGCATTCGGCTTTGGCGAATGGAATGATTTGTTCACTTCGGTGTTCGGGCCGCCGCAGCCGCGCTACTATTGATCAGGTCGTGCTTCTTGTACATAGTTTTATATTCTGTTTGTTTATGCTTGTGTTTTTACCTTTGGGTTTTGGGTGGTTGGGTGGTGTATTGAATCATGTGAATTGTTGATGAGTTTGGGTTGTGGAAGTTGGATGTGTGTTTGTGTTTTAAAAAAAATGAAAAATCTAAAAAATTACAAAATGAAAAAATACAAAAAGAAATTTGTGGTTTGAGTGTACGAGCGTTTCTTTCCAAAGCCATGCATTGGGACAATGCATCCCAAGTGTGGGGATGGGAGGAAATTTTTGGAGATTTAAAAAAAAAAAATTTGAGGTCAAGTGCAATGTTGTAAAAATTGGAACACCTTGATTTAACCCCCATTAGACACATCGGCAACCCTTAATACCTGTTTCTTTTTCTTGGTGAGAGTTGAAGCCACACATGTAAATAAATAAATTCTTCTTTTGTGAGAGTGGCAACGGGTGGGGGTGCACTAGAACTTGTGCCTGAATACAGCTTGAATCCTTGATTGAACATGAGTGTAAAAATGATAAGGGCATTAGGTAGCCTCATCATGTGAGTGCGAGTGTGGGTTTGGGGGGTTGGACCTCATACACTACAAATATGAGCAAGGTAGCGAGAGGGGCGGGGGTTTGGACATTTAGTTGCCCATCTTTGAGCCTAAAAGCCTATCGATTGTTAACCCTTTAGCTAGTTCCCTAAATCAATACCCAACTTGACCCGGTCTTGTGTGCTTAAATAGAGTGTTAGTGTGTTATTTTAGTATTACAAGTTGAAGTTTTAGTTGAGTGTGTTCGTATGTGTATGTATTAGTGTTTTTTTTGATGTATTAAAAAAAAAAAAAGAAAAAGAAAAATGAAAGAAAGAAAAAAAAAGAGAAAAAGAAAAAGAAAAAAAGAGCAAGTTAAGTTATGTTTGTGTTTGTATATAGTAGTGTTTCTTTGTTCGTGTGTGTTTGTGTTGTAATAAAAAGACCGGGTAAAGTTTGCGCTACTTATATATATCCTATTCCCTACATTCACACCTAGCCAAGTTACAACCATCAAGTCCCTTTGATTTATATTCATGTTCATGTTAGGAGGATTATTGATTTAGGTACAAGCGTATGGTTGTACAACTACCCGTTTGCCTTTTGTGTGTCTAGCGTATCTTTGCTAGAGCTTATTTGATACCGAGAGGAGAGATATTGTGAGGGGTGTGTTGATTGGGGTGTTGAGGATGGGTTAGTACGAGGATTGCACATTTAACTTGACTTTGAAATGATCGCCTATTTGTGGAAAGAAGTGGTAGTAGATTGCTTGGGACAAGCAATGGGTAAGTGTGGGGATGTGACGGGTGGTTCAACGAACTCCCTGTAGTAGTGTTAAAATGTTTATTTTATCCACATTTATCCATGTTATTGCTTGGGATTGGGTAACTACGGTTATTATGGTTGCAGGTGTAATAAGGAGTTAAAAATGGCGAAATACGGGCTTGGGAGTGGACCGGATCGAATCGGAACGAGATAGAAAAGAAGACGGAAAAAGATGAAAAACTCCACAGACCCACTGTACCCCTACGGCCAGGCCGTAAGGGTACGGTGGCCTCAGGCCACATATTGTCACCGTATGGCAGTGTAGAATGAGCGTAAACATTTGAAACCCACCGTAACCTTACGGTGGGACCGTAGGGGTACGGTGGCCCTGCAGAAATTGTGTAACTCCTTGCTTTTAAGTGCACTTTATGGAGGCTTATCATTATCTCTTCCACTTGAAACGTTTCTAATACACTCTTGGGCGATTTTTGGCTGAGAAGAAGCATTGGGAACCTATCACAAACATTGGTTTTAGCTTTTGATTCATATGAACATTTCTATGGTTGTTATGATGATCAATCAAGTCATGCTTGGCTAGAACTTTAGATGATCATCTTTGGTGAAGTTTTTCTTGAACTCTTTTATGTTTGTTCCTTGCATTTCTAGAATGATAATTTAGTACATGTTGCTTGATTATTATGGTGTTTGAACAATTGCTTGTAGTAGTTAATTAATTTCTCCATTTCTAGTCTTAATCGTACGTTCTTGGTGTTGTTAACAACCGGGATATTGCGGGAAGGATTTGGGTTGGATAATTGATTAATCGGTCATCGGGAAACAACCTCGCATTGCTATAATCCGAGTACTTTGTTCCCTTTTATCACAATCATTATTTAAACACGAGTTATGTCTATGTAACTCTTTCTAGTGGAACTTTTGCATAAAGGTTTAAGAAAAATGGATCCAAGGATGGTCATTGTTTGTTAATTGGAAGAACAAAACTCATTTCAAATCATTAATTTAGTTTTCTTTTTATTAAAGTCTAAACTCAAAGCAATCAACAAATCTTTGATCTTTAATCTTGTAGTCGTTAATTATTAGTTAATTCACAAGTTATTAGCTTACACATATTCCACAAACTCCCTGTGTTCGATACCTTTTTACCACTATACATTAGTTGTAATTGGGAAATTTTACGTGTACCGTCACCAAGCTATACATTAACATCTAATTCTACCTTCGACCTCCTTCTTTCCTTCGCACCTTTAGCTTTCCTTCGCCCATTCAGAAACTCTCATTCGCCCATATAAAACTTCCTTCGAGCGTTCGATAAATCACATAAACATATGTTAAAAGTAATCCAAAGCATTAGTCGCACAAAATGCATCTGCAAACTCCCCCTCGACTATTGCTTGGATTGTTTACGCTTTTGGTCCATCCTTTTGTTCATAAGCTTTATGTGCAATTGTTTCTTCTGTTCCAAAGTCATCACAGGTGCATAAACTTGTTTCGGCTTTTTCTTCTTGACATCAGGAACATCTTGAATCTTCACGAACTTACCAAGCTTCTTGTCGTAATCAC
Organism: Ambrosia trifida; assembly: GCA_028751855.1. Lineage (NCBI taxonomy): Eukaryota > Viridiplantae > Streptophyta > Magnoliopsida > Asterales > Asteraceae > Ambrosia > Ambrosia trifida. Next base: position 40,939,559 of record CM054123.1, on the reverse strand, counting down.
ATCCCGCATTTATGTCATGAGCAAAGCACAGAAATACCACACGCTGGTATTTACTTGCTTGTTCAGCATCCTTCACCTCACTGTATATCGGATTGTAATACAACATAATGATATCCTCATGTGAACAATTTATCAACCACATAGGATCAAATATGTGTATCTTTTTGAAATTCTTTTCTCCATCCTTCAAAACAATCACAGCATCTGCAATCTTCCAATCATAATACCACCAGATAAAATCTTTCGCAAACTGTTGTGGAATCTGCAATAACGGAATGTGTTTCAACACTTTCGGTGGTTTGTACTTCAAAGTCACCTTGGGCAAACCTGTAATAGTATCAATATCTTTCTTGTGAACAATTCGCTTCGGATACTGAGGTTCAAATAAATTCCATCTCGTCCTGCTTTCCCTCGCCATTCGATCAGCAAAATAAGCAATGTGATCGTTAGAAGATCCAGTCAACCGATGTCTACAAATATCACGAATAGCCCAGTATGGGAGAGTCTTCAGATCACGAAATCTGTCAAAATAAAGTATCCCCTTCTCCCACTTAACAGCAACACATTTCAACTGTTTTATAAACTTCCATCCCAACGCTCTTCCTTTAAACATCTCGTTGTGTAGCTTATAAAAACTTCCCTGGATATCTGCTTTGGGACGATTTGCTTCTTTCTCTTTTAATTTCCTCAGTAACTCCTTCAAACAGTCTGATTGTTCAATATTCGGTTTATCATGCCCCTTAAAAACTTCTTCAACAAACTTCTCACTCTTTTCTTTAGCAAGTTTCTCGGCTTCTTTCAGTAACTCATCAGTGAACTCAGCAAATCCAGAATCTTTATCTTTCTTGAAATATTCTGGATACTCTTCACTGGTTATATCTTCAATTTCAATCTCCTCAAATGCAGGTACATCACGGTCATCAGAATGATTACCGGCTTCCTTTTCAGGTATATTGGGAATTTGATTATCAATCAACAATTCTTCCAATGTTTTCCCAACCTGCTTTGCTAAACCTTCAAGAATCTCTCTCGACATAGCCGCAGAAACTTCACCATCCTCCAGATCTGGATCATTATATTCCAATTCAAGCATCCTGTCACTGGATTCAAAGATCTCAGAAAATCTACTGGTCATGTCTATCGTCCAGACTCGACCAGTTAGCATCTGGCGATACATCAGTTTATCATTCTCAGACAATGACCTCAGCTTCTCATTCCAAAAGATCGTATCATCATCAACAGATCCTCCAGGAGCTTTAGAGATGGATTCACCTCCTTTTCCAGATCCACGTTTCTCACATTTGTATTTATCAGTATTATCATCATCATCGTCATCACTATCAAAGCCTGCAGAGCTGTGTCCTTCACCCGATTCACCATCCGAACCATCATCATCTCCATCATCTTTCTTTTTCTTCTTTTGAGGAGCATTTCCAGCATCTTCATCTAGATCCTCATCTTCCTCCTCCTCATTATCTGACGGTTCAAAATCAACCTGCTCCTCATCTAGTTCTTTGTCCTCTTCACCTTCTTTTAGTTGAGGAGCTCGAGAGTGCAAATCTTTTATCAAGTTGTCCATGTTCTTGTTACTCTCTTTTAGCTTCTTGTTCTCTTCTTTCAAAGTAATGAATCTCCTGGTGTTCCTCTGTTCGTGTTTCAACAACTTCTTGTTTTCTTTGCGAAGTCGTTTAATTTCTGCTTCAAGTGCTTCCTGATTGTCATGAGATGTCTCAACAACGTCTAGCATCTTCTTGTCATTGTTTTTCAATTTCTCAATCTCTGCTTGCTGCTGATTGATTATCTTCATCATGTCGGCTAGCTTCCGGTTCACAGCGTTCATCACATCACTATCAACTGTGACCTTCGGTGTAAAAGCTTCAGCAACATCAGGCAATTTTCCTTTCTTAATCTTCTTTATCACTCTATCCAGTGCACTATTAAATTCATCAACAGGTAGATCAGTCTCTTTTTCAGTACCTACTGTTGTTTTCTGCTTCTTTGCAACTGGACTAGCAACCGGTGATTCCGAGCTAGATGCTGGTGGAAGTTTCTTTTCAGCAATCAGTGATTCAATCTCTCTAGCTCTCTTCTCCATGGGCTTCAATACCTTCTCCTTCTTCTTAAATTGGGGTTTCTTCTGTTTCTCCCCTTGCATTGGCGATCCAGGAAAAACTCCTAATCCCAAGCCTAATCCCTCATCAGCTTCATCTAAATGAATTGGGCTTTTAGTTCTCTGTTCCTCCAACGATCTGTTAAGACTAGCATACTCACCAGCCACAGTGGCCTTCGGCGTGGTGCTCTTAACAGTCTGTGCATCAGAATCCCATCTTTCATCTTCTTGCGTCTCCTCTGAATCAACTGACGCTTCATCCACCAAGTGCAATCCCTTCTTTGACATACTCTTATGTCGTCTTGAAACTTTCTTCTTAGCTGGTTCTGGTTCTGCTTCAGTTTCTTTTTCTTTACCTTTTCCACTCTTTGCTCCTACATTCACCACTTGACGCTTTCGTTTTGCCTCAGGGTCAACTGGATGTAACGGATTGTCTTCGTCAGATGCACTGTCAGCATGCCTCACCTTATCTTTACCAGGGTCTACATAGTCTATCTTGATCAAGTGACCAAATAGACATCTCACTGGTGGTTGTTCGTTCACAAGCACACCTTTATACGCCTTCATTCTAGCAAGAGTATTAATGTTCATATGCTCCTGAACAATAATCTGCTTTGGATCTCTCTTTAATTTCGTATACTTTAAATCAAAAATCATCTAAAGGAATCTAGGATATAACAGAAATTTCCTAGTCCTTGTACCACTCACTGGTTCCAATAAGTGTTCCATTAGCATTCCGGACACATTGAACGGTTTGTTCAATATGAGTGCCACCATCAATGAGCTAATGCTTTTCCTCATCAAATCATAACCACCAGCTGCTGACCCGAAGACATGTATCATCACGTGAGCTAAATACTTGAACTGGGGACTGAGCTTTCCCTTATGTAACAAACCATCAGTAATCGGTCCGTTATACTTCATTCTAAGAAAGCACTTTCGTTGTTCAGTCTAGCTGAGTTCTCTGGGATCCGTCTTGACATTATCAAGCTTCAACGCCTCTCTAATATCATTCTCTGAAACGATTATAAGCTCCCCCTGAATCTTACTAACTAGTGAAGATTCGCCATCCCAGAAGTCCATTTTCGCATTTGTCCAGAACTCCTGTAACAGATCTCGGTAAATGATAGCGGGTGTAGCAATCGCATCGATCACCTGGCTCCTCTTCAAAAACTCAATTATCCCAGTAAACTCCGTGTGCTTCTTCACATCTCCTAGATATGCACAGCAGTTGTGTGCATTCTCAAATGGTAAAATAGCAGTCTTCTCTGTCTCGGCAGCTTGTGAAGATGATCCAGCAGGAACACTTGTATCTTCCTGTTCAGACATGGTTAATACTGCAAAACAAATCAAGTAAACACGTTAGAAACAAACAAAATAAACAAAATCTGAAAATTTGCTTTTTAATTTCTACATTCGCCCAATTGAAGGTTCGAATGAGAGATTTTTGAGTGCAAATGTGAAGTTTCAAAGGTTCGAATGTAAAATATTTTGAAAAATTGTTTCATTCGACCGTTTAACTTCATTCGACAAGTTGAACTTTCTCCTTTGCCCATATTTGCATGTTCGACCGTTTAAAACTGGGCGAAAGTGTCAGTTCATATTCTTCAAATTTCAATTTTGAATTTCAGTATGTTTTAACTTGTCATTTTGATTCATCAAGCATCTAAAACTTCCGATTAAACTTTCCTAACAATCAATTTTAACACCTATTCATTTTATCCATGAAAACAAGATCTAATCAATCAAATTATCATCAATTCAGTTTTATCAATGAAAACAGAAAGTTTTTGATCAAAATAGGGTCCAAATCAGCTGTAAAATTATCAGTTTGTGGTTGTTTGATCCATATGGCTCTGATACCACTTTGTATGTGCGTAGGATCGTCAAATCTACAAAGATTATGATCAAACAAGTTTGATTCAGGTGCGGAATCCCTGAATCAATCACAAAATGATAACCATACTAACAAAACACAGAAATCATCTTTAAAAGCTTCATTTCATTGATAAACAAACTCAATTACACGTTATAATAAGTTTTACAATCAAAATAAGACGTGAATTAAGTTTACACAAAACCCTAGGGAGAGACTCAAACAGGAGGGAAACAAAAATGACCAAAACTTAACATTCAAAATGAACTTGACCTATTTATAGGTCTGCACATTCGCCCACTTTGCTTGGTCGAATGTACAGGTTCGCCCAATCATTATGGTCGACCCAAGCTATACATTAACATCTAATTCTACCTTCGACCTCCTTCTCTCCTTCGCACCTTTAGCTCTCCTTCGCCCATTCAGAAACTCTCATTCGCCCATATAAAACTTCCTTCGACCGTTCGACAAATCACATAAACATATGTTAAAAGTAATCCAAAGCATTAGTCGCACAAAATGCATCTACAGAAAGTGTCCGAGGAGATTGTGTTACATTGGAAGGATCGAAAATTCCGAATTTGGGTCATGGAGGAACATGGTCACTGGATTCCGGATTTTGCCGATCATACGGCAATTCCGGAAGAAAAAGATATGGAAAATGTTATCAACGAAGACGAGTTTGTAGTACCGGCGCCGATGAATATGGAAGACGGTAACGTTAAAGAATCCGGTGAAGACTTTAATGCCATTAATGAGGTGAATATGGCATGCATTAATGATATTAATGAGGGGAGGAATGTTTTTAGGAATGAAGATGTGGGCATATTAAAAGACAATCAATTACAAGAGAATAATGGGAATGATTTTGTACCTGCCATTAATTTTCCTTTTGAAAATTACGTGGAAGACAATATCGAACATAATTCGGTGGTCAATGATAAGGTCAACAAAAGGAAAAAGTTTAAAAGGGGGATGGTTTGGACCGACCCAGTAACACTTACTCCAGTAGCCAAGAGAGTGGCAAGATATCTAAAAAGCCCAAAAAGTCTGACCCGTTTGCACTTAATGGTTTACTAGGCCTGTCTGATGATGAAGAATCTGTTTCGGATACAGAGGGGGGTATGCTGAGACTTCAAGTAGCTGAAAGTCAAAGTCTTTCCTTTTTTGTATTCATGAGCTTATTTACAATTCACCGTAAAGATTGGATTATGGTTTTATGTTTAGTGTTCTCCTTACATCGTATCTTTCCAGAATTCTAAACTTCACTTGGAAAGCACCCCACATATTTTAGACTATAGAGGAATCAAGTTTCATAATATTGAAGAGTGACAAGAACAAGAATCATAGAGATTAATTTATACATCCAGGGTTAAACCGGTGGTTTTACCTCCCGCGATGACAGAGTTTGAAAGTTGTGTCTAAATTCTATTGAAACCTTTATCAAATAATGGATTAGTAGCCATTTGATCTGTGTCGAGCCAGTTAAAAGAATCTAAAGGAACCATTACCATGCAATGGATTAGTTCCTATGTGTTGTGTGTAACTAAATATAGCAAATAAAAATAAGATACGGGTCAGATTGGGTCGGATTAGATAATTGATATTATAATGTATAAAACTTTGGACAATTTAAATCGTGACAAAAATAAATAAATAAACACCCGCGGCAACGCGCGGACATTCTCAATAGTTAGACCAAATTAACGAGCGTTTTTATATTTCTAACGAGAGTACTGTAGTACTATATAAAATAGAAAAAAAATCACATTTTTAGTGGGTTTTAAGTTAGTTTTTTTTTGTTCATGCAAAAAAAAAAAAAAACACAATGCACAGTACATTAAAAAACTTAATTCTACAGCAAAAAAAAAAACACAATAGACACAAAAAAAAACACAAAATGGCCAGCACAGAAAAACACAGTATACCCAAAATGCACGTTACAAAAAAAACACAATATTTAGAGATAAAAAATACAATCTAAAAAAACACAATGATCAAAATTGAAAAACACAATTAACATATCAAAAAACTAAAACTATAAATGTTATTAAACATATTGTTACCTAAAATTATTTAAGAACAACATATCTACAAAACCACATCAAACAATTTCAAAAAAAAAAAAAAAAATCTACAAAAGTTTACATAAATCACTCATGATGTTAGCTAACTTCTGGCCAAAAAATCGTACCAATATAAACATTTTGTGTATATATTAAGGGGATTAGGTATCATCAGAATTAGTCACGGGTATCCCACTATCAGCGCAGTAATATCGTCGCCATCGATGCTGGTAAGGGTCCCGTGAACCAATTCCTGGTTGTAATTAACGGATAGCTTCACGGGAGTTTCTCTCTCTTTCTCTCTTGTCTGCCATTGACCACCGCTACATAGATCATATCACAAACAAAGGCGAACAAATAAAGTCATCTTGGTTACTCTCGAATATCTACTCTCGATCATCGGATGATTTAAGATCAATGACGTCATTATAAAAAACAACTCGATCGAAACCACCTAGCTCGGCAGGAGAGAAGCTACAGTCACCGGATCAGTTGAACTTGCTGCCATGACCTACGTGCTTCCTGGCCGTGTTTTCCACCGGATTTTATGGTTTTGTCTGTGTTCTTCATGTTATTATCGTACCAAATGTTTTGTGAGATGATATTATTGATTATTATTATTGATGATGGTGATGATTGATGAAGGTGGTGGTGGCGTTGTGTTAGTATTTATTAAAAAAAATATTTTTGTAGAGTGAATTAGTGAAATGTTGCCTCTAAAAACAGTGTAAGTGATGTGTTAGTATAAGATTTATGTAATGTGAAGTTCAAAACAAACTATAGTTGCACCCCTGCCCCCTTAGGGATGAGCTAGGTATTAGAAATTAGTACCGAATGTACCAACGATGAAAGTACTAGTCTCGGAAATCACCAAAACTATGCACTAATACATGTACCAAAAATGATAAACATGGTACGGTATTTGAACGTAAAAATTATTAAAATATCATTAACATATGGACCTTTCTAATTAAACCCCCTTACTTCTAATTAAACCCCCTAATCAAAGCGCCTCGTTTTGGCCAAAGCGAGGCGCGTGGGTTAATTTTTTCAGAGAATCTAAGGCTTTATGTCTAATCAGCCTGCAAAGCGCCTCGCTTTGGCCAAAGACTCCATAGGGTTGCCAAGATGGACGAAGATAATATGGATAAACTAAATGGAAGAACATTATAAACCAAGTGATAATTTTGTTAAATATGCAGAAGACTGGCCTCGACCTGGTATGATGGTCAGTCTTCTACATATTTAACAAAATTAGCACCTGGTTTATAACGTTCTTCCATTAGTTATCCATTTCTTCTTCACCCGGCTCTACAATCATAGGGAGTCTTTTGGGTCCACTTTGGCTTTTTGGATCATGCCCGCACTCATCTTAAAGATGATCTTGTCCTTGATACAAAACTCATTGTGGAACCAATGACTCCATAGGGTTGCTAAGATGGACGAAGAGAATATGGATAAACAAAATGGAAGAACGTTATAAACCAGGTGATAATTTTGTTAAATATGCAGAAGACTGGCCTCGACCTGGTATGATGGTCAGTCTTCTGCATATCTAACAAAATTAGCACCTGGTTTATAGCGTTCTTCCATTAGTTATCCATTCTTCTTCACCCGGCTCTATAGCCATAGGGCGTCTTTAGGGTCCACCTTGGATTTTTGGATCAGGCCCTGGCTCATCTTAAAGATGATCTTGTCCTTGATCAGTGTTGTAAAAGTCGGCCTACTCGGCCTTGTACTCGGCGCCTACTCGGACCTCGGAACCCCTCCGAGGCGACTTTTTCCTACTCGGCCAAACTAGTCGGCGGCGGCCAACTCGGCCTTGTACTCGGGCTACTCGGCCAACTCGGCCCTTTACACGGCCTACTCGGACCTGTACTCAGTGGTCAAAATCAGTCATCTTCGTCCTACTCGGCCCTGTACTCGTCCTACTCGGCCCTGTACTCGGCCTACTCGGCCTTGTACTCGGAAAAAATAGAATTTTAAGCATGTATCTTTAAAAAATCATGCATATTTGACATGAATTATGCTTATTTCGATACATATATTATATCCAATAATTAATTTTCTTTATATTTACCATATCCGAGTACTCCCCGAGTACTCCCTAAGTACTCCGAGTACACCCAATTCCCCAGTCAGCCGACTAGGGGCCGCCTAGCGACTTTTGCAACATTGTCCTTGATACAAAAGTCAATGTGGAACCCAAGACTCCATAGGGTTGCGAAGATGGACGAAGAGAATATAGATAAACTAAATGGAAAAACTTTATAAACCAGGTGATAATTTTGTTAGATATGCAGAAGACTGACCTCAACCTGGTATGATGGCCAGTTTTCCTCGTATTTAACAAAATTAGCACCTGGTTTATATCGTTCTTTCATTAATTATCCATTTCTTTTTCACCCGGCTCTACAGCCATAGGGCATCTTTTGTGTCCACCCTGGCTTTTTGGATCAAGCCCTGACTCATCTTAAAGATTATTTTGTCCTTGATACAAAAGTCAACGTGTAACCAAAGACTCCATAGGGTTTGCCAAGATGTACGAAGAGAATATGGATAAACTAAATGGAAGAACCTTATAAAGCAGGTGATATTTTGTTAAATATGTAGAAGACTGACCTCGACCTGGTATGATGGTCAGTCTTCTGCATATTTAACAAAATTAGCACCTGGTTTATTGCGTTCTTCCATTAGTTATCCATATCTTTTTCACCCGGCTCTACAGCCATAAGGTGTCTTTTTGGTCCACCTTGACTTTTTGGATCAGGCGCTGGCTCATTTTAAAGATGATCTTATCCTTGATACAAAAGTCAATGTGGAACCAAAGACTCCATAGGGTTGTCAAGATGGACGAAGAGAATATGGATAAACTAAATGGAAGAATCTTATAAACCAGGTGATAATTTTGTTAAATATGCAGAAGACTGGCCTCGACCTGGTATGATGGTCAGTCTTCTGCATATTTAACAAAATTAGCACCTGGTTTATAGCGTTCTTCCATTAGTTATCCATTTCTTCTTCACCCGGCTCTACAGCCATAGGGCGTCTTTTGGGTCCACCTTGGCTTTTTGGATCAGGCCTTGGCTCATCTTAAAAATTATCTTGTCCTTGATACAAAAGTCAATGTGGAACCAAAGACTCCATACGGTTGCCAAGATGGACGAAGAGAATATGGATAAACTAAATGGAAGAACCTTATAAACTAGGTGATAATTTTGTTAAATATGCAGAAGACTGACCTCGACCTGGTATTATGGTCAGTCTTCTGCATATTTAACAAATATAGCACTTGGTTTATAGTGATCCTCCATTAGTTATCTATTTCTTCTTCACCCGGCTCTACAACCATAGGGTGTCTTAAGGGTCCACCTTGGCTTTTTAGATCAGGCCCTGGCTCATCTTAAAGATGATCTTGTCCTTGATACAAAAGTCAATGTGGAACCAAAGACTCCATAGGGGTGCAAAGATGGACGAAGAGAATATGGATAAACTAAAGGGAAGAACCTTATAAACCAGGTGATAATTTTGTTAAATATGCAGAAGACTAACCTCGACCTGGTATGATGGTCAGTCTTCTGCATATTTAACAAAATTAGCACCTGTTTTATAGCATTCTTCCATTAGTTATCCATTTCTTCTTCACCCGACTCTACAGCCATAGGGTGTCTTTTGGGTTAACCTTGGCTTTTTGGATCAGGTCCTCGCTCATCTTAAAGATGATCTTGTCCTTGATATAAAAGTCAATGTGGAGCCAAAGACTCCATAGGGTTTCCAAGATGGACGAAGAGAATATGGATAAACTAAACGGAAGAACCTTATAAACCAGGAGATAATTTTGTTAAATATGCAGATGACTGACCTCGACCTGGTATGATGGTCAGTATTCTGCATATTTAACGAAATATTATTATTTTTTATTTTATTGTTGTTGTTGTTGTTACTACTACTACTGCTGCTGCTGCACCACGACCACCACCACCACCACCACCACCACCACCGCACCATCACTACCACCAACACCACCACCACCACCACTACTACCACTACTACTACTATTATTATCATCCTTACTGTTATTATTATTAATTAAAAATTATTGTTTACATAGATATGGAGGCATGTTTTTTTTTGACGGGGCTTATGGTGGTGGGGATGACTCTGGGTTGTCTGCGACGGTGGCTGTGCCGCCGCAAAGGGGTCGATGGGCTCCTCCACCGGACCCTTTAGTGGGCCACCCGTACCTGGAGTTTGAGGAGGGGTTTGCTGAGCAGCGGCGCAGGTGCTACAAGCTGCATCTGATGCCGGTCGACCCTCACATGTACATTAGCTGGGATCTTATGGAGAAGGTCGGGGAGACCGGGAGGGCGACCGACTTTGTGGGGTTTGACACCCCATGGAGTCGTCTCTTTGATATAGCCAAGGAGGATTCTTACCGGGAGCTGATGACCGAGTTTATCTCGTCGTTCGATCTACTAGACCGGCCCAGAAGGAGGACCCATATCAGCCTTTTCGCCCCATCTGATTTCGGGTGGCGAGGCAGTGGAAGGAGATGACTTATGATGTAAGTTATTTCAATTATCTGTCATTTAATTATTATGTTACCAAAACTTGTTAATATTTACAATTATTTTTTGCAGGAGTTCGTTGTTGCTTCGGGGTTGTACCGACCCGCCGAGATTGGTACTGCTTTGTACCGTGAAGCTGTGAAGATGGTGGATAGGCCGACCCTAGTTAGTTTTTGGAGGTACATCGCCACTTTCCACTTTGGGAAGAATATGCGGAAGGCAACGAAGATTAGGGATGTAACGCCCAGCTATTTCTAAAACATTATTAAAATATTATATTCGTATAATTACTTTATTTTATTTATTTCAAAACAATATTGCTATTATTTTTATTTAAAATACATTCTCTTACGTTAAGAACTAAGATTATTCATCACTTACAATTACATGATCTAACAACTCGCAATGAGTAAAAATGCTCGTTAGTTCATATTTTAGACGACCCCTAAAGTTCTAACGAGCATATACATTTACATTTATACAAGTAAAATATATATGGTCCAAATACTAGTTCTACGCCAGTTTATATAAATAAATTATATGAAATAATTATCTTATTGATTAAACGAGCTAAATTTAAAGCGAGACCCGAGTCGGTAACTGGTTCGTATACGTGGTGTCTATCTAACCTACACCAAACCCTACCTATATAACATATCTTTCTCTTTACCTTTAACCTCCTCATCCTAACACATACAACCCTAGCCCCCATGGTCTCCATCTTTCTTCCCTGCACCTCTCAATCACACGCACACACTCACACTCTGGTACCACCGAATCTACCATCAACAACAATAAACCTCCCATATTTGACTTATTCTCCCTTCCCCTCTTCAGATAAGCAGCGACACCAACAACCACCACTTGAACCACCATGCTCCTCTGCCAAACAATCATCCCTCCCACTCACAGAGCCACCTTGAGCCACCATTTTCCCACCTTCCCAACCAAACATGTTGATTATCCTCACATGCTTTAGCATGCTTTTCCACTTTCTTAGATTCAGTTCTCATGACCGCTTGCCCGACCACAAATCCACTATCCCGAAGCCCAGCAAGGGGGGACACCCCGGTAAGATCAACACACGCATGTTTCCCACTTCCCAACAAAAAACTAAGACGTCCGTTGAGCGCAAGGTGGACCTCCCCTCCGCGGGGTCTGTGAGAAAATTAATTGGCGCCTCTTTTCTTACGAAGATGCCAGTTAAATAGATCCCATGGGCAAAGGCGGATCTAGGTTGACGTGTACGGGTTCACCTAAACCCATTGAGTTTTAAAATTTTAGTAAGAAGTCCATATATAAATCTAGAATGAACCCATAAGTAAAATCTAAATGAACCCATACAAAATATTGCTGAAGTGGTCCAGTGGTTGAAGGTTTTACTTATATCAAATACGTCCCCGCCGGTTCGATTCTATTCAGCCACGTTATTTTTTAATTCATATTTTTTTGGACAACAATGCCGTAATGAAACCGTTACCTTGGTCCATATCCATATACAATAAAACCAAATCAAGAAGCCCAACCAAATTACATATTCTCATGAAAACAACAATTAGCATATAACAATTGATGCTGTGATGCCCTCCACCCAAACAGCGGAGTAGCCTTCATATATTATTCATTGTTAAACATGTTCTTTACTAACCTACAATAGCATGTTGAACATTTAAACTAGGTTATGATGGATGAAACAATTTGAAATTAAACGATATCTTTAAAAATAAAAGGTAAATTACTTAAGGATAGTAGGTAGGCGGGCAATAAGTTGCGCCTCCACCCCAGTTTGAAATCATTTTGTTTATTTCTTTATAAAATTCAATTACTAGTTTAACCGTAAAAATGGTTTGAAAGATTTTTTTAAACAATAAAGCATGTGAAGATCAAATCGGCGGGGGCTGGACTCATTTTTTTATATCGGTAAGGGTCGGAAGATCAAATCGGTGGGGCCTGAACTCAATCCATATAAATATTACCTACGAAAATCGCAAAATTCCACCACTGGGCCAAAAAACGGTGAGGGCCAAGGCACCCTCTGGCTCTCTCTCACTAACCTTCGTCACTGAATACATGAACGATTCTTGAATGTGCTATATTGGTAAAAGTTTCTCAACGAGTTTCGGTCCAAGATGTAATTCAATGTTTTCAAAAGATGAAATCTCATAGGAATCAACTACAATAATTCGTAAAGACGATTATATTTATATTACTAGCTTTTATCCCGGGAGCGTCCCGGGGTTGAAAAATATAACAATTCTAATAATATTAATACTAATAGTAATAATTATTATCATTGTAATTAAATAAATAAAAAAATAACCTTGCTATAAGGTGACACCATGTGTTGAAGTGTTGCGCGATTCTTTCTCCTAGATTCTCTTGATGAAGTATACCTATACATCTTTAAAAAAGTAAAATTCCAATGAAAGCATGACGATTGAGCTGAATTTCAACATCGTAGATAAAAATATGGTTTAAAAGAAAAAAACATTATTAATGAATAACCTGAACACTTTGTGTTTTTTTCCTGTATGAACGAAACCCCACAAAAAATAGTTGTTTTTTTCTCCGTTTTTTATATAGAACTATAGTAGTCGTTGGAAAGATAATAAAACGCTCGTTAATTTGGTGTAACTTTTTTCTTTAAAAAATATCGTATATAAAATATATTAACGTTTAAAAATTATGGGATGAAAATAAGAGAGAAAAATTTAAATTTGTTTTTAAATTCTTTTTTACTAAAATAATTCAATTTAAATTTAGTAGATTAGGTTTTATATTATTATTTATATATTTTTTAATTTGCCACATGCCATGTCATTAAAATGAATTCTTTTATTATAAGTTATTATTATAGGTTATAGATGTGTTTTAACAAGTTTTTTTTTTTTTTTATTATTAGTGTATCGTATTTTTTATGCGATGAATCTTACCCGACTCAAACCGTCGATCTGACCTGAAAATTTTTAAGTTCGTTTCTATGAAATTAGAGTATCTAAAAACAATGAAGCCATTGAAAAAAATTTTTAGATCTGCCCCTGCTAATGGGGTGCCAATAGATGGACCCTTAACATATACCAATACCCGAAAATATCCTATAGGAAATAATTGGTAGGTATATATGATAATATTTTGGTGAGTCAGCAGTTGCACTTGCTTCCACAAAAGTTGAGTGATTCTCGGTTGATGGGGCTGAAAGATATTTCACAGCTTTGGCTCCGGTTCATCTTCATCTTCAACTTGTGTTATATTATTATTATTATTATTGAACTAGAATTAGAATCTGTTATATTGAATTGGTAGGAAGGAGGTTTGGGTTGTGAAATTGGGGTTGGTTGTTTAACTTTGAAAGCTTTACCACATGGGATTGGGATTGGGATTGAGGAAAGAGATTGAATTAAAGTTATGGATGAGGAGGGTATTTCTTCTTCTATTAACCGCAGGTACTCATCTTGGGTGAGAGAGGCTCTGGATGAGTTGCCTCACAGTTTCACCATATCCGACCCCTGGATTCCGGGTCACCCGATTGTGTTCGCTTCTAGGGAGCTGCTGAAAAGCTCCGGCTATTCAAGGGAGGAGGTTGTTGGGAACAACGGCAGGATGTTCCAAGGCCCCAACACCAATCGGAGATCGCTTACGGAGATCAGGCAGGCGCTCAGGGAGGAGAGGACCATTCAACTTACTTTGTTAAACTATGGGAAGAACGGCACCCCCTTCTGGATATTATTTCATATGTTTCCTGTTTTCAGCAACCAAGACGACGACGGAAGAGTCGTCCACTTTGTTGGTGTTCAGGTCCCCATTATGCCAAGGCGCTCCAGGAGTGACAACGAGGCGGCTGCCGCTGCTGCTGCTGCTCTCGGCTTTTGTCGAAGGGAGGTGTGTTCTGATACCATCGCCAATTTGGACTTGGCAGAAGAAGATCATCATGATACAGGTGACGACGACTCTTCCTTTTGATGCAATCTTATCTTAGTTAATACTAAAGTAATAACCATATCACTTTGACTGCATATGCCTATTATTATTATTATGAGATAGATATTATTACTTACTATAGAATATAGAATAACATTCTTGGAATGAAGATACAGAATTTATTAACAGCGCATGGATGGTGACCGATTTGGAAAAACAACAAGCCAACGCTGCTATGGCCAACATACTCTCCTTGCTCACACACTACAGCCACTTAACGGGCAGATTAGTTTCAGAGAATAGATGCTGCTCAAGTTACATGAGCGCTCTTGGTGCATCCTTGATGATATCTCTTGCTAGAATAAAACAAAGCTTTGTATTGTGAGTTATCTCCTCCTTTTTTAATTGTTTTACACCCCAACATACTTATTAGTTTGTAATCATTATGCTTCGTGTAGGACGGATCCACATAAAACCCATACACCAATCGTGTATGCAAGTGACGCTTTCCTAGAATTGACAGGTGAGGACACAAACACAATACTCTTTAAGTCATAGGAGGAGCTAAATTTTGTTTTGGATATATCAGGATACGCTAGACATGAAGTCTTGGGACAAAGTTGTAGATTCTTAAGCGGGCAGGAAACAGACGTCTCAACTGAGTTACAGGTTAGAAATTCAAATGAGAGTGTTGTATACGCAATAATAATATAATGAAATGGTTTAAGTTTGCAGATTACAAATAGCATTGAAGCTGGAAAAGCTTGCACTGTGTGCATCCTAAATTACAGAAAAGACGGGAGTCCGTTTTGGAACTCTTTGCACATTTCGCCTGTGCGAAATGCTTCTGGCAAGGTAAGTATGGGATGAGTTTACGAATGTTATTAGGATAGTGTAGTGGTAGGCTAATAAATACTATTTAAACATATGTTACAGACGGCTTACTATGTTGAGGTTCAGATGAATGTGAATTGTGATGAAAAGCAGCAGAATGGGAGACCGGAGATGAGCGTCGTGGCTGCCGTAAAAGTAGCAGTCAGGAGTTCGGGAATGATGGGCACCACTTCCAACCCATGACTCAACTCTTTGTTGATCAAAAAATGTATAAACTTTATATTGGATGGATTGATATTTTTTTCTTAATTTGGCACGTGTTTCATTTTTTCTGCTCACTTGCAAGATGTACCCAAAATGCATCTCGTGTCTTCTTACGAGACTAAGTTTCTTCCTTCAAATCATAGTTATCAAAAGCCGTCGTCTTGACCGTCTAGGCGACCAATTTCCTAGAAGCCACCAAATCTCGCTTTTCCTTCCTAGATAAAAAAAAAGCCACAGGCTGATTTTTAAAACCTAAACCCCTAACTAATATAATCGACCAATACTTACCAATTTATAGAGGCATATCTAAATCTCAATCAATTTTTTTTAAATATATATATATTTTTTGAACGGCCAACAAAACTTGATTTTATTCCGGGCTAGCAAGAAACTAGCAAAAGGATCCGCATACAAGATACAATACCCGACTAACAAATAAAGCCTCACGGCAACAATTACATATGCAAGGACTGAAAATACAACTATCCCATGATTCCCAAGACATGTCAACCATCTTTGCCCGATTTTTCATTCAACTGATTTTGTCTACTACATAGTTATCAAAGAAAGGAGTGTTAATCCTTTTAGCAGGTACGGCTAAATCAGTCAGTTTATATTGATATTATTTTATAAGATGATTGTTATTTGTAATGATTTGGTGATTTTTTTCATTTTTTTATTTGTGCTTTTCTTTTCTCAGGCCCGCACTTTTTTTGCGCTTCTCGCCTAGGCCAAAGGCGGAGCCTAAGCGCCTTAAGTGCGCCTCACGCCTTTTTTAACTATGCTTCAAATCAACGTTGCACCTCTGTAATGAGTGCACATGGCTCTGTTTAACCACCAACCACTAGATCTGAAGACCACAACCTCCATCTTTGCAACTCATGATCTCTCACATTCTTCATCTAGAAACATCCAACACCTAAAACTTATACATCTAGAAACTTACACATGGGCCTAACCATTTTTTTTAGTGAAGCAGGGGCCTAACCATGGTCTAGTTACTTATGAGCTAAGAGCTTTTGCTACATACGAGCCTAACCATGCCCCATCGTTTAGGCACAAGGCCACGATGTTTCAAGGGTGTCCATCATGAGCTGAGAGTTTTTGCTACAATACAAGACTACATACACATGTTTCAAGTGCCCACAATGGAGATATATTTTTCTTTGTAAGCCACTTAGGTGCACCAAGAAACATCAAACCCCGATTTACAACTAAGAAAAACCACTGTTTTCAAAGTTTGTTAATTTTTTTTTTTATATATCAAAGTTTGTTTTCATCTAAACATATGTTTTTTGTTGCTTGAATTTATAATTTGAGGTGAGATAAGTTGTGAAAACATATGTTTTGTTGTTGGGTTATAATTTATTATATGTTTTTGGTGAGATAAGTTATGAAGATATATGTTTTTGTTGTTGGGTTATATTTTATTATATGTTTTTGGTGAGTGCTCTTTTAGATATGAAGTTTTTTTTGATATTGATGAATTGAAGAATATTAATGTTATTTATTTTGTATTTATGGTTTGCATAACTATTTATATCCATTTTTTTTTTGTAAAGAGGTAGAGGGAAAGAGTTATAGAGGAAGACCCAAGTTGACTTGAAATGAACGGATTAGGCATGATTTAGTAGAGATGCGCATCTCTGAGGACATGGTCAAGGATAGGGGGTTGTGGAGGCACAAGATTAAGGTTAAGGATTACTAGGGAGAGTTTGGTTGTTCCGTAGTGTGGTTCTACGAGCTTAGACTTTTTCTTACACGGGTATGAAGTCTGTAATGGTCATGAGTTTTTTTTTATTTTTTTTTGGTGTTTATGTGTTATGTGGTTTTTTGATGACATATATACCTGTTTTACTACATGTCGTTTTCAATGCTTCTCTAAATTTAGTAGCTTTTTATTACTTTTTTAGTGTTGTTTCCTTGTCGATTGTGTGTTGTTGAGCCGGGGGTCTCTCTGGAAGCAGCCTCTCTATCTGCAAGGATAGGGGTAAGGTATGCCTACATCCCACTCTTCCAAGACCCTATTTTAGCTTTGCTAAGTGTGGGATTTACTGGGTAAGGTTGTTGTTGTTATTTTTTTTTTAAATGTTTATGAACTAATCGATCTATCAAAAGGTAAAACACATGTTTTTTGTTATTTGGATTGGTAATTTGAATTTTTAGTGAGATAAGTTTGTAAAAAACATATGTTTTTGTTGTTGGACACATTTTATTTTTAACAAATAAATTCAACATATTTGTAAAAACATATGTTTTTGTGTAACCAAAAAACATGTTTTATTTTTTAACAAATAACTTAAACATATTTGTAAAAACATATGTTTTTGTGTAACTTAAAAACACATTTTAATTTTTAACAAATAAATTCAATATATTTGTAAAAACACATGTTATTCTCTAAAAGGTATATAATAACAATTGAATGTTAAGGCTCTTTTTTTTTTTTTCAGTTTACATTTTTGTATATGTAACTAAAAACATATGTTTTGTCTATTTTATATGGTTTGTATAATTTGTTTATCAAAGAGCATATGTTTTTTTAAAGATCATTCAACATTCTGGAAAAACACTTTTGTTTCTTTTAAAGTAAAATGTTTTATTATATTTTAGACAAGAAAGATGTCTGTTGATGGGAGATGACGGCCTCCTCTTTTTGTCAGTCAAAACCATATGTAAGTGAGAGAACAATAAAATGGTTGGACAAAACTACCATTTCTTCGCTAAATAGCTATCTTTTCTTTTGATCAAATCCATAAGAGATCACAGCTATAGATCTATGAAGATGGATGGTTAGGATGTGGGTTTTATGGATTTTCTTAATTGGGGCAAAATCATCTGATTTGGACGTCGTTTGATAGGTTTTTGGAATTTTCTTTGATTAAAGGTCATATCAGATTTTCGGATTAGTAAAGTGGGTCAACTTTAAACGATCATAACTTGAGTTTCACAAAGAGTTAGATTATGAAATTTGGATAGTAGGTCTACATTGATGAAACTTGACATTTCCAAGTGGATTCATCCCGTTTGGATGAATACACAATTTTTGGGAATTTTTTACTAATCTGATTTGTTGTGAGTATTTTCTGAACATAGTTGTATTGTGTGATTTTTCATAATTTTTTTGTATGGTTTTGTCACGAACTAAAAATATGGACTTGTCCGGTAGACCCCCTGGAATATTCAGTAAAAGTTTGGGAGTCTAATTCATTGGATAAGTATTTTTAATAAATTGGTTTTTACAGCGTATAATCTGTCCTAAGAACGCGGATTATGTAATGTACACTTATGTGGCTATTTGGAGTCTTGTATGACTTGTATTTGACATGAACTTGTATGAGCACTTATATGAGGTGTATATGAAGTGCATAACTGATGTTAATCATTGTTTTCACCAACGGGTTTGTAGGGTTTACTTGTGCATTTAGAATCATTAGGTGTCACTTACACGGTTTTGAACTTTTAAACATCTTGGACAAACGGGTCATATGGTGTAATGATATTACACATATACTCACTTCGTGACATATGTAATAGGGAGTCGGTAGTACATCCTATTTGTGAAGTTTGTATTATTTGCTTGCATCCTAAGGTGAGTTTCACTACTCTTTTCTCAAAAGCACGCGTCTCGGGGAGAAAACCTACTTACTTTTTCATAGTCCAGTTTGGGACTACTTTTACACATCCTGGGTTTTTGGGGTGCTATGATTCACGGGGTGAATCCGCTTTTACTAATTCATGCTTTATGTCCTTAATGAACTAAACCAACTCTATCATGGAAGTCCTTCCTATACCGAAAGAATTGTCGGGTGGGCAAGCGGGTTATTAGTTGATAGCGATATTAGGTCTCACAAACCTCACATCGTGCTGGGAGCATGGGTGTGAACTATAACTTAACATTTTATCATCATTGTTGATAGACAATGATGCAAGGCACATTGCTCGCTATTGCGAGAGCTCGTAGTTTAGCAGTTCGGTATTATCGGTGTTAGTTGTCATGAGTGGGTTAGCTACCTCTGGCATGTGAATTAGCTGTTACGTGGTCTTGAAGGCCTATGCATTTACGTGTCGTTATGTGGTCTTGGAGGCCTATGCTTTTACTTGGTTACGTGGTTTTGGAAACCCGCGCGTTTATTTACTCACCAAATTTATGTTGACACACGATAACATGCTTTTACAGGTCACTATTTTCGGAGCACGTGTAGGGCATGCATCATATAGTGTCATTGGGATATGAACACTTAACTATTTTTGAATATTTAATTATTTACTTTTGGTTTTGGGCGCGTTGTTTTTCGCATACTATTACTTAACTGCTTTCGATTTTGCTTCCGCAAATTTCTTAAATGTTTGGGTTAACTTTTAAACTTGGTTTTTCAATAACAAACTAAATGGGTTGGGCATTTAGAGTCGTTCATGTGACTTATGGCTATGGGATCCTGGTATGTCATGCACCTCACGGTATAAACCCCGCAGTGGAAATTTGAGGGTGTGACAGATTGGTATCAGAGCCATTGGTTATAGTGAACTAGGATTGCATTCTAGTCTATAATCATCATAGCATAAGTACTATACTAGTTACACTCACTACCTTAGGTGCACAACATATTATTTTCTTGAATACGTGTACTGATCTAACGTATTGCAGGAAACCATGACTAACCCTACTCACAGAAACTATTCTTATCGTGCCATCGAGGGGCCACAAGCCCCATCACTAGATCCTTGTCAACGTCCAGCTTCATCACAGGATCCACATGAGGATACCAGTCGTTGGCTGTGGTTTACCGACATGCTGCACTCATGGGTTATAGGTTATGGAGTGCCAGCTAGAGTACCCCCCATTATTGACTCGTGGGAGAGATCACTTGCAGGAATGGTGAGGCATGTGCATGCTGAGTTGGACAATGCCTTCACCGCTATCAAACAATTTCAGCTTTGGAGGAGGAATGCTGATTTATCACTTAAGCATATGGAAGGACATATTGATCATTTGTTGACAGAGTTAGCAGGAGTTAAGAAAGAGGCTGCTGAAGCTAGGCAGGAGTTGACTACCACCAGGCAGGATTTAGCAGCCACTAGGTAGGAACTGAATATTGTGCGAAATAGACTTATGGAAGCTTTGGGACAAAATGGAGAAGAACCAGAGGAGGATCCCGAGGAGGAACCTATGGAAGGAGGATTTGATGCTCTTGGAGCAGCACTTGATGCAGCACTCGAGGATGAGCTCGAGCCAGAGGACGAAGAAGAGCCATTTGAGATCGAGATTCAGGATGAGAGCGAGGATGAAGGCTCGTGCGTCTCCATGGATCGCGCGGACGATTGATTTTTACTATCCTAGTATCTAATATATATTCCTATAATGACTTATTTTATCGTTGTGAGATTTGAGAACCGTTCTGCTTATGTTTGGATTATCACTATTTTATTAGTACTATCGATCGACTGCTTTACCTTATTCTCGCGTATATCATCTATATTATATTCTAGTTTACTTGTACTACGTGAACGATTGTATGTGGGACATATTATTGTTTTCTCATGAGTATAGTGTAAATGTAGAATCGCTATGGCGGGAAGAGGTCACAGTAGAGGAAACATTAACATGACCCAAGCAGAGCTGAACGCACTCATCAACGACAGGGTGGTTGAAGCCCTAGCAGCTTTTCAAGCTGGTAAAGCCATTTCACTCTACTCTCTTTCCTTAGACTCTAGCGTTAAGCTCTCTTTCTTATTCGACTTTCGCTTTTTGTGTTTAAGCCAACCTGCTCATCACACCCCAGTTTGTACCTACAAGTCATTCATAGATTGCAAGCCTCAGAATTTCGGGGGATCTGAAGGAGCAGTCGGGCTACTTAGGTGGTTCGAAAAGTTGGAATCTTGTTTTGCCATGTGTAACTGCCAGCCAACTCACAGGGTTAAGTATGCCACTGCTACACTTGAGAATGTGGCATTATCTTGGTGGAATGCTCAAGTGCAAATGCTAGGAGTTGATGTGGCCAATGCTACACCCTGGGCAGATTTCAAGGAACTGATGAAAGAACAGTATTGTCCTCGGGATGAGATTCAGAAGTTGGAGACAGAGTACCTCAACTTAAAGATGGTGGGGTCGGAGATTGAGAACTATACTACTAGGTCACATGAGTTGGCGGCAATGTGCCCAAATTATTCTAACCCGCCCTACAAACGGATCGAGTTGTACATCAAGGGTTTGGTGCCCCAGATCAAGAGTATGGTCACTGCTGCTAACCTTAATAACATTCAACAAATTATTCGTATGGCACACCAGCTGACTGATTAGAAGGTGGAAGAGGGACTGTTACCCCCTCGTGGTGCTTCATCTTCTGGTACCAATGACAACAGAGGAAGTGGGAGAATGCATCTGGCAAACCCCCAGTTAATGGTAATCAGCAGCAGCAACAGCAGAATAAGAAGCATGACAGTCACAGTAGCGGAAACAATCGCAAGCAGCCGCAGGGTGTTTATTAGGGACATCGCCCTAAGTGCAATAGATGCTATTTTCACCACTCAGGGCCATGTAACAGGGTTAAGTGTGATCGTTGTGGTAAGATGGGGCATATACAGAGATACTGCAGGGCCAATGTTCAGGGGAATCCACCCGCACCACAACAAGGCTAGCAACAGAAGAATGGAGTTTTTGTTCTAACCTTGCATTGTTTGAATGTGTGACCAAAAACCACACAGTGGTTACAAACTGGAGGCTTCCAGTGATAGTCAACCTTAATAATCCCAATCTTAGGAGGGATACCTTCTTCAGTTGGGAACTCCGCTTCCACTTCAGTGGGGAGATTAAGTTCAGCCTTAACATCCACTAGCATACGAGTATACCCCATCTTCCCAGCCTGTTCAACACACCTGTCTTCCGTAACTCTGTCCATCAGCAAAGGGTAGCCAGTGCCACTTGTAACATCGCAAAATTTTCCCCAAAATTTTAATACATAAAAAGCCCTTATATATATATATATATATATATATATATATTTTATTACACCTTTATCATTAATATTATACAAATGTGCCTAAGTCTTTATTTATCCTAACTCAAACTTATATACATACATAAATGTATATAAATAATAATAATAATAATAATAATAATATGATTCTAAATTCTTTTTTTTTTTCACATACAAGATTTTTTTTTTAAATAAAGCCTTGAGTCAAATAGTCAAAGTCCTAGTCAAAGTCTTAGTCAAACAGTCAAAGTCTTAGTCAAATAGTCAATTCATCATAAAACCTTACTTTATGGTGTTGATCAATTTTAATGGCTAACTGACTCCAAAACTAGTATAAAAACCCACCTATGACCCATTATACTTTGCACCTCTAAATTGATTGTTTCAATCCGATTAAACTTTCTCTCATACCTTTCTTCTATAGTCTATTACTTCTACAATTGAAGCTTTGATTATAAGCTCTTGTAATTGGCGAATTGGAAGCTTGATATTCCTTCTTTTTCGTTTTCTTCAATTTGGACTAGCTACGTTGTTGAGTCTTTGGGATTCGCCTCGCATACATTCAAAACACAATATTCTATTTTTTTTTACAAGACATAACATTTTGCTAAGGTGAGTTTTACATAGCCCCTTTTCTATTTATCACCATTTTTGGGGTGAAACATGTTACAACAATGTTTATGCAATTCAATCATCAATGTGTCTATGTGTATTTCTATGTTGCATTATGTCTTGAACATGACTAGGGTAAGCACAATTCTAGCATAAACATTCATCAGCCAAACGGTATACATTTATAGATCTATTGGACTGACAATCCCACCCGGATACGTGCCTCCTACAAAGGTTGCGTGGGTGTTTGTTACTGCAATATAAACGAGTGAACCATGAGCGTATGGGATGTACCACAATACAACAGTCACAAGGTTGATTATGCACTCGATTTACTTCTAGTCTGTTTTCACATATGGACTAGATTGCCATGACACATGAATTGCACAACAATTTTATTCGATTATCAAAACCTATGTAATTCTCACCAACTTTTGTTGACCCAAAATATTTTCAACTTAACATGTTTCAGGTTCTACTTGCTTGAAGATTTGAATTAATGCTTGAAGATGTGTGCATAGTTTTATTCAATTTGATGTACGAATTCTTGTAGAACAATTGTATGTAATTTATTTAAATCATTTAATGAAATTTATTATTCGCCATGAGCTACTGAACAATCATCAATACGTGGCACCTCGATGTTTCCGCCATCGGTTGGGGTGTTACAGATTGGTATCAGAGCCTTGGTTATAGGGAATTAGGTTATTAGAAAAAAAAATAATCTAGTCTATAACCATAGGAATATAACCAGTATTTGCTCCTTTTACTTGCTATTCTCTATCTCACTCCTACTTCTTATCCCTACTTCAACCCCTACAAGAAGATTGCTCTCCATCACAAGATCTACTCTTAGACTAATAGGACAATCCTCAGGTTTAGCCTGAACCACCTTGAGATCTCGTCGAAGTTCTAGATTTTAATAACGAATACGTGCAATCTGGAAGGGTGAACGCCTGTATTCTGAGTTTTCTGTCTAGGACTGGCATTGCGCATATATCCCAATCAGACGAGGGACCCGGATGCCTACTTGGGAATTCTCGGGATGAGTGTTCACTTATAGGCTAAAGCATGTCTTCACTATGTTATTAGAATCTAGAAGTTTTGATAAGTCAACGTTTTCGTTTATTCGTTTTAATTAATGAATAAATGATTACACTCACCTTCCTTAAACTAAGCTCAAAAATCTCAAAATTTTACAGCTTAAATCAATCTCATTTCATAACCATCCATGGATTTCACAATCACACTTCACCTTACCATCTTAGCCACTTTTTAAATATTCAACACCCTACCCAAATCATATAATCTCCATACTATAAAATAAACTCTTTATCAACTATCTTCACATTCACTATCTCTCACAACTTTGATTCTGCTTCAAGAATTTTTCATCATCCTCTCAAGAACTAAATTCATATCCTTCACCTTCTCACACATGAGCTAGTTACCCATGATAACCAAACTATTGAAACTTGATTGTGTGTTGCATCAAACATAATCCTTAGTTATACATGAGGATTCGACTATTTGCCTTATTTGAACATTTGAAACTAGAATTCATGGAATATAAACTATTTACTATAGACACACCTAGAGTCATTAACCTTATCTAGGGCAACTCTATTACAACTCATATGCTGTGCTTGTTATACTTGTTGCATAAACATGTTATCAATTTGCAATCTATGTGCTGCACTTAATAGAGGTCATCATGCCTTTTCAACAGTCGGGAGAGGCCCTACAACCTGCTCCATGACTGGTGAAGGCTATCGAACCTACTCAACGATTGGTAGAGGTCATTATTCCTTTTCAACAGTCGGGAGAGGCCCTACCACCTACTCCACGGCTGGTGGAGGCTATCGGACCTGCTCAACAATCGGTGGAGACATAGAAGGACGCAAAACTTTAATGTAAGGTAAATTGGTGATTGCGGTCCGGAACGTAATCATGAATTTACAGGTACATTAAGGTAGTGTGAAATTCTATCAAGGTTAGAAACTCTAGTTGTCTGGTAGTTCATCAACCCACACAAAACACGAGACAGTTTATTCTATTCATGTCATGCTATAACCCAAATCACAACTATTTTTATTCTTACCCAAATCACCTTCAACCCTATGTTTTTAATAAACTTCGGGACGAAGTTTCCAAAAGTATGGGAGACTGTAACATCGCAAAATTTTCCCCAAAATTTTAATACATAAAAAGCCCTTATATATATATATATATTTTATTACACCTTTATCATTAATATTATACAAATGTGCCTAAGTCTTTATTTATCCTAACTCACAACTTATATACATACATAAATGTATATAAATAATAATAATAATATGATTCTAAATTCTTTTTTTTTCACATACAAGATTTTTTTTTTAAATAAAGCATTGAGTCAAATAGTCAAAGTCTTAGTCAAAGTCTTAGTCAAACAGTCAAAGTCTTAGTCAAATAGTCAATTCATCATAAAACCTTACTTTATGGTGTTGACCAATTTTAATGGCTAATTGACTCCAAAACTAGTATAAAAACCCACCTATGACCCATTATACTTTGCACCTCTAAATCGATTGTTTCAATCCGATTAAACTTTCCCTCATACCTTTCTTCTATAGTCTATTACTTCTACAATTGAAGCTTTGATTATAAGCTCTTGTAATTGGCGAATTGGAAGCTTGATATTCCTTCTTTTTCGTTTTCTTCAATTTGGACTAGCTACGTTGTTGAGTCTTTGGGATTCGCCTCGCATACATTCACAACACAATATTCTATTTTTTTACAAGACATAACATTTTGCTAAGGTGAGTTTTACATAGCCCCTTTTCTATTTATCACCACTTTTGGGGTGAAACATGTTACAACAATGTTTATGCAATTCAATCATCAATGTGTCTATGTGTATTTCTATGTTGCATTATGTCTTGAACATGACTAGGGTAAGCACAATTCTAGCATAAACATTCATCAGCCAAACGGTATACATTGATAGATCTATTGGACTGACAATCCCACCCGGATACGTGCCTCCTACAAAGGTTGCGTGGGTGTTTGTTACTGCAATATAAACGAGTGAACCATGAGCGTATGGGATGTACCACAATACAACAGTCACAAGGTTGATTATGCACTCGATTTACTTCTAGTATGTTTTCACATATGGACTAGATTGCCATGACACATGAATTGCACAACAATTTTATTCGATTATCAAAACCTATGTAATTCTCACCAACTTTTGTTGACCCAAAATATTTTCAACTTAACATGTTTCAGGTTCTACTTGCTTGAAGATTTGAATTAATGCTTGAAGATGTGTGCATAGTTTTATTCAATTTGATGTACGAATTCTTGTAGAACAATTGTATGTAATTTATTTAAATCATTTAATGAAATTTATTATTCGCCATGAGCTACTGAACAATCATCAATACGTGGCACCTCGATGTTTCCGCCATCGGTTGGGGTGTTACACCACTCATAATTTTACATATCCCTGTGTCAGTCCATAGCTCCAAAGGAACATTCGAGGCAGTGACCCATAGAGGAATAGTAGATGGCTCAGATTTTTCTAAACATACACCTGGCTGCCATTTTTTGATACACAAAGGTATGTTGTTCACAAACCAAGGCCCTCCTTCTAAAACCGCCATCATCCGCTGTTCACTTTTAAATTTGACGTAAAAGTATCCTGCGGGACTTTTAGTGATTTCAGCAATGTCATATGCTTGCCAATCTCTGCGGAGGTAGAAGTTGACCCGAGTATAATCCATCGACGTCCCCAAGAAATAACCATACAGGTGCAAAGAGTACGCTTTAGCTGATTTCACCATATCTTCCTTTGTGACCATAATTCTGCTCTTACCTTCAGCTGTAATAGTGGGTGGGAAATATTGAATTTTAACCCGTGCAGAATCCCGGCTCTGTTTTATCCTCTCAGCAATAGACATCCCTTTTTTTTATTAAAATTCCACACATTCACCCCTGTTGAACCCTGGTTTGGGGCAGTATAAACAGGTCTAATGTTTTGATTCACCACATCAGATGACCCAACCCCAAGACCCATACCCTATTCAGCCTCATTACCCTTATCACCAACATTATCCCCATCAACCATATCGAAATCCAGGACTTTGACTGGAGTTGGGACATCCTCATTAATACCATTCAAAATACAGGGAGACCGAGAGGGTGTAACCACCCCTTGGGAACCTTGGTTGGTCTGATTAAGTGACATTACAGCCTCTTCAAACAACACAGAACCCCCATCCCCTGAATTCAGACCCGACCTACTACCATCCATGTCCATATGACTACCATCAGAATTAATCACAGGAATTTGAGTAGGGGGAACGTTATTACCTTTGTTTTGTAGAGAAATCTAATCTTGCTGCTGTAGAAGATCATTGATGGTGAGGTTTGCCGGTGGTTGACGGCTCTTGTCTTGCTTAGAGTGCTTCTTAACACCCTTGCTTCTTAGGTTTGAAGATAAAAGCCCTGATTTCGAACCTTGACCTTCATCTCCTTCTTTGTTCTTACTGTTGCCTCCAGACCTTGTGAGAATACGACGGGTTTGGTTCTGTTTGATGGAATTGTGAGCAGGTTGCGAGTTAGTAGGATCCGGTGGGGATAACCCACCGGTTGAAGGAATCATTGACAAAGAATAATCACAAATTCGGTTTTAGAGGGAAAAGGGAGGAAGAAGAGAGCATGCGGCCGCTAAGAGAGAAATCCTAGAGAGAGAATCTAGAGAGAGAAAGAAAACACACAAATGAAATTCCTTATGATTTAGGGTTTAGGGTCTAGGGTTTTAGGGTTTTAGGGTTTAGGGTTTTAGGGGTTAGGGTCTAGGGTTTTAGGGTTTTAGAGTTTAGGTTTTAGAGTCTAGGGTTTGGGGTTTGGGGTCTAGGGTTTGGGGTTTGGGGCTTAGGTTTATGGTTTAAGTTTTTTTTTTTTTTTTTTTTTTTTTTTTTTTTTTTTTTTTTTGGGTAAAGGGCATAGCCCCGCAAACTATATAAATCATGAAAAAAAGAGTTACAACATCAAGGGGGCATACCCCCGGACTTGTCACCCGTAACATCATTCGGGGACCAAAAATAGGAGATCATACAAACACAACGAGGAGCATATAGGAAGATGCAACCCGAGGGGATAGTAGTCCCCAAGCTATCTAACCTAGTTCTAATACCCCACTTACAAGGCGGTCCATACTTGAGGGACGGCCCACAAAAGGATAAGACTTTGGTACCCATTAAATTAAACATGCAGGTACACACCCAACCCACGATAGAGTTCCCAAAACACCATAAGGTTCGGCCCATAATAACAAGGGTCGAATCATATGAAATACAATATCCATAGTTGAACATTTTATACCAATAGTAACGACCAGGCCCAATGGCCATATGAAGATCCAGAAGCGGCTGGTTCCAAGGCTGATTGGGCCAAGCAGAATCTTTGAACTTTAGCTGGGTACGAGCCCACATCACAGGCCCATGACGAAGACAGCAATACGGCCCAGAAGACTCTCGCATATCTTGATCTTTGGGAGCAATACTGTAAACTCGGCACCCAATATTAACCATATCATTAGGAGTAGTATGATCCCAATGACGAACACGAATATGACAAAGTCGACATTGGGTCTTCGTTGCACATCCTTTTCCCGACTGATGCGTCCAACTCTCATGGCCACTAATTTTATTATTGGGCCTGCCGTCAAGAGCCCAATGCATCTGGCAACTATCAAGGCTTTTGCTCCAAACCTTCTTGATCACACTGAGTAAAATAATGACCCAACCCAGCAACATACCCCCATACTAGGGATGAGCAAATGGTACCGGGTACGGGTACCGGTACTGAATTCCCGGTACCGAATCAATTTCGGTACCACTACCAGTACCCATATTTTTGGTTTTTCGGTACCAGTACTACCGGTACCGGTATTTATCGATTTTTACGTTCAAATACTGGTACCGTACCGATCCTGTACCGGTTGATTTCGGTACCGGTACTGGTACCGGTACCCACTTTTAGGAATTTTTGGTACCGGTACCATGCTCATCCCTACCCCATACCAAAGGACAACAGACTCAAGGTTACTAGATCCTAAATGGGTTTCCGGCTCAGGGCATAGGGACAAATTTTGGTTACTCCGAAAAACTTGCTCCCTTTGCCGGTGCTTCCTTATATCTCCCGGGTTTATGTTGATCCCCAACATATACAAAAATCCTATCCACCCAGTATGTCTCCTATAAACAGCACTAAGGTGATGATAGTAGGGAAACCAAGACACATCTACGGACCAAAGAAAGAGAGAGAAACAAGCCACCCGATAGCACCAAGAAGATCTAAAAGGTTTATCTACCTGCACCCCCCTTATGACTCCAGCCCAACCCAAGTGAACCCAGATGCCCTGATCACAAGTCCGCATATAGGCAAATAAAACAAACAGCATCACATTAGCACACCAACCCATGACCACCCACCCAACAGGCCCAAACCTGCCCTCCTGTAACACCCCAACCGATGGCGGAAACATCGAGGTGTCACGTAGTGACGATTGTTCAATAGCTCATGGACTAAAGTGTAAATTTGAATACATTGATTAAATAATTTATTACATTGAAATGAAATTACAAGATACCATAATTCTAAAGTGACAAGTCTAACAAAGATACAATGTAGACAAGACTGAAATATAAAATCCAAAAGCCTAAAAGAAGCGTCTCAAAACAACCTGAAACATGTACAAAATATTTTGGTCAATACAAAAATTGTATTGGTGAGCATACCCTGTTTAAATAAATATAGTAGAAAAGTGTTTAGCAATTCATGTGTCGTATACTGTTTGCAATTATGTAATAAGTGGTATCCGGGTCAAATCAACCCTAAGAGAAGAAAGTAGATATATATAGTATGCGCTAGGAGTAATGTAATACATAGCAATGACGAGGACTCTCAACAGAGTCACAAGGGTATAAACCATAGTACTATTCATTGAAATGCCAGGCCGCAACGGTTAATGATTTGACAGGTCATAGATACACAAAATGACACAAGCAAACACACATAAGAATTGCTATTTTAGTAAAAGTAATTATAAACTTGATAGTAAGTACATGAGTCACCCCAAAATAGTAAGACAGTAAAAAGGGGAAAGATATACTCACAGTTTGCGAAAGCGATCAAAATCCAACTTAAGCGGTCGTGAGCTAAGTAATGGGAATTCCGAAGAATTCAACCTATAATGTATAAGAGTACTAGTAAGGAAGTGTCTAAAAAGTCTAAGGTCACTAAGGTCTAAGGCATTAGGGTCTGCTAAGTCGATTTGGGGAAGTAGAGTTTTTTGATGATAAGTCACGTTAATGTAACAGTTGTATATCACAAATAATATATGAAAGGTTGTATATGTGGGTTAAATAATATAATTATTACCAACTGAGTATTTAGATAAAAAAATATGTTTTGAATAGTTACGACAAATTAATTTAATTAATTACTTTAACTAAATTATTGTAAATAAATACAATAATCATAAATATTTGATTAAGTAATTATGAATACTCCATGATCCAAACTAATGATAATAAAGACTTTCGAACGTAAGGATATCTCTATTTTATAAGAAAAGTATTTATAAAAATAGACGTTAGATAGTGTAAATAAATATATAATTAATTCTGTCTGATTAAACATAAATAAGACTAATAATTCAAGACATGATCCAAAAATGCTATTTTTATATAAAATGGATACTTTCTGATGTAAAGTAATAAAAATAATTTCCCCATAATTTTTATAAATTTATTTATATTTAAAACTGATTTAACGGTATTAAATCATGTCTAAATGATTAAAAATATGAAAATCAATAAAAAATAAATGTTTTCCCAACCAATAATTTTTATTTAAGTTCATGATGATGAGAAATAATTACCCAAAAATTTTGAGATTAAAATCATTAAAAATGAATTTTTTATCAATTAAATATGATTAAAACAAATAAATTCGATAAAAATATAAAAATATGTGATTTTCTAGAAAATAAAAGTATGATAATTTTCTATGAGGTGTCAAGAAGCTACACCTAAATTTTCATAATTTTTGGGCAAAATATGAATTTATTATGAATATTATAAGAATAATACATATATATAATGATATTTAAAGGAAAATAAAGACAAATAAAAAAAAGGTAAGCCAGACCCGTGGGTAGTGGGACTCGAACCCGGGTCTTGGCTGGACATAGCACACACACTAACCACTACTCTATAGCATCTTTTGTTGATTTTACTCAAACATAATTATATTTAACATATTAATAAATGTCATCTTCTTCCCCAATTCTAACTCAAGAACCCTAACCCTAACCTCAAATCCAATTACCCCGATGCAACAGAATTAACCCACGATTTCATGGGGCTTTCGAAGGGGGATACACAAGAATCAAAACGGCATGACAAAAGAAGACTCACGATGCGTTTCAAAGTTCGTATCTCGATGTGTAGGTCCGAAACACATGTCCGCAAATTTAAAGGCTTCGCGAACGTGTTTAGGCAATTTTTTTAGTGGGTTTTGAACTGGAATGGTGCAGAAATCAATTGGTAGGTTCATATTATAGCTTCGTGAATGAAAAACGCATGGGTTGATTAGGTGCGACGGTTACATAAAGGATTTGATTAATACATGATTAATACTTGTTAAACGCACGATTTAAAGGCTAGGAATGATTAATGCTAAGTGGAGAAACGTATCAACTGCATTAAAATGATTTAAAGCTGACCAAACGATTAAAATGTCACGACCGGAATAGTCACCGGTGGATTTTTTTTTCTGCCGGAAAACAGACACAGGGATGATTTCCTTGTTTCAAAATTTTCATTATTTTCATTTTCAGTCCCTATCCTATGTTGTTATGTTCAAATTATAACAAAACTTAATGTTTCTTTTTGATTTACACATTATACTATAGAATTACTTTATAACTTATAAAAGTTATAATTTTTTTTTTTAAAACTTAAATGTTAAGATATGAAAGAAAAAAAAAATAATAATACGATGATAATTAAACAATGGAAGGTATGAGGACTAGATTTGACAATTAGATAAAAGATAATGGTGACGGTTGTCACAGTCTCCCCTACTTTAGAAAATTTCGTCTCGAAATTTCTTTCAAGTGGAGGTTTCTATGAGTCAAAAGGCGTTGTAGAAGTTAAGGAGGTTAATAATATATATATATATATATATATAAGTTATGATTTGACCGAAATTTAAAATAGTATCCAAAGTAAAAGTTTTAAAATCTTTGACAGTTGACCCGAAGTTAGAAAATGAGAGTTTAAATGAGAAGAGTTTTGGGAATGTGTAACGGGTGAGGAAAAGGCACTGATGAAGGTAGTCTCCCCTACTTTAGAAAGGTTTCTGCCCGAACTTTATTAAATACAGGCAACAGGATTTCGACTAACAGGGAGTGTAAAAGTATACAAAGTTTAAGGGTTTCAGAATAGGTGGTCAACAAGAAAAGCTCCAACCAAACTAATTGAAACTTATGTAAAATGTTCTTATTGAAAATTCTAGCTATTAGTCAACGATCTAATGAAGAGGTAACTAACAAGTAATGGGTAGGTTCTTGGTCCGACTCCTAGTCCGCTCCCGCAGTATCGTTTATGCTTATATATAGGGTGTGCCGCAGCTAACCCACCACACTCCCGATACTTTGGACTCGTACTGATTGTCTACCAACAGCCTAAATAGAATTACACACCACCCTCATGTACCTGTAAACCCATGATTGCGTTTCGGACCGTAATCATCGATTTACCTTACACTAAGGTGTTATGCTTTTCCATAACCTTAACAAGAAATAAATGCGTGCAACCAATATGTATTAGCCACTGTAAAGAAATGATGTTCAATCAAGACATGGTTAGAGGGTCTTCCCTTCCGGGTTTTCCCTTTAACCGTAATGTGAATAACATGTAAGCATAAGACATGGTTAGAGGTTCTTCCCTTTCGGGTTCACCCTTAACCGGTAGTTTCTGTTTACATCGTTGGCTTTAACACTCATATTGATAAACTCTGAGATTTACACCGTTCCCCTCGGATTATAGAAATACTCTAATCCGAGTCGTACGTGGGCACTGGCTTAGATCTCATACGAGTTATCAACTAGTATGTTTATTGGCCATGATGAAAAACAAAATAATGCATAGTATAACAGGGTTTTGCTCAAAACAGGAAAGAAAATGTGCATACCAAATATGCGTTCAAGTAAGTATATAAGTATAGTATAAAATTCCGACTGAAAGAATAGTATAACATAAATCGAGTAAATCGCACAATTGCACAAAATGAAAGTAAACGAGTTGAATTAATGCAAATAGGCAATGTGAAAATAATCACAAATAACGTGTTAGAAATAACTATGAATAAAAATGGTGCAAGAATAAAATAATGAAATTTACGGCAAAAGAATGTGCACGGAACGGGTGTATAGCCTACTGGCATGTGAGTTAAAATCTAGTAATTTTACATATATGCGTTATACTATTTTAGCAACATTCTGATAAAAAGATATGTCCATTGTTTTGTTAAATTAAAAGTTTTGCAACTGAAAGGGTATAAGTGTAAAAGGTAAATTTTCGCAGTTTACTCGACTTTGTGATATTGTTGAAAGAATAGTAGTGATGCATGAGAATAAATTTTTAGAAATCGAAGTGTGTTTTAGATTCAAAACAGGTTCATTTGAAAAATCTTCGTAAATACACATTTTCATGTGTTTACGAGAAGTCGAGTTTGAAAAATGTTATAAGGCTTATTATTAGTTGCAAATTTCTCCCGAAAATATATATTGGATACATCATATGAAAACAAAAGATTTACATTTGGTCTTTAAAATATGCAATACAAGTTTGTAAAATGCAAAATGAAACTATTTCATGAAGTATGTGTAATTCTAATGTGTTTTAAAAGACCATGATTTAAAATGACGTGAATGGTAAGATTAACGTATGTAATAGATTACCAATATTTAAGAAAATTCATAATCAACGTGATGTAGAAATAGATCCTTGAGATGTGGATTTCACTCCTAACTCAAAGATGTATTTCAAAATGGAAAATGATTGTGGAATGAAACCAATCACTAAGTTAAGGATATCACTCCCAGCTTAGTGGTTAAGTTCCTTTTAGAAGGAAATACTCTTTGAGGTGTGGATGTCACTCCTATCTCAAAGACATATTCCTAAGATAAATAACATATAAAGGAGTGAAACTAATCACCAAGGTATGGATACCATTCCTAACTTGATGATATCGTTTCGTTTGTGAAATACGAGTGTCTTCTTCACCAAGCAAAATATCGAAAGAATAACGAGAAATAATCATAACGAAAATATCTTGAAAGAAAATATAAGAAACGAGAGAAATATACACGAGAGGACTCGTGAAAGTAAACTTAGTTATAGTCTAGGCTAAAAGGCATTCTAATAACCTAATTCCCTATAACCATGGCTCTGATACCAATCTGTAACACCCCAACCGATGGCGGAAACATCGAGGTGTCACGTAGTGACGATTGTTCAATAGCTCATGGACTAAAGTGTAAATTTGAATACATTGATTAAATAATTTATTACATTGAAATGAAATTACAGGATACCATAATTCTAAAGTGACAAGTCTAACAAAGATACAATGTAGACAAGACTGAAATATAAAATCCAAAAGCCTAAAAGAAGCGTCTCAAAACAACCTGAAACATGTACAAAATATTTTGGTCAATACAAAAATTGTATTGGTGAGCATACCCTGTTTAAATAAATATAGTAGAAAAGTGTTTAGCAATTCATGTGTCGTATACTGTTTGCAATTATGTAATAAGTGGTATCCGGGTCAAATCAACCCTAAGAGAAGAAAGCAGATATATATAGTATGCGCTAGTAGTAATGTAATACATAGCAATGACGAGGACTCTCAACAGAGTCACAAAGGTATAAACCATAGTACTATTCATTGAAATGCCAGGCCGCAACGGTTAATGATTTGACAGGTCATAGATACACAAAATGACACAAGCAAACACACATAAGAATTGCTATTTTAGTAAAAGTAATTATAAACTTGATAGTAAGTACATGAGTCACCCCAAAATAGTAAGACAGTAAAAAGGGGAAAGATATACTCACAGTTTGCGAAAGCGATCAAAATCCAACTTAAGCGGTCGTGAGCTAAGTAATGGGAATTCCGAAGAATTCAACCTATAATGTATAAGAGTACTAGTAAGGAAGTGTCTAAAAAGTCTAAGGTCACTAAGGTCTAAGGCATTAGGGTCTGCTAAGTCGATTTGGGGAAGTAGAGTTTTTTGATGATAAGTCACGTTAATGTAACAGTTGTATATCACAAATAATATATGAAAGGATGTAAATGTGGGTTAAATAATATAATTATTACCAACTGAGTATTTAGATAAAAAAATATGTTTTGAATAGTTACGACAAATTAATTTAATTAATTACTTTAACTAAATTATTGTAAATAAATACAATAATCATAAATATTTGATTAAGTAAATATGAATACTCCATGATTCAAACTAATGATAATAAAGACTTTCGAACGTAAGGATATCTCTATTTTATAAGAAAAGTATTTATAAAAATAGACGTTAGATAGTGTAAATAAATATATAATTAATTATGTCTGATTAAACATAAATAAGACTAATAATTCAAGACATGATCCAAAAATGCTATTTTTATATAAAATGGATACTTTCTAATGTAAAGTAATAAAAATAATTTCCCCATAATTTTTATAAATTTATTTATATTTAAAACTGATTTAACGGTATTAAATCATGTCTAAATGATTAAAAATATGAAAATCAATAAAAAATAAATGTTTTCCCTACCAATAATTTTTATTTAAGTTCATGATGATGAGAAATAATTACCCAAAAATTTTGAGATTAAAATCATTAAAAATGAATTTTTTATCAATTAAATATGATTAAAACAAATAAATTCGATAAAAATACAAAAATATGTGATTTTCCAGAAAATAAAAGTATGATAATTTTCTATGAGGTGTCAAGAAGCTACACCTAAATTTTCATAATTTTTGGGCAAAATATGAATTTATTATGAATATTATAAGAATAATACATATATATAATGATATTTAAAGGAAAATAAAGACAAATAAAAAAAAAGGTAAGCCAGACCAGTGGTTAGTGGGACTCGAACCCGGGTCTTGGCTGGACATAGCACACACACTAACCACTACTCTATAGCATCTTTTGTTGATTTTACTCAAACATAATTATATTTAACATATTAATAAATGTCATCTTCTTCCCTAATTCTAACTCAAGAACCCTAACCCTAACCTCAAATCCAATTACCCCGATGCAACAGAATTAACCCACGATTTCATGGGGCTTTCGAAGGGGGATACACAAGAATCAAAACGGCATGACAAAAGAAGACTCACGATGCGTTTCAAAGTTCGTATCTCGATGTGTAGGTCCGAAACACATGTCCGCAAATTTAAAGGCTTCGCGAACGTGTTTAGGCAATTTTTTTAGTGGGTTTTGAACTGGAATGGTGCAGAAATCAATTGGTAGGTTCATATTATAGCTTCGTGAATGAAAACCGCATGGGTTGATTAGGTGCGACGGTTACATAAAGGATTTGATTAATACATGATTAATACTTGTTAAACGCACGATTTAAAGGCTAGGAATGATTAATGCTAAGTGGAGAAACGTATCAACTGCATTAAAATGATTTAAAGCTGACCAAACGATTAAAATGTCACGACCGGAATAGTCACCGGTGGATTTTTTTTTCTGCCAGAAAACAAACACAGGGATGATTTCCTTGTTTCAAAATTTTCATTATTTTCATTTTCAGTCCCTATCCTATGTTGTTATGTTCAAATTATAACAAAACTTAATGTTTCTTTTTGATTTACACATTATACTATAGAATTACTTTATAACTTATAAAAGTTATAATTTTTTTTTTAAACCTTAAATGTTAAGATATGAAAGAAAAAAAAAATAATAATACGATGATAATTAAACA
Organism: Ambrosia trifida; assembly: GCA_028751855.1. Taxonomy (NCBI): domain Eukaryota; kingdom Viridiplantae; phylum Streptophyta; class Magnoliopsida; order Asterales; family Asteraceae; genus Ambrosia; species Ambrosia trifida. The sequence continues at coordinate 40,902,244 of CM054123.1, read as the reverse complement.
ATGGAAGGTATGAGGACTAGATTTGACAATTAGATAAAAGATAATGGTGACGGTTGTCACACCTCCCCATCCCTAATAACAACAATAAGGATATCAATGATGCATACCAGTGGGGTATACATATATAAGAAATTCATTTTGAGTGTGTTAGTCATTCTCATCAACCCAAATGACCCTCTATAGATCTGAACCCGAATGTCTCAGCCGCATAAAACCTGACAGGTCCACCACATCAGAACAAAGAACTGCAGCAAGTGCATCAGGTGTTGAACGGAGAACCTCCACATCAGACCAATAAGCCCACCAATAATATTGACCCGCATAGACCAATCACCAATGAGCTCTACGACACACCAGAAGAACACAGAAATCTGCAAGTAGCACAGCATGATCAACTAAGGGGAGGGGGTGGGTCTGCACGACCCACTGAACATCAGCTAACTCCCATAGTCTGGCTACTTCCAGAGCAGAAACAGATTTAACAAGATTCAACCCCATCAGACGTAAATGGATAGCTTCTTTGATGAGGCGAACCACTTCTTCCACCTTTCTGGACCTATTCTCATTAGTTCGGAGGTTACGTTCTTGCCAAATAAAGTACACAGCAGCACCCAGACAAAGGCGATTCACAATACTCCATATCGAACCATTGAGTAGAAGAGCACACATATGGGTAATAATGGCCGGCCACGAATTTGGAGCAGTTCCCCATTTAGTAACAGAATCAAGCTCTTGCCAAACACTTTTTGGGAAAGCACACTTAAAGAACAGGTGGGCATGGGAGTTAGGGGTATTTTTGCAGAAAACACAACTGAAATTAACACCCGGGGACCAATGAGTAATAACATCATGAGTCTTGAGCCGGTTCTTCATGGCCAGCCAAAGGATGAACGCATGACGGGGGATGTTTTGACTAAACCAGACCACTCTGAACCAGGGAACAGGATTGCCCACTTCTCGGATTGTAGCCCACACATTACTAACCCAAAAGTCCATCAATTTACCATCGGGCATTCTCCATTTAATCATGTCCTGCTTCCAGGGGATTGAACCAGGGCTGTGACCCTATTCAGCAGATCAGCAGGCCACTGCCATTGGTTATCACTTATCACATCACTCACAGTGCTGAACCGGGTTAACGTTTCCACATGCATATTTCGGTACGTGATAAAATTACATAAAGGACCAAGGTGATGCCAGTTGTCAAACCAAAGAGAGGTATTTTGCCCATTACCAATGACATGGATAATATGATTACGGAGCATGTTCCTGCATTCCATAATCTTTCTCCAGCTCCAGCAGGTGTCTTCCGTTCTGTATAGTTCCCAAAAATTACTATTATCAAGGTGATACGCATGGATCCATTGAACCCACATGGACTTTTTCCTGGTTATAATATTCCAAGTATGCTTGGCGATGAGAGCTTAATTCCAAGTTCGGAGCATCTTAAGACCAAGACCCCCATGTGCCATAGGTGTGCAAACTTCTTTCCATTTAACTTTGGCCTTACCTCTTTTCATCTCACCGTGACACCATAAGAAACTTCTCATAAACTGTTCTACCTCTTTGGTGACCGACACAGGAAGAATAAAAACAGAGGACCAGTACACTTGCAAGGAATTCAAAACAGAGGCGATGAGTTGCAGCCTTCCTGCAAAAGCCAGCGATTTGTTCTTCCAGTCTTGAACACGCTTTTTCACCTTATCAATCAAAGCACTACAGTGGCTTTTGCGAAGTCTAGACGAAATCAGGGGGACACCAAGGTACTTAACAGGAAGGTTGCCCACCTGAAACTGAATAGAATTAGTTATAATTTCCCGGGTATCTGGATCAACGTTCCCAAAGTAGACAGTACTCTTGGGAATGCTTGGGACAAGGCCAGAAACCCCTTTGAATTCCTCCAGGGCTGCCATTAGAGTTGCAACAGAATCAGTGTCCCCATGGCAGAAGAGAAATAAGTCATCAGCGAAACACAGGTGTGTAAGGCCAACCTTCTCACACTTCCAATGAAACTTGAAGTTGTCAGCAGCCTTGACCCGTCTAGTAATCATGAGCGTAAGGACTTCCATAACAAGCGTAAATAAGTAAGGAGACATAGGGTCGCCTTGCCTTAGCCCTCTTTTGCCTTTGAAGAAGCCTTTGTGCTCTCCATTAACCGCAATGGTGAAGGACGTGGTCGTGACACATGTCATGATCCATTTAACCATTTGCACAGGGAACCCAAACATTCAGAGACTGTAATCAAGAAAACCCCACTCGACAGTGTCATGCGCCTTCTGAATGTCAATCTTGAAGGCATACTTGGCAGGGTGTCTATCCCTATGATAATTCCTCATGAGTTCCTGAGTGAGAAGGATATTATCACTAATGAGGCGATCCGGGATGAACGCACATTGGTTATAATTCACCACATAGGCAAGGACCTTCTTAATCCTGTTCGCAATGATTTTGCTGATACACTTGTAGACCACATTACAACAAGCTATAGGTCTAAAATCAGTAACCCGTCTAGGAGTATCCGTCTTGGGAACAAGGGCAATGACTGTGGAGTTTACTTCTTTCAGCAGCTGACCCGTGGTGAAAAAAGCCTTGACCGCTTGGCAAAAGTCACCACCAATAACCTCCCAAGCTGCTTTGAAAAACATAGCAGAGTACCTATCTGGCCCAAGGGCTTTCGTGTCTTCCATACCAAAAAGGGCAGCCTTTATCTCATCAGAAGTGACCTCTTGAATCATACCAGCGGCATCCACATCAGTAACACGATTAGTGAAGAGGGAATCTGGGTCCTCAACATCATCCGTGACACCAGTAACTCCCAAAACATTGTTGAAGTGAGTCACAAACTGGTCAGCAACAAGGGGACCATGGAAGAGATTTCCATTAATATCCTCCACATTGTGAATACGATTCCTGTGTTGGTTAGACTTCACAACCCTATGGAAATATTTCGAGTTGTGGTCGCCTTCCTTCAGCCACTGGACTTTAGCCTTTTGTCTTAGGAAACATTCTTCGTCTTGGACAGCCTGCTTATAAGATTCAAGATAGCAAGACTCCTCATCCTGAATGTCCACATTGTCAGGATTCAGGACAACATCAGCTTGAATACTCTCCAGTTCAGCTTTAAGTTTAACCACTTTATCACACAAATTACCCTGGCTGAAATTAAGACGTTTGAGATCTTTTTTGAGGCCTTTGAGCCTAGACACCAAACAGAACATAGTGCATCCTGTAACAGGACGGGCCCAAGCAGTCCGGACAGTGGGGATGAAATCTTCCTTGCCTGCAAGATAGTTAGGAAATTTGAACGGTTTAGGCTTCGGGAACGGCACCTCAGGAATGGTTACAGCAATAGGAGTATGGTCAGACTCCAAAAATGGAAGGAAAACCGCATTGGCAAGGGGAAAAGCAGTCACAAACTGATGGTTCGCCATAGCACGATCAAGTTTTTTTAGGAGACCATCCGGCTTTCCCGGACTCTGGTTCCAAGTCCATCTTAACCCCGACATACAAGATCATCAATCTCAATGTCATTGAAACAATCACGGGCTTCCAACATGCTACTAGTAATACAAGAACCCCCTATAGACCTTTCATCCGGCTTTATAATGGCATTAAAATCACCCACCAGGAGCCAAGCATTGTTCTGCACAACTAACTTATGCTTCTCCAAGGCTGCCCAACAATCTCTTCTAGGAACCATCCGGTGATGAGCATAAACAAAGGAGCAATAAAATCCCTTATCACAGTTTAGGGGCTGCACAAAACAGTGAATAACCTGGGGATGCCTTTCCACAACCATAAGGTTTACTGTGTTCGGGTCCCAGCTCACCACTATACGGCACCCACCTCTACAAACACTCGTATTGGACTCACAAAACCAATTCCTAAACACTCGCATTAGGGTTTAGGGTTTAGGTTTTAGGGTTTAGGGTTAGGGTTTAGGGTTAGGGTTTAGGGTTTAGGGTTTAGGGTTTTTGGTAGAGAGATGTGTTTCAATAGCACCACACACTTTATAAGCATCAGAGGTCAAATGTTGCATGAGTTCGTTTTGGCTGGCAGTGTTTGACAAGCCTCTGACATTCCAAGCTGTGATCTTGATACCCATTAAACTGTTTTGGGGGTTGGGGTACCTTGGGCCTCTGAACTGCCTCCTCTTCCGGTCTTCATCTGGTTTCTCATAAATCGGCCTGTACCAGAATCATCATGGCACACATCTTCAATGACAAATTGGGTTAGTGTACTCCGGATCCTGCACTTGTACTTGAAAAAATCCCATTCACCTTGGCACCATTCCTCCTGGTCCACTGCTCTAACCGCACCATACTTATCAAGGCTACCAAATATCCTTCTCTTTTGACTATCCGTAATACCAAAATCAGGCTGGTCTTCCTTACTATCCATGTTCTGATCATCAGCAGCATCCATGAAATGCTCACCCTGCTCCATCTCTTCCTCTACACTCTCTGTCTCCTGCATCAGGTGGTCTGATACATCCTTGTTCCTCAGCAGGAGATTTGCTGACTCGTCAGATAACACATAAAAGGTGTTTTGTGACAGGTTAGTGGTAACAGGTTTGTTGGGTTTTTTTGGTGGAAGTAGAAGGTTGGGGGGTTAGGGTATTAGGGTTTTGTGCCTGCTGCACCTTTAAAACCAGCTTGTACACTGTTTTGGGGTTGTTTTTTATAGTTGCATGTGGTCTTTTTGTGCCTCCCTGCTGGTTTAGACTGTTCGACATGAAATTGTTGTGCAATTCCCCCATTTTCTTTTGGATCCTAGGGTCACTGCTGGTGCTGGCACCATGCACATCAGTATACTCTTTATTCAATGTGTCCTTTTTCCTATTACTCTGAGCTGCATTCGAGTCCCTACTCCCTGAATTCTCTTGTGGCTGCTGCTTATCCTGTCTTTGGCCAACCTTTCCCTTTTGTTTCCTGTGCACAGTGGTGTACCCCTCATTAACTTCATCTTGATCAGCCTCCTGATTTGGTTGTGAATTTGACACCTGGTTATTTCTCTTTGGTTCAGCTAACTTCTCTACCGTCCTTGGCCTTTGTTTGCATTTCTTTAGAGAGTGTCCAAACACATTGCAGAATTTGTAAACTGCTGGTTTCCAGTGGTATGAGATTGATATAGTTGCAACTCTTGGAGGTTTCTCCTCTGTAGCAGGGATGTCCAGTTCAACTTCATTTGGGAGATTTGATTCAACTTTAACATCAACAAGCATCCTAGCAAACCCCATTTTTCCTGTTTGTGCAGAGCATCTTTCCTCGGTAGTATGGTCCATGAGTAGGGGATATCCCATGCCACTCATAATTTTGCATATCCCTGTATCTGTCCATAGTTCTAAAGGGACATTATGTGCAGTGACCCACAATGGAACTATAGATGGCTCTGCCTTCTCCAGACATAGACCCGGGACCCATTTTCTAAGAAACAAAGGGATATTATTGACAAACCAAGGCCCACCCTCTAAAACATCATTCATACCCTTTTCATTAGGGTTTAGGGGTTTTTTTTTAGGAAAGGGGGCGGTACCCCAGGCAAAATATATAACAAAGGAACAAAGAATACAAAAAGGCTATGCAGCTAGTCAAGCCCAAACTCCCAGACTAGAAAACAACACAGCCTGAAAAAAGGGCCTAACACATAATTATGTGATCCCCGAGGTCCAGTAATAAAATAAATACATACCAAACGTAAGCGTAGTCCTAGACTTACTATTACAAACAAAAATAACTAGCCAAACTGATATTCTTGTATAATATCCGACCTTCGCTTGTCCATGTGATGTGATTCCGCAACCATCTCTATAAAAACCATCATAAGCCTTTCGATTCCATGACATAATTCTCATATCTTGGGTTCGGCTTTTTTCTATCTTCTTCTCACTTGAACTTAGATATCTACTAACCATCACCACCACTCAATATCAAGCACATAGCTGTCTTATTCTTTTTTCCATATATATTATTGTTAACCAAAGGCGTATTCGAGTAACTCCCATGATATTTGCAATATTCCACCATAGCCGCGGCTTCATTAGGATTAGAAACATTTATGTTGTTATTTGGATAATATCTTCGAGCATAAAAAGGACTAAAGGCTAAAACAGTGTTGGACCCACATTCTTTAAACACTTCCATACTCTTAATGGCATTGTTAGATCCAGCCCTATTTTTGGTATATAGCCCATTTTTATTCATCCACAACTTTCGGCCCATATTCCAATCCACATACCAATCTGTTTTCCAGTATTTGACATGGACCCATCTTCTAGAAATAACAATATTAATTCTACCCGAAACTTCCTTCTTTCTTAGGCCCAATAAGTTCAGCCCAACATGTGTAAAAAAATAGCTAGCCTCCTGATTAGTTATCCACCTGTCTAAATTAACCGGCCCAAACCTGTGCAACAACTGCATATTCTGAATAATAACACACGGACCATTTCGCTGAAGATTGGCTTGATTAACTAAGCTTCCTATGCTGATTCTTTGAGTCTTGATCTTTCCATGAGTCTCGTTTTTGAAATTGTGAAGCTGGATATCATCCCTACGACCCTTGCTTATGTCTTGATCATACATTTTGCTCTTTTGAGTCAAACAATTATAGCATTCCACCTGCATCCATTGTAAGTAAAGAACAAAAACCCAACCCAAAAAATAAACCGGCCCACTATAAGATACCCAAACGAAGATTGGCTCAACGAAGAAATAGACTCGGGAAAAGGTTTGGTTCCACTGGATCGCTCGGAAAAAATAAAAAAGCACGAAGCCCATAGAAAAGGCGTCAAGAAACCGGTGGAACTCTCCGTCCTTATGTCTCCCAGATTACTAGCCTCAACCTCCTTAGGCCCAATTCCTAAAACCCCATTCCTCAACGCTAAATTAGATTGGTCACTGATGAAAATGAACAACTCTAATGGATAAACAAATAACAACCAGACCCTAAATTGATTCAGAACCGACTGACTCACACTCAAATGAAAGCAAAGAACTCTAAGGATGGTGTTAATACACCAGAATACTAACAAACCCTGCCTCCACAACCCTTCCCAACCCAAATGAATACCCGTGCTTCCTCCTATTATCCCAATACTACTCTCCACACTCTGAAAAATTGTACATAGTGTGCACTTTGTACCAGCCCTTTCCCACCCATTCCCCAAATACCTCACAGATTGCTCCTTCCCGAGCTCATCCCAACCTATCCTCCTTTTCCATGACAGACAAATTATAAAGAACCTAAATATAACTATAGTAATAAAAAGGATTCTCATATGCATACCCTTCAGCTGTGTTGAACAGTTGTTGCCGTTTCCACCACCCTTGTCCTTGGACCCATTCGTGTTTTTAACATTGGTAGTCTTTGACTTATCCAGCAGATTAAATCCCCACTTCTCACTAGCCAACCTAGCGGCCTTACTCGAATGAATCTTTAACCCCATACGTTTTAGCTTAACCGCATCCACAATCAACTTATGTATCTGCTCCATCGGTCTATCTTTCTGTTGAAACAGCCTAATATTCCTCTCCTGCCAAATGAAATAGACTGTAGCCCCGAGTAGCAATCTCCATATAATACTATTAATGGATTTATTCATGGGCAGATTTTCACAATGGTTTATGCAGTCAATCCAGACATTCGGAGGATTATGAAAATCGGCTAACTCTTTGGTTAGATCCCAGATACTTCTAGGGACAGCACATTCAAAAAATAAATGACTATGACTGTCTGGCTGTAGTTTACAAAATGGGCAAATAACCTCAATATTGGAGTTTCAGCTGGTTAACCTATCTTGTGTGAGCAGTCTCTGTTTGAACGCCAACCAGGTTATAAACGCGTGTCTTGGGATACATTGACTGAACCAAATGGTTTTATGCCAAGAAACAATTTGACAGTTACAACTAATATCTTCAAATGCAGTTTTAGTTGTAAAAGGATAAAATCTTCCATCATTAGCTCTCCATTGCACTTTATCACTAAAGTCTTGTCTAAGAACCGGTGGGGGTTGATCAAATAAGAAAGGGTACCGATTGTTCCATTCCGGAGGCCATTTCCACCTGCCATTCTCAACAATATCCGAAAATTTACACTCAATGCTTAGTCCAGATCTAGCTATCTCACGTTTCGTAATAATCTCCCCCAATGGACTATGCACATGCCATTTATCATAACACACTGAAGTAGTGGTTCCATTTCCCAAGACTGTTTCACAATGAGGTCTGATAATTTGACGATTATCCAAAATATTCCTCCAACTCCAACACGCACCATCTTCAACTCTTATATCCCAAAAATTCCTTTCACGACCTCTTCTATCTCTGAGTTTATGCGTCTTGATCCATTTAACCCATAGAGAGTCTTTATTGGTAACAATGTTCCATATGTGCTTGGCCATCAACGCCGTATTCCTGTCCTTCAGCGACTTTATTCCCAATCCACCTTGGCATTTAGGCCTACACACCTCCTGCCAGCTAACTCTGGCTTTCCCTTTGTGTTGATCACTTTGGCTCCATAGAAATTTTCTCATTAGTCCTTCAATATCATCAATGACATTGACTGGAAGAGTAAAAACGGAAGCCCAATAAACTTGCAGAGATGACAGCACTGACTTGATTAGTTGTAATCTCCCAGCAAAGGATAAAAATTTATTTTTCCAATCTCCCACTTTGGATTTCACCTTATCAATCAAACATGTGCAATCTTTCGCGTACAACCTCTTAGAAAGAAGAGGGACACCTAAATATTTAACTGGAAGCATTCCTTCTCTAAATGGAAGAATGGCCTTAATTTCTTCTTTAGTTCTACTCCCCACATTTCCAAAATACATCGTGCTTTTACTCATGTTAGGGACCAATCCAGAGACTCCACTGAATTCCTCAAGATATCTTCGAATAATCTGGACAGAGTTTCTGTCAGCATGCACAAAAACGAATAGGTCATCAGCAAAACAAACATTGGTGATCTTTAATTCTTCACATCTCCAGTGATAATTGAAGTTCCCCGTTTGTTCAATGTTTCGTCTAATTATTTAGTTCAAAACCTCCATGATAAGAGTGAAAAGGTATGGTGACATCGGATCACCTTGCCTTAAGCCTCTTTCACCTTTAAAATAACCATACGGATCACCATTGACATTAATCGAATAATGAGCCGTAGTGAGACAAGTCATGATCCACTTTATCATGATATGAGGGAATCCAAAATTTATTAGGCACTGCTCCATAAAGTTATGATCAACCGTATCATATGCTTTCTGTAAATCGATTTTAAGAGCAACTTTAGCTTCACCCCTCTTCTGTTGATAGTTTCTCACTAGCTCCTGTGTCAGAAGGATATTATCACAGATCATCCTACCCGGGACGCAGGCACTCTGACATTCATCAATGATAAGATTGAGACCTGTTTTTAGCCTCTCACAAATAACTTTGGTGATGCATTTGTACAAGACATTACAACATGCGATCGGTCTGAATTCTGCTACAGAGGAAGGATTGATGGTTTTAGGAATAAGAGAAATGATGGCAACATTAACCCGTGATAGAAGTTTCCCAGTAGTAAAAAATTCCTGAATAGCAGCACATACCTCCTCCCCAATGACTCCCCAAGCAGCTTTGAAGAATTTTGACGTATATCCATCCGGTCCAGGAGCATTGTCATCTTCGATACTGAACATAGCTTCTTTTATCTCTGCATTCGTAACCTCTCTAGTCATACTAGCAGCAACATTAACAGGAATTTTCTTCACAAATAAGCTATCCGGCTGTAGGGGTGAGCATTTCGTGGTTCGGACCCACAGGAACCTTGGACCCGCCCCACGAGAACCTTGGACCCGAACCTTTTTAAATATATGGGTCGGTTTCCGGTTCTAGATTTATATGAATTATCGGTTCCGGGTCGGGTCGGGTCCAAACCCACGGTTCTAATATAAGAATCACAAGAACCGTTTGTATTTTAATTAAAAATTAAAAAAATAATCTTTTTTAGTCTTTTCACTATTCGTTTTTACGTTTTATTGTAATCGATTTCATGTAATGTTAATACAATCTTAAAAATATTATTTATAATAATAATAACAATGTATTTTTCTTGAAATTTTTTTCGGCTTAATGGATATGCATAGATGATATATATTATATAATATATATTATGTCCAAATTTGAAGTAAATATTTATATATATCATCTGATGTGTGTGTGTGTATTTGTTATGTATACATAACAGATTCACATAATGTTTCTATTGATGAGAATAACAAAATTGTTACGAAAATATAAGTCGAGAAACGAAAAATGACTTAAAAAAAACTCATGGGCTAGTGTTAGACTGTCCGTTGTGGAAGCGCGAGTAGCACGACGCGAACGAGGTTTCAGCGCCCGTGCTCACCCTCAGCCACAACAGCCCCACACGAACAGTCTCGGCGCGAGCACAAGCGATGCTGGTCGCGTGGGTTAATGGGAAAAAGTGACCTTTGGTCGCGCCATTGCTCACCTCCAACCACAACGGAGTCAAGTGACCGGATTACTTGATAGTCACGTCGGTGGCTTGCGCACGTTCGCTCGTGTGTCTACAACGGACAACCTTAGAACCATATGGAGGAATTCTTTTACGAGCATGGTAAAAGAATAGGAATATGTAAATCCTCTAAAAGTGGTTATTGCATTAAAGGGTTCTAGAGGGTCAGACTCTTTTACCCGACCCATCAGAACCTTTAGGACCCGGAACCACATAGTCTTTTAAGGTTCGGTTCGTGGTTCCTAATTTCAACAATAAAAGGGTATACGGTTCTGGTGGGTCCGGGTCGGGTCGGTTCCGGACCCTTTGCACAGCCCTATCCGGCTGTGCAATTGGGTGCACCTGAATTTTAGTTCCCAGCAGCGATATATAGTACTTCACAAACTGATCCCCCACCTCTTCACCCTGAAAATAATTGCCATCCATGTCACAAATGGAGTTGATTCTATTCTTTTGCTGGAAGTTTTTAACCACATTATGAAAATATTTGGTGTTTTGGTCACCCTCTTTCAACCAAGTCACTTTAGCAATTTGTTTAAGGAGTTCCCCATCCAGAGTAGCTTGTTTAAGTGCTTGTAAATAGATAGCTTCCTCTTCTCGCAGGACTTCATTGCCATTCTCTTTCTCAACTTCAGTTTGGATTCTTCCTAATTCGACTCTGAGTTTGTCAATCTTCGATTTCCCCACCCCTTCCTCTTTGTTTAACTTCCTCAATGGGCCTTTTAACATCTGTAATTTTTTCACCACTTTGAACATTTTATAGCCCTCCGCATTTCTAGACCATCCATTAACAATAATGTCTTTGAACCCAGGTTTCTGTGTAAGGAAGTTCATAAATTTGAACGGTTTAGGCTTCCATTTCTTTTTAATTTTTGGAAGAGTAACTAAGCTGGGTGAGTGGTCAGATGTCCAAAAAGGTAAGAATTCAGCAGTAGCTTATGGGAATTCATCGTCAAAATAACTGTTGGTCATCACTCTATCTAACTTTTTGAGTAATCCTCCCACTTTCCCAGGCGATTTATTCCAGCTATAGTGAAAGCCAGTACTTTTGAGGTCCTGTAAACCAACCCTTAGACAACATTCTTTAAAATCATCCATAGCCCCACTGATCTCAGATGAGCCACTCATGGTTTCCGAAGGGTTTAAGATCACATTATAGTCCCCAACAGCTTACCATGCCCCATTATGTATAGTACTATGAAATCTGCATAAGTCATCCCACAATGGTCTTCTTCTATAGGCTCTCACATTACCATACACAAATGAGCAAAAGAATTCATTTTGACCAGTGAGAGGTTTAACCAGGCAGTGCATAGCTTGTTCATTCTGATCAATAACCATAATATCCACATTATTCGGATCCCACCCAACAATTATCCGAATCCAGTTGTTGCAATGGGCCATATTCGAGGTCCATTCCCATCTTCTAAAGATTTTGTTACAAACCATATTAATTTTTTCTGAGTTCAGATGTGATTCAAGGATACCACATATACTAACACCACGGTCACTAATCAACCTCATAACCTGTTCCTGATGGTTTTTATTCCCCAATCCTCTAACATTCCAAGTAAGAATTTTAAAATCCATCAGACAGAATATTGTTACCTGTACCAACCAAATTATGCTGGTGTTGATCATTATCCATTCCATCCATAACCATATCAGCTGTTTTGTACTTCGGCTCCAGAATGATATCATTCTTCATGAACAGAGCTGTACCATCAGTTTCGGATTCAACTTCTTCGGCTGGTTCCACATTATCATTGTTATCCTGCATTTCATCCTCCGTCTCCTCCTCATCTCCTTGAACAGCTTGAATTCCTGCAGAAAAATTGTATATACTACACAAATGGGTAAAATAACTGACAAGAGATTTTTTCCATCCCTTCAAAACATCTTTAGTTGGAACTGAACGCTTGGTAATGTACTCAAGAGCTTCTCCTTTTTGCTGTGGTGTTAGATAGTCATAGCAATGATTCATGAGGATGCTCTCTTGTTTATTATTCCATTTCGTATTAATACCATTTTCTGTGGTTAAATTTTCATTCACTTGCTATTGATGCCCCTCTGGCTTCCCAAATCCCTCGCCTTCCTCATCCAACAACTTGAATTGATTATCCGTTTCAATAACATTGACTTTTGATCCACGTTATTTCTGATGTCTCCGACCAGCTTCATTGTCCTTCGGCACTGTTTGAACAGGTTGTTGCACTTCCCTATAGACCTGTTTTTGCCCAGAGGTAGAGGCTCTCATGCCTTCTCGGTCCCCGGCTTGAACATTTTGGATTGGACCCTTTCTCATGTTGATAGTATCCGACTGTTGAGTGTTAATCAGCCGATCCTGTCCCCTTTTCTCATTCCTTCCACCACCCTGCATATGAGCATATGGTCTATAGTTCCTGTTTTTCTTATTAACCACCAAGGTATATCCCTCTTCATCCACATACATAGGTTGTTTTCCTCTATGCTGTCCCACATCACTCATTCTTTCAGATCTCTGTTGTCTTTCTTTGGCTAATTCATCAGCATTTTTTGGTCGTTCTTTGCACTGTGACAAGTTATGCCCATAAACCATACAGAATTCGCATTTAGCTGGTTTATTTTGGTATTCAACTTTAACATCCACACTTTGGCCTGGTATAATACCCACATCAACATAGTATGCCTTCACCATATCAGGGAATTCACAATCAATCTTTATTTCAACCAGAACTCTAGCATAACCACCTGCATCATCCGGGTTGGCACATTTACTTTTTGTGGTTTTGTCGAATTTCAATGGATTCCCTATACAACTTGCAGCTCTACAGATGATTTCAGCGTCCCATAATTCCAAAGGTAAATCTTGCAGGATAACCCACACATGTACAATTTTAGGGGCTGTTCTAGTTAAGCTTAAACCCGCATCCCATTTTTTCAAACATAGAGGTAAATTACCCACCATCCACGACCCCAATCTAAGTACTTCATCCATCCCCTGTTCTTCTTTAAACTTAAACATAAAAATACCTGCCCCATTGAAGGTTATATCTTCTATATTGTATGCCCTCCACATTTTATATATGTTGAACTTCACATAGGCTAGAGATGGGTTTGAACCCACAAAATAACCATACAGGAAATTCTTGTACCGTTCCTTAGCCTTGTTGATAATTCTCGGCTCTATGACAATTACCTTCTGTCCATTAGGTCTAATAACCGGAGGATAGTATTGAATCTTCCCTGAAAAATTGTTTTTCATTTTGCTATCCACCATTTCAGCATAAGAAATTTTATCATTGCTTGTTTGGTTTTCCTCAACTCCCATTTCAGCATCATTATTATCCTTTTTACTTTCCTCTTCAACCCCTTTATCCTTAGTGCCACTCTGGAGGTAAATTCCATAACCTTAATCACACCAGTATTCAACATTGATTTTTTGAGAGTGAAGCTAACATCCAGGCCTGGAACTTTCCTTTCATTAACTTCCTTCTTATCCAACTTGTATTCAAGTTCTCTCACCAACTCTTTGGTTTTTTTACGTTTATTAGGCTTCATCCTGTTGATAATAAATTTACTATCACCAGGCTGGTAATTGGTGTTGATGAACAAGTTGTCTGAGAATTGTATTTTTCGAAATTCACCAGTGAATTTTTGCTTTGGCATGTTCTTTTAGCACTTCTATTCTTCGATTTCCAAATTACATGATGTTTCTTTGCAGAGTATTCCTCCTTATCACTTTTAGTTTGTGAGTTCTCACTCAATTTCAACTTTTTCATAGATGAATTATCTTCTGATTCAACTTCTGTGTTCTTAGTGTTCTGAGTATTATCAATGTCCTGATAAGTTCTTCTTTCTCCAGTAATTCCTTTAGGCTCACTATTAGGGTTTATGGTTTAGGTTTAGGGTTTGGGGTTTGGGGTTTAGGGGTTAGGGGTTAGGGTTAGGGTTTAGGGTTTATGGTTTAGGGTTTTTTTTTTTTTTTTTTTTTTTTTTTTGGAAAAGGGGAGAATCTTTAACCCTCTTGAAATCTTTTTGATCCATGTTAAGTGCAGTAGCATAAGCCCAACCCACCCCCTAAAACTCTTAAGTCCACTTAACCACTGCCCAATTCTTTCAAAATAGCTACCCTGGCCCACAACTATAACCTTCCCAATCTTTACAATACGGCCCAACATTATATATCTCCATTTACATATCCTCAGCCCAATAATAAACCTTCCCAGCACTACTAACAATCCCATTGAATTCAATATACTCCCATAATCTCATTAGCCCACTAAACTCTCTACAACCTTCAAATTCACTATCCGTATTAACCATAGTCACATGGTTCGTAGTACACTCCGGTACGGAACGTGGAACGGGATCGCAATTCGCTAGGTCCCTAAAATTCGGTACGATGGTGGGTAGGCTCATTTTGGATCGCTCTGGTATGATGTACCATAGTATAATATGGTACAATGTACATGCTAAATATTAATACTACTCTACTACAAATAAAAATCTAATATATACATATATTTATATATACACACACATAATTCATATGAGAAAAATAGAAGTTGTTAACAAAATAAAAAACTAAATCCAAACAAATGAAAATTTTAAAGCTAATAACAACAAATTATTATTTATTATTGATATTGATATTGACTATTGTTGGTTTTTGATCGTGGATAGAAAAAGGAAAGCTTAGAAAGTCAAACATAATTAAAAGAAGAAAAAGGAAAGACAATAAAAGAGCCCAAAAAATAAAACCCTAAAATGTGCCAAAGAAAGCAGCGCCGTTGTTGCAAAAATGAAGAACAACGAAGACGGTAATTGTTGCAGCTCAATAGGTTCGTCTCTTCTCTTGATCTTCTCCATTACAACCACATGATTTTCTGGAACGCCTACATCATGATCTGAAACGCGATCCCGAGCAAACTGGGAACGCAAACGTACCGCGAACTGGTACGAACGAACCAGAACGAAATTCGTGGCCTCCCTAGCGAATTATGTGACTATGGTATTAACACTACAATTAGCAACCATTAAATTGCCCATCCAAAACATCCAGCTTATGAAGCACCAATCCCAGGCCCAATACCTACTATCTCCAATCTCAACAACCCTGATCCAATAAGCCCCCTTCAACAGAAAATCTAAACATAATCTGTGCTCTAAGATCCACTTAATGCCCAAGAAAACTAACACATATAACCACCCCTTAATACTACTTCTCATTCTTTCAAAACCAATCTTCATATTGACAAGAATTTTGATCACCACCAAACAAGTTTTAACCAAATGCAAAAGATGAAGGCCATCCTCAGCACCTAAAAGGAATGTAATTACCTCAATATCCATAAGAACTTCCATCAAACTAATGACTCCACAAAAATAATCCATCCTTTAAGTATTCTTGTCAAAACAAAAAGTGGTAGTAAGAACTTTGACTTTGATAGGAACTACCAAAGTCAAAAGCAGCTTAAAAACAACTGCAACCAGTAAATCCAAACAATGCCTATAATCTTTAACAACCTCCACAAAAACAGTGGCATTATTAAACATAGTTTGGCTATGGATTTTCAGACTAAACCACATACCAGCAGGCAGCTTCCACACCCTCAGCCAAAAATGAAACCTGAAAGAAACACACAGCAAAGGAAGATAAACCTTGCTGCTCACATACCACTGCAGCTGTTTGACCCATGAATATACATATAAAGCAACCCACTTCAAGATTTGCAGCCTGCTGTCAAAACAGACCATATAATC
This sequence comes from Ambrosia trifida, assembly GCA_028751855.1. Lineage (NCBI taxonomy): Eukaryota > Viridiplantae > Streptophyta > Magnoliopsida > Asterales > Asteraceae > Ambrosia > Ambrosia trifida. The sequence goes on along the minus strand of CM054123.1, from coordinate 40,885,981 downwards.
CCTTTGTAAATAATTACTACAACACACAAAGACTAGGTTGGGACTAGAATCTAAGGTGACTACCCATAAGCTTTTATGAATCCATATAACTCCTTGGTTCCCATGATATCCCTCCCCACCCATCCAAATGGATGTACAAGACTCAAGACACCAAATCAAGAAAAGGTATAGAAAGGAGAATAACTTCAAGGTTTCAAGGTCATATCCAGATCTATTAAAGATAAAAGACACATCAAAGGATAGGAACCTAATAATATGACCTTGATCCATCCTTATGACTCCCAGCCTCTGTCTTATCCCAAGACCATACAATCCTAATCTTCTTTCACAACTAGTAGAATTGATGCTAGATCTGTAGCCAGACTTAATCATCAACAGAGAAGTATGGATTTTCCCATACCAAAACAGTAACAAATCAGAAAAAAGACTAAAACAACAGGAAGTATGGATTTTCCCATACCAGATTTCTACCCAACACTGAAAAGACCACTTTATGACTCCCAAACATCCCACATACCCCCTGCCCATGACCAGACCTTATGAACTGCAACACCAGTGTGAAAAACACAATAATCCAACCCAGCTCCAGAATCACCCCATTTACCAATATGTTATAATTTGGTCTATTAGTATAAGATATCCCCCATGGCCTAAGGCCATCCCTCAAACAAACCCAATCCAAATACCCACCCACCCATATAAAAATGACTAAAATGAAAAAGTACAAGTAAGTCATTAAACCTGCTTTGAAGGATCTTTCCATTCCATCTTGAAGCCCCACTTTCTGCTTAGCTGAATACTGCTCTTAGAAACTTTAATCCTCAATCCCATCAGTTTGAGTCTCACAGTTTCCTGAATATATTTGCATAAATCATCCACACTCCTAGATTTCTTCTAGAACAGCCTGAGATTTCTTTCCTGCCACAAAAAATAAACTATAGCAGCCAACATCAATCTTTGAATGATGCTTTTAATAGTCTTCTTCATAGGCAACCCTGCCAAGCTATTAACACATTCCAACAGATTATCAGGAAACTAATTAAGTTCAGCAACATCCTTTAGTCTCTTCCACACTTCAAAGGGATAATTGCATTGAAAAAACAGATGCTCATGACTATCTCTTTCTTTGCCACAAAAGCCACACCACAACACATCCTTAGCATCCCACCTCACCAACTATCCCGTGTTAACAATCTCTCCTAAATAGCCAACCACAAAGTAAAAGAGTGCCTAGGAATAGCTTGACTAAACCAGACTAACTCAGCCCAAGGAGCAGGAGGTTTAGTCAGGCTCAGATCTTTAAAAACAGTACTAGTTGAGTATGATTCATACGTTTCCAAACTAGTTTTCCAAAAAGTGACATCCTTTTTACCATACACCAAGTTAGGAGGGGACAATGAGAATAAACATGGAAACTTCCTCCTCCATTCCTCTGGCCACATCCACTTTCCATTGGAGATTACCTCAGACACCTTAGTACTCAAATGAAACCCAGCCCTATGAATCTCTCTAGGTGAAATAAAGAATGACAGAGGACTAAGTGGACACCAGTTGTCATACTAGACTGAAGTGTCACACCCCTCAAGACAATACTGTTTGGAGTGTAGTCAACAGATTGGTGTTTGCTACGGCGGTGTATTATGTTTGGCAGGAACGTAATCTTCGTACTCAGGAGGGAATTAATAGAACCGTGGAGGAAGTGGGGAGTCTTATCAAGAATTCTGTTAAGCTCCGACTGTTGGGGCTGCCCTTATTGAAAATTGCCACATCCCTGGAAGTGGTTCGCGTGTGGGACATTCATGGAGTCCAGTGGGTCAACCTGAACAAACCTCCTCAAAGTGTTAATAATGGGTCTACATAATCTGCCTCCCTTTACCACTGTGTGGATTCTTGTTATGATTCTTTGGGGTTCCTGGGTTGCAGCTAGAGTTATGGGCTTTGAGATCGAGTCTGCCTGGGCTGAGAAACTAATCACACTCCTATTGAAAATCTGGATTAACCCCTTGTCTCACTTTCACTCTTTTACATTTACTTTTGTTTTTGGGATTGGGTGGGTGTGGGGTTGGGCCGTGTTTTGCAGCTATCCTGGTGATTGGTCTGGGTTGGGTTGGGACAAGGGCTGGGTCACCTTTATTGGGTTCTATATGGGGTGGCTTGGTCACAGGTTTAACATACATCAAGATATGTTGACAACGCCCAGTAAGCTGATGCGTTTGGATCTTGGGCATGCTTGGATAATCAAGAGCTGGTGGCGTCAGGTTTACGTGGGCTGTCCTCATTTGTGGTGGGCTGTTGTCATCCGTCACTTGTCTAACCAGGCCCATACCTATGTGTGCAAAAGTAAAACTGAAGATTTGAAGGCCCATCTTAGGGGTAATTGGGTTTTTATGTGCAGCTGCATTCCAGCTTGGGAGTTTATGTGCAGCTGCATTCTGGCTTCTATCGGGCTGGGCCAGGGGATGGGCTGGGTTCACGTTTGTGGGGCAGGGCTCATGGGTTGGCTTGGAGGTATAAGGGGGTGGAGGGTAGACTCAACCCATAGTTTTTCTTGGAGGCTTTGGGTGGTTTGCTTTCTTTTCTCTATCATTTGGACTCTAGGATCCCTCTCTTTTACCTTTCCTTTGTTGCCAATGTTTGATAGTTGGAGTTGTTGTTTGGCGGATTTAGGTTTGTCCTGTGTTTGGGTTAAAAACACAAAACCGGGAGTTATAAGGATGGACTGGATAGGGGTGGTGTCCTTTCGGTGGAAGCCCAATTTGTTCTATACCCTGATTCCAGGATCCCTGTTTGTTGTGTGGCCGTGGAGTCCTAACATTTATGTTTATGTGTGTTATTTTGGGTGTATCATTAACGGGGATTGGGACAGGTTCATTCCGAAGGCGTGCATGAAATTCTGCTGGTGCACATACACTGTTCTGTTTTGGAATGCTGCTGCTGCTTCTCGGTCCTCAAATTTGATGGTGTTGGGTCTTTCGTGGCTATCCTACACTAAGACCTGGTGGCATCAAACTATTTCGTTTCCGAACACTCACCGGACTGTTAGTCAAAGGGACACCAAGCCTAGGATGAAGGCCCGTAACCGGGTTTGCAAAAAAACATGGACTACACACTGCTGTGGCGACGTTAGGAATGATCGCAACTGCAGAAAGCTTGACTCGTGGAATGCCCAAACTGGGTTAGGGAACACTGCTGCGAAGAGAAGGGCCTGGGATCAATCTGGCCCAGTATGCTGCTGCGGACACAGACCAGATGGGGGGGAGCCCATCAGGAGTTGTCATATTCGCAAGGACTGGAATCCTTTTTGATCCAATACATGCTGCTGTGGCCTGGTTTCAATCTGCTGCTGGGCTGGATGCAAAGCTTCAAGCCAAAGGCCCATCTCAGCTGGGTTTATTTATTGGACTTTCTGTTGAAGGCCCGGAGCTATACTCAGGAATGGTGGCCGGATATTTGGTGGTTCAAATGGCCCACGTTGTCTAACTTTGTCAAATACTCATGCAAGAAAAAGGCCCATGCGTATGTGTATTGGGCTCAGAAGTGGGCTGGTCTTTCAAAAGTGTCTATGATACATGATATTATTAGGCCTATGGTTTGGCCAGGGATTATTCACACTTGGGGTTGGGGGTATCCGGATTATTTAGAGCCAAAGTGCTCCCGGGATGCCATCTTTTGTAGGTCGTGGTCCAAGTTTGACCGGCCTTGTAACTTCTACTTAGAGTCTAGGTATAACATGCTATATGGTTCTGACATGGTTAGATGTAGGTTTTGGAAACCCCCACATGTGGGTTGCATGGTTTCTTATTTTTGGTCCCCAACGTATGTGGCGGGGACGAGGCAGGGGTATGCCCCCATGATGATGTAATTTTTTAGTGGTTGTGATATATACTTTTGCCAGGCAATGCCCATTACCCAAAAAAAATAAAAAACCCTAAACCCTATGGAAAATCATTTGCAAGAATTTTTTCTCTCTCTAAAAAAACTCTCTCTAATTCTCTCGGCGCCTTCACTCCCGTATGCCTAATTTTCCATCAAATTGTGGGAAAATCCCACACCCAATCCCTCCGAAGCCTCCTAATCCACCTAATATAGATGTTAATTCAGCTGATTTGCACGAACAAAACCATTCTCCTTGTATTCAAGGTGAGGCGGCGCAGGAGCAAACCCAAACAAAGTCAAATTTGCTCCGCACAGGTGTTAACCCCGAAGAATCTTTGTCTCCTGAAGAACAATTAGCCTAATCCAGAGCTCAAAGCATTGCAAATGATGCTCAGATCATGGAGGAAGCGGGTGGCTGGCCAGGGGCTACAAGATCTGGTCGTCAAAGGACTAACCCAGTCCGTATTGCTGGGTTCGGTGGTATGCGGAAGAACAAAACCAAGGTCAGGTATAGCCCTATGTTGTCTGACCTTAAAGTCAAAGATTTTGTCAAAGAAGGGTCTGCTATAGGTCGTTCTAGGGCTCAACTAACCTAGAGGAACCTTTAGTGGTAGAGGTAGCTAATGGGAAGTCTATCTCGATTGATTCTATTATTCGTAACTGTGTGTTGAACCTCGACGAACATACTTTCTCTATCGATCTCATCCCTATGCATCTTGGAAGTTTTGATGTCATAGTAGGCATGGATTGGTTGTCAACCCATCGTGCTGAAATTCTATGCTTTGAGAAAGTCATTCGCATTCCTCTTGAATCTGGTGATATTTTGAAGATCTATGGTGAGAAGCCTTGTGGCGAGCTTAAGCTCATGTCTTGTACTACTGCCCAAAAATACTTACGAAAGGGGTATACGGCTTTCTTAGCTAACGTGATAGAAAAGAAGGACAAGGGCAAAAGTATCCGAGACATCCCAATCATTCGAGACTATCCTGAAGTCTTTCCAGAGGATTTACCTGGCTTGCCTCCTGCTCGACAAGTGGAATTTAGGATTGATCTTGTTCCTGGTGCAAATCCTGTCGCCAAAGCTCCTTATCGTCTTGCACCCTCTGAGATGCAAGAACTTGCCAGTCAACTATAGGAACTTTCTGATAAAGGTTTCATTCGCCCCAGTTCTTCTCCATGGGGAGCCCCTGTCTTGTTCGTTAAGAAGAAAGATGGATCTCTCAGGATGTGTATCGACTATCGCGAACTCAACAAACTCACCATCAAGAATCGTTATCCCTTGCCTAGGATTAACGATCTTTTCGATCAACTTCAAGGAGCAACCCACTTCTCGAAGATTGATCTTCGTTCTGGTTATCATCAGCTTAGATTCCACGATGAAGATATTCCCAAGATAGCCTTTCGTACACGTTATGGCCATTATGAATTCATGGTCATGCCATTTGGATTAACTAACGCTCCCGCAGTGTTTATGGATTTAATGAATCGGGTTTGTAGACCCTACCTTGACAAATTCGTGATCGTCTTCATCGATGACATTTTGATTTACTCAAAATCAAAGTCCGATCACGAACAACATCTCCACTCAATTTTGGGTCTCCTAAAGAAAGAACAACTGTATGCCAAGTTCTCGAAATGTGAATTTTGGCTTAAGGAAGTTCAATTTTTGGGACATGTTATTGATAGGAATGGAATTCATGTTGATCCCACAAAGATCGAGGCTGTCAAAGATTGGAGTGTTCCTAAAACACCAACAGAAGTCCGTTCCTTCCTTGGTTTGGCTGGTTATTATCATCGATTCATTGCCAACTTCTCTAAGATCGCTGTTCCTCTCACTGCCTTAACTCACAAGGGTAAACCCTATGAGTGGGGACCAAAGCAAGAGGAAGCATTTGAAACTCTTAAGCTGAAACTCTGTGAAGCTCCTATCTTGTCTCTCCCTGATGGTAATGATGACTTCGTGGTCTATTGTGATGCATCAAACCAAGGTCTTGGTTGTGTTCTCATGCAACGAGGCAAAGTTATTGCTTATGCGTCTAGACAACTCAAGATTCACGAAAAGAATTATACCACCCATGATCTTGAATTGGGCGCTGTCGTCTTTGCTCTTAAGATTTGGAGACACTATCTTTATGGAACCAAATGTGTGGTTTTCACAGACCACAAAAGTCTCCAACATGTCTTCGACCAGAAAAATCTTAACATGAGGCAACGGCGTTGGGTTGAGTTACTTAACGACTATGATTGCGAAATTCGCTACCATCCTGGCAAAGCGAATGTTGTGGCTGACGCACTCAGTCGTAAAGAGCGTATCAAACTTCATTGTGCGAGAGTTCGTACTGATCTTCAGGATTGTATCCTCCAGGCTCAACATACTACAGTCCCCCAAGGTAACATGTACGACGAAATGTCTTGTGGTGCTGAGACTCAACTTGAAACCAAACCTGATGGTCTACTCTATTTTCTTAATCGACTTTGGATCCCTGACCGTGATGATCTTCGTACCTTTCTTATGAACGAGACTCATAAGTCTCGTTATTCTATTCATCCTGGAGCTGACAAGATGTACCAAGATCTTCGTTATTCATATTGGTGGCCTGGTATGAAGAAAGATATTGCTCTTTTCGTTGCAAAATGCCTCACTTGTTCAAAGGTCAAGGCTGAACATCAAAGACCATCTGGTATGCTCGAACAACCAGAAATTCCTGTGTGGAAATGGGAGAGCATAGCAATGGACTTCATCACTAAACTCCCTCGTACACCCAAAGGTTTTGACAGCATTTGGGTAATCGTCGATCGTTTGACCAAGTCAGCCCATTTCTTACCTATTCGTGAGAAGTATTCTGTGGAAAGGTTGGCAAAGATGTACGTAAGTGAAATCGTATGTCGTCATGGTATACCTTTGGACATTATCTCTGATCGTGATGGTCGTTTCACTTCTCACTTTTGGGACTCTTTACAAGACGCTTTGGGTACCAAGTTAAACCTGAGCACTGCTTATCACCCTCAAACAGATGGTCAGACTGAACGGACCATCCAGACACTTGAGGATATGCTCAGGGCATGTGTCATTGATTTTGGTGGCGCATGGGATTCTCATCTTCCTTTGGTCGAGTTTTCATACAACAACAGTTATCATGCCAGCATTAACATGGCTCCTTTCGAGGCACTCTATGGTCGTAAATGTCGTTCACCTGTCTGTTGGACTGAGGTTGGTGAAGCCCAGATTACTGGACCCGAACTAATCCAGGAAACCACAGATAAAATCAAACTTATTCAGGATAATCTTCTCAAGGCTAGAAGTCGTCAGAAGAGCTATGCTGATAAACGTCGTAAGCCCTTGGAATTTCAAGTCGGGGACCTTGTACTTCTTAAGGTATCCCCTTGGAAGGGAGTGATTCGCTTCGGTAGAAAGGGAAAACTAGCTCCTCGATACGTAGGTCCATTCAAAGTTCTTGACAGGATTGGAAAAGTGGCTTACAAACTTGATCTTCCACCAGAGCTAAGCAATGTTCACCCAACCTTTCATGTTTCGAACCTCAAGAAATGCTTAGCAGATGAGAACCTCCATGTCCCTCTTGAAGATGTGCAGATCGATGAAACTATGCACATTGTCGAGAAACCCGTCGAGATCGTAGATACTGGAGTTAAGAAACTCAAGCGCAGCCGCATACCGATCGTTAAGGTTCGTTGGGAATCTAAACGAGGTCCAGAGTTCACTTGGGAACACAAGGACCAGATGAAGTCTAAATACCCACATCTTTTTCCACCAGACTATCCAACTCCAACTTTGGGACGAAGTTCCTAAAAGTAGGGGAGACTGTAACATTTCGCATTTAATACTTGTACGTTACGATTATTTTGAATAAAACGTCAAGTTTCATCATTATTCGTCTTTTAAAATATTTTTGTGACGCATTTGGACCCTAATACAATACTATATATGTATATTATGCATATTTATGTGGAATTATTATAAAAAACATAAATGGCTTGGGCCGGGATTCGAACCCGAACCCACAGCCGGGTCACCAAACGCAGACAACACAACCAACTGGGCTACACAACACTTGTGGTTTATCTCCAACCTGTTTTAAATATATAGTGTATTAGTATATTGAAAGTTGACTTAGAAAGTCAACTGTGACATCGAATTTCCATAATTAACACATTCAATCGCGTCTTAATCCTGATTTGGTATGATTGGTGATTGGTCTGGTTATTACGCGTCCTTTACACGCTGAATGGTGGTCAGAACATACCAATTTTATGCAAATTTACGCGTCATTACATTCATAGCGAGTCAACTTACCCAATTCATCAACCCGACCCTCTCCCTATAAATTGAACCTCCCAATTCATTCTAAACTCGCCGAAACCTCTCTCCCTATCTTTAACTTCTGTTTCTAAATCATCTTTTGAAGCATTGAGTTCGTGTTTGACTTTTCAGTTGACCGGACATATAACGCGATTCATATTTGTAAGTGTTCTTTTTGTTATGGGTTTTGATCTTCGGCCTATACACAACAATAACCCTATGTCCAATTGGGTTATTGTTGTGTAATTCGAATTATTGATAGGCTAGGGCACGATTGGGTTTGATTTGGGGAAGAACACCTTTCTGAACATGATTATATATTTTAAACTGACAGGAATCAAACACAACCACTGATCTAGATCAAGTGGTTGTGTCTGATGTTTACGAGCCAAAGCACACGGGTTTGAGTCCCACAATCAGCGGTTTTATTCTTTTTCTCTTAAAAAAGATTCTAAATCAGATTTCACATATACCATATAATCAATTATAAGTCTAATCTATTCGTTCTCAGGGTCCAGACCAGTTGGTCTGGGCTTGTGATTTAAAACACACGAACCGGCCAAGGGCCCGGGTTCGATTCCCAGCATCATCAACCATTTTTTTTTACATCATTTAAGCTTTATAAATATTCTCTTTTATTTTTAAAATTAGTTTTAAAATACTAAAACTACTTTATAAATTCTACAAAAATTATTTTATGTTATTCTAGTAGTAGAGTTTAACATACAATTTTTAGTTTTCCAAAAATTATTTATTTAATATATATAATAAATAATTCAAGTTTATTCTATTTTATTTATAAAATTCTATAAAAATATCAAAACAATTATATAAATTTCCACAAAAATTATTCTGAGCTTATATAACATTAAAATTTTCTGAAATGATTTTTGTTTCTGAAAAATCATTTGTTTAATATTGTTGACCAATTTTTGTTAGTTTTAATCATAAATAAATCATAATAAATTCATTTTTCAATATTTTTGCACCAAAATTTTATATAAATTATTTCTATTTATTTAGAACAGAAATACAATTTTTAATTTAAAAATAATTTAATTTTAATATTTTTAAATATTAAAGTTATATTTTGACAATTTGTAATAAATAGATTTAATATTCTATTTTTAAGAAAATAATTTTATAAAAAATTAAAACTTTATATTGTGACCATCTTTAATTTAAAATTTACAAAAAGACTTTTGTTTAATTATTTATCAAATTTCTCTTATTTATTAAACATTTTATTTATTAATCAAACGAATACTTATCCCCAATTCGAAACCCTAGAAAATACTTGTAGACTAGATAGACTTAGACTTATTTGTTACCTTATACATAGGGTAATACTTGGCATCTTTGGGGCTACACTTATACTTTTTCTCGCGACTTAATACTTTGCTAAGGTGAGTTTACGTAACCATGTTTATGCAATTCTTTATACTTGCAACATTATACTTAAGCAATTCCACATACATGTCTAGTTGTAAACTTTAATGCCTCATGATTTAGACAACAACAGCTTCAACAAGTTTCAACAATACATAATCATTAGCTATGGCCAAGCCGGCGATACTCAATAATAGATCTATTGGATTGACAATCCCACCTAGATTCGTTAACCATCTTTTATGGGGAGCGCGGGTGATTGCTATCGTTCCAACATATTATTAAGGTGAACCGTGGATGACCGGATGGACCCAAACTAGTCGGAGGGTTGATTATGTCGATTCAACATTTCATGTTTATTCATGTAGACTTAAACTTACGATAGACATATGAATTGCTAAACTTTTATTCTTAAACTTAAATGCTTGACATGGCTTATGTATTCTCACCAACTTCTAGTTAACCCCCCCCCCCCCCCCATTTTTACAACTCAACAGGAAATAATGATGCGTGAAGACTAGAGTGTTAGCATGAGAAGACAAACTGAAGTTTATGCTTATTTGGTTATTTTGATGTATTAGATTTCCATTTAAAACTCATTATGTATTTTCACTTTTGGATATTTGCACTTTAAATTATTTCCAATTAAAATTTGATTACCATGTGCTACTGTATACTCATTCTTACGTGACACCTCGATGTTTCCGCCATCGGTTGGGGTGTTTCACCCTGTTCTCGTTTTCCTGGCCCACGTTGATGGCCTGGGCTTCTGGTAAGGCCCATGCTGCTTGCTGGGTTGGGTTATTTACTGGTTAAAGTAGCAGATTTGTAGGCCGGTTGGTATGTATCTTGGGCTTTTGGTTTTGTTCCGTAGGGAAGGCCCTCTGCTTTGGGTTAGTTGGCGATTGGAAGGCCCACTTTTGGGTTTTTATTTTCTAGTTGTTTGTTTGTATTTAGTTTGTTTTGGTAGAAATGTATATTTAACCTACTTGATCGGTTAGAGGTTTAGTAGGTGTAGTATGTATTTCTCATTATAGAGGTTCCCGAAGCCTGTTTCGGAGGTGTCCTCTTTTAGGAGTTCTCGGGGGTATGCCCTCTTAAAACCTGTACAATCACCATTTTGGGAATATAGTTTGCCGGGCATTGCCAATTACCCAAAAAAAACCCTAAACCCTAAACCCTAAACCCCAAACCCTAAACCCCAAACCTCAAACCCCAAACCCCAAACCCCAAACCCCAAACCCGAAACCCGAAACCTGAAACCCTAAACCCTAAACCCTAAGGAAAATCATTTGTGTGTTTTGTTTCTCTCTCTAATTTCTCTCTCTAGGATTCTCTCTCAAGCGGCCGATGCTTCTTTCTCCCTCCCTCACCTTCTAAAACTGAATTTTGTGCTTTTTCCTTGCCAATGATTCCTTCAACCGGTGGGAGCTCCCCACCAGATCCTTCTTCATTGAATTCCGCCCCTAATTCCCCAGATGGTACCCACTCTCGTCGCATGTCTACTAGGTCAGGAGGTTCCAACAAGAATCGTGAAGGAAATGTGAATTTTGGGTCAATTTCGGAGCCTATTCCAAGGAATCAGAAAAGTTGAAGTGTCCATAAACAACCAAACTCCGATCCTCATCGACAACCTTTGGCTAACCTAAGTGCAAATGAGGTATTACAACTTCCGAACCCGAATTTGCTCCAATCTGCAGGTAATTCCAACTCCTACTCCTTATGTACTGATAATAATCTTGAAAATTGTCAAATGGATGTGGATGGGGTGGGCTAGGCTTGATTGTGCTGGAAAAGAGCCTGTTTCCTTTGATGCGGCAGTCCGCCTATTGAATGAACATCAATCGCCTGACCCAAACATGGTGACGCCGTCTAAATCCCCTTGCACCCTTAATGAGGTTAACATGGAGGTCCCAACTCCAGCAAGGGTATTGGACTTTGATATGGTTAGTGAGGAGGTTGTGGTAACCCGGGGTGATATCACAAAACAGAGTAATGGGGTTGGGGTGACCCAGACAGAGGAGACTGAGCCTAGGTATCGCACCGGCAATAGTGGGCAATGGTCTGCTGGCAGCCGTCCAAATGCGTGGGCTCCAAATCATAGAACTGGTCTCTCCATTGCTGAAAGGATTAAACAGAGTAGAGAGTCGGCTAGAGTTATAATTGCCTATTATCCCCCAACTATAACTGCAGAAGGTAAGAGCCGAATCATGGTTACGAAGGAGGACATGGTCAAATCTGCAAAGGTTTATTTGTTGCACCTCTATGGGTACTTTCCGGGTACTTCGATGGACTTTACTAGAGTGAACTACTGCCTTAAAAGGGATTGGCAGGCCTACGACATTGCTGAAATTACCAAAAGTCCAGCTGGGTACTTCTACTTTAAATTTAAAAGTGAACAGGGAATGAATGCAGTTCTGGAAGGAGGACCATGGTTTGTTAATAACATTCCCTTGTGTATCAAGAAGTGGAAACCGGGAGAGTGTTTGGAAAAGTCTGAACCATCCACAGTTCCACTATGGGTAACAGCCTCGAATGTCCCACTGGAATTGTGGACGGACACAGGTATCTGCAAAATTATGAGTGGCACAGGGGTTTCGTTGCTGATGGACAGAGTTACAGAGGAAAGATGTGCTGAACAATCTGGTAAAATGGGTTATGCGCGGATGTTGGTGGATGTAACTCTGTTCCTAAACCCTAAACACTAAACCCTAAGGAAAATCATTTGTCTGTTTTGTTTCTCTCTCTAATTTCTCTCTCTAGGATTCTCTCTCAAGCGGCCGATGCTTCTTTCTCCCTCCCTCACCTTCTAAAACTGAATTCTATGCTTTTTCCTTGCCAATGATTCCTTCAACCGGTGGGAGCTCCCCACCGGATCCTTCTTCATTGAATTCCGCCCCTAATTCCACAGATGGTACCCACTCTCGTCGCATGTCTACTAGGTCAGGAGGTTCCAACAAGAATCGTGAAGGAAATGTGAATTTTGGGTCAATTTCGGAGCCTATTCCAAGGAATCAGAACAGTAGAAGTGTCCATAAACAGCCAAACTCCGATCCTCATCGACAACCTTTGGCTAACCTAAGTGCAAATGAGGTATTACAACTTTCGAACCCGAATTTGCTCCAATCTGCAGGTAATTCCAACTCCCACTCCTTATGTACTGATAATAATCCTAAAAATTGTCAAATGGATGTGGATGGGGTGGGCTAGGCTCGCTTGTTGCTGGAAAAGAGCCTGTTTCCTTTGATGCGGCAGTCCGCCTATTGAATGAACATCAATCGCCTGACCCAAACATGGTGACACCGTCTAAATCCCCTTGCACCCTTAATGAGGTTAACATGGAGGTCCTAACTCCAGCAAGGGTATTGGACTTTGATATGGTTAGTGAGGAGGTTGTGGTAACCCGGGGTGATATCACAAAACAGAGTAATAGGGTTGGGGTGACCCAAACAGAGGAGACTGAGCCTGGGTATCGCACCGGCAATAGTGGGCAATGGTTTGCTGGCAGCCGTCCAAATGCATGGGCTCCAAATCATAGAACTGGTCTCTCCATTGCTGAAAGGATTAAACAGAGCAGAGAGTCGGCTAGTGTTAAATTTGCCTATTATCCCCCAACTATAACTGCAAAAGGTAAGAGCCGAATCATGGTTACGAAGGAGGACATGGTCAAATCTGCAAAGGTTTATTCGTTGCACCTCTATCGGTACTTTTTGGGTACTTCGATGGACTTTACTAGAGTGAACTACTGCCTTAAAAGGGATTGGCAGGCCTACGACATTGCTAAAATTACCTAAAGTCCAGCTGGGTACTTCTACTTTAAATTTAAAAGTGAACAGGGAATGAATGCAGTTTTGGAAGGAGGACCTTGGTTTGTTAATAACATTCCCTTGTGTATCAAGAAGTGGAAACCGGGAGAGTGTCTGGAAAAGTCTGAACCATCCACAGTTCCACTATGGGTTACAGCCTAGAATGTCCCACTGGAATTGTGGACGGACACAGGTATCTGCAAAATTATGAGTGGCACAGGGGTTTCGTTGCTGATGGACAGAGTTACAGAGGAAAGATGTGCTGAACAATCTGGTAAAATAGGTTATGCGCGGATGTTGGTGGATGTTAAAGCTGAGCTAAACCTGCCTACAGAAGTGGAAGCTGAATTCCCAACGGAAGAAGGTATGCCACCTAGGATTGGGACAATTAAAGTGGTTTACCACCGGAAACCTGCGTTATGTAAGCATTGTGTTGCTTTCGGCCACTCCTTTAAACAATGCACTATGAGAACCAAATCTGCAGAGGAATTAGCTGAGTTGGCTGTGTTAAAGGACAAAAAGGAGGCTAGCATACGCCAAGCTCAGAATCATTGGGAAGCAGATGACGGTTACACCATGGTTACGCGAAAGGGCAAGGGCAAAAAGATGACTTCTAATAGTTCAGGTATGGCTGCAGTGAAGCAAACGTATGTCCAGGTTCAAAACAATAAAAAAGGGCTCGTCCTTTTTATTGCAACTAAACCCTAATCTCAACGAAGAAGACGATCGAAGAACATCAAATTAACAATAAAAAAGGACAATCGACAACCATACGACTACATCTACATCTGGAGAGGACCTAATAGAGGACCCTTTTCAAACTGGCATATTATAAAGGGTATTAAGTCCTTATTTATAGGCATGGAGAGTCATTTTTCCAGGTCGATCAAAAGGTTAAAACACCCAATTATAATTAAAACTAATCTGCTAATAACCCTAATTTGTTAAAATGACCTATTTTTTTTCTTTATTTTCACTCAATGACGATCAAGTGAGAAGAACACGGAATACACAATATACAAATCTGGATCATCGACATGACCCAGACATAGGCTTACGATTACTTGTTTCTTGTTTGACGATCGGACTCTATCATCTTCAAAGACATTGAAGAAGACATTGATAACAAAGAATATCAACTTAAGATTGAAGAACACATCGGTAACGCCCGTGGACGATACTTTTTACGAAAACACTTAGTCTTTTTTTAGAAGATGAAGCATGGATAGAGCAAATCTCGGTGTATATGTGTAACATTATGCATTTATACTTGTACGTTACGAACATCATTAATAAAAACGTCAAGTTCTAGTAATACTGTTCGCATTTAATTGTTTTTGTGACACTTTGGGTACCCTAATACTATATAGATTGTATATAATATACTTATATATATGTTAATTATCCAAAAAAAATAAATTGCTTGGGCCGGGAATCGAACCCGCGCCCAAGCCGGTTCAAACATACAACATACACAAACCATCTGATCTAGCATCCATTCTTGTTTCAAACCCGCTTTATTATTAATATATCACTAGCTTCAAGACTCACACAGTTGACTTAGAAAGTCAACTGTGAAGACGGGACTTACCAAAATCATCACATTAACTCGTGATTAACCTATGATTGTCATCACTACGCAATTACCGGTCTATTATGACTCAGACACATGATAATTGACAACCAATTGATACCATTTTTATCAAATACGCGTCCTACATTCAATTCATGGTCAACACTTGCCAATTCGATCACCTAGGCCTGTACACTATAAATTGAACCTTGCTGAACAAACACAACTCGCCAATTCATCTTTCTCAACCCCCAATTCTTCATAATAATCCTCTGTTCTTGATAATTCAATCGCGTTTTGACTTTTTAAGTTGACTGAGCATTCGTGATCAATACAGCATTGTAAGTATAATGTTTTTGATGGGTTTTGATCTTCGGCATCCACACATCAATAGCCCTAAGGTTAATTGGGTTATTGATGTGTGAATTGAACGATTGGAAAAATTAGGGCTCGTGGGTTTATTTGGGGATAAACACGATTTGGCATATAATATTTATTTTTAATTAAACTAAATTCAACACAACCACTGGTCTGGACCAAGTGGTTGTGTCTGGTGCCCACAAACCAAGCCACGCGGGTTCGAGTCCCAGCTGTGGCACATCCTTTTGCTTCATTTCTTTTTTTTTTCAAACAAATCCAAATAATTATATATAATACTTATAATTTTATAAATTTGTTTTAAATTATTAAAACTCTTTTAAAAATTCTAAAAAAATTATTTTAGGATAATCTGATGAAAAAGTTTCACTCACAAATTTTAGTTTTCAAAAATTAATTTATTTAATATATTTAATAAATAAATCAATTTTATTCTATTATATTTATAAAATTCCATTAAAATATCAAAACAATTTTATAAATTTCCAAAAAAATTATTCTGAGTTTATATAATGATAAACGTTTCTGAAATGATTTTTAATTCTGAAAAATCATTTATTTAATATTTTTAATCAATTTTTGTTAGTTTTAATCATAATTAAATCATAATAAATTCAATTTTTAATATATTTGCACCAAAATTTTATACAAATTATTTCTGAATATTTAGAACAGAAATATAAATTTTAAACTAATAATTCTTTAATTTTGGTATTTTTAAATATTAAAGTTAAATCTTGATAATTTGTTATAAATAGAATTAATATTCTATTTTAAAGAAAATAATTTTGTAAAAATTATTTTTATACTTTAAACACATTTTTGTGACCATCTTGAATTTAAATTTTATAAAAAGATTTTTGTCTATTTAAATTACTAAATTTCTCCCAATTATCAAACATTTTTAATATTAATCAAACAAGCATTTATCCCCAATTCGAAGCCCTAGAATATACTTGTAGACTAGATAGACTTAGACTTATTTGTTACCTTATACATAGGGTAATACTTGGAAATCTATTGGGCTACACTCATACTATTCCTCAAGACCTAATACTATACTAAGGTGAGTTTACGTAACCATGTTTATGCGATTCTTTATACTTGCAACATTTTATTTAAGCAATTCAACATGCATGTCTAGTTGTAAACTTTATTGCCTCATGAATTAGACAACAACAGTTTCAACGAGTTTCAACGAGTTTCAACATTACATAATCATTAGCTATGGCCAAGCCGGCGATACTCAATAATAGATCTATTGGATTGACAATCCCACCCGGATACTTGTACCTCCTACATAGGTAGCGTGGGTGATTGTTATCTTTCCAACATATTACTAAGGTGAACCGTGGATGACGGGATGGACCTAAACTAGTCGGAGGTTTGATTATGTCGATTCAACATATTATGCTTATTCATGTAGACTTAAACTTACGATAGACATATGAATTGCTAAACTTTTATACTTAAACTATATGCTTAACATGGATTATGTATTCTCACCAACTTCTAGTTGACCCCCCCCATTTTTACAACTCAACAGGAAATAATGATGCATGAAGACTAGAGTATTTTCATGAGAAGACAATTTGAAGTCTATGCTTGTTTGATCTTTGTGATGTATTAGATTTCCACATTGAAACTCATTTTGTATTTCTATTTTTGGATATTTGCACTTTAAATTTATTTCAATTAAAATTTGGTTATCATGTGCTACTGTATACTCATTCTTACGTGACACCTCGATGTTTCCGCCATCGGTTGGGGTGTTACAGATTGGTATCAGAGCCTTGGTTATAGGGAATTAGGTTATTAGAAAATAATCTAGACTATAACCTTAGGGACTTAAACAGTACTTGCTTCTATTACTTGTAACCCTAATTGCTTCCCTAATCTTATCCTTATCTTATACCTTATATAACCCTAAGCCTACATGTGACTACTCTTATTCGTCTGCTGCAATCCTGATCCACCATTAGATTAATAGGACAAAATCCTCAGGTTTAACATGAACCCCCTTGAGATCTCGTCGAAGTTCTAGATTTTAATAACGAACACGTGCAATCTGGAAGGGTGAACGCCTGTATTCTGAGTCTTCTATCTAGGCTGGCATTGCGCAGGCCTACGACATTGCTAAAATTACCAAAAGTCCAGCTGGGTACTTCTACTTTAAATTTAAAAGTGAATAGGGAATGAATGCAGTTCTGGAAGGAGGACCTTGGTTTGTTAATAACATTCCCTTGTGTATCAAGAAGTGGAATCCGGGAGAGTGTCTGGAAAAGTCTGAACCATCCACAGTTCCACTATGGGTTACAGCCTAGAATGTCCCACTGGAATTGTGGACGGACACAGGTATCTGCAAAATTATGAGTGGCACAGGGGTTTCGTTGCTGATGGACAGAGTTACAGAGGAAAGATGTGCTGAAAAATCTGGTAAAATAGGTTATGCGCGGATGTTGGTGGATGTTAAAGCTGAGCTAAACCTGCCTACAGAAGTGGAAGCTGAATTCCCAACGGAAGAAGGTATGCCACCTAGGATTGGGACAATTAAAGTGGATTACCACTGGAAACCTGCGTTATGTAAGCATTGTGTTGCTTTCGGCCACTCCTTTAAACAATGCACTATGAGAACCAAATCTGCAGAGGAATTAGCTGAGTTGGCTGTGTTAAAGGACAAAAAGGAGGCTAGCATACGCCAAGCTCAGAATCATTGGGAAGCAGATGACGGTTACACCATGGTTACGCGAAAGGGCAAGGGCAAAAAGATGACTTCTAATAGTTCAGGTATGGCTGCAGTGAAGCAAACGTATGTCCAGGTTCAAAACAATAAAAAAGGGCTCGTCCTTTTTATTGCAACTAAACCCTAATCTCAACGAAGAAGACGATCGAAGAACATCAAATTAACAATAAAAAAGGACAATCGATAACCATACGACTACATCTACATCTGGAGAGGACCTAATAGAGGACCCTTTTCAAACTGGCATATTATAAAGGGTATTAAGTCCTTATTTATAGGCATGGAGAGTCATTTTTCCAGGTCGATCAAAAGGTTAAAACACCCAATTATAATTAAAACTAATCTGCTAATAACCCTAATTTGTTAAAATGACCTAATTTTTTTCTTTATTTTCACTCAATGACGATCAAGTGAGAAGAACACGGAATACACAATATACAAATCTGGATCATCGACATGACCCAGACATAGGCTTACGATTACTTGTTTCTTGTTTGACGATCGGACTCTATCATCTTCAAAGACATTGAAGAAGACATTGATAACAAAGAATATCAACTTAAGATTGAAGAACACATCGGTAACGCCCGTGGACGATACTTTTTACGAAAACACTTAGTCTTCTTTTAGAAGATGAAGCATGGATAGAGCATATCTCGGTGTATATGTGTAACATTACGCATTTATACTTGTACGTTACGAACATCATTAATAAAAACGTCAAGTTCTAGTAATATTGTTCGCATTTAATTGTTTTTGTGATACTTTGGGTACCCTAATACTATATAGATTGTATATAATATACTTATATATATGTTAATTATCCAAAAAAAATAAATTGCTTGGGCCGGGAATCGAACCCGCGCCCAAGCCGGTTCAAACATACAACATACACAAACCATCTGATCTAGCATCCATTCTTGTTTCAAACCCGGTTTATTATTAATATATCACTAGCTTCAAGACTCACACAGTTGACTTAGAAAGTCAACTGTGAAGACGGGACTTACCAAAATCATCACATTAACTCGTGATTAACCTATGATTGTCATCACTACGCAATTACCGGTCTATTATGACTCAGACACACGATAATTGACAACCAATTGATACCATTTTTATCAAATACGCGTCCTACATTCAATTCATGGTCAACACTTGCCAATTCGATCACCTAGGCCTGTACACTATAAATTGAACCTTGCTGAACAATCACAACTCGCCAATTCATCTTTCTCAACCCCCAATTCTTCATAATAATCCTCTGTTCTTGATAATTCAATCGCGTTTTGACTTTTTAAGTTGACTGAGCATTCGTGATCAATACAGCATTGTAAGTATAATGTTTTTGATGGGTTTTGATCTTCGGCATCCACACATCAATAGACCTAAGGTTAATTGGGTTATTGATGTGTGAATTGAACGATTGGAAAAATTAGGGCTCGTGGGTTTATTTGGGGATAAACACGATTTGGCATATAATATTTATTTTTAATTAAACTGAATTCAACACAACCACTGGTCTGGACGTTCGGACATACAAAGCAAAGTCTTTTACATAGAAAAACTTATCAAGGATTAAGATTGTTTATCGGGTTTAAAAATAAAAAAAAAACCCTGAAATTTTTTTTGAAATTTTTTGTGTATTCAATCATATTTTGGAATAAGAATCCAAATATAGTTGTTTGTGGAACATAAGATTAGAAGTTCCATTGTTGTTTGATCAAGATACGATCAAAACCAGAAGTTTTATTTTTGGGCAGTGGGTTTCGAAAGGAACAAAGAAGAAGAAGTTTGACTTCCAAAAGTCAAACAGAATAATATTATTATATTGTTGAGGGTATATTGTGTTAGTGTTTGTTTGTTGGGTTTTATCACTGATTAAACAAAAAAAAATAGAAAAAGAAAAAGAAGAGGATTGAAGCAAAGTAGAAAAACAAAGTGGTTTGTTTTTAGAAAGGTGTTTAGGATTGACAAAGGGTGTTGTTGAAAGACGCTAATCAATCATCGTTGCAGGATTGTCAAGTCATAGGATTGACTTTA
The DNA here is from genome assembly GCA_028751855.1 of Ambrosia trifida. Taxonomy (NCBI): domain Eukaryota; kingdom Viridiplantae; phylum Streptophyta; class Magnoliopsida; order Asterales; family Asteraceae; genus Ambrosia; species Ambrosia trifida. Next base: position 40,865,855 of record CM054123.1, on the reverse strand, counting down.
GAAATTTGGAACACTAGTGGTATAAAGAAAATTATAGCAAGGATCTTGATATTTTGTTGTGGGCCCGACAAAGCATCAAACTTTGTTAATCAAGAATATTTTCAAGACGTATCATAGTCGCGTTTGACAAGGGTAGTCAAACAAAGTTCCATAGAAGTGGGGGATAGTCCATATTAGATTTGGACAATAGGGAAGAAGAACAAAAGTCCGCAGAAGACGCCCATTAAACCCACACTGTCGAAAGAGACAGTATTGAAAGAGATAGTCACAAAGGAGACTCTCACTTTTAGCCTCCAGACACCGATGTTGACATCTACAAATTACACGATTTGGGTTGTTCGTGTTAAAGCAATATTGAGTGCAAATGGTCTTTGGGAAGTAGTGGAACCCACAGAAGGCACGTCGAAGGTAGATGTAAAGAAGGATAGGACAGCGATTGCCTATCTCTTTCAGGCAATTCCAGAGGATATGGTGATGCAGGTGGCGTCACATCCTACAGCAAGAGAAATCTGGGAAGCATTAAAGACAAGATTTATTGGAATTGACCGAGTCCAGAAAGCAAGACTTCAATCATTACGCACAGAATTTGAGATGATAACAATGAGAGAGACGGAAACCATAGACCAGTTTGCTGGTAGGTTAAGTGCAATTAGTACAAAGTCAAAAACCCTAGGAACGAAAATTGAAGAGTCAGTCTTGGTACGAAAATTGCTGGACTCCGTACCAGAGAGGTTCCTACAGATTATTGCATCCATAGAGCAATATTCAGATATAGATACCATGACGTTAGATGAAGCGCTTGGTAGACTTAAAGCTTATGAGGAACGCCTTAAGTCAAGAGTAGAGAAGAAATTTGGACCCGCAGGTCAAGAGAAGCTGTTATTTACAAGGCAAGAGAGAAGGCCTTACAGCAACAACAGGAACTACAATCAGAATCGAGGTAGACAAAACGTTAGGAAGTTCAATAGAGGTCAAAGAAATGAGAGGAAGAACTTTGACAGAAATAGCCATCAAGATCAGAGAAGTGATCGAAATCCCACTAAGAATCGTCATGACGACAGTAGTTACAAGCCCAAGAAGGATGGCAGCAGTGTAAGATGCTACAACTGCAATGAATTAGGGCACATAGCTCCCAGATGCCCTAAACCTCGAAGTAAGCAAGAAGAATCTCACCTAGTAATGGAAGAAGAGGATCCCACATTACTTATGGCAGTTGGTGAAGAAAGAAATGTAGTTCTAGAAGAAAGTCATACCAGAACGTTATCATAGTGAAGATAATGGAAATGAGATATGGTATTTGGACAATGGAGCAAGCAATCATATGACAGGAAGACGCTCCTATTTCACAGAGTTAGATGAAAAGATAGCAGGAAGTGTAAAGTTTGGAGATGGATCATGTGTCAACATCAAAGGTAAAGGCTCAATATTATTGGAATGCAACAATGGAGAACAAAGACTAGTTACAGAAGTCTACTACATTCCAACACTCCAAAGCAACATCCTAAGCCTCGGGCAAGTTACAGAAAATGGATGTAAAGTGATTATGGAGAATGATTATCTATGGATTTATGACGCCTACAGCAACCTATTGATGAAAGTCCCAAGAGCTAAGAATAGACTCTACAAAGTAAGGCTCAGAATAACAAGACCAATTTGTTTGCAAGCCAGAATAGTATCACCTGCATGGTTATGGCATGCACGCATGGGACATGTGAATTTTGATTCACTAAGACAGTTAAGCGTTAAAGGAATGGCACGTGGAATACCAAAGATTAAGCACCCATCTCAAGTATGTGATGCATGTATTACGGGAAAACAAAGCAGGCTTCCGTTTCCCTCTCAAACAAGTTTTAGAGCTACGAGACCTCTAGAACTCGTACATGCAGATTTATGTGGACCGATTACACCCACATCATTAGCAGGCAACAACTATTTCTTCCTGATAGTTGACGATTATTCAAGATATATGTGGATTTACATGCTTAAGTCAAAAGATCAAGTTTATGAGAATTTCAAGAAATTTCTAAGTGAAGCTCAGACAGAGACGAGTCACAAGCTCAAAAGATTAAGAACGGATCGTGGAGGAGAATTTACTTCTAAAGCACTTACCACATATTGTGAGGACAGAGGAATCCTCAGACAGCTTACAGCACCTTACACACCTCAGCAAAATGGTGTAGTAGAGAGAAGAAACCGTTCAGTAATGAGTATGACAAGAAGCATGTTAAAGGCTAACAAGACAAGCGATTTATATACAAAATCGGTTACCTACCAAAGCATTACAGGGAATGACACCCTACGAAGCAGTGAATGGTAAGGCACCCAATATCAAGCACATTAGAGTATTTGGATGCACAGCATATGCTATCTCATCTACTGAAAAAGGGGCCCTCTTGATCACCTGAAGAGATCATCGCGTTAGACCGGTTGGTCAAAATAGAAAAAAGACGAGCCCCATTTGAAGAAGTTAGAAGACAGAAGCAAGAAAATGGTACATCTAGGAAACGAGAATGGTTCCAAAGCCTACATATTATATGATCCCATAGAAGAAAAGATACATATCAGTAGAGATGTCCAATTCATAGAGAATGAACCATGGGATTGGGACAACTACTTGAAAGAAGGAAGCGAAGACGAACCATCTTGGACAAGATTTGAGATACATGGAGATTCAGAAAGTGAAGCTGTACAAGAAGAGAATGATGACGACAGTGAAGATCAAGAGAGTGATAATGAATTCTTCAGCAGTCCAATCACAGCTACAAGAACTCCAATAACGGTTCAAGAGACACCGACAAGTGATCCAGCAGTTAAGACAAGTACTCAAGAGTTAGAAGACTCATCAGGCTCTTTAAATAGACCAGTTCGAGCCCTTAGATCACTTAATGACATCTATGCAGCAACAGAACCTCTTAGACCAGAAGATTATGAACATCTTTATCTAGCATATGATGAAGAACCTGCAAACTATAAAGAAGCAGCAGATTACCCACAATGGATAGAAGCAATGGAAAGCGAGATAGACTCTATAGAGAAGAATAATACTTGGACACTGACTACGCTCCCCACAAGTCAGAAACCAATAGGTCTAAAATGGGTATTCAAGGTCAAGAGAGACGCAAGTGGACAGATCACCAAGCATAAGGCCAGATTAGTAGCAAAAGGGTATGTACAACAAGAAGGTATAGACTACAATGAAGTATTTGCACCCGTTGCAAGAATGGAAACAATTAGGCTACTACTAGCATTGGCAGCACAGAAAGGATGGGAAGTACATCATTTGGATGTAAAATCAGCATTCCTACATGGTGAATTAAAAGAAGATGTCTACGTATCACAACCAGATGGATTCATAAAGAAAGGAAAAGAGAACCTAGTCTACAAGCTAAAGAAGGCTCTATATGGTTTGAAGCAAGCACCAAGAGCATGGAATTTAAGGCTGAACAACATCCTAAAGGAGATAGGATTTATAAGATGTCCACAAGAACAAGCAGTTTACAAGAGAACTTCAAGACAGTCAACAATCATTATAGGAGTTTATGTCGATGACATAATAGTGACAGGAAGTTCAATAAAGGACATAACAAGCTTCAAGAAGGAAATGCAAGGCAAGTTTGAAATGAGTGATTTAGGACCACTCACATACTATCTAGGAATAGAAGTACGCCAAGCACAAGGAAAGATACAATTGAAGCAATCAGCCTACACCAAGAAAGTTATCAAGGAAGCTAGACTAGAAGACTGCAATCCAACAAAGACTGCAATGGAACCAGGTCTGAAGCTCGTCAGAGAAGATGAGAGTGAACCAGTAAATGAGACAGAATACAGAAAGCTAATTGGAAGCTTAAGGTACCTTACACATACCAGACCAGATATCACCTACGCAGTTGGATACGTGAGCAGATTCATGGAGAAACCAAAGACAACTCACATGAAGGCAGTTAAACATCTGATAAGATATATCAAAGGCACATTGAATTATGGAATTCAATACATCAGAGGAAAAGAAGCAGAAATCATTAGTTACAGCGACAGCAGTTATGGAGAACAAGAAGATGGAAAAGGAACCACAGGAACAATATTCTACTACAAAGATTCACCTATCACATGGACAAGTCAGAAGCAAAGCACGGTAGCTTTATCATCATGTGAATCAGAGTTTATGGCAGCAACATCAGCAGCATGTGAAGCAATATGGCTACAAGGAGTATTAAGCGAACTCACAGGTGAAAGACCAAAGAAGATAACTCTACGAGTAGATAACAAGTCAGCAATACAACTCATGAAGAATCCTGTGTTTCATGGAAGATCAAAGCATATCAACACAAGGTATCACTTTATCAGAGAATGCATAGAGAACGAGCAGATACAAGTTGATCATATCAGTGGAGAGATGCAGAAAGCCGACATCCTCACCAAGGCATTACCAAGGATAAAGTTCATAGAGATGCGAAGTCTCATAGGAGTTGAAGACCTTGGGGAAATCAAGAATTAAGGGGGAGAATGTTAGACATAATTCTTATTTCCCAATTATCCTAAGTATTATACATATATTGTATATATTAATATATATCCTAAGTTAGGAATAGGTGTCGGTTATATACCAACCGATGTGTTGGTTGGGGACACACCCCTTCATTTGTATAAATACCAAACACATTGTATCATTTAATTTATGTATTGATTCTTAAGTTTATCATATTCTCTCTCAAACTCAAACCCTCTCATCAATCCTGCATACCTTCAGTGATGAAGCTTTTGTAGATTGTAGTGATGACTCGGATGATGATCCGATGGATAGTGATGATGAATCTATAGACTTGGGTATCACGGATGGCCAGAAGAAAGCTATATTAGAGATATTATCCGAGTTTGGGTGCGTAAAAGCCACTGACCAAGCTGGCTGGGATCAAGGGGAATGGGCGTTCTTTCGACTTCAGTGCAAGAAACGTAATATTGACCCAGCCTTTGCAGTCGAAAATGTCCTTCCAGACCAGTCGGGGACGGCTCGTTTTCTCATGAAGCAGGCAAATGTTGGCAGCAATAACGGACCAGTGAATAAGGTTGCACAAACCCCCAAGGCTGTTTAAATGGGTTTAAAAATCACCGCTTGGAATGTTCGGGGGCTGTCTAATGTCCACAACCAGAACAATCTCATGAAACATCTAGCTGCTGATAGGTATAATGTGTGTGGGGCTGTTGAGACCCACCTTTCTCAGATTAAGCTGGTGCCTACGTGTAATCTGATATTTGGAAATTGGTTATGGGACTCGAATGCTGGCGTATGTAGGGGTGGTTGCCGTATTGTGGTTGGCTGGGACCCTAACACTGTTAACCTCATGGTTATAGAGAGGCATTCCCAAGCTATTCACTGCTTCATTAAACCTCTGAGCTGTGATAAGGGTTTCTATTGTTCGTTTGTCTATGCACATCACCGTTTGTTACCTAGAAGGGATTGCTGGAATCCCCTAAAAATGCACAAACTTGTGGTTCAAGACAATCCGTGGCTCCTTCTCGGGGATTTCAATGCAATTATAAATCCCGATGAATGTTCTGTGGGGTTTCGGGTATTACTAGCAGCATGAGTGAAGCCCGGGAATGTTTCATTGATGCCGAGATAGAGGATATATGTATGACAGGCCTTAGATTTACTTGGAACCAAAGTCCGGGAAAGCCAAATGGCCTCCTGAAAAAACTTAACCGGGCTATGTCTAACCACCAGTTTGTTGATGTGTTTCCCCATGCGAATGCTAAATTTCTCCCATTTGTGGAATCAGACCACACCCCTATTGTGGTGTCTATTCCTGAAGTGCCGTTTCCCAAGCCGAAGCCTTTCAAGTTCCCAAACTACTTGACTCTTAATGATGAGTTTATTCCCATTGTTAAGGAAGTTTGGTCAAAATCGGTTGCGGGATGCTATATGTTTTGTCTGATCACTAGGCTGAAAACCCTCAAAAAAGATTTCAGAAGACTCAATTTTAAACAGGGCAACCTGTTTAATAAAGTGGCAAAGTTGAAAGCTGAGTTACAAAGCATCCAAGCTGATGTTGTGCTTAATCCGAGTAATACTGATCTCCGCGATGAAGAAGCTGCTTACTTGTTGGCCTATAAAAGTGCAGTCCAGGACGAGGAGAGTTTTCTTCGCCAAAAGGCTAAAGTTACCTGGTTAAAAGAGGGTGATCACAACTTAAAATACTTTCACAGAGTCGTTAAATCTAACCAGCATCGTAATTGGATCCATGATATTGAAGATACTCTTGGCAATTTGTTTAATGGCTCCCTTGTGGCTGATCAGTTTGTGGCCCATTTTAAGTCTGTTTTGGGAACGACCAGTGATACTATGGCCATCGATGACCCGTCCTCTTTGTTCACCAAGCAAGTCTCTGAAGTGGATGCTGATATTATGACTCAGCCAGTTACCAATGAAGAAGTTAAGGCTGCGTTGTTTGGTATGGAAGACACCAAAGCCCCGGGTCCTGATGGGTACTCGGCTAAATTCTTCAAAGCTGCGTGGGAGGTAATTGGTATTGATTTCTGTCTGACAGTCAAGTCTTTTTTCAGCACGGGTTTGCTCCTCAAAGAGATTAACTCCACGGTTCTTGCCCTTGTCCCTAAAACGGACACTCCTCGTAGAGTTACGGATTATCGGCCTATAGCTTGCTGCAATGTGGTCTACAAATGTATCAGTAAGATTATTGCTAATAGAGTTAAACATGTGCTTAAGTACCTGGTCAATGAGAACCAATGTGCTTTTATCCCGGATCGCCTCATTAGCGATAATATCCTGCTCACCCAGGAACTAATGAGGAATTATCACAGGGATAGAGGCCCTGCTCGGTGTGCGTTTAAGATAGATATTCAGAAGGCGTATGATACTGTGGATTGGGAATTCCTGGCTAGTTGTCTGAAAGAATTTGGCTTTCCCGCTAGGATGGTTAAATGGATCATGTGTTGTGTCACTTCAACCTCGTTCACTATTGCGGTTAATGGGGAACACAAAGGGTTCTTTAAAGGTAGAAGGGGGCTCAGACAAGGCGACCCCATGTCTCCGTACTTGTTTACTCTTGTTATGGAAGTTCTCACCCTAATGATAAGTAGACGGGTCAAGGAGAATCCTAATTTCAAATACACTGGAAATGTGAAAGTGTCGGCCTAACGCACCTCTGTTTTGCTGATGATTTGTTCCTCTTCTGTCATGGGGATAGTGAGTCAGTGAATGTTCTTATGGCTGCCCTCGATGAGTTCAAAGGCGTCTCTGGTCTAGTGCCTAGCATACCTAAGAGTACTGCCTTCTTTGGAAATGTTGAACCAGACATTCGCTTGACTATAACTAACTCTATTCAATTTCAAGTTGGTGTTCTTCCTGTCAAATACCTTGGGGTTCCTTTGATTTCTTCCGGACTTCGTAAGTGAATGTTCTTATTGCTGACTGGAAAAATAAGTCGCTGTCCTTTGCTGGGAGGCTGCAATTGATTTCCTCAGTTTTAAACTCTTTACAGGTGTATTGGTCATCTGTGTTCATTGTCCCAGTTTCGGTCTCTAAAGAGATTGAAAAACTCATGAGAGGCTTCCTTTGGTGTCATGGGGAGATGAAGAAGTGCAAGGCTAAGGTTTAATGGAAGGAAGTGTGCAAGCCGATGGTTCAAGGTGGTTTGGGTCTGAAGCTTCTTCGCACATGGAATAAAGCTCTTATAGCAAAACATACTTGGAACATCATCTCGGGCAAGGATTCCCTATGGGTCAAATGGATTCATACTTATCGGTTGGATAAAGGAAATTTTTGGGAATTCAGTAAGACAGATGACACATGTTGGAGTTGGAGGAAGATTATGGAATGTAGAAACATCCTCCGAAGCCACATTATTCATGTGATTGGAAATGGGAAGGATACTTCGGTTTGGTTTGATAATACTTCGGTTTGGTTTGATAATTGGCACCCAGCTGGCCCTTTGAATAACTTTATAACACACAGAAATATGTGCGAAGGTAACCTCTCCAGATTAAGTAGAGTGGATGAGGTTGTCTGTGATGGAAACTGGACATGGCCTGATGGGTGGCAGCCCAGATTCCCTGCTCTCTTCAGCTCTCCATGCGTAGCTATCCAGGCCAATAAAAGGGACAAAGTGCTATGGAAGAATCGGGATGGCAAATTAAGTGAATTCTCGGTTGGTAATGTCTGGGCTACTATCCGAGAGGAAGGTGAGGTAGTGACTTGGTTTAAAGTGGTATGGTTTAGCTAAAATATTCCCCGTCATGCTTTCATCATTTGGCTTGCCATGAAGAATAGACTTAAAACTCATGATATTCTAGGCCAATGGTCAGTGGACAATAACCTCATGTGCTGTTTTTCAAAGGCCACCCCGGATTCCCATTCCCATCTATTCTTTGAATGTGCGTATCCATGTACTGTTTGGAAAGAGGTGAGTGCTGTTACTAATGGGGTAATGCCCCGATTAGATGGCAGGATATTATGTTGCACATGAGTTCTCTACACGCAAATGGATCTATATGGAGTATAGTAAATCGGCTCACTTTGGGTGCGGCTGTCTCCTATATCTGGCAGGAGCGTAATCTGCGTACCAATGAACACAGGACGAGGCTAGCCTACTGAAGTGATTAGGCTGATAAAAGAGGTTGTCCGGCTTAGGCTCATGGGTTTGCGGTTGGTTAGGTCGACTACCACTCTGAGTGTTGCTAGAATATGGGAGTTGGCTGATGTCCAATGGGTTGAAAAGAAACCCCCCCCCCCCCCAACAAACTCAGTCATGATGGTGTATGATACTGGGCTCTGTGGCTGGTTTTGGAGGTACTGGGACCTGTTTAATTGTCACATTTGTGACATTCCTGGTAGAGATTTGATTAGATTGATGCAGAATCCTAACACACATCACATGGTTTCCTTATTTATGCGAACCCCACTGGTTTGCATTCCTGCAGTCTATTTTCTGTTTTCGGTCATAGGGAGGGGCTGGTTTGGGATCATGGGGTGGGTGGGTTTGGATTGGGCTTACATTTTGGTTTTTATCATGTGCAGCTGCTGTTTTTGGGTTGCTAATATGGGTCGTCTGGTTATTTCGGGCTGGGATGGAGTCATAAGGGGGGTGAAGGTAGTGCAAACCACTAGATTTTCTTGGTGTCACATGGTGGATTGCCTCTCTCCTTTTCTTTGGTCTCTAGGAGTGTCTCGTTTACCCTGTACTGTTACCAATGGCGTTATTAATAGGAGACATTATCGGAGGGTAGGTCTTGCTCATATGTTGGGGATCAACATAAACCCGAGAGGCATAAGGAAGCACCGGCTAGGGAGGTGTTTCTTTCGGTGTGGCCCTACTTTGCTCTCTACCCCTATGCCGGAAACCTGTGTAGGCTTTAGAAACCTTGTGTGTCTTACTATTAAATGGGACATTTCTATCTACCAAAATACGTTATGGGGCTGGTGGAACAGAAACTTGGATTGGGTTAATTATTGTGTACCAGGTTTGGGATCAATGTCTTTTGTTGGAGTTGATGCATTGGGCTCTCAGGTTATGGCCCCAGCATAGGTACAAGGCCCACGAGATCTGGATGCATCAAGGAGGGTATTTGCTGGTGATTAAGGCCCTTTGGTGGGCTGATTATACCTCTACTCATAAGTGGTTTCGCTACACAATCCAGGAGGCTGACAACAAAAGTGATAAAGACTGGACCATGGCGTGGATGAAGGCCCATAACAGGGTTATACTTAATTATGGAGTCTGGAATTGCATTGGGCCTAGTGTTTGTAAGTTGGGCCATTGTGCGAACTGGACCCGCAAAGTTCCTCTAGTCAGGCTCAATGATAATGGGCCAATGATTGCTCGGACTTTAGGGAAACAATCGCGGATGCCATTTGTGAAGACTACGAAGATTATAATCTAAAACAAGGATCAAAATAAGATACTGTAACACCCCGATGTGTTACGGGTCTCCTAAACGGGTCGGGTCGGACCTGACCACCCGATTAGGAAATAAAATATTCCAGTTCGAATCTCGCGGCAAACCGGTTCAACCGAATATAGAAATAATAATTATTGGATTATTATTATCCCGGTTAAACGCTCTTTTCCTGTTAATTAAAACGCCGTCAAACGTTTTTTATTTAGTATTTATACTCGTTGCCAAGTACCCGCGTTTCAGTAATTATCCCTGTGGCCAAATACCCTCTATTTTAATCCCTATTTAAACCCCTCTCTGCCTCTCCATTCTCGCTATTCTCTCTCTCTGCAGACTATATACACACACATATGAGTGTGAAGCCAACCGGACCACTACCACCTCCGGCCGCCGGAACCACCGCCGCCGGGCCACCCCTTCTTCTCCTCTCCGGAAAGTTTACAACCCGCACGATAGCCGCAAGGGGCCTGAGAGCCATGGCAGCGCTGCTGCCTCTGTGTTCCAGTCACCCCTGCCGCTGTCTTCGTCTCCGGCCAACCTCCGTGCTTCCAGTCACCTCGGCCACCATCCCAGGCATCTTCCTTTCTCCGGTAAGCAAACCTCTTACTCCTCTGTTTTGATTTATGGCCGCTCGTCTGTTCTAAACCAACCCTTCATCTTGTTCGGTGGAGAACCCATGTCTTGCTCCTCTAAATGGATCTGGACAGTCACCGGCCATGGTGACTGTCAGCGGAGCCTTGCACCGATAATAAACCTAAACCAAGCCCTATTTTGGTAACCAACTGCCTTCGTCTGTTTGTTATTATAAACGAGGACCCAATCTTGAACCCACTATTATCGGATCAGAATTGGCTCGGGTCAAGCCCGATGATATTTCCGATCAGATTTGGTTATGTCTTAATAACCTTCGGCCCTTGTCTGTTCTTATTAAACCTTGTTTCAAGCTTTCTCATTTGCTTATATTCATACACACATCCGATGGTGTGTGTAATAATTGGCACGAAGTGTTTAGTTATCATTTGATTATTGAGTATATAGTCGATTGATTATTAACACATCTTAGGTTATGTTCGGTGATAGGTATCAAATATGGAAAACGGGTCCGATACCCGGTTCGATATAACTTTCCGGTCAATCTTCAGTTATGTTCCGATAATAACTCGGAGAGAGTCCGGTTATTATTTGGGTAAGAATATCTCTATTTGGTTATTTGGTTAATAATCTTATGATTTGATAAGTTATTAATATATAATCGTGTTAATTGCGAGGTACCATTAACCATATTGAGGAATTAGAGTCGTTACCGAGTCGACTCAGTGACTCGGTCAACACCCGGAATAGAACCCGTTCCAAGGACTAGACGAGGATTATTATAATTATAAGAATTATATATATAATACGAATAACGTACGGACTTGATAATAATAATAAGAGAATAATAAACATATATAAAATATATATGTTTATATATACAAGATTCGATATATAAAACGATATACTAAACTCGGGTTTAGAAGTGTCTAGAGTTATTTAGGTTCGCGTGCCAAGCTGTAATGGCCAGCTTTATTTCTTTTTGCCTAGGAAGACCAAACCCCGAGTTTAGGACTATCTAATATATATCAGATTCTATATATATATAAATTATATATATGATATATATCTTAAGTATTACAATCTAACAAGTCTTATGCGTAAAACGTATCCATATATATAAAACATATAATTGTAATAAGAAGATTAGCAGAAGATTATACGCAAATCTGTGAGTATCGTGAACTCCCCACTTTTACTGTTTTATTAAGTGTTTTTGGGGGAATACATGTTATTTGTTAAAACCAGAATTGCTTTACATAAAACGATTATTAAAAGAAGTATGACGGGGACATAGAAACAACGAGGACAGTACTGGACGGTATCCGCCATTTCCTTTCTTGCACCAACTAGAGGGCAGGAACCAGTCGATACAAGTATTTATCACAAACAGAGTGGTACCAATAGGAATGGCACGAACTATAATCGATATGATAGAATTGGGATATGATTGAATGGATGTATAATAGAGTTGGCTATATAGAATATATTTTCCCCTTCAGAATTATAAATGTAAAGCATGTTTATAAAAGAATGTTTATAAAAGAATGTTTTGTATAAAAGAATTATTAATAAACGAACTAGCCATTCACTTTATAAAATACACGACCTCACCAACTTTATGTTGACAGAAACTATTTTTGACATGTGTTCAGGTAACCCAACAGATATGATGACGTGGATCCTAAAAAGACTAAAGACTGTTATTATCCGAATTCCGCTGCGTAGCTCCGATCATCCGACCCGACGACCCGGCCACGTCAGCCAGGGCCGTTACAGGTGGTATCAGAGCCGCGCTAATAACAGTTTTGAAGTCTTTAGTCCGGGATCTACCATAATATTTTTCTAAAAAGAAATGTCGCTTAGAGAAATATTTAGGATATCAGGATTAGTAAAGAAAATATCAGTCGAGTAAATTTTTGGGTACCTAAATGTCAAACTATTATAAAGTTGGTGAGAACCATAACCGTATATTAGAATTTAAAATGAATCCACTACAGGATATTACTAGAATGATTATGTGGAGTAAATTGACAATTCTGTACACAGTTGTGAATTTATATGCACATTTAATTTCTGGGAAATCTTACAGGATATTAAGGCTATAAGAAATGAGAATATCTACAGAGCAGAAACCAGAAATATTAATAGAAATCAGAAAATAAAACGAGAAATGACAAAGTTATAGAAAATATATATATATTTATATAGAAAAATATATAGATCATAAAACATAAGCCATTCATATTGATTCAAGAAACTTCATATAAGTTTATTGAATTATTCCAGTCTCAGTAATCATTCAGATCGTTAACCTCACAGTTATTCCAATAGAACACAATTATTATATTACAACTTGAACATTCCTATGTTCGAGTATCCTGAAATATTATTTTGCCCCGTAAATTCCGAAATTTTTATAAAATCTAATAAACTAGAAACATATAAATATCGTGTTTTCAAAGAATTTTCTTCGATTATTAAAAATTAAATATATTCCGCGATTATTTAAAATGTTTTAAATCCTTTCAGTATAATTATGAAGTTTATTAATTTTATACTTAGTCATTATTATTTTTATACCAAACCAGTATTTTGATTTTAGTAAAAATATATACCCCGATTTTCAAAATCACGATTTATACAAAAGATTAAAGAAAATCCGTTAATATTTTTAGCAAATTAAGTATCGATAATTTTTGAAAAACCCCAGAATCTATCTCAGGTTTATCCAAATTTATCCGTTTAACCCTAAAATTTTGATCTCAATATTTTGAGAAATCTAATTATTTTATTAATCAGTAATAAGAAACGTGTTTATTAAAATTTTAAAGAATTCCGATACTATGAAAAACTTTTACCGCAACTCTTTTCAAATAGTTATTATTTTCAAGAAAATAAATATCATTACGAAACTCAAACAAGTATTTTTATTTTAAATCTACCGTAGAAATTTTATTTAAACCCTATAGAACCACGATTGTATTATTTTACCAAAACATATTAAACTTCACTTTTGGTGTCCTTTTTGTGAAAATCTTTAACCGAACTTGTACCCGTACATAAGTTAAAAATATTTTCAACATGATTCTGTATCTATATTTTATCGTATAATTTTTCTTTGATATTTTATTTCGACATGAACGATAAGTATTATATATTACGTTTAATAATCTATCTTTGTGTATAAATAAAAATTTCCGATAAGTATTATTATCGATCCTTCCCAAAGTTAAATAATATTTCGAACGGAAACATTATTATTTCGAATTCATGCGACGAAATTAAGTGGACTGTATCTAAAGAAATCGAATTCCTATTCGCTCGATTATACAGAAATAAAACAACCGTCTTGATCCTACGACTCGAATAAGTCAAGGATATTAAGCAAGATTGGATTGTTATATTGAATATCTTATGACACGACCAAGTTCTTGAACGATTGACAGCCTACTTCATTAGACTTATATCAATATGTTTCTTTCCAGAATATATAATTTCGAATCTAAGAGAAAATTAAGAACAGAATATCGAAATAATATGTGAGGGACACATACCTATTGTGATTAAAATAAACGAATACTGGAATGTTAGGTGAGGTGGAATAGTAATTATGATCGCGACATAATTATGAACACCACAGGCATAGGAACATTCGAGTAAGAGTTTATCGAAATCACAGTACGTTAAGGTCACGAACAAATTAAAGAGAAATAATAAGAAATAATAAGAAGAAATATAAATCTGAACTATCAGCGTATCGTAGGTGGAAAATACGACCACAAAATTGGCAATTTAGTTGAAATTTCCTCAGTGAATATAACTAAGAAAATATTTGCAGAATATAAAACATCGATTGGTTAAAATATGCAAATTATAGAAATCAATTTATTGATTTTTAATTGCCAACCAAAATTAGTGCATGTTCCCTGTGCAATTCCCGGGGCAAATGATATCTGGACCCTTACAGAAGGTATATCCGGACATTTGCCGCCAAGTCACAAGAATTCTTTGAAAGAATATTTGACACTATGAAAGAATCTTTTCGGTCACTTCCGTATAAAAACTCACGTGAGTTATTGTAAAATCAAATTGGTAAAACGGTCAAGTGTTACCAAGTTGAAATTCATAAGTGATGAAAGGTTTGTTAAATCCTTAAAATAATAACGGACATAAATTTATATGGATTCAGAAACCGGAACGGTAGAATCCACCGAATTACCAAATATATCAAGAAATGATTAAATACCAAGCGGAATTGCGTAGAGATTCGCAAGGTATGATCGAAATAAAAACGAAAAATGAATAGAGTTATGCTCATTTTTCCAGTGAAACTCTCCGACCAAGGAATGACGAATTTCCTGTCCCGAATTAAAGGTCGTGAGAAATAATTTGAGATATCACTGTTTTGGCAAGAACTATCTATACGAATATCTCGACGAAATAAGCCTCGCTTATAATAAGTTGAATTAAGGAGATATGATATATTGCCTATATATAAGTCTATCGGAACGTGTTTCCAGACACCAATAATATAGACTTTAATCGAATTTATAAGAAAGAATTATTCCAAGCAAAGGTATATTATAAAAATGACATATTTATAGTGTCTACTATAAATGATTATCAGAATTCGCTTGGATATAAGAGAATATAAATCGAGAAATGAAAAGAATTATAATTTGAAAAGACATCCGATATGTCTGAATAATAATAAATAAGGCATTGGAAATGCCAGATATCACGAGAAGGCAAGCGAAATGCCAAATATTATCAGAAGGCATCCGATATGCCAACAGAAATTAATAAATATATATATAGAAAGAAATTAATAGAAAAGAATATAAGTCGTAAGAAGAACGACTAGAATTTATAATGAATATTTTTATATATATAAGAAGAAATTATAAAATATTTTTTTTCCGAGAGTGTCAACGAATCCCGAAATAGAAATAAGAACGAATTTTACAGAAATAATCAATGCAATAAGTATAGAAATCCTGAATGATAATCATGTTTTTGAGAAAGAACAATTGATGCATTGTCATAAAAATCTTAAATCAAAGAATCGTAACAACGACTGTTACCAGTAGATTCCGAGATTATAAAGATAAAGTTACATATATTGACTGTAGAATTGTGAAAGACCTCTTTCACGATAATACGATGAGAAAAGTCAAATAATATGTATTAGATACAATGCAGTCAATCATCAATGAAATAGTCAAGAAGATTATTATAGATGATTTGAGAGAAATCTCAATCATCAATGAATTAGTCTTTTCCGGTACCTTTAAAATCCGGATAAGATACGTTTAATAATCCAAGAGTTCCAGGAAATATTCCTACTCTTTAAAAATCGGAATTACAATGATGATAAAATTCTAACGTTCGAATAAGGGAGGTAGTAGCTCGGATCCTATTCAAGTCATTATAATGATGGGACTTCCGTATCTATCTCCTGAGAACTAAATAGAATCCATCATTATAATTGAATCCGAATATTAAATGAGAGGAATATTGTATCGATTTGAGACTCTAGAAATGTTTACTGAAAGTTTATAAATCTTTCAGAAGAAAAACGATTAGAATCTCGAAATCTTTATAAAGAAATAATATTCAGTCTACTTCTTATCCTAGTAAGAAAAAGATAAAAAGAATATTATAGAAAATATCAATCTATACTGAGAGCCTTTAATAGTCATACCAGGAAAGTACAGATAATCCATATATCTGTATTAAAATGACTATAGCAAGAAAGGTTAAAACGTAATTAGAAATCGGATCAAGATGTAGCCTTACGGATTGACGTTTCTAATAAGTTGTAGTTTTGGATTGATATAAAATCAAGTTAACCACAACCCACGAAAACTAATCATGTCTCGTTGACTAGTATCTTGGTTCTAATTATAACATCCTTATAGATTAAGGATGTAAAGGACCAGATCACTCAAATTTCGGGGACGAAATTTCCTAAGGGGGGGAGAATTGTAACACCCCGATGTGTTACGGGTCTCCTAAACGGGTCGGGTCGGACCTGACCACCCGATTAGGAAATAAAATATTCCAGTTCGAATCTCGCGGCAAACCGGTTCAACCGAATATAGAAATAATAATTATTGGATTATTATTATCCCGGTTAAATGCTCTTTTCCTGTTAATTAAAACGCCGTCAAACGTTTTTTATTTAGTATTTATACTCGTTGCCAAGTACCCGCGTTTCAGTAATTATCCCTGTGGCCAAATACCCTCTATTTTAATCCCTATTTAAACCCCTCTCTGCCTCTCCATTCTCGCTATTCTCTCTCTCTGCAGACTATATACACACACATATGAGTGTGAAGCCAACCGGACCAATACCACCTCCGGCCGCCGGAACCACCGCCGCCGGGCCACACCTTCTTCTCCTCTCCGAAAAGTTTACAACCCGCACGATAGCCGCAAGGGGCCTGAGAGCCATGGCAGCGCTGCTGCCTCTGTGTTCCAGTCACCCCTGCCGCTGTCTTCGTCTCCGGCCAACCTCCGTGCTTCCAGTCACCTCGGCCACCATCCCAGGCATCTTCCTTTCTCCGGTAAGCAAACCTCTTACTCCTCTGTTTTGATTTATGGCCGCTCGTCTGTTCTAAACCAACCCTTCATCTTGTTCGGTGGAGAACCCGTGTCTTGCTCCTCTAAATGGATCTGGACAGTCACCGGCCATGGTGACTGTCAGCGGAGCCTTGCACCGATAATAAACCTAAACCAACCCCTATTTTGGTAACCAACTGCCTTCGTCTGTTTGTTATTATAAACGAGGACCCAATCTTGAACCCACTATTATCGGATCAGAATTGGCTCGGGTCAAGCCCGATGATATTTCCGATCAGATTTGGTTATGTCTTAATAACCTTCGGCCCTTGTCTGTTCTTATTAAACCTTGTTTCAAGCTTTCTCATTTGCTTATATTCATACACACATCCGATGGTGTGTGTAATAATTGGCACGAAGTGTTTAGTTATCATTTGATTATTGAGTATATAGTCGATTGATTATTAACACATCTTAGGTTATGTTCGGTGATAGGTATCAAATATGGAAAACGGGTCCGATACCCGGTTCGATATAACTTTCCGGTCAATCTTCAGTTATGTTCCGATAATAACTCGGAGAGAGTCCGGTTATTATTTGGGTAAGAATATCTCTATTTGGTTATTTGGTTAATTATCTTATGATTTGATAAGTTATTAATATATAATCGTGTTAATTGCGAGGTACCATTAACCATATTGAGGAATTAGAGTCGTTACCGAGTCGACTCAGTGATTCGGTCAACACCCGGAATAGAACCCGTTCCAAGGACTAGACGAGGATTATTATAATTATAAGAATTATATATATAATACGAATAACGTACGGACTTGATAATAATAATAAGAGAATAATAAACATATATAAAATATATATGTTTATATATACAAGATTCGATATATAAAACGATATACTAAACTCGGGTTTAGAAGTGTCTAGAGTTATTTAGGTTCGCGTGCCAAGCTGTAATGGCCAGCTTTATTTCTTTTTGCCTAGGAAGACCAAACCCCGAGTTTAGGACTATCTAATATATATCAGATTCTATATATATAAAAATTATATATATGATATATATCTTAAGTATTACAATCTAACAAGTCTTATGCGTAAAACGTATCCATATATATAAAACATATAATTGTAATAAGAAGATTAGCAGAAGATTATACGCAAATCTGTGAGTATCGTGAACTCCCCACTTTTACTGTTTTATTAAGTGTTTTTGGGGGAATACATGTCATTTGTTAAAACCAGAATTGCTTTACATAAAACGATTATTAAAAGAAGTATGACGGGGACATAGAAACAACGAGGACAGTACTGGACGGTATCCGCCATTTCCTTTCTTGCACCAACTAGAGGGCAGGAACCAGTCGATACAAGTATTTATCACAAACAGAGTGGTACCAATAGGAATGGCACGAACTATAATCGATATGATAGAATTGGGATATGATTGAATGGATGTATAATAGAGTTGGCTATATAGAATATATTTTCCCCTTCAGAATTATAAATGTAAAGCATGTTTATAAAAGAATGTTTATAAAAGAATGTTTATAAAAGAATGTTTTGTATAAAAGAATTATTAATAAACGAACTAGCCATTCACTTTATAAAATACACGACCTCACCAACTTTATGTTGACAGAAACTATTTTTGACATGTGTTCAGGTAACCCAACAGATATGATGACGTGGATCCTAAAAAGACTAAAGACTGTTATTATCCGAATTCCGCTGCGTAGCTCCGATCATCCGACCCGACGACCCGGCCACGTCAGCCAGGGCCGTTACAGATACAAACGGACCAGAAGACCAAACCCAGTTGTATGCCATGCACTGTTTCGCTGGCCCAATTCCAAATCTTGTTATGGGCTGGCTCGGCTCATTGCTACTGGGCTTGGGGATGCATTGTGAAGACTTTGTCTAAGTGGTTTTTATTATCTACTAAACATGAGCCAAACTATATTGGGCTTCAGTTGTTGGCTTTTGGGAAAACTATTATGGTTTGGGCTTATACTCAAGCGGATTTGCTTGTGGGTATAAAGAACTCGTGTTTTTGTGGGCCGCCCCAAAAGTATGGGTGTCCTTGTAATTGTTTTAGGCAGAATAGGCTGGATAGGTTTGGGTAGTTTCACCCCTCAGGGTCGCAATTTCCTATATGTCCCTAGGCGTGGTTGTATGGTATCTTATTTTTGGTCCCCAAACTCTTGTCTTGGTGGACATGTTCGGGGGAATGCCCCCTTGATGGTGTAGTTCTTTCTGTTTAATCTATATAGTTTGCCGGGCAATGCCCTTTACCCAAAAAAAACCCTAAACCCTAAACCCTAAACCCTGGCTCGTAAACACAACGTGCCATCATGACTAACAGGGTGTGTGTCTTTTTAGCTATCTTTTTTTAAACACTTAGTCATTTTCTGCTCCGTTATTTTAGAGTATGTTAGTCGTGATGGCTCGTCCTTTTTATTGCAACTAAACCCTAATCTCAACGAAGAAGACGATCGAAGAACATCAAATAAACAATAAAAAAGGACAATCGACAACCATACGACTACATCTACATCTGGAGAGGACCTAATAGAGGACCCTTTTCAAACTGGCATATTATAAAGGGTATTAAGTCCTTATTTATAGGCATGGAGAGTCATTTTTCCAGGTCGATCAAAAGGTTAAAACCCCCAATTCTTATTAAAACTAATCTGCTAATAACCCTAATTTGTTAAAATGACCTAATTTTTTTCTTTATTTTCACTCAATGACGATCAAGTGAGAAGAACACGAAATACACAATATACAAATCTGGATCATCGACATGACCCAGACATAGGCTTACGATTACTTGTTTCTTGTTTGATGATCGGACTCTATCATCTTCAAAGACATTGAAGAAGACATTCATAACAAAGAATATCAACTTAAGATTGAAGAACACATCGGTAACGCCTGTGAACGATACTTTTTACGAAAACACTTAGTCTTTTTTTAGAAGATGAAGCATGGATAGAGCATATCTCGGTGTATATGTTGCTCTTTTGGTGATGTGTATGCCTCTCATTTTATCCTGTATTTTTAGTAATAACCGTATGAAGTTCCAGCCTGCTTGTTTCTGATATTGCAACTTTCAAAGAGCAGCTCCTGTATTCCTATCTCTTCTCCGGGAGCGCCTGTGGCTTGTCTTCTTAAGAGATCATGCCCACTAAGCCATTTAATCGAATTAAATAAATCAAAAATAAATTAATTAAATTGGTCCAATCAGGAGAAGCCACGTGATTTTGATCCACTTTTTGATTGAAAAACCTGTAAAGGATAAAACAACCACTGTTTCATACACTCTATCCACTGTCAAGTTGAAAAATTTGTTTCAAACATCTGATCAGATAAAAAAACCACTGTTTGGTTGAAAAATCTGTTTCAAACCTCTGATTAGATAAAACAACTATTTCATTATATATATATAGATATACATATATCTATCTATATAACAAAAAAAATCAAGTGCTGTTAGCATCAGCACTTTGGTAAAACAACAGCTGTTTGCATCAGATCTTTGGCAACAGCTGTATACCACCAGATGTTTGGATGTTTGGCCATCAGATGTTTACCACGTCTGCTCCCAAAAGCAGAGTTTTGGCCACATCAGCGGTTTCACCAGAGCCTATAAAAACCCTGTTTTACCACAATAGTCGTTACACTGTCTCATTGTATTCAAAATACTGAAACCGCCTTCTTCATCCTCAAACCCTTACTCCAATTCCACTCACTCTCACACTCGAAATCCATTACAATGGATCTTCAAGCGAAAGCCACCCACAATTATCTCCCATATCTGGTAAAAACAGATGAAAACGTTCCATTCCACCATCGACATTATCTTAAACTCCAAATACCTGACAATCCTAACCGCTGATGCTCCTATTTATCTGGATACCCTCCAAGAATTTTTGTTGAATGCTGAGTTTCTTCTTCAAGACAAAAAGCCTACATCCATTAACTCAAAAATTGGAGAGACAAGTATCGCCATTACCCTTGAACTGATATCCACAACCTTCTCACTCAATGACCTGTCAGGTAAAGACTCTTTCCCTAAGGTAGAGCTTCACACAGAGTTTCAGGAAAGAGGTTATGATGCACAAATGACTAGGTCAACCATTTTCAAAAAGTTTTTCCCACCAGTCATGAAATTTTTCTTTCATACCCTCCTTCTCCATGTCTCTGCTAAGTCCACTTCCTTTAATGAAATCCCATTAAGGATTCAGTACTTGGGTTATGCTATGTTGCCAGATTCTGACTTCAATCTATCCCAGGGACTGTTTATGGACTTAGTATCAAATGTGAAAGCCATAAAGTCTGGGTCTAATAATGCTTTTCTGATTTACCCAAGAATTTTAAGTGTAATCCTTCAAAAGGTTTTACCAGAAAAAGATTTTAAAAAGGGTGAGTCTGTTCAAATGAAGAGTCTAACTGTTGAAACTTTCACAAGAATGCTGGGTTCAACTACCCAAGAAAAAGTATTAAAAGTGTCAAAAGTTTCCAAAACACAAACAAAGAGGGCTAAGACAACAACTGTTGTCCAAACCTCTGTTGTTGAGCCTACTGCTCCTGGTGATCATGGCACTACATCCAGTGCTATGAAACCCACACCAGCCACCTCCAAAAGAAAACGTCCATCCACAAAAACCAACACTAAACCAAAAAGGGGACTTCTGGAAGATGAGATACCATAAGAAAACCCTGTTGCAACACAAAAGCAACAAGAAACCACCTTTGTTACTTCCTCACAACAATTGGATATATCTGAACCTGACCAAACTCCCCATGAATCCTCACAAAAGGATCATGTTGTAAGCCAAAGGGAAACACATCATGATACATATGAGTCACTTGGCCATATGTTCAAAAGCCCCTCTCCTTGGGCTAATTCTCTTTTTAATCCTCCACCTTCACCAAAACATGTTCCTCAAACCATGCAACCTCTGTTTGAGGCTATTGATATAACTCAGGAAAATCCCAGTTCCTCTCCTTCACCCATCAATGAGAGTATACCTCCACAAGTGACTGGGACTAAGGAAAATCAATCAGCCATCCCACAAATAGAAGAGGAGGTTACACCCCTAGAGTTCAATGAAACTCTAGGTGAGTTTTCAAGTGAAGCAGCCACTACTGATGTAGAGACCATTGTCTCACAACAGGACAGTGGTTACATAGCTAAGACTTTCTTGAAGGCAACAACTGATGAGGCCACCATAGTGTCCCCAAAATCAGTTGGAAGTCCCCAGAACCAAGAAAAAGGGGCATCTGGTTCTCATCCTTTGGACTCACCTCCTAGGACTGAACTAGTTACAATTACCACTGGTAGGAATTCAGATGATCCTATTAACTTAGGTGATGGGTTACAATACCAAGAATTGACGGCCAGAGTACAGTCCATTGAAACCTCTGTTGTTGATATCAAATTAGATATCAAGACAATATTGGGATCATTGGCTACTCTTACCAAGAGTCAACCATCCACAGCTGATATTGCTAGTGAGCTATGGAAATCTGTTTCTCCCATCATCATAGCTCACAGAAAATTAGCAGATCAGACTCATGAAACTTACATGGCTGAAATCATAAATATGGTGGATTCTAGGTACAAAGATACCCATGCTGACATTCAAGCCATTAAAGGCCATCTGCTGAAGACCACTGGCTCTGCCCCTACCACAATTCTCAGAGATGAAGATGATGATGACTTCACTGCTGATGATGCCAAAAAGGGGGAGAGTGGCAGAGATAGATTGCCAAAGCTAGATCCCTTTGGTTGTCCACCCTCACAAAAGGGAAAATCAAAGTCTATCAACAAACCAGGGTCTACCCACACAGCACCACAACAATAACTACCAAATGTTCAAACCTCTACTGCTACTGAAACTGCCAAAACCAACAAAGTAAAGGAAGTTGATACCTCTGCTAATGAAGAAGCTGAAAAGGCTGCCGAGGAAAAGCAAAAGAGGGCTGACACCTTGGAAGTTAAAGCAGAGTCTTTGGTACAAAAGAAAAGGGAACAACAGCAGGAAGTTGAAGATGTGGGCTCCTCTAAAAGGAAGAAAATGCCTGCCAAACATGTCAGATAACCACCATCCAAACTTGCTGCTAAAACCACTGCTGCCACCAAAACCACTGATACCACCACAACATCTAAACCTATCACCACAACCACCAAACCAACCACTGAACCTACTACCACAACCATCAATACACCACCTAAAACCACTCCACCACCTAAATCCCAAACATCTGCTGGTTCTACAAAAGTGCCAACAGATGTTAATCAGTTTTGGGATGAGCGAGTCTAGTTATCATGTCACCTGAGGCGTCTTGCGGCCGTGATGTGACGCGAGTAATGATTGATTGACGTATGGGACCCTCTGACCCCTTACTCATTTGTATTCACAAAATGAGGCATATGGATAGCCACCTATACTCTTGGAAAGTCGTGGCTAGACACTAGATGCCCACTTATATAATACACGATTGTAGTAGTCATCCTACCGCAGGGTTCACCGAACCTTGAACGCAAGCCTAGGATACTCAATTTGAAATGAGTATGGCTTATCATTCTCGAACGAATGAATTGAATTTCCTTGATGGAAGTGTCCCGTGTGATATGATTGATATCTGTGGCAATTCAAATTCGTGTGCTTCATCGCCAGAATTTCATATGTGATAGGAATTATCACTCCCAGCGTTCGGGGTATACTGCTCAAAGCCCTTTGGAGGGCATACGTGTACATCTCTAGTACGTTGAATGACAGATGGAGATAGACACATAATCTGGCTTGAGTTGCTCGGGAGATGGCCAATAAATCTTGCAGATTTGAGACTGCTTGAATGAGATGCGAACCTATTGAGAAGTTATACTAACAAGGCACGGGCCTTAGGAACTTTGAACTGGTAATAGGCTTACACTGAGTGTTATACCCTGAGAGGGTGTTGACGAGCTTGGAAATTGTAATAGGCCAAACTCTTGATACTCCAGCAGCATGGAGATATCGGTTAAAAATTGGTCTCGCAACGAATAAGCTCGAGCTATCGCCAGAGCTTAGTGGGACTCTTGATGAATCCCGCAAGTCTGGCCTGAGGAAGCATTGTAAATTCCCCGACCGACGGAATTCAGGTTGACGTGAAGCTCTAATATTTCAGGAAAACCGATATATGTGCCGGATTCCAAAATCCAAGAGCTCGGTTGTAGCCAGCTCATGATATTGTGTTCGTTAGAACGCGAAGCGTGAACCTGAATTCACGTCGAAAAGAGGAGATCGCGTGAGTCGCAAACACTCCACCCTGTTCAAGGATACCAATGTATCGGACGACTTGAACTAAATTCCGGGACGGAATTCTCTTAACGGGGGAGAATGTGACAACCGGAAAATTCCGTACACGTTTAACGCAATCTTAATCATGATTTTGGAGTAATTAACATGGCTTAAGGTTAATTATTCTTAATTGAGCCATTATGAGTCCTACGATGTCCTTCTCGAAGTTCGTGGTCGCCCTTAAGTCTTTAAAGAAAGACTTCGCGTATTTAACGTAACGAACTGACATCCGTAAAAATTTGTCAAAGTGGACAAACATAAGCCTAATAAATGTAAATACGACACGTATTTACTATTGATGCGATCGAATGTGAAATCGGCGCGGTAAACGGCAAAAAACGCAGTGTTTTGGAGAAAGCGGAGAGGAATTTACGCGGAAATCAAACGTCAAAATGTGTGGTTTAACCGTTATTGTAAATAATGTCGTTTATTAAGTTTTGAAATTAAACGAGTCGTTTAATTAGAGGATAGTACGACCGAATCGATTAATGTGAATTTAACGCGTGTTCCAATTTCACGCGTCGGGTGACGAAAATAATAATTAAATTGCTCGATTTAGTTGAGTTTTTAATTACGAACATAACCGAATAGCTTTTATGACATGTTTTCAAACCAAAAATGAAACCGAGGCATAATACGTTATTACGGGTTCGTATACGCGGTAGACTAGGGTTCTCAGGATTGGAATAGGGTTCGGCTCGGGATCTCGGTTACGGGTCAAATCCGGTCAAAACATGAGTTTGGTCAACACACGGTCAAGCTCGGTCAGCTGGTCAACGGGTCAAATCGAGTCAACTTGGTCAACACTCGGTCAAACATGTGGACTTGGTCGAACACGTAGTTCTAGACACGTCAAGTCGCGCGCGCATCTTTCGGTATAATTATTTGTGTTTACTTTGCATCGCATATTTATAAATTATAAACACAAATAAAACCGGTTTTTAACTCGCGAATGGACCAAAAATAATAAACAAAAAGTATAAATCGGATGTTTGGTTTCGTATATTAGCGTGACATGGTTGTTGATTATCGGACTTAAATTGTTAGAATATATGTATATACATGTATATTTATATAAATAGTATAATTTATATAGTTGTCGAAACGTATAAACGTCTAGTTGAAATCGGACATTGTATTAATGGATTAATTGTCTTGTGTTTAGAATTGATTTTTGGAAAATTTGTAGACAACTTTGTGGTCTGGTTTGTGCAAAAACACAGGAAGCTCTGTTAAAATTTATAAAATCCGAAGCACAACGAAGTTAATATCGTTGTGTATTTTTTTCATAAATAAATTTTCCAAGTGTTTTGATAAATGCATTTATACAAGTTGCGACGTTTTGACATTAATTATTTGTGATAAATAATAAGCAAATCCCGGACAATATATTCAAAACATATATATATATATATATATAGTTTTTTTTACCAAGCGTCAAATATGACGAGTTTTTTTAAAAAAACTATTATTAACTAAATGATGCTTGTTGTTCGGAGTAAAAAGATGTATAAACATTCGATTTTATTCGGAAACCTTTTTATAAAAAGCCAAGTCTTGAGACTTATAAACTACTCGGATTCAGGAAAACATGTAACAATTGTTAGTAATCGATTTTAATTATGTTTTCTCAAAGTATATTTTCCAAAATAAGTATACAAGACAACTACAATTACCCGAATTACCAGACGAGTTACGACTCGAGATGAGTTATACGTTTCGTGGTATTAGTCCAACATGGTTTACACACGAATAGTAACAGGTGCGCGACTTGGGTACTGTGTCGTATGTGAACACATAAATTATGATAAGTCACGATCGGTTCGTCGAGTTAAAACACTTAAGACTCGGGTTAGTACACACGAGTCTAGATAGTTGAATAAACAATATGTTAACCGGAAAATAAGCTAGGATTATATTTGATAGACTTTTAAGGTGTCATTGTTGGTGATTAGGTCACGAGGAAGTCAGTCAAAGCTTTGGGCTTTGTTTACTAGCTAAGCAAGGAAATCAAGGTGAGTTTCACGGCCCCTTTGTACTGTTTTTGTTTTGGGGGAAAGATATATTTTGTCAAATGTTTTTACATGTCAAATGTTTTACATGTCATAATGTTTTCAAATGTTAAAACGTGATACGTGGCATGATGAGTACTTGGGTTTGTTTTTTTACACCACTCGGGGTGAGTCCTCGCTACTGTAACCATTTACTCGTGTGTTGTGTGTGTGTTGAAATTGAGAACCGCAGGAATATTTGGATAGCGTTATTGGTTCTTGACAAGGCCCACCCCTAATCGATAGCGTCGATTATGCAACTGTGTATGCCTGAGGTGCACGTATTCTGAACTAAGTCGTTACTTTCCGAGAAACAACTTCTGCTCGCGGGGCATTACTATTTGTCTTGGTTTGGTTATGGGCTCAAGGGATTGCTCGTCATAGTTTGTAGGAGTTAGCTACTCTCTACAAAATTCACCGCTTTGGTTTGTTCTACACATGTTCTTGTTAAAATGTTTTGTTATTATGGAACTAACACGTGTGAACTCACCAATATTTTATATATTGACGTCTTTTTAACCATATCTTTCGAGCGTCGCACCACGTGTTTCCGCCATTGGCGTGGTGTGACAATATTTAATTGATCACTAAATATTAAAGTGTCACTTTAAAGATAAATAAAACAATAATTCTATTTCTAGGTCTCGTTAGTACAAAGTCGTTAACCAATAGGGATACGTGTCGCCTGGGTCAATTGTAAGAGAGATCCTTCGGTCTTCATGATCGTTAACCTACTTAGGGGATACGATGTTGCCAGGACTAGCCCTAACGAGAGATCCTTCGGTACGGAACGCGAGAGCTAAGGGAGGTGTACGGTGATCCAGCACGGAAGTGCAGCCTCCATTTCACGAAGAAGATAAGTCTGCGGACCAAAGACTTGACCGCGGTTTTGGGAGCCTCCTATATGCAAGGCCCTGGCGGAGTACCTTCGTGCGGACGTGCATTGGGAGGTTGTGCATTCTACTTAGTAGTGGCTCCGCTTCTCTATCAAGGAGTCAACACTTCAAGATCACTCTCGTTCTCCTCACATTTAATTAATATAAATTACTAATTTTAGTGATAAACTTAACTACTTATACAAAGGGCCCTGAGATGTGCATATCAGTTTACTCTACTATTTTATCCCTTTATTTTATCAAAACCTAAAAACCTTTACAAAACTATTTCTTTTAAGAACCCCTCCGTTTTATTTTTCTTTTAAAACCCGATTAGTTATCTGATGAACGGTTGAGTAGGGGAAAGTGTGTTCTCTTGGAATACGATACTTGGTATTTACCCTAGAAAGCTATACTATACACGTTAGGTTCTCTGCCTATCTGTTGGTTTTAGTTTCTAAAGTAATTATCGTTTACTTTATAAATTTAAAACTTGTTAATAAGGTTTAGTAAAAATCAGTCGATTTCCACAAACTAATGTTTTGGGATAGACACATTAAGTTTTTAGGAACGAGGAAATTCACATCTTTTTATTTTGCTAAAACCATACGCATTAGTGGTGGTGGTGGGTTCTGTTGGTGGTGGATTGGCTTGTCAGGTGGGTGTAGGGTTTTCTGGTGGGTTCATGGAGGGTGAAGGAGACAGTGGACATATTTTTGGAAGTTACAATGGTTATGGTAAAGGAGACGTCGGTGGTGGTTGTTTTTTAGATCAATGCAAACCTGAGCAAAGCCTCTCGAAGTAGGTTATTTTTCTTTAAACATTGATTTTTTTTCATATATTTTTGCAATCCGTTGATTTTGTGGTCTTTTAAAGGATGATTTTTTTTTTTTTTGAGTTTTTAATTTTGTCAATTTTGAACTTATTTAGTTTGGAAAATAAGATGTTTGATAATGAATTTGTCTTAGTGTTTTTTTTATGTAAATAGGGATGTAAATAATTTTGTAGATAATGTGTTTTTTGGTTTATGTTAATGTAAATAGGAGTCACATTTGTTTTTTTTTTTTTTCATGATGTACACTGGTGTAATATGATTATTATAGTTATAACTGGCTATCTACATTGGTGTAATATGAATTTTATAGGTGTTGCTGATTATTTACAATGGTGTATTGCAAAATATGATTATTATAGCTATCACTAGTTATCTACATTAGTGTAAATAAATTTTTTAGATGTTGCTCAACAATGGTGTACTGCAAAAAATTTTACTGTAAACTAAAAAAATTGATATGTTTTAAATTAAAAAATAAAAACTAAAAGGAATTAGATAACTAAAATAGATTATTTGATAGGTGATGGTGTTTTACCTAAATACCATTTCATGATATAATATTGTTTTTTCTCTCAAATTCCTTTATATTTTATTATAGTTTAATCACAATCACAAATCTATTACACGATTAATTAAAGGTGTGGCTGATAAGTGAATTCTTATGGTTCTCACAACTCAACATGATTCTCATTTTAACCCAACCCTATATAGATATATAAGCTTAGTATATAGAGAAAAACTTGTTTTTTTAAGAAACTCTAGGAACCCCATTGAAGGAACCATAATGATCCACATCATCCACTAACCATAACATATTCCCATTTCTCTCTTTATTTTTAAATTCCAAATTCCGGTCTCGCTCTTATCCCCTCTCCTTCTCCTCATATTTCTCTCTATCTCTCTCTAAAAACACCATAACCACCTCCTATGGCTTCCACCATAACCACCACCAATGGACAACACCACCAAAACAATAAACAACTATAGTGATCATAACAGCCTCCACAGGTGAAGAAGGTGGTTCCAAGCACTATTCAGGTGGCAAATGAGCGATGGTGTTGCAGGTCATAGATCTTTGACGAGGTGGTTTCTCAGGTTCTGTCTCTAGCTCCTCTTGGCACACATAATGTGTGTGTTTGTTATATTGGTATGGCTTTATTATTATTATTATTATTATTATTATTATTATTTTTATTATTATTATTATTATTATTATTATTATTATTATTATTATTATATAACAATAATAATAATATTAATAAGGATTGGGATTATTTGTGTTTTTTAAGGATTTGGAAGTTTTTCAAGGGATGCTGAAGATGGTGACGCAAATTCTATACGGTAAGTTCTTTGTACGCAGAGCTGTTAATGTTATTGGGGTTTTCGAATATGTTTATATTATAGTTTGATATGTTGGGGGAAGCCGCCAGGATGATTTAGTAAAGTGACACGCACATTTAATAAGTTATAAGTTATACATGCTAATAAGTTATGACTAAGTTAGGTTGATTCCAGTTGTATATGTTAATGGAAACAAAAGTCATTTTCTCATATGGATTTTTGTCGTAAATCTCTATATATTTTTTACGATTCCTGTGTACGCTTTATAATTTTCAAATGATGGTTTTTCATATGTTAACGCAAATGTTTTTGATGCATATGAAAATGTTTAATATGCAATACTGGTGTTTTTATTATTACAATCCCACCATAAATATCAGTTAACATGTTTTCACCTAAGTTGGGTTTATTTCCGTTACATATGTTAATAGAAACAAAAGTCATTTTTTTCATATGAATTTTTATCTGCAGGTCTGTTTATATTATTGGGGTTTTTGAATGTGTTTATATTATAGTTTGATATATTGCGGGAAGCCTGCAGGATGATATAGTAAAGTGACACGCATGTTTAATAAGTTATAACATATGAAACTAGTAAGCTGACATGCATGTTATAACAAATGTGGATTTTTGTTTAGTCATATTACTTCAACACTAGTAGCATATGTTCAAGGAAACAAATGTCATTTTTTAACATGGATGGAATGAATGTTACCTCTGTTTAATATGTTAAATTGGAACTAATTTTACATATGTTGTACAACTATGTAGTCTTTATGATCTTTTTGCCATAGTTAAAATTTGATAGTCTTGACAACTAGGCTTCACATGCTAAACGTTTGAATATGCAAATTGATGAATTTGTATTCTCTGTAGGTTAAGAGATTTTTGTATGCAAAGATGTAGATGATTATCAAGAATGAAGCATAGTTTATATTTTTTTTCTTTTTATGGTAGTTTTTTAGCATTTTTTAAAATAATTATATTTGAGGAAATTAGATTTAAATACTCCAAACTATTTCTTGTTGGCCGATATCACTCTCAACTATCACTTTGACTACCAATACTCCCAACTTTACACTTTGTTTGTTCTGTCACCCTCATTTTGAAATTATCAAGGTCAAGTTCTGATGATGAGGAAATGTTTGCATCTTAGTTTAGGGGTGACATAACAAACAAAGTGTAAAGTTTGAAGTATTGGTAGTCAAAGTGATAATTAGGGGTGATATTGGCCAACGAGCAATAGTTTGGAGTATTTAAATTCAATATCCTTTATATTTGTACGAAAATGTTTGTTACGTTTTATTGTTGATTGTAATGACTATTTTTTTGTCACTTGTAGGAAATATTTTGTTACGTTTTAATATTTGATTTGTAATGATTTTTTATTTATTTATACATTATATGTGTTACAAATGTAACACAACATATGTTACACATAACAGTGTCTGACATACTTAAGATAATGTGCACAAAAGCTAGAGATAGATGATGTGGCAAGTGTCAGATCAACTTTTTCGAAGATATTTTATCAAAAATATACTTTTGACCTTATTTCCTCTTATTTGTTCTTTTGCACACTTTTTCACATATTTTAATTAAAATCAAAATTCCTTAAAAAATATGACCATAGATCAACTAGATGGATGGTAGAGATAATGTTTATTGTTGTTTCTTCAAATAAATTAGGTTTTCATTTTATCCCTACCTTATATATATATATATATATATATATATATATAGGGTCAATATCCTTTACAAAGTGTTTTTTTTTTGTGAGAAATGTGAGAAGGTGTTTTAGCCATTAGATGATCTTAATCAATGGTTTAGATTTAATGAGTGGCATTTTTGTAATTAGTGTTTAATTATTAATAATAAAATACAATG
Organism: Ambrosia trifida; assembly: GCA_028751855.1. NCBI lineage: Eukaryota > Viridiplantae > Streptophyta > Magnoliopsida > Asterales > Asteraceae > Ambrosia > Ambrosia trifida. Next base: position 40,834,435 of record CM054123.1, on the reverse strand, counting down.
CTCAAGGGTGTAACTGTAATTCGCTTATCACATTTAAAGAGTCTGATGAAAGAGAATGAGAGAAACCGCTTGAATTACTAGAATCTCGCCCAATTATTAACAAAAACAATTGTCCCTATTTTAAGCAATAAATCTCTCACTTTAAATACAACAACTTTCATTCAAATCCATCTATATTAACCTATGGAGTATTAAAATTATATTAAACTTCTACTATTTTATATCTTACTAGCTGATTACCCCGAGAGCGTCCCGGGGTTGAAAAATCTAATTTTATGTGATAACCTATTGCAAATGGCTCAAGTTAACTAACCTCAAAATCTCTCAATTATTGCATGTTCATAGTATTCTAATCAGTAATAACTCATATTCCCCACAAAATCTAATTTTACATGATAACATGAACACTTTGTGTGTTTTTTTTTCCTGTATGAACGAAACCCCACAAAAAATAGTCAATTTTTTCTCCGTTTTTTATATAGCACTATGGTATTCGTTAGAAAGATAATAAAACGCTCGTTAATTTGGTGTAATTTTTTCCTTTAAAAAATCCCGTGTATAAAAGATATAAACGTTTAAAAATTATGGGAGGAAATATGAGAGACAAAATTTTAAATTTATTTTTAAATTATTTTTTCCTAAAATAACTCAATTTAATTAAAAAAAAGGAAACAATTCAAAAATACCAAAAACTCTCCATTATGATGCCACGTGACACTCTCAATGGTAGGTTGAGACCTCCATTGCATGCCACGTCAGCATATACGTTTTCTTTTATATATATAGATAGATTAACTTCAAAAGTAATATATATTGTGATGCATAGTAATAAATTATTGTTTCAGTGACGATCGGTTAGAGTTGGTAACAGACATATAATATCGCTTAAAATAGAATTCACAAAATAAATTAGTCAACAAAGATTTGGTATTATATACAAACATGACTGTGTTTTTTATGCTTTGGTGTAAAATCATAAACATATTGCTATATGGTAAGTACATAAAAACACTGATATATCATAAAACACAAAAGACTAAGAAAACACTACTATATCGTAAAACACTATACTACACTGCTGTATCGTAAAACACTATACTACACTGCTATATCGTAAAACATTATACTACACTGCTGTAAAATAACAAAAAAACATAAAAACACTGTTATATCATAAAAACACTATACTACATTAAAAAACGATGATATGTATCTGAATATAAAAAATAAAACACAGTATGAACAGTTTTGAAAAAAAATATAAAACACATTAATACGAATTGATTCGGATAAAATACAACAATATGATATTTGACTGATCGATGTAATTGAATATGAGTTAGAATTCATGAATACTGATTCTTTATAAAAGCTTCAGTAAAAATGGTTTTAATCAAAATAAAAATCCCTATTATTGCTCATAATTAAGAATGTAATTAATTAGATATATATCTACTAAAAATAAGATTATCAATACAAATTACAATGATGCCTTTTAATTAAAAAAATAGGTTGTCAAATGTCACTCTATGATATGTTCTCACACTTCTCACATAAAATGGGTTTTGTACAAGAACCTAAACCTATATATATATATATATATATATATATATATATATATATATATATATATACTAGTAAGCAACCCGCGCGATGCAGCGGCAGCGACAATTTGCAACCCGGTACTCGTTTACTTTTTGCTAATCAATCGGCTCGTAATATATTATATAGTACTTAAGTTAGTTTTCTTATTCATACAATATGTTACAATTCAATTAAGTGACAATTAGTTTTCTGATCACAAAAATTTCCATTTGAAATGCTAGTCAAGGTTACTTGAATTAATATATTTTTTTCATGAATTAAACGATGCTATTTCCTTTGTTAAGTAAACAAAATTGAGATGTCTAAAAAATTAATTTTATTCAACTAAGTTGTTGGTTATGGTTCCATTAAATTACTATTACAACAATAAATCATGATATGCATCGAAAGATTGCATCGTCTCACAAACCATTTTCCTAAGGCATCTGATTTATATTTCAAGAACCCGAGCGGCAGAGCCTACTTTGAGCTAGTCATGGTGCTTGAACCACTGGGTGTTCGGACCAGGATTGAGGGGGTCAAACCGGATTTTGATTAAAGAAATTCCCATTTTGCCATATTTATTTTTATATTGTTTAGGACATCAATCGGTTCTTACATCCGGTCGAACCGCTAGTGGACCCATTCGACCTAACCTGCTCCGAGCTCCGACTCATTACAAAAGGTTACCCAATCCGACCCATTAGACGACGCACCCAAAATCAATTTCATTAATTAAAACTTCAATATTAAACAATATTCGAGCGTACTAAAGACACAAATGATTTGCTTACCAACCATGTGCTTTATCCATAAAGATTTGTATATGCCCAAATATAAAGATGCCCCATCTAAATAGAAAACAAATATAAAACCATCAATCGTCGAAAAGGTGGAATATGAACGCTGAAACCTAAGATTCATGGTGAAACTATTGAGAAGAAATCAAACATAACGGAAAAGATTTTTCATTGACGGTTACCTCACTTGAACCTCTATAGTGCCGGACTCGTCCCTTGTGTGTACCGTTGACGAAACCATCATTTTCCGTTTATTATGGCTTCATAATAATAAACTGTAAATTACCACCGTGCATGATAATATCTTAATAGATGCAATATTGTGATTGTCATGGTATTTAGCAAAAACACAATTATGTTATCAACTAAAATTAGAAACAAATGATCGAGTCACCACTCATACTCTTTATCTCATATCTGCAAAGGGATGCTCCTACAAAAATAACCAATTAAATAAACAAATCAATAAATAAGAAGGTTCCATTGTTTCATAACATAGTTATCAAAGGGGTGGGTTGCAATCAAGGCGCTTAGGCTCCGCCTGTGGCCTAGGCGAGAAGCGCAAAAAAAGTGCGGGCCTGAGAAAAAAAAAGCGCAAATAAAAAAAATAAAAAAATCACCAAATCATTACAAACAACAATCATCTTATAAAATAGGGGAATTAGTAATGAACTAAAAAATTGGCCATATATAACGTGTGCTATTAACCTATTGGATTCTGGCACCCAATTTGGGTTAGTCACTAACAATAAGCAGATCAAATCACAAGAAGGCGGCAACCAAAGTGTCAAATGGTGGCGTAGTCCAGGAGCAACTTTTGATGTAATCGTCAAAAGCACACTGTTTGGGAATGAAGCATGTTAATTTCATGTTGTGAAGTAAGTAGGACTTCAAAATGAATGAACATTTTGCCATTAATTAGACAATCCCCCCAAAACGTGTAATTTCTTGGTGGAAAACACTAATCGATCAATCGGTTACATAGATGCCTAATCTAATGGGTTAAGTACAACATAACATCCTACTGCTAATGCAGGAACAACTTTCCATGTAGCTATCACAATAGAGTAATTATTATAGCATAATAAATTTGATTTAGGGGAAAACATAATAGAATAATGGTGACAGACTTTAAAAACCATATAAAAAGTCTAAAATGATGATCAATCATAATATGGATGAGAAAAAACATACCACAGAGTAATTAACCCGACTACCACAACTGGCACTCCTAATATCCAGCTAAATCACCCTAATGATTAAAACATATATATTAGACAAGTTCTTGAGCAAAGGAAGCCTATTAGACAAGCATAAAGTGAATCAATCGAAAACCATATGGCAAGTAGTAATGAACTGGTAATTGGTATGCAATAAGCATCGGAAAATTCCCAAACAAAATGTCCATATCACCCTTAAATCCAAATGTCTACTGAAATGCACCAATAAATAGTAAAGAAAAGAGGAATTTTAAGCAGCTTATGAGTTTTGAGTGTCTTGACTAACTGCAACAATGCAAACCTCAAAATTAAATCCAAATGGTAACTTCCAAAGTCCAGCAAGCTCAGGTGCGTGGTGCCTCTCTTGAGCCACAAGACCCTGCAGCCAACAAGTGTATCCTAAAAAATTTGGACAAATGCACAAAAACCCATGTTGTTTAACACTTCAACTCAAAAACAATAAATCAAGAAAAATTCATAATATAATTGAACTTGAAGTTTTACTTCTCAACATCACCTTCTATATTTATATTCCATCCTTTTTTACTTCCACACTCCCCAAATTACAAGAATCTTGCACCACTGCCTTGCCTGACTCTAACTTGGGTTTCATCTGTTAATCAAAAAGATTTCCAACATTTATTGGTTTAACTTCTAAGGTGTCAAAAGTCACCTAAAGAGTACTTAACTACCTAAAAAGAATAGTAAATTAGAATTAAAAGTTAAACATTATTACTGTTTACTATAATTCTTTACCTTTCCTCCGCGATTACATAAACAACCATCTCCTCCAGATCTGGACTCATATCCCCCATAGAATGAATACCTGAATCAGAATTGTTTAAAAAAAGTAACACATATAAATAAACAAGATAAGCAAAAAAATTATAAAAGGTATAAAACAGATCTGAGCAATGCGTAGGGGGAAAGGGGTACCGAGAAGAGTGTCTAGATAAAGAGATCTTGAAACCTTATATCTTTTGACCTCCATGAGCTCCATCTTCCACCAATCTGGTGTTGTTTGGACAAATAGATCTTGAAACCCTAGACCTTGAGTCTCCACAGAGAAGGAAAGCAGATGGGATGGAGGCGGATATTGAGGTGAATGAGAAACCCTAATATGATTTCAAGGTACCCGTGTTTTTTTAGTATGGTATGTATTTTGTGCATTGGATACTTGTACAATAGGTTTAAAGTCTTGTATGTTCTTAAAAAGTGGCAAATGACCATTTTTGCCCCTCCTATATGCTTATTAATATAGTATATATATATATATATATATATATATATATATATATATATATATATACTAGTATAAAAACCCGCGCGATGCTGCGGTGACGATAATTTGCAACGCGATACTTCTTTATATTATGTTATCAATCATTTCGTGATATATTGTATGGTACATCTTTTAGTTTAAAGTATCTTAAAAAATCGATTTAGTTGGCTTTTTTTCCTACCAAGATGATCATCCTTTTGTTGAGACGGTCAAATATAGCAAAACTCAAATAACCATTTAACTAAGGGTTTTTCTTATATACGTTGGTGTAGTCCACATGGTAGAGGCATATGCTTCTTAGATGAGAGGTATAAAGTTCAATACCTAATAACTGTATAATTTAGAATTATTGATGAGTAATAGAATAGGTGTAACATTTGATATTAAAAAAAATTAGTAAGGGATTTTAATTAGAGCCAACTTTTCCTTTAATTCTTTTCTTGTAGTATCAATGTGGGTCAAAATGTTGAGATAAGAGAGTGATTTTGAAAAGTTTTTTTTTTTTTTTTCAAAATGTGACCAACATAGTTTCTCATTTAATGTTGAAAAGAGAAATTATGTTTGAATGTTGTTTCGTATTTGAGGACACTAAAAAGATTCGAAGTAATGGGTAAATAGGATAGCTCATTGTTTGCAAGAGGATGATGATGCTAGCTGAAAACCCACGCGATGTGACGACAATTTACAACACATACTCGTTTTCTGTTAAATCGTATCATGATATATTGAATAGTAGTTAAGTTAGGTTACTTATTGGTGTAATATGTTACTGCTCAAATAAGTTAGCTTATCAATCCTCATGTAACACCAAAACCGATGGCGGAAACATCGGGGCGTCACGAATGAATGATTGTTCAGTAGCTCATGGTAATACATATGTTTAAATAATCCTTTATTTCATTACAAAATTGAATTACATTAAAGTCTACATCAAATAATCAAACAAAGCTTAAAACTTCAAATATCTCCTCATGCTAGCTCTAGACTTAAGCATCAGTATTTCCTGTTGAGTTTGGAAAAATGGGGGGGGGGGGGTCAACTAGAAGTTGGTGAGAATACATAAGCCATGTCAAGCAATTAAGTTTAAGAATAAAAGTTTAGCAATTCATATGTCTATCGTAAGTTTAAGTCTACATGAATAAACATGAAATGTTGAATCGACATAATCAAACCTCCGACTAGTTTAGGTCCATCCCGTCATCCACGGTTCACCTTAATAATATGTTGGAATGATAACAATCACCCGCGCTCCCCATAAAAGATGGTCAACGAATCTAGGTGGGATTGTCAATCCAATAGATCTATTATTGAGTATCGCCAGCTTGGCCATAGCTAATGATTATGTAATGTTGAAACTCGTTGAAACTGTTGTTGTTGTCTAAATCATGAGGCATTAAAGTTTACAACTAGACATGTATGTAGAATTTCTTAAGTATAATGTTGCAAGTATAAAGAATTGCAATAACATGGTTACGTAAACTCACCTTAGCAAAGTATTAAGCCTCGAGAAATAGAATATGTGTAGCCCCAAAGTTGCCAATTACAAGAGCTTATAATCAAAGCTTCAATTGTAGAAGTAATAGACTATAGAAGAAAGGTATGAGGGAAAGTTTAATCGGATTGAAACAATCGATTTAGAGGTGCCAAGTATAATGGTCATATGTGGGTTTTTATACTAGTTTTGGATTCAATTAGCCATTGAAATTGGTCAACACCATAAAGTAAGGTTTTATGATGAATTAACTATTTGACTAAGACTTTGACTCCAAGAATTATGTTGTCAAGACTTTGACTCTTGACTCAAGGCTTTATTTTGAAATGAATTTATATCTTCCTTGTTTGAGATTATAAATGTAATTGAAAAAAATCATTAGTTTGAATTAGAAAATAAAAAAAAACACCGTCTTATAAAATGACGATTTTATAAATAGAATTAGGATAGGACATATGTCATGATTGAAGATTTTTTTTTTTAAGTACAATGATAAAAGGAACTTAGAAAAATAGAGTGCACGGATAAAGATAAGAATACTTAGAAATAAATTAGACTTTATATCATGGATCGGGAAATACTTTAATGCAAAATAAATGGGAAAATTCGTGAGGTTACAGTATCCCCTACTTTTAGAAACTTCGTCCCGAAGTTAAGGCATGACATGAATAGAATAATCTGTTTCGAATAATTTGGATAAGAGGTTTGTTATCTGTGAGTTTTAAGGGTTGGATTAGGTTCGTCTGAAATAGTAAGGAGAATAAGGATCTAGCAAAACACTAAACTTAAGTGTTAGGAAAGAAATGCATGAGTTGATTGACTATAGAAAGACTAAATGAACTACCAGGTAACTAGAGTTTATAATTGGTTATCTACCAAAAACCTTGATAGAATTTCACACTACCTTAACGTACCTGTAAATTCATGATTACGTTCCGGACCGTAATCACCAATTTACCTTACATTAGGGTTTTGTGTCCTTCTATGACTCTAAACACACATGTAAGTAATGCAAAATAACCTTGTGATTGAATCATATACAATGTATCCAAAAATGAGTCCAACTGTTGAGTAGGAAAAAGACTTCTACCAGTCAGTGAATAAGAACCTCTACCGATTGTTGAGCAGGTGCGATAGCCTCTACCAGTCGTTGAGCAGGTTGTAGGGCCTCTACCGACTGTTGAGCAGGCATGATGACCTCTACCAATCGTTGAGTAGGTTATTTGGTACTCTATTAACTGTTGAGCAAGTACTTCATCCTCTATCAGTTGTTTGATTAAGTGTACCAATTATTACACACATGAATTGCAAATTGATAATATGTACATGTAAGCAATCAAGTATCAAGTATATCATACGAGTTGTAATAGAGTTGCCCTAGACAAGGTTAATGACGCTAGGTGTGTCTATAGCAAATAGTTTATATTCCATGAATTCTAGTTTCAAATGTTCAAATATGGTAGATAGTCGAATCACCATGTATAACTAAGGATTATGTTTGATGCAACACACAATCAAGTTTCAATAGTTTGGTTATCATGGGTAACTAGCTTATGTGTGAGAAGGTGAAGGATATGAATTTAGTTCTTGAGAGGATGATGAAAAATCTTGAAGCAGAATCAAGGTTGTGAGAGATAGTGAATGTGAAGATAGTTTATAAAGAGTTTATTTTATAGTAAGGAGATTATGTAGTAGTGTAAATTTTGGGGTTTGGATCAAAGGCTATAATCAAGTGTATAAGAAAACATGATTGTGGTATATGCCAAATATTGTAAAAATTTGAACAAGTTGAAAATGAGTGAGTGTCGATGGAGAAATTAGAGACTAGATATTATTCCTATGGATAAAAAAAATTATTTTTTCAAAATTGGTTTTGTACATAAAGCAAAAGTTGTTAAATAGTACAAGCTAAGTGGGCTTTGATTAAAATATTCCCTTTAGTTGGAGATTTCAAACATGACATTAGGTTTTGAAGATCAAAGTTCTATTAAGTGATTTTTAATAGTTTAAAGCATTATATAGAAAATCGTTTGTTACGTCAATAAATAAAAAATTGAATTTAAGTTCGAGGACATCTTTTGACAAAAATATGTACTTTGTAAAGTTACTAGGTAATGAAAATACAACAAGATTTAGAAATCTTTAGTTTGTGCTAAGGTATGAGGTTATAGTTTTTAAAAAAAATAAGTAACATGTGGAGAAATGAAATAATATGATTTGGATAGGGTGTTGAATATTTAAAAAGTGGCTAAGATGGTAAGGTGAAGTGTGATTGTGAAATCCATAGATGGTTATGAAATGAGATTGATTTAAGCTGTAAAATTTTGAGATTTTAGAGCTTAGTTTAAGAAAAGTGAGTGTAATCATTTATTCATTAATTAAAACGAATAAACAAAAACGTTGACTTATCAAAACTTCTAGATTCTAATAACATGATGAAGACATGCTTTAGCCTATAAGTGAACACTCATCCCGAGAATTCCCAGGTAGGCATCCGGGTCCCTCGCCTGATTGGGATTTATGCGCAATGCCAGTCCTAGATAGAAAACTCAGAATACAGGCGTTCACCCTTCCAGATTGCACGTGTTCGTTATTAAAATCTAGAACTTCGACGAGATCTTCAAGGTGGTTCAGGCTAAACCTGAGGATTTGTCCTATTAGTCTAAGAGTAGATCTTGTGGTGGAGAGCACTCTTCTTCTAGGGACTAAAGTAAGGATAAGAAGTAGGATAGAGAATATAAGCAAGTAAGGTTGCAAGTAAAAGGAGCAAGTACTGATTAAAATCCTATGGTTATAGACTAGGTTATTTTTTTTTCTAATAACCTAATTCCCTATAACCATGGCTCTGATACCAATCTGTAACACCCCAACCGATGGCGGAAACATCGGGGCGTCACGAATGAATGATTGTTCAGTAGCTCATGGTAATACATATGTTTAAATAATCCTTTATTTCATTACAAAATTGAATTACATTAAAGTCTACATCAAATAATCAAACAAAGCTTAAAACTTCAAATATCTCCTCATGCTAGCTCTAGACTTAAGCATCAGTATTTCCTGTTGAGTTTGGAAAAATGGGGGGGTCAACTAGAAGTTGGTGAGAATACATAAGCCATGTCAAGCAATTAAGTTTAAGAATAAAAGTTTAGCAATTCATATGTCTATCGTAAGTTTAAGTCTACATGAATAAACATGAAATGTTGAATCGACATAATCAAACCTCCGACTAGTTTAGGTCCATCCCGTCATCCACGGTTCACCTTAATAATATGTTGGAACGATAACAATCACCCGCGCTCCCCATAAAAGATGGTCAACGAATCTAGGTGGGATTGTCAATCCAATAGATCTATTATTGAGTATCGCCGGCTTGGCCATAGCTAATGATTATGTAATGTTGAAACTCGTTGAAACTGTTGTTGTTGTCTAAATCACGAGGCATTAAAGTTTACAACTAGACATGTATGTAGAATTGCTTAAGTATAATGTTGCAAGTATAAAGAATTGCAATAACATGGTTACGTAAACTCACCTTAGCAAAGTATTAAGCCTCGGGAAATAGAATATGTGTAGCCCCAAAGTTGCCAATTACAAGAGCTTATAATCAAAGCTTCAATTGTAGAAGTAATAGACTATAGAAGAAAGGTATGAGGGAAAGTTTAATCGGATTGAAACAATCGATTTAGAGGTGCCAAGTATAATGGTCATAGGTGGGTTTTTATACTAGTTTTGGATTCAATTAGCCATTAAAATTGGTCAACACCATAAAGTAAGGTTTTTTGATGAATTGACTATTTGATTAAGACTTTGACCGTTTGACTAAGACTTTGACTAGGACTAAGACTTTGACTCCAAGAATTATGTTGTCAAGACTTTGACTCTTGACTCAAGGCTTTATTTTGAAATGAATTTATATCTTCCTTGTTTGAGATTATAAATGTAATTGAAAAAAATCATTAGTTTGAATTAGAAAATAAAAAAAACACTGTCTTTTAAAATGACGATTTTATAAATAGAATTAGGATAGGACATATGTCATGATTGAAGATTTTTTTAAGTACAATGATAAAAGGAACTTAGAAAAATAGAGTGCACGGATAAAGATAAGAATACTTAGAAATAAATTAGACTTTATATCATGGATCGGGAAATACTTTAATGCAAAATAAATGGGAAAATTCGTGAGGTTACACCTCACGTGCAACATTCGAAGTATGTATGTGTTCTTATTTAAATCAGAAATAAACATATAAATAGACCTACACTTTTACCATGTAATATAAGGAATAGTCTCTTCTTACCGGTCAATGACCACATGAAATTTACCCAAACAAAATACCAAACTTTATGTTGCGTGAGACCCAAGAAATCTTCAACAATGTCACGATCTTTCATTATTATTATCGGTTCAATAAAATGTGTGAAAATATAAGACAACAAATAATATGAGCAAAAATACAAGTACAAACTTTTGAAAAAAAAAACGTTTAGTCAATCAATCATCAAGTCCAAAAAGCATTAGTACTTTTATATCTCCCAGCTTCAACAGATGAAGAAGACGGTCTAAGAAATATAGTTATTAGTTTACACGCTACTTTAGTATAGTTATTAATTTATTTTATAGAGGTTTCATTTTCTTATGTGATATATATGCGTTATATAATTTATTTTATTATTATTCAAATCACTACAATGAAAACAGATGTTTGTTGAGAACCAGGGACTACATTTTGAGATGAACCAGGACCTTTAAATAGGGTAACAATACAAAATAAAAAGGTTTGCTAGCAAATGACTAATGAAAATGAAAACCAATATATAAAAATCCAACTTGTAACAATTGCTACTGCAGACCCAAACTTGAACTCTTTTTTTTATAATGGCTAACCAATTTTATTGCATATGTCTGACTAACAACCTGCTAGACATAAACCCCAAATACAACATCCACCAATTACATCAGTTAAACAAAAGAAGCAAAATTAAAAGAGCACCAATCCTCCCAAGTCAACCTACCTACATTTGCCCTGTTTTTGACTCACAAGAAGATATAGCTACCCAAACTTGAACTGCCACAACTGACATATTATTCAACCCAACAGTAGCATGAGGTAACCCATGTAACCCATTCTGAAGCTGTGTGTGCAGACCAATTCTGGAGCTTTAACCATTTTAGCAAATCAGTGTGTGCAGACAAATTCTGAAGCTGCACTCTTTCACCATTTTGTAATCTCTGCGCTTTTTCACCATTTTAACCATTTTGATACAAACCAAAGAGCTGACTGATTTCCAGGTAACCCATATGCAAGTACCTTTTTCACCTTTTCTGCTAATTTATATTTGATTCCTTCAAATGTTGAGGCTTTCCAGGCCTCATGATAACCTACATCAAAGATAATTCGCAAATAATAAAGTTAAACAATGATAAAAGATAAAACTACCACAAGCTTTAAAATCACTTCCATTTCTAGAGGTGGTAATTCAACCAATTAGTTATGAATATATTGATTTGTTTAGCTTAAATGAATAGATTTAAATGGGCAACCCGCGACCTTGTAGTTCGTCTTATGTGCTTCATTTAAAAAAATTACTGCTCATTTAAACTTAACTTAATTTGTTCACAAATAATCATATAAGCCGTTAAGGTTTAAAAAACTAAAACATTAGTGGCTCCATTATCAAGACACCATTAATATAGGCAAAACACCATTAACATAGCCATACAGGCAAAACAACCATAAATTATTGTTTACTTTTGTAAAGTCATTCAGATTGTTTGTGTAAAATAATTTAAATCAACTACATATACTTAAAATTACTGAGATTATGTATGTTGATACACTAATGTAGAGGTCTATAATATCCATAACCTCCATTGTCAAGCACAAGTGCTTTCTAAGATGTACCATAAAAATGGAACGCACATCAAAACCCGTAAAGGATATAAACATACAACAACGAAAGAGCGCTGACCATGGTGCGCGGCATCGATTCCATCCTCCATCGCTCAGTTCCGACCACCCTACCAAATGTTACACTCACACCTCATTTGAACCAAGAGCTATAGATAAAACTTTGTATAAAAGAACGATGAAAAAACTCACTTGCAGCAAATGTTCTTGACTTGATTATTTCCTTGCCAAAGCCATCAAAGAAGGTTCAATGATTCCTTCCCTCAACCTCAAAAACATGTGAAGAGTAGATTCTGAACAGACAACGCTAATTATAACAGATTATAACAATCAAAAACGGAAATTACATTCTAGATTCAAGAAATCAACCAACAACTAAAACCTGTCATCAACATCGGACTTTTCTGGCGTTGGCTTGGCGTCGGTGCCACCTGGGTTCGCGACAGAACCCAAGCAGCCCAAAATCGCTGAAATCTGGTCTTTATTCCGACTGAAAAAATAGCACAAAACTAATTTATTAGGCTTGAATAAAACATTTTCTTCCCTTAAAAAGGAAGAATGTCTGACCTCAGCAATAATGACATGAACGTTATTATTAACACCTAGCATTGACATTCTTCAGGATGGCATAGCAGGGGAAATGAATCATGAAGGTGGACATAAAGGTTTCTTCGCTTGAAACAAGTCGAAAAACTTTAATAAAAAGTGGGCATTTCCCCTCAGAAGTTCTCATCAACTATATCTGCAAACATGATAATTAGTTCATGTGTTTTAATATGAGCAGGTTGGGTTATAGGTAAAAATGGGTCGGGTTAATATGAGCAGGTTGGGTTACAAGTCACAACAGGTCAGGTTGTATAAAAAGGTTTCGGGGTCAGAACGCGAATCCATGATGCTCACCGGCGTCAGATATTACGTACAAACATGCAATTTTTAATAAATTTGAAAGTCCGCAGATGTGCATGTTGCAAGGTACTTTGTGACATATCATTGAGTATTCGGACAAAACAATAGGCTCAGGTCTGATTGCAATAAACACAAAATGAATAGAAAGTTTACATTAAATTCGAAAGGTCAAGTACTCGGGTCTGATTACAATTTCATTACTATAGTATTGAAGCATATTTCAAATTTGAAATACCAAGAACTGAGCACAACTACAAAGACCATTAAAAATATACCATACCCCAGCGCTTTAATAGCCTTTAGCAGCAAAAATATGAGTTAATAATTATAATTATTGATGCATTAGAAATTAAGTCGAATATCGGGTCAATTTGATGCATCAACAATTAAGTAAATTAAGTCGAATAGCCGTCAATTGATTATATATTTAAGTTCCTAATGCTTTTGGCTTGAGACGTGGTTCCCTACAAGCACAATTGAGAATAAATTCAAGAAATAAAAGTAAAAACTTAAATAAGCAGGGAATATAATGAACATAATACATAGAAGATACACTTGTAGGTCAAATTGAACAAAAACAAGTTGTTCCAAAATGATGAAGGCCATATAAATTGAACTGTGCGAGCACAAAAAGTCATCAAACACATGAACATAACACTAAACCATGATCAACAAATTCACATATGCAATAGGATAATTATTCCATTTATACGCTTGAAAAAAAAACATTCAGCAAGAACATTCAACAATGGAAAATAAACACAGATAGTACCTTTCTTTGTGATGAATATAGTCAGCAGCTTACATAACATCTTTAGTTATTTTCCAAACGCTACCTCCCAAGAGATGAGCAGCAACAAGAGGTGCAATTACAATGCCCTCCCTTTTTCCTGGCATAAGTTCATTATAAATATAAAAAAATTGTTAATGTACTTAAAAAAACGAATTGAAGGACTTATATCAACTCATGGATTCACATAGCCAAACATTGTAGAGACCAGAATTTACAACTTTACCAATAAACCTGAAACTTTTGTAGTGGGCTAAAAGATGAGATTATATGGAAAGGAAAAAGCTATATACATGTGTAATAAAAATAACAAATTAATATCATAGATTAATGATACAACTCTGGTCGTAAAAAGAATGTTAGAATTTCACCTCAGATTTATAAATTGCACCACATTATGAGCTTAGGACACCATCACGAACAGTAGTTTATGACTAAGTTAGCGAACTTGCGAGCTATTGTGGCCAATTCTAGTTGTATACAGTACTGGTAATAATAAAAACGCAGCAATCACTTGAAAAGGTAAATCTTCTTAAACATCAATTCTTGATTGAGGATTCTGAGATTTTCAGCATTAAAACAAACCTGAAAAAATTAATCCAACTAAAACTAAAAGCTGAAACATCTAATGTAGGTTAAAATAAAGGAATAAAGTTTACCATCGTTAAACAAAATGGGGGGTGATGCAACAGGAAGAAAAGAAGAGAGTGATGCGCGAGCAGACAAAGAGGAGGGCATGGAGTAGTAGGGTTTTCATTGGCTCTTACCGTCTTGTCTCCATACATCAGGTTTTTGGGTGTGAAAGAGATATTAGGGTTTGCAAAGAGAATGTATGGTGAGTGGCTGAATGAAAATGAGTAGGGTTTGTAAAGTGAAAAAAGCATTATATTGGATCCGGTTGAGGAAAACGGGTTAAAAATAACCAGATTGAAGATCCAGCCGGCTTCAAAGCAGGGTCAAGACACTTGAAAAGGCTGGTGCGCTTTGAAGCTTTGTACAATAAGCTTAAATACTTGTACATGCTGAAAAATGTTGAAAAATTGGATGAATTGACCATATTGCCCTCTTAATATGCTTTATAATATAGTATATATATATAATATATATATATATATATTAAAGGAAATTTCAGTCATCTCACATTAAGTACTGTCACTCCCCATTTGCCTTACAATCTATACACGTAGCATGCTATAATATTTTCTTATTATGAAACCTGATTTGTTTTAACATCTCCCAGAAGAGAAGAAAAAAAACAAAAAATGTTGAGTATCAATTTAGGGCTGTAAACAAACCAAACGTTCAACGAACAATTCGTGAAATGTTTAACAAGAAGTTTGTTTGTGTTCGTTTGTTTAATAAATGAACAAACATAAACAATAAATTATGTTCATTTAGTTAAACAAACGAACATGAACAGAGGTTGCGTTTGTTCATTTATGTTCGATTGTTCATTTGGGTTTTTAGCTTTTAATTTTTAATTTTAGTACTTAAATTCCAGTGGTAGATTAAACATTTCAAGTTTAATATGATAATTTTGTGATCAATATTATGACAAGTATAACTGGGTAATTGGATTAATATATTTTAGGCGGACAATGTTCGTAATGAAAATTTCAGAATTTAATATGTGTTAGTTTGTGCTCGGTTTGGTTCATCAATGCTTATTTGTGTTTGTTTACGTTCATTGGTGTTTGTTTGTGCTCGCTTTTGTCGGAAACCTAAATGTAAAAAATAAAGACAAATGAACACGAACACATTCATTTCCTTATTGAACGATCATGAACAAAAACCCCGTTTAGTAACTATTCATGAACACGCTATTTCCTTAACAAACGAACATAGATAAGGCCATGTTCGTCTTCATTTAGTTTTTTTATAGACCAAAGTATCATTATTGGTGGTTAATATATTATTTTTATTTAAAGACTTTATTATTGTTTTATTATACATATTTTATGTTAGTGTTATAAAACCCTCATATTATGACATGTAATTAATAGCTTGCTTATTTTTATTAACATTTCGATGTAATTTTCTTTTCACGGAATTGACGCAATTGATACCGGTATACGATCATGATTTTTATATTACGACGTACTTTTGCACTAGTACATTTCAATGTTAAGAGTCGAGCCGTAACTACAACGAAACAAACACATGTAGATATTATTTTGGTTAATGTTACAACTTTCTTTTTGGTTTTCTTTATTCTTTGTCATGGTGTGCGATAGCTATCAAGCTCTTATCGCGTCCCTACCGCAACGTTGTTTAGATTAAAGTCTGCATGATCTAAATTAACCATTTAATACACCATGTAACAAATTTAATTCTCTCTTTTTTTCTACTATATTAGTTAAAGCTAACTTCTAACTCTAGACATGTTTAATTAAGTGTGTTGTTTGCTTATTTTTACTGTCGATTAGATCAAAACCTAAATGGATGTCTAATATTAGTCAATTGATATACCAAATAACAAATACATCATTGCCAACATCCTCCAATGACCTTGCAGCGAAGCGCGGGCTCTAATACTAGGTTTTTTTAAATACATGTTAACTGGATTTTTTTTACTTCATTGCCTCTTCTACTCGTCCATTGTGTTATCAGTATGCACATGTGTGTTATAACGTTTATTGTATTTTCTTGTATGCACATGTTTTAAATTGCATATTATGATTTTAGTATGCTTTCGATTGTATATTACATTGTTCATTGTGTTTTACACAACTTTTTTTTGTGTGTTTATGGTGTATATTATTTTTAGTATGCTATGCATTGTGTTTTAGTATACTGTTAATTCTGTTTGTTTTTTAGTTTACTATCCATTTTTTTAATATGTTTTCTATTATCTTTAATTTGTTATTCATTATGTTTTATACCCTATTGTCTATTAAAGTTTAGATTGATACTTAGTGTGTTTTACGCAATTGGGTTTCGATTTTTTTTTTCAGAAGTATAATAACAGAGTATCCTGATAAAGATAAAAAGACGTTCGATTTATAGTATATATATTTTTAGCATGTGAATTGCATGTGCATGTCTCTTGATATATGAGAAGTATACGCATATTTTTTTATTTTTTTTTTTTTTTTTTTGCATTTTGAACAAAACTTTTCCATTTGTTTATTACTTGGACACACGCCACTATTTAGTGGATTTTTACACTTTTTATTTATTTTAGCATTTGTAGGATAAATGAATCCCTCATTATTGAATGTAGTATATATAAGTTGTTAAATTTGTAAAATATTTTGATGGTTAATTTACACTTGGATATAATTAAAGAATTTTTTGAAATAGATTTAGATTAAAAGGTTTAAACTGGGTTGTTTGGTGTAAATATTTTTTGGATTTGTTGTAATTTCGTATTTGCCCGGAACTCCTTGCTTTGATGACCGTTTTGTGACACGTTTTTGAATGAAATTTACCTTTAAAAAAAATATAATTAAAGAATTTCAATTTTGTCAATGATACTAATTAAAGGCGTATGAAAATATAGTTAGCGGTCTATCCAATTTGGTTACTTCTAGTTATTGATTTCACGCTTCTTTGTTCTCTCATATCTTTTAACTTGGGACCGCGTTTTTATTGTTCAATTTATGGCACAACAACTTCAAGCCCAACCTTTTTTTTTTTTTTTAATCGGCTAAGGACATCATCTCGGTACCCCGTTTTGAATCCCATTTTTCCGCATCGTCCCTAGGGAATAAGCCCTTTCAACGTCAAGGGATGTATTTTTGCTAGCCCTACGATTCAAACCGTGTATCTCTCCCGGACGAGAACCTCCCTAAAAAGCAAACCCTCACATCTCTCCCTAACTAAGCTGGGGTTTATTGGCAAGCCCAACCTTTTATTACTTGAAGTAGTTGACTTTTTTTTTTTTTTTTTTTGTTTCTCTCGTTTTCCAACGTCATTAAGATATATGGATGCCCATTTAATACATTGAAGTGACCTAATATCTACCTTTTAAAAATTAGTAGGAAAGCCAGTGTGTTGCCGCAGGTACGCATATTTTATTGCCCTATGTTGTGCAACGGGTTTAATGTAATGTAATTTTTAAACAAACGAGCTACAATTAATATATCAATTCATGAGTAGCAATCAAGTATAAACAAAATATTGATAATAAAAACGAAAGTATAAGTGAGGGTAAACGCATTACGCATACGTAAATCATTACAAATGTGCAGATCATGGTTTTATTCCTATAGTTATAAAAATGGTAGAAATAATTTAGTAGTAGACATTGATTAGTTGATTTATACTTTGTATTATGAATTTCCTTGTTAGTGTTTTAGAAATTTCTACTTTTCAATTCCAGTATTCCACTCATAAAATGCACCATCAGTCTGAAAGTAAATAACATAAGTTCACCCATAAGGGTGTTTTTGAATCTTTTCAAACCGGGCTATATATATAAAGGTTACAAGTAGTCAAAATCTATAGGGTAAGTTAGTTAACTTGTAGTTAAATTAAAACTTTAACACAAGTTGGATAGTTAACACTTAAAAGTAAATTTAGGTGAGTAAATATGTAATTACTCAATTCATTATCTCACCAAGAGCTACATAGGCACCCTAAGTTCTTCATTATATGCCAGCACAATCAATGAAATACTTGGATTTAATGATATTACTTTCTTATTAGCAGACATCGTTTTCAACACACAGGCCCTTATCATTTTAAACTGAACGTGAAACATCCTTTGCAACATATGGTTTCCATCTTGATCTAGACCACTCATAGATCTCTACTGATTATTCATGAAAAAAAATATAAAATATGTCAAGCGGATTAAGAGTTGGCTAAATCTAATCAAATGCTTATAGTCTTGTAAATCCTTTTGACATATTCCCAGAGAAAGACAATAACCCACTTTTACAAATATTAAAAAAGTGTTTAGTTTGACCCATACCCAAGAAGCCTGACCCAACCCATTTTGACATGTTACCCAAGTAAATGACTGAGATTTTTTTTCATGTATTAAAATCTAATGTTTTTCTTATTTCGATAACATCATCCTTAATGCATAGCTGCTTAATCCTATTTTACCAAGATCAACCTTTAAAAACAAAATACTGTGTAAACGTGGAAATAAAGATAAATGGTAACATCAATAAATTTATAAGAATTGAATTAGATTGGATAAAATGAATTAATGTACTTGAAACCTAACATTAAATAGGTGAATAATTAAAATTTGATATAACAATTTACCTCAAATGGCGATAGTGACAACCATAATGGTCTCCAACTCCAGGAGTTGATAGGATAATCTTTTGACAAGAACAAGGTGTGTCATCCTGGAAATATATATATATATATATATATATATAAAGTATGATATAATATATATGTGTTTATAAGGTAGAAAACGGAAGCATTTCGATTTGTAAGTTTATGTCTTCGAATATACGACATTTTGATCTAGAGTTAATACAGTTCTCTTTTCTCCTTTACCATAATTATAGCGTATGCTACTATGTTTTTGAGCAGAGATAGGTGAAGAAGTTTGAGTTCACCTGAACCTATCTGGTTTTAAGTTTTAAGTAGAAAGGTATATAAAAATTATGGTGTGAGCCCATAGATAATATTTGGAGTATCTAAAAATAGTAAACCAACCAGTAAAGCATCCTGGATCCGCCATTGACTATGTTGTATGAATACATTTTGTCAAATCTCTCATCACCAACCTAAAATTGTTAATTAACACCCACTTAGAACTCGACAAAAAAACATGAAACATCAAGGAGTAAATAATATTTCTATGGTTTACGCACTAACACAATGAGTTTAAATGCTCTAAAATTAGGTGTCAACTTATTTAAACTATCAATATTTACTTTCTGGGCGAACTATGCTATCCATAATCTAATTTCAACCCAAAAAAAAAAAAATACATGGGATTTATGCCAGAATGTAAAGAACTATCGACGTGAATAGGAAGATATTCTAGCCTGACCATATATTCTATTTCAAATTGGGAATTTAAGACATACCAATAAAGAATATATAATTGTAAAATTACCAAGTTTTTGTGACACGTAGATTTTAGTTGACATTTTAAAGTTAAGTAGCATACGAATCAAATTCTTTACTACAGCAGTATTGAACAACAAAATCCAGAAGATGCAAACAAACAAACCTTAAAGAAATGCAGATTAAAACATACCAAAAGAAATTGATCATCGGAATTTTTAACAATATCATGACTTAATGGATAATTGAAGAAACAAATAGTCTCACCACCGATTAGGGATGATGAGATTATGAGTTACCACAGGGTTGATCCTTCACTAACAGCTACGGCTTGGAGATACCTGCAAATAAGAGTGAAAGTGTGGGTGTGGAGACGACTACACAAGGTAGCAGTTTATAACAAAAACGGGGTGAATGGGGATACTATCTAGTATGATAGCTCTACAGGTCAGTAGAAAGTGTCATCTCCTATTGGGGGTGTGACCCCTTTTATAGGAGAGTCCGTATGCCACCATTACCCAAGTCCTAACCGTGGTTAGGTTATCTCCATCACCCTTAATTATGTTAGTAAGGTGATATATGGAAAGCTAAATTGAAGGGAATAGTGGAATCGAGTACCGCCTTTATTGGTATGGTTACGTGATTCATGCATGGCTATTGACCATGCATGATATTCGCCTTGACGGGCATATGACCAATCTTTGACTGTTGACTGATCATTAATGAGCTTTGACCAAGTCCTGCGCGTGGCTTTCTTCCGCTTGATGATATTGTGCCGGGTTTGGGTACGCGGAATGGTGTATTCAGTACCCAATCCCATCAAGTCCCCCCAGTCCAGTGTGTCTCTTATCTAAGAAGTAATGAAGAGATGTGAGGGATGCTGGACTTATTTGGAGTGAGTTGTTGCCTATGGTCTTTCCGCTGCTTACTGCCTTTGCGTGCGCATGTTAAGCTAGTTGATCTGCGTCCGCGTATATCTTGTGCGGAGAACGGGTTTTGAAATTTTACGTCAACTATCCGCAACAAGTGAGACACGTCAGTTGGCATGTGTGGACAGTTGTCACTTCCCCCTTGAATTTGAAAACTTGTGGTCCATATGGCGAGTGGGGATGACGTGACTTCTATCAGTTGAGACGTGTGCAGACACGTTTGAGCAGCGGTTGTCAGGCGAGTGGGCACGTGAAGCGCGTGTGACGTCTGTTTCTCTTCAGTTGTACACGTGTCGTTTCCCCATTGGGCTCATCTCCAAAAAGCCTGTCCATGACGTCAGACACATTAATTGCAAAGCCTATAAATTGAATTTTGAATGTTGCTTTTCCATATCCAACTGTTTCAAAATTTTGAATTTCTTTCTTCAACGTCTCTGTTTTCCTGAACACCACTATATCCTTCATTATGTCACAAGATTCACAAGACGTTCAAGAGTCTAGTAAAATGTCAGATTCTGTCAAGGATCTGGGGAAAGAATCATCCAAAAGTATAGAGGCCACCACTATCAAGTGGGATGAAGCCTCCTACTTGAATTTTCTAGATCAGTACGGCATTTTGCCTGAGTGGGAGCCTGAACTTCCGGCCGAGGGAAAAACTGCTTTGAAGGCCCCTCCTGGTAAAATTGCATTGTATGCTGCAACGTTTACCAAGTGTTGTTTCCGTCTGCCGGCAACCAAATTTGTGGTGGATGTGTTGTTGAAGTATGGAGTGCATCCTACACAATTGACCCTTTATGGGTGGTGCCGGATATTGCATTTTGAGGCTACTTGCCGAGCGTTGGAGATTGAACCTACCTGGGAGAGGTTGAACGTGTTTTATGTTCTTGAAGCAGCACGTGGTGGGAGCGGTTGGTTCATTTTAGGCATTCGCCGGAAAATTAAACAACTTGTATCGGAGAAAGTGAAGTCCATGTACGAATGGAAAGACAAGTTTTTCTATGTCAAACATGGTGTCATTCCTGCACCCTTCCAATGGATGGTGTAGGTTTAAAGGAAAAAATAGTTGAATTCCCTCCTATGGTGGGATTTAAAGACCAAGATTGGTACAAAACGCTCTGTGATCATGCTACTCCCTTGTGTGACACCCGGCATGTTTGGGTCAACATTTTATAAACACATAAGTCTACCTTAGCGAAAAACGTTTATTAAAATACTTGACGGGGTCAGTAGAGTCGGAACACAGTTCGTATTGTCCAGGGTTCCATAATTCGGGAGATCATTGGGTTATTCACACACACACACACACATGATACGAGTCCCGTTGTTGGTGAATTACATAAACTAATTAAGTGTATGTGTAGACTAATTGTCACATGGTGGATTATATGCTTAGATGTGTTTAAATGATGTATAGATAATCATCCGTGCTTAAATATGTTAAGTATAGACTATGGATGCATGCTTATGTGTTAAGATGTGTTAGAATGCGTTAAACACGACAAACTGGAAATCTGGAAAAGTTAACATGAGTTAAAAAGTGCTGTTAACATGTGTTAAAAAAAGTGCTGATGACCTGAAAGTGGAAAGTGGGCGAATCTGGAAATGGAACTTGAGAAAGTGGGCGAACGTAGAAACAAAGTGAGCGAATGTGGAAAGATTCCACATTCGACCATTACAAAGGGGCGAATGTGGAAAAGTTCCACATTCGACCATATAAAAGGGGCGAACCTGGACCTGGTATAAATACCATACTTAGTCATTTTTCATCATTTCACAAACCCTAAACGCCTCCAAACACTCTCTATCAACTATTATCATTGGGGAAGGAGTTTTTGAGCTTGTTTTTTTCATAACCTAACTCTCTAAATCATTACAAGTGAAGACCTAAGGTGTGTTCTTCATTCCAAATCCTTTTTAAACAATTTTGACTTGTTTTCATTGAAACCCCAAGGGTCCAGATCTGATATCAACATGTTTTATGGGTAAAAACCTTCCTAATATCTTTCTAAATAAAACCTATTCATAAACAATGAGTTTTTATACAAATTAACATGTGTTAATGTAGTATTATGCATTGTTTGATGATTACTTGTTGTATAGATGATATGACAACAACCTAGGACTGTTATTAATGAGGAGTTATGATTGAAACATGTTACAATTGATTGTTGAAGGTGTTTTTGTCGTTTAAAGGAATTTTCAGTTAGATTTAGGGCTTGTTTTTGATGGTAATGATAGAGTTATGATAGGGGGTTTCTTGTTCATGATGATTTGAGTATGTTGAGCTAATGATTAATTAAATTCAGAATGTTTCCTAATTGGGTAATGATTTCATGCATGATGATGTGACATCTCCATAATTTACTATTTTAGGAAACTTGTAAAACAGATAGATTTTGGGGTAAAATCGGTAGGGATTCGTAGGAATATGTTAATGATGCTTGACTGCTGTAACTCATGGTGTTTCGTGATGTTTTCGGACGTTTTCGACGCGTTTTTTGGGAAAATTATACAGCAGGGTCGAACCTGGAGCACCTTCGACCAGTCGAACGGGCGAAGGTGGTTCTCCAGGGTCGAACCTGGAAACTAAAGGGGCGAACGAACCACAAATGGGCGAAGGTGGGAGAAAAAGGGGCGAAGGTGGAAGTTCAAGGCCACATTCGACCAATCAAAGTCACCTTCGACCACTCCAAGCTACGTTCGACCCTACGTCAACAGAAATGAGATTTTTGATACGAACTAAGTGTTTTATGCTTGAACCTTGCGTGTAATCTATGTGTACTTGATTAGTTAGGGTAATGGATCACCAACGGGATGTCGGGTCGGTCTAGTGTGTCAGTTAAACATTTAAACACGTTTTAAAACATACTTGGTTATGATCTGGACAATCGGGGACTTGTTAGCCTTCGGGTTAGTAGTCATCACACTTATGTAAACTCATTGATAGGTTGTCATTAGTTGGGATTATCATACACGTGTTGGAATTCTAGTTATCGGAAGACGCACTATAAGGTGAGTTTCACGGCCCCACTCTTTTACTGGTTTTACATTTCGGGGGAGAAAACATGCTGTGTCCTTTAAACGTGTGTCAACTATGTTTTCATAAAAGGCGTTTCAACTAAGTTTTCAGGAAAGATGTGTCAACTACGTTTTGGTATTCATGAATTCATTGGGTTTGGAGTATTCATTATGTTTTCACGTATTCATTATGTTTTAGAGTATTCATTATATTACTATGCGATCTTTGGAAGTCCCGGGGGAAACCATGAATGTGCGGGGATGCACAACGGGGGAAATGTGGATAGCGCTATTTGGGCTTGACCCGCCCCACTCGTCGACTGGAGGTCGGACGGGTGCATATTGTCTCTTAGGTATTCAGTATTCAGTATTCAGTATTCAGTATTCACTCGGGCACGTATTCAGTATTCACAGTATTCGAGTCCAGTAATGGTTTTCCAATCGCAGTAGTAACAGGTATTCACATGATTTGCATGCATGTGGTCTGGATTGATCATGGGTATTCATTTGGGAGTTAGTATTCAGTTGGAGTCGATTTTTACTTGGAATTGGTATACATTTGGAGTCGGTATTCGTTAAAAACCTGTGAACTCACCGGCATTATTTGCTGACGTATTTAGCATGTTTGTCTCAGGTCGCTAAGGTAGCAGCTGTCGATAGGCGCACGGAGTCTCACGGCGTCTAGGATTCATGTGCATCTCATTTAGTATTTTCAGACTTTCGTACTTTTGATTTCACGTTGTAATAAAGTTTTACGCTTCCGCAGCGTTGGATCATTTATGAAAACTTAATGGTTTGATTATGTCATTTTTACGTATCATATAGTGTTGTTTATTGTGACCGTTGACTTGGATCCTGGTGTGTCACGCGCCTCGCGGTAAAACCCCGCACGTAGAAATTTGAGGGTGTGACACCTTGATGATGGATGAATGTCCGGAGAGCGTTTTGAATTTGCTGGGGATCAGCCTTATCTGCCCTGAGGGTCAAGACCCAAATCCTCTAAGAGGTATTGAAGTCATATTTGCTTTATTATCTCATATTCTTGCTTGTGTTATTGCTCACATGTTTCTTATACATCCAGATGTTTCCCTGTTTCAATTGTTTGCTGATGACGTGGGTACCCAAACCCCCACGTCTAAACATATTTAAGAAGCTATCAGGCTCGGGCCAGGAAGCCGAAAAGCCAGAAGCTAGTGTAGAGAAGCTACCTGCATCGGCTCCTCAGCTCCCTAGCACAGGACCTACCTTACAGGAGGTCAATAATAAAGGTGGGCCCAACACTTATGGGCCAACCCAGCCCATTACTACAAAGCCCATTAGGGTTTGGGGTTTCACCCTCTATAAATAGAGGGGTTACACCTTCACTCAATCCCATCCCATTTGTCTTGGTCTCCACTCAAGACATCTCACTCACTTTCTCTCTCCCTCTCTAGAAACATTCTATCACTAACTAATCTGCCTAGCTCCCATAGAGGAGCCTACGAGCTGCTAAAGTATCACATCAGCAGCTCATGAACTCTCCATAATTACACACAATAAAGCTGTTAAGCTCCCCTGTTGAACTCACGAGCTCCCCTGTCGGAGCCCTGGAGCTGCCATATCTGCAGTCTACATATCCATGGTTCTAATAACCAACTTTCATCCATCGATTTAAGCAGCCCGAAATCATCTCGGCTGCTAGCTAACCGCCGGGTTTCAACCACCACCTCCTCTCATACTTCGTATCCCTCATTTACTCCTTTATCTTTACTTTTATGTACATTTCTTGGGATAAATCACTAATGTTGAGCGTCGGAGGGTGGTCCAGAGATCCCGGTCTCTGGACCCCTTCTAACGAGTTGTTCGTGGTGCAGGTATATGCTCGAAAGGTGCTAGGTCCAACCCGAAGAGACATCCATACCATCTCCATGCCTTATTCTTGTTGTTTCAACAAGTGGCGCCCACCGTGGGGCTATCGCACTTAGAACATGAAACTCTTTGTGGTTTAGCCCCAAATGTTCCTAAGTTCTTTATTTTTAAGGATGGAGAGGATGTTCTTACCGGAAAAATCACTCCTACACTTCCTACACATGTTTGCGTTTCTTGCTCCACGTATTACATGTTCAAAACGCCGGTGACCGGGTTCCATACACTTGTAACTCGGTTGCTACATGTAACTTCTTTGATAAAAACGTCAAACCTGAAAATCTACTCATATTCTTGATGAAAAATTACAACCTTTTGAACACATGTTTACACTTAGTTCAAATATGGTCAAAAAAAAAAAAAAAATACTAGAGAAATGAAAGATTTTGTGTACACTTGTCCCAAGGTTTGACTATCTCATTTTTGTCTTTTAGCACACATAAAAGTGTGTGAAAATAAAGCACAAAAGAGGATAAAGTCAGGAAGCAACTTTATTCAACATTAAAGTCTCTAGTACAACAAATATTGCATCTTGTACAACTCATGCTGCAGGCTGCCATACCGCAGCTCCATTGTAAGTGATATCATCAACGCTATAATTCACGACGTGGATGCAAGAATCTCACAACTGATCTACGAGTAAAAAAAAATAGCAGCCCCTGCTACAGTGGTGAACAGTAAAAAAGTAAGAAAAGTCAAAAGTCATATTTTCTTACACACTAATCCACAAAAGTGCTCAGTCAAAAGCAAATCAGACCTCGAAAGCATAAAAAGTGGTATCTTTCACCAAAATGGCAAAGACACTTGCTGCCATATAGAAAGGGGGTCAGCACTCGCTCCCATAAGGAAGCACCTGCTCCCATAAGGAAGCACCATGAGCGGGAAGCCTTCCCTTATGGCAGCCTCTGTTACATCTTAATATACTAAACGTTCATACCAAAATGGGGTCATGCTCCCCTAGGGAAGCTCCCTGGGCTAGAAATCTCCCTCTATGTAAGCTCATTTTACATCTTTGTGTACTAAACATTCATTTATGGCTCTTCACTTCACTTCATGTGCACATGCGATACAAGCACATGATCGCTCTCTCGATATTAACATTAGGCACAAGCTCCTAAAAACTCCTACTAGCCTAAACAAGATAAAGTGTAGAAATATTTTATTTCTCATATCGTTGAAATGAGCTTCTCGAGAAATAATCAAGAGTTCTAAATGTTGTTAAACAAAGTCTTGAATAATACTAACATTACATCTCGTTTCAACTTTTAGCCTAACCTATATTTGACCCAAAATTCTTAGTAAAAGTGAAGGGACTTATGAGTGTAACCATGGCGTGTAAAAAGCCCATGCACTTGTAAGCTAACCATTAACTTCACTTATAAAATAATAATAAATAAATAAAAACAATAAACACACACTTTATCTGCTAGTCAGGTCTGGTAAAGAAAGCTGGCTCCCGTAGGGCAGCTACAGACTACTATTCAGCTTTATCAGCCTAAACAACTATTCACGTCAGAGAGTACATCAGCTGCTATAGGACAGCCGTGGATAACTATTCATGTCAGTATGTCAGCTGCTACAGGACAGCTGAAGACAACTATGCATGTCAGTGCGTCAACTGCTACATAACAGCTATAGACAACTATTCAGCTTTATAGCTATCAGAAAAAGTACACTACTCATACCAGCTGCCATATGGCAGCTGCAGACAACTCTATAAGTAAACTCATGAGCTACAGCCCGGGAGCTACAAGCTTATAAGCTGCAGCTCGCATGCTACAAACCTAAAGCTTGGATCCCATAGATCGAAGCCTAAAGCTCGAAGTTAGAAATTTGAAGCTCGAAGCCCAAGGCTAGAAGCTACAAGCTCATGGCCACAATCTAGAAGCTCGCAACTACAAACTCGCATCTATGTCATATAATATACTTTAGCTTTTACATCGAAAAGACAAAAGTCAGATCTACACAAGCTATAAGTAGGTAGCCTAAAGCAAACAACATAATACATACACCCAAGTAACCCTTGGGAAGAGAACACATATAAATAGGGTGCCTTGAGTACCTCTAAGATATTTGCTTCCTAAGGCCCCGCTTGTCTTTAAACAGTTATATATGACATATTGGAAGACACAAAAAACAAACATGTCAAGAGCTACGAAAATTAACTCATATGTCATACGCTACATAGCCTCCGGCTGAGGTAAAGAAGCTAATAGCTTGGCAGCTCAGCTATACTTCACCATATGAATCAATCCGAGGTTTTATAAGTATTGACGAACGCTAGGTCAAATCATCCCTAGAAAATTAACATCTTTTCTATACACCAAGGTCATTTAAGGGAACGAGCACATCGCTTAGGGCAGGCTCAACACCTTCCTTAAAAAGACTAACAACTTGGAAAAGAAGAAAGATGCCTCCTCATATCAAAGAGGCCGCTAAATATTATGAAGGCTTGACCCACTCACTATGGAGAGCATAAAATATAACCTCGTATACTTGCTTCGCTTAACACCAATTCAATGCTTTGCAAAGATGAGTTGCTCTCCTAGATAGAAAGGGAAGCCACCCTATGGGAACAAAATGAGCTTTGCATGACCTCGCCTATGGTGACTAGAGAAGCTCACAAATGCATCATTAAAAAGTTTTTGTGACCTCCATAACACACCAATCAGAAAATGTGGCAACTTGCAAAGCCAAGAAGCACGGTTCCTACGTCTTCACAAAATCCAAACTTATCTAGCCTTATCAAGTACCGTGCCCATGATAACATGTGGCATAAGTAAGGCAACCGTACAAAGATTATCTCACAAGGAGGACCATCAGCCCAAAGCCATCATGATCCAAACGATCTATCTCAATTACACGACCTTGGCCCTTTGTCCTATCTCTCTCATAGGATAAAAAACTTTAGCTTGCACACAAAAAACAAAGATGTTCGCAAATGACATGGCACATAAGGAAGTTAACCGCCAAAATATGTTCACGAAAACATCCAATGTTGAACAATAGACAAATGTTACTTGTTGCCACATGTTCAAAGAAACATTTATTCGGTTCCAAAGCAATAGCTTAATTGAAATAAGAATAAACTTCCTCAAACACCTAGTTTAAAGCTTCATATATACGGATCTTTGAATCCCAAAAGCTTGACATGTCTAGAGGCATAGGAAGCTCATAAGTGAGAAGTTCAAAATCGAATGGTTAGATACCAAGTCATAAGCACCCATGACTACGTCATGACTACTCATGACTGGGGGCTGATGGTGCGGGTACCTAATTTTGAACGAATTAAGAAGTTTAGAAACCGAAAAGGCGAGGAACTAAAAAGTAGAGATGCCGATTAGCTACACATGTCAAGGCTCCTGCCCTAAAAGCTAAAATGGTCACAAGCACATTGCTACACATGTGACATCATCGGTAGGAATAAAGAAGCCTTGAACAAAATCATGGTCTGAATAAGGCATATGCTTCTCTGTTGGAGGAACGTTGTTTATTGCAGCTAAGCAACAAAGAACCTATCAAGCAAGCTAAAGAACAACACATCGTCCTTTCAATTGCTCCTGTCCAGGTGGCTCCACTTATGTAAAAGATATAACAATACTTACCTTGCACATGATTATCTACAAAGAACCAAGCATAAACAAAATCGGCAAGATCAAGGTTAACTAAAGCAGCTTGCTCAATCATCGAAGCAACCTGCTAAAACCTTCATACATCTTGCCGACACTGCAAGAGAATAACACTTAGCCGATATATGGAAAAGTTTAAACACCTCGTTAAGGGAACCTCATAAAAAGAAGATTCTATAAAAGACGAGCCTATATGCCTAAACTAATCCTATCAAGCGTGCAATCTCCGATAGATGGTTAATACTCACAAAGCCTACGAGGCTTAGAAACATAATAGCCCACAAGAAATATTAAAGCTACTTGTGGAACAACAAATGGCTTACTAAAACAAGCAAAGAAGCTTCAAGCAATGGTTAGGGCAACACAACAAATGATCAAACAAGGGAGCATTGCTACTCGTGCCTACCTAAGAAGCACGCAAGCAAATTGCCAATGCAACGATGCAACTTGGTGACACCAAGGATCGTGGCAAACAACTTCTAGTAATCATGAACACGACAAATTACCACAACGTTAGAACTCCACAAAATAATAGAGTTGGGTGAATCCTTATTCGTACCTGCCCTATGGCAGCAACCAGCTGTTAGGAGCATAGAAGCTGCTCATAAGAATATAGAAGTTGCCAATAGGAAGCATGACGGTAGCCTTCCAGAAATTGTTCACTATAGCAAGGAAGAAACATGAAAGAGGTAGCCCGCCATAGCATCAAAAAGCGTTGGTTAGGTGATATTTTTGCCATATGGTAGCACCTTGCTAAAGAATTGTTCAAGGAGTCCCAAAACCTCAACACTCGAAGCCATGAGACTTCACCACCTATGAGGTAAGTGAACATCTACCCTTGAACTTTTACTTGCCAACACTCCTTCAATCAAACACCACGCTGATGCACCATGCCATTAAACAAGCTTAACCTCCACCTCATGTGCTTTAAAGTGTCCAATGACTAAGAGAGTTTTACTAAATTATGGAAATGCTTATTTTTACTACCTTCTCTATTGAATCAACTCATACGAAAGGTCAATCAAAGATCACCATATACTCTATTCTAAACAATGTGGCTGAAGGCGAAAGACTATCTCGAATGTCACCAAACTTACACATAAACATCGTCCAAAATGTTATGAGACATCGTTGTCTCCTTCGAAAGTTGATCACGAGTTCAAGTGTAAAGTTCCCTGACCTTGCATGAAGCTCTTCAAGCATCATCTAAAACCAAGAAAACTAACCATCATATCCTGGAAGGCAATTGTCTTAGTACATACGAAGCTTATTATCGTCAACAAAGAAGACTACCTTCTTACGTGACAAGCTAATATCCTTACATAAAAAGCTTCCATAAGGAAGCTAACCCTCTCATACAAGGAGCTGTCCATTCTTACATAGGAAGTTAACATCCTTACATAAGAAGCTGCCATTCTTACATAAGAAGCTGCCCTTCTTACACAAGAAGCCGCCATTCTTACGTAAAGAAGCTGCCCTTCTTACTCAAGAAGATAACCTTCTTACTCAAGATGCTATTATTCTTACATAAAAAGACTTATGGAACTACAAAAGAATCTCCCTAACATTTCCTCATGACATTTCGTCTCTTTGACATATGGCGAACACAAAGAGAGGAACTTTAGAGGGAAGCTTATCATATAAAAAATCCACATTATTTTAAGTGCATAGTACTAATATGCATGTATTATTGCATTACCCCAACTCATGGAAAAACTAACAAGGATATGCTCTTCAAAGACGTACTCCACAATCCATGAAAGTTGGTCAAATACCACAACATGCATACGAAATCCATGATATAGCCTACTCTAAAGCAACCTCAGTTACTATAACATCTTGATATTCTATCAATAAATCCAATTCATACTCGAAAAGCGTTGTCTAGACAATGTAGTTTCTAAGCTGCAAGCTAACGGAACGAAGGAAACTCTTTCGTGCAACCACGACCACTTGTCACTTATCTTATCAAAGGGTGAGCCCCTCCTAACAAGGCTCCATGGGATCCGGCGCTATACCTACCCATGAAACGGGGATGAGCTCCTAGGCCACAACTGCTCAACAGGTAACAAGGATAATGACCTTCCTGTATACAGGGCGAGTTCCTAATACAATCCACAACTCCATGGGACAAGTTCTTTGGATGGAATACCTAAACCCATGAAAGAGGGTGAGCTCCTCACACCAAGACAGCTCATACATGTTCATAACAGGTTACAAGCAAGCTGATATGATAAGCATTGCGACGGTTCTCTAGCCTAGTAGCCTGGGATCAAAATGAACATTTCATATAGGTAACCATTGAGAAAGGTTACCAACAAGCTGATAGGATAAGCATTGCATCGGTTCTCTAACTTAGTAGCCTGGGATGGGTGACTGCAGAATCCACCTCATGGCAAAAGGTTAAAGACATTGCAAACACTATAAACGACAAGTAAAAGATCCAAGACAACCAAACATTAAACTTAAATAAAGCATCACCCCTAGAGGGGGAGCATTCCCATTGAGGAAGGGAAGGGAAGTTCCTTGGTCATATAGTCGGAAAGCAAAGCATCAAACCATAACAAGATTATAAAGGCATTTGCATAGCAAGACTCATGCATAGCTTACATAAGCTTACGTGACAAGGTCTTCAGAAATCATAATGCATTAGCTCACTAGAAGAGCAACAAATTCATCATCAAAATTAGCCTGCTATATCGGCTTAGGAGTGCTCTCAACGATAATAGTAGGGAAGCATCCTTGCCAACAAAGGCGTCATTAAGGCATGGACAAGTTCAACGAGCAATACCTTGCTCAAACAAGGTTCAACCTTCTTATGATACGCAACTACAACTGGGAATAAGCTTCTAAGACAACAAGACTGTCTACACATTTAGAAGTACCATACAGTTGAAAAAGAAATATAAAAAGAGGCTTAATCTCACAATGTTGATAAAGAGAAGCCTCTTACATCGATATAGGAAGAAAATAGCTTTCGCACGAAGCTCATCTTTGTGTAAAGGAAGTTCACTAAATTGCGCTACAAGCTCACATCCATGCAAAGGAAGCTCAATAGCGTACACCTATAAACTCGCCTTTATACGAAGGAAGCTCACTTGTTAGCGTGAAAAACTCACCAACATATGCGTTCATGTTCATACCAAAGAAGTTCAGCGTCATATACCAAAAATCACGTAATAGGATAACCTCCAAGTATGAGAAACTCACTTCCGCATCAAATAAGCCCACTTTGTTACGGAAAAAGTTTACCAATATACAACATAAGGTAAGCAAAAGGCTCCTTCTTTTGCCATATTTGCTCATATCTGCCTTGCTCCATCACATCTATTATAAAATGAGCTTACCACAACACTTAGAGAAGCTCAATGTCTCAAGCTGGTAAGCTGCTACATCTAATGGATGGAAGCGATGAGCTCATGGAATGAAGCTATTAGCTACCATCAGGCACCAAAGAATATCCAGGAGAGCACATATGACGCTCGCGTTGGTATAACTACCGCAAACCTTGGCAAGGTGATTATAAGCCTAGTATACATGTATAAGAAAAAGAGACACGTAGTGACACGATAAATACGAAGATCAAAGCCACTACTTGTCTATTGCAAGATCACCAACATGGTGTGCCATACACACAAGATAAACCCATTCTTTTACATCGTTGGCTTCTACTTGCTTGAATTCATCAATCCTATCATAGAAAAAGTTTATCAAATGCTTCAAAAACCTAAAGACTTTGGGAAAGTAAGCTACGCCATTTGACAAACAAATATCTATGAGCTCTTACCCATTTGGGACACGTGACTAAGATGTTTACGGTGATATAGCTTACCATGAACCTCAAGGCTAAGAACTCTATGACGTGCTTGTCGTGGTACACGTAAAATTTCCCAATTACAACTAATGTATAGTGGTAAAAAGGTATCGAACACAGGGAGTTTGTGGAATATGTGTAAGCTAATAACTTGTGAATTAACTAATAATTAACGACTACAAGATTAAAGATCAAAGATTTGTTGATTGCTTTGAGTTTAGACTTTAATAAAAAGAAAACTAAATTAATGATTTGAAATGAGTTTTGTTCTTCCAATTAACAAACAATGACCATCCTTGGATCCATTTTCCTTAATCCTTTATGCAAAAGTTCCACCAGAAAGAGTTACATAAACATAACTCGTGTTTAAACAATTATTGTGATAAAAGGGAACAAAGTACTCGGATTATAGCAATGCGAGGTTGTTTCCCGATGACCGATTAATCAATTATCCAACCCAAATCCTTCCCGCAATATCCCGGTTGTTAACAACACCAAGAACGTACGATTAAGACTAGAAATTGAGAAATTAATTAACTACTACAAGCAATTGTTCAAACACCATAATAATCAAGCAACATGTACTAAATTATCATTCTAGAAATGCAAGGAACAAACATAAAAGAGTTCAAGAAAAACTGCACCAAAGATGATCATCTAAAGTTCTAGCCAAGCATGACTTGATTGATCATCATAACAACCATAGAAATGTTCATATGAATCAAAAGCTAAAACCAATGTTTGTGATAGGTTCCCAATGCTTCTTCTCAGCCAAAAATCGCCCAAAAGTGTGTTAGAAACGTTTCAAGTGGAAGTGGTTATGAAAAGACACCATAAAGTGCTCTTTAAAGAAAGGAGTTACAAAAATGTGCAGGGGCCACCGTACCCCTACGGTCCCACCGTAAGGGTACGGTGGGTTAGAAATCTTGACGGCACTTTGTGACTGCAATACGGTGGAATTTGAGGCCTAAAGCCACCGTAACCCTACGGCTGGGCCGTAAGGGTACGGTGGACCTGTTAGAAATCTTCATTCATTTTTTTTCTTGCCTTCCACCTCGTTCCGATGCGTTCCGGTCCATTCCCAAAGTCCGTATTTCGTCATTTTTAGCTCCTTATTATACCTACAACCAAAGCAACCGTAGTCACCCAATTCCACGCAATATCACGAGTAAATGTGGATAAAATAATTATTTTAACACTATTAAAGGGTGTTCGTTGAACCACCCGTCACATCCCCACACTTACCCATTGCTTGTCTCAAGCAATCTACTACAAATCCTTTTCACAAATAAATGATCATTTCAAAGTCAAGTTTAATGTGCAATCCTCGTACTAACCCATCCTCAACACCCCAATCAACACACCCCTCACAATATCTCTCCTCTCGGTATCAAGTAAGCTCTAGCAAAGATAAGCTAGACACACAAAAGGCGAACGGGTAGTTGCACAACCATAAGCTTGTACCTAAATCAATCATCCTCCTAACATGAACATGAGTATAAATCAAAGGGACTTAATGGTTGTAACTTGGCTAAGTGTGAAGGTAGGGAATAGGATATATATAAGTAGCGCAAACTTTACCCGGTCTTTTTATTACAAAATAAAAAACACACGAACAAAGAACACTACTATATACAAACACATAACATAACTTTACTCGCTTTTTCTTTTCTTTTCTTTTTCTCTTTTTTTTTTCATTTTCTTCTTTTCATCATCTCTTTTTTTTTTTTTTTTCTTTCTTTCATTTTTCTTGCCAAACAAATTACATAAACATACTAACACATACTAAACTTAACACTTCAATAATACTATTAATACAAGAATAAACTAAACACAAAAAGACCAGGTCAAGTTGGGTAAAAAAATTTTAGGAGCTAGTTTAAGGGTCCTCAAACAATAGGCTTTAAGGCTCAAAAATGGGCAACTAAATGTCCAAACCCGCGCCCCTCTCGCTACCTTGCTCATATATGTAATGTATGAGGTCCAACCCCCCAAAACCCACACTCGCACTCACATGATGAGGCTACCTAATGCCCTTATCATATCTACACCCATGCCCAATTAAGGATTCAAGCTGTATTCAAGCACAAGTTCTAGTGCACCCCCACCCGTTGCCACTCTCACAAAGGAAGAATTTATTTATTTACATATGTGGCTTCAACTCTCACCAAGAAAAAGAAACGGGTATTAAGGGTTGCCGGTGTGTCTAACGGGGGTTAAATCAAGGTGTTCCAATTTTTACAACATTACACTTGACCTCAAAAATTTTTAAAAATCTCCAAAAATTTCCTCCCATCCCCACACTTGGGATGAATTGTCCCAATGCATGGCTTTGGAAAGGAATGATCGCAAATTTTCACCACAAGACCAATGTCTTTCAACTCAACCACAACTTTCTTTTTGGTATTTTTCATTTTCTCATTTTTTTTAAATTTTTTTCTACACACCACCTACTCTCACAACCCAAATTCATCATCACAAATCATCAACAATTCAATACACCACCCAACCACCCGAAAACCAAAAGCAAAAACGAAAACAAAAACAAACAAAATATAAAGCTATGTACAAAGAGCACGACCTGATTAGTAGTAGCGCGGCTGAGGCGGTCCAAACACAGAGGTCATCAAATCATTCCACTCCCCGAATCCAAATGCCTCGCTACTGCTTCCACCTTGATCTGGGGCCTGCTGTTGTTTTTTTTTTATATATATCAAACACGTGTATGAGTCCCTGCAGTTCCTCCCAATCGAGCCGTATAGCGTTTCTTTCGCGGCCGATAAACAAACCTGAAACTAAGACTCAAAAGAAAAATAAAATTATAAAATTCTGGGATGCCTTATACACCGATGGTGTACATATTTACCCTGCCTGAATGGGGATTGAGTACAGGCGAAATTATCTGATTGCAAGGTAAACTCCAAGCATTCCCAGAAATCAAAAGAGACTTAAAATACAATCTAAAAATAAAACAAAATAAAACAAAATATATAAATATACAAAATGTACAAGACTCATACCTAATGTTCATTCATGGTGGTCTCAAAGAACATTTTCCTACCGAATTTCCGAAGTATGCTCGGTAGTTTACATGCCAAATAAACAGATGTTTAAAGATTGGCATGTATAGTGAGCGAATGTTGTTGTGGTGGAACCATCTCATGAGCTTTTCCCCGATGTCTTGTAGTCTCACTTTCCGAATATTTGCCTTTGAATCTTCATCCCGAACCTTGTTTATGAGGTTAATCGGGGCGGGATGAGATTTGTGAGAATCTTGACTTGTGTCACCTGCATCAATACAAACAACAACCTTTTCCAAATGTAACTCTTCAACAAATGAAGGATTTGGTGTGGTATTAATCTCCACAACCTCATCCTTAACTTGCGAACAGTTTCTAATATCATCAGGAAAAGGGGAATTAGCCTCGGCTATGTCTATCCTTCTTGATAACATCTTACACTTAAAGCTCAAGTAATCAATTCTTTGTTGAATCGAAAGACAAGGTGTTGATAACAACTCTTCGACTTTAGATAATTTATCTTCGATTCGAGCAAGTTGCATTTCCTCCTTGCTTTGATATGTAATCTTTGCACGTTCTTCTTCATATGGAGGAATTTGGTATTGATCTTGAGGGTAACCTGAAAATGGTGTCTCTTCGGGTTCATAGTTATAATAACTATGATCTGGCTCATCATAATACACCATGTTGTTTCGACAAACATCTTCCCAAGTCGGATAATAATCCTGTACGTCATCATACATGACATCCAATTCATATAATCTCCTCCTAGCGTCTTCAAATTGTTGTCGATACTCAAGGCACTCAAAACGAGTGTGACATGGACTACCACAACCTAAACATGATGAATAGGCTCGATCCATAGTATTCTACGCCTGCAAAGGAAAACCCTGCACAACTAGAACACCCAAAGTGAAATCTAATAAAATTAAATAACACTTCATATACCAAAAAAAAATTTTTAAGATTTTTTTTTAAAAAATAAAAAATAAAATAAAAGACAACTAAAAATAAACACATGTTGCGCACAACTCCCCGGCAGCGGCGCCAAAATTTGACGTGCTTGTCGTGGTACACGTAAAATTTCCCAATTACAACTAATGTATAGTGGTAAAAAGGTATCGAACACAGGGAGTTTGTGGAATATGTGTAAGCTAATAACTTGTGAATTAACTAATAATTAACGACTACAAGATTAAAGATCAAAGATTTGTTGATTGCTTTGAGTTTAGACTTTAATAAAAAGAAAACTAAATTAATGATTTGAAATGAGTTTTGTTCTTCCAATTAACAAACAATGACCATCCTTGGATCCATTTTCCTTAATCCTTTATGCAAAAGTTCCACCAGAAAGAGTTACATAGACATAACTCGTGTTTAAACAATTATTGTGATAAAAGGGAACAAAGTACTCGGATTATAGCAATGCGAGGTTGTTTCCCGATGACCGATTAATCAATTATCCAACCCAAATCCTTCCCGCAATATCCCGGTTGTTAACAACACCAAGAACGTACGATTAAGACTAGAAATTGAGAAATTAATTAACTACTACAAGCAATTGTTCAAACACCATAATAATCAAGCAACATGTACTAAATTATCATTCTAGAAATGCAAGGAACAAACATAAAAGAGTTCAAGAAAAACTTCACCAAAGATGATCATCTAAAGTTCTAGCCAAGCATGACTTGATTGATCATCATAACAACCATAGAAATGTTCATATGAATCAAAAGCTAAAACCAATGTTTGTGATAGGTTCCCAATGCTTCTTCTCAGCCAAAAATCGCCCAAAAGTTTGTTAGAAACGTTTCAAGTGGAAGTGGTTATGAAAAGACACCATAAAGTGCTCTTTAAAGAAAGGAGTTACAAAAATGTGCAGGGGCCACCGTACCCCTACGGTCCCACCGTAAGGGTACGGTGGGTTAGAAATCTTGACGGCACTTTGTGACTGCAATACGGTGGAATTTGAGGCCTGAAGCCACCGTAACCCTACGGCTGGGCCGTAAGGGTACGGTGGACCTGTTAGAAATCTTCATTCATTTTTTTTCTTGCCTTCCACCTCGTTCCGATGCGTTCCGGTCCATTCCCAAAGTCCGTATTTCGTCATTTTTAGCTCCTTATTATACCTACAACCAAAGCAACCGTAGTCACCCAATTCCACGCAATATCACGAGTAAATGTGGATAAAATAATTATTTTAACACTATTAAAGGGTGTTCGTTGAACCACCCGTCACTCTACAAGGTGAAAAGGCGTGTACTAGCATGCCACCACATATGTTCACAACCACTGCTTGTCTATGATAAGTCCATCAACAAGATGATTCCATTCATTCATGGACTTTTGGACCCTCTCCAATAAGGAAGGTAGAGTCTCCCAACCACCTTGATGAACATCTCCTAGTTCTTCACACCTACAAGCTTATCACCAAGAAATTTTGCAACATGTCAATGTAACATGCACGATCCCCATGAGATAAAAACTTCTTCTATAAATGAGCAAGAAACGCTTGTTGTCTCCTCTAAGGGTGAGACTGTAACCACCCAACAAGCTGTCCCTAGTCTCTTGGAGCTCCCTTGCTCGGTCGTCCAATCACGACAAGTAAAATTCAAGCAAAAGAAAGCTAAGCGAAAACCGGAAGCTTGGAAGCTTCAAAAAACAATGTTTCAAAGCTCATAAGCTACAAAATAAGCTTTTGATACTAGAAGCTCTAAGGACTTCCAAGACGTCCAATAAGCTTTTCTAAGCTTCTCAAGAAACACCGGAAACGTAGAAGCTACAAGAAAAGGCAGAAATTATGGAGTCCGAAATAAGAAATTCATAAACAAATAAGGCGCAAACACCTTACACCAAAGTTTATGAATTTCTAGAGGTAGGAAAAAAGGAGATAAGATTACTAAGTCACAAGCACCCATGACTACGTCATGACTACTTATGACTGGGGGGCTGATGACGTGGGTACCCAAACCCCCACGTCTAAACATATTTAAGAAGCTATCAGGCTCGGGCCAGGAAGCCGAAAAGCCAGAAGCTAGTGTAGAGAAGCTACCTGTATCGGCTCCTCAGCTCCCTAGCACAGGACCTACCTTACAGGAGGTCAATAATAAAGGTGGGCCCAACACTTATGGGCCAACCCAGCCCATTACTACAAAGCCCATTAGGGTTTGGGGTTTCACCCTCTATAAATAGAGGGTTACACCTTCACTCAATCCCATCCCATTTGTCTTGGTCTCCACTCAAGACATCTCACTCACTTTCTCTCTCTCTCTCTAGAAACATTCTCTCACTAACTAATCTGCCTAGCTCCCATAGAGGAGCCTACGAGCTGCTAAAGTATCACATCAGCAGCTCTTGAACTCTCCATAATTACACACAATAAAGCTGTTAAGCTCCCCTGTTGAACTCACGAGCTCCCCTATCGGAGCCCTGGAGCTGCCATATCTACAGTTTACATATCCATGGTTCTAATAACGAACTTTCATCCATCGAGTTAAGCAGCCCGAAATCGTCTCGGCTGCTAGCTAACCGCCGGGTTTCAACCACCACCTCCTCTCATACTTCGTATCCCTCATTTACTCCTTTATCTTTACTTTTATGTACATTTCTTGGGATAAATCACTAATGTTGAGCGTCGGAGGGTGGTCCAGAGACCCCGGTCTCTGGACCCCTTCTAACGAGTTGTTCGTGGTGCAGGTACATGCTCGGAGGGTGCTAGGTCCAACCCGAAGAGACATCCATACCATCTCCATGCCTTATTCTTGTTGTTTCAACATTTGCCAAGCGCGGTGAGGCAAAGGTGTTGTATTCTCCAGTTGTTGCAGGTGTGCCGCGCTTTTCTGAGAGAACAAGTGGGAATTTTTTGTTTCCCAATCTAGTAGATCCTCCGAAGCAGTATGTCCGGACAGGTTGTGAACTTAACCCATATTTTTTTTATGATTAGTTTCCTTTTTATATGCGAAGGAAGCGCATTAGGTACGCGTTCTGCGTACTGATTCAGCGCATTCTTCGTGGTAGGTGCGGGTATACAACTCCGCAGGAAAGCTAAAAATGATGTTTAGGAAGTTACTTCAGAGCGCAAGGAGTCTTTTGGTTAGTCTTTATAACTTCTTAATTCATCCCTCACACGTAGTTTAATTTGATACAGATGTGGTTACCGCGCCAGGCACTAGTACCTCAAGGAAACGCGTTGTGGCCAGCAAGAGAGCCAAACCACCCGCTGCGCCCATAATAGTTGAGGAAGTTGACGAGGAATTGACTGAATCTGACACGGAATTGGAGCATAAACGTGCTAGGCGTTCTTCTCCCATCCGCTAGTCGGATGACGTTGCTGAGGATTTGTATCAGCGGAGGATCACCGAGTTGAATAAAAAACAGGTACAAATTCCTCAGTCTTCAATTGGGAATCTAAAGGCCACCCGACCGGAACCTATTTCCGCAGTTCCGGTGAATGTATTTAAACCGTTGACATGGCCGTCCACGGACAAGCTGGAAATTTCTGTTAAACCTCCGCCCGTGCGTGAGAATTTGCCTATGAAGACCTTGAGGCATCTATCTAATACATACATTTTTCCTCCATCTTTACATCCTTTGTGATAAATTTGTTAAAATACTGTGAACAACATTTTATGTAGGGCAACATCCTTTTGTAGAATCTCGAAAGAAGCATTCTTCTCTGGCATTGAAGGATGTATCTTTGTCTGGTCAGCCTACTGATGTGGCCGCGCAGGTGATATCGGTTACAACTGAGACGGTTGTGGATGAAAATTTGTTATCTCAAGCTGAGCCAATCCCGGAGGATTTGGTTGTTGACGTGGAGAAGGATGGTATGCCACAGGGTGAGCCTGCCCAAGATGAATTGGTGACTGATGCGTAGAAGGATGTTGGTAAGGGAGTGGATGAGTCTGAAACTCCAAATCTGAACATAGAGTGTCTTGATTCGTTGACGAAGCAAGCGCATGAGCCAAGCTCATCGCAGGGATTTGAAGCGGCGCTTGATAGTGGGAAGAAGGATGAAGTTATAGTTGAGAATCCATCCGGCTTCAAGCGCACAGTGGTGGAGTCTACTGTGGTTTATACTGATGCTTCTGCCAGCGTTGGTGGTAACTCCGGTCATCAACGGAGAATGTTCTCCTCGCACCCAGCTGACTCTTCTAGACCCTATCAACCGCGTTGGGATATCCTGGATACAACTCGATTTACAAATGCGCTCGATGCGCAGGAGTTTGTTATGATGTCCGTTCCTCCTGCGGAACGTGATTACCAAGATAGTGTTGACCGTCGTTCTTTGTTCATTGATATGGCAATGAACCTTTCTTTGGGTGTTAGCGGTCTTGGGTCCCTTATTAGGCGCGAGAATGAGTTTCAACGGGATTACCAGAATTTGAAAGATTTTGAAGCTGCGTTGTTGGGGTGCGAAGAAGAGTTCCAGCGTGCCCGTCATGACATTCGTGTAGAGACTGAGCATCATCAAAAAGTTGCTCGTGACGCTGTTGAGGAGTTGGAGAGATTGAAGAAGGAGAAAGCTGAAGCTTCTCAGGCTTGGTACGTAGCTTGTAAGAGAACCAACCTTGAAACTGAGCAGCTGCGGACCACCATTAAGGAGTTGAAGCTTGAAAATGCCAATTTGAAGAAGGAGGTGGAGCAAAGCCAGGCAGCATCCGAAGGGAAGCAAGCGGAACTCGCTGATGCTATTCAAAAGTATAATGCTCAGCATGATGAACTT
Source organism: Ambrosia trifida (assembly GCA_028751855.1). Classification (NCBI taxonomy): domain Eukaryota; kingdom Viridiplantae; phylum Streptophyta; class Magnoliopsida; order Asterales; family Asteraceae; genus Ambrosia; species Ambrosia trifida. The sequence goes on along the minus strand of CM054123.1, from coordinate 40,792,421 downwards.
ATTCGCGCAACTTCCTCTTTGTCTGATGCGGAGACCAAAATGAAGGAGCTAACTTTGGAGAACGCCCAGATTCAAGAAGAAAAAGCCCTGGCGGAATCCTCTTGCACGCAGGCCAAAATGGAGTTAGACAAGGTGCAAGCCTTGTTTGGGCAAGCCACTGAAATGGCTGTTGCTGCCAATGAGAGGATTGCATTGTTGATGGGCGATGGAGTTGCTGGGGTAAGTCATAAAATCTTCCTTTTGTATTTTGGTTATTGGCTTATGCATTTTATTGATGTGCTATCTTTTGTTGCGCAGGTATTCAAGCGTGTTTGGAATGATCCTGCGCTGACATAAGTGATTGCTCGCATCTCCAGTTCTTCCATGAAACAAGGGATCAAGTTCGGTTTCTCCGAAGGCTTTTGTCACCATGCTGAAGGCAAGGAGAAGGAGTCCGGACCGTATGAGAATGAGTCATACGATGATGAATTGCTCAAGGCCTATGATGATTACGAGCATCTGAAGTTTGAAGTTTTTGACTTGTTAGAAGCTTGCGCGAAGACTGATGATCCTGCTGGGGAGCTGCGAAGTTATTTCATCAAGTCTGACCGTCTTGGTACGGAGCTTGCTGAAAAAGCGCGGATGGAAGAGAAAGCCAAAATGGTGGCAACTGATGGTGAGGCAGGAACGTCATCCGCTGCTGGAGATAAGCGCGCAGAAGGTGCTGGGAGTGATGATATCTCCCAATATCTGAACCTTGGTTGAACATCGTTGCTTTATTTTGTTTCCATTTCTCATCATGAACACTTTAGTTTTTTATGTATAATGAACATTGTAGCTTTTTATGCTTTTTATATTCCACGTTTGCATGGTAATCATTGGATGATGTCATCTTTCATATATCTGACGCAGATGGCTGTCAGTCTGCCCCTGATGTGACGGTTGTGACGGCGGTGGCAGAATGACTGTCAGACTTCCCTGGGGTAATTGAATGGTTACCATTAATGGTAATCAATGGTTATAACCTCTCTCCTCTATATATAGTAAGTGCATCTTCATTTTTTCATATTCTTGAAAAATCTATATCATTTTCTCTGAAAAGATGGCGTCCAACTCCTCAAACAATGCTCTGAGTGCCAAGGAGATTTCAGCAATGCAGGGTATCATCAGATTGTCCCGTCATCCTGACAATGATCGTTCTTCCACCGATGCTCTTGATCGTCTGGCAGAACATTGTGCATTCCTGCTGTCACAAGAAGACATGCGTCCTGATAACTTAGATGATTAGTGTACTTCTGATGGGAAGCCTTTAAAGATGAAGAAGTTATCCGAGTTGGGAGATGTGAAGAAGACGACCACCAGGAAGGTTAGGGGTTAGGATATCTTTTCCATGTCTTGGAGTCTTTATGTGTAAAGTATTTTCTTTTGAGTGGCTGTTGGATCACTGTGTCTATGGGGTTTAGGTTGTATTTTGGGTAACTCCCCTTTTTGTTTTGTTTGTATATGTGGTAGTAATCTACGTTTTTTGATATGTAGACTGTACTTATGGACCGGCAGTATGTATGAAAGATACTTTTTGTAATATAAATGAACTTGGACATCAGGTCCTTATTACAAAATTATTGTAGTAGGTTACATATAGCATATACGTAACTGAGCTGCATTCCAAGTACGTGGTATTGGCGAACCATCTAACCGTTCTAAGGCATATGCTCCTTTTCCCAATACTTCTTGGACTTTGTAGGGTCCTTCCCAAGTTGGAGCGAGCTTCCCCGGTTTTTCCGCATTTGAAGCTTCGTTATTGCGGAAAACAAAATCACCCACGCGGAAAGCTTGTTCTTTAACCCGCGCATTGTAATATTTTTCCAGTTGTCTTTTATACGAGGCCTCTCGGACATAGGCCAAATCTCTGCGTTCATCTAAAAAGTCTAGATTCATCCGCAGTTCTTTGTCATTGTCGATTGTCTGCGCGAGTAGAATTCTTGGTGATGGATTTGTAACCTCTGTTGGGATAACCGCTTCAGTTCCATATGTCAGGCTGAACGGTGTTTCCCCGGTGCTAGTTTTGGAAAGTGTGCGTTGGGCCCAAAGGACATGGGGCAATTCATCTACCCACCCACTGCGTCTTGTTCCCAGGCGCGTCTTAATGCCTTCGACGATGCTTCTGTTTGCGCGCTCGACCTGCCCATTGCCTTGAGGATGCGCAACGGAAGTGAATATCTGCTTGATTTTCATTGAGTGTAGCCATTCTTGTAAGTGTTGGTCCGCAAATTGCGTCCCATTGTCACTTGCAATTTCCATTGGTAGACCGAATCTGCAAATGATAAACTCCCAAATGAATTTCTTGATGTTCCGCCCGTCAATTGTGGCCAATGTCTTTGCCTCTACCCATTTTGTGAAATAGTCGATGGCAACAACTAAGTATTTGACATTGCCTGGCGCTGTGGGAAACGGCCCCACGAGATCTATGGCCCATTTTTGAAATGGCCATGCCGTGGTGACTGGTATCAAGTTGTTCTTCGGTCTAAGTGTTCCGGGCGCATGCCGCTGGCATGCGTCACAATTGCGCAGCTCTTTGACCGCATCGAGGTGCATTCCGGGCCAGAAGTAACCTGCGTTCATAAGTTTGGCTACAACCATCCGAGGGCCTGCGTGTAATCCGCATGTGCCCTCGTGAATTTCTTTTATTAGATATGTGGCTTCCGCGGAATCTACGCATCTAAGCAATGGTCCGAGATAAGACCGCCGATATAAAGTGCCATCAATGACTTCGTAGTGCAAGGCTTTGTGTTGTAGTTTCCTTGCTTCCGCTTTGTTCGATGGAAGGATGCCCTTAGTTAAAAAGGCCATGATCGGAGTGATCCAGGATTCTTTTCCGGTTTGGATCACATTCACTTGTTTTAGTGGAACAGATGGTGTAGTTAGTACCTCCACTCGTACATCTTTCGCCATGTGATCGAATGCGGTGGACGCCATTTTACTCAAAGCGTCCGCTGGCTTGTTTTGGCTTCTGCGGACGTGAGTAACTTTGCAGTAGGAAAAACTATTCATCAACTCCTTGGTGTGTTGCAAGTATAGGATCATGGATGGCTCTCTGGCCTCGTATGTGCCATCAATGTGGTTGGCGACCAACATTGAATCGACATGCGCTTCAATGTGTTGAGCACCCATCTTCCTAGCAATACGTAGGCCTGCGACCAGCACTTCGTATTCGGCCTCGTTGTTGGTTGTTTGAAAGTCCAGCCGAATGGCATAAATGTACTCTTTTCCTTCTGGGGTTATTAAGAGTAAGCCTGCGCCTGCCCCTTCATCATTGCAAGCACCATCGGTGAATAATTTCCATATCTGAGTTTCGTCGGGCGCAGTCGAATCTGACGATGTATCGTTTACGCATTCTTCGACTTTGTGAGCTGGGACCTCTGCTATAAAATCTGCAAGGATCTGTCCTTTGAAGGAAGGTCTTGCTTTATATGAAATTGAGTGCTCCCCTAGCTCTATTGCCCATTTTGCCAAGCGTCCAGAGAGTTCTGGTTTGCGCAAGATATCATTGATCCGGAAGTCTATGAGGACATTAATCGGGTGTCCTTGAAAATACCTGCGCAGTCTTCTTGAAGCGTGGATTAACGCGAGAACCAGCTTTTCCATTGTCGAGTAGCGGGTTTCCGCGTCAAGCAGCATGCGGCTTACATAGTAAATTGGGGTTTGGACCCCCTTTCGGTCAACCATTAGTACTGCCCCCACTGCCTTGTCGGCTACGGACAAGTAGAGGGTGAGTGGCTCTTTTGGTAGCGGAGCGGTGAGCGTTGGCAGGTTGCTCAAACATTTCTTCATGTCTTGAAATGCAGCTTCTGCCTCTTCTGTCCAGTGGAACTTTGATTTCTTCAGACAATTCTTCAATGTGTCCACGAAGGGGAAAAATTTGGACGCGTAGTGTGACAGGAAACTGTTCAAAGCTACAAGGCGTCCCATCAAAGTTTGTACTTCCTTGACTGAAGATGGTGACGGCATCCGCTCAATTGCTTGAACTTTATCTGGGTTTGGCCGAAAACCGTCTTTGGTGACGACAACTCCGAGGAATTTTCCTTCTTCCATCCCAAAAGAACACTTCCCCGGATTCAGCTTCATTCTCACACTGCGCAACTGATCAAAAGTCTTCTGGATGTCAAGTAACATCTGGTCTTCTTCTCTGCTTTTGATCACTAAGGTGGTGTTTGTTTTTCTCCCAGAAGCACTTCTGACCTCTTTTGTCTGCGTCGCGCAGACGCGGGCAGACGTTTGGGGCGGGCAGACTGTTTGTTTTTCGGAAGACATTTCACTCCAAAAGCTCTTCCTGACCTCTTCTTGGTGCAGACTTGGACCAAAGTCTTCTAAAGTCTTCAAAGGTCTTCTCCTCTTCTCTTCTCCTCACCCACCACCACCACCACCACCCACTACCACCACCACCACCACCACCGTCCACCACCGTCACCCACCACCACGGTCCACCACCACCACCACCCACCACCACGGTCCACCACCACCACGCACCACCGTTCACCACCACCACCGTCCATCACCACCACCGTCCACCCACCACCACTACCACCACCCACCACCACCACCCACCACCTACCACCACCACCACCACCGTCCACCACCGTCACCCACCCACCACCACCACCTAGCATCGTCCACCACCACCGTTCACCACCACCACCGTCCATTACCACCACGGTCAACCACCACCACCACCACTACCACCACCACCACAACCCACCACGGTCCACCACCACCACCCACCACGGTCCACCACCACCACCACCCACCACAGTCCACCACCACCACCGTCCACCGTCCACCCACCACCACTACCACCACCCACCACCGTCCACCACCACCCACCACCACCACGGTCCACCACCACCACCCACCACCACCACGGTCCACCCACCACCACCACCGTCTACCACCAGACTGCTGTAAAAACTCAGTTTATTTAAATTTAAGTTTATTTCAGCAGCCTGCAGACGTTAACAAACAAACAGTCTTCTTCTTGCAGATTGCAGACCTTTGGTCCACCTCTTCTCCTGCAGATGTCTGCAGATGTGGTCCGCAGACTGCAGACCTTTTCCTGCAGAAAAAACAAACAGCACCTAAGTCATCGACATACACTTCTAAGTTTACACCGATTTGTTTTACAAACGCGGTGTCCATTAGTCGTTGATATGTTGCCCCCGCGTTCTTTAGCCCAAATGGCATCTTGGTGTAACAGAAGGTGCCCATGTCTGTGCGAAATGTTGTTTTGTCTTCGTCGTCTTTGGCCATTTGAATTTGATGATAGCCCTTGTAAGCATCCAAGAAGCACTTGAACCTGTAAGGTGCCAAAGAATCGACCTGCAGGTAGATTTCGGGCAATGGGTAACAATCTTTCAGACAAGCTTTGTTTAAGTCTTTATAATCAACGCACATGCGCCATTTGCCATTGGATTTTCCCACCATAACTGGGTTTGCCACCCAGGTTTGGTATTTACTTTTGCGCAGAATGCCGGCCTTCAAAAGTTCTGTCACTTGCTCATTCATCGTTTTTGTTTTCTCGGGCCCCATACTGCGCTTTTTCTGGGCTATTGGCTCAGCGTTTTTGTAGACGTTGAGCTTTTGCTCCGCGATGTGTCGCGGGACACCAACCATGTCTGATGGTTTGAAAGCAAAGATATCCATATTCTTCGTTAACAACTGCTTCAAATGGGTGCGAATGGGGTCAGAGATTTCATGGCCGATGATAACTGTCTGTTCCGGAAATATATGGTTAATAACCCATTTTTCCGGTTCGGTTCTGACAGTTGGCCTTGTTTGCTTTGAAGGCTTTGGCGTTTCTGTGGCATGACAAGTTTTGTTTCCGCGTACGAACGCAACCCCTGTCTTCGTCGGGAAACCTGCTATCTGATGTGGCGTAGACGCATTGCAGTTGAATTTCGCCAACCCTTCTCGTCCCAGTAGGATGTCATGTGATGAGTTGACGGGGAGCACTGTAAAGTCGCACGTTTCTGTGCGCGTATGCTTCTCGTCTGAGAGTGTGACTGGGAAGGTGAGCGTACCCAGCGGGTAGATTGTCTCGTGGATGAAACCTGAGATTGGCTCTGTTGTTGGTGTTATTCTTCTGTTTCATCTTCGTCCAGCTGGTCAAAGCATTGCTGGTACATTATATCAGTACTGCTGCCATTATCTAAGAACATGTATCGTGTTCGATAATGGCCAACAACCCCTGTGATGATCAATGGAGCTGTGGAGGAGGCCCCACCGTTTACCTTCGGCATTATCACTTGCTCTTCTTTCCACGAGTCATCTCTTGTTTCTGTAAAGGTACGCTTGCGGCTTGCGTTCCTGTGAATCATGTTGCACGTATTGTGGGAGACGCTATACACGTAATGCGCATTGAGATTGCGTATCCATTTCTGAGAGGGTTCTCCTGTTTCTGTGTTGTCCCTCTGTTTTCTTCTCATATTTTTTACGAGGTGTGTCAATTGCCCTGATTTGATGGCATATTCAATTTCCATCTTCAAACTGTAGCAATTGTCCGTCATGTGCCCATGGTCTTCGTGGTATTCACAGTATTTTGATCTGTCCACGTTCTTCCTGTCACCACGGAGCTCCTGTGGCTTTGGAAATTGAATCTGCTCCGTTTTCAGCACCTCAGATGGTGTTTTGGACAGTGGTGTCCACTCATAGTTCTTCTTTGAATGTCCCTTATGGTCACGGGACCCTCTTAAGCTCAGCATATTTCTTGCATCTTGTGCGGAGGAATACTTTCCTTCCTCCGCTGTGCCTGAGATTCTTGACCATACAAATTGTTTGCCTTTCCCTCTGTTGTGTAATGATTGATGGTGGCTACTACTCTGGTGAGTGCATTTGTTGTGATGAAAGGAGCGTTCGGAGGACGCGTAAACTTTAGCAGCTTCAATTACTTCATCCCAAGCTTGTGGTACGCCGTCTTTGCCGGTTAAGCATCTCATCAGATCATCGTTCCTTACCCCATGTATGAATGTTGCGCGGGTAAGTTCTTCTTCGTATCCTAACTGGAGTGCCTCCTTGTTAGATCTGACGATCTAGTCTTCCAGAGACTCATTATCGTTGCGCGAGCACAAGAGAATTTGTGCCTTGTCTTTCATGTGTTTGCGCAGATGTGCGAAGTGATTCTTGAATTTTCTTATAAGGTCATCGAAATCTTCCAGGCTTCCCACAGGTAAACTCTCGTACCACACTCTGGCTGCCCCTGTTAATGTTTGCACAAACAGGTGACACCAGGCTTGGACTGGCCATAACTTAGAGCTTCCTGCGCAGTCGAAAGCGTGCAAGTGATCATCCGGATCGTGCAAACCATCGTATTTCCCGATGGTGTTTGGTAACTTGCATTCTTGAGGCATCGGTGCCAATGGAATGCGTGCGCAGAACTTTGATCTTTCTGCGAAAGTCTTTGGTCTGTATGGTTTATAGAGGTCATCATCTTTTGGTGCCAAACTGCTGGCAACAGACTTGGTGTTCTGTTTTTTGTTGGAATCGTGATGCACCTCATCTTCTGATTCGTAACCGTCTGGTTCATCATTCAGGTTGACGTGGTCCTGGCTGCGAGTATTCTTACCACGGCCTCCACCACGTACCGCCTGACGAGAACCTTTAGCGTGACGGCCACTTTTGTTTTTTCGAGGAGATTCTGAGTCCTCCTTACTTGTGTCGAAACTTAACGTTTTTTGGACGTTGAGTTTGGCTTGATTCATAATCATTTTCTGATATTCAGCAATTGTTTTTGAATTTTGCTGGGCCAACCACTCGTCCGGGTCAACCGGAGATAGGTTGGATTTCTTCTTTTTGTTTCCAGCAGATCCCCCCTTGCTTGGGTGGAACTGGAATGTCGAACCCGGTTGCTTCTGAGCCACATTCTTCGTGATCGTATTTGGTGTGACATCTTGGATCTCATCGTTGATTGTGGCATCAACCTCAGCATTGTTGTTTGTATCCTTTGAAAAAGCCATGTTGCTAGTTTGAAAGATTTGTTAGAACCGTAAGGGATGGCGCCAATGAAGAAACAAATAGTCTCACCACCGATTAGGGATGATGAGATTATGAGTTACCACAGGGTTGATCCTTCACTAACAGCTACGGCTTGGAGATACCTGCAAATAAGAGTGAAAGTGTGGGTGTGGAGACGACTACACAAGGTAGCAGTTTATAACAAAAACGGGGTGAATGGGGATACTATCTAGTATGATAGCTCTCCAGGTCAGTAGAAAGTGTCCTCTCCTATTGGGGGTGTGACCCCTTTTATAGGAGAGTCCGTATGCCACCATTACCCAAGTCCTAACCGTGGTTAGGTTGTCTCCATCACCCTTAATTATGTTAGTAAGGTGATATATGGAAAGCTAAATTGAAGGGAATAGTGGAATCGAGTACCGCCTTTATTGGTATGGTTACGTGATTCATGCATGGCTATTGACCATGCATGATATTCGCCTTGACCGGCATATGACCAATCTTTGACCGTTGACTGATCATTAATGAGCTTTGACCAAATCCTGCGCATGGCTTTCTTCCGCGTGATGATATTGTGCCGGGTTTGGGTACGCGGAATGGTGTATTCAGTACCCAATCCCATCAATAATGTTATTTGATCCTTGTTTCCCTCACCTACAAAAACCATAACCCAAAAGTTTTGATCCCAAAAAATAACTTTGCAAATGAAATTGGCTTATTACCAAAAAAAGCCAATGTTAGTAAAAAGATCATTCCCGTTAACGTGTCTAGCTAGAGCTCAAATGCTCATTCCACATGCCAAAGAATATAATAAAGTAACATTAAAGAAAGTACCATCAACCAATTAGCACCATGAAAAACTTGAACAAATATTCCCATCATTTTTCTCCAAAGCATAACCTGCACAAACAAAAACGCCAGTTTACATATCAGCAAAGACTAAAATGTAAAAACTGCATAGCAATTGATTCATACGACAATCGATACTTAACAACTTTTTAATTATTCCTTCGACAATTTGATATGAAAATGTTTGTTGTCTATAAACTGTACACCCACAAACAGAGATATGGTAGGGTTTTGTAGGTTTTCAAAGTAGAAAGACGTGAAAGGGAAAACATACATGTGCATATAGAATCGGCGCTGGAAAATAGTTTAAGCATGAAGAAATTATTGGTAATGTATTTTCATATATTTCAAAGCAAACCAATACTACAAAATATAATACTATCCTATTGTAACCTATGAATATGAAGAGCCAAACCCATTGAAGATAGGCATTGGTGATGAATAATGAGGAATAAGTGAGGTAAATGTGATGGTTTCAAGAGTATAGTGGTTTGGGTTAAACTTCATGAGTTGCATTAGTGATTTATAGAATTGCGATATAAAAATAGTACATTAGGGGCATAAAAGAAAGAAAATGGATAAAAATTAGGGATTTACCTTATGGATTTTGAGATGCCATCTTAAAAAGATGATGAAATTACTTTTTTGTCCATCGAGTTTCTTCAATAAAGTATATAGATAGATATAGATATAGATATAGATTATCTTTTAGAACCACCTTATGGTGGAATGGTATGGAGGCTCAATGATAGAAGACACATGACTGAAAGGTCATGGGTTCGATTCCTGAGAGCGCCGGGTTTTACCGATTATTCTATTGGCGTGCTTTCCGGCCGGTAGATAGTAGGGTTTTCCCCGAAATTGGTGAACTTGGTGAAACCATGAGCTCCGTTACATGTCTGGCTATGCCGGGTGGAAGGGGTCCTGATTAGACTGAGTAGAGACTCCGAAGGGAGTTCTTGGTGAATTTCGTTGGCCGTTCAAAAAAAATTATCTTTTAGAACCTTAAGCCCACGACTAGGAGAAACATCTTTACTATATATTATTGACTAGTTTATTTTTGTAAGGATAGAAAAATATAATATGATGTGATAAAATGTGTATATCATACAAGGAATTAGGGGTGTTCAGAATTCGATTCGAATTCGAAAAATTCAAAATTCGACTTAATTCGATTCGATTATCAAAAATTCGATTCGAAGATCAAGAATTCGTATTCGAATTCGATTCAATTCGAGTTCAGTAACTCGAATACGAATCGAATAGGAATTTATGATTTTAAATTCGATTCGAAATTCGAATAAAAATAATACATATTTATTTATATTTAAAAATATATAATTATATACACATATATAGCTTTAGAACTTGTGTTAAGTTATAAATTTAACCCAAGTCATAAATTAGCCCATTACCAAGCCCAAGCCTAACTTAAGTTTTAACCTTAAACGAATTTATTCAAATTCGCTTTGAATTCGAGTTTCTTATACGAATTCGAATCGAATTGAGTTTTTTATTTGAATACAAATTCGAATCGAATTGGTCATCTTTTAATCGAATTAGAATCGAATACGAATTCAGTAAAAAAAATAAATTATTTGAAGAATTCGATTCGAATAATTCGAAAATTCGTTATTCGATTCGATGAACACCCCTACAAGGAATATGCCTTAAAGATCAACATTAGATAACTCATAAAACCTACTTTTAATTCTAAGTGTGCACTTCTTGCTCGAGTGAAGTCTCTGTACAACTTTCGCACTTTCTCATGACACTTTAAAGCTTTGGGAAAAAAACAACCAAATTGGTATCAAATAACATGTCATGATAATGATAACAGACGATTCCGATGTGTAAAATGATTATATGTGAAAGAATGACATACTTGTTCAATCTTTATTATGGATATACAATCGATCGATCACTTCGGGTGACACTGAATAAAAGAATCAATAGGTAAGCGGGGATTATCCATTTTGAATATAAATAAAAATGATTTATCTGCCATCGACTAAAAGATTGTACGATGGTAATTTTTCACGTCTTCCGGCTATTTTCTATACTCATACATAATTTAAAAATCTATTTCAATAATAACCACATGTCAGTCGGTTACAAAGTGACTACATCTAAGGGGCGTGCATGGTGGGGTGTTTTAATCATTACTTATCAGCCAGAGATTTACCTCGTGTCTAATGATCATAGGCTACATCTAACCGAATTAGCAACTTTTGTAATCAATATTCCTATCAACACCAATCAAAATACAAAAAATAGATTCTTACCAAACTGACTACATTTGTTAATATATATGTAGTTAATGGGTTCTTATATGTAATGTAGGTTCAAAAACGTATATACTATATTAACATGAATACTAATTGAGCTAGATGCCAAATCATTCAGTATTGCTGCTATGGCTTTGCTAAATAGCATCTATGCAAGAGTGTTACATTATAACAATGCAAAGGAATTGTGGGATGATTTGAAAGCATAATTTGGAGGAACTGAGTGTGTAATTGCGTTATGAAACTTTTCCCAAATTTGTTTCCAATAATTTGTAGACGTTTGATTTTTCCCTATAGCAAATAAAATAATAAAATGTAAATGTAAGGCCCTAACCCCCGGATACCTCACAGTTGAATCTTAAGATTTAAAACATAGTTCTTAAAGTAATAATTGTCATAATGTCATAACTAGCACCTGAAATATCAAATATCAAGTATATGAAGTCATTAAGTTTAAACAAAACAATCAAATAACATAATAGGTCATACTAAGAGTGATAAGGTGCCAATCCTTTAAGTAAGAAAGCCTTCAATCCATGGTGTAGACCTCCTTTAAAGCATCAATACATGTTAACATGCATGATTAATGGTCACCTGTGTTTGGTGAGCCCTAACTTTTAACGAAACACGGAGCTTACGGTTTAAATAAAGCATTCATTAATTGCATCAAACCACATTTTAAAAGTAAACATGTATGTCAACTTCAATCAAATTTTAGACCACCAAATGGTGAAGCAAGCTTCACAGTCGACTGGTTGACACAAAGCCAAACATGTTCATATCAGTATAAGACTCTGTCCATAACTGTTATGCCGTCACACTCACAAGGTACCATCAAATAAATTACAAGCAACAAATGCTTGTCATCGATCGTTTACATCAATCATCTGATCGTCAATCATCTCACCTTTGCAAATAAATGAAATTTTATTGCACTTATCATCAATCAATAACATGTAATAACTATTAATCATTTCTGGGAGTATAACCATTTAAGTTAGGATGCTTATCAACCTGAAATAGTAAAAATTATAAAAGTGGGCATCTAGAGTTCACTTGTTATCCAATACTGGAAATTCTAACGGGTTTTAGTGATACCAATTTCGTTTCGGTTTTAGTTAGTTTGGCCATTTTAGCCCGGTTGTCGATTCGGTTTTGATTTGAGATTTTTTAGTACTGGTTCAACAAAAACCGATCCGTACCAATTTCGGGTCGGGTTTTTCGGTTTTGGTTCCCGAACCAGTTGTTTTGTTCATCTCTACACTCCAATGGGTTTCCTTACTTATTTCTGTTTTAGGCTTTTAACTTTCCATAGCTTATTAAGTCCAGGATTATGTCAATAATTCAAATGTTAATCATTTTATGGTAAGACTTTTTGGAAGACTTTTTGTTAAGATATCCGCAACTTGCTTGTTGGTGGAGATAAACTTTGTGTGAAGACGACCCACGGCAACTAGTTCCCGAACGAAATGATAGTCTATGTCGATGTGTTGTGCTCTTTTATGAGAGATCGGATTTTGAGTTAGGAACAAAGCACTCTTGTTATCACACAGTAATGTCGGACGTCCTGGTGGTAAAGCTTTAAGTTCCCGTAGAAGATTTGTGAGCCAAATGATTTTTGCGGCCGTGTTTGCCATAGCTCTATATTCGGATTCACAACTGGATCGGGAGACTGTAGGTTGCTTCTTTGCACTCCTAGATACCAAGTTTCCACCTAAGTAGATACAGTAGCCATAGGTGGATCTTCTAGTGTCGATACATCGAGCCCAATCTGCATCTGAAAAACCTAGAAAAGTAGTGTTAGGAGGTCTAACAAAATGTAAACCATGAGTCAAAGTCCTTTTAACATATCTAAGAATTCGCTTGACCAACTGAAAATGGGTGGTGGTGGATTGTTGATGGAATTGACTAGCTTGGTTGACGGCATAGGAAAGGTCGGGTCGAGTGATAGTAAGGTATTTAAGGGCACCGACAAGAGAGCGATAAAGAGTAGGATCATGAAGGGGATGACCCTATGAATGGAACACATCTTTATATGTGAGAGGAGTAGCAACGGGTTTGGAATCAAGAAGTCCGACTCTAGTTAATATGTCATGGGCATATTTGGATTGATTTAGGATTAAACCCGAGTCAGTGTGCGTCACCTCTAAGCCGAGAAAAAATTGAAGCAATCCAAGGTCTTTAATTTTGAATTCCTTGTCAAGACGTGTGGTGAAATTTGTAATAAAGGTGTCATTATTACCGGTGATAATGATGTCGTCTACATAAACAAGGAGATAAATTAAATTACCATGGCGTTGGTAGGTGAATAGAGAAGGGTCACATCTACTATTTTCAAACCCTAGAGTAAGCAAAAAGTTGCTTAGGCGTTGAAACCAAGCACGAGGTGCTTGTTTTAGACCATAGAGAGCAGGATTGAGTTTGCACACATGATTGAGTTTGTTTGGATCTTCAAAACCGGGAGGTTGTTCCATAAAAACGGTTTCAGTTAAGTGGCCATTTAGGAAAGCATTGTTTACATCTAATTGAGGTAGTTTCCACTTGGTAGTGGGAGATTATTCCAACACGGATGGTAGCGGATTTGACTACCAGACTAAAGGTATGTGAGAAATCGAGTCCCGGTATTTGAGTGAAGCCTTGAGCTACAAGACGGGCTTTGTAGCGATCAAGAGAGCCGTCGGATTTATATTTGATCCTATAAATTCATTTGGAGCCAATGATGTTGGTGTGTGATGGGCAAGGAACGATATGCCATGTGTTGTTTGTATGCAAGGCATGTAATTCCTCATTCATGGATTGAATCCATTTGGGGTGTTTAAGAGTCGTTTTTATTCCCTTGGGAACATGCGATGAGAAAAAGCAATTGTGATTTTCAAAGGTTTTTGGTTTGAAAATGCCATTTTTTGCTCGAGTGACCATGGGATGAGTGTTACGAGGCGGGTGGGATGAAGATGAGTTGGAAGAATCCGAACTAGAGGTGTCGGATTGATGCGAAAGAGTGGTAGACGGGCTTAAGGATTGTATTGAGCTTCAATGAGGTGGTATGGGTGGGCTATGAGGGGCGGATGGAGTTGGGCTGGAGTAGTGGGCTGGTGAGGAAGGTTCGGTTTGATTTGAAAGGTGGTGTTGGGCTGGTGAGGAGGGTTCGGTTTGGGTTAGGCTGGAAGGGTGTGGGCCGATAGGGTTATGTTGGTTGTGGGGATTTGGGCCGGTTGTGGAAGGGAAAAAAGAGGGTTCATCGTAAACAGAAGGGTGTGGATGACTTGCTGGTGAGGTTGTGTTATTTTTGTTTGTGAGAGACGAGCCGAGAGGTGGTGATGATGGGCCAGGAGAGTTGGGTTTGTCTTGGTGTTGTGGGTTGTTTTGTGAGGGTGAGGGTAAATGGTCATCGAAGTTGGTAATAGGTAAGTTTTTAACATCCGAAGATGTTGAAGGGGTTTGAAATGGTAAATTTTCCTCATCAAATCTAGCATGTCGTGTGGTGTATACCCGTCCAGATGAGGTGTCAAGACAACGAAAGCCTTTGTAACGTGGACAATAACCGATGAATATGCAAGGTGTACTTCTAGGAAGTAGTTTATTTTTTGTATAGTCACGAAGATATGGGTATACGCGACAACCAAAAACACGAAGATTTGAATAGGTGGGTGGTTGATGAAAAAGGATTTCAAATGGAGATTTGTATGATTTTAGTAAAGAGAGATATTCTCTCCTCGTTTGTTATAACATCTTCATGTATTTATACTTGTACAATGATCAATAGAAATTATCAAGGTTTTACCATTATCACATGGTATCAGCCAGCCAAGATCAAACCCTTTTCTTCTCTATATTTCAATGACCTTCTGTCCATTTCTGCTTCTATTTTCAGTCGAGACCTCTTTCTTCTGTTCCTTTTTTTGTCTGACATCCTTTTTTCTTGTTTCTTTTTCTGCAACCGGTTAATCCAAATGGCTACAAACAATCCATCCGACCTCTCCATCCCTCTCCATTCCCTTAGCCATCTCATTAACATTAAGTTGAACTCCACCAACTATCTCCCATGGGAGAAACAAATTACACCGGTTTTGGCCTATCTCAATTTACTCGGACATGTAAATGGTTCGACCCCTTCCCCACCACAAAAAATAACTACTGAAAATCAAACCTCAGACAATCCCGCATACCTTTCTTGGAAAACTAATGATCAAAAGGTCCTTCTTTTGATAAATTCCACACTAACCGAAGAGGCCATGGCTAAAACCATCGGCCACACCACGGCTGCTACTATTTGGAAAGCAATAACCGATGACTATAGCCATTATTCGACCGAATGTATTCACAATCTAAAGTATACCCTTCGAAACCTTCAAAAAGGAAACTCATCCATGTCCGAATTTGGTCGAAAATTCAAGTCCCTATCTGACCAACTAGCCGCTATTGGGCATCCCATAAGTGATGAGGATAAGCGTCATTGGTTCCTTTGTGGACTAGGTGACTCCTTTGAAAACTTCTCCACATCTCAACGAACCATCCATCCCACACCTTCTTTTCGTGACCTCTTAGCCAATGCCGAAAACCAAGAAATCTTTGTCCAAAGACTCCATGGGTCTCAACCTTCCCAAGCCGCTTTCTACGTGAATCAAACCAAAAATCATACCGGCTCGTCTCGTGGAAGAGGACGACACTCAAACAATAATCTTGGTCGCATCGGTTCTTACACCAAACGACCACCCTTATGTCAATTTTGCCGAAAAGAGGCGCACTACGCCACTACTTGTCCAAACCTTGGTTCTTTTGCTAAAAAATCTCTAGATGCTAGTCTAGCTGATGCCTTCCTTGCTCAATGCAATGTTGCAACGGACACCCCGGATTGGACTGCCGATTCAGGTGCTACCACACATATGCTTCCTACTACTTTTGGTATAACTTGTTCAAAACCTCAAACCAAAAACATTTGAGTCAAATTTTGTAACAGGGAATTATTACCCGTAACCCACATTCGAAAAACTAATTTAAATAATTCCATTTCATTAAAAAATGTTTTAGTTGTTCCAAATCTCACAAAAAATCTACTTTCAATTAGTAGATTAACAAATGACTCACCGATTGATGTTTTGTTTTCTAATGATTATTTTCATATTCAGGACCGAAAAACATCGGAAGTTCTAGCTAGAGGCACGTGTGAAAACGGCTTCTATGTTCTCACTCAAAGTCACAAATCCCTTGTTGTCGCGCTTTCTGCTACGCACCTTCGTGCTTCTTTAAATAAATGGCACAATCGCCTTGGCCATGTTTCTTTTGATACAATTTCTAATTTAAATAGACTTATGTTTTTAGTAAAGAGAGATATTCTCTCCTCCTTTGTTGTAACATCTTCATGTATTTATACTTGTACAATGATCAATAGAAATTATCAAGCTTTTACCATTATCACACTAAATGGTAGTAAAGTGGGAGATTGACTAGGATGGGATCAAGATTGACTATGATGGAATCAAAGAGAAGAGAGGATTTCAAGGCATATGTTATGGGATATGTTGACATATTGCATATCAAAAATTAATTTCTCGCAAAACATACGTTGCTCATGAACACAAACGTGCAACGTATGTTCCTCATGAACAATAAAGCGCAACGTAGGTTTCTCATGAACACTGTTTCGCTTTGATCCCCACTCGAAATTGATTTGAATCAACCCTTGAAATAAACTCTCTCTGTAGGTTCTATCTCTATAAGTTGTTAGGAATATAGGAGAAGGATAAGATTGATTTTAGTATTCCCACCATTTATACAACCACCATTTAATCCTCCAATACAGGGGAACATATCATTTTTTTCACAAACAGGTTTTGACTTTGACCTGTTTTACACAAAACCGGTTTCAAACTGATTTGGTTCCGTCGTGGTTTGGTAGACCACAAATCATTTTTTACCTGGTTTCGGATGGGTTTCAGTTCATGTGCACTTTTTAAAATCATATAAACTGCGTGAAATTTTACTTTTTATTATCTTTTATACTTTACGATAAACATAATTTTCTTTGTTTTTAACGCCAAAATCGTATTTTTTCTTATACCGAGGTTTGGCCTCTATTATTTCGATTCTAGCAAGTTTTTAGCGATACCAGTTTTCGGTTTGGTTTCGTTTTTGGTTAGCTTGGCCGTTTTAGTCCAGTTTTTGGTTCGGTTTTGGTTTGAGATTTTTTAATACTAATTTCAACAAAAAACTGACCCGTACCCATTTCAGATCGGGTGTGGTTTTCCGGCTTTGGTTCTCGAATCGTTTTTTTTCATCTCTACACTCCAATGGGCTTTCCCTACTTATTTCCGTTTTGGGCTTTTAAGTTCCCATATCTTATTAACTCCATAATTATGTCAATAGTTCAATAAGTTTGTTAATCATTTTTATTGTAACTTTGTATATGTTTAATTTGTGGAACATGACATTTGGAGTGTTACAAGTCGACCCTCCTTATATAAGGTCTCAAACTTAAAACTTGTCTTTCATCAAATAAATTCATAGCCCTTTTAACACTGTCAATGGTTCATAAGAGAACAAGCTAAACTATTACATATCACAAATTACTTTCTTGCAAGAAATACGTTGCTCAAGAACACAAACGCGCAACGTAGGTTGCTCATGTTGAATAACGCGTAACGTAGGTTTCTCATGAATAGTAGCGCGCAACGTAGGTTACTCTTGCACTGCGACATGCCAGTAGGTCGCTTCTGAACAGTGAAGCGCAACACAGGTTGCTCCTGAAGAGTGTAGCATAACATAGGTTGCTTCTGAATTGTGAAGCATAACATAGCTTGCTCGTGAACAATGACGCACAACCTCATGTAGGCATCCAATAAGTCACCATGGCGGTTGTTCGCGTCTGGGTTCTACGTTAACATCAAGATTCATACTTTATGGTTGGAAAAGCCCTGAATAAATGATACCAACATCAAAACATGCGTAATTCAGCAAAAACATGTAACCTTTTTTAAATGTAAAACTTACCAAATTCATGAAATTTCCTCAACCCGAACTTATTTCAGTAAAAAAAAACAGCTTCTACTCCAATTCTTGATCCTCAAAATCGATCAATAATGGTGTGAACCGTCACACTATTTCACTTCCATCCCCACTCGAAACTGACTTGAATCAACCCTTGATATAAACTTTCTCTCTCTAGGTTGTATCTCTAGATTTTTTTTTTTTTGAAAAGTGAATTTCTTGCTCCTTGTGAGACTTGAACTCAAGACCTCACACTTTTAGTGTATTAAAAGGCTTTGCCTTACCACTGGACCACCAGCCCCAATGGCGGTTGTATCTCTAGATGGTGTGTGGAATATAGGATAATGATAGGGTTGATTTAAGTCTTTCCATTTTTGTGTTTCATTCATACAACCATCATTTAATCCTCCAATAGAGGTGAACATAGCAGTTTTTTCACAAACCGGTTTTGACTTTGATCGGTTCCAAAGCCAAACCAGTTTCGAGCTGATTTGGTTTCGTCGCGATTTGGTTGTCCACAAATCAATTTTACCTGTTTTCGGTTTGGTTTCGCTTATTGTTCATTTTTTAAAATCATATAAATTACATAGAATTTTACTTTTATATTTTTTTAAGAAAGAATTGGATTTTTATATAAAGAAAACATAATTTATTTGTGTTTTTGGCCAAAATCGCCTTTCTTTTAAACTAGGGTCGGTTTCTGTTTTTTTCGGTTCTCTAAGGTTTTTAGCGGTATCGATTTCGGTTCGGTTTTTATTAGTTTGTCTGTTTTAGGCCGATCCTTGGTTTGAGATTTTTTAGAACCGTTTTATATCCTCGGTTTGGTAAAAGTCGACCCCCATTATATTAGGTCTCATACTTAAAACTTGTCTTTCATCAAATGACTATGAGTAAAGCTCTTGCATTTCCTTCTCGGATTCCCATGTGGCCTCCAAGAGATTTTTTTTGTTTCCACTAAACTTTTACTTGAATTGTTACTTTGATGATTAATAGTTTCTCTTGCGTCGAACACTTGTAGCTTAGTTGTTTGAGTGCCTAAAGTTTCCTATGGGAGGCTTGGGTTCAATTCCCACTAGCTACATTCGGAGGATATTGGTGGATGGGAAATGAGGGATGACCCGGCCATTGGCTTGGGTTCGAGTTCTGATCCCGATCGGTTTTACCGACTATTTTACCGTCGTGCCTTCGGGCGGGTGAGTGGTTGGGTTTTCCCAGGAATTGGTGGCAATTGATGACCCGGGTACTCTCGAGTACCTGATTCGCCAAAAGGCTGCCCGATAGTGCTCGGAATTGATTCGTTGGCCGTTCAAAAAAAATAGTTTCTTTTGCTATCAATATTAAGTCTGGTTCCTCAATGTAATTAAGCTTTGCATCGACTTTAATATCATAAAGCGGTACATATTCAATATCAACAAATCACAAATTACTTTGTCGGGTGTCGTCTAAGGTTCCATGTACATCTTAAAATAATCCTCGTAGATCGGAGACTTGACCACTTATCCCGTAAATGTTTCATCTAATTCAATTACTAAACACGTTACATAAGTTGTTTTGGACTTGTTATAATTGTTTTGGACTGGACTAATATGTTTGTTAAGTGTGTAGGTTGGTCTGGGCTTATCTGGTTGTGGAAAGGATATTGGGCCTGTTTACTACTGGGCTTATTGTGGTTGTTAAGTCAGGCTTTTATTGTGATCGTTGGATTAAATCCAACGACTGAGATTGTGTTCGTGTGAGATATTGTTGACGAATGTTCTGGATCCTCATATATAAGGGCAGCTCCTTCATTCTCAGCCATTCCCTCTTGATATTTTTCTTATTTTTCTCCGTAGTCTCTCTCGTCTGTTCATCAAGAGTCTGTATAGGTTTATAAGTCTGTAAGTCTTTATTCTGTTTGAATTCATTCTTATCATTTGTCTGCTGATCTAAACAATCAGCAGACGAACTCTGTATTCATATTATTCTTTCTGATCTCAGTGATTTGCTGAGATCTTGGTATTGGGGGGAGTTTTTGGTTTGGGTAAACTAATAAGATTTTGGTCACTTGTTTTGTCACTATATTGCTGTTCTTGTCTTTGTTTGTGTTTGTGTATTGTATTTGGATACGGTCTAGTATTTTCTACATGGTATCAGAGCCTAAGGCTCTTGATATTGTGGTTTGTTGATAGTCTTCCGCTGTGAGTTGTTGTGTTTGGATCTGATCTGTTTAGATCTGGTTCATGCATGGTCAGATCTGTTATATCTCTTAACAGATCTAAGTAGTTGTGTCTAGATTTTGTGGTTTTAGATCTCATCAAATCAATTGGTGGTGATCTGAAACTGGTTCTCAGTAGATCTTATCTTCTTGATAGATTTGGTCTATTGATTACCTTGTAGTGTTATTTGTCTTGTATTATTGGTTGATTCAGATCTTGGGAAAGTTGTATTCGTTGCTGGTCTTGGAGGAACACTTCTTGTTGACCTCAAGTTCTTCTGTAAGGCTGTACCCTAAGTGAAGGTACAAATTACAGAGTTGGAGATCCTCTGGGAAAGCTGTCTTGGTTACTGGATCTGGAGGAGTATTTCTTGTTGCTTCAATTGCTCCTGTAGCTCTGTACCCTAAGTGAAGGTACAGGTTACAGGGTTGGAGAACCCTAACTTGGGTCCCCCCCCCTCGGTGAGATCGTTCTGTAACTCTTGTATTGTTGATTTGTCTGTTGTTGTGTCTAGGGCCACTGACCGGGTTAGGTGGACCGGTATTGGGCCAACTCTGTGGTGTCTTGGTTTTGTCTTGCTGTTTGAATATTTTTTTTGGTTTATTTCCTTCTGTCTTTTGTATACACGTATTAGTTAAAAGACTCCCGTGTTAAAGATCTGGGTGGGCACCCTTGAGTGATGAACCCACTATCTGAACACTGACACAGCTTCGTCTTCTTAGGGTTGATCTTCTGTTTTGTATTGTATTCTGGTTTGTTTGGTATTGTTAGCTATTGCTAACTGTGTTGTGTTCTTGTTGTCTTGTTACGTGTTGATCTGTTTGTGTGATTAATTGTTTGTTCAAACATGACTGATGATGATAACTCCACCCAGGGTGGTGGTGGCACTACTTTTGGTGGAGGTTCCATTGTCAATGTTGGAACCTTGATTAGTAAATTGGATATAGGTGACCCATTGTATATTCACCCTAGTGACACTAGTACCTTGACCATAATTAGTTTAAATTTAAAAGGAACTGAAAATTATAAAGTGTGGTCTAATGCAATGAAATTAGCTCTTGAAACTAAAAACAAATATGGTTTTATTGATGGTACAACTGTTAGACCTACTGATGATGAAGTATTAGGAAAACAATGGGATAGATGCAATTATGTGGTCTTGTCTTGGTTGTTGAATTCTGTTAGTGAAGAGTTGTATCTTGGTCAAGTGTTTTCCAAATTTGCTAGGGATGTTTGGTTAGATTTAAGAGAGACATATGATAAACTGGATGGGTCAGTGGTGTTTAACTTGCATCAAAACATTTGTTCTATGAGTCAAAATGGTAGCACTGTGTCAGAATATTATCACAAATTAAATACAATGTGGAAACAATTTGATTCAATAGTTCAGCTACCTGCATGTACTTGTGAGGCTTCAAAAGAATTTAATAATTTTAGTAGTCTAATAAAACTAATGCAGTTTTTAATGGGTCTTGATGAAATTTATCAACCTGTTAGAACAAATCTTTTGTTGCAAGACCCATTGCCTAGTGTCAAACATGCTTTTGCAATTGTATCTAGAGAGGAGTCACATAGGAAGTCTAACAGTAATGGAAAAGGAACTAGTGTGTCTTTCTTTACTAAAACTAACAATCCTGTAAATAATAGAAGGGGTGGAAATATAGGACCTAATCCTAATCTAAAGTGTACACACTGTAATAGAATTGGTCATACTGTTGACAGATGTTATGAGATTGTTGGTTATCCACCAGATTTTAAGAAAAAACCTGTTACTCAAAATTTCAGAAATAATAATACTAATAACAGGTTTGGTGGAAAATCAACACCCTCTAATAATAATGTTTGTGCTTCCACAACTGCTCCTGTGTCTCCATTTACATCTGAACAGATTAACAAGCTGATGAGTTTAATAAGTGAGAAACCAACAACAGATCCTCAAAGTTCAAATGTGGGAGGTGAGTCTGTTGTTGTAACTGGTTTTTCAAGTATGTCTGTCTTAAACAAGTTTTCTTCTGTGTTTAAAAATGTTTCATGCTGTTCTAGTTTGGTTAAGTTTGCTTTATTTTTTGGGTGGATAATGGATTCGGGAGCCAATCAACATATGGTAGGGTCAGATAAGTATATGATTAACTGTGTTGATGTCTCTAAACTGAATCTAGAAGTAAAACATCCTAATGGAACTCATGCTAAAGTTACCAAGATAGGAGATATAAAACTTGCTGATGGAGTTATATTGACTGATGTGTTTTTTATACCTGATTACTGTGTGAATCTTGTGTCTGTTCATAAACTTGCTAAGGATAATAAATTAGACGTTTTGTTTAATGAACACAAATGTTGTATTCAGGATTCCAAGTCAAGGAAAGTCCTGGTGACTGGTAGACAACAAGATGGTCTATATTTTGTAGGCAATAATGTGAGTGTTAGTAATCAGTGTTTTAACAGTATTAGTGAACAAGGTCTTTGGCATAGTAGGCTAGGTCACCCGTCTAGTCAAGTCCTAGCTGTGTTAAAAGATTCTTTAAACATTAGTGAGTCTGAAT
Source organism: Ambrosia trifida (assembly GCA_028751855.1). Taxonomy (NCBI): domain Eukaryota; kingdom Viridiplantae; phylum Streptophyta; class Magnoliopsida; order Asterales; family Asteraceae; genus Ambrosia; species Ambrosia trifida. Next base: position 40,769,579 of record CM054123.1, on the reverse strand, counting down.
CTAGTCCTTGTGATGTTTGTCACAAGGCTAAACAGGTCAGGATACCTTTTCCTCTTAGTGACCACAAAACAAAGAATGTAGGGGACCTTGTACATCTTGATGTATGGGGTCCTTATAGGGTCACTAGTAGGGAAGGATACAAGTATTTCTTAACTGTAGTCGATGATTATTCACGGTCTGTGTGGGTCTATATGTTAAAAGGGAAAGGTGAGGTGTTTGAATATTTAATTAACTTTTATGAGTTAATAAAAACACAGTTTTCCAAATGTATAAAAGTTTTCAGAAGTGATAACGGGTCTGAATTTGTTAATAAGCAAATGTCTGATTTCTGTAATAGGAAAGGTATTCTTCATCAAACGTCATGTGTTTACACTCCACAACAAAACGGTGTTGTGGAGAGAAAACACAGACATCTTCTTAACACAGCTAGAGCTTTACTTTTTCAAAGCAATGTTCCTCTAAGGTTCTGGTCTGATTGTGTTCTTACTGCTTCGTATCTTATTAACAGGATTCCCTCGTCTGTTCTAGGTGGTAAAAGTCCGTATGAGTTAATACATGGGTTCCCCCCAACTCTTAGTCACCTTAAAAATTTCGGTTGTCTATGCTTTAAAACTGTTTTAAACGAATCTGATAAAATGTTTAGTAGAGCTGATAAAAGTGTTATGCTTGGTTATTCTTTTTTGAAAAAAGGTTATAAGATTTATTGTTTAGAAACAAAAGAAGTTGAGTTTTCAAGAGACGTAAAATTTTATGAAAATATATATCCGTTTAAAACTGAGTTTAAAGAGGCTGTTTTTGAAGACTTAAATCATGTTAATTTTTTTGATTGTATAGAAACTGAAAGTTTTAAAGGTGACAACGTTACATCTCGTAACACAAATCTTCCCGATGATGAAGGGGGAACTGCTAGTGCTCATGACACTTCTCCTAAGGATGGTTTAGATGACTTTCCTAGAGTTACTAGTGAGGTAGATCACTCAAGTGATCAGCCACCTAGTAGTTCTAGTGGTAAAGGGACTACCACCTCGGATGTTGAAGTGTCAAATGATGAGACTACGACTCCTGAGGGAAATAGGTCTAGTAACATAAGACACTCTAATAGAGAATCTGTGTTACCTAAGAGGTTTAGCGACTATGTGTTAGATGGTAAGGTTAGATATGGTCTTGATAAGGTTGTTAATTACTCAAATCTGTCATGTGAAAACATGTGTTTTGTGTCTAATGTAAATAAAATTAGTGAACCAACGTCTTACTATGAAGCCTCTAAGGATCCGAGATGGATAGAGGCTATGAATAGTGAGATGGAGGCATTATATAGAAATCAAACTTGGACTATTACTGATTTGCCACCCAATAGGAAAGCTATTGGGTGCAAATGGGTGTACAAAGTAAAGTACAAGTCCAATGGTGAAGTAGAAAGGTTTAAAGCACGATTGGTTGCAAAAGGTTACAACCAACGTGAGGGTATAGATTTTGGAGAAACGTTTTTTTCCTGTTGTTAAGATGGTTACGGTTAGGTCTGTTATTAGTTTAGCCGTGCAAAATAATTGGTCATTATATCAACTTGATATAAATAACGCGTTTCTTTATGGGTCTATCAGTGAAGATGTTTATATGACTCTTCCTGAAGGGTATAGTTCGGGTAATGAGTCTAAGGTTTGCAAGTTGGTTAAGTCATTGTACGGGCTAAAACAAGCTCCGAGATAATGGAACGAAAAACTTGTAAATGTGTTATTGAGTATTGGTTTTGTTCGTAGTGTGTGTGACTATTCGATGTTTATTAAGTCTGGTAATGGTATATTTGTTGTCTTACTTGTATACGTGGATGATATCGTCATCACTGGTAACAGTGATAATGAGATCAGTGATGTAAAAAGGCTTCTTAAAGAAAGCTTTCAAATAAAGGATTTAGGTAAATTGAAATATTTTCTGGGTATTGAGGTTTTATATTCTTAGGATGGAATTTGTTTAAATCAAAGGAAACATTGTTTGGACTTGTTAAGTGAATATGGGTACTTAGGTTGTAAACTGGTTAACTTTCCTATAGAACAAAATTATATTTTGACTGTAAAAGGTAATAAATCTGAAAAATTTCTTGATGATGTTACTGGATTTCAGAAGCTAATAGGAAAGCTATTTTATTTGTCTATAACTCGTCCAGATATTAGTTATACGGTACAATTCCTAAGTCAATTCATGCACAAACCTAGTGAAGCTATATTACGTATTGCGTTAAGGTTGTTAAGATATCTTAAGGCTTCACCAGGTAAAGGTTTGTGGGTAAAAAAGAGTGATAAATTTGAGTTGTCTGCATATTCGGATGCGGACTGGGCTAAATGCATTATTACTCGGAAGTCTGTTACTGGGTTTTGCGTTTTCTTAGGAGATAATCTTATTTCCTGGAAAAGCAAGAAACAAAGTGTTGTTTCTAGATCGACTGCTGAAGCCGAGTATCGAGCGATGTGCTTGACTACTTGTGAGCTGGTCTGGTTGTCTAATCTTATGTCTGAATTAGGGGTTAAGTCTAAGTTACCTCTAAGGTTGTATTGTGACAGTAAATCAACAATATCCATTGCTGAAAACCCAGTTTTTCATGATCGAACAAAACATTTCGAAATAGATCTTCATTTCTTTAGAGAGAAAGTTAATTCAGGTTTTGTTCAACCTATAAAGGTTGATACAAGTCAGCAAATAGCTGACATATTTACGAAGGGTTTATATGGTGCACAACACGAGTTGTTGTGTGACAAATTGGGTTTAACAGATTTATTTAGTAATTGAATTAAGGGGGAATGCTAAAAAGATAAATGTTTCATCTAATTCAATTACTAAACACGTTACATAAGTTGTTTTGGACTTGTTATAATTGTTTTGGACTGGACTAATATGTTTGTTAAGTGTGTAGGTTGGTCTGGGCTTATCTGGTTGTGGAAAGGATATTGGGCATGTTTACTACTGGGCTTATTGTGGTTGTTAAGTCAGGCTTTTATTGTGATCGTTGTATTAAATCCAACGACTGAGATTGTGTTCGTGTGAGATATTGTTGACGAATGTTCTGGATCCTCATATATAAGGGCAGTTCCTTCATTCACAGCCATTCACTCTTGATATTTTTCTTATTTTTCTCTGTAGTCTCTCTCGTCTGTTCATCAAGAGTCTGTATAGGTTTATAAGTCTGTAAGTCTTTATTCTGTTTGTATTCATTCTTATCATTTGTCTGCTGATCTAAACAATCAGCAGACGAACTCTGTATTCATATTATTCTTTCTGATCTCAGTGATTTGCTGAGATCTTGGTATTGGGGGGAGTTTTTGGTTTGGGTAAACTAATAAGATTTTGGTCACTTGTTTTGTCGCTATATTGTTGTTCTTGTCTTTGTTTGTGTTTGGTATTGTATTTGGATACAATCTAGTATTTTCTACAATTAAGTTGGTGAGTTCGTAAGTTTTTTTGTAAAAAGCATAAAACCTAATTATCCTGTATATTTATTTTTAAACCTCCATGAATACTGCTATTTGTTATTGTATTTATATTTAGATATCTGTTTGTTTTGCGAAATGGAGCTTAGTATAGTTGGTTTGTTTCTTGTGTTGTTGTATTATGTACTCGCGTTGAACTCCTTACATGAGGGTTTTTTTTCCTAAACCGGCTGGGCACGTGTTGTTTGTTGTATATGATATTTGGATTGGAATCTTTGACGCCTTACCTTTTACAAGATCCCTTTCTAATTTCCAATTTAAACTCCAATTTAGTGGTATGCAATCAACTACGTAACTGATTAAGTAACCACTAAATTTCTTTGAAATTTCATTTTAAAAACAATTGATTTTTAATTGTTCATTCTTTAAGTCTTTTTATTTTTTGTTTAACATTTAGATATATAGTTGTGTTTGAGTTGTCTGGAAATGTTTTTATATTTTCTAAAATATTTAGCATGTTTTTCGGTTCTTAAATCCGATCTGGTTGATTGTATCTATACTTTGTGTACAAAGCCACCGTACATGTCTATTTTATGTGGCATAAATTTTGTTGAAAATAAGTCGAATCAAATATTTGCATTTAATGTTGTGAATCCAGATTACTCTACGCTTCAATGTAAATTTAATTTAGAAATGAGTTGAGTGGCGTCACCACAACGCGTAACGAGTAAGATATATACTTAAACGTCATGGTCGATGGAGCATATAAGAAAAAATAGAAAAAGACAAAAAAGATAAAACTACATAAACAGTTCTTCAACTTTTGAGATTGACATTTACGCCTCTACACTTTCAAAAAACTTTATAAAATATAATTTTCACCTCATTGAGTTCTTACTTTTCAAATTTACCCACCATATTTTCATTATTTATGTCAAATGAAAAAAAGTATCACTCACGTTATTGTTTGTGTATGTGTCGGTATAAATTCGTGTTTCGACGTAAATTTATTTTTATGTACGTTTTGTTGGTCTACTTTTTGCAGTATGTGTTGCTATAAATTCAGATTTTGACATAAGATTTGTGTTCTTGAAACGAGCCTTGTCAACTATAATACGTTTTCATCCTTATTTTTACATAAGATATCGGTTGGTCTACATTTCTGACGTAAATTATGTTAGGAAACGAATCGGCTCAAATATAAAGCATTTTCAGTTGACATTGGTATCAAATCGAGTTATTGTATATTTTCATATAGTTAAAACATTATATGACGTGCCGCCACCTATAAACAACTTAGGTGACGTGGCCGCAACACGCGGCTATGGCAGCCATCTAGTTTAAAGATTAAATACTAGTGACGCACAAGCCACAATCTCATCTCAAGTATTTTTTTTTTTAATTATATTTGTATCTAATTGGAACTCAGGGTTGGGTTATTCTACAAAGGTTACAAAAAATGAGAAGGGTGAGAAGGATACAAAAAACATAATAGATCATCAAATATGACACAATGAGCCACAAAATATAACATAGTGCCAAAAAATATAACACAATGCTGAAGAAAAAAGACACAATGAATTGAAAAAATGACACAACGATGAAAATAAGAAAAAGACACAATAGTACATAAAAGACACAATGATATAACGCATATTCTAAAAACTACAAGCTAAAACCCCAAAAAAACGAAGACCTAAAAACTAACGACGTAGGGTTCGATAAGACGATTCCAATGCCGCTTGAATGAGTTCAATCGGAGTCCGTTTGATACCCTTCCTACGACTTCCTATTTTTCTTTCATTGTGTATTTGATCCTAACCCTTGAAACTCAAGCTAACTTTTGCACGTGAACTGGTATTAAGTTCCCATTTTAACCAATAATGTTTAACATATACATTTATAAATTCCATTTAACGTTATTTCACATGTGCATTAATGTTGGTTCGCATATAAAGTCCTTTTGGTTTAGGCTAATTTGAGTTTTCACTATGAATCAAATTACACCCAATTTTTTCATAATCCTTGGATAACTTGTTAAACCTTTACCTACGTACAAAAAGATCTTCTCACATGATCCATAGAGTAACTATGCTACTAATAAGATAATATTTCATATGACAATGTGTGTAGGAGATTGAATTAATTGACATGTGACCATACCAACTGCTACGTTTAAAAAAGTCACTGAAACAAAACATCAAACACCCATAATGACACTTTTAGCTCATGTGAATTAAATGAAATATGTATGGAACATGCTGATCTATGCCTTATCAAGTAAAACATTATCAACCATCGTTACCATCATAAATCCGACTCATTAAAAATAATATGAACCGATTGGGAAATTTTAACAATTCTGGTAAGGTATGATAGAATTATAACAAAAATTTTAAAGTAAAACTGCCACCATTAAGCATCCACATTGAGAATGTAAAAATCAACTTCTGTATCATGACTATGGTGTTTAAGAATACTTAAACAAAATAAAATCTATCTATCTATACATATAATAAACCAAAACCATTTTAATGACATGACACTTAAAGAGACATTCTCTTCTTTAAGTGTGTCATGAGTCATCCCATGTGGCATTAATATATTTTAGGAAAAAATAATTTAAAAACAAAATTGGATTTTTCACTCTCATGTTTCCTCCCATAATTTTTAAACGTTAATATCTTTAATATACGATATTTTTTAAAGAAAAAAATTACACCAAATTAACGAGCGTTTTATTATCTTTCCAACGAGTACCATAGTGCTATATAAAAAGCGGAGAATTTTTTTTGTGGGGTTTTGTTCATACAGGAAAAAAACAAAAAATGTTCAGGTAAATCATTAATTATGTATAGACAAGTCACTAATTATGTTTAAATCAGTAAATATTAATTTTTTTTCAACCAGAGCCGAATAGGTTAATAGAGTTATACGTTGTTTTAAGTTAGGTATCAATATTAGTATATTAGAGTTGTACATTTGTTTAGTCTTTATGATAGGTGTTAATATTAGAGTTACATAACTTACATTAAAGTTCTACATTCTTTTAGGTTAGGTGTTAGCATTGGAGTTATACATTGTTAATTTGTTTTAGGTTAGATATTAATATTAGAGTTATACATCAGTCTATTTCATATGTAAAATTGATGTATCATATTAAATTTCTCAACCCGGAACACTCCCGGGGTATAATCTAGTAGTGAATAAACTGAAACATTTAGAAAAGTAATTTTAATTAGCATCTTCTAGCAAGTTAATTTTAATACTTTTCACGTTATTGCGCTACATGAAACCAGTGGAGTTGTACAGGATCATCACCTAAGCGGTTTACTATAGTGATTTAGTTTACTGATGGAGTTGTGCGGGATAATTTATTTTTCACTGGGTTGGACCCTGTTTTTGTCGAATTTAAATACCCCTTATTGGTAAAACAAGGTAAAGTGGAACGTTTTGTAGAAATATGGACTCACAAGCTAAAGGGGATTGAAGGGATATGAGCCCGAATCCATAAGTAAAAGGATAGGCTCATACCCAGAAAGCTCAAAAGAAACTTAGCAGATAAGGAATCTGAACGCACAAAGAAACCGAGGCGGTTCAAGTGCCAATACGCGCAAACATAAGAGGCGCACGATTGTACGCCACAGCTATTCCAAGGTTACTTGCTAGTAATGCTTAGTGGGTAACATGGACACAAATGGGATGAAGGTACAACTTTGTACGGGCTGATCAGAGTGAAGGGACGTGTGGCATATAAAATGGTGCACATCCCACCAATCAAATAATCCCAACTAGGAAATCCCCAACGATTCCTTCCGTACTGAGGAGACCAAAGGTACACTTGACAGGGACGTGAGTCCAATTAGGGAGCTCTAGAACAGTTGACAGTTGTCACCCACAAGCTTTAACCATTTAGCTTACATGAGGCCACCACAGCAACGGTCTATACTAGCGGCCAACAACAGAGAAGACAATAGTACAATACTGAAAGGGAATCAACCAATCAGGGATGGACGCGTCTGTCACCTACGGGTGGGCGCCACGTGTCCATGCCTTGGGCATTCACCAATTACAATCCGACTTGCGGGAGTAAGCAATCATTTCCTCTCTTTAAATTGTTTATGATCAACTTTGTCTCTTACTGACACTTGAGCCGGGAAGTGGGGATACTCTCTAGCTGGGCCTAGCCCATTACAAGCTAGAGGTTATTGATGTTGGCTCATGTAAGATCCTATTTAAGGAAGACTTGTTCTTCTTGAATAAGAGACACTCTTTTGGCAAACACCAAGTACGACTCACGTTGTAACAAAATCATCATTATCATCATCATACTCAGTTAATCCCACCTATAACAAAGCTAAGGTAAACATCACATCATTTTTTGTATCCATATTGAGAGAGCAATATCTTGTAGTCATCTCCATCCCCAAATATTCTTTTCATTTCAGGTTATCTAGCAGTTGGAGGTCTCGCATTATTGCATTTTATGTAATCCAACACGTAACAAACCCAAGTTTTGGCCTGTTACAACATGCTAGACTTAGATAAATGTAAATGGTTTGTGACACATCATTTGAATGCACCAATCAACAGTTTATTTTTATTTTTAAATATGGCAATACATATACGATTAAGAAGAAAAATAAAATACCCAACTTTATTGTGCATTTTCTTAAAAAGAATTATTATGTGGATTAAAGTTACTAGCGTGTAAACCAATGATGAAAACAGATAAAAATTCAACAAATAAGCCTCCAATCAAATCATTTTAATGATTATGAATGATGCCGTGAAATTTCAGATTTAACTAGAATTTAAATTAGGGTTTTAGGTTTCATACACCCTATGATATTACATTCTGGGGGTGTGTCATTCCATTATAGGGTATGTAGCAAGCTTCTATTGGTTTGTAATATGGACTAGTGTGTATGCTACTTAATTAGGGGGTGTATGATTCCTAAATACCTTAAATTAAAACCTATTTCTGTCAAGTTATTAACCACTACATCAGTTCATTACTTTTTTTTTATGATGGGCAAAATTCATTAATAAACCACGGCAACCTATTCCACGATGGAATAGGAAGCCAAAAATGAACATACGATTACATTAAATTAAAACTACACCATTTCTCCCAATCCAACAATCCCCGACGCGCCCTATACTTATACCAAAAAAAACCCAAAACTTTGATATCTGAAATCATATCCATTACTTTGACCGCTTTGCTCGAAAAAAATCCTCTCGTTTCTTGCTTTCCATATTCTCCAACTCTTAATGATAATAATGCCATGAAGCACACTCTTTGCTTCTCCGGAGACACCACTTTGCTCAAACAAACGAACAAGGTCTTTAGTTGAAAACGCATACAAAGGAGGGATACGACACCACAAGGAAATATCATTCCACACCCCTGCCGCGACGCCACATCCAGTTAGAAGATGGTCCATAGTCTCGTTGCCATCTTCACACAAAGGACAAATGTCATCTTCGAGCATAATATTCATCCTTTGCAAAGCAACCTTGGTTGGAAGACGATCCAGAAAGGCGCACCACATAAATATGTTACATTTTGCGAGAACCCATTTACACCACTTAAAACCGAACCGCTCGTCATTACCTTTTCACGCAGCCATCTCTTAGCCGAAGCAATAGTGAACTGATCATTTTTATTATCGTTCCAAAACCAAGCATCTTGTCGATCAGAGAATGAAGCCTCGGTCATTCGAGCTTCCAAATCCTCCCTGTGCGCGACCTCGTTCGGAGACACTATAGCCCTTTTCCAACTCCATTTAATCAAAAAACCATTTTCTTTAACTTCACATCGATCACTAACACTGCACTGTTTGTGTCGCCCCAATCCAAAAATGTCCGGATAACACTCTTTTAACGGTATTTGACACAACCAAGGATCAATCCAAAAAACGAAGCTCTTTCCCATTACCAACCCGAACCCTAATCATATTTAAAACCCCCGCACCATCAACTTTAATCTTACTACAAAGCGACACGATATTCTTCCAAACCCCGGACACACTATTATTAATGGGAAGAACGCCCCACTTACGGTCAGAGCCATGTATAGAATCAACCACCTTTCGCCGAAGAGCATTTTTTTTTCCGTAAGATACCTCCAGCACCACTTCAATAGTAATGCCTTGTTACATTCTTCAAGTCTAGCCAAACTCAACCCACCTTCTTCTCTATGTAAAGTCACTTTATCCCAAGCAACCCAAGCCATCTTTCTCACTTCGTCCGACCCGCCCCATAGAAAACCCCTCATGAATTGCTCAAGCCGATTAATAATTTTAACCGGGGCCTTAAACAAGGATAAGTAGTAAGTAGGAAGGCTATCTAAGATAGACTTAATCAAAGTGACACGACCACCGATAGAAGTATTATTCGCCTTCCACTTAGATAAACGATTCCTAAATGAAGTCACTACCGGATCCCAATGATTGACTCTGTTCATGTTAGCTCCCACCATAATACCTAAGTACGAAAACGGAAGCGAACCAGATTTACAACCCAATCTATTTTCCATCATACCAACGTCTTCTTGTTGCTTCCCCACTCCATACAGAACGGATTTATGGATATTTATTTTTAAGTCAGAGCACATAAAAAATATCCGCAAAATCCTTTTTGTAAGGACAAAAAGGATTGTTGAAACCTCTTTTGCTAGCCTTAGTCTAATTCCTACTTCTGCCAAAATATTCTAAGTATGAAACTACTGAAGAAATAAGACACAAGTACCGAAGAAGGATTCAACAAGTACTGAAGATAAAGATCAGAAGTTCTGAAGTCAAACCAGACAAGTCAACTAAAGAACTGCTGAAGACAAACAACTCATCAGTAGTTTGTCACTCATCATCATTTGTAATAGAATCTTTCCACCGCCCTTATGTTTCAGTAGTTTAGTAGTTTATTATTACTTTATCTTTTGTACAAGTTCCAAGACTGCAACTTGTTGTAGACTTGCTTTTGTAACAAGGTTCATGTATTTGTTTGTCAATAAATAGATGGGTTAATCCCTATGTCTTAGAGATTGATTTTAATTGAAAACTGAAATCCTTCAGAGCTTAAACTTGAAATTCTATTTCATATTCTGAGAATCTATTTGCTTATTTATTATCATATACATTCATTGCTTAGATTCTCATTAACTGTCTTTAGTTTATAAACATTCAGGGGGAGTAATAACTACTGTTGATAGTGAAACTTTATAACTTATTCCGCTGCAAAACTGCTTTGACTAAACTTGCAAAAACACATAAGTGTTCATAAGCAAGCAACTGATAAAGAGCATACTGTAACACCCTAAACCAATTTACAGAAAAACGTGCAGCGGAAATACCAACCGAAAAATTCATTTCTTTTAAAAACCACCTTGGATGTTTAGAACCCAAATCTACTAAGCATCTTAGGTATTACATCTTTTAAAAATGTTCTATTACATTAAACGTGACCCATCTATGTCACGTTATGGTCCGTGTCCTCGTACAATCCGCCTCCTTGCTCGATCTCCATCCTTTCCTTACTCTATTAGGTAGACAAGACAACCTGCGATCACCAAATAACCGTTTCGTTAGTTCATTTAGTGACTTAATGCACACTACTCAAAATGCGGAGATAATATCCATAGATACTCCACGATCTCGTTCCAACGCCTATTTGCAAGTTCGGGTGTGGCACCCCGAGCCGAACCTACAAGTCTCATGCATTCACACTTACATACCTGCATCTTCCTTACCATTCACATAACAAGGTTAATAACCCCACAATTCATACAAATATACAATTCCCTCAATACCCCACAATACATACAGGCATACAATTCCCTCATATAACCTACTTTACATACAAGCATACAATTCCCTCATATAACCTACTTTAACAGTCATGTTACCCTTTCTTCGCCAATCTCTAAGACAAATGTGACGTTTCCAATCCTCTACTCGATCTACATATAACTACCAACCCTTACATACATGAAGCCCTCTCTCAAACCCGAGCATGAGTACACATATGTACTATAAATGAGGTTTGGAGTTGCTCGGGCAAGGTACGGAAGCATAAACAAGCTGAAAAATCATCATCCAAGGCCGAATGGGGATTTGGCGTAGGATACGCCAAAAGTGGCGTAGCCTACGCCACTTGCGTAGGCAAAGGGTGACAGAGTGGCGTAGGGCAGCAGAACTTGGCGTAGGCAAACCAGGGTTGGCGTATCCTACGCCAACTGCAGGTCTTGCACAATGCTTTCCTTTTTCAACACAATATCTTTCATGCCATTCTTACCCACAATTTCCGACATTCTAACAACTCATTTACTATTCTCCCACCCATCATTCCACACATACCTTGATCAATTATCGGATCGAAAGCACGCCCCTACGAGCTTCCGGTTTGAGTTCAAGCACCTACTATACTTGATTCGCTCAAACCTTGTCTACACTAGTTACATTTACAAAGACAAAGTCCAAGTTAACTACCATGTAAATCCTTGACCCATAACCAAAACCATGTACTTCTTCAAGATTCCCATTCTATGTGAACATAATTCAATATCATAGATGCAAGTTAAGTTCGGGAATCACTTACCTCAAGTCCTCCAAGTTCATGCTTGTTTATTTGCCTCATCTTGACCCATTAGCTTCCCATGGTTGAGTCCATCCTTCCTATCCTTTCATATCATCATGTTCACATCATTTTTAGCATACATGATCATAACACACTAACAACCATTCTCAACCAAATATCACATTGACTTCCATTAGTCAACTTCTATCATATCTACAACATACATTCACAACCACATTTATTCTCACATAGTAATACCACTTATTATCATATATGTCTCATAGTTTTAACATGTTATACGTCACATAGTGTTTCTAATCACACAATCAAGTTTGGGAAGCATAACCATGTTATTTTAACATTGTTGACTTTCCAGAAAGTCAACTTCCAATTATACCAACATCCTTCTTAGAAACCTATGTCCATATTGATGTACTAGATCATATAAGACTCACCATAAACATCATATTCACATCTCATTAAGATACAAGATCATTCATCACACCAATTAATCAACACATCGTGTACATCATAATATTTAAGCATAGTGTGCACACTACTAATGCATACTTCTTACCAAATCATACAATCAACTAATTCCCACACAATTTCTCTCTAAGACGAAATCCCCATGTTAACCTACTATCAATTGCACCAACTATCACATTACTTTCATACTTGTCGAGTCTTGCATACAATTTCACACATTATAGGACACACATACAACCATGAGATCACTTATGTGCATACATACATACCTACATACAATCCATTATAATTCACACATGGTTTTCATCAAAACACATCCTTTATACTAATTTCCTACAATCATCATATTTCATTCATTCTCATCAATTACTTGTACGCAAGTTCATCTAAGCATTTCATCGAACACATGGTGTGCGTACAACATTCTAAGCTCAATGTACAATTACTTCATGCTTAGTTTCATAGCTCATAACATCAATCATTATATTATTTACCTACATTACATACCATTCATTTCAATAGTTATCAACATAGCAAATCATCACTTCCTTTTTAATGCACTCAACAATTAGCTAAGAATGGTCTTGGATTACACCAAGATCAATACCCACTTTCATCATAGGTGTAAGACAACCTAATTAGCACATGAATCAAGCATAGCCTTATGTAATATCACAATTTATGGCTCCTTTAGTGTCTATCAACCTCTAGACACCTTCATTCATACTTGATTCACGTTTTCACATGAACCCTAGATTTTCACCACATTCAAAAACAAACATAACATCATAATAAGCCAAATCAAAGGTACCTTTGGGTTCAATCGACCTTAAATGGTCCCTTTCTGAATAATGCATCGATTTCCCCTTTGAATTCTTGCTCAATCAAGCTTGGTAGTTGGGTTGGGGTTGAAACCCCTTTTCTTCTTCCTGATAATCGACCAACACACACCAAGTGTGTGTTTTTTGGTGTTTTCATCATATTTAACAATTTTTAATATGGACTTTGGGTATTTGACCATTTCCACCCTCCAACTTATAACCTCTTGACTCAATATCATTTATTAATCACGCCTATCAACGTCTTTAAATGAAGCGGGTTTTCGGGGCGTTACAAGTCTACCCCCCTTAAAGAAGGTTTCGTCCCCGAAACCTCTTTCGTTACTACCCTACTAGGAATTCCCTACGTACTTATTTACTCTGACGCTTCCTTCAAGGTTTCATACCGCATCGCAAGCCTGTATTATAGACTATACTACAACTTTAACCGTGAATAGACACCATTATATGTCCACACTTTCTAATATTAACAACAAGCCTTCATGCAAGTATCGAGCATACCTAACTATCATTGCCATCCTTCACCTCATCAACCCTATTAATCTCTTATTATTGCATCAATCGCAATTAGTGTTCATCCTTATCTTACTACAATATTCCACTATTGTAAATTCCCCCTTTTTTTTTTATTATTATTACTTCAATCATGTAATTAGTTAGACTATATACCTACGTATATCCCAAGTCCTTAGACCATAGTTATCTCTCTCACAATATACATACCATTTCATTCCTCATTCACTCTCACTTATCTTGAGAGTTAGGCATAATTACCTAGGCACTACTGAATCGGTACACTTACCACATGCACCCCCACCTCCTTTTTGGTAAATTCCAGAGTCATTCTATTCACGCTAATTTGTTAGTTCATTTCATGCACTACCTATTGTAACACATATGTCCATTGCTGAACAACGCCGAGTCTAACTAATATTCATTCATCTTTTGACCTTTAAACGTCAACTTTTCCCAATTACACCATGCTTAAACTACCCTTCATTCATATGTGGGTACTATTTAACATATATAAATTTTCTATTTATCAATCACAAAATCTCTAAGTTTACTAACCTTCCTTCTATAACGTAATCCAACGATCCATATGCCGGCTTAACTTGCCCCTTGACAAGTCCACGCCATACTTCGCTTGCCTTAGTTCGTTCACAAGGAATTCCAACTCGCTAACTTCATATCACCTATCTTGTAGATTTCATGATATTCATAAATTCGACCATTCGTATCTACAAAATCATTGATTAGGCATATACCTTTCATTCGTGAAATTGACCTTCATTGGTCCATACAAGTTTCCTTTCACTTGAAATGTCTAATTATATACATTTCCTTCCTGATCTCCCGTTTACGTGCTATACTACATTACTTATTGCATTTTCCTATTCAAGATCCTTACAAATTATTCATTATCTTGCAAATTTTCTACAATTCGACTTTTTAAGGTAGATGTGTCATATCCTACTACTTTAATAATAATTTCTACATTGCATTCTTGTAATTCATAATATCATTCGTTTTCTGCATATAGAGGAACGAATCTTTCAAAAGATCAACCGTTCATTCATTTTCACATTAATACCGTGCCTTACCATATTCTACTACATATATATATATATGCATTTTACATGCCGCATAACATGCATATCTAAATCAAGTTACTAACTTGTGCTTATCTTGGTTAGAGAGAATGGCGTATTCTCTCCTTCATTCCTACCCAAGCGACTCACTTCATAGACTATTCTATATTTCTATAACTTTCCAACAAATCTGACCCATTACTTGGGTAATTCTATATTTTTACATTTCCACTATTTGACCCGTTCAAGGTCTTTTTCACAATTTCTATAATTTCACCCCTTTTTGCCCCTTTACGGTCTTCCCAACCGTTTGACCCGCTAAGGTCTTTCCAGCCTATTTTACATGGTTTCAACCATATGACCCGTTAAGGTCTTTCTAACCTCTTGACCCATTGAGGTCTTTCCAACCATTGTGACCCATAAGGATCTTTCCCACCATTTTGACCCACAAGGATCTTTCCCTTCATTTTGACCCACGAGGATCTTTCCCACCATTTTGACCCACGAGGATCTTTCCCACCATTTTGACCCACGAGGATCTTTCCCACCATTTTGACCCATAAGGGTTTTCTACAATTTTGACCCATAAGGGTTTTCTACAATTTTGATTTGATCCGTACTTGCTTACGGACTCAAACCTTTTATTTTAGGCTTTCATTCATATAGGTTTGATCCGTACTTATCTACGGACTTAAACCTTTCATTCCAACCTTTTATTCATATTGGTTTGATCCGTACTTATCTACGGACTCATACCTCTCATTCCAACCTTACATTTATTGCCATAGTTGATTTATAGGCACGATATACATACGTTTAGTTGGATACCTTCTAAGGGAATCCCCCTTCACACTCACATTCTTATAGAAGTTTCATCTTACCCACTTACCCACACGACCACTTACTTTCCAAGTTTACCAGGCATACCTGTGATGATTCTCACGGTCTCACGTGCATCGCATGCTTCTTGTGCACTGGCCAGGCGCACAGTCCACATGCTATCCACGTGCCTTCGTGTAATCATTACCTTATGCCTAGAGACTGGTTTTCAGCTTCGTGCTACATTTCAATTTCGTTCCTGAACAACATGGTTGCTTTTTCCCTTCTATGTTTTACCATCCCTGAGGACTTTCCTCCCACCGGTACCAATAGTTAACTATCGCGTACCTATGATTATTCCATCTTATCTACAATTCCCGCGATCTATCTTGAATCGTGTCCTTGAGACCTCTTCATTATCCACAAAAGCTCACCTTAACATGAACACCACAATTAGTTTTTAACATGTCATGTGAGTTAATATTAAATTCTACCTTTGGGCCTTGATCGAGTCTTGGATTGTACGGGTCACTGCATTCAGGAGCACACAAGTTTGAGTTCAAGTACTTACTTCCTTGTACAAGATTTCACTCAAACCAGGGCTCTGATACCAACTTGTAACACCCTAAACCAATTTACAGAAAAACGTGCAGCGGAAATACCAACCGAAAAATTCATTTCTTTTAAAAACCACCTTGGATGTTTAGAACCCAAATCTACTAAGCATCTTAGGTATTACATCTTTTAAAAATGTTCTATTACATTAAACGTGACCCATCTATGTCACGTTATGGTCCGTGTCCTCGTACAATCCGCCTCCTTGCTCGATCTCCATCCTTTCCTTACTCTATTAGGTAGACAAGACAACCTGCGATCACCAAATAACCGTTTCGTTAGTTCATTTAGTGACTTAATGCACACTACTCAAAATGCGGAGATAATATCCATAGATACTCCACGATCTCGTTCCAACGCCTATTTGCAAGTTCGGGTGTGGCACCCCGAGCCGAACCTACAAGTCTCATGCATTCACACTTACATACCTGCATCTTCCTTACCATTCACATAACAAGGTTAATAACCCCACAATTCATACAAATATACAATTCCCTCAATACCCCACAATACATACAGGCATACAATTCCCTCATATAACCTACTTTACATACAAGCATACAATTCCCTCATATAACCTACTTTAACAGTCATGTTACCCTTTCTTCGCCAATCTCTAAGACAAATGTGACGTTTCCAATCCTCTACTCGATCTACATATAACTACCAACCCTTACATACATGAAGCCCTCTCTCAAACCCGAGCATGAGTACACATATGTACTATAAATGAGGTTTGGAGTTGCTCGGGCAAGGTACGGAAGCATAAACAAGCTGAAAAATCATCATCCAAGGCCGAATGGGGATTTGGCGTAGGATACGCCAAAAGTGGCGTAGCCTACGCCACTTGCGTAGGCAAAGGGTGACAGAGTGGCGTAGGGCAGCAGAACTTGGCGTAGGCAAACCAGGGTTGGCGTATCCTACGCCAAAACTGGCGTATCCTACGCCAACTGCAGGTCTTGCACAATGCTTTCCTTTTTCAACACAATATCTTTCATGCCATTCTTACCCACAATTTCCGACATTCTAACAACTCATTTACTATTCTCCCACCCATCATTCCACACATACCTTGATCAATTATCGGATCGAAAGCACGCCCCTACGAGCTTCCGGTTTGAGTTCAAGCACCTACTATACTTGATTCGCTCAAACCTTGTCTACACTAGTTACATTTACAAAGACAAAGTCCAAGTTAACTACCATGTAAATCCTTGACCCATAACCAAAACCATGTACTTCTTCAAGATTCCCATTCTATGTGAACATAATTCAATATCATAGATGCAAGTTAAGTTCGGGAATCACTTACCTCAAGTCCTCCAAGTTCATGCTTGTTTATTTGCCTCATCTTGACCCATTAGCTTCCCATGGTTGAGTCCATCCTTCCTATCCTTTCATATCATCATGTTCACATCATTTTTAGCATACATGATCATAACACACTAACAACCATTCTCAACCAAATATCACATTGACTTCCATTAGTCAACTTCTATCATATCTACAACATACATTCACAACCACATTTATTCTCACATAGTAATACCACTTATTATCATATATGTCTCATAGTTTTAACATGTTATACGTCACATAGTGTTTCTAATCACACAATCAAGTTTGGGAAGCATAACCATGTTATTTTAACATTGTTGACTTTCCAGAAAGTCAACTTCCAATTATACCAACATCCTTCTTAGAAACCTATGTCCATATTGATGTACTAGATCATATAAGACTCACCATAAACATCATATTCACATCTCATTAAGATACAAGATCATTCATCACACCAATTAATCAACACATCGTGTACATCATAATATTTAAGCATAGTGTGCACACTACTAATGCATACTTCTTACCAAATCATACAATCAACTAATTCCCACACAATTTCTCTCTAAGACGAAATCCCCATGTTAACCTACTATCAATTGCACCAACTATCACATTACTTTCATACTTGTCGAGTCTTGCATACAATTTCACACATTATAGGACACACATACAACCATGAGATCACTTATGTGCATACATACATACCTACATACAATCCATTATAATTCACACATGGTTTTCATCAAAACACATCCTTTATACTAATTTCCTACAATCATCATATTTCATTCATTCTCATCAATTACTTGTACGCAAGTTCATCTAAGCATTTCATCGAACACATGGTGTGCGTACAACATTCTAAGCTCAATGTACAATTACTTCATGCTTAGTTTCATAGCTCATAACATCAATCATTATATTATTTACCTACATTACATACCATTCATTTCAATAGTTATCAACATAGCAAATCATCACTTCCTTTTTAATGCACTCAACAATTAGCTAAGAATGGTCTTGGATTACACCAAGATCAATACCCACTTTCATCATAGGTGTAAGACAACCTAATTAGCACATGAATCAAGCATAGCCTTATGTAATATCACAATTTATGGCTCCTTTAGTGTCTATCAACCTCTAGACACCTTCATTCATACTTGATTCACGTTTTCACATGAACCCTAGATTTTCACCACATTCAAAAACAAACATAACATCATAATAAGCCAAATCAAAGGTACCTTTGGGTTCAATCGACCTTAAATGGTCCCTTTCTGAATAATGCATCGATTTCCCCTTTGAATTCTTGCTCAATCAAGCTTGGTAGTTGGGTTGGGGTTGAAACCCCTTTTCTTCTTCCTGATAATCGACCAACACACACCAAGTGTGTGTTTTTTGGTGTTTTCATCATATTTAACAATTTTTAATATGGACTTTGGGTATTTGACCATTTCCACCCTCCAACTTATAACCTCTTGACTCAATATCATTTATTAATCACGCCTATCAACGTCTTTAAATGAAGCGGGTTTTCGGGGCGTTACAAGTCTACCCCCCTTAAAGAAGGTTTCGTCCCCGAAACCTCTTTCGTTACTACCCTACTAGGAATTCCCTACGTACTTATTTACTCTGACGCTTCCTTCAAGGTTTCATACCGCATCGCAAGCCTGTATTATAGACTATACTACAACTTTAACCGTGAATAGACACCATTATATGTCCACACTTTCTAATATTAACAACAAGCCTTCATGCAAGTATCGAGCATACCTAACTATCATTGCCATCCTTCACCTCATCAACCCTATTAATCTCTTATTATTGCATCAATCGCAATTAGTGTTCATCCTTATCTTACTACAATATTCCACTATTGTAAATTCCCCCTTTTTTTTATTATTATTACTTCAATCATGTAATTAGTTAGACTATATACCTACGTATATCCCAAGTCCTTAGACCATAGTTATCTCTCTCACAATATACATACCATTTCATTCCTCATTCACTCTCACTTATCTTGAGAGTTAGGCATAATTACCTAGGCACTACTGAATCGGTACACTTACCACATGCACCCCCACCTCCTTTTTGGTAAATTCCAGAGTCATTCTATTCACGCTAATTTGTTAGTTCATTTCATGCACTACCTATTGTAACACATATGTCCATTGCTGAACAACGCCGAGTCTAACTAATATTCATTCATCTTTTGACCTTTAAACGTCAACTTTTCCCAATTACACCATGCTTAAACTACCCTTCATTCATATGTGGGTACTATTTAACATATATAAATTTTCTATTTATCAATCACAAAATCTCTAAGTTTACTAACCTTCCTTCTATAACGTAATCCAACGATCCATATGCCGGCTTAACTTGCCCCTTGACAAGTCCACGCCATACTTCGCTTGCCTTAGTTCGTTCACAAGGAATTCCAACTCGCTAACTTCATATCACCTATCTTGTAGATTTCATGATATTCATAAATTCGACCATTCGTATCTACAAAATCATTGGTTAGGCATATACCTTTCATTCGTGAAATTGACCTTCATTGGTCCATACAAGTTTCCTTTCACTTGAAATGTCTAATTATATACATTTCCTTCCTGATCTCCCGTTTACGTGCTATACTACATTACTTATTGCATTTTCCTATTCAAGATCCTTACAAATTATTCATTATCTTGCAAATTTTCTACAATTCGACTTTTTAAGGTAGATGTGTCATATCCTACTACTTTAATAATAATTTCTACATTGCATTCTTGTAATTCATAATATCATTCGTTTTCTGCATATAGAGGAACGAATCTTTCAATAGATCAACCGTTCATTCATTTTCACATTAATACCGTGCCTTACCATATTCTACTACACATATATATATATGCATTTTACATGCCGCATAACATGCATATCTAAATCAAGTTACTAACTTGTGCTTATCTTGGTTAGAGAGAATGGCGTATTCTCTCCTTCATTCCTACCCAAACGACTCACTTCATAGACTATTCTATATTTCTATAACTTTCCAACAAATCTGACCCATTACTTGGGTAATTCTATATTTTTACATTTCCACTATTTGACCCGTTCAAGGTCTTTTTCACAATTTCTATAATTTCACCCCTTTTTGCCCCTTTACGGTCTTCCCAACCGTTTGACCCGCTAAGGTCTTTCCAGCCTATTTTACATGGTTTCAACCATATGACCCGTTAAGGTCTTTCTAACCTCTTGACCCATTGAGGTCTTTCCAACCATTGTGACCCATAAGGATCTTTCCCACCATTTTGACCCATAAGGATCTTTCCCACCATTTTGACCCACGAGGATCTTTCCCACCATTTTGACCCACGAGGATCTTTCCCACCATTTTGACCCACGAGGATCTTTCCCACCATTTTGACCCATAAGGGTTTTCTACAATTTTGACCCATAAGGGTTTTCTACAATTTTGATTTGATCCGTACTTGCTTACGGACTCAAACCTTTTATTTTAGGCTTTCATTCATATAGGTTTGATCCGTACTTATCTACGGACTTAAACCTTTCATTCCAACCTTTTATTCATATTGGTTTGATCCGTACTTATCTACGGACTCATACCTCTCATTCCAACCTTACATTTATTGCCATAGTTGATTTATAGGCACGATATACATACGTTTAGTTGGATACCTTCTAAGGGAATCCCCCTTCACACTCACATTCTTATAGAAGTTTCATCTTACCCACTTACCCACACGACCACTTACTTTCCAAGTTTACCAGGCATACCTGTGATGATTCTCACGGTTTCACGTGCATCGCATGCTTCTTGTGCACTGGCCAGGCGCACAGTCCACATGCTATCCACGTGCCTTCGTGTAATCATTACCTTATGCCTAGAGACTGGTTTTCAGCTTCGTGCTACATTTCAATTTCGTTCCTGAACAACATGGTTGCTTTTTCCCTTCTATGTTTTACCATCCCTGAGGACTTTCCTCCCACCGGTACCAATAGTTAACTATCGCGTACCTATGATTATTCCATCTTATCTACAATTCCCGCGATCTATCTTGAATCGTGTCCTTGAGACCTCTTCATTATCCACAAAAGCTCACCTTAACATGAACACCACAATTAGTTTTTAACATGTCATGTGAGTTAATATTAAATTCTACCTTTGGGCCTTGATCGAGTCTTGGATTGTACGGGTCACTGCATTCAGGAGCACACAAGTTTGAGTTCAAGTACTTACTTCCTTGTACAAGATTTCACTCAAACCAGGGCTCTGATACCAACTTGTAACACCCTAAACCAATTTACAGAAAAACGTGCAGCGGAAATACCAACCGAAAAATTCATTTCTTTTAAAAACCACCTTGGATGTTTAGAACCCAAATCTACTAAGCATCTTAGGTATTACATCTTTTAAAAATGTTCTATTACATTAAACGTGACCCATCTATGTCACGTTATGGTCCGTGTCCTCGTACAATCCGCCTCCTTGCTCGATCTCCATCCTTTCCTTACTCTATTAGGTAGACAAGACAACCTGCGATCACCAAATAACCGTTTCGTTAGTTCATTTAGTGACTTAATGCACACTACTCAAAATGCGGAGATAATATCCATAGATACTCCACGATCTCGTTCCAACGCCTATTTGCAAGTTCGGGTGTGGCACCCCGAGCCGAACCTACAAGTCTCATGCATTCACACTTACATACCTGCATCTTCCTTACCATTCACATAACAAGGTTAATAACCCCACAATTCATACAAATATACAATTCCCTCAATACCCCACAATACATACAGGCATACAATTCCCTCATATAACCTACTTTACATACAAGCATACAATTCCCTCATATAACCTACTTTAACAGTCATGTTACCCTTTCTTCGCCAATCTCTAAGACAAATGTGACGTTTCCAATCCTCTACTCGATCTACATATAACTACCAACCCTTACATACATGAAGCCCTCTCTCAAACCCGAGCATGAGTACACATATGTACTATAAATGAGGTTTGGAGTTGCTCGGGCAAGGTACGGAAGCATAAACAAGCTGAAAAATCATCATCCAAGGCCGAATGGGGATTTGGCGTAGGATACGCCAAAAGTGGCGTAGCCTACGCCACTTGCGTAGGCAAAGGGTGACAGAGTGGCGTAGGGCAGCAGAACTTGGCGTAGGCAAACCAGGGTTGGCGTATCCTACGCCAAAACTGGCGTATCCTACGCCAACTGCAGGTCTTGCACAATGCTTTCCTTTTTCAACACAATATCTTTCATGCCATTCTTACCCACAATTTCCGACATTCTAACAACTCATTTACTATTCTCCCACCCATCATTCCACACATACCTTGATCAATTATCGGATCGAAAGCACGCCCCTACGAGCTTCCGGTTTGAGTTCAAGCACCTACTATACTTGATTCGCTCAAACCTTGTCTACACTAGTTACATTTACAAAGACAAAGTCCAAGTTAACTACCATGTAAATCCTTGACCCATAACCAAAACCATGTACTTCTTCAAGATTCCCATTCTATGTGAACATAATTCAATATCATAGATGCAAGTTAAGTTCGGGAATCACTTACCTCAAGTCCTCCAAGTTCATGCTTGTTTATTTGCCTCATCTTGACCCATTAGCTTCCCATGGTTGAGTCCATCCTTCCTATCCTTTCATATCATCATGTTCACATCATTTTTAGCATACATGATCATAACACACTAACAACCATTCTCAACCAAATATCACATTGACTTCCATTAGTCAACTTCTATCATATCTACAACATACATTCACAACCACATTTATTCTCACATAGTAATACCACTTATTATCATATATGTCTCATAGTTTTAACATGTTATACGTCACATAGTGTTTCTAATCACACAATCAAGTTTGGGAAGCATAACCATGTTATTTTAACATTGTTGACTTTCCAGAAAGTCAACTTCCAATTATACCAACATCCTTCTTAGAAACCTATGTCCATATTGATGTACTAGATCATATAAGACTCACCATAAACATCATATTCACATCTCATTAAGATACAAGATCATTCATCACACCAATTAATCAACACATCGTGTACATCATAATATTTAAGCATAGTGTGCACACTACTAATGCATACTTCTTACCAAATCATACAATCAACTAATTCCCACACAATTTCTCTCTAAGACGAAATCCCCATGTTAACCTACTATCAATTGCACCAACTATCACATTACTTTCATACTTGTCGAGTCTTGCATACAATTTCACACATTATAGGACACACATACAACCATGAGATCACTTATGTGCATACATACATACCTACATACAATCCATTATAATTCACACATGGTTTTCATCAAAACACATCCTTTATACTAATTTCCTACAATCATCATATTTCATTCATTCTCATCAATTACTTGTACGCAAGTTCATCTAAGCATTTCATCGAACACATGGTGTGCGTACAACATTCTAAGCTCAATGTACAATTACTTCATGCTTAGTTTCATAGCTCATAACATCAATCATTATATTATTTACCTACATTACATACCATTCATTTCAATAGTTATCAACATAGCAAATCATCACTTCCTTTTTAATGCACTCAACAATTAGCTAAGAATGGTCTTGGATTACACCAAGATCAATACCCACTTTCATCATAGGTGTAAGACAACCTAATTAGCACATGAATCAAGCATAGCCTTATGTAATATCACAATTTATGGCTCCTTTAGTGTCTATCAACCTCTAGACACCTTCATTCATACTTGATTCACGTTTTCACATGAACCCTAGATTTTCACCACATTCAAAAACAAACATAACATCATAATAAGCCAAATCAAAGGTACCTTTGGGTTCAATCGACCTTAAATGGTCCCTTTCTGAATAATGCATCGATTTCCCCTTTGAATTCTTGCTCAATCAAGCTTGGTAGTTGGGTTGGGGTTGAAACCCCTTTTCTTCTTCCTGATAATCGACCAACACACACCAAGTGTGTGTTTTTTGGTGTTTTCATCATATTTAACAATTTTTAATATGGACTTTGGGTATTTGACCATTTACACCCTCCAACTTATAACCTCTTGACTCAATATCATTTATTAATCACGCCTATCAACGTCTTTAAATGAAGCGGGTTTTCGGGGCGTTACACATACTGATCCAACAATTGGTATCAGAGCACTGGTTTATCTGATCACATATCAATCTAACAAATTGAGAATTAGACACATGCTCTTATTGATATTCAATATAGGATAAAAGTTCACTTTTTTCAACATCCATATCTTTGAAAGAGATTTGACAAATCAATACTCTCAAAAATGGATCCTCATAATACTGGTTCTGCCAATAAGCCTGCCATGCTTGTTCGTTCAGAATATAACATATTCCATAAAAGGCTGCCACATACTCTGTCTCAGACCAACACTGGTTGTTGGAGATCTGTGATGTATGGTCCTCAGAAACCAGTAAATATAAACCTTGAAACTAAAGTGGAAATACCTAAAGACCTAAAAGACTACACAGATGAAGATTTCCTTAAACTTGAGCTTGATGCCAAGGCTTTCTCTATGTTGGCAATGGCACTCCCAAATGAAATCTACCATGGACTTTTACATTGTGAAAGTGCCAAAGAGCTTTGGGACTGCCTAAAAGAGCAGTTTGGAGGAACTGAAGAGGTGATTGCCAACACCAGAGAAATCCTGGCTCAACAATATGAAACATTTACTCATATTAATGGGGAAACTTTGACACAACAGTTTAAAAGATTCTCCTCATTAATTTATGAGTTGGAATTAAATGGCCAGACCTACACAAATGTATCTATGCTTCATAGATTTTTAAGGTCATTACCAGAAAAATGAGAAACTTACTCTATAGTCCTCAGATCTTTACCAGATTTTAACTCCCTCACTCTTAAAAAATTACATGGGAGATTGCTAACTTTTGAAAGAGAAATTGATCAAAAGAAAAAATTTCAAAATTATGGTAAAACAGCTGATGACTATATACCAGGTAGTACAACACTGTTGGGACAAGACTCACCTTCTAGTTCAAATAATTTTGGATATTTTGACCAAATTGACATAACTGCTGGGATCTCATCAGAAAGATCATATCCAGCTTATGACAATGATGAAAATAGTCAAACTCCTGATAATATGCGTTTTATCATGGATGACTTGAAAAATTTTAGCAGTGATGACTTAGAAGAAATGGACATTTTACACCAACTGGCCATGTTAAGTATAAAAACTAACAAATTTTACAAAAGGTCAGGAAGGAAATTTCCAGGACTGAACAGTTCTACAAAAGTTGGTTTTGACAAATCTAAACTTAGATGTCACAAGTGTCAGAAGTTGGGACACTTTGCTAGATAGTGTAGAAGCTTTAGCTATAATCAACCACAATCTGGAAATCAGTTTAACCCTAGTTATAATAGGAATAATGGAACACATGGAAGTGCACATTTTGCATAGGCACAAGCTCCACAAATCCCATATGTGCCTCAAATACAATATGTATAGATGCCTGCTCAACAAATGCAGAGCCAACAAGCAATGCCTTCCATTCCAGCTGCTCAACAACCTCCACAAACTCAACAACCCTCACAACAAAGTCTTTTTACTTTAGGGTATGTTGATTGGAGCTGTCTTCCTTTTGACACAATTGAGTGCAATACTGATGCAGACAACAAAATGTTTGACATCAACTGGGGAGAACCTGACAATGGCAGAAAGAACTTTGCCTTAATGGCATTTGAGGGCTGCACCTCTAAATCTGCCTTATCTCAGGTATCAAAAGAATTTTTGACAAAACTTTGTTCAAACTCATGCAAAGAATCTTTTGCTCTCATAAGAGAGACCAATGTGCATTAACAAGGCAAAGCCAATGACTCAGAGAGAAAATATACTCAAATTAAATGTGATTTAGAAAGAAAACTTGCTGCAAAATCAAAAGAAAAATCTAAATTGACAAATAATGCTATTGAAACCCAAGCACAACTTAAAATCATGATAGAAGACCTAGGAAATGTCAGAAAAGACCTTGCTGACACCAAGGTTGAATGTGAGAAATGGGTTGATTCATGTAAAGGGTACCAACTGCTGCTTAACAAACAAAGTGCATCAAATGTTAGGTTTGGCATAGGGTACAATCACACTGAAACACCAACTGATTTTTCTCCCAAAACTACTGATGATGGGAGAAGAATAGTTAAAAATCAAACTTCTGAAGAGAAAAAATGCACATCTTTTCTTGAAAACTTTCTAAAAATTGAAAAATAAAGTTCTTCAGAAGTACTGAACAAATCTGACTTTAAGCCATCAGTTGTTTCATCTACATCAGGAGTTGAGATCCTGAAAACTACTGATGACCTAAATCAGAACAAGACTGTCAGAAATTTGCCTTGAAATAAAAAAAAGAAGGCAAAAGAATGTGAGATTTGTGGTTTGTTCAACCACAAAACAGAATTTTGTAGATACGGAAAAGGAAATCGGTATAATAAGAAAATTTCACAACTAGTTGTGGGAAAACAACTCAAAAATGATTTTGAAGGAACTTTCTTTCCCAACAAACAACAACCAGGCAACACCTTTTCTCAGAAAAAGATGAAATCTCAACAACAGTCTTTTTCTCAAAATTCTCTTTCAGTAGTTAGACGTAAATCATCAGCAGTTTCACAAACTGCTGAGATTAAAGATCTCATGAATATGGTACAACTACTGATGACCAAAGTTGATGGTGGTCCTCAAAAGGATACCACCATTGCTCTTAATGAAAAATCCATTGCCAAAAAGACATGGATTCTTCTAACTTGTCAAGAACAAACTGTTAATGTTCTCAAGAGCAAACCCAAAGCCAAATTGGCTTTAGTTCCCAAATCTAAGTAATTTGCTACTTTGTGCAGAGGGTCTCCAGAGGCTTAAATAGCATTTGGTATGTTGATAGTGGAGGCTCAATGCACATGACAGAATGCAGATACTTGATAAACAATTTTATTAGTCAAAGAGAAGGATCTGTATCCTTTGGGAGCAAGGCCAAAGGATATGTGCTAGGACATGGGAATGTCTCTTTAGGCACAATACAGCTTGACAAGGTCAATCTGGTTGAAAACCTTGAGTACAACTTGCTAAGTGTGTCACAAATGTGTGATAAAGGATATTCTTCTTTTTTCACAAAGACAGCATGCAAGATCATATCACCAGAAGGCCAGAAGTTGATAGAGAAGATTATTAAAGATCATACTTTGTTGATAGCCAAAAGATGTGGCAATGTCTATGCAGTGGACATTGAAAATGACAAAGTACTGAACAACACTGCCTGTTTCTTCTCTAGGGCATCAACTTCAGAGACTGATCTCTGGCACCGGAGACTTGGCCATGTGAACTTTAAAACCATAAATAAAGTCACTAAAATGGGCTTGGTCGGAGGTCTACTCTTGAAAGTATACTAGTGTCAAGAACACTGTGTATCCTGTTTAAAGGGAAAGCAGCATAAGTCCTCCTATAAGTCTATTAAAGAATAAAAAACATCTGCATGTCTTCAACTACTTCATATGGACTTATTTAGGCCAGTCAAAATCATGAGCCTTGGTAAGAAGAAGTACTACCTAGTCATCATTGATGACTATTCAAGATTCACATGGGTCTTCTTCTTATTTTCCAAGGATGAGGCAGTTGAAATCATCAAGTTCTTCATTCTACAAGTAGAGAAACAATATTCTCTTTTTATCAAAGCCATTAGAAGTGACAATGGGACAGAGTTCAGGAACAAAACTCTGGATGAATTCTGCTTATCTAAAGGGATTATTAGACAATTCAGTGTTCCCAGAACTCCTAAACAAAATGGTGTGGTAGAAAGGAAGAACAGGACACTAATTGAAGCAGCAAGAACCATGTTAGCTGATTCAGGCCTACCATTGTATTTCTGGGCTAAAGCAGTCAACACTGCATGTTATGTTCAGAATAGAGTCCTTGTTAACAAGAGACACTCCAAAACTGCCTATGAAGTTCTTCATGGCATTAAGCCCCTTATCTCCTTTTTCAGGGCTTTTGGATGTCAATGTTTCATTATAAACATTAAAGACTCTATTTCAAAGTTTGTTGCAAAAGTTGATTCAGGTTATTTTCTTGGTTACTCTTCCACTAGAAAAGCCTAAAAGGTTTTTAACTCAAGAACCAAGATAGTAGAAGAAACACTGAATGTCAAGTTCAATGAGTCAAAACACACACTCATTCCAGCACATCCTGCTGAACTCTTTAACCTTGACAGTTTCTATTTCGGACCTGAAAGGCTGTCATTTCATCTAAACCTATTTATTATGGTGATCAAAGGTTTGATGATGAGGATCCTGCACTATGGACTCCTAATACAGTCATTAAGTCAACTTTTAAACCATCAGAAGTTTCACAAACTTATGATTCAACAACTGCTGATGTACAAACTCAAACATCTATTTCAGCTCCTACAACTACTCATGATGTTCAAACAGCTGAACCAGACATTATAAACCTCAGTGGTTTGTTTGAAGAAGTACAAGAGCCACCTACACCTGTCAGTGGTTTACAACAACTGATTGAACACAAGGATCATCCATTGGATCAAATCATGGGTGATATTGCATCAGGGGTTCTCACAACAAACCAGCTTTCCAACTTTTGCTTCTTTTCAGCATTCTTTTCTCAGTTGGAACCTAAGAAGTATCAAGAAGCCCTCAAAGACAACAATTTGGTTCAGGCTATGCAAGAAGAGTTGCTCCAATTCAGGAAGCAACAGGTCTGGGAAATCTGTCCCTTACCACCAAACAAGCTACCAATTGGAACAAGATGGGCTTTTAGAAATAAACAAGATGAAGCTGGTATGATTATCAAGAACAAGGTAAGACTGGTGGTACAAGGTTATTCTCAAGAAGAAGGAATTGATTATGATGAAACCTTTGCTCCAGTTGCAAGACTTGAAGCCATCAAGTTATTTTTGGCTTATGCAATTTCCAACAAAATTAAAGTTTTTCAAATGGATGTTAAAAGTGCATTTTTGTATGGAAAAATTAAAGAGGAAGTGTATGTCTGTCAGCCACCTGGGTTTGAGGATCCTTCTCATCCTAAGTGGGTGTACAAACTTGACAAGGCTTTGTATGGCCTAAAACAGGCTCCTAGAGCCTGGTATGAAATACTTTCAAACTTTTTACTCAAAAATAACTTTACAAAAGGCTCCATTGATAAAACTCTTTTCATAAAACATGTTGGAAAGCATGTCTTACTTGTTCAAATTTATGTTGATGATATCATATTTGGTTCAACAAACACAAAATTGTGTGATGAATTCAAGAAACTCATGCAATCAAAATTTGAGATGAGTACAATGTCTGCAGTACTTTTTAGGACTGCAGACTAAACAACAAACAAATGGAACTTTTATACATCAATCTAAATATGTTAAAGAATTATTGAACAAATTTTCTTTACAAGACTGTAAATCATGTTCCACTCCCATGACACCAACCACACAAGTTGAACCAGATGATCAAGGAAAACAGGTTGATCAAACCATGTATAGATGTATGATAGGTTCCCTTTCTTATCTAACTGCTTCTAGACCAGATATTATGTTTTCAACATGTGTCTATGCTAGATATCAATTAGCTCCTAGGGAATCACACCTCATTGCAGTCAAAAGAATTTTCAGATATCTGAAAGGAACTCCTACACTTGGAATTTGGTATCCTGCTTCTAACAATACCAACTTAACAGCTTTTCAGATAGTGACTATGCAAGGTGCAAAATGTCAAGAAAATCAACATCTGGTGGTTGTCAATTCTTGGGAAACTGTCTAGTGTCCTGGCAATCAAAGAAGAAAACATCTGTTGCAACTTCAACTGCTGAAGCTGAATATATTGCAGCAGTAAGTTGTGCATCATAGATACAATGGCTCCAAAATCAACTTCTTGATTACAGAATCAAAGAGACCAAGACACCATTGCTTGTAGACAGTAAATCTGCCATTAGCATCATTCAAAATCCTGTTCAGTTCTCAAAAACTAAACATATTGAAATCAGGTATCATTTCATAAGGAATTGCTATGAAAAAGGTAAGATTGAAGTGAAGCATGTAACAACAGCTAATCAAATAGCTGACATATTCACTAAACCCCTTGACACATCAACGTTTTAGAAGTTAGTATCCATGCTTGGGATGCTAAATTTGTAATTGTTCTTTTATTTTTCTACACATATTTTTATTTTTCACTTACATCTGTCTGTCATAAAACTTCTGAAAAGCAAAAAGAGAGAAACTACCAATGTACAAAACATCAGTATGGGGATATTTTCTGAAAAATGATTAACTTCTGATAAAATAAACTTCAGAAGTTATGAATAAAGTGTTTATAAACATTCTCATCAGTTGTTAACAAACTACTAAAGAGAAAATGGGAACTACTGATAAAAATTGTTCTTCATCAGCAGTTTTGTCAATAAGGGTAAATCAGACATTTCCCATTTCAGAAGTTTGACCTAGGGCGGTTGTAAACTTCTGATAAACACCTTTTGCATCACTTATCCTTTCAAAAAGCAAAATTCCCTCCTTCTCTCTCATAAACACTCTCAAACCCTCCCCTGCAACACAAACAAGAACACTGTTCGATCAAAACACACACAAACCACATGGCTCTAATACTGAAACAGGGACACAATCAAAGAGGCTACTTTAAGAAAAATGAATCCTGGTCCCAATACGACGAAATCATTGATTTAGTCGTCAAATCCCAATACTTCACTGCCCTCACCATTGATCCTCCAATTCACACTAAAACTCTTAATGAGTTCTGGGCAAATGCCGAGACGGTGACAGTGAATGATCAAATTATTTCCCTCAAATCAACCATCCAAGGGAAAGTAATGGCAATCACACCGACTACTTTGGGAATAAGACTGGGTCTAGATGATGCGGATGCACCAGATCATTTTCCCAACTCTAAAATTCACTTAACCATGACAGAGTGTGGTTACCAAGGTACTCTCTCACATGCAACCATTTTCAAGAAATATTTTGAACCAAAATATAAACTTTTGTTTCATTACATAATCATGTGCTTGAGTCCTAAAACTGGATCTTATGATCAGATTCCCTCTACTTTTCAACCTATTTTTCATTCCATTGTGAATGAAACAAAATTCAGGGCATTAGCACTTTTCTTTAATGAGTTGGTGTTGCATCACCTAAATTCTAAAAAAGAAGTTTTTGTTGTATCCAAAGTTCATAATGCAATGCATAATTAAAGAATTTGGAGATGAGGTGCTTGTGGGAAAAACAACTGTTTTAAATCCTTTAACCTCACAAGCATACTCAAGGCATAACAAACCGGCTGCATGGCCAGAAGATGACCAAGGGGAACAACATACAGTCCCCATCGAACCACCATCTTTCAAACCCTCACCTAAAAAGGCCAAGAAAACAAAACAACAAAAACCTAAACCCACCAACCCTAAAAGAAAGGTAGTTCAGGAACTTGAGATGCCTGTAACTGCTGATGTGCAATCTGCACTTGTAAAAGATGTGACTGAAACATCCTCTCAGTCTCATTCATCTCAAACATCCACAAGAGCACCCATTACCATTATTTTCAAAAGAAAGAAATTTAAAAAGACTATAACTACTGATCCTTCTTTTGAAACTGCTGAACCATTACCCCAAACTACTGAACCAGAACCATCACACACAACCATTGAAACTGTCAAACTTCTCTCTGGGCTAAAAGAGACAATCCCATCACATCAAACAGGGGAAGTACCATAAGAAGTTGACATGGATGTGGATTTATTAGCCCTATCCCAAGAGATGAGGATGAACCAAGGTTTATAAGCCCAAACTTAGAGACTTTAGGTACATTTGAGGCTGCTACTACTCATTTACCACCCAGTGGTGGATCAAAGGACAGAAGTAACATTGCTAAGACCTCACTTGTGGCAACTACTGATGAAGGCTTTATGCCTAAGGTAGGAAATCCTCAGAACCAAGAAACAGAGGTTCATGAGACAACTGGGTTGGGCCCAGCTCATGATATAACTGATACTGTCCTCATTGAGGATGTAATCAGGGATTCAGATGATTCCATTGATTTGGATGATGATTCAAATTCCACAAAACATGAATTGATGGCTACTAGTGAAGGTCCTGAATCAGGTGTCTCTAAGCTCAAAGAGCTGGTCACAACAGATCAGGTAAAAGACCACTTAATCCATGATTCCCCTAAAGTGGCATATTCAGTACACTCTGAAGATCACCCAAAAGCACACCCCCACTAAAAATGCCTACCCAATTCGCTGGGTCATCTAGCATAGACTTGAACCACCTATGCAGCCCAGATGGTCCCCTATACTAGATGATGAACACCCTCATATCCAATCACCTCAAATCTTTCAGAACTTCATGGGAGTTGAAAACCACAACTCAATTTGAGGTGATCAACAACAAACTAAGTGAGCTGTCCAACAAAATTGACACAATACAAGACAGCTTGCAAAGTTATCTGGTAGAACTTCTCAACCTGGCAGGCTTCCAGAATTGGATGAAGCCAAAAAGGGGGAGAAGAATAAGGAACCAAGAGAATCACTGGAAGCGAGGATAAAGCCAAGAGTGGCTCTACAAAAACACAAGAGAAAGAGAAAGCCCAAAAAGACTTAGAAGATCAAGATAGGCTTCTTTCTAAAACTGAAGTTGAAGCTGAAACTTCCCAAGGCCTCAATGAAGAAACTTATGAAGACTCTGAAAGTACTGAAGACAATCCTTCAGTAGTTGATACTTCAATCAATCCTTCAGCAGTTAACACTTCAAACATTCAAACTGAAGAGCCTTCTATGGAAACTAAAGACATTCCAACTCCTATTCCAAGGCCTGCAACCACTCAAATGCCTGTACGAAACCCTTCTCCCATCTCAATGTCCAAAGAATTACTGGGGAAGAGTACGTCTACTTGCAGCAAAAAGAAAGGCTAAGGAAGATGAGATCTGGAACAGCCTAGAAGCAAGGGAAGATTTGAGCTACAATGACAAGCTGAAAGCATATGAAGAAGAGTTGAATAAACAAGCTGCAATTGAAAGAGTTGTTGAGGAAGACAGGAGACAACAAGTGATGTCTTACATTACAAAGAACAGCAAAACTAAAGCTTATTCACTCAAAGGGCTCTCCATGGATGAGATAACAAGAAGAGCTCAACTTGTTGCTGACAAGATTGCCACTGAAAAAGATAGAAGGGAAAAGAGAGCTGAGATAATAGATGAACTGGTAGCCAATGATTTTGGTTCAAAAGCCTCAGTGTCAAAGTGGAGAGAAGATAAATTATTTGACGCATATAAAAGATTCAAGGCTGACAAGGCTGCAAATCCAGAGAAGTACAAAACTTCTGAAGTGTCAACTTGAGTAGTTAGAACTTCTGGTGCTAGACAATCGAAGCCTGCTACCAAGAAGAAGCAAGAGGACACCACAAAGACTGATTTCAAGATGGTATTGCTTGAAGGCAATACAGTTGTACAAGGAGACTTTGTGATTGAAGAAAAGCCTCCGCTGACACAATTCGGGGATCCTTCAACATTTGCTTACCAAATTCAGAAGACTATAACTGATAAACTGCACACAAAGGTAATCATTGAACATCATTTACCTACCTTTGATAGACCTAATGTGGTGCAAACAGAAGAAGGAAGAGAATCCCACCTGAGGGTCACTGAAATAGAAAACATCCCTCACTCAGGAACTACCCAGGGATCCAGCATGGTCCCTTACACTTTAGATTTTGACAAATCTAAAGTTCTGATAATGAAGTGGTCATTTACTGATTCCAACTCAGTATTAGTGACAAGT
Organism: Ambrosia trifida; assembly: GCA_028751855.1. Classification (NCBI taxonomy): domain Eukaryota; kingdom Viridiplantae; phylum Streptophyta; class Magnoliopsida; order Asterales; family Asteraceae; genus Ambrosia; species Ambrosia trifida. Next base: position 40,734,980 of record CM054123.1, on the reverse strand, counting down.
AGAGATCGTTCAAGCAAGGCCTTCAAATCTATGAATGAACTGAAGAAACTATCTACACAAGACTTGCTTACTATTCAACATCTTGAACCTGAACAAGGATCTCTCACAGATGAACAAATGAATAAACTCAAGACTTCCATGTTCAAAGAAATCTGGAAGATACTTGAAGACAGAAGAAGACAATAAAGAATTAGATAAGGTTTTGGCTTCATCAATCTAGGGGGAGATTGTAAGGACAAAAAGGATTGTTGAAACCTCTTTTGCTAGCCTTAGTCTAATTCCTACTTCTGCCAAAATATTCTAAGTATGAAACTACTGAAGAAAGAAGACACAAGTACTGAAGAAGGATTCAACAAGTATTAAAGAATAAAGATCAGAAGTTCTGAAGTCAAACCAGACAAGTCAACTAAAGAACTGCTGAAGACAAACTACTCATCACTAGTTTGTCACTCATCAGCACTTGTAATAGAATCTTTCCATCGCCCTTATGTTTCAGTAGTTTAGTAGTTTATTATTACTTTATCTTTTGTACAAGTTCCAAGACTGCAACTTGCTGCAGACTTGCTTTTGTAACAAGGTTCATGTATTTGTTTGTCTATAAATAGATGGGTTAATCCCTCTGTTTTAGAGATTGATTTTAATTGAAAACTGGAATCCTTCAGAGCTTAAACTTGAAACTCCATTTCATATTCTAAGAATCTTTTTGCTTATTTATTATCATATACATTCATTGCTTATATTCTCATTAACTATCTTTAGTTTATAAACATCCAGGGGGAGTAATAACTCCTGATGATAGTGAAACTTTATAACTTATTCCGCTGCAAAACTGCTTTGATTAAACTTGTAAAAACACATAAGTGTTCATAAGCAAGCAACTGATAAAGAGCATACTGATCCAACACTTTTCATATTAGAAAAATTAAAATTAGACCACTCACTCATCATCATTGCATCATCAGCTTAAAGTAGATGCGAAATAATCGGACCATCCCTTGGAAGGCGAACACCATCAAAAAACCCAACCGAGCACGCCTTTTTGATTATTTCCGAAAAAGCTTCCATAACAAGAATAAATAAAAATGGAGACAAAGGATCACCTTGACGAATACCCTTCTGACAGGAAAATTGAAAAGTAGGTGAACCGTTGACCAAGATAGAAGCTTGTGAAGCGGATAGCACCCCTTTTATCCATTTAGATCACAAAGGCGAAAAATCCATCTGCTCGAGTACTGACAATAAAAACTCCTCGTTTACGTTATCGTAGGCCTTTTCGAAATCAATTTTAAATAAAAATAATTCTCGGTTTGCTTTCTTCGCTCACGATAATACTTCATTCGTGATCAAAGGACCATCCAAAATATATATGTTAATAAAAATTAAATATTATAAAATTAAGAATCCTATTTTCTTTAACATCATTATAAAATATCTATATATAGAAAATAAAACATCTTAATAAAGTGCAATGCAAAAATATACGTGTCATTTCTTCATGACTTCCAACATCGTAATTGTTAGAAAAATATATTTGATAGAATGGTAGGCTATAAATGGAATTGAAGGACGGCAGTTGAGCAGCAAGCGTGAGAGGTTGGGTGGACACTGGACAGGTAACGAATGTAAGCAAAAGGGGAACACACATAAATGAGATGTTTTTGGGTTGCATGACTTCCTTAAATTATTTATAAACATAATTGCATCGTTCTCAATACTTCTCATGTACTGATTCCACTACATGCACAATAAATTGTCATATTGGTTTGTATACTGATTTGTTGCCAAATACGTCACATTTATATATTAGTTTTGTATAGTTTTTAATCGTTTATCGTTCGTTTATATCGTTACTTAGATACTTATTTGTGTCTTGGTGTTAAGCAGGTGTTAGTGGGCTAAAACGAGAGAAAAAGAGCTTAGTTGGAGAGGAGACGAGCATTCGATGAAATTGGAAATTGAAAAACAAACAAATCTGGAAGAACTGAAATTAGAGACCCTCTAATTTCAGTATAGGTTATTCGCGGGTCTCCAGGATGTAAAATAGAAGAAAATGACGATTTTACCCTTAATGAATTGTGGTAATTACTGAAGATGCCATCGCGACATTTTTAGGTTGTTAGAGACCCTCTAATTCCAGAAATAGTTATTCATGGGTCTCTAATAACTTCCAGGCCCATAAAAAGCCCATTTTCTTGGTAAAAACCTAATCAGCCATATGGGGATGTAATCTTCGACTTCCAGAGCTTTTAAGGGACGATTTTGAAGACTTTTTACAGTTCCATTCATTCCGGTTGATGCCAGAGCAATCCAGAACAAGTTTTGAAGACGAAATCATGAAGATGCAAGGCTAATCATCTTGCGGTTTCTCCGGGTGAACGATTTGGTTATTCTATCAATTGTTTTATGTTTGATACTTATTACTTGGATTAGATTTTGCGAACACCTTAAGGTTCTTTGCGTCTAATTGTATGTTTGACTGATCTAGACAGTTTGGTTGATTAATATTATTGCATTATGTTATCGTATCTTGGTTTTCTTGCACTAGGATTAATTTAACTTTGCAATTAATGTTATGATAGCTGAATTGGGTCGAATAACTTAAACAAAGTCATGTCTATGTGATTTCCTAGGTAGGGTATTAACATAATTCAGTTGATAATTACCGAATCAAAAACCCGGAGTGACCGTTTTTCCATATTATTGTCTTTTCTAAAAAAAATCAATCATCAATCTGTTTTGCAGCACTTCAGCACTTTTACATTAAACTTCATAAAATTACTTTAGTTAATCTTAATTTAATTAGAAATTAGTAACTTAGCACTTTCCACAAACTCCCTGAGGTTCGACAGCCCTACTTCCTATACTGCAGTCAGTTGTAGCTAAGGAGTAGTTTTTATTAAGTTTTTGATTAGCACTTCGACACGCGATCAAAAATGGCGCCGTTGCCGGGGAGTTCGTGCGCTTAGTGTTTTTAGTTTTATTAATTTTTTTTTCAAATTAAAAAAAAAAAGAACAAAAAAAATTAATTTTTTCTTGTCTTGTATTTTTCTCTATTTTGTTCAGTATTACACTTGGTATGTTAGTTTTGCAGGCAAAATGAATTAAGGATGAACTGGGTGGATTATGATGCATCTGGGTGTTGCGAGAGCCCATATCATGTGATGCAGGATTGTCCAATTGCCCGTCAGAGAGTTAAAGCATATAATGCACGTAAAGATCGTATTATCTTTGGGCTAGAAAAAGATGAAGACTCATACTTATCATCCTCTTATTTTTGGCCGCAATATCAGACCTGTCAGCAAAGATACTACATGCCAAACATTTATCAATCTAGGGAACAAACTGCAGATTACTACATGAATACTGATCCGATTGTTCATGGAGGCCAGAGTGTTGACTACGGTTATCAACAGCAACAAAACAATGAAGAGGGAAGCAATGATCAGCTGAGTGAGATCTTAGAGGCCATAAAGGCTGTCCATGAAGATGTAAAGGCGATCCGGGAGGATTTTAAAAGAATTCGGAAGGATAATGAAGTTCGGGACCACACCGTTGAGGCATCGTTTAAGCAAGTTGGTCAACTGGCAGCAGATTTGGAACTTGAAGATTTAATTGTTGAACCGGATATAGTTAACGTTGATGTGGCTGAAAAAGTTGAAGAGGCACATGTGGACCAGGTTGTGATGGAGGAAGCCTTAGAAGAGGAAGCTACAAGCTTTAAAGTAGACGTGACTTCGTGCGTACAACCACTTGTAAACACACTTGCTGAAGAACCTGTGAACCGGGTAACCTTGGTGTATCCTAACCTTCCTCCCATATTTATGAGGAAAATAGATAAAGTTGAAGATGATGGCTTGAGTGGGCAAAAAAGGAAGGTGAGCATTGAAGACCTTGGACAAAGTATAGTGAAGTGGCCCAGCAATGATCCTGCAGACATGTCAAAGATAAGAAAGAAGATAAAGATTCGACATGTCAACTACCGAACATACATTGGGAATTCGGTAGGTAAATGTTCTTTGAGACCACCATGAATGAACATCAGGTATGATTTTTGTATATTTTGTATATTTATTTGTTTTTATGTTGTTTTATTTTAGTTTATTTTTATTTTGAGTGTGTTTGAGTCAGTTTTATTTTTATTTGAGTCATGGGATTGCTTGATATGATTTGAATAATCGATTGCCCTGCCCGTACTCAATCTCCATTCGGGCGGGGACGATCCGGAAACCACTAATGTTTGCAGACATCCCAATTTGTTTGTTTGTTTTTTTTCCTTCTTTGTTTCTTTGTTATAGGCTACGCAGTTTATCGACCGCGAATGAAATGCTATACGGTCGTAGTGGGAGGAACTAAATGAGACTCATACGCGCATTGCATATATCCAGGGGAGTTTGTTCCTTTTTATTATTGTTGTACATTATTTTTATTTCTGCTTTATTTTATTCCTTGGCTCACATTGAGGACAATGTGCTATTAAAGTGTGGGGGTGGGGAAATTTTGATTTTATTTGTTTTTAAGTCTTTTAAAAAATAAAAAAAAAATTAAAACTTAAAATTAAAAATGTCCTAAAAGCGGTCTGATCGGGCATAAAAGCGACTGTTTCAATGCTTTCATTCTGTCTCTGCTTGTGGTGTGTGGGTCCTTAATCATGGTCCAATTCTTTAGAACAGACATATGAATCGTTTTCAGCAGGTATTTTAGAGAAAATGTTTAGAATTTGCCCGATTAGGTGTAACAAGCTGTCGGTAATAAATACATGCACACATCGGTAACCCATTTCCACACATTGGTGAGATCTTGAGCCTACTAGATGATAGATTGATACATATATATTTTCATTTGTTGAGTGTAGGCCAGATGTTTCTCTGTTGCAGAACTTGTGTGATTTGATACATGCCGAGGTTGTAGACTAGATATGCACATAGATGATAAAGGCAATTTAGGTTTTCCTTTTTTTTTCTTTTGATACCCATTTATTTGTTATGTGTTGACCCGTTTACCTAAAATCACCATTAGTAGCCATGTTGAGCCTATACCCTTTCGTTTGTTAAACCACATAATCACCCAAAGAAACCAGTACCTTTACCAAGTGTTGATGACATCCAAAGTGTTAAGTGATTGTATTTATGTTAGAAAAAATATATATGTGAAAAGGAAAAAGAAAAAAAAAGAAAAAAAAAAGAGAAAAAGAAAAGAAAAAAAAGAGAAAAAAAAAATAGAAGTTGTTTGTTATGGTTAGAATATGACCAAAGTTGTGTCTATTTATGTTTATTATGAGAATAAGGATTGTCAATCATGTTTGTCACACCATTGTTTTTAAACCAATTGTTAGCCAAATCTATCCTACCTTTACCCGAAGCCCAAAACCCGTAAGTCCTTTAGATATGTGCATTGTTTATGATTAAGGTGTGATTGTTATACAAGCCTATGATAACAGAGTTACATGTTTGGTTTTGAGTGAATATACTAGCGCATTACATGCTAGTCCAAATATTAAACCGAGTGGAGTGAAAAATTGTGAGGGGTGTGTTGCATGAGAATAAAAACCGAAAGCATGTTAGACTTAGTTGGGTGAGTTCTGTTTTTAAAATTGTGCATCATGGTTGCCTGTTGAATTAACACATCTAATGATGATCTATGAATGGGGTATGACTTTGGACCCTAACTAGTGCATGGCGGGGGCGTTTGAGGTATTTGTTACTTGTTCGTGGTAGTGTATCGAGCAGATTTGCTTGAGGGCAAGCAAAAGGTAAGTGTGGGGGTGTGATGTGTTGCCAAATGCATCACATTTATATATTAGTTTTGTATAGTTTTTAATCGTTTATCGTTCGTTTATATCGTGTCTTAGATACTTAATTGTGTCTTGGTGTTAAGCAGGTGTTCGTGGGCTAAAACGAGAGAAAAAAAGCTTAGTTGGAGAGGAGACGAGCATTCGATGAAATTGAAAATAAAAAAAGAAACAAATCTGGAAGAACTGAAATTAGAGACCCTCTAATTTCAGTAAAAGTTATTCGCGGGTCTCCAGGAAGTAAAATATAGGAAAATGACAATTTTACCCTTAATGAATTGTGGTAATTACAAAAGATGCCCTCGCGACACTTTTAGGTTGTTAGAGACCCTCTAATTCCAGAAATAGTTGTTCATGGGTCTCTAATAACTCTTCAGCCCATAAAAAGCCCATTTTCGCAATCAAAACCTAATCAGCCGTTTGGGGAGGATATCTTCGACTTCCAGAGCTTCTAAGGGACGATTTTGAAGACTTTTTGCAGTTCCATTCATTCCGGTTGATGCCAGAGCAATCCAGAACAAGTTTTGAAGCCGAAATCATGAAGATGCAAGGCTAATCATCTTGCGGTTTCTCCGGGTGAACGATTTGGTTATTTTATCAATTGTTTTATGTTTGATACTTATTACTTGGATTAGATTTTGTGAACACCTTAATGTTCTTTGCATCTAATTGTATGTTTGACTGATCTAGACAGTTTGGTTGATTAATATTATTGCATTATGTTATCGTATCTTGGTTTTCTTGCACTAGGATTAATTTAACTTTGCAATTAATGTTATGATAGCTGAATTGGGTTGAACAACTTAAACAAAGTCATGTCTATGTGATTTCCTAGGTAGGGTATTAACATAACTCAGTTGATAATTGCCGAATCAGAAACCCGGAGTGACCGTTTTTCCATATTATTGTCTTTTATAAAACTCTATTATCACTTCATTTGCAGCACTGCAGCACTTTTACATTCAACTTCATAAAAATTAGTTTAGTTAATCTTAATTAAATTAGGAATTAGTAACTTAGCACTTTCCACAAACTCCCTGAGGTTCGACAACCCTACTTCCTATACTGCAGTCAGTTGTAGCTAAGGAGTAGTTTTTATTAAGTTTTTGATTAGCACTTCGACACGCGATCATATACGTAGATAAACCTTGCTTGCGACGTGTACATATGTGTAATGTGTATATATGTGTGGGTCATTAAGAAGGCAAAAATAAAATTGTATTAATTTTAACGTTATTTTACTATTAATTATGTGAAAATGATATTAAAAAGGACGAACCTTTTATCATGCATCATATGTTGGTGTTGATAGCCAAAAGACAAGGAGATACGTGCACCAACCGGGCTTGTCCCGGTTACTAAAACGATTTACTAAAACGACTTGTTTTCGGTGAATTCGGTGGATTTGCACCGTTTGTACCGATTGTGTTGATTGGCCAATTTTTTTGACCGTTGGATTGTGAACGTTGGTTTTGTATTTTTTTTTAAATCAAACTTTATATATATACCATATTAAATTCAAAACAAAACATACCACACTACTCTGCAATCACCAAAACAATCATACTTTCTTTCTAAAATTTTTAATAGTTTTCATCTTCAAAATTTTATAAAAATTGGATTGCAGATGAATGTCACAAATAAACATTTATACATAAAAGGAAATTAAAGGAAATTAAAAATAAACATTTATACATAAAAGGAAATTAAAGGAATTCATCCCATGATCATACAATTCATCATCAATCAATGGATTTTTTTAAAGGAATTCATCCCATGATCATACAACAATTCGTCCATGTCTAAACATATACCTATGTGGAACTTAAACACAATCAACATAATGCATCTCTATATACATATGTATACATGCATACGATCGGCCACATACACACTCATACATGATTGCACTTTGTTGAATCATTCTCCCATATACACACATACATACGATCGAATACACACACACACACACACACCATACAATCACACAAAACCAAGTTCATTTCCTAATATGGAACCTTAGCCACTTTACAACTCCACACTTACACAAGTTGACCTTCTAAAACTTCCATGCTCATTTCCTATGTACCTTTTACGGCCCATACATTCCCAAGACAAGAATAAGTGTGTTGATTTTGGACATATGACTAGCCTACATTATACAATCACTCCACATACATACATACATACGCATATACACACTCACATACAAGTCACCATCCTTATCCAAACATCCCACTAATCTAGAGTCTTATACAAGAATAGAACCAACAAAGAGTTACATGAGATCCAAGCATGGTTGACTAGCCATAAAAACCTTTGCCTATTCCCCATACAAATCGGCCCATGACACCCCTACATAAACCAGCAAAATTCCTAAGTCAAGGAGTTATATCAATGTGGAAAGGAACTTTATGAACACAAAAACCCATAGCTGTTGACTTGCAACATATAACCACCAATCCAAGCCCTCGTCTCCCTCCCCCTCTGATGTATATAACCGAACCAAGGGAAGCCCACATGAACATAACACCACAACACACAAAAACTTTCTTTCCCTTTTGTTTAACCTTCGACCGAGAACCCAAAGGTTCATCCGAACCATTGTTCGACCATAGACTATCGATCTGAGCCCCAATCGAATGATAACAAGCTAGTAGAGGCCATAGTTCGAGAGATTAGAAAGACCATCGACCCTTTTCTTGTAAAAACCGATTTGTACCATTGGTATGTTAAAACTTATCTTAATTTCTTAGTTCTTCCTTATATTAGTCAATTATAGTGTTCACCCCACCCCTATCACTCATGCACACACTCATGTGATGGACACAAAGTAATTAATATCGATCAAAAGACTCGAAATGACAACAAACATTCATATATACACACACGTATACATAGCATGCATATTACACTTAAAAATCTCGAATATGGGCATCTATATACTCACACACATGCTACGAGTATGTGTGTGCTCATATAGAGCCGAGTAGAGGCCACAAAAATCATTTTTGGAACTTAGAATGTGACATAGGAAAAATGGCGATTTTGTAAACATGTGTTAAAGACCGGAAAACAAATGTTAAATGAGCTTTACCACAAGAACCTTTGAAAAACATATGTTAATAACCAAGATGTATGTATCAATAATGGCAAAAACACATGTAAATGTTGTCTTTTATATGAAATGGCCGAGAACATGTTAATGTGTCACTTTCAACTAGCACACGGGAAATCAAGACACCGGTTTTGCCGCAAATGGTTAATCATAGTAAAAAGTAACGACAAAAACATGCTTTTCCAACACATATAGTGTGTTACGTATATAAATAGTTATACAGAAACATACGGATCATAAACATACAAGTCGGGTGAACAGTTGCATGGTAAATAGTACGACACATAGAGTTAAGTTGTCTTTATTGAATCTAGGGCACCATTGTTCAGACATTTTCATACCAGATTTAGTCAGACTTACCAATCAAACATTAGGTGAGTTCCCACAACCCCATTTTTACTGTTTTCATACTTTTTTGGGGGGGGGGGTGCGTACAAGTTCAATTACATTTTTTGACTATTATGTGATCATGAGACAAAAAAGTTCAGAGTACTCATAAGCCCTCGTGTCATACATTTTACTATAACCATTAGCTATAGACTTAGCCATGAAACACCGAAATAGATCTATTAGGTTGACACACCCACTCTTGGTTAGTCGCTCTATCCGGATGACAGATATAAAAAGAGTGATTGTATTTCACTTTACATTCATTGTCATTAGTGTACAATGGGCGAGGCACAAAATTCGTCAAGGTTTGGTTACGGGCTCATGACTGTCACATAATGATTATTGTCTTAGCTAGCCATATCAGTCACCCATGGTTTACATAGAACTCAAAACCCGTGACCTCACCAACTTAATTGTTGACATATTTTAATTGCATGTTTTTCAGGCAATTGGTTGAGCATTATTGAGCTTGGAGTCGCGCACGAGCATCTCGGGGATTTTGTGAACCTTGTTTTGGAAATGATTTTAGACATGTCATTTTAACTATGATTTTTAAGACAATGTTTTGTTTATTTATGTTAAACACTACCGTGTTTTGATATATCTCCTATTTCTAAATTTGATGCCTGCGTGACTTGTGTGCTTGAAAACCTTTTGAAGTTACATCTCGCGTTTCCGCCTTGGCGGGGTGTGACATTGTACCATTTTCGAGAAGATATCGTGAAGTTATATAGCAAGGTTTATTTGCGTGGGCCAAAGAAGAGTGACATCGAAAAGATCTACGCACACCATGTAGAGAAACACGGCCATGGCGTAAATGCCCCACTGCATGGAAAGGTCAGTTTACTCCGGGTGATGTGGGAGAACCATCAATTATTCTTGAAGCTGCTTGCTCACAAGATCTATGGATTTGGCATGCCTTTTTTAGAGTTGCAGGTTCGTGTAACGATTTAAATGTTCTTGCAAGATCTGATATTTTTGACACCATGATTAGAGGCACCGACCCTGAGGATTCTTTCATGCTTAATGGTTTAAAATATAAGCATGGGTATTGATAACTCACATTATTAACATATAAAACAGGCATAAACAATCTTATAATATGATACAATTAGGCTTATATTATTGATATTGGGTGCTTAATTCGTTCCTATTTGTATTTCTCAGGAAATTGGAGCTCCAAGACAGAAACAAAGGATTTTCGGGGAAAAACGAGCAAAATCTGGAGATTCCTGAAGATACGAGACTTGCTACATGTTCACTGTATGTTTGAAGACAATCCTGGGGCTTAAATAGTGATAAAACCAGTCTGGGAGTGACCCAGCACGCCCACTCAAACTTGCACGAAGGCCATGCACGCTAGAAGACAACGCAGCGAACCTGGAAAACGACGAAACTTAGGGAACAAGGCAAGCATGCCCGTGCTGCACTACATGGCACGCCCATGCTCAGTCTGAATTATCTATAGATAGAAAGCTAACCCCTACCATTTGTTCATCCCTTCTTGTGCTCTCTTGGGCCGACTACCAAGTTTCTCCCAGAGATCTTGGGGTCCCTTGGGAGGCCTTCTTGTCCTCCTAACATCTCTCAATGGTTAGGCTTCGAGCTACCTTGATTAGCTTGGCCAAGAACAGAATCGTAGAGCAATATGCAATAAACATCGAGGGTCGTGAGGATCATGAGAGAATACATATCACTTGGAGATGGGGAGCTTGTCTATGAGCAGCCATGATCCTTGTGTTGATCATTTCTATGGTTGTATCTTTCTTTTATTCGCGAACCCGCTTCGATTTATAGACTTTTATTAGTAGTAGTAGTAGTTTATTTTTAGTTATTTGGTGTGTTATCTTCTTCTAATCTTTATTTGTTTATCTTTGTGACAGGTTTGAATGATGATTAACTTAATAACAACCTTAACTTAACTAATTAAAGGTATAATCAGCTTCTGGTAGTCCCGAGCGAGTTCCAAGGCAAGGAAACCGGTAGTGAGACAGATCCTTCGGGCTTCTGATATCAAAACCGGATTCTAAGCAATGGCTTCTGAAATGGACCAGATCTTAGTGACACATTTCTGGTTCATACCAGATATTTGAGTGATCTTCTTGGCAAAGGTTGGTTTACGGGCGCACCAGTGATCTTTTGTATCATACGCCTTTAGGATTATGTGTCGCCTTTGTTAAAGATTTCATTCAGTTCGGGAGGTTATGGGTTGGGTAATTAAGTCATCATTCATTTAAACCAACTTAATATTTAATTGATCAATAAATAATAAGTGTCACTTAAAAGATAAATAAAATAAGGATTCTGTATCTAGTTCTCGTCAGTACAACACCGTTAGCCAATGGGGGCCCGCCTTCCTGAGACAGTCGTAAGAGAGATCCTTCGGCCTTGACTGTAACCTATTCGGGGATACGAGGTTGCCAGGATAAAGAGACCATTCGGTACGGAACGCGAGAACTAAGGGAGGTGTACGGTGTCCCGGTTTGGGAATGAAGCCTCCAATTTAAGAAGATGATAAGTTCGAGGACCCGAAGACTTGACCGCGGTTTGAGGAGCCCGCTATACGCGAGGCCTTGGCAAAGTACCCCAGGTGGACGCATGCTGGAGAGGTTCTGCATTCTACTCAGTAGTTGCCTTCGCTTTTCTATCAAGGATTCAACACTTCAAGATCGCTCCCGTCTTCCACAAAATTAATTAACTTAAATTATTAATTTTAATAATAAAATAACTACTTATACGGAGGGCCCCGAGATGTGCATATCTATCTACTATTTTATTTTATCTATTCTTTTATAAAACCAAACATTTTTCAAAAATTATTTTTATTAAAGAACCCCTCCGTTTTATTTTTATTTTTAAAACCCGATCAATTAAATGACAAAAGGTTGAGTAGGGGAAAGTGTGAACCTTGGAATACAATACTCAATACATACCCGAGAAACTATACTACGCACGTCGGGTTCTCTGCCTATGTGTTGGTTTTAGTTTCTAAAGTAATTATTGTTTTTTTATAAATTTAAAACTTTGTTAATTAGGGTTTAGTAAAATCAGTCTTTTTCCCCAACCCACTATTTTGGGATTGTTAAATCAATGTTTTTGCCACCGGGGAAAATGACACCTTTTTAATACTAAAACCAAACGCATCAAAGTTTTTGGCGCCGTTGCTGGGGAACACAATTATTTCCAAAGAAAGACCCTAGTCACTTAATTGATCGGTTTATTTTTCTTTTTCATTTTCTTTTTCACTTTATTTTTCTTTTGGTTTTCAGTCTTCTTTATTTTTCTTTTTCATTTTATTTCTGCTTTATTTTCGATGATTGCGGTTGTTTCGAGTTTTCTTTGCAGGTTTCCTTCGAGATTCGCGACCTTGGAGAATTCCCGTGGAGGACGCCGAAATCGCCAAGATTGTCAACTTTTATTTTGGAGGGTTTTTATTTCTGCTTTATTTTCGTTTATTAGAGGTTTTTCATACCGTGAAGACCGACACGTAAGTTTAGTTAAATGCGAAAAATGAGCTGGGTGAGATTGTTCAAAAAATTTTAAACTTGAAATGTTTACGGGGCTTAAAATTGGGTTTTAAAATTTAGGAGGATTTTTCACGAATTTTTAAACCATATTACGAAAAACCGTTTAAAAATTTAAAAATGTAATCTCCACCCTTAAAACCGCCATTTTCCGCCATTTTTTTACAAGCTCCCATCTTCACTCCAAGGTATGTATAAAACTTTTCTAAACAACTTTTTTTTTTCTTTTTGGTTACTTTTCATGCACGCGAGTGCATGTTTGGAACGTGTTTGATCTATGATTGGAAATGTTCCACCTCGCTAGTGTTTCGGCACTAGTATTCTATCCCTAGTTTTAGTATTTTATTTATCTAGTTTACTTTTATTTTAGTTTTTAGGACAGGTTGAGGAAAGTTTGCTAGGATGAGGCAAATTTTTGGGCAAATTTGCAAGGCGGTTGTGGGTATCGACCACACGTTGGTGGATTCGCCACTGTCATGGGTATATTAGTTTCTCTTGCCTCTTTCTCTAATTCTGCACTTAAAATTTTTGCAAAAAATTTTAAGTGTAGGGTGGAACGTTATAGCTGCTTATTTTATTTTATCTAGCAGGTCATTTGTCATTGAATGTGCGTTATCCGGTACCCTTTTAGCAGCTTGATACCTGTAGCGTCATTCATGGTCAATTTTTGGCAAATTTGTATAGTCTATTAGGCTTGTCCAAGTGATACCTATTAGGCATTTATGCCGAACGGTTCACATCAATGGACGGTCGAAGTAGGTGATGTTAATTATACCTGATAGATCCATTTAAAATAAAATCAAGTAGAAAAGTAGGTTACATTGCACGTAGAAAAATACCCCGAAATTTATGCTTAAAACTGGTACCTTATCCTACGCGATTTTCCGTGTGAGAGTTTTGAGCCTTTTCGAGCACCACACATACATTTATATATATCATATAATGCTCATTTTGTTTGACCATGAGAGACGTTCACCCTTGGCGTGTTACTGCTAGAACTTATGCAACTTATGCGTTTTGTTACCGCACTTGAGGTGAGAAATTGTAAAAGTGATCAATGCACCTAGGACATACCCCTTCCATCTTTCATTAGCCTTCCATAAATTTATCCCTCACCTAGTTACCCCTCTTGAGCCTTAGCCTTTTTCATTTCATTCATCACACTTAGCCCCTGTCGTGATCTTAGCAAAGAAGGCGTGTTGCAGGCTATTGGGACACTCTTGGGTAGTTTCGAGATGAAGAAGAATAGACCAGACATCACGGTGTCCACCGAGAAAAGTTTTGGCAACTGAAGAAAAACGGCCAACCAGAGTCAACGTAACTGAGAATAAGCTTCACCAAGAGCAGTATTTTTAGTTAAAAAAAAAGTTTGAAGAATAAGTCATAAAGCTCGACAATAAACGAGCCGAGAGAAAGAAATTCTATTTGAATTTTTTTTTCTAGGACATTCCTAGCGGAGGTGATTAGGTGTGAAGACCGAAAAATTCGCAGAGCAGGGACGTCAGAGCAGTAAGTCTTCGGGGGAAGAGTTTCATGAAGCCCATCATTTAAAGTTTGATATTTGCCCATTACGTCACAGGCGCTGCCCGAACCGGACACGACAGTAGACTCCCTTCCTACCCATTTACCACTACATCATTTTCACGCCTCAAAATACCTTGTGATTTGCAGTTGCTCACCATTTTATAGCGGTGGAGATTCGATTTGTGTACAAGTCTATGGTCTGTGCGTACCTTGGGTAGAACTTGAGTCTTCACCCCCAAAACTTACTTAAATGATAAACCCAAGTGATAAGTGAACATTGTGAGCAGGTATAGGGTTGGGCATAACCGTACGGGTTAAATAGGCGTGTCATGTGATTTTATTTTTCTAATAAATTTGAAAACTATAGAATTATTCATCTCGTGCTGTTAGTTATAGTTGACCTTTATGTTAACAAAGACTATATTCTTCGACATTTAAAGCTAGTCAAACTACACTAACGATCCAACGGTGGATACTCATTCGGTTTTTGTATATAAACCCCTTGAGTTAGTAGCATCTAGCAAGCAAGTGATGGCAACAAATCATGTAGCGCAAGTCGCACTAGTAGAGGAAGATGGCCTTCCTTATGGGAACAGGGTCCAACCCTTTTCATTCGCCCCCGTCAAGCAAGTATCATTTTTCTCGTATGTATTATCACCCTATCGGCGATGTTCTCATATATATTTTATCATGTATTTTCAGTATAGAACAACGAGAAGTTGATCATGGAAAGAAGGAAAAATCTCTTACTTTGGGAGAGAGGTTGGGTGTAGAAGATCTATACTCCTTGAATGTGAGCATGAATTTAGGATTATGTTCTCGTTTTTTACAATCTTGATTGGAAATAATAAAAAAGTATATTGTGTGTTTAAGACGATCAAAGTAGTGGGAGAGTAAGTCTCACCGTTTTATAGTTGTCGTCTAATATATCATATTTAAAAGCGTTTTATGCAAGTGTGATATACGGTTCTTACATTTACTTGTATATATAGAGAAGGTTTTATTTTTAATATATATCAAGGTAGTGGGAGATTAAGTCTCACCGTTTTATAGTTGTCTAATATATTATATTCAAAAGCATTTTATACAAGTGCGATTTACGGTTCTTACATTTATTTGTATATACAAAAAGATAGGTTTTATTTTTAATTTTTACAATTTTTTACATGTTTAGGTGTGGCGGGCATCTGTAGGAGAGTTACTCGGTTCAGCGGTTCTGGTGTTCATGTTAGATACAATTGTCATTTCAACATTCGAGACACAAACCAAAACACCAAACGTTCTAATGTCGATCCTGATCGCCATCACCATCACCATCCTTCTCCTAGCAGTTTTCCCAATATCAGGCGGACACCTGAATCCGGTCATATCATTCTCAGCCGCCCTTGTTGGACTCATTTCGCTCTCTCGGGCGTTTATCTACATATGTGCACAATGCATTGGTGCTCTACTAGGCGCTCTAGCACTACAAGCTGTTGTGAGCCAAAAGATTACACAAACCTTTTCACTCGGTGGGTGCACCCTCACCGTTATTGCACCTGGCCCTAATGGTCCTGTCGTTACAGGGATCGAGACTAGCCAAGCCCTTTGGCTAGAGATCATATGTACATTCATCTTTCTGTTTGCTTCTATATGGATAGCCTATGACCATCGTCAAGCCAAGGCTTTAGGAGTTCTTGTGGTGTGTTCTATCATCGGAACCATTGTGGGGCTTCTAGTGTTTGTTTCAACAACTTTGACAGGAAAGAAAGGTTATGCTGGTGCAGGGCTGAACCCTGCTAGATGTCTGGGTCCAGCCATGATCAGAGGAGGTCACTTATGGGATGATCAATGGGTGTTCTGGGTTGGACCTGCTATCTCTTGTATAGCTTTTTATATCTACACAAAGATCATTCCAAGTAATCATTTTCATGCCAATGGTTACAGACATGATTTTTTCAATGTATTGAGAGCTTTGGTTTAAGTTGTTAGGTATCTATCTTTGTTAATGTTCCAGAATGAATTTCATAAGCTATGTGGTCCTAAGGTAATAATGTATAGTGATCGCAATGTTCTTTTTGTTTTCTGTAGTTTTTTGGGTTTAGGTTTTTTAATGTTATGTAATAGTATGGAATGTAATTTGTAAATTTCATAAAATGTTAGAACTTTTGTTCCCAATTGATTGGACCGTAGGTGTGATGATTTACTTTATGGGTGAGGTCCGTACTTTATGGGTGAGGTCCGTCTCTGGTTCAGGTCGAGGATGGCTTGTGGGTGAGAAATAATAATTAATAATATAGTCTATGGAGCATTATAGTTGACTTTTTGCTATCGTTGCACACCGTTGTTATCTTAATCAATGCTGAAATTGGTCATGCAATATTAATGTGTACCTATCGTAAAACACATTTTTTATTAAGAAATAATTACACAGTTCGATATGCGGTTTAGCAATTTGCTATTTTGCTATTTTCATACTTATTTATTGAAAATTACGTTATTATTTATTAATATCAAAAATTACAAATTATTTCACCATTAGTGCACCACAATGGTGTAACTCACAATAATTTTTTTTGAAAGGTAAACTTAATTAGCATAAGCGAACGGTCTTCAAAACAAGGACCAACGCCAACAAACTACAACATATACAACGGATAGTCAACTCAATCTTTCCACACTAACTTTTTAAAGCTAGATCTAGACCTAAGTCAAAGGAAACAAAGCGATTTAACCTTAGCCACTAACTCGCCCACTTTGGTATCTTTAGCACGATAGATTTTATTGTTTCTAGCATTTCAAATTGCCCAAAAGGTAACCATAAAGATGCCATGAATAATCCTCTTAGCGTGTTTATTCTTTTTCTCCTTGCCCACTTGAAGTAAATCTCCTATATCAAAAGCGATAATAGGGCCAACTCGACACAAGGAGCCAATGGCGGACCAAACTCCAAAAGCATATCCACAACCGGTGTACAGGTGCATCGCAGACTCATCGTCAACTTCGCAAAGGGCACACACGACATCTGGAATGGGAACTTGCCATCTGCGAAGAGCGACTCTTGTTGGTATCCTATTCATTTCCAGGCGCCACACGAATATCTTTATCTTGAGAGGAACCCAAGCGATCCATTGCATCATAAACTCTCTTCGATTCATTCTGTTTTTAGCCATTTGCGCTTTAAAATTAGCAACAAGAAAAACGCCTTCGTTGTTTCCTTCCCATTTCCATCAATCCTCTTCATCAAAAACCTGCAGCCCATGTAAAAGAACATGAAGCCGACCCATTTCCTCCTTCTCAGAGGCCGAGAACAGGTTGGTTTTCCATCTGCATAAACACTTTCTTTCCAAAAACTCCCATGTATCTATCACAACAGATTTCTTATCTTTAACAATGCGAAATAGTGCAGGAAATGAATCCTTGAATGTCGCATCTCCTACCCATTTGTCCACCCAGAATCTGATGGACAAACCATCACCTAAAACACTTCGGAACATATTATTTTGCACCTGATCATGAGAATAAAATCTGTTCACAGCCAATGCAATGTTCTTCCAACATCCAAAGTAATGCCGATTATAAGGAAGCACATCCCAATTATTATCATTACTGTGACATTCTTTGACCACTCTACACCATAAGGTTGACGTTCCAACTTTAAAACGCCAAGCCCATTTGACAAGAAGCGCCAAGTTCACATCACTCAATCTAGAGATTCCCAAACCCCCATCCTTCTTAGGAGTCGTAACGACCTCCCACACAACCCAGTGGATCTTTCTAACATCTTCGTCACCCGACCACAAAAATCGCTTCATCATAACTTCAATAGAATTAATCACCTTCAAAGGCACTTTATAAAGAGAGAAATAATAAATAGGAAGGCTTGATAATACCGACTTAATGAGGATAAGTCAACCACCAATGGACAAAAGCTTAGCTTTCCATGGTTTTAACCGAGACTTGCATTTCTCAACCACGGTATTTCAATTCCAAACTCGATTCATATTGGCGCTCACTTTGATACCAAGATAGTCAAAAGGAAAACTCCCCACCTTACATCCACTTAACCCAGCCATACACTTCAAATCATCATCGGTACTATTAATACCATAAATATTAGATTTATGTAAATTAATCTTTAAGCGCGAACACTATTAGAATATATTATTTAGGGTTTTAGTATAGAGCCCACGGACCCGGTTTATCTCTATATATTGTAACCCTATTGAATGGAATACAATCAACCAATTCACTATTATTATTATCTTACATGGTATGAGAGCCACCCTAGGCTCTATACCGTTTCCGCCGCGCCACATACAAATAATCAAACCTTAGCCATCACCACTTGAGAAAAACCCTAGACAGGGCGGCGTGCCTCCACTACCGCCGCCGCCATGTCCGGCTACTGTCCGTTCTTTGTTTAGTTTCTTGTTTTCTTTTCCTATTACATGTTTTGTTTCTAACAAAGTCTCGATTTAGTTCAAGATTCCGGTCCCTTGCTCACTCTACCGATTGCAAAGAAGACTTTTTTTATTTATTTTTTTCATTAAAGCTTCTGTCGTCATCATCTGTGGAGAAGCCATCGACCAGTTACCCTGCATCTTTACTTTGGTTTTGTTGATTTTTGACTTTTGCTACACCAATAAATTTTCCTTTAGTTTTGATGATGATGTCATCATCCAATATTGTTCATCCCTTTGTCGTCATTGGTTTTGTTTCTTGTCGGGCTCTTCACGTCGTAACCTGGTCTGATTCCACTTACCTTAGCCGATTGAACCATGGTTTGATCGGATTTCTGTCTTTGATCTACGGATCTTCAGATCCCAATTCTCTATCTATAATCTCCGTCTGACCACGGTCACTGGTTTTATTATATCTTTCGATATATGGATCCAATAACACTTCTTATATCATTTTCTTTCCTAATTGCTTCTTATATCTCTTTCTTTCCACCATCCTTTCTTTTATCTTTTGTATTGTAATGGCCAACAAACTTGGAACTGCCACTTTATTGGGATCTAGCGGATCTTGATTATCATTCTTGGAACTGAAGAAACAAAACCAAATTGGGGGAAGTCGTGGACCGAACTAAAGTCAAGTATTGAAGAGTACAGATAATTTTTTGGTAAAGTCAAGAAATTGCAGAATTTTGGACCAACAAGTCAAGAATCAAGATTGAGACAACTCTTTTTATTTTTATTGTTATGTCATTATGTTTTTTTTTTGTTCTTATTGTTTTCCGGTCCGAGTGTCCGATGCTCTACCGCTCTGACTGTGGGGGAGTATTAGAATATATTATTTAGGGTTTTAGTATAGAGCCCACAGGCCCGGTTTATCTATATATATTGTAACCCTATTGAATGGAATACAATCACCCAATTCATTATTATTATTATTATTATCTTACAAACGCAAATGGAAAACCCGAAGAATCCGAATCATTTTCTTAAAATTCTCAATAGACCACTTCCCAATTAAAAGTGCATCGTCCGAATAAAGAAGGTGGGAAATATATGGTCCATTAGTGTCAAGTTGAATACTATTAAAGTCACCTTGAAAACACGCCTTATTAAAAAGACATGTAAGAGCTTCCGTAACAATGAGAAAAAGGAAAGGCGATAGCGGGTCTCCTTGCCTTAAACCTTTCTCACATTGAAAAACGTAAGTTGGAGAACCATTAACTAGTACCGAAGAGTGGGCTGACCTCAAAACACATTCGATCCAATTACACAAAAGATCCGGAAAACCCATCTATTTCAAAATAGAAATAAAAAATAGCCAATCCACATTGTCATATGATTTCTCAAAATCGATTTTGAATAAGAATGCTTTTTCCTTTTTTTCTCTTTAACACCGAAATCATCTCATTAATAATAAGCGGTCCATCTAGAATAAAACGATCCGGTAGGAAACCACTTTGATTTTACGATATGATCACCCTCATCACCTTCTTAATTCGGTTGGCCAAGACATTGGAAATGACTTTAGAAATTATACCAATCAAAGTGATGGGCCTATAATCCTTAAGTCCAAGTGGAGTCTTGGATTTAGGAATTAAAGTAATAAACGCCTCACTAAGACCATGGTTAATCATACATGTAGCATGGATATCAGGCATTAATCTGAAAAAATCGTCTTCAAAAAACGATCAAAAATGCTTTAAGAAAGAAAAATTAAGTTCATCCGGGCCCGACGCACGATCACTTCCACATTGAAATACCGCTTCTTTAATTTCGTCTATCGAAAAAAGCCGCAACTAAATCGTCCTTGTATTCATCAGGCAATATATTTAAGTTATCAAAATACAAGCTAGCCGATTCTTGACAGAAGCAGAAAAAGCGAACGATAAAATCCAAAAACTTCCTTCTTTACCAAAGAAGCCTTGGATATCCATTTACCATCAATCATAAGCCCCGGTATATTATTTTTTGGCTTCCGCCCATTGATAATATGATGGAAAAAACCAGTATTTTCATCTCCTTTTTCCTCCCACCGAACTCTTGATTTTTGCTTAACATCAAGGTTCCGCATATGATCTATAACGGCCACTTCTTTTTTTCATTCTTCATACACCCACAAATCCGCATCCTCCAAATATTTTTCTTCCATTAGTCATTCCAACCTCTCATAGTTGTCGCTTGAGTTTCTTGTAAAGCCAGAAAATAGACCTCCTTTTTATTTTTCAAACCTTTAACCCAATCAATATTTCCTTCTGCCCCTATCCCTTTCAAATTTATAGACATAAAATTCATGAGGTACCTTTTTGTTGACCTTCTTCGACCACTGTTTGTCTTACCAAATCCTCATAGTTTTCCAACCGAGTGCCTAAATTGCCTCCCATTTTCATTGTTTCATCGACCTCCATTTCAATTTCATCCTCCAGATTTTTCACCATACTTGTTTCATTAACCTTTGCTTGTGAATCATTTGAGCCAGTTATCCCTTCATAGCTTTTTTCCGGTTGGGAGTTGAGATCAATTCTCCTCCCAACTTCTTCCCTGTCCACTGCATTATTAGAAGATACAGAGTTCGAAATATCTATTGTCCCTTCGTGATCCTTATCTGCCTCCTTTTGCACAGCATGAAGCCTTGTAATACCAATCAAAACATCCAATCCAAAAGGGTCTAGCCCATTAGGATCAAAGTCCAACCTAGGGCTTTGGGTGGGGGGGTTGGGCCTTTCATCCTTAGACATCATTTTAGGCACAAACTTGGATTGCGTCTTCTTTTTAATTATAGACTTATCTTTTTTTTTTTTTTTAACCTGGCCCACATTCCTATCACACTGCTCTACATTCCTATCACACTTCATAGCATCCCAATTAAAAACTTCATTCAAATTTGGATTGTTCTTTTTTAAATTATTAAAAAACTCATCATTAGAGGATGATTGAAACTTATTATTGTTTCCAAAAACATCCGCATTTCCCACCTCAATCTTTGGCAAATTCGAATTGTCCCCATTATTATCATTAATTTCCATTAAATAGTCAACCACCGGAGTATTATCGTTGACTTCATTCTTTCTCGGAGCTTCATCGGATTTTTCGAACAAGAATTCCAGAATCCAGTCGCCGATCTCTTCCATAACGCACACTCTAAATCTACGACGCCTCCATTGCAGGACTACTTCATCCATGATCCGATGCCCGTCAACAACCAAAACTCCGATGTACTCATATGATAATCACTGTCATGTTAACGGAAATTAGCTTTGTGAATAACCTTACCAAATTGGGAGCCAATCCAATCGAGCGTTTCGTTACACATGACATTCAATGGGATGCCTTGAACCTTCAACCATGCTACTTGTTCAAATGGAAATGGACAACTCCAAAAATATATAATGAAGACTTAGATCATGGGTTCCTAATTCAAGGGGTGACATATAGAAGTTTAAGTCTTTAATCTGGGGATAAATGGAGGGCTTAAGTAAAGATCTTTGTGGCTGTTTAGTGTTGTTTCTGCTTTGATTTCTAAAGAGAAAGTTGTTGAATCAATCTTGTGCAAGGTTGTTGTTGTGGGTGAAATCTTCAGGATAGCACTAACCTATATTTTCTGTATCATCCTCTGGATACTGAAGGACTAGTCAGGCTTCAGGATGTAACAGCATTCTGACCTATGTGCATCCTGAGGATAGACTAATGAAATATATTATTGTTATATGAATGCAGGATGATTTTACCTCATATTCTCTGAGTAACATCCTCAGGATGCTAAAGGACTAAGCAGGGTTCAGGATGTAACAGTGTTCTGACATCTGTGCATCCTTAGGATGGACTAACGAATTATTTTATTACGATGTTATTGCAGGTACACTTAATCAATATTAAGGCTTGTAACTCCTCCCTAACGGCTATATTGACTCATTTAAGTTAGAGGAGCTGATCATTGAAGAGCTATGCGTGTGGAACAAGTCCAAGCTCAAAGGAGAAGTCAAACTTGTAACCGACAAGTATTAAATATAAGAGAAAACAGCCATATAACAACTATATTCAGTTGAAACAGTTGCTACAACGACTATATTCAACTGAAACTGCCACAACAGTCACAAGAAGTCTTCAAAGAACTTAACTAACCAAGCGGATGAAACGGATCTCTTGTTTACTTTCATGTACTATAAATAGGGGGTGATCAAACGAGTCTAGGACACTTCTTCTCACTTGCTACACACTTCATACAACACCTGATACTCTCTACACACACACACAACACTCATATTGTAATCTTAGATACTCGTTCATCACCTATCCAAAGTTGTACTATTTTTACCTTATTAATATTAACACTATTTTTAACTTATTAATATTAATAAACAAGACAGGGGCTTAGACTCCTCCCGAGGTTTTGTGCCGGCGATCTACATTGATCAAGGGCTTTCCTCGTATATCGAGTGTTGTTCTTTGTATTTTACTTACTCCTTCGTTCATTACAAACAGTTCCATCCCGAGGATATAACTGTCCATCCCGAAGTAAACCTAAGCCATCCTGAGCATAGTTGACACTAATTTACTCTTTTTTGCATCCCGATTGAACCTTTTCAGAATATAACTGGTTTTAATAACAAATTCACATTCTTAGCACACTACCTCACAATTTCTAATTTGGAATACAAAATTATTTCTACTAGGTAATTTTTGACCAAAACAATTTGGCGCTCACCGTGGGGCAAGTGGTGCTATTTTAACAAAAAAACTTTGTTAAAACTTTTTCTCAATTAACTCATTTTACAAACCTTGACAACTATGTCTTCCTCCCAGAAATATGTGTCTTCCTCCACACCATCCACAACATCTGCCAAAAATGTTACTCTACCACCTCCTCCTACCTTTCCCAAGAGTTCTGCACAAATTACCAAGATTGTTGCTCCTAATACTGCTAGATCTGGGATGACAACATCTGGATCCACTCCTCCTGTTTTCGTGTCAAATGATGAGCTCCTTCCCATGTTTGCAATGGTGAAGGATCAAATAAAGCAACTACAGGATACCAACCAGATGTTGATGAGAGAAATCCAATCTCTCAAAACATCCTCGAAGAGACCGGCTAAAGACATGGGGACAACGTTGCAGCCTAGAGTGTTGGATTTCTATTCTGCCATCTCTGGGAGCATTCATCAAGGAGATTTCATCCCCATGAGCACTGGATTCTCTGCACTAGAAACTACTACAGCACCTAGAATGGCAACAACTAAAGATGCAGGATAGACTGCCGAGCCATCTCGAGGATATACCACCGAACCATCCCGAGGATACAACAATGGTAACAATTTAAGTTCCATTACCTTTGCTACTAATGATGTTGCTTTTTTGCAGGATACAGGTATAAGTCCACAGTTGGCAAGAGAGCTTCAGAAAATCAAGGATATAGTGTCTAGTGTGCCAGGGATAATGCAGCCCATCCCTGAGGTATCTTCAGCATGTCACAGGGTATTTTGCTTTGCACCTCCAATATGTGATGCTGAGATTCCAAAGAGATTCCAGACTCCAAGCATGAAGCTTTATGATGGATCTACTGATCCTGAAGAGCATGTAGCACAATACAGGGAAAGGATGGAAATAAATCCCATTCCAGCAAACTTGAAAGAAGCATGCTTATGCAAAGGATTTGGTTCTACCCTCACCGGTCCAGCCTTAAAATGGCTACTGAGTGTTCCTCCCTATTCAATTACTTCTTTTGCACCTTTGATTAACATGCTTAATAATCAGTTTTCTTGCAGTCGAACATTTGAACGTTTGACAAGTGATTTGTACAGGGTGACACAGCCACAGGGAGAATCATTAGGGGAATATATCACAAGGTTTGGGAAGGAAGCTTTTGACATCCCAAACCTAGATGTCACAACAGCAATGCAAGCCTTCAAGATGGGACTATAGAAGGATTCGCCTTTCTATAAAGAATTGGTGATGAACCCTTGTAGGAATCTCGATGAAGTTCGGAATAGAGCTTTAAGATTCATCCGTCTTGAAGATGACAATAAGATACAGGAGAGGATAGAGACATCCTCAAGATACAACAATCTTAATCGGAAGTCCACTTCCACATACGAACCTTACAAACATGAACCATATGCTAGACCTGATAATAAAAAGGTCAATGTGGTTGAGGATGACGATGAAGAGGATTGCCCAAAACTTTCGAACTATTGTTTTCTGTGGATGTAACAGGTTTAATGTACGCTATGAAGGATCTTGGAGACAAAGCAAGATGGCCAAGGAAAGAAAACAAGTCAGGATGGAAGGACAAATCCAAATGGTGTGCTTTCCACGAAGATTTTGGACATGTTACTGAAGATTGCATTGCTTTGAGAAAAGAAATATCATATCTCCTAAGCAAGGACCATCTTAAGGATCTGCTGGGCAGAAAGAAGTCAAAGATTCAGGATAGCACTGGCATCCCAAAAAAGGCAGCATCTCCATCCCAGGATGCTAGCATCATTAATTTTATTTCAAGAGGATCGAGAGAACGTTCTAAATCCTCACCATGATGGTTTGGTCATTACTTTATATATTGTTAACCATTTTGTTCGCAGGATATAAATAGATGGGTGGAGTTCAATTAACATAATACAGCTAGAAGCCCTCAAAAGAATGAACATCCTTGAGACCGAGATAGTGGCTAGATCATCCGTCTTGGTTGGCTTCAGTGGGGAGTCATCAAAGTCAACAATGACCAACAAGAAGCAAAGGATTGCTACACAACGTCAATGAAGGCTTCATCCCAGTCGAAACAAGCATAGCAATTAAAGCAAGATGCATAGTGCCATCCTCATAATGTCAAAGCACATTCTAACCAAGATGTCAAAACAGTCTGCCTCAATGAAAACGAGGATATAATTGTGCAGATCGGTAAGAACATTCCTAAATATATTAAACAATCTCTAATTTCGTTTTTAATGCAGCCACACCATACCAAAGGTTGGGCAACATGATGTCCAAATAAAAGATTGGGGACACAATGGAAGTCTATATCGACGACATGGGAGTGAAGTCCAAGAAAGCTGAAGACCATCTTCAGGATCTCAAAAGAAGCCTTTGACATCTTGGATGCCTATAATATGAAGATGAATCCTGCCAAGTGCAACTTTCGAGTCAGTACTAGCAAAATACTTAGTAACCAAGAGAGGCATTGAAGCCGGTCCAGAACAAATCAAAAGCCATCTTTGATTTAAAATCTTCAACCAACGTCAAAGATGTACAAAGATTGACTGGCAGGATAGCATCACTAAATAGGTTCATTTTAAAGTCCTCAGAAAAATGCAAAGAGTTCTATGACATCCTGGAAAAGAACAACAAATTTGACTGGGGACAAAAACGTGAGGTCACATTGAAGAAATTGAAGGAATATCTTGTAGCAGCTCCACTCTTGATGAAACCTAAAGATTGTGAACCTCTCAAATTATATCTTGCAGTTTCCAAAAATGCAATAAGTGCAGTCTTGGTAAGAAAACTTTGAAGGACAACAACATCCTATATATTAAGTAAGTAAAACTCTACTGGATGCTGAAGTAAGGTACTCACATCTTGAAAAACTTATTTTAGCTTTGATTATGGACTCTACCAAGTTAAGGCATTATTTTGAAACACATAGGATACATGTTCAAGCTAATTACCCTATTAAAAATATGCTTAGAAAACCAGAAATGTCAGGAAGAATGGCAGTATAGACAATGGAATTAAGTGCTTTTGACTTGGTATATGAGCCTGGAAATGCAATCAAATCACAGGCTCTAGCTGATTTTGTGGCTGATTTCAGTAGTGACATCCTAAGTGAAATTGAAAAAAAAAGTGTAACAAGTAAATAAAAACTGGGAAAATGGATTTTATATACTGATGGTGCTTCAAATATGAGAGGCAAAGGGTTAGGATTACTACTAAAATCGCCACAAGGGGACAAAATACCCCATGCGATTAGATATTCATTTCAAACAACAAATAATGAAGCTGAATATGAAGCTCTCATTGCTGGTTTACAACTTGCTAAGGATATATATGCTTCGAATATAGAAATGTTTATTGATTCCTTGTTAATTACTAACCATTTTAACGGATCTTATGCAGCCAAAGGTAAAAAATTAGTTGAATATCTTGAAATAGTCAAGAAATTAGCATCTTGTTTTGCAAAATTTACATTAACACAGGTACCTAGGGAAGAAAATGCTGAAGTTGATGCCTTGGCAACTTTAGGATCCTCCTTGAATTCACCAGAAGGATCCAAGATTCCCATCATTCACATCCTGAAGTCAGCAACTGTAGAACTGCATCTTAAGGATAACACTGTTCTAACTACTCGGAATCAAAATGATAACATCAACACTTATCCATCCTCAAGCTAATGGAAAAGAAGAATCCTCTAATAAGATCATC
This sequence comes from Ambrosia trifida, assembly GCA_028751855.1. Classification (NCBI taxonomy): domain Eukaryota; kingdom Viridiplantae; phylum Streptophyta; class Magnoliopsida; order Asterales; family Asteraceae; genus Ambrosia; species Ambrosia trifida. The sequence continues at coordinate 40,707,788 of CM054123.1, read as the reverse complement.
ATCAACAACTTGAAAAAGAGTCTTGGAGAAAAGAAAGGAAAATGGGCAGAAGAAAACCACTTCCAAGAATGCAACTGGCCAGCCAAACACCGTTCTCCTTGGTCTTTGGAATAGAAGCCATGCTCCCAACCGAGATGGTAATACCTACAGCAAGAAGATATCTTCAGGATGCATTCAGAAGTATTGCTTCAAGATCAAAGGATAACCAAAACCTACAACAAGAATATAAGGATAAGAAGATTCCAGGTGGGAGATTTGGTCTTCCGAAAAACCTTCCAAAATACCACTAAGCCAAGTGATGAGAAGTTAGCTCCTAATAAGTAGGAAGGACCCTACTTGATCGATTATGACTATGGAAGACGAAATTCTACCAAGATCCTGGAATGCAATTCACTTAAAATGCTATCATACATGAAGACTCATGTGACTGATCTCTTTGGAAGAGAAACCATGGTTTTAATTACTTGTAAGATAAAGGTGAATGCTGACAGAGATGAATCATCTCCATATGTGAGTACTTATTCTTAACCTATTTCAATTGTTTATATTTTTACTAAACATGGTCTAGAAATAGTCCATCCTGAGAATTTTGCAGTACCATCCTGAAGATGGAACGCTTTGAAGACTAGAGGGTTGGTCACCCTCTCCTCCGTTAAGGTGTCCGACACCTTCCTAAGGTTTAAAGGTTTTCACCTTTCACATTGGGTTAGCAACCCTCACCTGGAGCGCACGATGCCCATGTATATTCTCGGGATGGTGGGACCAGTCCATGTAAAAGTGGCTGACAATTTCATTATCTTTGAGATATACGATGGAGCTCTTAAGGTTTAGACATTTTTCAATGTCTCTAATGGTTAGACGTTTTTCAACGTCTCTTTGGGCCTTATCGCCAGTTATTCCTAAGGGCCTTGTCGCCACTTATTCCTAAGGGCCTTGTCGCCAGTTATTACTAAGGGCCTTGTCGCCAGTTATTCTCAAGATGATACATAATAGTTTTATTACCAAAATATAACAAAAGGGTTTTTGATCCCAGATTAAACCAAAGGCCTAAGTCGCCAGTATAATAAAATCCTCCTTTGCAGGATATTATCAAAACATAACTCTTTCTTATGAAAGATTATAAGGTCGATATTGAAGATATTACACTGAGGACATCCTCAGAATGATGAAGATTATCCTAAGGATGTGATAAACACTGGAGACATCCTCAGAATGATGAGAATGATCCTAAGGACGTAACCAAGACTGGGGACATCTTCAAGATGTCATTAGAATACTTTGAAGACCATTTATCAAATTGGACGAAGGTAATATTTGTATTATTCCTTTATACTTGACATTTGTTGATGTTTGCAGGATATCAAAAGAATCAAAAAAGGAACACAAGGATGTAGCATCAAAAGCAATTACCATATTATTTATTATAGCCAAAATTTGATGTCAACCCCTGGCATCATCCAAAAACAGTACCCATCCACCAGGGGTCAACATCTATGGTCCGGGTCAAATAAAAGATTTGGGGCTTCGTCTTGAAACCAAGATCCCTCCACCCCAACTCTTTCATTATCTATACAAGCATAAAAAAGTAAATTGTTTTCGTTCAACCACAAACTACCACAAATATTCTAAAAAAGTGGGTTCCAGCCTAGTCATTATATCCTTCACCACCTCAGCCATCTTAGCTTCAGCTTCCTTCACCTCTACATCCTGAAGCTCCTTGGGTGCATCCTCAGGATCCTTAGCCCGTGATACGATCCTCACCCTAGCCTGGAGAACAGAAATCGTGACAGATGTCATGAGCCTTTGCCTATACTCCTCCATCTCCATTCCATGTCCCAGCAAAGCCTTGACCTGCTCACATTTCACCAGTTTCAACTCATTCTTCACCTTGCTCAGCTCGTTCTCAAGATGTTTGCTCTTTTATTGAGCAATCTTCTTCATATCTTCCAGGCTGGCCTTGGTGTCACTCATTTCCTTGGCTACTTCATCCAGGGACTTCAGCAGATATTCATGTCCCTACAAGAGACAAAGAACAGGTAAGTATTTTATTTTAAATATTTGAATAAATATGTTATGCCATTTTCAGGATAGCATCATACCTGAAGAGTGAACTAGTAAATTTTGCCCAAGACATCCTCAAAGGAGTAGTCTCTCAGGTTGAGGTAGAGGCATTAGCAGTCTTCCTCTTCTTAAGAGGATGCATGTACCCATGACTTAGTAGAGGAGGAGAGCTAGTCATCTTGGAGCTGGATGGTGAAGTGATCTTGGCTGTCTTGACATCCTGACTGTCAATATCATCAAGGTCGAAAAAGGTAGATTTCTTTGCTGAAAATAGTAAAGAAATACAGGTTTAGACAGGTACACATAACAAGACAAAAACATCCTCAGGATGTAACAAGTAATACTTACCAGACATCTCCGTGGCTTGACTAGTAATGTAGCTCTATTCTACTTCAAAGGTTCTAGGTGAGACAGGTAAGTCTAAAACAGCTTTGTACCTGATAAGAGAATCAGTCAGGGGAGAAGCAAGTTTGGCAAGTTAAGTACTTGTCACACAAAATTTTCAGAGTATTAGTGATATCCTCAGGATACCATTACAAAATTTTCATTAAACATCCTAAATAATCTTTACCACTTTTTAACCAATACATAGGGATATCATCCCCAAAAGGAATGGAATCCCTCTTTGCAAAAAAGAACTTTGATTTCCAAGACCTATCAGACTTAATGACATTATGAAGGAAATGAGGATCTTTGTAAGCTGAAGAACATAAAGGTTGGAACCATGAGTTTTCAACTTATACAGGTAAGACATGTCACCAATATGAAGATTGATACCATGATTCTCGGTGATCTCATTACAAACCATCAAGAACCTCCAAACCTCAGGCATAGCCTGGGCATAGGCCATTCCAGTTATATCAAAGAACCCTTTGATGAACGGGAGAATGGATATCTTAAACCCAGGTGGAAAGGAAGGTACAGGAAGCAGATCCATATAGAGGATGCAAAATCAGACTTCGCATTCTGGTCATATGGCCGGAACACAGTTAATTCAGGGAAAGCCCCTGAGTAATTCATAGAAAGGATATCTTTGTCTATGAACGTACATACTTCGTTTGCAGGATCTTGTAACAGGTTTTGTTGTATAAAGTCCTTATGGACTCCTATACTTCCTTCAGCCCTTGTTGATTTTTTACCCATCCTGAGAATTCTTTGTACAAAAAGTTTGAAGATTGGTAAAAACAGAGAAAAGCAGAGAGGAAAGAAGAAATAACCTTTCTAATAATCCTGTTGTGATTATAAAGGAAGGATTGAAATCTAGATATAGACGGTGAAAGGTGATAAGGTGTAATGGTCATCCCTAAACCATCGACCAAAATATAGCTGTTGATATCCTATCAGATATCTAATCATCCTCAGAAGATAAGCATCAGAATTAAAAATATTATAACCGTTAAGATATTTACGGTAACATATTTTTGGGGACAATTGTTGTGGGTGAAATCTTCAGGATAGCACTAATCTATATTTTCTGTATCATCCTCAGGATACTGAAGGACTAGTCAGGCTTCAGGATGTAACAGCATTCTGACCTATGTGCATCCTGAGGATAGACTAATGAAATATCTTATTGTTATATGAATGCAGGATGATTTTACCTCATATTGTGACACCCGGCATGTTCGGCTTAAACATAATAGTAACATCTAAGTCTACCTTAGCGAGAAACGTTTATAAACAAACTTAACTGGGTCAGTTGAGTCGGGTCAAATTAGGATTGTCCAGGGTCAATGATCTGGAGGATCATTGGGAGTCGTTTTGGGAATACATTAGTACCGGGTTCCGTCGTTGGTGACATTACATGAACTAATTAAGTATATGTGTAGATTATGGGTCGTGTGGTGAATTGTATGCTTATACTTGCTTAAATGATGTACAAATGATTATACGTGCCTAAACATGCTAAGTATAGACTATGGATGCATGCTTATGTGTTAAGATGTGTTAGAATGCGTTAAACACGACAAACTGGAAAAAGGTTAACATGTGTTAAAAGTGCTGTTAACATGTGTTAAAAAGTGCTGATGACCTGAATGTGGAAATAATGGGCGAATGTGGAAATGGGACTTGAGAAATGGGCGAATGTGGAAACAAAGTGGGCGAATGTGGAAAGATTCCACATTCGACCATTAAAAAGGGGCGAATGTGGAAAAGTTCCACATTCGACCACATAAACTGGGCGAACCTGGACTGGGTATAAATACCATCCTTAGCCATTTTTCACCATTTCACAAACCCTAAACGCCTCCAAACACTCTCTATCAGCTATTATCATTAGGGAAGGAGTTTTTGAGCTTGTTTTTCATAACCTAACTCTCTAAATCATTACAAGTGAAGATCTAAGGTGTGTTCTTCATTACAATTCCTTTTTAAACAATTTTGACTTGTTTTAATCTAAACCCCAAGGGTCCAGATCTGATATCAACCTATTTTATGAATAAAAACCTTTCCTAACCAAAACCTATTCATAAACAATGAGTTTTTATGCAAATAAACATGTGTTAGTATGATATTATGCATTGTTTGATGATTACTTGTTGTATAGATGATATGACAACAACCTAGGGCTGTTATTAATGATGGGTTATGATTGAAACATGTTACCTTTTGATTGTTGATGATGTTTTGGCGATTAAAGGGGTTTTTAGTTAGATTTAGGGTTTGTTGTTGGATGATTATGATAAGGTTATGATAGGGGTTTCTTGTTCATGATGGTTCGAGTATGATAAACTGATTATTGATCGATTTCAGAAAGTTTCCTAATTGGGTAATATTTTCATGCATGATGATGTGACATCTCCATAATTTACTATTTTAGGAAACTTGTCAAACGGATAGATTTTTGGGGTAAAATTGGTAGGGTTTCGTAGGAATATATTAATGATGCTTGACTGCTGTAACTCATGATGTTTCGTGATGTTTTCGGATGTTTTTCGACGCGTTTTTGGAAAAATCTGACATCAGGGGCGAACCTGGAATACCTTCGACTAGTCGAACGGTCGAAGGTGGATTCCAGGGGTCGAACCTGGAAGCTGAAGGGGCGAAGGTGCTACAAGTGGGCGAAGGTGGGAGGAAAAGGGGCGAAGGTGGAATTTCAAGGACACATTCGACCAAATAAGGACACCTTCGACCACTTACAGTCACATTCGACCCTACGTTAACAAAAATGAGATTTTTGATACAAACTAAGTGTTTTATGCTTGAACCTTGCGTGTAATCTATGTGTACTTGATTAGTTAGGGTAATGGGTCACCAACGGGATGTCGGGTCGGTCTAGTGCGTCGGTTAAACATTTAAACACGTTTTAAAAACATACTTGGTTATGATCTGGACAATCGGGGACTAGATAACCTTATGGTTATTAGTCGGAACACTTATGTGAACATTTTGATAGATCTCCGGTAGAGGGATCATCAAGGGCTAAACATCTTTTACTTACATTTGAGGAACGCTATCTAAGGTGAGTTCACGGCCCCACTTTTACTGCTTTAACTTTTGGGGGAGAAAACATGCGCTAAACAGTTTTGGTAACATATGTCATACTATGGTTTTAACTTTATATTGCTATACGATCTTTTGGAAAGTCCCGGGGGAAACCATGAATGTGCGGGTTTGCACAACGGGGGAAATGTGGATAGATCTATTGGGCGTGACCTGCCCCACTCGTCGGCTTGGAGGGCCGGGCGGGTGCATATTGTCTCGAACAGGAACATTATCGTGCTGAACATTACGGGCTGCTAAACATGCTAAACATTGCTAAACGTGTCCAGTAATGGTTTCCAATCGTAGTAGTAATAAAACATACGCCTAGCTAGCGTACTTGGTAGCATTGATATAGTATGGACATGGTAACATTTGGATAACATTTTTGAACAAACCTGTGAACTCACCAGCATTATATGTTGACGTCTTTTGGCATGTTTTTCTCAGGTCGCTAAGGTAGCAACAACTGGATCTAGGCGCACGAGTCAGCACGGGCGTCTAGGGTTTAGAGCATGGTCTTCATTATACATTTGAACTATGTCTTTTGGGTTGTAAACATTTAAAGCTTCCGCTACAGTTTATGCTTTTATAATTATATCTTTTGGTTTTTGTGTTATGCATATAGTGTTGTTTATTGTGACCGTTGACTTGAATCCTGGTTTGTCATGCGCCTCGCGGTAAAACCCCGCAAGTGGAATTTGAGGGTGTGACAGATTTGTATCAGAGCCAATGGTTATAGTGAACTAGGACTGCATTTAGAGTCTAGTCTATAGCCGAGTCGCACACACTAGACGGTCACATACTTGAGTCGGTTTGGAACGTGTACTAACTTTGTCGGGGTGTCTTTACATCATCATCGCACTTCTCTGTTACATCATCCGTCCTCACTCTTGGCTTTATACACTCTTATGTTCTTCTTCGGGGTTTGAAGGAGAAGGAGTTGACTCGTTGGTTTTGCACGGCAGTGTCGTGTATTGGGGTAGTCTTGCGTACTCTCGAGGTCTGTCCAGGATTCGGACATCTCCCTTTCGTACCCCAATAGACGCACTTGCTCACACATTATCCTGTGCACTTATGTTTGTGATAGCATGATGCTAGATGCCGACATCCGGCGACTTGAGTTCAAGCTAAGGGAAAGTTTGGAGGGCCATGTAGAGCAGTTTATCATTTCGGGTGCACACGAAATCATAAACTGAAATGCATGAGAATCCAAGTGGACTCTGAACTTGGATGTATAGTCCTGGATTGGGTCTAGACGTAACTTTTCTAGCTACTAGTGGTTGACACTAGCAATGAATCTGAATCTCTCGATTTCTGATTTGTCAGATCATGTCGGGCGCACGTGGTGGTGGACGTCGTGGTGGTGGCCGTGGCGGCGGTGGCCGTGGTGGCGGTCGTGGTAACATCAACATGACCCAGGCAGAGCTGAACAACTTGCTTCAACAGCAAGTGAACATAGCCTTGGCTGCTTTCCAGGCTGGGCACAATGCTCTGGGTGGTAAGTTGGTTCTTACCTGCCTTGTTTCATTCTTGGGAGTCATGTTTCCTTTGTGGTTTACCTTTGTGTCGTGTTTCAGGTGCTGCTGTCAACCCACCTCCACCCCAGTGTTCCTACAAGAAGTTTAGGGACTGCCAGCCCCATAACTTCGCAGGGACTGAAGGGGCAGTGGGACTGCTCCGATGGTTGGAGAAGGTTGAATCTGTTTTCTTGATGTGTAACTGTCCTGTTGAGGACCGGGTCAAGTATGCCACTGCGACATTTGAGGGTCCTGCTTTGTCATGGTGGAATGCTACTACGCAGAACATGGGCTTGGGGGAAGCTCATGCTATGCTTTGGGCGGATTTTGTTCGGTTATTGAAGAGTGAGTACTGTCCCAGGGAGGAAGTACAGAAGTTGGAACATGAAGTCTGGAACTGCAAGATGGTGGGGTCCGAGATCGAGGAGTATACTGTTCGACGCAATGAGCTGGCGGTGTTGTGTCCTGACATGCACACACCTGAGTACCGTAGGATCAAGCACTACATCTCTGGGTTGGTGCCGGAGATTGCTGGGTTAGTAGCTGCTGGGAACCTTCCTACACTGGCTGAGGTCGTCCGTTCTGCACACAAGATGACCAACATGAAGATTTTGGAGGGCGCTTTACCTCCCAAGGGTTCGACTGCGAAGGGGTCTGATGGCAACAAGAGGAAATGGGAGAACGTGGGTAAGAGTGCAGTGCCGGCGCCGTCTCAACCGGCCAAGAAGACTGAGGGATCTGGGTCGTCTTCTTCGCAGAAGACAGGTGGATACATTGGGAAGCATCCCAAGTGTAACAAGTGTGGCTTTCACCATTCGGGGAATTGTGATCGAGCCCGTTGTCATCGGTGCCATCAGTTGGGGCACCATGCTAAGGATTGCAAGGTGGCGCTCACCCCAACTCAGACTCCTGCGGCTACTCCTGCTCCTGCAGCTCAGGGGACTCAGGGGAGGCAGGGGTGTTACAACTGTGGTGACACGGGACACTTCAAGCGTGATTGTCCAAAGCTGAAGCAGGGCGATAATGGGAGGGGCGGAAACGGTAACGGTAACGGGAATGGCGGCGGAGGCAGGACTGCGCGTGCTTTCGTCATTGGGTCTGCGGAGGCTAGGCAGGATCCAGACACAGTTACCGGTACGTTCCTTCTCAACAATCGCTATGTTTCTGTTTTATTTGATTCTGGTGCCGATAAGAGCTTCGTATCTGTGGATGTTAGTCAGTTGCTAGATATAGTACCCGCACCTTTAGAGGCTAAGTATTTGATAGAATTGGCTAACGGTAAGAACATCGAGGCGACTCATATCCTTAGGGAGTGTCACTTGGAACTGTCGGGTCTGTCATTCCCCATTGACCTTATGCCTGTACCTCTGGGTAGTTTCGATGTCGTTGTGGGCATGGATTGGTTATCGTTGTATCGCGCAGAGATTGTTTGCTTTGACAAGGTTATTCGGATCCCTCTCCCTGATGGAGAGATTCTTTCGGTTCACGGCGAGAAAAGCGGTGCTCCGCTGAGTATCATTTCCAGCATGAAAGCCCGTAAGTATCTTCGAAAGGGCTGTTCGGCCATTCTGGCACTTGTTAACGTTTCTACTGACGATGAGAAGAAGATTGAGGATATTCCGGTGGTTCGTGACTTTTCTGATGTGTTTCCTGACGATTTGCCTGGTCTTCCTCCCCATCGTCAGGTTGAGTTTGGTATTGATCTTGCTCCGGGCGCAGCTCCTATTGCCCGAGCTCCGTATCGTCTTGCACCTCCTGAGATGCAAGAGTTATCCAGCCAGTTACAGGAACTCTTGGAAAAGGGTTTCATTCGACCGAGCTCGTCCCCGTGGGGAGCTCCTATTTTGTTTGTGAAGAAGAAGGATGGGAGCCTTCGTATGTGTATTGATTACCGTGAGCTGAACAAAGTGACCATCAAAAATCGTTATCCTCTTCCTCGCATTGATGATCTCTTTGACCAGCTTCAGGGCTCCAGCTACTACTCGAAGATTGATTTGCGGTCCGGTTATCACCAGTTACGCGTCAGGGAAGCTGACATACAGAAGACTGCTTTTCGCACTCGTTATGGCCATTTTGAGTTCTTAGTCATGCCTTTCGGTCTCACTAACGCACCAGCAGTGTTCATGGATTTGATGAACCGTGTTTGTAAGCCGTACCTTGATAAGTTCGTTATCGTGTTCATTGATGACATTCTGATTTATTCCAAGAACAAGGCGGATCATGAGGAACATCTGCGGCTGGTCTTGGAACTTTTGAGACGGGAGCAGTTGTATGCTAAGTTCTCAAAGTGTGATTTTTGGTTACGCGAAGTTCAATTCCTAGGGCATGTGGTGAATGAACTGGGAATTCATGTCGATCCGGCTAAGATCGAAGCTATTAAAGACTGGGAAGCACCAAAGACGCCATCTGATGTGCGGCAATTCCTGGGTCTTGCAGGTTACTATCGGCGTTTTATCGAGGGATTTTCGAAGATCGCTCAACCCCTCACTGCTCTCACCCAGAAGGACCGAAAGTTCGACTGGGACGAACCACAGGAATCAGCATTTCAGATGCTGAAGCTTAAACTTTGTTCTGCACCTATCTTATCCCTTCCTGAGGGTACGGATGATTTCGTTGTGTACTGTGATGCTTCCATTCGGGGTCTTGGTTGCGTGTTGATGCAGCGCGGGAAGGTTATTGCTTATGCTTCTCGTCAACTCAAGGTTCACGAGAAGAACTATACTACTCACGACTTGGAGCTGGGTGCAGTGGTCTTTGCGTTGAAAATCTGGAGACATTACTTGTACGGTACCAAGTGTGAAGTTTACACCGATCACAAGAGTCTCCAGCATATTTTCGACCAGAAGGTGTTAAACATGCGGCAGCGTCGTTGGGTTGAACTCTTGAACGATTACGACTGTGCAATTAAGTACCATCCTGGCAAGGCAAACGTTGTGGCGGATGCCTTGAGCAGGAAGGAGTTGGCGAAGCCTCGGCGTGTCCGAGCCTTGCAGCTTACCATTCATTCCTCCTTACCTGACCAGATCCGTTCAGCTCAGGTGGATGCCTTGAAGGAGGAAAACCTTAAGGCCGAAACGATGCACAGTGCGGACAAACACCTTGAGCTTAGGTCTGATGGCCTACACTACTTCGCTGGGCGTGTTTGGGTTCCTTTACTCGGGGGATTACGGGAGCTTGTCTTGGACGAGGCTCACAAATCCCGGTATTCTATTCATCCAGGCTCCGATAAGATGTATCAGGATCTGAAGATACTTTATTGGTGGCCGAACATGAAGGCTGATATAGCCTCCTATGTGAGCAAATGCTTGACCTGTGCTAAGGTCAAGGTGGAGTATCAGAAGCCGTCTGGTCTCCTACAGCAACCTGAGATTCCAGAATGGAAGTGGGAGCGGATCACGATGGATTTCGTCACCAAGTTACCGAGATCACCAAGTGGTTGTGTCATGATTTGGGTGATCGTCGACCGGTTGACGAAATCGGCACACTTCATACCTATTAAGGAAACGGACGGACTCGAGCGGTTGGCTCGACTCTACCTTAAGGAGGTGGTCTCTCGGCACGGGGTGCCTGTTTCTATCATTTCTGATCGTGATTCCCGCTTTGCTTCGCGTTTCTGGAAGGCTCTTCATAAGGCCTTGGGTACTCAGCTGGATATGAGTACGGCTTATCATCCGCAAACTGACGGCCAGAGTGAGCGGACGATACAAACACTGGAGGACATGCTGCGGGCATGTGTCATCGATTTTGGCAAAAGTTGGGAGATTCACCTGCCGTTGGTGGAGTTCTCCTACAACAACAGCTATCACTCTAGCATCAAGGCAGCTCCGTTCGAGGCTCTTTACGGACGGAAATGCCGATCACCACTTTGTTGGGCCGAGGTGGGCGAGAGCCAGCTCACTGGTCCGGAACTCGTGTACGAAACTTCGGAGAAAATCGTACAGATCCGTCAACGTTTGGCTGCTGCACGGGATCGTCAGAAGAGCTATGCCGATCGCCGTCGCAAACCGCTAGAGTTCCAGGTTGGGGACAAGGTGCTTCTGAAAGTTTCACCATGGAAGGGCGTCATACGCTTTGGAAAGCGTGGCAAGCTTAACCCTCGTTACGTCGGACCGTTCGCAATCCTGGAACGGATTGGGCCGGTGGCGTACAGACTTGATTTACCGACGGAGCTCGGTAATGTTCACAACGTCTTCCATGTGTCTAACTTAAGGAAGTGTTTGGCTGATGAATCTCTTGTTGTGCCACTGGAAGAGATCAAGGTTGACGATCGTCTTCGCATTGTGGAGGAACCCGTAGAGATTCTGGATTACAAGATTCGTAGCCTTCGGCGGAGTAAAATCCGCATCGTTAAAGTTCGTTGGAACTCGGATCGTGGACCGGAGTTCACGTGGGAACGAGAGGACCAGATGAAGGCTAAGTACCCTCATCTCTTTCCGAAGCGCGCGTTCGAGTCCAGGCATGTTACTGCTGAAGCAGAGTGAATCTCGGGGCGAGATTCCCTTTCAACGTGGGGATGATGTGACAACCGGTAACCTTTCTTTTCGTTTTCTTCCTTTTCGTCTTTTTCACTTTTGGGCTTCGTGCAATTTTCGGGACGAAAATTCTTTCAACGTGGGGATGATGTGACACCCGGCATGTTCGGCTTAAACATAATAGTAACATCTAAGTCTACCTTAGCGAGAAACGTTTATAAACAAACTTAACTGGGTCAGTTGAGTCGGGTCAAATTAGGATTGTCCAGGGTCAATGATCTGGAGGATCATTGGGAGTCGTTTTGGGAATACATTAGTACCGGGTTCCGTCGTTGGTGACATTACATGAACTAATTAAGTATATGTGTAGATTATGGGTCGTGTGGTGAATTGTATGCTTATACTTGCTTAAATGATGTACAAATGATTATACGTGCCTAAACATGCTAAGTATAGACTATGGATGCATGCTTATGTGTTAAGATGTGTTAGAATGCGTTAAACACGACAAACTGGAAAAAGGTTAACATGTGTTAAAAGTGCTGTTAACATGTGTTAAAAAGTGCTGATGACCTGAATGTGGAAATAATGGGCGAATGTGGAAATGGGACTTGAGAAATGGGCGAATGTGGAAACAAAGTGGGCGAATGTGGAAAGATTCCACATTCGACCATTAAAAAGGGGCGAATGTGGAAAAGTTCCACATTCGACCACATAAACTGGGCGAACCTGGACTGGGTATAAATACCATCCTTAGCCATTTTTCACCATTTCACAAACCCTAAACGCCTCCAAACACTCTCTATCAGCTATTATCATTAGGGAAGGAGTTTTTGAGCTTGTTTTTCATAACCTAACTCTCTAAATCATTACAAGTGAAGATCTAAGGTGTGTTCTTCATTACAATTCCTTTTTAAACAATTTTGACTTGTTTTAATCTAAACCCCAAGGGTCCAGATCTGATATCAACCTATTTTATGAATAAAAACCTTTCCTAACCAAAACCTATTCATAAACAATGAGTTTTTATGCAAATAAACATGTGTTAGTATGATATTATGCATTGTTTGATGATTACTTGTTGTATAGATGATATGACAACAACCTAGGGCTGTTATTAATGATGGGTTATGATTGAAACATGTTACCTTTTGATTGTTGATGATGTTTTGGCGATTAAAGGGGTTTTTAGTTAGATTTAGGGTTTGTTGTTGGATGATTATGATAAGGTTATGATAGGGGTTTCTTGTTCATGATGGTTCGAGTATGATAAACTGATTATTGATCGATTTCAGAAAGTTTCCTAATTGGGTAATATTTTCATGCATGATGATGTGACATCTCCATAATTTACTATTTTAGGAAACTTGTCAAACGGATAGATTTTTGGGGTAAAATTGGTAGGGTTTCGTAGGAATATATTAATGATGCTTGACTGCTGTAACTCATGATGTTTCGTGATGTTTTCGGATGTTTTTCGACGCGTTTTTGGAAAAATCTGACATCAGGGGCGAACCTGGAATACCTTCGACCAGTCGAACGGTCGAAGGTGGATTCCAGGGGTCGAACCTGGAAGCTGAAGGGGCGAAGGTGCTACAAGTGGGCGAAGGTGGGAGGAAAAGGGGCGAAGGTGGAATTTCAAGGACACATTCGACCAAATAAGGACACCTTCGACCACTTACAGTCACATTCGACCCTACGTTAACAAAAATGAGATTTTTGATACAAACTAAGTGTTTTATGCTTGAACCTTGCGTGTAATCTATGTGTACTTGATTAGTTAGGGTAATGGGTCACCAACGGGATGTCGGGTCGGTCTAGTGCGTCGGTTAAACATTTAAACACGTTTTAAAAACATACTTGGTTATGATCTGGACAATCGGGGACTAGATAACCTTATGGTTATTAGTCGGAACACTTATGTGAACATTTTGATAGATCTCCGGTAGAGGGATCATCAAGGGCTAAACATCTTTTACTTACATTTGAGGAACGCTATCTAAGGTGAGTTCACGGCCCCACTTTTACTGCTTTAACTTTTGGGGGAGAAAACATGCGCTAAACAGTTTTGGTAACATATGTCATACTATGGTTTTAACTTTATATTGCTATACGATCTTTTGGAAAGTCCCGGGGGAAACCATGAATGTGCGGGTTTGCACAACGGGGGAAATGTGGATAGATCTATTGGGCGTGACCTGCCCCACTCGTCGGCTTGGAGGGCCGGGCGGGTGCATATTGTCTCGAACAGGAACATTATCGTGCTGAACATTACGGGCTGCTAAACATGCTAAACATTGCTAAACGTGTCCAGTAATGGTTTCCAATCGTAGTAGTAATAAAACATACGCCTAGCTAGCGTACTTGGTAGCATTGATATAGTATGGACATGGTAACATTTGGATAACATTTTTGAACAAACCTGTGAACTCACCAGCATTATATGTTGACGTCTTTTGGCATGTTTTTCTCAGGTCGCTAAGGTAGCAACAACTGGATCTAGGCGCACGAGTCAGCACGGGCGTCTAGGGTTTAGAGCATGGTCTTCATTATACATTTGAACTATGTCTTTTGGGTTGTAAACATTTAAAGCTTCCGCTACAGTTTATGCTTTTATAATTATATCTTTTGGTTTTTGTGTTATGCATATAGTGTTGTTTATTGTGACCGTTGACTTGAATCCTGGTTTGTCATGCGCCTCGCGGTAAAACCCCGCAAGTGGAATTTGAGGGTGTGACAGATTTGTATCAGAGCCAATGGTTATAGTGAACTAGGACTGCATTTAGAGTCTAGTCTATAGCCGAGTCGCACACACTAGACGGTCACATACTTGAGTCGGTTTGGAACGTGTACTAACTTTGTCGGGGTGTCTTTACATCATCATCGCACTTCTCTGTTACATCATCCGTCCTCACTCTTGGCTTTATACACTCTTATGTTCTTCTTCGGGGTTTGAAGGAGAAGGAGTTGACTCGTTGGTTTTGCACGGCAGTGTCGTGTATTGGGGTAGTCTTGCGTACTCTCGAGGTCTGTCCAGGATTCGGACATCTCCCTTTCGTACCCCAATAGACGCACTTGCTCACACATTATCCTGTGCACTTATGTTTGTGATAGCATGATGCTAGATGCCGACATCCGGCGACTTGAGTTCAAGCTAAGGGAAAGTTTGGAGGGCCATGTAGAGCAGTTTATCATTTCGGGTGCACACGAAATCATAAACTGAAATGCATGAGAATCCAAGTGGACTCTGAACTTGGATGTATAGTCCTGGATTGGGTCTAGACGTAACTTTTCTAGCTACTAGTGGTTGACACTAGCAATGAATCTGAATCTCTCGATTTCTGATTTGTCAGATCATGTCGGGCGCACGTGGTGGTGGACGTCGTGGTGGTGGCCGTGGCGGCGGTGGCCGTGGTGGCGGTCGTGGTAACATCAACATGACCCAGGCAGAGCTGAACAACTTGCTTCAACAGCAAGTGAACATAGCCTTGGCTGCTTTCCAGGCTGGGCACAATGCTCTGGGTGGTAAGTTGGTTCTTACCTGCCTTGTTTCATTCTTGGGAGTCATGTTTCCTTTGTGGTTTACCTTTGTGTCGTGTTTCAGGTGCTGCTGTCAACCCACCTCCACCCCAGTGTTCCTACAAGAAGTTTAGGGACTGCCAGCCCCATAACTTCGCAGGGACTGAAGGGGCAGTGGGACTGCTCCGATGGTTGGAGAAGGTTGAATCTGTTTTCTTGATGTGTAACTGTCCTGTTGAGGACCGGGTCAAGTATGCCACTGCGACATTTGAGGGTCCTGCTTTGTCATGGTGGAATGCTACTACGCAGAACATGGGCTTGGGGGAAGCTCATGCTATGCTTTGGGCGGATTTTGTTCGGTTATTGAAGAGTGAGTACTGTCCCAGGGAGGAAGTACAGAAGTTGGAACATGAAGTCTGGAACTGCAAGATGGTGGGGTCCGAGATCGAGGAGTATACTGTTCGACGCAATGAGCTGGCGGTGTTGTGTCCTGACATGCACACACCTGAGTACCGTAGGATCAAGCACTACATCTCTGGGTTGGTGCCGGAGATTGCTGGGTTAGTAGCTGCTGGGAACCTTCCTACACTGGCTGAGGTCGTCCGTTCTGCACACAAGATGACCAACATGAAGATTTTGGAGGGCGCTTTACCTCCCAAGGGTTCGACTGCGAAGGGGTCTGATGGCAACAAGAGGAAATGGGAGAACGTGGGTAAGAGTGCAGTGCCGGCGCCGTCTCAACCGGCCAAGAAGACTGAGGGATCTGGGTCGTCTTCTTCGCAGAAGACAGGTGGATACATTGGGAAGCATCCCAAGTGTAACAAGTGTGGCTTTCACCATTCGGGGAATTGTGATCGAGCCCGTTGTCATCGGTGCCATCAGTTGGGGCACCATGCTAAGGATTGCAAGGTGGCGCTCACCCCAACTCAGACTCCTGCGGCTACTCCTGCTCCTGCAGCTCAGGGGACTCAGGGGAGGCAGGGGTGTTACAACTGTGGTGACACGGGACACTTCAAGCGTGATTGTCCAAAGCTGAAGCAGGGCGATAATGGGAGGGGCGGAAACGGTAACGGTAACGGGAATGGCGGCGGAGGCAGGACTGCGCGTGCTTTCGTCATTGGGTCTGCGGAGGCTAGGCAAGATCCAGACACAGTTACCGGTACGTTCCTTCTCAACAATCGCTATGTTTCTGTTTTATTTGATTCTGGTGCCGATAAGAGCTTCGTATCTGTGGATGTTAGTCAGTTGCTAGATATAGTACCCACACCTTTAGAGGCTAAGTATTTGATAGAATTGGCTAACGGTAAGAACATCGAGGCGACTCATATCCTTAGGGAGTGTCACTTGGAACTGTCGGGTCTGTCATTCCCCATTGACCTTATGCCTGTACCTCTGGGTAGTTTCGATGTCGTTGTGGGCATGGATTGGTTATCGTTGTATCGCGCAGAGATTGTTTGCTTTGACAAGGTTATTCGGATCCCTCTCCCTGATGGAGAGATTCTTTCGGTTCACGGCGAGAAAAGCGGTGCTCCGCTGAGTATCATTTCCAGCATGAAAGCCCGTAAGTATCTTCGAAAGGGCTGTTCGGCCATTCTGGCACTTGTTAACGTTTCTACTGACGATGAGAAGAAGATTGAGGATATTCCGGTGGTTCGTGACTTTTCTGATGTGTTTCCTGACGATTTGCCTGGTCTTCCTCCCCATCGTCAGGTTGAGTTTGGTATTGATCTTGCTCCGGGCGCAGCTCCTATTGCCCGAGCTCCGTATCGTCTTGCACCTCCTGAGATGCAAGAGTTATCCAGCCAGTTACAGGAACTCTTGGAAAAGGGTTTCATTCGACCGAGCTCGTCCCCGTGGGGAGCTCCTATTTTGTTTGTGAAGAAGAAGGATGGGAGCCTTCGTATGTGTATTGATTACCGTGAGCTGAACAAAGTGACCATCAAAAATCGTTATCCTCTTCCTCGCATTGATGATCTCTTTGACCAGCTTCAGGGCTCCAGCTACTACTCGAAGATTGATTTGCGGTCCGGTTATCACCAGTTACGCGTCAGGGAAGCTGACATACAGAAGACTGCTTTTCGCACTCGTTATGGCCATTTTGAGTTCTTAGTCATGCCTTTCGGTCTCACTAACGCACCAGCAGTGTTCATGGATTTGATGAACCGTGTTTGTAAGCCGTACCTTGATAAGTTCGTTATCGTGTTCATTGATGACATTCTGATTTATTCCAAGAACAAGGCGGATCATGAGGAACATCTGCGGCTGGTCTTGGAACTTTTGAGACGGGAGCAGTTGTATGCTAAGTTCTCAAAGTGTGATTTTTGGTTACGCGAAGTTCAATTCCTAGGGCATGTGGTGAATGAACTGGGAATTCATGTCGATCCGGCTAAGATCGAAGCTATTAAAGACTGGGAAGCACCAAAGACGCCATCTGATGTGCGGCAATTCCTGGGTCTTGCAGGTTACTATCGGCGTTTTATCGAGGGATTTTCGAAGATCGCTCAACCCCTCACTGCTCTCACCCAGAAGGACCGAAAGTTCGACTGGGACGAACCACAGGAATCAGCATTTCAGATGCTGAAGCTTAAACTTTGTTCTGCACCTATCTTATCCCTTCCTGAGGGTACGGATGATTTCGTTGTGTACTGTGATGCTTCCATTCGGGGTCTTGGTTGCGTGTTGATGCAGCGCGGGAAGGTTATTGCTTATGCTTCTCGTCAACTCAAGGTTCACGAGAAGAACTATACTACTCACGACTTGGAGCTGGGTGCAGTGGTCTTTGCGTTGAAAATCTGGAGACATTACTTGTACGGTACCAAGTGTGAAGTTTACACCGATCACAAGAGTCTCCAGCATATTTTCGACCAGAAGGTGTTAAACATGCGGCAGCGTCGTTGGGTTGAACTCTTGAACGATTACGACTGTGCGATTAAGTACCATCCTGGCAAGGCAAACGTTGTGGCGGATGCCTTGAGCAGGAAGGAGTTGGCGAAGCCTCGGCGTGTCCGAGCCTTGCAGCTTACCATTCATTCCTCCTTACCTGACCAGATCCGTTCAGCTCAGGTGGATGCCTTGAAGGAGGAAAACCTTAAGGCCGAAACGATGCACAGTGCGGACAAACACCTTGAGCTTAGGTCTGATGGCCTACACTACTTCGCTGGGCGTGTTTGGGTTCCTTTACTCGGGGGATTACGGGAGCTTGTCTTGGACGAGGCTCACAAATCCCGGTATTCTATTCATCCAGGCTCCGATAAGATGTATCAGGATCTGAAGATACTTTATTGGTGGCCGAACATGAAGGCTGATATAGCCTCCTATGTGAGCAAATGCTTGACCTGTGCTAAGGTCAAGGTGGAGTATCAGAAGCCGTCTGGTCTCCTACAGCAACCTGAGATTCCAGAATGGAAGTGGGAGCGGATCACGATGGATTTCGTCACCAAGTTACCGAGATCACCAAGTGGTTGTGTCATGATTTGGGTGATCGTCGACCGGTTGACGAAATCGGCACACTTCATACCTATTAAGGAAACGGACGGACTCGAGCGGTTGGCTCGACTCTACCTTAAGGAGGTGGTCTCTCGGCACGGGGTGCCTGTTTCTATCATTTCTGATCGTGATTCCCGCTTTGCTTCGCGTTTCTGGAAGGCTCTTCATAAGGCCTTGGGTACTCAGCTGGATATGAGTACGGCTTATCATCCGCAAACTGACGGCCAGAGTGAGCGGACGATACAAACACTGGAGGACATGCTGCGGGCATGTGTCATCGATTTTGGCAAAAGTTGGGAGATTCACCTGCCGTTGGTGGAGTTCTCCTACAACAACAGCTATCACTCTAGCATCAAGGCAGCTCCGTTCGAGGCTCTTTACGGACGGAAATGCCGATCACCACTTTGTTGGGCCGAGGTGGGCGAGAGCCAGCTCACTGGTCCGGAACTCGTGTACGAAACTTCGGAGAAAATCGTACAGATCCGTCAACGTTTGGCTGCTGCACGGGATCGTCAGAAGAGCTATGCCGATCGCCGTCGCAAACCGCTAGAGTTCCAGGTTGGGGACAAGGTGCTTCTGAAAGTTTCACCATGGAAGGGCGTCATACGCTTTGGAAAGCGTGGCAAGCTTAACCCTCGTTACGTCGGACCGTTCGCAATCCTGGAACGGATTGGGCCGGTGGCGTACAGACTTGATTTACCGACGGAGCTCGGTAATGTTCACAACGTCTTCCATGTGTCTAACTTAAGGAAGTGTTTGGCTGATGAATCTCTTGTTGTGCCACTGGAAGAGATCAAGGTTGACGATCGTCTTCGCATTGTGGAGGAACCCGTAGAGATTCTGGATTACAAGATTCGTAGCCTTCGGCGGAGTAAAATCCGCATCGTTAAAGTTCGTTGGAACTCGGATCGTGGACCGGAGTTCACGTGGGAACGAGAGGACCAGATGAAGGCTAAGTACCCTCATCTCTTTCCGAAGCGCGCGTTCGAGTCCAGGCATGTTACTGCTGAAGCAGAGTGAATCTCGGGGCGAGATTCCCTTTCAACGTGGGGATGATGTGACAACCGGTAACCTTTCTTTTCGTTTTCTTCCTTTTCGTCTTTTTCACTTTTGGGCTTCGTGCAATTTTCGGGACGAAAATTCTTTCAACGTGGGGATGATGTGACACCCGGCATGTTCGGCTTAAACATAATAGTAACATCTAAGTCTACCTTAGCGAGAAACGTTTATAAACAAACTTAACTGGGTCAGTTGAGTCGGGTCAAATTAGGATTGTCCAGGGTCAATGATCTGGAGGATCATTGGGAGTCGTTTTGGGAATACATTAGTACCGGGTTCCGTCGTTGGTGACATTACATGAACTAATTAAGTATATGTGTAGATTATGGGTCGTGTGGTGAATTGTATGCTTATACTTGCTTAAATGATGTACAAATGATTATACGTGCCTAAACATGCTAAGTATAGACTATGGATGCATGCTTATGTGTTAAGATGTGTTAGAATGCGTTAAACACGACAAACTGGAAAAAGGTTAACATGTGTTAAAAGTGCTGTTAACATGTGTTAAAAAGTGCTGATGACCTGAATGTGGAAATAATGGGCGAATGTGGAAATGGGACTTGAGAAATGGGCGAATGTGGAAACAAAGTGGGCGAATGTGGAAAGATTCCACATTCGACCATTAAAAAGGGGCGAATGTGGAAAAGTTCCACATTCGACCACATAAACTGGGCGAACCTGGACTGGGTATAAATACCATCCTTAGCCATTTTTCACCATTTCACAAACCCTAAACGCCTCCAAACACTCTCTATCAGCTATTATCATTAGGGAAGGAGTTTTTGAGCTTGTTTTTCATAACCTAACTCTCTAAATCCTTACAAGTGAAGATCTAAGGTGTGTTCTTCATTACAATTCCTTTTTAAACAATTTTGACTTGTTTTAATCTAAACCCCAAGGGTCCAGATCTGATATCAACCTATTTTATGAATAAAAACCTTTCCTAACCAAAACCTATTCATAAACAATGAGTTTTTATGCAAATAAACATGTGTTAGTATGATATTATGCATTGTTTGATGATTACTTGTTGTATAGATGATATGACAACAACCTAGGGCTGTTATTAATGATGGGTTATGATTGAAACATGTTACCTTTTGATTGTTGATGATGTTTTGGCGATTAAAGGGGTTTTTAGTTAGATTTAGGGTTTGTTGTTGGATGATTATGATAAGGTTATGATAGGGGTTTCTTGTTCATGATGGTTCGAGTATGATAAACTGATTATTGATCGATTTCAGAAAGTTTCCTAATTGGGTAATATTTTCATGCATGATGATGTGACATCTCCATAATTTACTATTTTAGGAAACTTGTCAAACGGATAGATTTTTGGGGTAAAATTGGTAGGGTTTCGTAGGAATATATTAATGATGCTTGACTGCTGTAACTCATGATGTTTCGTGATGTTTTCGGATGTTTTTCGACGCGTTTTTGGAAAAATCTGACATCAGGGGCGAACCTGGAATACCTTCGACCAGTCGAACGGTCGAAGGTGGATTCCAGGGGTCGAACCTGGAAGCTGAAGGGGCGAAGGTGCTACAAGTGGGCGAAGGTGGGAGGAAAAGGGGCGAAGGTGGAATTTCAAGGACACATTCGACCAAATAAGGACACCTTCGACCACTTACAGTCACATTCGACCCTACGTTAACAAAAATGAGATTTTTGATACAAACTAAGTGTTTTATGCTTGAACCTTGCGTGTAATCTATGTGTACTTGATTAGTTAGGGTAATGGGTCACCAACGGGATGTCGGGTCGGTCTAGTGCGTCGGTTAAACATTTAAACACGTTTTAAAAACATACTTGGTTATGATCTGGACAATCGGGGACTAGATAACCTTATGGTTATTAGTCGGAACACTTATGTGAACATTTTGATAG
This sequence comes from Ambrosia trifida, assembly GCA_028751855.1. Classification (NCBI taxonomy): domain Eukaryota; kingdom Viridiplantae; phylum Streptophyta; class Magnoliopsida; order Asterales; family Asteraceae; genus Ambrosia; species Ambrosia trifida. The sequence goes on along the minus strand of CM054123.1, from coordinate 40,686,298 downwards.
ATCTCCGGTAGAGGGATCATCAAGGGCTAAACATCTTTTACTTACATTTGAGGAACGCTATCTAAGGTGAGTTCACGGCCCCACTTTTACTGCTTTAACTTTTGGGGGAGAAAACATGCGCTAAACAGTTTTGGTAACATATGTCATACTATGGTTTTAACTTTATATTGCTATACGATCTTTTGGAAAGTCCCGGGGGAAACCATGAATGTGCGGGTTTGCACAACGGGGGAAATGTGGATAGATCTATTGGGCGTGACCTGCCCCACTCGTCGGCTTGGAGGGCCGGGCGGGTGCATATTGTCTCGAACAGGAACATTATCGTGCTGAACATTACGGGCTGCTAAACATGCTAAACATTGCTAAACGTGTCCAGTAATGGTTTCCAATCGTAGTAGTAATAAAACATACGCCTAGCTAGCGTACTTGGTAGCATTGATATAGTATGGACATGGTAACATTTGGATAACATTTTTGAACAAACCTGTGAACTCACCAGCATTATATGTTGACGTCTTTTGGCATGTTTTTCTCAGGTCGCTAAGGTAGCAACAACTGGATCTAGGCGCACGAGTCAGCACGGGCGTCTAGGGTTTAGAGCATGGTCTTCATTATACATTTGAACTATGTCTTTTGGGTTGTAAACATTTAAAGCTTCCGCTACAGTTTATGCTTTTATAATTATATCTTTTGGTTTTTGTGTTATGCATATAGTGTTGTTTATTGTGACCGTTGACTTGAATCCTGGTTTGTCATGCGCCTCGCGGTAAAACCCCGCAAGTGGAATTTGAGGGTGTGACAGATTTGTATCAGAGCCAATGGTTATAGTGAACTAGGACTGCATTTAGAGTCTAGTCTATAGCCGAGTCGCACACACTAGACGGTCACATACTTGAGTCGGTTTGGAACGTGTACTAACTTTGTCGGGGTGTCTTTACATCATCATCGCACTTCTCTGTTACATCATCCGTCCTCACTCTTGGCTTTATACACTCTTATGTTCTTCTTCGGGGTTTGAAGGAGAAGGAGTTGACTCGTTGGTTTTGCACGGCAGTGTCGTGTATTGGGGTAGTCTTGCGTACTCTCGAGGTCTGTCCAGGATTCGGACATCTCCCTTTCGTACCCCAATAGACGCACTTGCTCACACATTATCCTGTGCACTTATGTTTGTGATAGCATGATGCTAGATGCCGACATCCGGCGACTTGAGTTCAAGCTAAGGGAAAGTTTGGAGGGCCATGTAGAGCAGTTTATCATTTCGGGTGCACACGAAATCATAAACTGAAATGCATGAGAATCCAAGTGGACTCTGAACTTGGATGTATAGTCCTGGATTGGGTCTAGACGTAACTTTTCTAGCTACTAGTGGTTGACACTAGCAATGAATCTGAATCTCTCGATTTCTGATTTGTCAGATCATGTCGGGCGCACGTGGTGGTGGACGTCGTGGTGGTGGCCGTGGCGGCGGTGGCCGTGGTGGCGGTCGTGGTAACATCAACATGACCCAGGCAGAGCTGAACAACTTGCTTCAACAGCAAGTGAACATAGCCTTGGCTGCTTTCCAGGCTGGGCACAATGCTCTGGGTGGTAAGTTGGTTCTTACCTGCCTTGTTTCATTCTTGGGAGTCATGTTTCCTTTGTGGTTTACCTTTGTGTCGTGTTTCAGGTGCTGCTGTCAACCCACCTCCACCCCAGTGTTCCTACAAGAAGTTTAGGGACTGCCAGCCCCATAACTTCGCAGGGACTGAAGGGGCAGTGGACATGGTAACATTTGGATAACATTTTTGAACAAACCTGTGAACTCACCAGCATTATATGTTGACGTCTTTTGGCATGTTTTTCTCAGGTCGCTAAGGTAGCAACAACTGGATCTAGCCGCACGAGTCAGCACGGGCGTCTAGGGTTTAGAGCATGGTCTTCATTAAACATTTGAACTATGTCTTTTGGGTTGTAAACATTTAAAGCTTCCGCTACAGTTTATGCTTTTATAATTATATCTTTTGGGTTTTGTGTTATGCATATAGTGTTGTTTATTGTGACCGTTGACTTGAATCCTGGTTTGTCATGCGCCTCGCGGTAAAACCCCGCAAGTGGAATTTGAGGGTGTGACACATATTCTCTGAGTAACATCCTCAGGATGCTAAAGGACTAAGCAGGGTTCAGGATGTAACAGTGTTCTGACATCTGTGCATCCTGAGGATGGACTAACAAATTATTTTATTACGATGTTATTGCAGGTACACTTAATCAATATTAAGGGTTGTAACACCTCCCTAATGGCTATATTGACTTATTTAAGTTAGAGAAGCTTATCATTGAAGAGCTATGCGTGTGGAACAAGTCCAAGCTCAAAGGAGAAGTCAAACTTGTAACCGACAAGCATTAAATATAGGAGAAAACAGCCATATAACAACTATATTCAGTTGAAACAGTTGCTACAACGACTATATTCAACTAAACTGCCACAACGGTCACAAGAAGTTTTCAAAGGACTTAACTAACCAAGCGGATGAAATGGATCTCTTGTCTACTTTCATGTACTATAAATAGTGGGTGATCAAACGAGTCTAGAACACTTCTTCTCACTTGCTACACACTTCATACAACACCTGATACTCTCTACACACACACAACACTCATATTGTAATCTTAGATACTCGTTCATCACCTATCCAAAGTTGTACTATTTTTACCTTATTAATATCAAATGAAAATGGACAACTCCAGAAATATATTATGACGACTTAGATCATGGGGTCCTAATTCAAGGGGTGACATATAGAAGTTTAAGTCTTTAATCTGGGGATAAATGGAGGGCTTAAGTAAAGATCTTTGTAGCTGTTTAGTGTTGTTTCTGCTTTGATTTCTAAAGAGAAAGTTGTTGAATCAATCTTTTTCAAGGTTGTTGTTGTGGGTGAAATCTTCAAGATAGCACTAACCTATATTTTCTGTATCATCCTCTGGATACTGAAGGACTGGTCAGGCTTCAGGATGTAACAGCATTCTGACCTATGTGCATCCTGAGGATAGACTAATGAAATATATTATTGTTATATGAATGCAGGATGATTTTACCTCATATTCTCTGAGTAACATCCTCAGGATGCTAAAGGACTAAGCAGGGTTCAGGATGTAACAGTGTTCTGACATCTGTGCATCCTGAGGATGGACTAACGAATTATTTTATTACGATGTTATTGCAGGTACACTTAATCAATATTAAGGCTTGTAACTCCTCCCTAACGGCTATATTGACTCATTTAAGTTAGAGGAGCTGATCATTGAAGAGCTATGCGTGTGGAACAAGTCCAAGCTCAAAGGAGAAGTCAAACTTGTAACCGACAAGTATTAAATATAGGGGAAAACAGCCATATAACAACTATATTCAGTTGAAACAGTTGCTACAACGACTATATTCAACTAAAACTGCCACAACAGTCACAAGAAGTCTTCAAAGGACTTAACTAACCAAGCGGATGAAACGGATCTCTTGTTTACTTTCATGTACTATAAATATGGGGTGATCAAACGAGTCTAGGACACTTTTTCTCACTTGCTACACACTTCATAAAACACCTGATACTCTCTACACACACACAACACTCATATTGTAATCTTAGATACTCGTTCATCACCTATCCAAAGTTGTAATATTTTTACCTTATTAATATTAACAAACAAGGCAGGGGCTTAGACTCCTCCCGAGGTTTTGTGCCGGCGATCTACATTGATCAAGGGCTTTCCTCGTATATCGAGTGTTGTTCTTTGTATTTTACTTACTCCTTCGGTCATTACAAACAGTTCTATCCCGAGGATATAACTGTCCATCCCGAAGTAAACCTAAGCCATCCCGAGCATAGTAGTCACTAATTTACTCTTTTTTGCATCCCGATTGAACCTTTTCAGAATATAACTGGTTTTAATAACAAATTCACATTCTTAGCACACTACCTCACAATTTCTAATTTGGAATACAAAATTATTTCTACTAGGTAATTTTTGACCAAAACAGTTGTCTGCCGTAATTTCAATTTCTTTTAAAAACTTATGCAAGCTGGTGAACATGAGTCAGGTAGAGAAGTAACAAAAATTTTTAGACTAGATGGTTTATATATATAGGTCAAGTATAAAATGAAAACCCTCTTGAGTTGAGAAAACCTTTGAAAACTCATGTATAAAAACATTATTTTTTTTAAAAAAAATTTAACCAATGTAAAATACACGTTTTTAAGCGTTTTGGCCAAAAAAATAAAAAAAGTACCGACGGGATTTTTTTAAAAAAAATAAACAAAGTTGCTGTAATCATATCTTTACAACAGCTAAATATTTATTTTTTAAAAAAAAAAATCCTGTCTGCGGTTTTTTTATTTTTTTGCCCAAAATGCTTAAAAACATGTATTTTACATTAGTTATTTTTTTCATGAAAAAATAATGTTTTTTACATGGGTTTTTAAAGGTTTTCTCAATTCAAGAGGGTTTTCATTTTATCCCTCCCCTATATATATGTGGTAGGGTTAGGGTACAAAGGATGTGTTTTGTGAGAAGGGTGAGAAATAATTATGGCCTTTAGATCATGTTGATGTATGGTTGAGATTAAATGGATGGCAAAGTTGTAAATTGGGTTATAATATAATTAATAAATTGGGGCTTGTGAGGGTATAGTTGTCAAAACACCAAAAAAAATCAGAAAAAACAATTCCTAGATTTAAGCTCTCTCTCCTTGTTATTTACTATTATTCCCATATCTCTTTTTCTCTCTTTCTCTATATCGATCAGTAACCCCTTGCAAGATTAACACAACCACCAAATGGGTTCTACCTTGACAAGAAGAAAACCAAATAGTCAATATTCAAAGAAAAAACAAATACAAAAAAATGGTTGTGTGTTGTGATCAAATGGGTATATTGTGTTTTATCTTCTTCTCTCCAGGTTAGAATTCGTCCCTTGCAAGAGTAACACCACAACAAAATGGGTTCCGAATTTAAAGTGCTAAATCTCTCTGTCTCTACAAACATGCTTTTAGCATCATACAAAGTCAATTGTAGATCTGATACGAAATGGGTTTTCTTCGCAGATCTAATACCAATGGGGCAAAACTCATTTACAAGGTACACAAAAATTTCTTATATACTGTTGTAGAATGCATAAAGTTGTTGAATTTGATATGGGTTTTCTTTGTTTTGTGTTATGGAATGCTTGTTGAACACAAGGTTGGAGAAGGATCTTGATGGTGATAAAACACATTGTATATAACATTTGGTGAAAGTCGAATTTTTCTTTTATGATAAAACATGATGTCGGATAATTTACAGAAAGCAGTTGTGTGTTTTATCATTAATAGTTTTAATTTTTTTTTGGGAAAGTGCGATTGTTCTTTGTTGTGTGTTTTATATGTAAACTTCATGTATAGAACATTTTGGGTGTGTGTTTTATGTATATAAGTTTCTATCTTTGGTGGAGAAATCTGATTGTGTGTATAATGTTTTTGCTTATGTGTTTTATGTCAAAAGTAATGTTTAAATTGTATTGTTGATTATTAAAACAATAATATTAAAAAAGGTGTGTTATACCTTCAAACATTGTGGTATACCAGTAAACCATAATGTGATTCAACTTGACAAAATAATTACTTGAATATTCCATCTCCTGCTGTTTTATCAAAAAAGAATTTTATTGAACTCATAAAAATAAATTAAAACCATAATTCTTTCCTTTAGATTAGGAAAATGATTTTTTTACAAAATTTGAATAGTCGTGTATTTACTCAATTTCCTTTATAATTAAAACAAAACTCTGTCATGTGTCACACCCACAAGCTTTCTTATCCTTCTCACAAAAAGAGACTTTTGTACCCGAACCTCTCTCTCTCTCTATATATATATATATACACACACACACACACTAGGTTAGAGACCCATGAACTTCACGGGTGAAGATGTTTTTAAATAAAACATATTATCGACTAAATAAAATTAAACAATTTTTTAAGGGCAGTGTTAAACTAAAAGTTTAAAACATAACATGAAAGAAAATATAACATGACAAATTAATATCCTATCAAAGTTTTTAATTTTAATTTTGTTGTGCTCGTGAATTATGTAAGATGGAAAAAAAATCGATGCAAATAAATCTCGTAATAAAAAATTCTTCCACCAAACAAAATAATAGGATAATTAAAAGAAAACATAAGTTAAAATATAATGTTCACAAAACTTAATAATACTTCATGACAAAAGGAATTAAATCAAGTACGAAAAAAAACGAATTATGAATACGTTCATAACATCCATTGCAGCATTGTAATTTCCTAGTTTTTGACATCGAACGTTGCAATCAAAACACATATCGACATCATCTTCTTCAAAGTATTTACCCTTCATCATGATTGCGTGATGCTATCCTTTATTATGCATGCCAAAGGTTTTTGGAACTCGTACAAAATACGTCGCACAATCCACAATAAAATACTGCTTCACCCCTTGCTGCAGCAACCTGAAAACCATAAATTGTATGCATAAACCTAAAAAAATTAATAGTAAAGAAGTTAGATATATAAACAAATATTTATAATGTAAAATTGGCAAAATACTAAAGCTTTAAGGAGCATAAATGGATAGAAATAACAAAAAAGTTAAAATGAGACTTACAAAAATTTGTCATAATTGTCAAAAAATCTCTTTCGATGCAACTTTTACAATGCGGTACTCTAAAAGTTTGAAATTTCGATGCAACTTTTACACCGGTGTAAACCATCGAAAAAAAATTTTCAAATTTTTTATGGTGGAGTTACCCGTTTTTACGTCAGCGTGTAATTTTCTTTTTAAAAATTCACATTTTACGTCGGAGTTCCCACGGTTCTTCCAAATCAACCTTATTTTAATTTGAACCTAATCCTATATATATATATATATAGGAATAAATTTTTTTTATATAGGAATAAAATTCACATTTTTTCTTTAATCGCTGCTTTTTATATAGGAATAAATTTTTTTTTTATTTTTTTCCAATATACAGAAATGTATAGCTGAAATATACACATATGTATAGCTGAAAATGTAACACATATGTATAAATGAAAAAAAAAATATTTTTCTTGCATAAAAACGTGGGATTAAGCACATATTTTTTTTTGCCTTTATAAGAAATACGTGGTCCAGAATGATTCTCTCAGTTCTCAAATAGGGGTTGGTTCTCTTGGGATCTACATATATATATATATATATATATACATATATATACATACATAGTATAAGGTTATATTGAAAACCCTTGTTATAGTGAAAACTCTGGAAACTGTAACTTCCCGAGCTTTTTTTTAATGAAAATTTTTGGGTATGTAATATACATGATTTTAAACATTTTGAGCCAAAAAATCACAAAAGCGCCGAGCACTTTTAAAAAATAAAGAAATAAGTTTTCGGGTAACACATTGTTAACACATGTTAATTTCGCTTAACATGTTTTACTCGAAAACTTATATTTTTTTTAAAAAAGAAGTGTCCGGCACTTTTTGATTTTTTTTTTTTTTTTTTTTTTGCTAAAAATGCTTAAAATAATGTATATTATATGCCCTAAAATTTTTAGGCCCTAAAAAGCTCGGGATGTCAGAATTTCCAGAGTTTTCACTATAACAAGGGTTTTCTTAGGATCATAACCCTATATATATATATATATATATATATATATATATATATATATATATAGGTGTAGGCTAATTTCAGGAAATGATTTTAGTGCGAGAAGTATGAGAAGACGCCTAAATTTTACTTTTTATTAGTAATGAGTTATGTATTTTTGAAGACTTTACTTTTATATATCATTGTTTATGTTATATATATAAAAACCCATTAATATAATGAAATGTTTTTTAAGGTTTAAACTCTTTCTTACACATGTATTTTATTTTGCGTAGGTAAATTTCTACACAAAATTTGTACGTGTAGGTTATATAAATTAACGAAATTGCTTTACGTATTTGTTTTATTTTCAAGATAGATAAATAAACAACACATGCATTTCAATCAATTTCTTATATTTTTGTTTATAAAAATATGATAAAAATGAATTATTTATCTTATCTCGCACTTCTTGTACTAAAAGTACCTTTACTGAAATAAACCATCCCCTTATATATATATATATATATATGTGTGTGTGTGTGTGTGTGTATGTGTAGAGGATCATGTAGGAATATTATTTTGTGTGAGAAGTGTAGGAAGGATTAAGAATTGACATGTAGGCATCATGTTTTTTATTTTGGAATGATGTATTGGGTTGTTTTGGCTTGAAAAATACTTAACACAACAATATACAAAAATTTAAAACACAATCCAATGTGTTATAATCATTAAATTTAAATTACAGATAAAAACACTCTAGTAATTACTTAAAACTCTCTGCTTAAAATATACATACATATCAATTTTTAATTACTCAAAAAAAAATATGCATATATATCAATTTTTAATCCTTCCTAAATTTCTCACACAAACCAATATTGCTACAGGAACCCTACCATATATATATATATATAAGGTATGAAACAATCACCATGAAATATATGTGGTTCTCATCCATATGTGATGGTATAAATCAGTGTACAAGTCATGACCATATACAAAACTAAGTAAATTGTAATGAAGCCCTCATATACTTTATGTTATGTGGTTCTAATCCATTCCTAATTAAATTGAAGGTGATGATATAAGGCTCATGTTGATATGGTGATCAACATAAAGGTCATGGTCATATACATAAATGAGGATACTATAATTATGATCGTGTTGAAAATGAGACCAAGCATGTTAATAAGGAAACCAACCATAAGATGTGGGGTAATGTTTTTATGATAATTTAAATAGGGGATATGTGTTATTTCATGAATGTTCACAATTATAATACACTAGTTTATATCCTGGGAGCGTCCCCCCCCCCTCTCCCCCTGCAATTGTGAAATACATATGTGCAGCTAACCCCACACCCCCTCAAAAACCAAAATGCTCCATCCCATCCCCCCCCCCCCCCCCAAAAAAAAAAAGATACCCCCTCTTCCACCATACCCAAAAACTAAACCTTAAAGCTAAACCTATTAAAAAACTTAACTATAATAGTGAAATGCACATGTGCATGTAGTACAATTATCTTAGTTTATAGTTTTATATAGAGGTTTTTTAAGTTTATCACCAACAACCCCAAAAAAACCTAACCCCATTCCCATCATACCTAAAAACTAAACCCTAAAGCTAAACCCATGAAAAAAAACCTAGCTATAATAGTGAAATGCACTTCGCGTTTATTTAAAGATCATTGAATATTTTTTTCCACCTTATATATCATATCACGTCTATTTAATGATCATTTCATTATGGCAATTGATAATTTATTCAAAAGTGTGCTCTAATAGTGAAATGCTCATGTGCATACGGTATATGTATGTATATATAACAGCAAAATGCACATGTGCATAAGACCTGACGTAATTATGACGTAAAAAAGGCCATTTTTTTGTTTTTTTTATTTTTTTTGTATTTTTTTTCAGAAAGATTAATACAAAAAAAACATTTTGGTGTTTTTACTTTTTTTATTTTTTTATTTTTTTAGGTTATATAATTTTATTATTTTTTTTTATTTTTTGGTGGAGGGGTTTTTGTGTTCACACTTGGTTCTTTGGTTCACTCCCTAAATGGTGGTTCTCAAATGATCCAAATCCTATATATATATATATATATATATATATATATATATATATATATATATATATATATATATATATATATAATTAAGTAATGTTTGCTCTTAAGAGAAATTGATAAATTATCAACTAAGTAGAGTGTAAATCCATGGTAATGATCAAAATGATATATACATTTTGTAGACCAGTTAGTGTTTTAAATTAATGGATTGTCTAAATGTTGTTAAATTATAGCAGCTTAAAGTTTGTATGAATCTGCTTAATTAATAGGATAGCAAGAACACTATTTCAGAGTATCAAATTACTTTTTGATATATATATATAGATCAAATATAAAATAAAAATTTGTTTGAGTTAAGAAACCCATGTAAAAAGCCTTTTTTTTTAAAAAAAAAATAACCAATGTAAAATATATATTTTTAAACGTTTTAAGCTATTTTATCCCTCCCCTATATATATTATATATTAGGAAAAGGATTATGTGAGAAAATTGATTTTTGTAGGAAAAGTAGGAAAGGGTCTTGACCATTGGATTAAAAATCAAGATCAAGTGCATTGTAGACTTTTCCCTCTATTCTCAATTTTGGATGATCCCATGTTTTTCTCTATTTTGATTCGTAATTAATGTGCAGATTATTCAAACTTACCAATTTCAATAACTGTTGATTTCTTTTTTATTTATATTAAATCAATGTGTTTTACTTTTGGTTATTATATTTATATTAAATCAAAATGTCAATATCATTATACATAATAATTAATTGCCACAAAAGTTTGCCTTGGTGTTATTTTTGGTATTTGATCAAATATTTACAAAGTGTGTTATAACGCCAAGAGTGTTTTATAACATCAGGGGTGTTTCAAGGTGTGTTATAATGTCAATAGTGTTTTAAAATTTTGCTTGTACACTATAAGTATGTTACAACATCAACATTTTACGATTAGATTTAACCATACTTGGCTTCAACATTTATACTCCTAAATCTATTATTTTACTTAAGCTCATTCAAATAGGTTGAACGAAAAAAATCAATTAGATTAAAAGAAAACATATTGTTCAAACACATAAACACATAGTGTTATAACGACATAATTAGTGTTGTTAAACCACACCCACCCAATCTAGCATTAAAAAGGAAAAGTATAAATGTATCAAGATGCAATTAATTTTTCTTGTGCCTAGTGTGTTGGTCCCAATTTTTTGTTGATTCTAGCAAACACAGTGTTTTCAATCTCCCACTTATCTTGTTGCGACAACTGGTAATATTTATTCACACCTAACTCAACTTGCGGCCTTAATACATTGATATCGCTAAGTAGGATTTTCGCCACATACTTCCTCCTCAATTCATTAAGTCTTTTCAATCCTCATTTTATCTTGTTTTCCATGAAGTGTTTTTCCTTGTTTTTACCGGCCCATCATAATCTTTTGTGTTATGTACATAAAATTAGTGTTTCCAACCATTATTCATGATTTGGTCAAAAATTACTTGATAAAAATAACTTTGTATTCCAAATTAGTAAAAGTGAGGTAGAGTGCTAAATGTATGAAATATGACAAAAGCTTATCGTTATTTTCAAGATGGTAGTTTAAGATAACAAAGAAACAGTTTTGACAACTATGCTCAAGATGGCAAAGAAAGTGTTCAGGATGAACAATTATATCCTGAGGATGTAACTGTCTGACATAGAAATATTGTAAGTGAATGTAAATGAAAGAAAGCAAGCCAACAACACTCGATATATATACGAGGAAAGCCCTTGATCACTTGATGATCTTCGGCACAAAACCTCGGGAGGAGTCTAAGCCCTGCCTTGTTTGTTAATATTAATAAGAAAAATGTTTTACAACTTTGGAAGAGTGATGAACGAAGTACTAAGGTTACAATGTTGTGTTGTGTATGTGACTATCAGGTGTTCTATCACGAGTAAACTAGTATCAAGTGAATTGGAAGTAGCTAAGGGGCTGTTTGGTAGCCTCTTAATTAGCCTCTTAACCATTCAGGTCTGAATCATTCAGCATTCAGACTGTTTGTTTCAGCATCTGAATGGAATGATTAAGTGCTGAACCATTAAGCTAATAAGGGATGCTGAATGATTCAGCTCTTAACCATTTAAAGTCTCTTAACCATTCAGACCATCTTAATGATTCAGCACTTAATCAACCAAACAGCCCCTAAGTGTCCTATTTTGTAACACCCTAAACCATTTTATGGAAACTGGCAGCGGAAAAACCAACCGAAAAATTCTTTTCTTTAATAACAACTTTGAACGTTTAGAAACCGATTCTAATATGTATTTTTTTGGTGTTACATCTTAAAATATTTCTTAATACATTCTACGTGACTCATCTCCATTTGATTATGTGACCGTGACCACGTACAATCCGCCTCCTCGCTCGATCTCCGTCCTTTCCTTGCTTCTCAAGATGGACAAGACATCCTGCATTCACCACAAAACCATTTCGTTAGTTCAATAGGTAACCTCATGTAATCTACTCATGACGCGGAAGTAACATCCAACAATACTCCGTGATCCTGTCCAACCGCCTTCATTCGAGTTCGGGTGGGTTACCCCGATCCGAACCCCCACGTCTCCTGCAATCATACGTACATACCTACGTTTCCTATCATTCACATAACAAAGGTTAATAACCCCACAATATGTCCAAACATACAATTTCCTCCATATAATCCCATAATACATACAAGCATACAATTCCCTCTTATAATACCACCATACGTACAAGCATGCGCTTCCCTCCTATGATACCACAATACATACAAGCATACAATTCCCTCATATAATACCACCATACGTACAAGCATACACTTCCCTCCTATGATACCACAATACATACAAGCATACAATTCCCTCATATAATACCACCATACATACAAGTATACAATTCACTTATATAATACCACCATACATACAAGTATACAATTCACTTATATAATACCACAATACATACAAGTATACAATTCCCTCATATAATACCACCATACCTACAAGTATACAATTCACTTATATAACTTACTTTGACCCGTCATGCTACTCTTTCTTCTCCGATCTCTAATACGAATATAACGTTCCATTCCTATACTCAATCTACGCATACTTTCCAACCCTTACATACATGAAACTCTCTCTCTCTAACCCGATCATGAGTACCCATATGTACATCACATCTTCAATCTACATAATCATGACAATATACTTACCGTATTTGATACCATCGAACAATGTATCAATTAAACTACACACACTTGTATCAATCTGTACTATGATCATATTTACAAAACCGACATTTCTATTACATGCTACACCCCTACATAGCCTTACACAAGGTCCAACGATGTTAATTGATGCGTTAAACGCAAATACGGGTCGCACACATAAGCGAAACGTCAACATACGATAGAATGAACAAAACAAAAATGAAATGTTCCAGGTCCCACCGTAGGGGAACGGTGCCACCGTACCCCTACGGTGGACCTCAAATCCCAACGGTAGTACCCCTCTGCCCTACGGTGGGAAAACGTTGCAGGGGCCACCGTAGGGGAACGGTGCCACCGTACCCCTACGGTGGACTCTGCACATTCCCCTTTTGTTTCTCCTTTCCACCCCTTCTAGACCCATCCACGCCGAATCCATTCGAAGCCACGTTTATTCCATTATAAAATCCCATTCAAGCCTTAGCCTCGTTATTTACGTTCCATCATCTCACGGTCCTCATACTACTTACAAACACATGTACATGTTAAGATTCATTATCCTAAGTGGAATAAGAACCACTTACCTCAAGTCCTCCAAGTTCATGCTTGTTTACTTGCCTCGTCTTGACCCATTAGCTTCCCATGCTTGAGTCCATCATTCCTACCCTTTCATATCATCATGTTCACATCATTGTTAGCATACATGTTCATTCATAAGCCAATCATATCCAACTCGTATATCACATTGACTTGCATAGGTCAATTTCAACATACATAAAACATAGCTTTCCACTCTTTTTGATTCATCATTCAAGCAATTAGACTTAACATCGTATATATCACATAACCAAGCTAATGTGTCTCACACGGAATCCTCAATCTCACAATCATGTTAGAACACACACCACATTATTTCCACATCAGTTGACTTTCCAGAAAGTCAACTTTCAGCAATACAACTTCCTTTTTACAAACATATGTGTGTATATCAACATACTAGGTCATGTGAATTTCACCATAAGCAACATATTCATATCTCACTAACATACAAGATCATTCATCATACCAATCAAGCATAGTGTACACACTACTAATGCACACTTCTTATGAAATCATACAATCAACTAGATTCTCACATGAATTCTTTCTAAGACACAATCCTCATGTTAACCTACTTTCAATTGTATCCATTATCATACTACTTTCATACTTGTCCAATCTTGCCTACAATTTCACAAGTTAAATTAATCTAGACATTTCATCAAACACTTGGTGTGCATACAACATCTAAAGCACAATGTACAAGCATTTCATGCATACTTTCATAGCTCATAACATAAATCATCCTATTTCTTCCCTACATTACATACCATTCATTCAATAGTTATCAACATAGCAAATCATCACTTTCTTTTCAATGCATTCAATAATTAACCAAGAATGGTCTTGGATTACACCAAGACTAATACCCACTTCCAACATAGGTGTAAAACAATCTAATTAGCACATGAATCAAGCATAGCCTTATGTATTTTCATGAATTATGGTTCCTTTAATGTCTATCAACATCTAGAAACCTCCATCCATCATTGATTCACGTTTTCACATAAATCCTAGGTTTTCATCAATTGTAAAAACAAACATAACATCATAATTAGTCAAATTAAAGGTACCTTGGTGTATATAACACCTTAGATGACCCATATTTGGCTTCATGCACCATCTTGGCTTATACTTTCTCTTGATTTGGAACTAGAGGTGGAGGAGCAAGGGTTTGGTCTTGGGTTCTTCCCTGATGATCGACATACACAAGAAGTGTATGTTGACATCTTACTTCCCTTATCTATAACCCATTGCTTTGCTCCTTGTCCAATTCTAGTCCCTCTAATTCATCTAAATGCCTTTTGTTATCAAAACTTAACCAACCAAGTTAGTTTCTAGTGTCTTTTCCCCACTATATAGATAATAACATTCAATAGGTTATTTCCATATTAGAACATAACCATCATTATTATCATCGAAACTCCGTTTTAATATTTGTTAATCACACCTAATGGCGTAATTAAGTAAAACGGATTTTTGGGATGTTACAAGTCTACCCCCCTTAAAGAAGGTTTCGTCCCCGAAACCGCTTTCATTACTATCAACCCATTCCACTATTATAAATTCCCTTTTAATTACGTCCAAATATTTCATCAAAGTTAGCTCATGAACGTACGGATATTGAAATCCTTTGATCGGAGTTATCACTATCATAACATAACTACAAACTCACCTTCACTTATTCATACTTAACTTGAGAGTTAGACTTCGTTCTATAGTCACTACCGAACCGATACATCTACCATACACATCCCACCCCTTTTTGGTATATTTCAGAGCCATTCTGTTCATGCCTATTCGTTTGTTAGTTCATTTCATGCACTACTTACTGTACACACATATGTCCATCGCTTAACAACACCAAGTCTAAGCTTAGATTCATCCATCCTTTGACCTTTAAGGTCAAACCTTTCGAACTACGTCATGCTTGAGCTACCATTCGTTCATACGGGGTTACTATTCAACATATCAATTTTCTATTTAACAATCACAA
This sequence comes from Ambrosia trifida, assembly GCA_028751855.1. Classification (NCBI taxonomy): domain Eukaryota; kingdom Viridiplantae; phylum Streptophyta; class Magnoliopsida; order Asterales; family Asteraceae; genus Ambrosia; species Ambrosia trifida. Next base: position 40,670,793 of record CM054123.1, on the reverse strand, counting down.
AATATCCAAATGTACTAACCTTCTTTTCACAATATTAACCAACCATCCATATGTCGGCTTGACTTGCTCCTTCACAAGTCCACGCCATACTTAGCTTGCTTTAGTTCATTCACAATGAGTTCCAACTCGTCAACATCATGTCACCTGTCTTGTAGATTTCATTGAATCCATAATTTCGACCACTCGTATATACAAAATTATGGGTTAGGCATATACCTTACATTCATGACAATTGACCTTCATTGGTCCATACAAGTTTTCTTTCACTTGTAACGTCCAATTATATACATTTCCTTCCTTTACAATCTGGTTCTATCGTTAGCTACCGTGTATTTTTACCCATCCTTACTCATCAAGGTCCTTTCAACCTTGCCCCATTAAGGTTCTCCTACCTATCATACATGATTTTCCACCCTATGAACCGTTAAGGTCCTCCCAACCCTTATGACCCGCTAAGGTCTTCCCATCCATTTTGACCCACAAGGGTACTTCTACAACTTTGACCCATAAGGGTAGTCCTACAATTTTGACCCATCATGGTCATTCTACCATTTTAACCCATAAGGGTATTTCCACCATTTTGACCCATCATGGTCATTCTACCATTTTAACCCATAAGGGTATTTCCACCATTTTGACCCATCATGGTCATTCTACCATTTTAACCCATAAGGGTATTTCCACCATTTTGACCCATCATGGTCATTCTACCATTTTAACCCATAAGGGTATTTCCACCATTTTGACCCATCATGGTCATTCTATCATTTTAACCCATAAGGGTATTTCCACCATTTTGACCCATCATGGTCATTCTATCATTTTAACCCATAAGGGTATTTCCACCATTTTGACCCATCATGGTCATTCTACCATTTTAACCCATAAGGGTATTTCCACCATTTTGATTTGATCCGTACTTATCTATGGACTCAAACCTTTCATTCCAACTATTCACCCACACGACCACTTACTTTCCAATTCTACCAGGCATACCTGTAATGATTCTCATGGTCTCACGTGTATCGCATGCTTCTTGTGCACTGGCCAGGTGTACAGTCCACATGCTACCCACGTGCCTTCACGTAATCATTACCTTATGCCTAGGGACTGGGTTTTCAGCTTCGTGCCACATTTCAATTTACTTCCTTAACAACATGGTCACTTTCCTTCTATGTTTTACCATCCCAAAGGATTTTCCTCCCACCGGTACCAATAGTTAATTATCGCGTACCTGTGATTATTCCATCTTATCTACAATTTCCGCGACTTATCTTGGATCGTGTCCTTGAGACCTCTTCATTATCCACAAAAGTTCACCTTAACATAACACCACAATTAGCTTTTAATATGTCATGTGACTTAATATTAAATTCTACCTTTGAGCCTTGATCGAGCCTTGGATTATACGGGTCACTGCATTCAGAAGCACGCAAGTTTGAGTTCAAGTACTCACTTCCTTGTACAAGATTTCACTCAAACCAGGGCTCTGATACCAACTTGTAACACCCTAAACCATTTTATGGAAACTGGCAGCGGAAAAACCAACCGAAAAATTCTTTTCTTTAATAACAACTTTGAACGTTTAGAAACCGATTCTAATATGTATTTTTTTGGTGTTACATCTTAAAATATTTCTTAATACATTCTACGTGACTCATCTCCATTTGATTATGTGACCGTGACCACGTACAATCCGCCTCCTCGCTCGATCTCCGTCCTTTCCTTGCTTCTCAAGATGGACAAGACATCCTGCATTCACCACAAAACCATTTCGTTAGTTCAATAGGTAACCTCATGTAATCTACTCATGACGCGGAAGTAACATCCAACAATACTCCGTGATCCTGTCCAACCGCCTTCATTCGAGTTCGGGTGGGTTACCCCGATCCGAACCCCCACGTCTCCTGCAATCATACGTACATACCTACGTTTCCTATCATTCACATAACAAAGGTTAATAACCCCACAATATGTCCAAACATACAATTTCCTCCATATAATCCCATAATACATACAAGCATACAATTCCCTCTTATAATACCACCATACGTACAAGCATGCGCTTCCCTCCTATGATACCACAATACATACAAGCATACAATTCCCTCATATAATACCACCATACGTACAAGCATACACTTCCCTCCTATGATACCACAATACATACAAGCATACAATTCCCTCATATAATACCACCATACATACAAGTATACAATTCACTTATATAATACCACCATACATACAAGTATACAATTCACTTATATAATACCACAATACATACAAGTATACAATTCCCTCATATAATACCACCATACCTACAAGTATACAATTCACTTATATAACTTACTTTGACCCGTCATGCTACTCTTTCTTCTCCGATCTCTAATACGAATATAACGTTCCATTCCTATACTCAATCTACGCATACTTTCCAACCCTTACATACATGAAACTCTCTCTCTCTAACCCGATCATGAGTACCCATATGTACATCACATCTTCAATCTACATAATCATGACAATATACTTACCGTATTTGATACCATCGAACAATGTATCAATTAAACTACACACACTTGTATCAATCTGTACTATGATCATATTTACAAAACCGACATTTCTATTACATGCTACACCCCTACATAGCCTTACACAAGGTCCAACGATGTTAATTGATGCGTTAAACGCAAATACGGGTCGCACACATAACCGAAACGTCAACATACGATAGAATGAACAAAACAAAAATGAAATGTTCCAGGTCCCACCGTAGGGGAACGGTGCCACCGTACCCCTACGGTGGACCTCAAATCCCAACGGTAGTACCCCTCTGCCCTACGGTGGGAAAACGTTGCAGGGGCCACCGTAGGGGAACGGTGCCACCGTACCCCTACGGTGGACTCTGCACATTCCCCTTTTGTTTCTCCTTTCCACCCCTTCTAGACCCATCCACGCCGAATCCATTCGAAGCCACGTTTATTCCATTATAAAATCCCATTCAAGCCTTAGCCTCATTATTTACGTTCCATCATCTCACGGTCCTCATACTACTTACAAACACATGTACATGTTAAGATTCATTATCCTAAGTGGAATAAGAACCACTTACCTCAAGTCCTCCAAGTTCATGCTTGTTTACTTGCCTCGTCTTGACCCATTAGCTTCCCATGCTTGAGTCCATCATTCCTACCCTTTCATATCATCATGTTCACATCATTGTTAGCATACATGTTCATTCATAAGCCAATCATATCCAACTCGTATATCACATTGACTTGCATAGGTCAATTTCAACATACATAAAACATAGCTTTCCACTCTTTTTGATTCATCATTCAAGCAATTAGACTTAACATCGTATATATCACATAACCAAGCTAATGTGTCTCACACGGAATCCTCAATCTCACAATCATGTTAGAACACACACCACATTATTTCCACATCAGTTGACTTTCCAGAAAGTCAACTTTCAGCAATACAACTTCCTTTTTACAAACATATGTGTGTATATCAACATACTAGGTCATGTGAATTTCACCATAAGCAACATATTCATATCTCACTAACATACAAGATCATTCATCATACCAATCAAGCATAGTGTACACACTACTAATGCACACTTCTTATGAAATCATACAATCAACTAGATTCTCACATGAATTCTTTCTAAGACACAATCCTCATGTTAACCTACTTTCAATTGTATCTATTATCATACTACTTTCATACTTGTCCAATCTTGCCTACAATTTCACAAGTTAAATTAATCTAGACATTTCATCAAACACTTGGTGTGCATACAACATCTAAAGCACAATGTACAAGCATTTCATGCATACTTTCATAGCTCATAACATAAATCATCCTATTTCTTCCCTACATTACATACCATTCATTCAATAGTTATCAACATAGCAAATCATCACTTTCTTTTCAATGCATTCAATAATTAACCAAGAATGGTCTTGGATTACACCAAGACTAATACCCACTTCCAACATAGGTGTAAAACAATCTAATTAGCACATGAATCAAGCATAGCCTTATGTATTTTCATGAATTATGGTTCCTTTAATGTCTATCAACATCTAGAAACCTCCATCCATCATTGATTCACGTTTTCACATAAATCCTAGGTTTTCATCAATTGTAAAAACAAACATAACATCATAATTAGTCAAATTAAAGGTACCTTGGTGTATATAACACCTTAGATGACCCATATTTGGCTTCATGCACCATCTTGGCTTATACTTTCTCTTGATTTGGAACTAGAGGTGGAGGAGCAAGGGTTTGGTCTTGAGTTCTTCCCTGATGATCGACATACACAAGAAGTGTATGTTGACATCTTACTTCCCTTATCTATAACCCATTGCTTTGCTCCTTGTCCAATTCTAGTCCCTCTAATTCATCTAAATGCCTTTTGTTATCAAAACTTAACCAACCAAGTTAGTTTCTAGTGTCTTTTCCCCACTATATAGATAATAACATTCAATAGGTTATTTCCATATTAGAACATAACCATCATTATTATCATCGAAACTCCGTTTTAATATTTGTTAATCACACCTAATGGCGTAATTAAGTAAAACGGATTTTTGGGATGTTACAAGTCTACCCCCCTTAAAGAAGGTTTCGTCCCCGAAACCGCTTTCATTACTATCAACCCATTCCACTATTATAAATTCCCTTTTAATTACGTCCAAATATTTCATCAAAGTTAGCTCATGAACGTACGGATATTGAAATCCTTTGATCGGAGTTATCACTATCATAACATAACTACAAACTCACCTTCACTTATTCATACTTAACTTGAGAGTTAGACTTCGTTCTATAGTCACTACCGAACCGATACATCTACCATACACATCCCACCCCTTTTTGGTATATTTCAGAGCCATTCTGTTCATGCCTATTCGTTTGTTAGTTCATTTCATGCACTACTTACTGTACACACATATGTCCATCGCTTAACAACACCAAGTCTAAGCTTAGATTCATCCATCCTTTGACCTTTAAGGTCAAACCTTTCGAACTACGTCATGCTTGAGCTACCATTCGTTCATACGGGGTTACTATTCAACATATCAATTTTCTATTTAACAATCACAAAATATCCAAATGTACTAACCTTCTTTTCACAATATTAACCAACCATCCATATGTCGGCTTGACTTGCTCCTTCACAAGTCCACGCCATACTTAGCTTGCTTTAGTTCATTCACAATGAGTTCCAACTCGTCAACATCATGTCACCTGTCTTGTAGATTTCATTGAATCCATAATTTCGACCACTCGTATATACAAAATTATGGGTTAGGCATATACCTTACATTCATGACAATTGACCTTCATTGGTCCATACAAGTTTTCTTTCACTTGTAACGTCCAATTATATACATTTCCTTCCTTTACAATCTGGTTCTATCGTTAGCTACCGTGTATTTTTACCCATCCTTACTCATCAAGGTCCTTTCAACCTTGCCCCATTAAGGTTCTCCTACCTATCATACATGATTTTCCACCCTATGAACCGTTAAGGTCCTCCCAACCCTTATGACCCGCTAAGGTCTTCCCATCCATTTTGACCCACAAGGGTACTTCTACAACTTTGACCCATAAGGGTAGTCCTACAATTTTGACCCATCATGGTCATTCTACCATTTTAACCCATAAGGGTATTTCCACCATTTTGACCCATCATGGTCATTCTACCATTTTAACCCATAAGGGTATTTCCACCATTTTGACCCATCATGGTCATTCTACCATTTTAACCCATAAGGGTATTTCCACCATTTTGACCCATCATGGTCATTCTACCATTTTAACCCATAAGGGTATTTCCACCATTTTGACCCATCATGGTCATTCTATCATTTTAACCCATAAGGGTATTTCCACCATTTTGACCCATCATGGTCATTCTATCATTTTAACCCATAAGGGTATTTCCACCATTTTGACCCATCATGGTCATTCTACCATTTTAACCCATAAGGGTATTTCCACCATTTTGATTTGATCCGTACTTATCTATGGACTCAAACCTTTCATTCCAACTATTCACCCACACGACCACTTACTTTCCAATTCTACCAGGCATACCTGTAATGATTCTCATGGTCTCACGTGTATCGCATGCTTCTTGTGCACTGGCCAGGTGTACAGTCCACATGCTACCCACGTGCCTTCACGTAATCATTACCTTATGCCTAGGGACTGGGTTTTCAGCTTCGTGCCACATTTCAATTTACTTCCTTAACAACATGGTCACTTTCCTTCTATGTTTTACCATCCCAAAGGATTTTCCTCCCACCGGTACCAATAGTTAATTATCGCGTACCTGTGATTATTCCATCTTATCTACAATTTCCGCGACTTATCTTGGATCGTGTCCTTGAGACCTCTTCATTATCCACAAAAGTTCACCTTAACATAACACCACAATTAGCTTTTAATATGTCATGTGACTTAATATTAAATTCTACCTTTGAGCCTTGATCGAGCCTTGGATTGTACGGGTCACTGCATTCAGAAGCACGCAAGTTTGAGTTCAAGTACTCACTTCCTTGTACAAGATTTCACTCAAACCAGGGCTCTGATACCAACTTGTAACACCCTAAACCATTTTATGGAAACTGGCAGCGGAAAAACCAACCGAAAAATTCTTTTCTTTAATAACAACTTTGAACGTTTAGAAACCGATTCTAATATGTATTTTTTTGGTGTTACATCTTAAAATATTTCTTAATACATTCTACGTGACTCATCTCCATTTGATTATGTGACCGTGACCACGTACAATCCGCCTCCTCGCTCGATCTCCGTCCTTTCCTTGCTTCTCAAGATGGACAAGACATCCTGCATTCACCACAAAACCATTTCGTTAGTTCAATAGGTAACCTCATGTAATCTACTCATGACGCGGAAGTAACATCCAACAATACTCCGTGATCCTGTCCAACCGCCTTCATTCGAGTTCGGGTGGGTTACCCCGATCCGAACCCCCACGTCTCCTGCAATCATACGTACATACCTACGTTTCCTATCATTCACATAACAAAGGTTAATAACCCCACAATATGTCCAAACATACAATTTCCTCCATATAATCCCATAATACATACAAGCATACAATTCCCTCTTATAATACCACCATACGTACAAGCATGCGCTTCCCTCCTATGATACCACAATACATACAAGCATACAATTCCCTCATATAATACCACCATACGTACAAGCATACACTTCCCTCCTATGATACCACAATACATACAAGCATACAATTCCCTCATATAATACCACCATACATACAAGTATACAATTCACTTATATAATACCACCATACATACAAGTATACAATTCACTTATATAATACCACAATACATACAAGTATACAATTCCCTCATATAATACCACCATACCTACAAGTATACAATTCACTTATATAACTTACTTTGACCCGTCATGCTACTCTTTCTTCTCCGATCTCTAATACGAATATAACGTTCCATTCCTATACTCAATCTACGCATACTTTCCAACCCTTACATACATGAAACTCTCTCTCTCTAACCCGATCATGAGTACCCATATGTACATCACATCTTCAATCTACATAATCATGACAATATACTTACCGTATTTGATACCATCGAACAATGTATCAATTAAACTACACACACTTGTATCAATCTGTACTATGATCATATTTACAAAACCGACATTTCTATTACATGCTACACCCCTACATAGCCTTACACAAGGTCCAACGATGTTAATTGATGCGTTAAACGCAAATACGGGTCGCACACATAACCGAAACGTCAACATACGATAGAATGAACAAAACAAAAATGAAATGTTCCAGGTCCCACCGTAGGGGAACGGTGCCACCGTACCCCTACGGTGGACCTCAAATCCCAACGGTAGTACCCCTCTGCCCTACGGTGGGAAAACGTTGCAGGGGCCACCGTAGGGGAACGGTGCCACCGTACCCCTACGGTGGACTCTGCACATTCCCCTTTTGTTTCTCCTTTCCACCCCTTCTAGACCCATCCACGCCGAATCCATTCGAAGCCACGTTTATTCCATTATAAAATCCCATTCAAGCCTTAGCCTCATTATTTACGTTCCATCATCTCACGGTCCTCATACTACTTACAAACACATGTACATGTTAAGATTCATTATCCTAAGTGGAATAAGAACCACTTACCTCAAGTCCTCCAAGTTCATGCTTGTTTACTTGCCTCGTCTTGACCCATTAGCTTCCCATGCTTGAGTCCATCATTCCTACCCTTTCATATCATCATGTTCACATCATTGTTAGCATACATGTTCATTCATAAGCCAATCATATCCAACTCGTATATCACATTGACTTGCATAGGTCAATTTCAACATACATAAAACATAGCTTTCCACTCTTTTTGATTCATCATTCAAGCAATTAGACTTAACATCGTATATATCACATAACCAAGCTAATGTGTCTCACACGGAATCCTCAATCTCACAATCATGTTAGAACACACACCACATTATTTCCACATCAGTTGACTTTCCAGAAAGTCAACTTTCAGCAATACAACTTCCTTTTTACAAACATATGTGTGTATATCAACATACTAGGTCATGTGAATTTCACCATAAGCAACATATTCATATCTCACTAACATACAAGATCATTCATCATACCAATCAAGCATAGTGTACACACTACTAATGCACACTTCTTATGAAATCATATAATCAACTAGATTCTCACATGAATTCTTTCTAAGACACAATCCTCATGTTAACCTACTTTCAATTGTATCCATTATCATACTACTTTCATACTTGTCCAATCTTGCCTACAATTTCACAAGTTAAATTAATCTAGACATTTCATCAAACACTTGGTGTGCATACAACATCTAAAGCACAATGTACAAGCATTTCATGCATACTTTCATAGCTCATAACATAAATCATCCTATTTCTTCCCTACATTACATACCATTCATTCAATAGTTATCAACATAGCAAATCATCACTTTCTTTTCAATGCATTCAATAATTAACCAAGAATGGTCTTGGATTACACCAAGACTAATACCCACTTCCAACATAGGTGTAAAACAATCTAATTAGCACATGAATCAAGCATAGCCTTATGTATTTTCATGAATTATGGTTCCTTTAATGTCTATCAACATCTAGAAACCTCCATCCATCATTGATTCACGTTTTCACATAAATCCTAGGTTTTCATCAATTGTAAAAACAAACATAACATCATAATTAGTCAAATTAAAGGTACCTTGGTGTATATAACACCTTAGATGACCCATATTTGGCTTCATGCACCATCTTGGCTTATACTTTCTCTTGATTTGGAACTAGAGGTGGAGGAGCAAGGGTTTGGTCTTGGGTTCTTCCCTGATGATCGACATACACAAGAAGTGTATGTTGACATCTTACTTCCCTTATCTATAACCCATTGCTTTGCTCCTTGTCCAATTCTAGTCCCTCTAATTCATCTAAATGCCTTTTGTTATCAAAACTTAACCAACCAAGTTAGTTTCTAGTGTCTTTTCCCCACTATATAGATAATAACATTCAATAGGTTATTTCCATATTAGAACATAACCATCATTATTATCATCGAAACTCCGTTTTAATATTTGTTAATCACACCTAATGGCGTAATTAAGTAAAACGGATTTTTGGGATGTTACATATTTCATTCATCCATCCCCTATTTATAATTACACATGAGATAAATAAGAGACCTCATGATATCCGCTGTTTAGTTATGCTCCTTGACTGTTTCTGGTGAACGTTGGAGCAGCTTTAACCAAGCTAGATGTAGCTATAACAGTTTCCATGATTTTCGCCTAGTATTAATGCTCGTCGGTTACACCGTTGACCTACTCTTTAGCCATGGACTTGCTTCACACGTATAGCTCTTCAATAATAAGCTTATTTGACTTGAGTGAGACAATATAGCCGTTAGAGAACAGTTACAAAGCTTAATATTTATTAAGTGTACCTGCAATAATATCATAATAAGATAATTCGTTAGTCTATCATCAGGATGCATATAAGGTAAAACACAGTTACATCCTGAACCCCGCTTAGTTCTTCATTATCTTGAGGATGTCACACAGAATATATGAGGTAAAACCATCTTGAGGATTTCACCACCAACAATTGTCCTCAAAAATATGTTACCATTAATATCTCAAACGGTTAAAATATTTTTAATACTTGATCTTATCTTCTGAAGCTGATTAGACGTTTGTCAGGATGACAACGGCTACTTTTTCGGCTGAAATATTTTGATGACCGTTACACATCATCTCTTTCTACCATCTATATCTAGACCTTATTCCTTCCTTTATAATCACACAAGATTATCTAAACTATCATCAATAGATAGATGATGATATTTTAGGGTTATTGAAGGTTATAATTAGATAGATGATGATATCAAGTCTAATTTGGGGATTTTATTGAATCTAGGGGTTGTTGCATGATAGTATTATCAATAGAACTATTGGGGGTTTTCAATTATATGATAAACTAAGCATTTTAAGATGATTATGGATTTATTTTGAAAAGTTTCCAAATTGGGTAAAGATTACATGCATGATGTGACACTTCCATAATCTTTGCCATTTTGGGAAAGGGCTAAAACGAATAGGTTTTGGGGCAACATTGGTGAGGTTTCGTAGGGATAAGTTATTCATTCTTAACTGCAGTGTTTGATAATGTTTCGGGATGTTCTCGGATGTTTTTGAAGCGTTTTTGGGAAAAGTAACGTGTCAGGGTCGAACCTGGGCACATTCGACCGATCGAGTGGTCGAATGTGGAATCCCAAGGTCGAACCTGGATAGTTTGGTCGAATCTGTTTAAAAACGGTCGAAGGTGGCTTTCCAAAGAATCGAAGGTGGGTTAAAAGGGGCGAAGGTGGATTAATCTTCCCGGTTCGACCCTATTGATTCAAAAATGAGATTTTTGATACAAACTAAGTGTTTTATGTTTGAACCTTGTGTGTAATCTACGTGTACTTGATTAGTTAGGTAATGAGTCACCAACGGGATGTCGGGTCGGTCTAGTGTGTCGGTTGAACACTTAAACACGTTTTAAAACATACTTGGTCACGATCTGGACAATCGGGGACTAGATAACCTTATGGTTATTAGTCAGAACACTTATGTGAACATTTTGATAGATCTCCGGTAGTGGGATTATCAAGGGCTTGGCTTTCTATTATTTAATGAAGAACGCAACCTAAGGTGAGTTCACGGCCCCACTTTTACAGCTTTAACTTTTGGGGGAGAAAACATGCGCTAAACTATTTTGGTAACATATGTCATACTATGGTTTTAACTTGGCATTGCTATACGATCTTTTAAAGTCCGGGGGAAAACCATGAATGTGCGGGGATGCACAACGGGGGAAATGTGGATAGATCTATTGGGCGTGACCTGCCCCACTCGTCGGCTTGGAGGGTCGGGCGGGTGCATATTCTCTCAAACTGGTAAAATTGGTAACATGTTGAACATTCGGGCTGAACATTGCTAAACATTGCTAAACGTGTCTAGTAATGGTTTTCCAATTGTAAGAATAATAAAACATACGCCTAGCTAGCGTACTTGGTAACATTGGTATAGTATGGACATGGTAATGCCTTGGTAACTCTTAGTAACATATTGAACAAACCTGTGAACTCACCAGCATTATATATGTTGACGTCTTTTTGGCATGTTTTTCTCAGGTCGCTAAGGTAGCATCGGTTGGACTAGGCGCACGGGTCTGCATTGGCGTCTAGGCATAGTGGCATATTTTAAATAAGTGTCTTGAATATTTTGGAACACAGTTTTGTAGTTGGTTTAATCTTTAAATGCTTCCGCTATGGTTTAATGGTTTGATAATCAAGTTTTGAGTTTACGTATTTCACATAGTGTTGTTTATTGTGACCGTTGACTTGGATCCTGGTTTGTCATGCGCCTCGCGGTAAAACTCTGCAAGTGGAAATTTGAGGGTGTGACAGATTGGTATCAGAGCCAATGGTTATAGTGAACTAGGACTGCACGTAGAGTCTGGTCTATAGCCGAGTCACACACACTAGACGGTCACATACTTTGGATAACATCGCGAATTTCCCCTATTTTTTTTGATAAAAAGAATGTATTGTTTTAAACAATATATGTTTTAAATACCTTAGACTAATAATTATTTGTATCTCGACACTTTTGTACGTTTTAAAAATATTTCGAGTCACTTTCGGGCTTATATAATCATATTATGAATTTAGAATAATATAGTTTTAGGGAAATAATTGCCAAAAAAAGATTTGTGTGGACCGGGACTCGAACCCGCGTCCACAGCCAACCAACACACAGTGACAACCAACTGAGCCAACTATCATCTTGTGTAGTATTTCAGAAGAAAATAAACTTAACACATTCCTTAAATTTATCAGTCAAAGTCTTAGTCAAACAGTCAAAGTCTTAGTCAAATAGTCAATTCATCATAAAACCTTACTTTATGGTGTTGACCAATTTTAATGGCTAATTGAATCCAAAACTAGTATAAAAACCCACCTATGACCCATTATACTTTGCACCTCTAAATCGATTGTTTCAATCCGATTAAACTTTCCCTCATACCTTTCTTCTATAGTCTATTACTTCTACAATTGAAGCTTTGATTATAAGCTCTTGTAATTGGCGAATTGGAAGCTTGATATTCTTTCTTTTTCGTTCTTTTTATTTCTTCAATTTGGACTAGCTACGTTGTTGAGTCTTTGGGATTCGCCTCGCATACATTCACAACACTTAGAGGATAATTCACCTTAGCCAATGTGAGTTTTACATAGCCCCTTTTCTATTATTCACTATTTTTGGGGTGAAACATATTACAACATTCTATATGCAATTCAATCATAAAGTGTCTATGTGCTTTTCTATGTTGCATTATGTCTTAAACATGACTAGGGTAAGCACAATATTCTAGCATAATCATTAACATTGATCAGCCGACGGTATACAATGATAGATCTATTGGACTGACAATCCCACCCGGATACGTGCCTCCTACATAGGTAGCGTGGGTGATTGTTATCGCATAACATAATCGAGTGAACCATGAGCGTATGGGATGGACCACAATATAACAGTCACAAGGGTTGATTATGCACTCGATTTACTTCTAGTATGTTTTCACATATGGACTAGACTTGCCATGACACTTGAATTGTACAAGCTTTATTCAATTATCAAAACCTATGTAATTCTCACCAACTTTTGTTGACCCAAAAATATTTTCAAAATTAACATGTTTCAGGTAACAATGAAGCTGAGGCTTAGTGTATGCATGAGGAAATACTATGAAGTTTTTGTTTGAAGTTATTTGAAGTTGTTGCTTTATTTGATATCATGTATTTGGGATTTTCTAGACATCATTTCATTTTGGATATTTATGTTATGAATAAATTATTTAAAATTTCAATTTATACGATGTGCTACTGAAACAATCATCAATACGTGACATCCCGATGTTTCCGCCATCGGTTGGGGTGTTACACTTTGAGTCTCTTAGTGGGATACGTACTAACTTTGTCGGGATGTCCTTACATCATCATCATACTTTTGTGTTACGTCATCCGCTTTTATTTGGGTTCTTACCTACTCTTGTCTTCTTCTTCGGGATTGAAGAGGAAGAAGCTGATTTGTTGACTCTAGAACACACATGCTTTCTTACACTTGCACCTATCGTAACACGTTACTAGGCGACGATATTCGGTGACCGGGGGCTGGACTAGGAGTACATTTGGAGGACCATGTAGAGCAGTTTGTCATTTCGGGTGCACACGAAATAATAAACTTAAATGCATGAAAATCCCGGTGGACTTTGAGTTTAGATGTACAGTCCTGAATTTGTCCCTAAGTTAACGCTTGAAAATTTCTAGTTGTTGAAACTAGAGGTGAATCTGAATCCCTCGTTTTCTTGATTTGTTAGATCATGTTTGTTGCTCGTGGTGGTGGACGTCGTGGTGGCGGCGGCGACCGTGGTGGCGGCGGTGGCCGTGCGGGCGGCGGTGGTCGTGGTAACATCAACATGACCCAAGCTGAACTGAATGACTTGTTACAGCAGCAAGTGAATATGGCTATGGCTACTTTCCATGCTGAGATTAATGCCATGGGTGGTGAGTTGATTTCTGGCAACTTTGCCTCATTCTTGGGTGTCATGTTCTTTCGTTTGTATTTTATTCGTGTATCGTGTTTCAGGTATCGCTGTCAATCCACCTCCACCTCAGTACTCTTATAAGAAGTTTCGGTACTGTCAGCCCAATAACTTCGCTGGAACTGAGGGAGCGGTGGGACTGCTCCGATGGCTGGAGAAAGTAGAATCTGTGTTCATTATGTGTAACTGTCCTGCTGGGGACCGGGTTAAGTATGCTACTGCGACATTCGAGGGGCCTGCATTGTCATGGTGGAATGCTACTGCCCAGAACATGGGATTGGGGGAGGCTATTGCAATGCCTTGGGCGGATTTTGTGCATCTGTTGAGGAGTGAGTTCTGTCCGAGGGAGGAGGTACAGAAGTTGGAACATGAGGTCTGGAGTTACAAGATGGTCGGGTCCGAGATTGAGGAGTACACTGTGAGGAGGAACGAGCTGGTGGTGTTGTGCCCTGATTTGCACACACCCGAGTATAGGAGGATTGAGCACTACGTATCTGGGTTAGTGCCGGAGATTGCAGGGTTGGTGGCTGTTGGGAATCTTCCCACTCTTGCTGAGGTTGTTCGATTGGCTCATCGGATGACTAACCTGAAGGTGGCAGAAGATGTTTTGCCTCCTAAGGGTACTACTCTGAAGGGTTCAGAAGGGAACAAGAGGAAGTGGGATAATGTGGGGAAGAGTGCCGTGCCAGCGCCATCTCAGCCGGTGAAGAAGTTTGATTCGTCTGGGTCTTCTTCGGGGCTGAAGTCGGGAGGGTATGTTGGGAAGCATCCCAAGTGCAACAAGTGTGGTTTTCACCACTCTGGGAACTGTGATCGGGCTCGCTGTCATCGGTGCCATCAGTTGGGGCATCTTGCTAAGGATTGCAAGGTGTCACTTACCTCAACTCAGACTCCTGCTGCTACTCCTGCTCCTGCTTCTCAGGGGACTCCAGGAAAGCAGGGGTGCTATAACTATGGTGACACAGGACACTTCAAGTGTGAATGTCCTAAGCTGAAGCAGGGCGATAATGGGAGGGGCGGAAACGGTAACGGGAACAACGGAGGCGGAGGAAGGACTGCGCGTGCTTGTCATTGGATCTGCAGAGGCTAGGCAGGATCCAGACACCGTTACCGGTACGTTCCTTCTTAATGATCGCTATGTTTCTGTCTTGTTTGATTCTGGTGCCGATAAGAGTTTCGTATCTGTGGACATTAGTAGATTGCTAGATATAGTACCCACACCTTTATAGGCTAAGTACTTAATAGAATTGGCTGATGGTAAGAAAATCGAAGCAACACACACCCTTAAGGAGTGTCGCTTGGAACTGTCGGGTTTGTCTTTCCCTATTGACCTTATGCCGGTACCCCTGAGTAGTTTTGATGTCGTTGTCGGCATGGATTGGTTATCGTTGTATCGTGTGGAGATTGTTTCTTTCGATAAGATTATTCGGATCCCTCTCCCTGCTGGAGAGACTTTTTCGGTTCATGGCGAGAAGGGCGGTGCTCCGCTGAGTATCATTTCTAGCATGAAAGCCCGTAAGTATCTTCGGAAGGGTTGTTCGGCCATTCTGGCACTTGTTAACGTTTCGACTGACGATGAGAAGAAGATCGAGGATATTCCGGTGGTTCGTGATTTTTCTGATGTGTTTCCTGATGATTTACCTAGTCTCCCTCCCCATCGTCAGGTTGAGTTTGGCATTGATCTTACTCCGGGTGCAGCTCCTATTGCCTAGGCTCCGTATCGTCTTGCACCTCCCGAGATGCAAGAGTTGTCCAGCCAGTTGCAGGAACTCTTGGAAAAGGATTTCATCTGACCGAGTTCTTCCCCGTGGGGAGCTCCTATTTTGTTTGTGAAGAAGAAGGACAGAAGTCTTCGCATGTGTGTTGATTATCGTGAGCTGAACAAAGTGACCATCAAGAATCGTTATCCTCTCCCTAGCATTGATGATCTCTTTGACCAGCTCCAGTGCTCTAGTTACTACTCGAAGATTGATTTGCTGTCCGGTTATCACCAGTTGCGCGTCCAGGAAGCCGACATCCAGAAGACTGCTTTTCGCACTCGTTATGGCCATTTTGAGTTCTTGGTCATGCCTTTTGGTCTCACTAACGCACCGGCGGTGTTCACGGACTTGATGAACCACGTTTGCAAACCTTACCTTGATAAATTCGTCATCGTGTTATTGACAATATCCTGGTTTATTCTAACAACAAGACAGATCATGAGGAACACTTACGGTTGGTCTTGGAACTTTTGAGTAGGAGCAGTTGTATGCTAAGTTCTCAAAGTGTGATTTCTGGTTACGTGAAGTTCAATTCTTAGGGCATGTGGTTAATGAACTGGGAATTCATGTCGATCCGGCTAAGATCGAAGCTATTAAAGACTGGGAAGCACCAAAGACGCCATCTGAGGTGCGGAAATTCCTAGGTCTTGCGGGTTACTATCGTCGTTTCATTGAGGGATTTTCAAATGCTGAAGCTTAAACTTTGTTCTGCACCTATCTTACCCAGAAGGACCGGAAGTATGACTGGGGTGAACCACAGGAATCAGCATTTCAGATGCTGAAGCTTAAACTTTGTTCTGCACCTATCTTGTGTTTGCCTGAAGGTACGGATGACTTCCTTGTGTACTGTGACGCTTCTATTCGTGGTCTCGGTTGTGTGTTAATGCAACGCGGGAAGGTTATTGCCTATGCTTCTCGTCAACTCAAGGTTCATGAGAAGAACTACACTACTCATGACTTGGAATTGGGTGCGGTGATCTTTGCGTTGAAAATCTGGAGACATTACTTGTACGGTACCAAGTGTGAAGTATACACCGATCACAAGAGTCTCCAGCATATTTTCGACCAAAAGGTGTTAAACATGCGGCAGCGTCGCTGGGTTGAACTCCTGAACGATTATGACTGTGCTATCAAATACCATCCTGGCAAGGCGAACGTTGTGGCGGACGCCTTGAGCAGGAAGGAGTCTGTGAAACCTCGTCGTGTTCAAGCCTTACAGCTCACCATTCATTCATCATTGCCTGACCGAATCCGTTCTGCACAATTGGAAGCTTTGAAGGAGGAAAACCTTCAAGCTGAAACTATGCACGGTGCTGATAAGCATCTTGAACTCAGGACCGATGGCTAACACTATTTCGCGGGACGTGTTTGGGTTCCCTTGTTCGGGGGATTACGCGAGCTTGTCTTGGATGAAGCTCACAAATCCCGGTATTCTATTCACCCTGGCTCGGATAAGATGTATTAGGACTTGAAGATACTTTATTGGTGGCCAAACATGAAGGCTGATATAGCTTCTTACGTGAGCAAATGCTTGACTTGTGCTAAAGTCAAGGTGGAGTATCAGAGGCCGTCTGGTCTCCTGCAACAACCGGAGGTTCTAGAATGGAAGTAGGAGCGAATCACGATGGATTTTTTCACCAAGCTACCAAGGTCACCAAGTGGTTATGATATTATCTGGGTGATCGTTGACAGGTTGACAAAATCGACACGTTTCATACCTATTAAGGAAACCGATGGGCTCGAGTAGTTAGCTCGACTTTACCTTAAGGAGGTGGTTGCTCAGCACGGGGTGCCTGTTTCTATTATCTCTGATCGTGATTCTCGTTTTGCTTCGCGTTTCTGGAAGGCTCTGCACAAGGCTTTGGGTACTCAGTTGGATATGTGTACGGCTTATCATCCGCAAACTGATGGACAGAGTGAGCGGAAGATTCAAACCTTGGAAGACATGCTTCGGGCATGTGTTATCGATTTTGGCAAAAGTTGGGAGATTCACCTACCGTTGGTGGAGTTCTCCTACAACAAGCTGTCACTCTAGTATCAAGGCAGCTCCGTTCGAAGCTCTCTACGGACGGAAATGTCGATCACCTCTTTGTTGGGCCGAGGTGGGCGAGAGCCAGCTCACTGGTCCGGAACTGGTGTACGAAACATCGGAGAAAATCGTACAAATTCGTAACCGTTTGGCTGCTGCGCGGGATCATCAGAAGAGCTATGTCGATCGCCGTCGCAAACCTTTGGAGTTCCAGGTTGGGGACAGGGTACTTCTGGAAGTTTCACCATGGAAGGGCGTCATACGCTTTGGAAAGCGTGGCAAGCTTAACCCTCGTTATGTCGGACTGTTCGCAATCCTGGAACGGATTGGGCCGGTGGCATACAGACTTGACTTACTGGCGGAGCTCGGTAGTGTTCACAACGTCTTCCATGTGTCTAAATTAAAGAAGTGTTTGGCTGATGAATCTCTCATTGTACCACTGGAAGAGATCAAGGTTGATGATCGTCTTCGCATTGTGGAGGAACCTGTCGAGATCCTCGACTACAAGATTCGTAGCCTTCGTCAGAGTAAAATCCGCATTGTCAAAGTTCGTTGGAACTCGAATCGTGGACCAGAGTTCACGTGGGAACGGGAGGATCAGATGAAAGCTAAACATCCTCATCTATTTCCGAAACGCGCATTCGAGTCTAGGCATGTAACTACTGAAGCTGAATAAATCTCGGGTCGAGATTCCTTTCAACGTGGGGATGATGTGACATCCGGTAAATTTTCTTTTCGCTTCATTCTTTCCGTCTCTTTCATTTTTGGGCTTTGTGCAATTTTCGGGAAGAAAATTCTTTCAACGTGGGGATGATGTGACACCCGGCATATTTGGCTTAAACATTTTAGTAACACCTAAGTCTACCTTAACGGGAAACATTTATAAACAGACTTAACTAGGTTAGTTGAGTCGGGTCAAGATAGGATTGTCCAGGGTTCAATGATCTGGAGGATCATTGGGAGTCGTTTTGGGAATACACTAGTACTGGGTCCCGTTGTTGGTGAAATTACACAAACTAATTAAGTGTTATGTGTAGATTAATTGTTATATGGTGGATTATATGCAAAGACGTGTTTAAACGATGTGTAGATAATCATCCATGCTTAAATATGTTAAACATAGACTAAGGTTGCATGTTCATGTGTTAGGATGCGTTAAAATGCGTTAAACGCGACAAACTGGAAAACTAGAAAAACATAGGTCCAGGTTCGACCACATCGTGGGGGCGAACCTAAAAAATACTCTTGGTTCGACCCTTACTGAAGGGGCGAACCGTGAATGTGGAAATGAAAGAATTTCATTCGACCAGAACAAGGCACATTCGACCCTGTGAAAGGGGCGAATGTGGGTACATTCGCCCAGGTGAAAGGGGCGAATGTGGACTAGTATAAATACCAAACTTTGTCATTTTTCACCATTTCACAAACCCTAACCGTCTCAAAACACTCTCAAACGATTTTAACCACTAAGGAAGGAGTTTTTGCTCTTATTTTTCATAATCTAACCTATCAACAACATCTAATCAAGAATCCAAGGTGTGTTCTTAATTCTAAACCTTGTTCAAGTATTTTAATTCGTTTTTATCTAACCCTAAATGTCCAGATCTGTTCTAAGGATGTTTTTGTTAATAAAAACCTTTTAAACATCTTTCTAAGCCTAAACCCTATCATTAAACATAGGTTTTCATATCAATAAACATATGTTAATTATGTGTTATGTGATATTATGTGTTGTTTAATGATTTGCTGCTGTGCTAATGCTAGAAACATGATCTAGGGCTGCTATTGATGATAGTTTAGGGTTATTGAAGGTTATAATTAGATAGATGATGAAATCAAGTCTAATTTGGGGATTTTATTGAATCTAGGGGTTGGTGCATGATAGTATTATCAATAGAACTATTGGGGGATTTCAATTACATGATAAACTAAGCATTTTAAGATGATTATGGATTGATTTCGAAAAGTTTCCAAATTGGGTAAAGATTATATGCATGATGTGACACTTCCATAATCTTTTCCATTTCGGGAAAGGGCTAAAACGAATAGGTTTTGGGGCAACATTGGTGGGGTTTCGTAGGGATAAGTTATTCATGCTTAACTGCAGTGTTTGATAATGTTTCGGGATGTTTTCGGATGTTTTTGAAGCGTTTTTGGGAAAAGTAATATGTCAGGGTCGAACCTGGGCACATTCGACCGATCGAGTGGTCGAATGTGGAATCCCAGGGTCGAACCTGGACAGTTTGGTTGAATCTATTTAAAAACGGTCGAAGGTGGCTTTCCTAAGGGTCGAAGGTGGGTTAAAAGGGGCGAAGGTGGATTAATCTTCCTGGTTCGACCCTATTGATTCAAAAATGAGATTTTTGATACAAACTAAGTGTTTTATGCTTGAACCTTGTTTGTAATTTACGTGTACTTGATTAGTTAGGGTAATGAGTCACCAACGGGATGTCGGGTCGGTCTAGTGTGTCGGTTGAACACTTAAACACGTTTTAAAACATACTTGGTAACGATCTGGACAATCGGGGACTAGATAACCTTATGGTTATTAGTCGGAACACTTATGTGAACATTTTGATAGATCTCCGGTAGTGGGATTATCAAGGGCTTGGCTTTCTATTATTTACTGAAGAACGCAACCTAAGGAGAGTTCACGGCCCCACTTTTACAGCTTTAACTTTTGGGGGAGAAAACATGCGCTAAACTATTTTGGTAACATATGTCATACTATGGTTTTAACTTTGCATTGCTATACGATCTTTTAAAGTCCCGGGGAAAACCATGAATTAGTGGGGATGCACAACGGGGGAAATGTGGATAGATCTATTGGGCATGACCTGCCCCACTCGTCGGCTTGGAGGGCCGGGCGGGTGCATATTCTCTCAAACTGCTAGCATTGGTAACATGTTGCATTCGGGCTGAACATTGCTAAACGTGTCTAGTAATGTTTTTCCAATCGTAGTAATAATAAAACATACGCCTAGCTAGCGTACTTGGTAACATTGGTATAGTATGGACATGGTAACGCCTTGGTAACTCTTAGTAACATATTGAACAAACCTGTGAACTCACCAGCATTATATATTTTGACGTCTTTTTGGCATGTTTTTCTCAGGTCGCTAAGGTAGCATCGGTTGGACTAGGCGCACGGGTCTGCATTGGCGTCTAGGCATAGTGGCATATTTTAAATAAGTGTCTTGAATATTTTGGAACACAGTTTTGTAGTTGGTTAAATCTTTAAATGCTTCCGCTATGGTTTAATTGTTTGATAATCAAGTTTTGAGTTTACGTATTTCACATAGTATTGTTTATTGTGACCGTTGACTTGGATCCTGGTTTGTCATGCGCCTCGCGGTAAAACTCCGCAAGTGGAAATTTGAGGGTGTGACAATAATGCTAGTGAGTACACTTAGTTTGTATACGTATAATATAGGTATAAAAAGGTTTTACAATTCAAGTGTCATGATTCATTCACGGCAATAAGGTAAACACATAAGCACACAATGCAAATCAAAATCAAACCACAATGATGACAAAGTCTAAGAATAACCTAGGAGTTCCCACGCGCATAGGTACTTCCCTTCCCACATTTATAGGTACTCTCCACTAGACGGAACCTAGGACTTCCCTCTCGTGTTGGTACTTACCTTTCCCACATACTTAGGTACTTTCCACTAGGTTCCCAAATGTATATGAATAGGTTTCCATTTATGAATATGTTTATGTATATGTAATGATCACAAGTATACTACGTCTATGTCTAAGCATAAAGCACACGAATTCAAAGCATAACAAATATATGAATTGTATATAAAAACGTTTATGAATATGTGCAAGTGTAAGTTTCATAGGTGTACATGTTTTGCCCCAAAAGTGTAAGAACACGAAAAAGGGGATAAGTATATTCACCTTGTTAGTAGTAGTGCAATGTACTACTTGAAAAGAGTGAAACAGGGCAGAACGAATCTACTCGTGTCCTACAATAAGAAGGACCCAAATAAGGTCTATGACTAAACCTAAAATAATAAATGTATGGGGTACACTTGCCTAGACGATATGCTGCGGTGATGTCAACAGATATCGAACAACTCGTGAGTGATTGGCGTTGACACTGAGCATCGATCACGGGTGGCTAAACCTTAGCGTAGTATTGCCGGGTCTCCACACGTACATTGGCAAGGTGAAACAAGCCGAATTAGAAAGATGCATGGTAACAGAGAAGGGGTTTGTTGTTACCTTTCATCGATGTATACAATGGTGAAAGCACCATAGAATAGGATGGGCGAATACAATTTTGTTAGGTGAAGGGATTAGTCAAAGAGGGTAATTTGTGAAGACACTTGTTTTCTTTAGTTAAAAAAACCATTTTCCCACCATATATACGTATAAAGTTGTTAATATGATTAACTAATCATTAATTAAATAATAATATGATTTATTAACCCTTTTTAATGTAACGTTTATGTTTCTTTGACTGAAAAATTAACTACAATCATAAATTCATTTATCAAGTAACGTTAATTTACACCCTTTTTATTAAATGGCATAACTTTAATTTACTTGTTAGTAGTTTTTACATTAGTTCAAATCAAATACATAAATTAAGCAAAGTAACTCTTTTTTTTATATATCAAAATTAAAAATAGTCTAAGTACGAGGACTGAAATTGTAAATTCAATATAGTTTAGAAAACACGCAAATGTCACATCAACCCCTACCGAGGAGAAGAAGATTGAAGGTATTCCTATCGTTCGTGACTTCCCCGAAGCGTTCGCTGATTATTTACCCAGTTTACCTCCGTAGCGGCAAGTAGAGTTTCGTATTGACCTTGCACCTGGTGCAACCCCCATTGCTCGAGCTCCTTACCATCTTGCACCCCAGAAATGCAAGAACTCTCCAACCAACTCTAGGAACTTATTGAGAAAGGTTTTATACGACCTAGAACATCCCCTTAGGGAGCTCCTATCCAATTCGTCATAAAGAAAGACAGGACTCTTCGCATGTGTATCGACTACCATGGACTCAACAAGGTGACGATTAAGAACCGCTAACCCCTCCCCCGAATAGATGATTTGTTCGACCAACTCCAAGGGTCAAGTTTTTACTCGAAAATCGATCTGAGATCCGGTTATCACCAGCTCATAGTTCAAGTAGACGACGTTCCGAAAATTGCTTTCAGAACTCGTTATGGCCATTTTGAATTCTTGGTCATGCCTTTCGGTTTAACGAATGCTCCTGCGGTATTCATGGATTTGATGAACCGTGTATGTAAACCCTACCTGGATAAATTCGTTATTGTTTTCATCGATGACATTCTAATCTATTCCAAGAGCAAGGATGACCATGAGGAACACTTGCGCCTAGTCTTGGAACTTCTGAAGCAAGAGCAGCTTTATGCAAAATTCTCTAAGTGTGACTTCTGGTTGAAGGAAGTCCAATTCCTCGGGCATGTAGTTAATGGAAAAGGGATACATGTTGATCCAGCCAAGGTTGAGGCTATCAAAGACTGGGAAGCACCTAAAACTCCAACTGAGGTTCGGCAATTCTTAGGTTTAGCCGGCTATTATCGTCATTTCATTGAGGGATTTTCCAAAATGGCTCAACCTCTCACTGCTCTAACCCATAAAGACAAGAAGTTTAATTGCGTGACACTCAGGAATCCGCATTCCAGTTATTGAAACAAAATCTTTGCAGTGCACCTATCCTGTCCTTGCCTGAAGGTTCAGATGACTTTGTTGTTTACTGTGATGCATCCATTCAAGGTCTCGGTTCTATTATGATGCAACGCGATAAGGTCATTGCGTACGCATCCCGCCAGTTGAAAATCCATGAAAAGAACTACACCACCTATAATCTATAATTAGGAGCGGTGGTGTTTGCCCTTAAGATTTGGAGACATTACTTATACGGTACCAAATGCACCATCTACACCGATCACAAGAGTCTCCAACACATCTTTGATCAGAAGGACTTGAACATACGACAGCGTCGCTAGCTTGAGCTTCTTAATGACTATGATTGTGCGATCAAGTACCATCCTGGTAAGGCAAACATCGTGGCCGATGCCTTAAGCAGGAAGGAGTCTTCTAAACCTCGTCGAGTTTGAGCCCATCAACTTACCATTCATACTGGTATGCCTGACCGGATTCATGTTGCCCAGCAAGAAGCTTTGAAGGAAGAGAACATTAAAGCTGAAACCATGCATGGTGCTGACAAACACCTGAGCTTAAATCCGATGGAATTCATTATTTCATGGAACGAATTTGGGTTCCAAATTTTGGCAATCTCAGAGATCCTATGATGGACGAAGCAAACAAGTCTCGAACCTCAATTCACCCTGGTTCTGACAAGATATGCCATGATCTCAAGGTACTCTACTCGTGGCCTAATATGAAAGCTGAAATAGCGACCTATGTCAGCAAATGTTTGACCTGTGCTTGGGTCAAGGTCGAGTACTAGAAGCCCTCTGGTATGCTCCAGCAACCCGAACTCCCAATGTGGAAATGGGAGCAAATCACAAGGGACTTCATTACCAAACTACCCCGATCGCCTAGCCGTTGTGATATGATTTGGGTTATTGTAGACCGTCTGACCAAATCCGCAGACTTCCTAGCGATAAAGGAAACCGACAAGATGGAGAAATTAGCTTGCCTTTACATTAAGGAAGTTGTCACTCGCCACGGTGTGCCAGTCTCCATCATTTATGATCGTGATGCTCATTTCACGTCTCGCTTCTGGAAAACCTTACACAAGTCCTTGGGTACTCAGTTGGATATGAGTACTGCTTACCACCCACAAGTAGATGGCCAGAGCGAGAGAACAATCCAAACTATTGAAGACATGTTGTGAGCGTGTGTTATTGATTTCGGCAATGGTTGGGAGAATCACTTACCGTTAATAGAGTTCTTCTATAACAACAGATACCACACTTCTATTCAGTGTGCGCCTTTTGAGGCATTTTAAGGACGTAAGTGTAGGTCTCCCATCTGGTGGACTGAAGTTGGGGATAGCCAACTAACAGGTCCCGAACTTGTGCATGAAACTTTTAAGAATTTAGTGCAAATCAGAAAACGTATGGCTGCTGCTTGTGATCAAGAGAAAAGCTACACTGATAAGCGTAGGAAACCTTTGGAGTTCCAGGTTGGGGACAAGCACTGTTAAAGGTTTTGCCTTGAAAGGGCGTTATTCGATTTGGGAAACAGGGAAAGTTGAATCCGCGATATGTTGGACCATTCGAAATTGTTGAAAGAATTGGTCCAGTAGTGTACAGGTTAAACCTGCCTAACGAACTCAGTGGAATACACAATGTATTCCACATATTGAACTTAAAGAAATGTCTGTCTGACACAACATTAGTGGTGCCACTAGAAGAGATCCAGGTGGACGAACAGTTACGGTTTGTGGAAGAACCGGTGGAGATTCTTGAGCAGGGCATCAAGAAACTCAGACAGAGCACAATACCTATTGTAAAGGTACGATGGAATTCCCGTCTAGGACCGGAATACACGTGGGAATGCAGGGATCAAATGCATCTCAAATAGCAACATCTCTTTACTGAACCTGAACCTGTGCATAGATCAAATGCTAAACGTAAAGCAGCACTCTCAAAGTGAATTTTGGGTCGAAATTCCTTTCAACTTGGGGATGATGTGACATCCGAGAACCAAGCACACATTTTACACTCGCTTTACTTTTTACTTACTGAATTTCAGGACGAAATTCTTTGCAGCTTGGGGATGATGTGACACCCCGCATTTTCAGGTTCTTACTTTCACTAAACTCTAGTTAACTTTATTTACATCTACAACATGCTATTTAACTAGGGTTATCTAGATGAGTCACACGTTGCACAGTTATAGGTTAATAACTGCATGAAGTGGTAATTTGGAGAATTACCAAACTACGTACACGAGTATCAAACCCCGGACGTTGGTGAATTGAGAAATTAGATAATTATGGATTAATCGATTTATATTGACTGCAGTTACGTGTTTCCGTGAATCTATGTGTAAACTGTATGTGATTACGTGAACATAAACCAAACGCGTTATTAAAAACCGTAATCGAGGAGCCATTAGGATGGTTGGGGTCTAAATACTTGGGTTTACGCTTGATATGGTCCAAACTAGCTCAAACATCAAAGAAAACGTGTTGTACACTGAACTGGGCCGCGCGAAACGGGCATGGCCAAAGTGAACGGCCGTTCACCTTGGCCAAACGGCCGTTCGGCATGCCTAGGTCGTCCAAAACCGACTTAAACACTTATTTAAGCAATATTAAGCCCCAAGTACTGCATAACATTAACCCTAACCATCCCTAACAACCCTCATACGAAAAATACATCCCCTAACACCTGCTAAAGCTCAAGAACATCATTCGGGAGGCGTAGGTCTTCGGTTGTTGATCTTGAAGTGCTTTCGGTATAATATTCAAATTCTTGTGTTTTAATCTTCTTTAATATGTTTTTAAACATCATAAAAAAATTTGTCCAAGTCTGAAACGTTTTCATAAAGATTAAAACTTGATGTTTATAAAGGATTAATGGGTTAAACATGATATTATGTGATGGTTATTGTATGTGTTACATGATATTGCATGTTCTTGATGTTTTAGACTTCTAGGGTTTATGATTGATAATGTTTAACATGTATCTTGCAAGATTTTGATCAGGTTATGTCTTATTGATGTTTTATGATGATTGTTGGGGTTATCGATTATATGCGTAAATGATGATTATAACTAAGGTTTATGCATGTTTAGAATCTGGATAGATTGTTTAGGCCGACTTCCAGAGTATGTAACGTGGTATTAAAGTGTTTGTTTTGAAGATTCTTTGTATAAACATGTTTTACAAGGTCTTAGATTTTCATAATGGGAAAAATCATCTGATTTGGACGTCGGTTGATATGTTTTTGGAATTTTCTTTGATTAAAGGTCAAATCAGATTTTCGGATGAGGTGTAATTGAGGTGTATGACTGATGTTAATCATAACGTTCACCAACGGGTTCGTAGGTTTTACTTGTGCATAAAGAAACACTAGGTGTTACTTATACGTAAACGCATTTCAAAATATCTTGAACAAACGGGTTATATGGTGTATTGATTATACATATATACTCACTCAATGATACGTATAATAGGGAGTAGGTAGCACGTCCTTATTTGTGAGTGTGAATTTTTACCTTGCAACCTAAGGTGAGTTTCACGGCCCCTTTTACTGTTTTCCCATTGGGGGAGAAACATGCTACACAAACACACGAAGATTGTAGATCACGTGTACTATTATATCACTTGTTTACTATAGCGTAATTCTCATTCTTAAGTCCTTACATTGTAAACCATAGTATGTGTAACATAGCGAGGAAATGTGAATAGATCTATTGGGTCTGACAAGCCCCACCTGTGTCAACTGGAGGGTGAGCAGGTGCATATTGTCCTAAACAGTTGTCACCGTTGAATGAGCGGTGGCGGAAGGCAACCAACTACCAACAGTCAGCAATGGTTTATGTACGCTTAGTAACTTGTTAATGTCTAGCTAGTATTGGGATATAAATAGTAAACGGATGTGAGTCTATGCAGACAAACAGACAAAAGGATTTTCTTATATTAAAACCTGTGAACTCACCAACTTAATTGTTGACACACTTTATCATGTTTTCTCACGTCGCTAAAGGTATCGCTGCTAGCATGCACTTAGAGTCTCACTTGCATCACAAATATTATCTTTTAGTTTTTCAAACATTTTATCTTATTGTGTTTGGTTTTGGAAACTCGTAGTGGTTTTACGAGACATTGCATGAACTTTACTTACTGCTTCCGCTGAACTATTAAACTTTGAACTTTGAAAACTTTTGGTTTATTACATATGATTTTGATAGCATATAGAGGTTTGTTCATTTGACTATTGACATTGATCCTGGTATGTCACGCGCCTCGCGGTAAAACCCCACAATGGAAATTTGAGGGTGTGATAACATGCATTGTTTACTAGTTTTGAATGAATTGCTAGGAGACCGGTATACATGAGACAATATGTTTAGTGTACTCACTAAGCCCTCGTGTAATTAGTTTACCGTAACCATTAGCTATGGACTTAGCCATGAAACACTTGAATAGATCTATTGGGTTGACACCCCCACTCTTGGTTAGTCGCTCTAACCCGGATACATACGAGAAAAGAGTGCTTGTATTTCTTATATGATGATAAATTGCCTTTATTGTGCGATGAGCGAGGCATAACATGTCAAGGTTTGGCTATGGACTCATGATCATTCAATATCATCTCTGTCTTAGCTAGAAATTGATGGGTCATTCATGGATTTCATTAAACTTTACGTTTTTAATTATTTTAAAACTTGTGAACTCACCCACTTTATGTTGACAAAGTTTTTATGCATGTTTTTCAGGTAACTAAAGCTATGGATGGAACTTCGAGCATATTTGGGCATTCATTCACAACTATCATCTTTTGTGTTTTCAAAACATACGATCATGTTTTGGTTTTAAACAATATTCTGTGATGGTTGTCATCATTGAACAAATTTGGTATTTTCAATATTAAGTTATTATGAATGTTTGCAAGAATATTGTGCTTGGAAACCTTTCGTGTTGCATCCCGTGTTTCCGCCTTGGTGGGGTGTGACAACGTGGGAGGCCACATGCGTCCATGCGGCTGCAGTGTCCAAGATGATGACACATGTTAAGACCAGGCATTGTGTGTTAGGCGTGTGGGATACCACGCGCACGAGTGTAACTTCCTGGTGGCCAGTGGGACACATGGCGTCATCCTGAGCGTCCAGGTGAGTAGTCGTCTAGTCGTGCCTTCCAATTGGGGCCCATCGCATTAAATGTGATGGGTATAAATATTTGATTTCCCACCTCTCTCACTACACTTTTTTCCCCAAAAACTCTTCAAACTCTCTCAAAACCTTAGAATTTTCAGGCTTGATCTTTAAGTTCTCCGACCGATCTTCAAGTTATCCGATCACTCTTCAAAGTTTCCGGCGGATCTTCAAAAATTCCAACGAACTTTTCCCTGGTTTTCCAGCCTCTCTCAATATTTTGTTCATGTTTTGATGATGTCTAAGACGTCAAGGAACATTCTCAGAATCCAGACACGAATCTCGAGTAACCACCCCCACAAGAGAAATCAAAAGAGAAGAAGGTTATGGACAACACTCCGGTGAAGTGGAGCCAAAAAAGCTTAGAAGAATTTTGCCAGCACTATGAAATAGATGCTGCATGGGAGCCGAAGCTACCGGCTCCTGGTCAGACAGTGCTGACACCCACCGAGGGCAAAATTGCCCTGTATGAAGCCCACGTTGTCAAGTGTGGCTTCCGTCTACCGGCCACCTGGTTCTAGATCGACACCTTGATGTCGTATGGAGTGGCCGTGACGCAACTAAGTGCCTTTGGGATGCTGAGGTTGGTGCACTTTGAGGCGTGCTGCCGCGCCTTGGACATTGAACCTACTTTTGATATGTTCAATATATTCTATGTGATGACCGAGGATCAAACTTTGTTTTACTTTAAGGAGTGCTCCTGGGTGACGATGATGACGTCTAATGCCCCCAACTCCTTACACGATTGGAAGGAGAAATTCTTCTATGTCAAGCTGGGGGTGATTCCGGTGGCAATGCCATGGAAGGTGCTTGGCGAGCGCCCAGTATTGGCGGTTATAAGGAGGAGTAGTGGTTCATTGACTTGACCACCAACGCAACCCCGATGGATGTCCCAACTTGCAAGGAGTCGATGCTTGCGCTCCTAGGGATGAGCCGCCTGTGCCTGAAGCCTGGGCAAGAGCCATACATCCAAGATGAGGGTAAGTTTACTATGTGCTCCAACCTTTAATTTATAGTCTTGTAAATGTAGACTAATTGCTTGTGTTTGCAGGTGTGTCAAAGCTGCAGGCATTTTTGGCACGAGAAGGAGCGTGTTTGAAGTGGAGGATCCCACCTGCGGATAGGCCCTCTGTGATCGAGGAGATGGTTGGTAGGTTCTACCTACCAAACCTAGAGAATGCTCATGCGTACTTCTTGATTGCTGGTCAGACTCCTATAAATCCTTATCCTGTTTTTTGTGTGGCGCCGGGTGGTGTCCCATGCGTCATTATTTCTGATTCGAGGTCAGCCGGTTTTTCTAGAGGGTTGTGTCATCTGACCCGGCTGTCTAGAGCTCGTGGGCGCTGGAAAACGGCGCCCAGGACTCACTCCTATACCTCTAAGATTGATTATGTATAGGTATTCCAAAGTGCGCCTTTGAGTGCAGGTGGTGAAGGGCCTACCACGGTCAGAAGAACAGGGACAAGCGCAAAGAGTCGTCCACTAATGAAGACGTTGTAGAGTCGTCGCAGAAGAAAGCAGCAAAGAAGAGGAGGCTGCTGAAGGTGGCGCAGGAAAGTTGGTCAGCCCAAACGTAGTGGATCAGCTTTTGCATGAGCTATCGTCCACTCAAGTAAAGATTCCTGGGCGAGACCCGTTGGCGACAGGGTGGGAAGACGGGGGACTGATAAGACTAGCCCCACCAAGAATACTGAACCGAGTCTGAAAGAGACGATGCCACAGTTCTCCTTCCATATCACTCCTCCCCCGCAGCGGGTGCCTTTTGGATTAGTTAACAGCTTATCACAGATTCCTTCTTATGAACACTTGTATTTAATGTATCAAAGTAAATGCAGAGCAGAATGTATTAAGTGTTCTAAGTTAGCAGTTCACTTTAAACAATAGTAAATGCTCCCCCCTCAAATATAGAACTAAAGCAGTATAATGAGAATCAAACAGTTAATGAATAAAATAGTTGTAAATGCTTCAAATGATTCTTATATATTAGAAATGATTTACTGCAAAAGATGTCTAAAACAGATGGTGTGAACCCATCTATTTATAGACAGAATAATACGTACATTGGAGGAATTGAAACTAATATAATAATACTACAACGGGTTGTAGTATTGGAACTTTTTCATAAAGAAATAAAAACTAACATAAAGCTAAACTACTGAAGTATAAGGGCGGTGGGAAGCTTCTACTGTAACTGCTGAAGAATAAACAACTTCTGATGATAAAGTTATTCTTCAGGTGTTTTTTTGGTTCACCTTCAGCACTTGTATCGACTTCTTCAGTACTTGTCTTCTTCTTCTTCAGTAGATTATATACTTAGCAAAATATACAGATAGTAATTAGACTAAGGTTGAACTGGCTTGTCAATCCTCTTTGACTTAACAATCTCCTCCTAGATTGATGAAGCCAAAACCTTATCTAATCTTTATTTAATATTTTATTTTCTTCTGCAATCAAGGATTCTCCATATTTCTCTTACCATGGAGATCTTGAGCTGGTTCACTTGTTGACCAGGGTGAAGTGGTCCCTGATCTGATTCAAGGTACTGAACAGCTAAAAGATCGTCTGTTGAAAGGTTTTTCAGCTCATGTTTGTGATGTATAACCTTGTAAGAACATTCTTCTCTTTCCGAAACAATTGCATTTGATCTGTGAGTGAAGAACCATTTAACTATCTTTGATTTAGACTTATCAAAGTCTATCTTGTAGGGTACTATACCTTGTTCTTGGTTTAAACCTGATAATTGTGGTTATTCAAGTTTAGTGATGATCAGGTTGGATCTCCTTCTATGTTCAACTTGTACAAGACTAAGTGTATCACTTTGAATAGGGATGTGATGTTCAGTGATCGCCTTGGTTTGTTTTTGTTCTGTGATGGTTTGGGTCAGTTGATAGGCAAATGTAGCAGGATCCCTGTGTTGTGTGATAAGAGGATTTTCTTCCCAAGATATGTCTTGATCTACTATTTGATTGCCTTCAAGTAGAATCATCTTGAAATCTGTCTTGACTTGTTCCTCTAATTTATTTTGTTTCTTGACAGCTGGTTTAGAAGTTGGCCTTTTTGTAGGATCAGAAGTTTGGGAAACTTCTGATGGTTTGAAATTTTCAGCATTAGACTTCTGCAAAGCCTTGAACCTTTTGTAGGTTTCATGAAGATCAGCATCCTTCCATATTGTCAGTTGAGCTTTTGAGCCATAGTTATTTGCTGCCAGTTCATCAAAGATTTGAGTTCTTTCCAACTTCCTTTCTTTTTCAGCATTTAGTCTATCTGAGACTAGTCTTTCTCAGTGTTAAAGTTATGAAGTTGAAAGATCTCTAAAAGAGTATCTTTTTGTCTTGATGTTCTTTACAATCCAGTTAATCAGTTGTTGTCTCTTATCTTCCTCGGCAATTTGGAGTTGTTCCTCAGCAACCCTTTCTTTTTCATCTAACTCTCTAAGTTTGGTTTCATAGGTTTGAAGTTTGTCATTGAAGCTCAGATCTTCCCTTTCTTCTATGTTGTTCCAAATTTCATCTTCCTTAGATTTTCTTTTGGCTGCTAATAAACTCTTCTCCATTTATTAATAGATGAGAATGTAATTGGTGAAGGGTTTAGAACAGTTGCAGTTGCATGTATAGGCACAGGAAGTTTGGTTGGAATTGGTTCAGTTGCAATAGAAGGTTGATTTGTTGCTTGAGTTGCAACTGCTGAAGTGTTGGTCTGAGTACCAACTACTGAAGGATTGTCTTCAGTACTTTTTGGTTGCTCTTCAGCAGTTATTTCTAGGCCTTGGGAAGTTTTCAGAGCTTTTTCTCTAAGGAGCCTTTCTTGTTTTTCTTGCCAATCATGTCTTTCTTTGAGGGAAATTTCTTTTCTTGTTTTGAATGATTCTTTTTGGGCATCCTTTAGGTGTTGAGCTTCTCTTGCCTTTTTAGAGGCTTCAAGAGAGATCTTTTATGGCCCCTTGCCTTTAGCTGTCATCTCCCTCTTTTTGGCTTCATCCACTTCTGGAAACCAAGGAGCAGGAGGTGCAACACCAGATAAATTCTCTAGTTGTCTTATGTTATCTTCTACTCTTCTTGACAACTCCCTCATCTTCAAATCAATAGCATTATTTATCATCTCCAATTAAGTTTTGTTCTTCAACTCCATAGCAGTTGTGAAATTTGGAGATATGAAGAAATAAGGTGATGGATCATCTAGTATAAAGGACCATCTGAACTGCATAGTTAGTTCAGGTCTATGCTTGTAGCACCAGAAGATTGGGTAGGCTTTTGATAGTGTGGAGGTGGTATTTTTTAGAGGTCCCTGTTAGTTAAGACTGGGGATGCCACTATCCTCATATCCACCAAGGGGTGGTAAAAGAGTATTGGCAGCCTCATATGTACCTAAAGTTTCTAAGTTTGGGATTAGAGACCTTGGTTCCTCCTCATCTCTTGGGATAGGGCTGATAATATCAACATCAGTGGCTGTATCAGCAGTTTGTTCCCTTGTTTTATGTGGTGATTGTGGAATGTCACTATCTGATGGGATATTTTCTTTCAGACCAGAGAGAAAGTTTGCAATTTCTATTATTATGTGTGAGAGTTCAGGTTTAGTAGATTTGGGATCAGTAGTTTGTATGGGTTTAGTAGTTTCAGGAAGAGGTTCAGTAGTTTTCGTCTTCTTGAGTTTCTTCCTTGAAAACTAGATAGAAATTGGTTTGTCTCTTTTGGGTGAGGGTGAAGATGGATGTAATTGAGAGGAAGTTTCAGTTACACCTATATCAAGTGCAGATTGCACATTAGCAGTCTCAGGCATCTCAACCTCCTGAGTTGCTTTTCTTTTTGGGTTGGTGGATTTGGATTTTTTCTTCTTTGGCTTTTTGGTCTTTGGGTAAATGGTTTTGGAAGATGTGGGATTCATGGGGACTGTTTCTTGTTCCCCTTGGTCATCTTCTGGCATGGAAGCCGGTTTGATATACCTGGAGAATACTGGTGAGGTTAAAGGGTTTAATTTTGAAGTTTTACCCACAAGTACCTCCTCACCAAGTTTGTCACACCCTCAAATTTCCACTGCGGGGTTTTACCATGAGGCGTGTGACATACCAGGATCAATGTCAATAGTCGAATGAACGACCTCTATATGCTATCAAAATCATACGTAATAAACCAAAAGTTTTCAAAGTTCAAAGTTTAATAGTTCAGCGGAAGTAGTAAGTAAAGTTCATGCAACGTCTCGTAAAGCCACTACGAGCTTCCAAAACCAAACACAATAAAAATAAAATCTATGAAAAACTGAAAGATAATGTTTGTGATGCAAGTGAGACTCCAAGTGCATCCTAGCAGCGATACCTTTAGCGACCTGAGAAAAAATGCTAAAGTGTGTCAACAATTAAGTTGGTGAGTTCACAGGTTTTAATGTAAGAAAATCCATATGTCTGTTTGTCTGCATAGACTCACATCCGTTTACCAATTATATCCCAATGCTAGCTAGACATTAACAAGTTACTAAGCGTTCATAAACCATTGTTGACTGTTGGTAGTTGGTTTCCTTCCGCCACCGCTCATTCAACGGTGACAACTGTTTAGGACAATATGCACCTGCTCCACCTCCAGTTAACACAGGTGGTGCATGTCAGACCCAATAGATATATTCACATCTCCTCGCTATGTTACACATACTATAGTTTACAATGTAAGTCTTAAGAATGAGAGTTACGCTATAGTAAACAAGTGATATAATAGTACATGTGATATACAATGTTTGTGTATTTGTGTAGCATGTTTCTCCCCCAACAGGAAAACAGTAAAAGGGGCCCTGAACTCACCTTAGGTTGCAAGCTAAAAATCCAAACTTCGCAAATAAGGATGTGCTACCGACTCCCTATTATACGTATCATTAAGTGAGTATATGTGTATAATCAATACACCATATAAACCGTTTGTCCAAGACGTTTTAAAATGCGTTTACGTATATGTAACACCTAGTGTTTCTATATGCACAAGTAAACCCTACGAAGCCGTTGGTGAACGTTATGATTAACATCAGTCATAAACCTCAATTACATCTCATACAAGTGTTTATACAATTACACGTCAATATCAAATCATACAAGACTCCAATTAGGCACATAAGCGTACATAACATAATAGGCGTTTTTAGGACATATTATGCGCTGTGAAAACAATTATATTAAAAATACTCATATATTGAATTAGACTCCCAAAATATTACTAAATATTCTAGGGAGTCTATTGGTCATGTCCATATTTTTGTTTCATGATAAAACCATACACAAAAATTATGAAAAATCATACAATACAGCTAGGTCCAGAAAACACTCATAACAGGTCAGTTTAGTAGAAAAATTCTCAAAAATTGTGTATTCATCCAAACTGGATAAATCCATCTGAAAAATCCAAGTTTCTCCGATTTTGACCTGCTGACCAAATTTCATAACCTAACTCTTTGTAGAACTCAAGTTATGGTCGTTTAAAGTTGACCCCAAATATTAATTCGAAAATCTGATTTGACCTTTAATCAAAGAAAATTCCAAAAACATATCAACTGACGTCCAAATCAAATGATTTTGCTCATTATGAAAAACAAACCTTGTAAAACATGTTTATGCAAAGAAATCATCAAATGAAGCACTTTAATGCCACATTATAGACTCTGCAAATCAGCCTAACAATCTGTCCAGATTCTAAACATCCTAACGGTTGTTCACTTTGGTCAGGCCCGTTTCGCGCGGCCCAGTTCAGTGTACAGCACATTTTCTTCGATGTTTTCGCTATTTTGGACCATATCAAGCATACCCCAAGTATTTAGACCCCAACCATCCTAATGGCACATCGATTATGGTTTTTAATAACGCGTTTGGTTTATGTTCACGTAATCATATACAGTTTACACATAGATTCACAGAAACACGTAACTGCAGTCAATATAAATCGATCAATCCACAATTATCTAATTTCTCAATTCACCAACGTCCGGGGTTCGATACTCGTGTACGTAGTTTGGTAATTCTCCGAATTACCACTTCATGCAGTTATTAACCTATAACTGTGCAACTTGTGACTCATCTAGCGAACCATAGTTAAGTAGCATGATGTAGATGTAATTAAAGATAACTAGAGTTTAGTGCAAGTAAGAACCTGAAAATGCGGGGTGTCACATCATCCCCAAGTTGAAAAGAATTTCGTCCCGAAATTCAGTAATTAGAGTTTATGAAAACGTTTCAGACAGGGCTATCTGTTTGTGGGTGGTAAGTAGTACTCATATCTAACTGAGTACCCAAGGACTTGTGTAAGGTTTTCCAAAAGCGAGACGTGAAACGAGCATCACGATCAGAAATGATAGAGACTAGCACACCGTGCCGAGTGACAGCTTCCTTATTGTAAAGGCGAGTTAATATCTCCAGCTTGTCGTTTCCTTTATCGCTGGGAAGTGTGCGAATTTGGTCAAACGGTCTACAATAACCCAAATCACATCGCAACCGCTAGGCGACCGGGGTAGTTTGGTAATGAAGTCCATTTTGATTCGCTCCCATTTCCACATTGGGAGTTTCCGGTTGCTGGAGTATACCAGCGGGCTTCTAGTACTCGACATTGACCTTAGCACAGGTCAGACATTTGCTGACATAGGTGGCTATTTCAGCTTTCTTATTAGGCCACCAGTAGAGTACCTTGAGATCATGGTACATCTTGTCAGGACCAGGGTGAATTGAGTAACGAGACTTGTGTGCTTCGTCCATCACAAGCTCTCTGAGATTTCCAAAATGTGGAACCTGAATTCGTTTCATGAAATAATTAATTCCATCGGATTTAAGCTCAAGGTGTTTGTCAGCACCATGCATGGTTTCAGCTTTAATGTTCTCTTCCTTCAAAGCTTCTTGCTGGGCAACACGAATCCGGTCAGGCAGACCAGTATGAATGGTAAGTTGAAGGGCTCTAACTCGACGAGGTTTAGAAGATTCCTTACCTGGATGGTACTTGATCGCACAATCATAGTCATTAAGGAGCTCGACCCATCAACAGCGTCGCACGTTCAGGTACTTCTGATCAAAGATGTGTTGGAGACTCTTGTGATCGGTGTAAATGGTGCATTTGGTACCGTACAAGTAATGTCTCTAGATATTAAGGGCAGACACTCCGATCCTAATTCTAGATCATGGGTGGTGTAGTTCTTTTCATGGATTTTCAACTGGCGGGATGTGTACGCAATGACCTTATCGTGTTGCGTCAGAACACAACCGAAACCTTCAATGGATGCATCACAGTAAACAACAAAGTCATCCAAACCTTCACACAAGGACAGGATAGGTGTCATGCAAAGCTTTTGTTTCAATCGCCTACTTGGTTAGGCGGCCCGACAGTTCTGGCTTGTAAAGTACATTTTTGATACGATAATCCGTTAGGACATTGATAAGATGTCCTTGGAAATACCGTCGAAGTCTACGCGACACATGTATCAACGCGAGGACATGTTTTTCCATCGTAGAGTATCTTGTTTCCGCATCTAGCAGGGTGTGGCTGATGTAGTAGATTGGTGTCTGACTCCCTTTGCGGTCTACACGAAGGACCATAGAAATCGCCCTTTCTGTTGCGGATAGGTAGAGTGTTAGCATCTCCTTTGGTAGAGGCGTTGTTAAAGTTGGGAAGTTCATAAGACACGGTTTCATCTCTAGGAAAGCTTTTTCCACGTCTGGCTTCTAGCGGAAATTGCTCTATTTCAAGAAATTTTTCAAGGTATCCACGAATGGAAAGGACCTTGAAGCGTAGTTTGAAAGGAAGCGGTTGACGGCCACCAGTCGGTCCATCAACGTTTGTACTTCCTTTATTGATGCTGTGGAGGGCATTCGCTCAATATCTTGTACTTTGTCGGGGTTTGCACGGAAACCATCCCGCGTTACGATGACCCCGAGGAATTCGCCCTCCTTTATGCCGAATGAACACTTGCCAGGGTTTAGCTTCATGCACAGCTGATCGAATGTCTTCTGTATATCCCCCAACATGTGTTCCTCTTCCTTGCTCTTGATAATAAGGTCATCGACATACACCTCCAGGTGCACACCGATTTCGTTGTTGAAGGCGTTGTCCATCAGGTGCTGATATGTTTCTCCCGCGTTCTTTAGTCTGAATGGCATTTTTGTGTAATAGAAAGTGCCCATGTCTGTGCGGAAGGCGGTTTTGTGTTCATCCTCCTTCGCCATTTGGATTTGGTGGTAGCCCTTGTATGCGTCCAAGAAACACTTGAACCGGTAAGGCGCTAGGGAATCCACCTTTAGGTCGATCTCTGGCAAATGATAACAATCCTTAGGACAGGCCTTGTTCAAGTCTTTGTAATTCACGCACATGCGACATCCTTCCGTTGCTTTACCAACCATAACTACGCTTTTTCTGCACGACTGGTTCGACAGATCGGTATGTGTTTATCTTGTGCTCCGCGACATAACACGGGACCCCGATCATGTCCTTTGGTTCCAGGCGAACACTTCAATGTTCTTGATGAGCATGTGTTTGATATGCACACGTATGGTGTCAGAGATTTCATGGCTGATGACCACCGTTTGGTCTGGAAATTTTGGGTTAAGAACCCAGTTTTCTGGCTCCGAACGGGTTTTTGTTTTGGCCATCTTTAGGGGCTTTGAAGTACCTGCCGCATGGCAGTCCTTGTTTCGCCTAATGAAGGCGATGCCTATAGGGGTGGGAAAGTCGATCATTTGATGTGGCGTTGGTGTTGAAGCACGCCAATACTTCCCTACCTAGTAAAATGTCATGGTGTGATGTCACGGGTAAAACTATGAAGTCACACATTTCTGTACTTTCATGTTTACCATCGGTCAAGGTGACCCGAAACGAGATCATGCCCTGCGGCATGATGACTTCATGAATAAAGCCCGATATTGGTTCATTTACCGGAACGAGGCGGGCTTTGTCTTCCTCGTCCAGTTGCTGAAAACACTGATCATACATGATGTCAGTATTGCTGCCGCCATCAAGGAACATATACCTAGTTCAGTAATGGCGAAAGACGGTGGTGATCATGAGCGGCACTGTTGACGATGGGCCACCGCGAACCTTGGGCATCAGGATGTCCCCCTCTTTCCAGACGTCATTGTTTTGTTGGTGGGAGCCCTTGCCCTGTTTTTTATTATCGCTCTCCCTAAGCATATTGCAGTGGTGGTGCGGGGTGATGCACCATGTGGGTTTAGAGGTTGCGGATTTGCTTTAGCGCGCCCTCGTGTCTGTTGTCATTATAGTGGTGGCCCCGCCCACCCCTGTGGACGTTCTTCACTAAGTGGCCTCGATCTCTAGTTTTAGACTGTAACAGTTGTCTGTGAGATGGCCGCAATCATTATGGTAGTCGTAGAACTTTGTGGTATCCACATTCTTCCGCTTCCTAAGGGCCTTGGGCTCCTTAAAAGTTATTTGCTCAGTATTGAGCACTTGTGAAGGCGATTTTATCAAAAAGGTCCAATCGTTGTTTTTCTCAGAGTGTCCCCGCTGTTCCCGCGATTGCTTATTGCTAAGCGTTTGGCGGACATCATTAGCAGACGAGTATTTTCCCTCGTTTGTTGATCCAGAAATGTGCGACCAGACATATTGCTTATTCTTGTTTTTGTTGTTGTAATTCTGCTGGAAGTCGCGTGCCTATTTGAGGGAGCGCTCGGAGGATGCAAAGATTTTGGATGCCCTAATCACTTCATCCCAAGAATCTGGGATTCCGTCTTTTCATGAAAGGGTTATCATGAGTTCCTCACTGTGGACGCCTTGAATGAAGCCCATGCGCGTGAGTTTTTCACCGCATCCGATTTGAGCGCCTCTTTGTTGTAACGCACGATATAGTCCTCAATAGACACATTATTGGTGCGCTGGCATAATAGGACATGTGCCTTGTCCTTCTTGTGCTTCCTCAGGCGGCTCCAGTGTGCGTCTGGGCGAATAGATGGCACCAGACCTGAACCGGCCAAAGGACCGTGGTACCCGCACATTCAAAATCGTGCAGGTGATTGGTTGGGTCACGCAGGCCATCGTACTTACCGATGTTGCTGGGGAGTTTGGCTTACTTCTCAATAGGAGCGGTAGCTTTCCGCTGATAAAATTTGGAATTTGCTCCGAACGACTTACGACTGTATAGCCTATTGAGGTCGTCGTCTACCTTCTTGTGTGTCATCGCGGAAGTGTTGCGCGACGTACGGTGTTGGCTTGACTGACAATAGTCTGATTCACTAGTAGCCGAGTTGTTGGGGTCCTGATCGTGTGTATTTCTACCACGACCTCGTGACCTGTCTGTTTTTTTTTCTTTCCCTTCCCGGCTATGTTTGGCCGAAGGGGAGCCAATATCAAGTGTTTTACCAGCGTTTTGCTTTGCAAGCATTCGTCTGGATTAATGGCCGCTTCATTCTCGCCCCTGGAATCCAAGTCTGAGTGGTTTAATGTTCGGACTGGTTTGCGAGCCTGCGAGGCAGGCTCTTTATTTTGATTCTCCGAAATGCCTGACGTTCCCACCAGTGGGCTTGGGACCACGGTGGATGGGGTGAACGCAAGCGCTCCGGCTGGGTTGGGATCTGCCATGGGTGGGCTAAATGATGTGGTTTAGAAAACTTGGTTTTCAACTGATACGGATAGCGCCCGTGAAGAAACAACGAGTCTAACGAGTGTTATGTGGGGTGGCTACTCGTGTTCGCTACAACATCTAATCCTTTGCTCACACCAAGTTAGATCTGTGGCCCGTAATAGAGAAAAGAGAGAGATATAATCGAATGCAAAACACACAAAGATATAAGTGGTTTGGTCTCGTTAACCTACATCCACTGTGGAATATGGGATCTTCTTTATTACTTGAAAAGGTTACAAGTGTTAAAGAGAGATACAAACAAGTATTCTAAGTGTGTTTGTTCTGCTGTCAGAGATGTTAACCCTATGCAAGGAGGATAAGCCTCCTTTTTATAGGGTACACATGGGCTAGACGTGGTGGCACATAATCTAAGGAATGGGCTTGGGCCCGGTTGCTGGGCCTGTCTTCCTCCGGCCCATCAAGTTGGATCCGGACGAGGAGTTTGGCTGCAGGCGGATATTTTCTCCTATGTCACGTGGCGATCTGTGATTGGCTGCAGGCGGATTTGATAACTAAAGGAGGCAAATATGACGTTTTGGAGTTGCTCGGGCAAGAAACGGAAGCTTACGTGAGCTGGAAAATCAAAAACGGAAGAAAGTGGGGGGTTTTGGCGTAGGATACGCCAAAACTGGCGTACCCTACGCCAGTGGCGTAGGCAAAGACAGACTTGCTTGCGTAGGGCAGCAGGCAACAGCTCAGGGAGAATGGACTTGGCGTAGGATACGCCAAAAGTGGCGTAGCCTACGCTAAAGTCAAAAACTGGTCAAAACTTTCCTTTTTTCAAGTCAATGATCATCAAAAACATTTTAATGACGGATTTATGGAAAAAGGGGACGTTTTTAGCTGTTTTGGGTCTCATTCTCACTATATCATTCATCACCATTGAAGACCAAAGGGACACACACAATTCTCCAAAGATTTGAATCATTCTTGAAGATTGAAGACACCATTTTGAAGATGAACACCATGGCCATGCTTGGCTAAATCATTTTGTATTACACTAGGGATGTAGGTTCTTGATATCTAGTGTTGAAAACATTTGGGTATTGTTCTTGAACTTTTGTTGATGTTTTGTGTACTTGAATTACTTGTGTTGAGTAGTGATTAATCTGATGCTAGACTCATTTTTAGTTGATTGATCTTGTGCCAATTTCTAGTGAGATAAGCATGATTCCTTGCATCAACACTACCATAGGATTGTATGTTCTAGGTAATAAAGTATAGTTTAGTCTATCTTGATATTGACAAAACTTGATACCTAAATCTATTGAGCAATCACCCCGTTAGTACCAATTGCATTATCATTGTTCACCTAATTGTTGAAAGCCCTAGTGTTCAATTACCGAGTCCTTAGTGTAATCATTTTAATTCTATTGTTTACAAGTATCATTATTTTCTTAATTCTTGCAATTTCAATTAAATTCTCATTTTAATCAACAATAACTTTTCAATCAATTCTTAAAAACAACAACTTTTCAATCAATTCTTAAATGATAACTTGCATGCTTCATAATTAACTAGCACCTTCATAAGCAACATTTTCGAGTTAACTAAGCAATATTCATTAACCACGCGCTCCTTGGATTTATACCCTATTTACCCTATCTACCTAGGTTATTTAGGTTTTGTATGACCCGTAACGACCGGCTCATCAAATGGCGCCGTTGCCGGGGAGCTAGTACGCTTAGTGTTTATTGAGTAGTTGATATTGTGATAATCTGTTTAATTGTTTGTTTGGTTTATTCTCTACTTTTCCTTGTTACGCGGGGTGTGTTATTTGTGCAGTTTACAGGTAGTGCATGCGTACAAGACATTCGGGGAGGACATCTCCTTTAGTGTTTGAACCGGAAATCGAGAGAATAGC
Organism: Ambrosia trifida; assembly: GCA_028751855.1. Lineage (NCBI taxonomy): Eukaryota > Viridiplantae > Streptophyta > Magnoliopsida > Asterales > Asteraceae > Ambrosia > Ambrosia trifida. The sequence continues at coordinate 40,628,456 of CM054123.1, read as the reverse complement.
AAGAAGAAACCGACAACACCGGTTAGAGGAGCCGATTCCTTCTAACTCCCAATCACCACCCACAAGTCAACCTTTGTCCTTTGGAACCGTTCAAATGGCAAGCTCAAACCCAAATCGCCGTTCAGGTGAAAATCGAAGACCACCCACTCCACCTCATCAAAACCGAACCCAACATTCACAACAAAACCCACCTCACCAACCACTTCATAACCGAAATCCCAACAACCGAAATGTAAACCAAGGTTCTTCCATATCTAACCGTGGCAATCCCACATTTGATCCGGTCAATCGATACAATGAAGCCAGATATGATGATCATGTTGAGAATATTGAAGAATTAAGGGCAAACATTAATGATGATGACCCATTTAGCGTACCAAGTTATCAATCATCGGATAGAGTTAGCATTCATTCTTACCATTCGGGGGAAGATGAATATTCAGAAAGGGATTATACCGAGGAAGATGAGGATTGGGGTTACCGAAACGTTAATGATGATCATGAGGATGAGGAAGAGTATCAAAGTGATAATAATTCTGATATGGGTGCAAATCGAAATGGGGGTAATGACGGTTACTACAATCATGTCTTCAATAATCATCACCCCAGGCAAAACCCAAGAGGGCATCAAATTCCCAACATTCACCAAAATCGGGGTGAAAATTTTGTGGGTCGAGCAGAAAGAAGACCTCATGGGAGAAGACCACCAAGAAATGAAGAAGTTAATGCTCCACGAAGAAGGCCCCCAGTTCCAATGCAAGGGGTTAATGGTTGGTTTAGACCACTTGCTTCTGAGAACAAGTCACCAATTGTACCACCACCTCCAGGAAGAAGAACTTTTGATTGCAAACCAAATTATATCAACATTCTTCCTCATTCCCATGGAATGGCCACTGAAGACCCATACGACCACCTCTCTGAATTCAAAGCAATGTGTGGTACCATGGGGGGTCACAATTTCTCTTTAGATGAAATTCAGCTACGGTTGTTCCGGTTCTCCCTTAAGGATAAGGCAAAGACTTGGTTTCTTACTTTGCCCGCACATAGCATCTATACTTGGGGAGAGATGCAACAGGTGTTTTTGGATGAATATTTCCCTAGTTTTAAAACGGATGGGGTACGGTTAGAGATTCGTTCCTTTCAACAGTTACAAGGGGAACCACTTCATGAAGCTTTCACTCGCTTCAAGGAGTTAATTCGGAAATGCCCACACCACAACATCGACCTTTGGGAATTGGTTAGTAGCTTTGTGAATGGACTGAGTAAGGAGGAAAGAAAATACCTCAAGTCTACTAGCAATGGGACTTTGTTATCTATTCCAGAGCAAGAAGACTGGGATTTTTTGGAACTAATGGCAAGGAATTCGAAATCAGAGGAGGCAGCTGATCGAAGAACTAAACACCCTGTCTCTAAATCTCTTCCCGATTCAGATTCAAGCTCTAAAGACCGGATTGCTCAGTTAGAAAGAGAGTTGGCAAAGATGAAGACTCGGGAGGTGTCAGCGGTACAATACCCTGTTTGTGATAATTGTGGAGATTTGGGGCATAAGGCTAGTTAGTGCCCCGGTGATATGGGTTAAACCACCGAAGAAGTAAATCAAGTGTATGGGGAAAAGAAGTATGAGATGAACTCCAACACTTATCATGCAGGCTTGAGAAACCATCCTAACTTTAGGTATGGTAATCCTTCTAATCAAATGAACCCGAATTTTCAATCGGGTAATCAAAGAGGTGGTGGGCAATATCAAGGTCGCCAAGGTGGTAATCAAGGTGGTTAGCAAAGAAACAACTACAATCAAGGTGGTAACCAAGGGTACAACAATAATTACCAACGGGGTTACAACCAAGGCGGCTCCATAAGCAATCAAGGAAATTCTTCGGGATGTCAAGGTGGTGATGAGTCCTTGAGTTCAAAGTTGGATGCACTAATGAATATGATGAAGGACTCCAACAATGAAATCAAGGAAATGAAGAAGGTGAATGAGGTGAGAGATAAGTCTCACAAGGCCTTAGCTAAACAAGTGGGTCAACTAGCGGAAGAAATGGCTCAATGGAGAGGAAGCACGGGGAAGCTTCCTAGTGATACCACTCTCAACCCGCAACATCAAGGTTCAAATTCGAAGAACACTCGCAATGTTCCCATTAATAAGGTAACCGTTCTTCGTAGTGGTAAAATCATTGATAATAAAATTGAGAATAAAATTGAGCCACCATCTCCCCAATTTGTTGAAGGGGAGGTGGAAGATGTGAGCGATGAGAGTGAAGGTGAGGAGAAAATGGGTCAAAATCAAAGTAAAATTTTTTCTGAAAAATCAAAACTCGTTGAGAACAAACAAGCTCCCAAGGCTAAGGAAAAGAGTATGGAGGGTAATACCATCCCTTATCCCGATGCATTGTTGGAGCCATCTAACAAAGTGGTTAAAAGAAGAGGCCCACAACAACAAGAGTTATGGGAAATTTTTAAACAAGTAAAAATTAATTTACCACTCTTAGATGCAATCAAACAAATTCCTTCTTATGCAAAATACTTGAAAGATTTGTGTACCCAAAAGAGAATTCACAAAATTCCAAAGAAAATTGATTTAACCGAAAATGTGAGTTCTATTCTTTCAGGTTCACTTCCACCAAAGTTGCAAGATCCAGGGGCGCCCATCATATCCATTCAAGTTGGAGAATTTAAAATGACACGGGCACTCTTGGACCTTGGAGCTAGTGTAAGCATCTTACCGGGTAGTCTTTATGACCAATACGAATTTGGTCCACTTCAGGAGTCTAACACCACCGTGGTGTTAGCTGACTTGACTCCTAAACTACCCCGTAGGATGGTTGCTGATGTGATAGTAAAAGTCGAAGATTTTTATTATCCGGTGGACTTTTTAGTACTTGATTATGTTTCCATGGACCTAACCAAACAACCCACAGTTATACTAGGTCGACCATTTTTGGCCACAGCCAATGCCCAAATTAATTGCAAAACGGGCACGCTTGACATGACCTTTGGTAACCGTAGGTTTCGGTTAAATGTTTTTTCAAATGGGACTAACCCTCTAGTCAATGATGAATGCTATATGGCGGACATTGTTGACGAGTGCATACCTCTATACAACACCATTGTAGACGAGGAAAGCACAATAGAGGAGTGTTTTATGTTTAACAGGTTACAGGTGGAAATATTGAAAAGTGTGGAAGAGGAGGAAAAGACTCAAGAAGCGATGGCGGTACAAGAAGGAAGACCACCATGGACTCATCAAGTGGAGAGCCTTCCAGATCACATTGATACGAAGTTGAAGCCATCTTTAGTTGAGCCACCACAGGTGGAATTGAAGGAGTTGCCTAAGCATTTAAAATATGCTTATGTTGGTGAAGGCAACACGCTCCCAGTAATCATTGCTTCAAACTTGACTGGGGAGCAAGAAGAAAAATTGATGAAGATATTGGTGACCCATAGAGCTGCTATTGGGTGGACTGTGGCGGATTTAAAGGGTATTAGTCCGTCAATTGTGATGCACAAAATCATCACAGATGAGAAAGTAACTCCCGCAAGAGATGCTCAAATGAGATTAAATCCTAACATGCGGGAAGTTGTGAAGAAAGAGGTGTTGAAATGGTTAGATGCGGGTATCATTTACCCCATCTCGGATTGCCAATGGGTTAGTCCAACTCAAACCGTTCCAAAGAAAGCAGGTATTCAAGTCGTGAAAAACGACTCAGGTGAGGAGGTAGCTACCCGGCCGGTAACCGGGTGGCGTATTTGTATTGACTATAGGAAGTTGAATGCTGCGACTTCCAAAGATCATTTTCCTTTACCTTTCATTGACCAAATAGTAGAAAAATTAGCCGGACAAAAATTTTATTGTTTCCTGGATGGGTATTCGGGTTACAATCAAATTGCTATTCATCCCGAAGATCAACAAAAGACAACTTTTACTTGCCCATATGGCACTTTCGCATTTAGGCGAATGCCATTTGGTGTTTGTAATGCCCCCGCCACCATTCAAAGGTGTATGATGAGTAACTTTTCAGATATGGGTGGGGAGTCTTTGGAAACCTTCATGGATGATTTTTCTATTTTTGGGTCATCATTTGATTCCTGTTTAAATCAATTGGAAAAGGTTTTACAAAGATGTGTAAAAACAAATTTGGTATTGAGTTGGGAAAAAAGTCATTTTATGGTCAAAGAAGGGATAGTATTGGGTCATGTAGTTTCGAGTCGTGGAATTGAGGTTGACCATGCCAAAATTCAGGTTATATCAACTTTACCTCATCCCACAAACATCAAAGGAATAAGATCATTTTTGGGGCATGCGGGATTTTATAGGAGGTTTATTAAGGGTTTTAGTGACATTACAAAACCTTTATGTAAATTATTACTAAAAGACGCCCCATTTTAGTTTGATGAAAAATGTGTCGAAGCCTTTGATAACTTGAAAAGGAAATTGGTTGAGGCTCCAATTTTGCAATCACCTAATTGGTCTTTGCCTTTTGAAATAATGTGTGATGCAAGTGGGTATGCGGTTGGGGCCGTGTTGGGTCAACGGGTAGATAAGAAACCTGTTGCTATATACTACGCAAGTAAGACTCTTTCGGAAGCACAATTGAATTATACAACTACCGAAAAAGAGCTACTTGCGGTGGTATATGCTCTAGACAAATTTCGGTCTTATGTGTGGGGTAGTAAAATTATTATTTATACTGATCATAGCGCTGTCAGGTATTTAATGGACAAAAAGGATGCTAAACCCCGGTTGATAAGATGGATACTCTTACTACAAGAGTTTGATTTGGAAATACGTGATAAGATAGGCACGGAGAATGTGGTTGCAGACCATTTGTCTAGATTGATGATTGAGGAGGAAGACTCAACGAATGAAATTAATGAGTCATTCCCAGATGAGCACTTGTTAGTTGTTTCGACATTACCTTGGTTTGCTAATATTGTTAATTTTCTAGTGACAGGTACAATGCCGGAACATTGGGTAAGGAAGAAGAGGCTCCACTTTTTGTCCCAAGTGAAACATTACATTTGGGATGACCCTGACCTATTTAGAGTGGGAGCGGATCAAATCATTCGAAGATGCATTCCGGATGAGGAGATCATGAGTGTGTTGAAGCACGTGCACTCTTATGCATGTGGAAGACATTTCAGTGGCCAAAAGATGGGTCACAAGGTTTTGTCTAGTGGGTTGTATTGGCTAACAATTTTTAAGGATTCATTTGAGTATGCTAGAAATTGCCTACATTGTCAACAATTAGGAAGTATCTCAAGACGTGATGAAATGCCAATGCAACCCATTATGGTTGTTGATGTGTTTGATGTATGGGGGATTGATTTCATGGGACCATTTCCCAATTCTTTTGGTAATCTATACATTTTGGTGGCGATAGATTATGTTTCTAAATGGGTTGAAGCTATTGCCACCAAAACCAATGACCATATCGTTGTTTGCAATTTCATTCAAACACATATTTTTTCAAGGTTTGGGTTACCTCGCACAATTATAAGTGATGGGGGATCTCATTTCAAAAACCGAAAATTCGGAAAATTGCTTAAGCGATATGGTGTTGACCATAGGATTGCCACCCCATATCATCCACAAACTAGTGGACAAGTTGAGGTGTCCAATAGGCAAATCAAAGAAATTTTGCAAAAGACGGTTCGTGCAGACCGAAAGGATTGGTCAACTAAGCTAGATGATGCTTTGTGGGCCTACCGCACGGCCTACAAAACACCTATTGGAACAACTCCTTATCGATTAGTGTATGGTAGAGATTGTCATCCCCCGGTCGAATTAGTTCACCGGGCATATTGGGCTATTAAAAATGTTAATTTGAGTTATGATGATGCAGGCCGAGAAAGGAACCTCAAATTGTGTGAGTTGGAAGAGTTAAGGGATGAAGCTTACGAAATCGCGTCAAAATATAAGGATCAAATGAAAAAGGCTCATGACGCGAAGATTCGTAAGAAGGAATTCGAAGTGGGTCAAAAAGTTTGGCTCTACAACTCCAAGTTGAAGCTCTTCCCAGGGAAGCTCAAGAGTAAGTGGAATGGCCCATACATAATAACGCGGGTTGGAAAGCTTGGCGAGGTGGATATTGAAGACCCGAAAGATGGGTCGAAGCAAACTGTGAACGGACATCGTTTGAAGCCCTATGTGGAGCAGCTCACAGAGCATGGTAACATCGTCGAGTTGGTAAGCTTTTTAGAGGGCTTACCAATCTATGAAATCAATTAAAAATGCAAGTGATAGCTCCCATCCCAGGTACGTATTCTAATTGTAGTATTGGGGACAATACTAATTTTTTCGGGGGGTGAGAAGCGTAATTGTAAATTTGTACAAATTTTATATAGGTCTTTTATTTAAGTTATAAATTTTAATTGAATTTTTTTTTTCATTATTTTAAACTTAAAAAAAGGGGGGATTAGCGTAGCCTACGCCATTTTTGGCGTAGGGTACGCTAGATCAGATGTCCCTACGCCACTTTGCTCTGCCCTATGCTAAGAAAGCCACAAGTCCCTACACCGGTTGCGTAGCCTACGCCAAAAGTGGCGTAGGATACGCCAAAATCTGGAAAAAAAAATCTGCACTTGACCTCGGCGTTGACCAGAGTTGACCAACCCACACCTTTTCAAAAACAGTTTTCATTCACTGAAACTCACCCTAACTTAATCAAAACCCATTCTTCTTCACCTCTTTCATCCAAAACCTCTCCAACCTTTATAATCTTCAACCTTTCATAACTTCTTCAATACTACACCAAATCCAACAAATTTTATATCAAAATCGTGTAATTTTTCAAGATCTACAAAACCCCTAACTTAGAATTCGTTAATTTCGACGTTTGGAGGGGGAACAAAGGGTCTAAAAATCGGATTTTTAAGGTGTTTGTGCTTTTTGCTTATTTCTTGCTTCTAAGTATCTCCCTACTCAATAATCATCATGAAGGTATGCATTCTTTCACTTTTACTCTTTAATTTTATCAATTACATATTATGTGTTCTTGAATGTTTAGGAATTCGATTCTATGAGTATTAGTGTTTAGGAATGGTTATTGTTTGGGTATAAAGCTTTGTTGTTGATAAAAAAATAAAAAAAAACAAATTCTTTTAATAAAAGCAAGAAATAAGTGTGGGGAAGGGGTTATGGAGATGTAGAACACATGGTTATCGAATCTAGGCGATTGGTACAAAACTTTTGATCGCTAGTATATGATCATAGCCATAGGATGTCATGCTTGGGTAAAATGTAGTTGATGTACATGATAGTCTTATTGAGATTAGATACTAATACTACATTATTGTTCATGAATGTTGTTACAGAATATTTTCAGAAGAAAGGGTAAGGAACATTGTGAATCGTCTACTCAACCCAAACGGAAAAAAGGAAAACGGTCCAATCTACGAGACGATTCGGATGATGAGGGTGATGAAATTCAACATGAGTTGGATCGTGGTGAAGAAATGGATGTAGACCTTCCTAACTGGAAGGAGAAATCCAAACGGTTATCTATGTTCCCTGAAGCAATTAGACCCGCATTATGGTATCAAAAAATGGCATCACTAGAACATGGTACCGAGGGTGTTCTTGTTTATGAAAGAGCATATAATGCGGAACAGTTGAGATTGATAGGCCTGACACAAAAATTTCAAAGAATTGGTTGGGAAGTGGCTTTAGACTTTTGTGCTAATCGGGGAAAGAAGGTTTACATGAAGGCGATAGAGCAACGGATGTCTACGCTCGAGCGAGATTTTGGTGATGACCCACCTCGTACATTAAAGTTGATTGGTACTGTGGGAAAGAAGAAGATGACCCTATCCTTCGAGACAATGCGTCGAATTGCTAATTTTGATTCTTGTCCAGAAAATGAGTACTATTACATCCCCGAGGAGTTATTTTGGAATAAATAGCAAGTAAACACTGATCCAGAAAATATGTTTAACAACGTAATTCCAAGACAAAGGGGAACTCAATATTGCAGAGAAGATATGGAATGCGAGGCCAGATTCATATTAGGTATCTCGTATGAAAATTTAATGGCAAGACTCGGGGATAGGTCAAAGGTAAGAGGTTGGGATGTTCGAGTGGTACATGCAATCATGTTTGGTACACCACGCCTATCGTTTAGGCATTTGGTTTTGATGAATGTTTGGGATAGCCGGGAAAGTCAAGAGCGGAAAATGATCCCACATGTTAGCTTTTGTCATATCTAATGGAAGCTCAAGGAGTGGTAACAAGATCAACACCGGCTCTTGAAGTGAATATCATGAAGATGAACTGGGAGAATTTTGCCAAGGCAAAATTCACATATGAGCGGACCGCGGAATATCATGTTTTACTTGACAAACAAGGTAAAACTCAAATGATGGCTTTGCGAGAGGATGTTGAGCATGCAGATGATGAAGAGGTAAACACAGATGATAAAGAGGTATTACAAGAGGAGGTGCATATTGTTAGGGAGCACCCAGTTCAAGAGATGAATAGGCAAGAGATGGAAATGGTGGCGGAAGTCAACAGGGCAAGGGCCGCAGGTTATCAAGGTTGGACTTCATTCAAGAAATCTATGTGGGATAGGGGTACGCGAACCTTGGTGCTTGCAAGGCAAAGAGAAGAAGCAGCAATAAGGAGAGAGCAAGAGCGAGTGGAGAGAGAAAAAAAGCGGGAATGGGAGCGAGTGGCGAGAGAAGAGAAAAGAGAAGCAGAAAGGAAGGCAAGAGAAGACAAGCATTGGTGGGCGGTTAACTATGCTCGGGAAATGGATACGGTTAACAGATTCATAGAGTCTGAGCAGATCAAGCACCATCAGGATCTGATGGCAGGATGCCCATACGTACCGGTTGTTCCATATGTTGACTACTCAACCATAAGGGAGCAGCCGCAGGAGGTGATTGATCAAGTTAGGTGGCCTCAAGGGGTCTCCTCCAGTTATCTCCCCACTCCACAACCACCACCACCACCTGCTGAAGGATCTTCCTCATCTGCCGACCCACTCAGTGACTACCATGGGTGGATGGATGCGATTTTCGGGCATCCAAACACTCCTTATCCGCCACCGGGTCCGAATGACCCCTATTACCGCTGATGGATGGTTGAGGTAATGCTTTTCTGTTGTATAGTTGTAGACTGGTTTGTTGTTTTTCTTTTATTTCGTTGTTGGTTGATTTTATTTTGGTGTGTTTGAACATGTTTGGAGTTTATGCTTTGCAATATAGTTTGTTTTTGTTTGTTTTGGATGTTTTGATGTTTTGCGTGTGAGCCCAGGGTATATATCACCAGTGAGTGTTCATTTAAAAAGGGAGAAATAAAGGATAGGAAGCATTCAAGTGTGGAAAGCAAGGATTCACCGATGGAACGGAGACATCAATTATTATCAGGTGCTTTCTATTCTTTAATTATAGGTGTGTGTTGAATAAGACTTGGGTGAATGATTAGTTTTTGCTTTAGAAAGGGAATGTAGTGGGGCGGAACAAAAGCATCCTCACACATATTTTTAAATTAACTGGCTATTCGGTTCCCTTATTCGTGCAAAAATCCACATTGAGGACAATGTAAATTTCAAGTGTGGGGATGGGGGAATAGCCATTTAAATGAAAATTTTTAAAGACCTTCAAGCTAAAACTTTAAGAGAACCGTTTCTTTCACCATGGTATTGGATCACAAAATTCGACCCCTAATCATGGTCATAATTCTTTAAGTTCCTTGATGTGTTTTTCCAAGGATGGTTTTTGCAAAATGTGGATTGCCTAGTTAGAAAAGACTAAGGAAGAATATAGCACTTTTGCATATCGGCAACCCATATTCCCCTTTAGGTTCAGGAAGAGATTGTTGAGCCACCACAACATGCTAACACCCTACAAAAATCTGTTTCACATCTTTCGGCATGTTGTGTTCAATTGAATTGAGTGTACTATTATAGGCGCATAAGGTAGAACTTGCAATTTTTGATACGCCTACCACTCTAGATTAATTGTGACACAAGAATGATTAAGGCATTAGGTCTATCTAGCCTTTCCCTCATGAAAAAAAAACAATCTCCCCTAGTTAAACAAATTCGAGCTTTTAACCTTTCAATTGATTACCCATGTCCACCCATTTGACCCATTTAGCCGTTTCAATTTTTTAACCCAAATGATGAAAATTCGGTTGTAGGATTTGATTTGTATGGTATATAGTTGCAAAAAAAAAAAAAAAAAAAGAAAAACATGAGAACAAATACGCTTCAAACAAATGAGAGTTCTCATAGAAAAGCACAAAAATATGCTTGAGTTAGTAATTGAATAAAAGGCGAAACATTGCCTTATAGTTTAGAGATTATTTAGTAGATGTAATAAAAGTCGAATTTTCATCATTATAGTCACTTGTAAATATCCCTTTCCATACCCTTCGCCTAGCCCCATTACAACCCGTTTTAAGACCTTTTGACTTGTGTTCACTTTGTAGAAATTTTGTGGAAGGTGATTGAATTGCAAGCTTATGCTAACATGCCCTATAATCGGTTTCGAGTGATTGATATATTATACTAGCACATTACTTGCTAGCCGAGATAGTAAACCGAGTGGAGTGAACCATTATGAGGGGTGTGCAAAAATGTGAAATCGGATCTAGTTGGATTTGGCTAGGCATTTGTTTTTAATAACATGTAAAAACCTTGGAATGTAAATCTACTGACAGGCGTAAGTCTTGTGAGTTAGGGTATGACTAGGGGCCGTTTTTGAGAATCGATAAAATGGTTGGAATTGGTTAAATTGTTGATTAAGCAAAGTTTACTGATTTGCTTGAGGGCAAGCAAAAGATAAGTGTGGGGATGTGATGGGTTAGCTAAAAGATGTGTATAAAAGCGTCCATAAATGAGTTTTAAGGAGTGTTCAGTTGTCAAATGGTGTTGCTTAATATGACGTTTTGGAGTTGCTCGGGCAAGAAACGGAAGCTTACGTGAGCTGGAAAATCAAAAACGGAAGAAAGTGGGGGTTTTGGCGTAGGATATGCCAAAACTGGCGTACCCTACGCCAGTGGCGTAGGCAAAGACAGACTGGCTTGCGTAGGGCAGCAGGCAACAGCTTAGGGAGAATGGACTTGGCGTAGGATACGCCAAAAGTGGCGTAGCCTACGCTAAAGTCAAAAACTGGTCAAAACTTTCCTTTTTTCAAGTCAATGATCATCAAAAACATTTTAATGACGGATTTATGGAAAAAGGGGACGTTTTTAATTGTTTTGGGTCTCATTCTCACTATATCATTCATCACCATTGAAGACCAAAGGGACACACACAATTCTCCAAAGATTTGAATCATTCTTGAAGATTGAAGACACCATTTTGAAGATGAACACCATGGCCATGCTTTGCTAAATCATTTTGTATTACATTGGGGATGTAGGTTCTTGATATCTAGGGTTGAAAACATTTGGGTATTGTTCTTGAACTTTTGTTGATGTTTTGTGTACTTGAATTACTTGTGTTGAGTAGTGATTAATCTGATGCTAGATCATTTTTAGTTAATTGATCTTGTGCCAATTTCTAGTGAGATAAGCATGATTCCTTGCATCAACACTACCATAGGATTGTATGTTCAAGGTGATAAAATATAGTTTAGTCTATCTTGATATTGACAAAACTTGATACCTAAATCTATTGAGCAATCACCCTGTTAGTACCAATTGCATTATCATTGTTCACCCAATTGTTGAAAGCCCTAGTGTTCAATTACCGAGTCCTTAGTGTAATCATTTTAATTCCATTGTTTACAAGTATCACTATTTCTTGCAATTTCAATTAAATTCTCATTTTAATCAACAACAACTTTTCAATCAATTCTTAAAAACAACAACTTTTCAATCAATTCTTAAATGATAACTTGCATGCTTCATAATTAACTAGCACCTTCATAAGCAACATTTTCGAGTTAACTAAGCAATATTCACTAACCACACGCTCCTTCGATTGATACCCTATTTACCCTATCTACCTAGGTTATTTAGGTTTTGTATGACCCGTAACGACCGGCTCATCAGTTATGGCGGGCCACCGCTGAGTGGGGCGCATGCCCCTACGCGGATGGGTTGCACTCCACGTGTGATCTATGGACTGGACTCCGCCGTGGCTGAAGCTCCGCGGAGACGTGTTATGTTCTTGGACTTAACCGCCGCGGCCGAAGCTCCGAGAAGGTAGGGCCGCGGAGACCTGTTATGTTCTTGGACTTAACCGCTGCGGCTAAAGCTACATGGAGGTAGGGCCGCGGAGACGTGTTATGTTCTTCGACTTAACCATTTCTAATGGTTTCTTCTCCGCGGGTGCATTATGATGATAATGTTGTGGGGTAGAATGCGCCTATGCGCTAGGAATTGGTACCGTACCCTTCAATTAATAACTAGTGGGTATACCCGCGCGTTGCAGTGGGATTCACAAATGGGTTGCAATACAACATTATGATACTTAGGTTTTTTGCCGCAAGTTACGCAAAAAAAAATAGAAATGTGCACACTATGTTTTAACAAGTATTCATAGAAAGAAAAGAAAAGAAATGTGCACCGCCACTTACAACTGATTGCAGTTCACCACAAAAACCATGTACTCATTATTGAACAAATCTTAATAAACCAAAGGTATGTTACTGTATCAGACCAATATGAACATAAACATCACTATTGTGTAAGTTGTCCGGTAATTGCATATCTACATAACCGCGTCATTGAAGACACCTTGCTAAATGATAAAGTTCATTTACATGACAAAAGCATGTAGTAATAATATGACCCAGTATCTAAAAAATTGCCTAATGTAGCCAGTGAGTCGAACCATCTCGTCCACTTTGCCGCTAGGTAGATGCATGCATATATATAGGGCTGGGTTAAATTAAAAACCCTCTCGAGTTGTGAAAACCCGTGAAAACCCTATGTAAAAAAATTTTATTTTCCTGATTTTTTCAGAATAGCTTTTATATTCAATTTTATTAGTTTTGGCCAAAAAAAATCAAAAAAGCGCCGAGTAGATTATTTGTTACACATATGTGTTACGTAAATTTTTTTATGTGTAACAACAAAAAAATCTATGTAACATCTGTGTTATGTAATTTTTTTTTAAAAAATCTATTCGGCGCTTTTTTGATTTTTTCAGGCCGAAACTCATACAATTAAGTATATAAGCTATTCTAAAAAAATTAGAAAAAAACAATGTTGTTACATAGGGTTTTCACAACTCAAGAGGGTTTTCACAGGATACTTATCCTATATATATATATATATATACATACATATATATATATATATATATATATGAAAAGGGTTTATAATATAAGTATTCTTATGGCAAAGTTTTAAAATTCATACAAGTTTAGCTTAGATAAGATTATTTATTGTGGTAACATAAATTATCATATTTCATCGCCATTATATGAAATTTGTTAAAAAAATATTGCTATCCCGTGTGTTTATTTAGTTTGGGTGAGTTCCATTTTCATATAAAAGATAATTATCTTCTAGGGGCATTTAGGGAAGAAAAGTGGTAAAATTTAGAAAATTATAAAGAAACCTTTGGTATGTCATCTTAACTATGGACAATTTAGACATATTTGCTCATGTCTCCTCCTTTATAATATAGTATAGATTATAGATTATAGATAATATGTAATTAAAACCAAATAATGTGAGAGAAAATTTCAATGAATACAAATAATAGCAATAAGAAAACATATATTTTTAAAACCAACAAATTATGTAAGTAAATGCATTGTTTATGTGGAAGATGTTAATATTTTTTCATACACCATATATAGTAATTCCATTTTAAAAATAGTTTTCTTAAAACATGATGTGTGGTCATATGGCACAAGTCCGTCTATACTACAACCGAAAACTATCTTTCTAAATAAACTTGAAATTGTGGTGGATATCATTACGGAGGGGATATCGTATAGTTTTTTGTGATACAAACATAGACATAAGGATATTATAGATATAGATTAATGGTAATTGAAGGTTATGATAAAAGAATATATACAAGTAGGTTTTACATGAAGGGTAGAAAGTAAAAAAAATTACATGACATTTAGCTTTTAAGCATTAGAGTTTTTCTATGCCATCTTAAAATTCATGTAAAATGATATGTGAAGAGTGAAGGTAATGAATGTACAAGTAACAATGCATCAAGGAGTAATAGGGGAAAGATTTATATGACATTATAGGTTTAAAGCATGTGTCTTTTCAAATGTCATCTTAACTTTAACAATTTGGACATATTTGTTCATGTCTCTCCCTTTATAATGTAGTATAGACAGATATAGATATAGATTAATTATTTTATGGATTTTGAAAGCAAATACGATGCATGGATAGTCATTATAGAAATCTAGCTGTAATCGAGAATAATGCAATCTTGCTCCATCGAATGGGCTTTTGTTTGTGTACCGGGCTCAAGATTTCAGAAAGCAAGTAGGATGCATGGAAATGGAGTAATCAAGAATGTTGCAATCTTGCTCCATCAATTGGGCTAATGTTGCAATCTTGCTCCATCAATTAGGCTTTTGTTTGTATACTGGGCTCAAGATTTTAAGAATTAATTGGGCCTAGCCTATCGGTGGCTCGTGCAAAGTTGAATAATATTTAGTTGGGCAATAGGTCATCAAAATTTGGGAGAAGGCAGGATTCACGAAGCAATTTCGAGGAAAAGGGCGTAGCCAATGAACATTGAAGAGAATTCACATCCATAATATTTAGTTATTTCATTCTTATAGCTGATTTATTATTTTTCTTATCACAAAAGTGGACTAGGGTTTGGTTACTTTTGTTGTTTCATTTTAATGTTTAACCTTTTGGTATATGCATGTGACACTCTAAATTCTATTCCAATTAGCTTCGTATTTTGTAGAAACACGTATCAAAACCAGGGGCTTTATTGAGGCGATGAAGACCATGTGTGGCCCTCGATCTCTTATTGAAGAAGGATCAAACCCCTAGTTTTGAGCCTTGTTTCTACAATATTTAGTCTTGTGACACTGTTTGATTGTGTTTCTACAATATTTAGTCTTCTATAATATTTAGCCTTGTTTCTACATTAGTGGATCCATGGACACCCCTGGCCTCACAATGCTCTGTCCCTGTGAGTCGCATCACATTATTCTTATAGGGCCACCCTAACCGAACCCGTTCCAACCCGTTTTTTGTGTTGACCAATTTTGACCTGTACCGGTTTTGATCCGAACCCGTTTTAACCAGCCACCCAATCCAACCGACATATATACATATTTAGCGGTAATATTATAACAGTTTGCGAGTGAGGGAGAGAGTAAAAAATATCAATTTGCGTTGAAACCTTGAATTTTTTTTTTTTTTTTTTTTTTTGAACGGCAAATTTTATCACACCTTAATTTCACCTTACCTTGCATTTGCAAGGATTTGAACCCACAACTTTACATTTGTAAGGGGGGACACCGTACCGCTAGACAAGGGGGAAACCTTGAAATGTTAAGTTAAAAAATTCCAGTGTGGGCCAATGCAGATAACAACTGATTAAATGGGCGCCACTCCCAGTACCAACCACCAATCGACGACACGTCAGCAATCCTAATGGATTAACCAACGCAGATAATATTATCCATCTCCTCCTCAATCCAAAACATTCTCTCAAACTCCATATCCTTCTCTAATGGATGTGAGCTCCATCTTCATCGTTAAACCTAATCCACATCCATTATCATCTTCCTTCACCTCCTGCATTTCTCCGGCCATCCAGTCCCGCTCACAGTTCTTCGGTTCTCCGTTTCGCCGTCCTTCTCGCCGGAGAAAATGGTTAGGGTTTGGAGGTTAGTTTTATTCGCAGTCGGTTATAACGAGGAGGAGGTTCGTGTTTAGAACTTCTACTGCTTTGGCTCCACAGACGGTTGTTGTTGTGGTGTTTTTTGTTGCTGTTTCGGCTCTCTCTGTGTTTTATTTTAATTATTGTAACCGGAAGCGTGGCGATGAATCGGATAAGGCGATGTTTAATAATAAAGTACGCTATGTAATTTTATACTTTTTTATTTCTAAATAAGTAAAATTAGGACGTTAGGCTCCGTCATTTGTGCATTTTGATACATAAAACATATAATTTTGTTATAGAATGGGTAGCAAGTAGTTAGGCGAGTCGGATTAATGTTTGCTACTTGTGTTAATTGTGTTGTGTATCTGAAATGTTAAACACGATAAGACCTGCTTTGTTAGCCGTATAATAGGTATATAAAATTATAAAGTGTTATTATCTTACATCTTCCTAATCGACCTTCAACAGCTTTGTAGGAAACCCAATCGGAGTGTTTTTTTCTTTAATTGCTAATATCTTTTATAAATGTTAATGTGTTTTATCTATAGAGTTGAGATCAATAATTGTCATGTTGCTATTGGTTTTTATTAAAAAGCTGAACTCAAAACTGTTATTGGAACTGCAGGTTGGGTAACTGAGGGAAGTTTCCAATAAGAATCACAACGCTAAACTGAAAATGTTCTTGGAGATCGAGATTGGATCGGTAATATCTTCACGTCGTTTTATTTCACTGCTGCTTTAATACAGTTTGTTTGGTTGAAATAGGCCGATTCGGGATTTGGTTGCCTTGCATACAATTTGTTTTTGGTCCAAGTTTTACCTTTATATAGTGTCCAATATAGCATATTCGATTATTAGGAAGTTGAATACATTGTAAATAGAATTTGAGTGACTTTCAAAGAGTTTGATAAATATTATGTCCAAAGATGTACAACATTGTAATTTTGTATTGTGTACAAATATTTAAGCATAATTTACAATACACTGAAAGCCAATTTAGAGGGATTAAAGTTGGACATTCATCAAACTTTTAAAACAGTTTAAGGCTATCTTAGTCAATTCAATTCATACTAACCTTTCATCTTCCTTGGTGGTTCATCATAATGAATACAATATTAACTACACAAATGGTGATTAGTTCACATTCCAATCATCATTCGCATAACATTGTTATAAAGAACAAATTCACTTTAACCAAAAATTTAATTCGGAAATTCGAAATCATCTCTTCGAGTTCCATAACTCCATCTTCTTGAAACTATAAGTTCTTCCATACCCATCACACCCAGATGTTCGCATCTTGCTGGTTCTTCTCTTCAATTGACAATTTGTTGATGCTGCTAAGGTTGGATTTCTATTTTATTGCTTTTATACTTATATGTTCTTGATTTTTCTTGTTGTGTTTCTTTGCTTTTATAATACAAATTCAATGCTACTTTTCAGGTGAATTGTCTAAAGAATTCGCCTGGACCGAGTAAGAGGAGATCCAGTTGGAATCAAGCTTTGTGTTGTTGTAGAAAAAAAATTCTAAATTTGTAGCAAACACATGAATTGATATGTTTTTTTGCTGTTAATTTTTTTTTTTTTTGTTGGTTATTGATCTATGCTATGTCTGGTTAAGACTATAAAAATGTTTAAATCTTCAATCATGAGGATTGGTTCACCTACTTAGTTGTGTTGTATAACTACAACTAACAAATTTGATTAATGATTTATTAACATATTTCATGTTTTGTTTTGATTGGTAACATAATCTTTTAGTCTTAACTTAGACTAGAAATTGAGCTTTTAATTGGTTATTCATGCATGTTATGCTTTTTAAAATAACTATATCAAAGGTTACAATAATTTAGGTGTAACTCATTTCCTGTATTGATTAATAACATGAATCTTAAATTGAGCTTTTAATGGGTTATTCATCTATGTTATGTTTTTTTAAAATAAGTATTGAAACATAGGGAAATTCATTCTCATTTAGAAGTGAGAATTTGATTAGAAGCATGGTTAGTTTGCTACATGGTTCTAACTATTTTGCACACACACCGGATCCTTGTCGCAACGACAGTCACGGACGACCCTTAAAACGGAAGGGGTTGGACACAATATTGCGTATAAAAATTTAGGTCGATGACACGTAAACTTACACTATTGAGCAAAGAAAATGAGAGTGGGGCGGGGCACCCTCAATCGACCACTAACCTCCACTCCTAATTTCAAACTTATTTAAACATGGAATTCGATTCTGAATTGATTAAAAAACTTATAATTTGAATGGTGAACATAATGATTTAGAGTATTTATAGTTACCAACACATGTATATGCATTCCACATAGTTTTAGCATATTTTTAAGGTTCAGATAGTGTACATAAATCATCATGGACATGATACACGAGAGAAATGATAAAACTAAATATAGAATATCACATTTTATATTATCGCTCTCGCGACAACGCACAAGCTTCCTACTAGTATTTATAGTATGCCACCTACCATTGTTAGTTTTGCAACACATCATCTATATATATATATATATATATATATATATATATATATATAGGGTAGGGATCATACGAGAACCAACTTTAGGGAGAGAACCAGAGAACCATTGTCAACACAAACAAAAAAAAACCTAAAAACCCCACCTTCACCCCCTAAAAACCTAAACCCACCCACCTCACTCCCTAAAAACCTAAACCCCCATCCCCCACACCGCCCCAACCCCCCTCCCCCCCCCCCCCCCCCAATTGTGAAATGCACATGTGCAGCTAACCCCACACCCCCCAAAAACCAAAACGCTCCATCCCATCCCCCCTAAAAAGATACCACATCTTCCACCATACCAAAAAGCTAAACCCTAAAGCTAAACCCATTAAAAAACTTAACTATAATAGTGAAATGCACATGTGCAAGTAGTACAATTATCTTATTTTATAGTTTTATATAGGGGTTTTTTTTAAGTTTATTCACCAACAACCCCAAAAAAACCTAACCCCATTCCCATCATACCTAAAAACTAAACTCTAAAGCTAAACCCATGAAAAAAAACCTAACTATAATAGTGAAATGCACTTCGCGTTTATTTAAAAATCATTGAATAAATTTTTTTCCACCTTATATATCATATCACGCCCATTTAAATGATCATTTCATTATGGCAATTGATAATTTATTCAAAAGTGTGCTCTAATACTGAAATGCACATGTGCATACGGTATATGACGTAATTATGACGTAAAAAGGCCATTTTTTTGTTTTTTTTTATTTTTTTTGTATTTTTTTTATTTTTTTTTCCAGAAAGATTAACACTAAAAAAACATTTTGGTGTTTTTACTTTTTTTATTTTTTTATTTTTTTAGGTTATATAATTTTTTTATTATTTTTTTTTATTTTTTGGCGGAGGGGTTTTTGTGTTCACACTTGGTTCTTTGGTTCTCTCCCTAAATAGTGGTTCTTAAATGATCCAAATCCTATATATATATATATATATATATATATATATATATATATATATATATATATATATATATATATATATATATATTGCAAAGGGATTAATCCTAGATGTCATGCTCTTATACAATCTCTCCTTTGAGAGATGCCACATAGGATGTGATGTGGCAACTCTAAACCAATTAAAAAAAAAAGAAATAAATATGATTTAACCTAATCTATTATAATCTTTAACCTAATCTATTAAATACCTAATCTACTAAATCTAAATATTAAAACTTTATTATTTTATCTTTCGTGTTTCCTCCCATAACTTTTAAACGTTAATATCTTTTATATACGAGATTTTTTAAAGAAAAAATTTACACCAAATTAACGAGCGTTTTATTATCTTTCCAACAAGTACCATAGTGCTATA
The DNA here is from genome assembly GCA_028751855.1 of Ambrosia trifida. Classification (NCBI taxonomy): domain Eukaryota; kingdom Viridiplantae; phylum Streptophyta; class Magnoliopsida; order Asterales; family Asteraceae; genus Ambrosia; species Ambrosia trifida. The sequence goes on along the minus strand of CM054123.1, from coordinate 40,608,801 downwards.
TAAAAATTGGAGAAAAAAATGACTATTTTTTTTGTAACCCAACAGGTATTGTGTCGGGTTTGGGATTAGTTTAAAAAAAATTATGGGTTTGGGCCGGGTCTTGGATTAGGTGATACCCAACCCGATTACCCGAAACAACATACCCAAATACTCGAACTACATACCCGATCATATACCCATGAATTTTTTAACGCATCACATAACCCTTAGACTAATGCGTTCGATATTTCAATAATTAACTTTTTTTCTTATTTCATGTTAGTTCTTTTTAGAATGATCGATTACGAACTTCCGAATTCATTTGTAATGACACTAGATTTATACCCCGGCATAGAGATTCGTTTTTTTTATATTTGAATATGAAAACTTATGGCAGAGATTTGTTTAAAATAATAATAATAATAATAATAATAATAATAATATATTTTATTATATTATATTAGATATTTCAACCCGGGACGCTCCCGGGATAAAAACTAGTTATTGTTATAACTAAATTCATAATTATTCTCACAAATCCATCAACAACTAAACAAGTAACTACATAAGGTATAAAACTAGAAAAAAAATAACAAGACTCTAACCAATGAATTCAAAATAACCCGACTCAAACCAATGAATTCTTAGTTTGAAAACAAGGGATTTACCGTTACATTAGACGTAACCTTGATAATATGAGTCCTATCAAATTATTCTTACAGTGTCCTTTAAAAATTTAACACAACCCTCTACTATATTTAAAAAAAAAAAAAAAAAAAAAAAACCATTAGGGTCGGAGATATAACCTTCTCTTTTGCAAAATTTATTTTACTAATTTGAATTGAATAATTTGTATTTTTTCCTTTGTTGAATTTAGCAAATTGGGGTTTTTTTTTTCACCTTCTGTTTATATTGTGTGCCTCCTTTTTTCCCCAACTTCCCTAAGTGTCAGATCAGCGCCATATCATTTCCCCAATTTTCTCTCTTAAAGTTTGGAAATGGTATTCCCTCAATCCCCCTTCATTTTTTATTACATAAAGTTTGATTAAAATAATAATAATAATAATAATAATAATAATAATAATAATAATAAGCCAATGAAATCACTCGGTGGCAACAGTGGGATTTCCCCGTTTTCCCCGAAATTAAATGGGGCGGGGGTGTTTTGTTTGGGGAAAATGCCATGTAAGGTCCCCCAGTTGGTTCACCGAAGACACACTAAACAGCCTAAAGCCTTTTTAATCCAACCTGGCACAAATTTACCCGTTTAGAACAAATTCTAATTTTGGGTATTTATGTTTCGTTTACATTTAAAGAGTTAAGTTCACGTACAAACACATTTATCGTACGAAGCGTACGAATCAAACAAAAAGGGCGGTGGCATTTCTGTAATTATACAAAAAACTCTTCTTTTTTTTTCTTTTACAAAAACCCATTGCACCAAACAGAAATCCCAAATTCATTCTAAAAAACCTAAGAAAAACCCCAAATTAACAACACAATTGAAGGCGGTCAAGCAAGATGAAGTTCAATATCATCGAAAAACTGGAAACCGGAGGTAATATGTGATTCTGTATTAGGTAATATGCGATTTTTATACGATTTTTGTTCAGTTATCGTGTTATGGATCAATTTTATAATATTGAAGTATGGATTTTAAGCTGAAGCTTTGGTTTCAAGTTGTTGAATGTTGATTATAATAATTTTTTTGAGAAGGCTTTTGAAGCTGTTCAATAAATATCTAAAAAAGAGGATAGGATGTTTTTTTTTATGAAGAACAAGGTTTCAGGTCTGTAGGTTTTTTAAGCTGTTCTATATAGAGTAATTTTTGTGAAACTTGGTATAACATTTGTATGTAGAGTAATTTGTGAAATTTGGTATGGCATAGTTGTACAGGGTAATTTGTGAACTTGGTATCACATTTGTATGTAGGTAATTTGTGATACTGGTATGGCATAGTTGTATGTGCGTGAAAGGATCGATAAACAACAAAGAATGATCAAACAAATTAGTTTTAGGTGCGGAAACCCTAAAACTATCACAAAATAATAGTCAAACAGATTAAAACACACAGATCATCATTTTCAAAAGTTTTCATTAATAAATCACTCGATTACACGTTGAAATATAGATACAATCAAGGTATGAACGATAAACGAGTTAAACAAAACACTAGAGAGAGTTTCTGAAAGTGGAGGGAATAATAATGATCAAAAGTTACATTCAAAAATCAAACTTGTCTATTTATAGACTGCACATTCGCCCAAATTGATTGTGCGAATGTGCAGGTTCGCCCAAATCATCTGGTCGAACCAAGCTTTTACAATAAACTAAATCACATTCGTACATATCATCTTCCTTCACACCATTCAAGCCTCCTTCGCACCAACTGAAAACTTCCTTCGCACCAACGATATCAACCAAAACATTTGTATTGTACAATCCGAAGCATTAGTCGCACTTTTGCATCTACAAACTCCCCCTCGACTATTGCTTGGATTGTGTTCGTCGTTCTTCGTCCATTCTAATGTTCATCAGTCTGATGTGTCGTTGAATCTTTTGTTCTTTTGTCATCTCCGGTTCATGAAATTGCTTTTGCTTCTTCGTTTTCAGCTCAGGCACCTTTTGCTTTTCAACAAACTTTCCCAGCTTCTCGCCATAGTCACATCCAGCATTGATATCATATGCAAAGCACAAAAATACCACACGTTGGTACTTTCCTGCTTGCTCAGCATCTTTTGCATCTGAAAAGATCGGATTGTAGAACAACATGATAATATCCTCATGTGAACAGTTTATCAACCACATGGGATCAAAGATGTGTACTTTCTTGTAGTTCGTCTCTCCATCTTTCAACACAATCACGGCCTCTGCAATCTTCCAATCATAATACCACCAGATGAAGTCTTTGGCGAAGTGTTGCGGGATAGGCAGCAAAGGAATCTTTTTCAACACTCGCGGTGGTTTGTACTTTAACGTCACCTTGGGCATACCAGTTATCAAATCAATATCCTTCTTATGAACAATTCGCTTTGGATATTGTGGTGTAAACAAGTCCCACATGGTTCGGCTTTCTCTAGTCATTTTCTCAGCAAAGTAGGTAATCTGACTATTTGATGCTCCCGTTAAACGGTGACGACAAATATCACGGATTGCCCAATAAGGAAGAGTCTTCAAGTGATGAAACTTATCGAAATACAAGATCCCCTTCTCCCACTTTACTGCGAAGCATCTCAACTCTTTAACAAACTTCCAGGCCAATGCACGACCTTTGAAAATTCCATTATGAAGTTTGTAAAAGCTTCCTTGAATATCAGCTTTCGGACGATTGTTTTCTTTTTCTTTCAACTTCTTCAAAAACTCTTTCAAAATCTCCGACTGCTCGAACCGTGGTTTGTCATGCCCTTTGAAGATTTCGTCTTCAAACACTTTGCTCTTCTCTTTAGCTAGTTTCTCGGCATGGTTTAGCAATTCATCTGAGAAAGAGAATCCACAATCTTGATTTGTCCTGAAGTATTGTGGATACTCCTCGCTTGTAATATCTTCCATTTCAACTTCCTCGAATGCATGAACATCATGATCATCAGAATGATTTCCAGCTTCTTTCTCAGGTATCTTTGGAATAAAATTGTCTGCAAGTAATTCTTCCAAAGTCTTTCCTACTTGCTTTGCTAAACCTTCAAGTATCTCTTTCGAAATTGCCGCAGAAACTTCCCCATCTTCAAGATCAGGGTCATCAAACTCCAACTCGAATAGTTTATTGTTCGATTCAAATATCTCTGGAAACCTACTAGTCATGTCGATCGTCCAGACTCGATCAGTGAGCATCTGGCGATACTTGTTCTTATCATCTTCAGACAATGACTGCAATTTCTCATTCCAGAATATATCATCATCAACATTCTCTCCAGGAGCCTTAGAGCTCGACTCACCACCCTTATCTGAATCACGCTTCTCGTATGTAAACTTATCAGCGTCATCATCATCATCACTACTATCATCAAAAGCAGAGCCGCTTCCATAACTCGAACCATCATCTGAACCTCCATCATCCTTATCATCTTTCTTTTTCTTCTTTGTATCGTTTCCTGCATCTTCATCAAGTTCATCATCTTCTTCTTCATCAGATAGTTCGTAATCAACCTGTTCTTCTTCTCTTTCCTTTTCAACTTCACCAGCTTGAAGTTGAGGAGCTTGAGAGTACAAGTTCTTGATCAGATCATCCATATGCTTGTTACTCTTCTTTAACTGTTTGTTCTCCTCCTTCAAGACTATGATTCTCCTGGTGTTTCGTTGCTCGTGCTTCAGCAACTTCTTATTTTCTCTCTTCAATCTCTTAATCGTTTTCTTCAAAGTTTCATTATCATCTGCTGATGTGACTACGACCTCCAACATCTTCTTATCATTAGACTTTAACTGCTCGATCTTAGTTTGTTGTTTGTTAATCAGATTCATCATCTCAACAGTCTCTGATTCACAGCAGTCATAAAATCACTATCCACCGAAACTTTCGTCTTCTTTGGTGGTTCAACAACATCAGGCAGTTTGCCTTTTCTGATCTTCTTAAGCACGTTATCCAATGCCTCATTAACCTCATCCATAGGCATTTCTTCAGTCTGTTGTGTGCTTGATGTTGCCGCAGTCTTTTGCTTCTTTTGAGCTGGTGCAGTAACCGGTGATTTAGAACTTGTAGCCGGTGGTAGTTTCTTACCAGCTATCAAAGATTCTATCTCTTTCTTTCTCTTTATACTAGGCTTCTCCTGTTTCTTCTTTTCTTTCCTAGCAGCTTGCACAGGAGAACCAACAAACGTCTCATCTACATTTAAACCCAACTCTTCTTCATCAATCGGAATAGGACTTTTGTTCCCTTGATCCTCAATGTTCTGGCTAGCAGACGCACCAGCCTCAGTGGCCTTGGGCATGGTTGTCTCTACCGTTTCAGCATCTGAATTCCAACGTTCATCCTCTAACGTCTCTTCTGAATCAATAGACGCTTCATCAACTAAATGTAATCCCTTTTTCGCCATCGTCTTGTTTCTTCTTTGCGTGCTTTTCTTCTTCTCAGGTTCAGAAACCTCTATCCTTATCTCCTGTTTCTTTGTCTTCCCACTCTTTGCGCCTACATTCACAACTTGTCTTTTGCGCTTAGCATCAGGATCAACATGATGTAACGGATTATCAGGATCAGAATCACTGTTTACATTCCTCACAAGCCCTTCACCCGGATCTGTATAATCCACTCTAGCTAGGTGTCCAAATAAACGTCTTACTGGAGGACGTTCATCAACAGTCAATCCTTTATACGCTTTCATCCTAGCGAGTGTATTCAGCGACATATGTTCCTGAACAACAATGTGCTTAGGATCTCTTTTCAGCTCCTTATACTTGTGATCAAATATCATTTGGAGGAAACGAGGATAAAGTAGAAACTTAAGATTCCTCGTGCCGTTCACAGGCTCCAGTAAATGAGACATCAGCATGCCAGAGACATTGAACGGTTTGTTCAACACTAAAGCAACCATCATAGAACTGATGCTCTTCCTCATCAAATCATAACCTCCAGCTGCAGATCCAAATACGTGAATCAAAACATGTGCCAGATATTTGAATTGTGGGCACAGTTTTCCCTTATGCAATGAACCGTCAGTGATTGGTCCATTGTATTTCATCCTAAGGAAGCACTTTCGCTGATCCATAAATGTAAACTCCTTTGGATCTGACGGCTCATCATTCAGGTTCAACGCTTCTCTCAGATCCTCTTCGCAAACAATGACTCTTTGTCCTTGAATCTTGCTCGCTAAACAAGATTCGCACTTCCAGAAGTCAAGTTTAGCATTCGACCAGAATTCCTGTATCATATCCCTGTAAATAACTGTCGGCGTAGCAATGGCATCTATCACCCTGCATCTCTTCAGAAAATCAATGATACCAACGAACTCAGTATGCTTCTTTACGTCTCCGAGATACGCACAGCAGTTGTGCGCGTTTTCAAAATCTAACTGTTTGACTGGCTGTGATGATGATCCAGCTTGATCCGTCGTCTTCTGTTGTTCAGTCATCGTTAAATCTGCAAAACAAACAAAAACACACGTTAAAAATCGACAAAATTTCAAACTTGAAAATTTTTGGTCATAAACCTTCTCTTTCGCCCAAACGGGGGTACGAAAGAGATTTTGCAAGGTACGAATGAGAAATAAAAGGTACGAATGTATGAGTTTTGATATAATGTTTCATTCGCCCAAATAATCTTCATTCGACCGTTTTGATTTCTTCCTTCGCCCATTCGATCTGGTCGAAGGAAACAGTTCATAATTTTGAAATTTCAATTTTGAAATTGAGTGATTCTGAACATGTCCATTTGATTGAAACCAAACCTAATGATGACGATTAACATTCCTAAACTAACAGATTCATTGATTAAGTATTGTATTTGTGTTTTCTATAAAAAAAAACTAGGGTTTAAACACTGATTGATCAAACAGTCGAGTTTTAAACCATAATTTTTTGTTATATCTCCCCCTAAAACACACATACAATAAACCCTATGCATCAATTGATACAATTATGATGATTTGAAGCAATTTTGAACAGTAAGGGCACGAATTGTAAAACAGGGATTAAATCTTTAAATCCTTGATGAAAACCTGTAAATAAGATGGCAAAATGATCAGTGTGAAGTCCCGAACACAATGAAATGATTTAAAAGAAACGAGCAATAAGGTGAGTTTAAGGTTGAAAATCTGAAGAAAAAAAATATGGAATGGGTTCGAATGAGCAGATGGTTATATATAGGCACACTCCTTCGCCCATTCTATACATACGAAGGAGAAACTGTTGTCTCCTTCGACCCTAGTGAAAGGGTACGAATGAGGCAAAAGGGTTCGAATGAGATAATGAATATGAACACTCTCCTTCGCCCATATAAAACATACGAAGGAACATGTAAAATCCCACATTCGACCAACCGAATGGGCGAATGAGAAATGAGATTTTTTGAAAATTTTCCAAATCTCAAAAACGAGTCCCGGTCCAATTATTTTTCAACTTTTAAGCATCCAACAATCATGTTTTCACATTTTAAAAGTTACAAAACTCAATTGGTGTATCAAGGTTTAGAAAATCGACATCAACCACCATCAGTTATCAAAAAGAATATGAAAAAGAAAAATCTTTTTGGATTTTCTAAAGTTTATGCTAAAACACACCTAAAATCTTTTTGAATTTTGTAATTTTTTGACAAGAAAATAAAATGCACAAATGTAAATGAAAAACTGTAAATATTTTTGGGATATCCGGTAAAGGGATCATATCAGTTTTTGAGAAATCTGATCACACAGTTGATCTTTTTGAAATTATTATCATTAAAGACAATGTGTGATCTGGCAATTGCTGATATTGTGATCCACATAAACTCACATGCAGACTTTTGTGCAGTGCTTTATACTGATACTGATATTTATAGTATAAACGCAATTTGTCTGTGGTTCCCACGCACACGACATACTCCCGTATCAAGAAGTAAATGCACAAAGACTCATTGTAAAGCGTGATTATGCTTTCGTCGTCTGTAATTGTACAAGATATAATGCATAGAGGTATACAGGTCAGCAAATTAATGCAGCAAAGTAACATATGCACTATACCAGGTTGAGGACTGATATTAATCATGATTTGCATCAATGATCAATACGATGTAATAGATAATCTTTGATCATCATATAACATGGAAAGTTCCTCAATTCGGTAACTTTAGGATTTGGCATATAGCTCTTTTATAAAGACACCCTGTCTGATCTAGGTCCGTAATGACTTACAGCAGAAGATCAGAGAGGCTATCCCCAGACAACTAATAACATAACGACCCTAAACCTCCGAGTTTTGTACAGATACCCTATCAAACGAAATTACGGTACTAAGACCATATGCCCATGAGGAGTTCATCCACAAGTTTCTGAAATTGTAATAACTCCTCCTGCATTGCTTCCACCCAGACATCATCCAAAAGAGCATCCTTGTAAGTTCGCGGCTCGACCTGCGAAACATAACAAGCAAACGACCAGTCATTTTGAAAACCAGATTTCTGTATTTTGGCATACAAAGCAAGGTTGCTAATATTTTCTGGTGCTTGAGCATTTCTCAGCTGCCCTCTTGTCATCACACTGCTACCAGGATCACCAATAACCTGTTCAAGCGGGTGTATCCGATGTATCCGAGATTCCAGATAATCAGGTACTTGTACTCCCGTTTGAGTTGTCAAATTCTCTGTAGAAACCAGATCATCACCCACATTCGATGTTGAAGCATCAGTATTAGATGGATTCACTGGTGGTGTCACTGTAGCGTTGTCCAGAATAGCTTCACTTGTTGCATCATCGTCTTCATCTTCTGATTCTGATGAATTAAGCGTTGTAGAAGCCTCTTGGAACACCTCTTCTTCCATCACAGGAGTAGTGGTATCATTAGAAGCTGCTTGAGGATTTACCGTGATCGGACGCACTAATGGTGAAGTCACGGCGTTTTCGACCTCGTAATATAAGCGAAGTACAGCTTCTTCAACCATGCTATCTAGATTGAATGATTCAAAGAAGTCTTTGTAATCAAACATCCAATCTGGTCCTCCACCCTGTACATTTTGTGTATATCTTTGAACTTCGACATTAGCCCACTCCTCGACTTTTCTAGTTCTTTGTTGAATACCCGTTTTAATGGGGTTGCATATCCAACAAAATAACCTTCTTCAGCCTTTGGTGCAAACTTCTCCGAAGGATTCAGCATTGTACACGGGGCACCAAATGGTTCTAGATACTCCAGATTCGGCTTGCGTCGGTTCAACAACTCATAAGAAGTCTTGCCAAACTTCTTCACTGTCAAAACACTGTTAAGAGTATAACATGCCGCGTAAATAGTTTCGTTCCAGAACATGACTGGAAGATTTGAATCCGCAAGCATAGTTCTCGCCGTCTATATAAGAGTCCTGTTCTTTCTCTCTACGACACCGTTCTGCTGGGGTGTATACGGAGCGCTATATTCATGATGAATTCCCTTGTTTGCACAAAGATCCTCCATCTGAGCGTTTTTGAACTCCGTCCCATTGTCACCCCGGATTCGTTTGATCTTCAGACCATATATATTTTCCAGACGTGTAAACAGAACCTTCAGATTATCAAAAGTGTCGCTTTTCTGATGCAAGCACATTACCCATGAAAATCTTGAATAATCATCAGTCACCACAAGACAGTACAACTCCCCTACATGACTTTTATGTCTGACTGGACCGAATAAGTCCATATGCAAACGTTCAAGTGGCAGCTCAACAGAATTGACTTTCTTTGGTCTATGGGATTGTTTGTGCTGCTTTCCCTTTTTGCAATTAACACACTTGTCATTCAAATGGAAGTGTTTTACATTAACTCCCGTGACAAGTTCATTCTTCACTAACTGGTTCATCTTTCGCAAATGGATGTGTCCCATTCTCCCGTGCCACATAATTGATTCTTTTTCTGTAGCCTTAGAGAGGAAACACGTGACTTGGCCATGGGTGGTCATTGCTTTGGACATATTGAGAATATACAAGTTGTTTACTCTCGGTGCCTTCAGCATCACCCACTCTTTCGGAAGCTCAAACCCAGGTTTCAAGATGTAGCAGGATTTGTCATCAAAATACACAGAAAATTGTTTATCACAAATTTGACTAACACTGAGTAGATTATAGTCTATCTGTTTCACGTATGATATCCGCTCAAATGTTACGACCTCATTGCTTACACTACCCTCCATCATAATGTAGCCTCCCTTATTACCAGCAAATGCCACATAACCTCCGTTAATGTTTTTGATATCAAAGAGTAGCGTGAGGTCCCCTGTCATGTGACCAGAAGCTCCACTGTCAACAATCCATAGGCTGCTAACAGGGCCAGCTGGAGCTCCCTGCACATATAAAGTAAAGCAGTTAGATCTTTCGGGGGACCCAAGCCTGTTTGGTCTTGGGTCTTTGAACGGGTTGTTTCAAAGAGTCTTTCAATTCACAAACATCTTGGGTTAACTCAACCCCTTTCTTCTCACTCACAATTTTCTTTTTCTCACTCTTCTCATACTGTGAAGTAGAGGCTCCTTCAGATTCCTTAGATGACCAAGATTGCTCAGATCTTTTCAAGATCCGTATCTGAGATTTTGAAGTCTCAGTCGGTTTCTTTACTTCATCTTTAAATGCAACCTTCTTGGTTACCTTCTCTGATTTAACAGAGACAGGTCCAACTGCTTGTTTTCCATTAGGTTTAGGAGCAACCTTTTTGGTATCAGCAATTGAGTTCATCACAGGTTTCTTAACAGATTTATCAGTGGTCATCCGGTTGCGTTTATCATACGTCATCGGACGGTTTTCCCTCTTGTTGTAAAAATTGTTTTGATTATGATAAGATTCTTGCTGAGGGAAATACCGTCTTTGTTGATAACCGTAGTTGTCAACTGGATAATCATGATATTGCCTCATCTCCACCTCGTGCCTTTTGTGTCGTACGTACGGGCAGGCGGCAAGTAAATGTCCCCGTTCCCCGCACTTATAACACGCACGGTATTCCTCATAGTTTTCCTTGATCGGCGACTTGGAAAAGCTAGCAATGGGATATCGATCGACCATGCATTGTTTCCTTAAACTCTCAGGAGCTGGGTCCTTCGAGTAAGTCGGTTCAATAAAACTGTTTGCTTTATCAACAGGCAAAACAAGTTGTGTGACATTGACCTTGGCATCTTTATCCGAATAAATTTTATCTAAAATTTCTTGAGGAATGTCATTGGTTCTTTCAAATTTTGGAAACCAAATCGTACTTTCCTGCCAGATCTTTTTAATTTTAGAATAATTGACAAACTTAATCGGATATTCATCATCTGATAAAATCTTATCGGAGCCTTGCATCCGATAGAAGATTTTGACAGGTTTGTCACACGATTCGTTGCTCATATCATTGGTTTTCTCAGATTTAGGCTCATTTTTCTTTTCTACCGGTTTAACCACATTTTTCTCAGATTTAGTTTCAATTTTCTTTTCAACCGGTTTTCTCACATTTTTCTCAAATTTCTTTACCTCTTTCTTTTCAAAACTCTTACCAACAGACTTTTCATTTTTCTTAACCTCATTCTTACGATGAGCATTTGCCATTGGATGAATGATCTGAGATGGTGAGACTGGCTCAGTAGTGATTATATGATTTTCATCAGGGATATCACTTTCACTTTTAACCGTCTCAAATGGTTCATTTTCTTCATCTGAATCATCAGCAGCGACCACACCCTCATTATTTCCCAGTACTGGTCTCACATCAGAATACGGATCCCCGAAACTGGAAGTGTTAGGCTCGTTTTCTGATGTTGAGTCAGAATTGACTAAAGTCTCCGGTGGTATTGCATGTAAATTGTGGTTCTCAAACAATACCGGAGATGGGACCGCCTTATAGTTTGCACTATTCGACTGGGAGGGTTCTTCTATGATATGGTCAACTACATATGCTATGTGCTTGTAACTCTCTAACTTCTTGTTTACTTTTTCAGCAAAGCACTTGATGGTTGCCATTTCTAATTTAGTGTTTTCCATTTCATTGATGTAGTTATTAATGGCAAGTTGTTTAATTGACAATGTCTTTTTAAGTTCAGACACATCCTTTTTATAACCATCAAGAACTTTGTTGAAATCTTTTAAATCTTTTTGATAAACCTGACAATTGAGTTTGGCACTCTCAAGTTGGACCTTGAGAAGCTTGTTCTCATCTGTCAGTTTTTCAAAATCAGCACATTTATCACATTTAACACACACTTGAGATTGAGTTTCAGAACTTACCGGCTTAGGAGGTTCTGTCATGTCCATCAAAGCGAAGTGAGCTTCCTTCCCTGCGAAGAATTTGGAGTAGTCAATCTTGGTGCACGCATCATCCACCATACATGACTTGCGGGTCATCAGGAAATCAGCTTCAGCTAGCAGTTGGTCAATGTCATCATCTAGTGAATTCACACTAGCCTCTGAATCAGATTCACTCTCCATATCCGAGTAAGCTGAATCATAGTGGTCTCCAACATCCGTGACAGAATCAAGAATCATCCCCGATTTCTTGTCTTCACTCTCAGCAATCACATCCTCATTCACTTCCTCAATCTTCAACTCCGACACTTTTTCAATCAAAACCTCCTCTTCAATCTCCTCATTCTCATCCAAACTCATCTGCTGTGCCACACATGCCACGTTCCCAGCAGTAATCTCCTCCACCCCCAATTGCATACCAGTCCAATCAAAACCTTCATCCTTTTGGATCACAAGTGCTTGGTTTTGATTGTCAGTTTGGTTTTGGTTTTGTGTGTTAGGTGTAGAGATAGGAACAATAGTTCGGTTTGGATTTTGTTGAGGTTGGTTTTGAGTTGTGGATTGTCTAGTGTTGGTGTTTTGTTGACTGTTGTATGACACTTGATTTTGGTTTTGGTTTTGTCTGTTTTGGTATGTTGAATTGAAGGGGTTTCGATTACCTTGTTGTGCTGGCTGTGTGCACTCTCTTTTAAAATGTCCCTTCTCACCACAGTTGAAGCATGTAACTTTTGCTTTGTTGAATCCGTATGTGGTGTTGGGAGAGGTTGAGAGATCAGTTCTGCCAGTCTTCTGAATAAAGTCAGTGGCTCTCCTCATAATGCTTGCAAAAGCCCACTGAATGTCCATCAACTCCATCTCCTCTTTGTCGATTTGAGCGTAGTCCTCATTGGTGAAATTGTTATTTCCAATTTGACTCGCTACCAAACCGTTGTAAGAAGCAACCATAGCAGATACAAGAGCAACATGCTGTTGAGCAATTTCAACAGTCACATTGTTAAGGTTCGAGGTCTCTAACACAATTGGGTTTTGACTTGATTGTGCTTGAGTAATCTGCATCTGGTTCATGTGAGGAGGATATTGTTGTTGTTGTTGAGGTTGACTTGATGTGTAGCATGCGGCTTGTTGTAATGGTGAAAAAGATGGAATAAAGTTTGGTGTTTGATAAGGTTGTTGTGTGTATGATGGAGTGTAAGATGAAGTTTGGGCAAGGTAGTTGATGGGTGCTTTTGTTGGTTCAACAACGTTGGATACACATGCTATGTGAGGAGCAACATTAGAAGTGGTGCTTGAAGCAGAAAGAGAGTTAGTTGTACCACTCACATATAGATCAGGATTCTGTGGAATCTGAGCTCTCTTAGTTTTTCTCTTCTCCTCCATCTCTTTGTTTTCCAGCTTTTGAATGAACTCGTTAATAGTCCAATACTGGTATGCATCCTTCTCCTTCAACACTTCGATGTGTTGGTTCCAGTAGGGTGGTAAAGCATCAGCAAATTTATCTACTAACTCCGACATTGGTATGCTGATTTCATAGCTTGACAGTTCAGTGAGCAAATGGCAATACCGTGGAACCAACTCTTTTAGGGTCTCATTACCCATGTAACTGAAGTTTTCAAATTCCTTCCGAAGCTCTTCCATCCTCAGCTTCCTTGTCTTCTCATTTCCATCATGTCGATTTCTCAGCATATCCCATAATTGTTTGGATGTTGTGCACGATCCAAACTGATGCAATAGATCAGTGTTGATCGTCTGGGATAGCTGAGAGAATGCCTTCTTCTCTATCGCAAACTTTTTCTTCTCATCATCCGCCAAATTCTCCAAAGGTATCGGTTCTCCAGTATTCTCCAGAATAGGAGCAACGTAACACTTCACAATCATTTGCCATGCCTCGGCTCCCTCAAGTCCTTGTCCCTCAACATGGATCTTAAACTTCGTCTTCCAAGTATTGTACTCCTTGTAACATCGCGAAATTTTTCCCAAATTTTAATATAAACGCCCCTATTTTCGTTACGTTTTATACAAACATGCCTAAATCTCCATTTACCTAACTCATAATTTATATATATATATATAGTTATATATATATATAAATGTTTATAATAATAATAATAATAATAATAATAATAATAATAATAATAATATGTTTTGTAGTAGGCTTGTGATTTTGGCCCAACCCAACACCCCTTATCCTTTAGCCATTAGTCTAAACAGGCCCAGCAATTGTTTACCCGGCCCAAACCAAGCCCAAACCCCATATCAGCTTTATTAAAAAAAAATAATAATAAAATGCTTTGGCCGGGGTTCGAACCCGCGCCAAAGCCACACACACACACCAACTTAACCATCTGGGCTGGACCCTCTTCTCGTATTGAACCCGGATCTTCATTTTATTTATACACACATTAAAAACCTTCACAGTTGACAAGGAAAGTCAACTGTGGGTTCGCGTATGATCCAAGCTTGTGCATTAACAGGTAATTGACCTATTATTGGTAAATTCGTATGATTTTCGGCCCATAGTAACTCAATTACACGTCAATTACATCTAATCGTTGACCAATTGATTCAATTATACGCGTATGTTATTAAACGGGGTCAAACCTTCCAATTAACCTTAACCTCTGATCCTCAGTATAAATAGATGATCTCCGAAGCTTAACAACTCGCTCACAACTCTCTCTCAACCTCCAATTCTCTCTGTAATACTCTAATTATTATTATCAAGCTCGTCGTTTGACTTTTGCTTTGACCCGACGATTATAATCAATTCATCACTGTGAGTTATTTTTCTTGTGTGGGTTTCATTAATTGGCGATCAAACAACAAAAGCCCCATCTTTAATCGGGCTCAAGTTATCTGAATCGTTTGATTGCAAATTCTAGGGTTCATTCGTGTTTAATTGGGGATAAACTGAAACGAGCATGTGTATTTAATTATTTTTAAACAGGAAATATCACAACCACCGGCCTAGGCCAAGTGGTTGTGACCCTTGTTCACCACAGTGGTTACCCGGGTTCGAGTCCCGGCTCTGACCTTTCTTTTTGTTCTTTTCTTTTCTTTTTTTTGTAACAAACAATTATATATATATATATATATATATATATTAAACATTTTAATCTTTTAAATTCATTTTAAAATATCAAAACTATTTTATAAATTCTAAAAAAATTATATTTGTTTAATCTGAGATAAAAGTGTTATTTACAATTTTTATTTTTCAGAAATTCATTTATTTAATATTTATATTAATTAAATCATTTTTATACTATTATATTTATAAAAATCCATTTATATATCAAAACAATTTTATTAAATTCTCCAAAATTTATCCTGACTTTTTATAAAGTTAAACTTTACTGAAATAATTTTTAATTCAGTAAAATCATTTATTTCATATTTTTAATCAATTTTTGTTAGATTTAATCATAATTAAATCATAATAAATCCAATTTTCATCATTATTGCACCAAAATTTTATACAAATTATTTTTAACCATTTAGAACAGAAATATGATTTTTAAAATAGATATTCTTTAATTTTAGTATTTTTGAATATTAAAGTTAAATATTGGCTATTTATAAATAAATAGATTTAAAAATCTATTTTAAATAAAATAATTTTATAAAAATTATTTTTATGCTTCAAATACTTTAATGTGTACATTCAAAATTCAAATTTTATAAAAAGACTTTCTTTTATTAATTATCAAATTTTCTTTTATTAATTAACATTTTAATTTAAATTCAACAATTAATTATCCCCAAATCGAAACCCTAGGATACACTTGTAAGTTAATTAGACTTAGACTTATTACATATTACCTTATTATAGGGTGATATTTGGAATCATTTTGGGCAACACAATTATTACATCTTTTCAACAAGTTAACATTTGCTAAGGTGAGTTTTACATAGCCCCTTTTATTTATCACCATTTTTGGGGTGAAACATGTTATAACATTATCATTGCAATTCAATCATCAATGTGTCTATGTGTTTTCTATGTTGCATTATGTCTTGAGCATGATTAGAGTAAGCACCATTCTAGCATAATCATTAACATTGATCAGCCGACGGTATACATTGATAGATCTATTGGACTGACAATCCCACCCGGATACGTGCCTCCTACAAAGGTTACGTGGGTGTTTGTTATCGCATAACATATTCAATTGGACCATGAGCGTATGGTATGTATCATTTTATAACAGTCATCAGGGTTGATTATGCACTCGATTTATTTCTAGTATGTTCTCACATATGGACTAGATTGACATGACACATGAATTGCACATCATTTTTACTCAATTATCAAAAACCTATGTAATTCTCACCAACTTTTGTTGACCCAAAATATTTTCAACTTAACATGTTTCAGGTTCTATTTGCTTGAAGATTTGTATTGATGCTTGAAGATATGTGTATAGTTTCATTCAATTTGATGTACAAATTCTAGAACTATTGTATGTAATTCATATAAATCATTTAATGAAATCTATTATTCACCATGAGCTACTGAACAATCATCATTACGTCACATCCCGATGTTTCCGCCATCGGTTGGGGTGTTACAGATTGGTATTAGAGCCATGGTTATAGGGAATTAGGTTATTAGAAAAATAATCTAGTCTATAACCATAGGATTTAACAAGTACTTGCTTCTTTTACTTGCTATTCTCTATCTCCCTCCTACTTCATATCCCTACTTTCATTCCTACAAGAAGGTTGCTCACCATCACTGGATTCACTCTTAGACTGATAAGGCAAAATCCTCAGGTTTTAACCTGAACCACCTTGAGATCTCGTCGAAGTTCTAGATTTTAATAACGAGCACGTGCAATGTGGAAGGGTGAACGCCTGTATTCTGAGTCTTCTGTCTAGGCTGGCATTGCGCATATATCCCAATCAGACGAGGGACCCGGATGCTTACCTGGGAATTCTCGGGATGAGTGTTCACTTATAGGCTAAAGCATGTCTTCATATGTTATTAGAATTTAGAATCTTTGATAAGTCAACGTTTTCGTTTATTCGTTCTAATTAATGAATAAATGATTACATTCCTTATATAATCTCACCCATTTCACTGTGTCTCTTACAGATCATGCCTCCACGTCGCAGCACTCGCAACAGCAATGGTGAGAACCACGAAGAAGGTGGTGATAACCATAACCATGACCAAGTTCCTAACCACAACAATAATGGTGTTGATGCCCAATTGGCTGCAATCATTTCTCAACAAATGGCGCAGCAAATCGCAACTCTGGTTCCCAACTTACTCGCTCAGGTCATCCAATTGAACGGCAACGGGAATGGTCACAACAACGGGAACGGGAACGGCAATGGCAATGGAAATGGACCCCAAGCCTGCACCCTTAAGCATTTCAATTCTTGTAACCCTCCAAAGTTTAGTGGTGAAGAAGGAGCTACAGGACTCCTACAATGGTTTGAGGGTATTGAGAATACCTTCATAAACAGTGAATGCCCCGACAACTTTAAAGTCCGTTATGCCATGAGTGTTCTTCACAAACGAGCACTCACCTGGTGGAATGAAGAAAAACGCACTCGCGGAGCTGAAGCTGCACTAGCCTTAACTTGGGATCAAGCTAAAGACATTATGAAGGCAGAGTTCTGTCCTCGTAATGAAATCAAGAAACTGCAAGACGAATTTCATGATCTTGCTCAAGACAGTGGGGAAAACCTTGCTTACAACACTCGCTTTCACGAACTTAGCTTACTGCTACCCCACAAAGTCACCCCTTTGCCCATTGCGATCGAAAAATACATTGGTGGCTTACCGATGCAGATTCAAGACACGGTGTGGGGAAGGAACCCTGCTACTTTGGAAGAAGCAAAGCGTTTGGCTGCCACTCTAACAGATAACCATGTGAAGGCAGGAACCCTAACTCGTAAAGGGGAAAAGAAGAAGGATACTTCCCAACCTGCCATTGACATCAAAACTGAGGCCTCAACCAACGGGAAAAACAAGGTCAGGAATTTTGCAATAGACACCACTGCCCCACCCACCAAGAAACAATACAATGGGAACCTACCTAAGTGTGATACCTGCCAGTATCACCATCCAACTCAAGTACCCTGTCGACAGTGCACCAATTGTCAAAGGTATGGGCATCTTTCAGATGCTTGTCGAATCCCTGCTACAAACGCTCTCGATGCTCCAAATAACCCCGCTTGAGACCCTCCAGCTACTTACCAGCAAGTCCCACCATTTAAATGTTGTTTGCTTTTAAATTCTATGTAATAACGCTATTTGATTCAAATAATAAAGTATTATCATAACATCTGTGTGCATGCTTGTTTGAAGGTGAACTAATTGCTATAATCATACTTGCTTACTTGTACAACAAATAGTTAACTACCAAACAACCTACTTAACGATGGGTAGAGGTCATCATGTCTTTCCACAGTCGGGAGAGGCCCTACCACCTGCTCAACGACTGTCAGGAGACTATTAGACCTGCTTAACAATCGGTAAAGTCATAAAAGGACGCAAAACCCTAATGTAAGGTAAATTGGTAATTACGGTCCGGAACGTAATCATGAATTTACAGGTACATTAAGGTAGTGTGAAATTTTATCAAGGTTTCAGTAGTTGGCTAATTGTAAACCTAGTGTTTCTCTTAACTTCGGGACGAAGTTCCTAAAAGTAGGGGAGACTGTAACATCGCGAAATTTTTCCCAAATTTTAATATAAACGCCCCTATTTTCGTTACGTTTTATACAAACATGCCTAAATCTCCATTTCCCTAACTCATAATTTATATATATATATATAGTTATATAGGGGAAAGGGATAATGGAAACCTTCTAAAATGAGAAAACCATGGAAACCTAACTAGTGGCCAAGATTAATCCACCTCAACCTCTATTATTTTAATAAAAAGGGTAATCTAGTAAAATTACCCTTCCCCCTCTTTTTCTAATTTGAATTTTCCCTCTCCCCCTCCTATATAAACAACTCCCTCTCTCTCTCTCTCTCTTCACCTCTCTTCCATTATCTTCAAGATTAATCCCACCACCACCACCCCCACCGCCACCTCCACTGCCACCACCGCCACCGCCACCACCACCACCACCTCCACCTCCACCACCACGTATATAGAATAATACCATTTTTATCCTGCTACATTCCTTTTGTTAATAATAATAATAATAGTAACAATAATAATAACCACGTATATAATTTGCATAACAACAGAGTTTGTAGTCATGGCCATATAAAAGGAATAATAGTCATGGCCATATGTTATTTCTGTGGTTGTAACGCAGATTTGAGGATGACAAAAATGTGTCCAGACTATATGAGGATTTATGGGAAGAAAATATGACCAGTGAACGTCTCACTCTTCAGTTGTATATATGTGAAATTGTTACTTTGATAACCGAGGGAATTGCATCATCATCTTGGGCTAGTAAGAGGAAGGTAACCTCATTCATCATCACTTCTTGCAAGCTCTCTTTCTTTTTGTTTTTGGTTGGGGGGTTAGATGGTTTGATTATGTTAAACATTTTTTTTTAGCATCCCTTTTTTTTTTTTGGTTGGGGGGTTAGATGGTTTAATATTTTTTTTTTGGGGTGATTGATTATGTTAAACATTGAAAAAGATTTTTTGGTTGGGGGGTTAGATGGTTTAATATTTTTTTTTTGGTTGGGGGGTTAGATGGTTTAATATTTTTTTGGTTGGGTGATTGATTATGTTAAACATTGAAAAAGATTTTTTGGTTGGGGGGTTAGATGGTTTAATATTTTTTTTTTTGGTTGGGGGGTTAGATGGTTTAATATTTTTTTGGTTGGGTGATTGATTATGTTAAACATTGAAAAAGATTTTTTGGTTGGGGGGTTAGATGGTTTAATATTTTTTTTTTGGTTGGGGGGTTAGATGGTTTAATATTTTTTTGGTTGGGTGATTGATTATGTTAAACATTGAAAAAGATTTTTCGTTTTGTGTTTTATGTTCGTAGTATCTTTATGTTTAGTTTGGGTGTTTTTATCGTCTATATTTTTGTATGATCTTTGTGTTTAGTTAGGCTGTTACATGTGCAGCACATCTGTTTTTATCGTCTATATTTTTCTTATATAGGATTACGAATCAGAGGATGATGGGCTTGGAGGTGGTTTAATATATATCTTTTTTTTGTGTTTCTAGTTTTTTTTTTGTGGGGGGGGGGGGGGAGGGTTGGGGGGTTAGGTGGTTTAATATTTTATTTTTTTTAAGTTGGAAATAATTGTTGTTTTTTTGTGTGTTACTAGCATCTCTTTTTTTTGGGTGATTTATTATGTTAAACCATGTAAAATGATTTTTTGTTTTGTGTTTTATGTTCGTAGTATTTTTGTGTTTAGTTAGGGTGTTTTTATCGTCTATATTTTCGTATAATCTTTTGTGTTTAGTTAGCCTGTTACGTGTGTAGCATATCTATTTTTTGCAGTCAAATTATGTTTTCTGTTTTCTAGCATATCAAATTCTGTTCTATGTTTACTGCAGACTACATAAGTGTTGTCTGTGTTTTTCCTGTTACACATGTAAATAATTGTTGTTTTCTTGTAAATAATTGTTGTTTCACATGTACATAAGTATTGTCTGTATTATGTTAAACATCGAAAATGATTTTTCGTTTTGGGTTTGTTTGTAGTATCTTGTTGTTTAGTTAGGGTGTTTTTATCGTCTATATTTTCATATAATCTTTGTGTTATGTTAGACTGTTTACGTGTGTAGCATATATGTTTTTTGCAGTCAGATTATTTTCTATGCAACAATATGTCTGCTTTTGTTTAATATGTTTTTTTAATCAAAATTGGTGAATTTTAATGTCTGTTAACATATGCAACAATATGTCTGCTTTTGTTTTTTACCAGTATGTGCATGTTTGTATGAGTATTATAATGTGTGGAATGTATGTTTGCATCTGTTTCCTATATTTTTGCACATGTTTCGTATGTAACAACAAAACTATGGCATAAATTAGTTTCTGTTTCGTATGTAACAGCAGAACTAAGTTGTTATAAATTAGCTTCTGATTTTTTTACCATATATTGATTAAAACAAAAGTCACTAATCATTGGATCAAATCTATGTTTGCGTCTGTTTCGTATGTAACAGCAGAACTAAGTTGCTATCAGTTTCGTATGTTTGATAATCTTTGATAACTAAATGTATAAAACAATGTTTTTTTGTATCAGTTTCGTATGTTTTGTTGTAATCCAGTTGGTTAACATACGTTAAGCGGGGGGGGGGGGGGGGGGGGGGGTGGGGGTCTTTTACATGTAAATTGATGATTTTTGTTTTATTTTTGCAGGTGAGCATATTTTTTTGCATTAAAGATGAAGATGATTATCAAGAATGAAGTGTAGACATTTTTTTTATTTATGATACTTTTTTTTAGCATTTGTTGATTTGTAATGACCGTTTTGTTTGTTTTTTAGCATTTTGTAAGAAACAATTCTTGTGTACATTTGAATGTTTTTTGATCAATAAAGTTTTTAGCACTTTGTAATGACCGTTTTGTTTGGTTTTAGCACTTTTGTAAGTAACAAAATGCCTATAACCATATTAATTATCGTTACGTATGCAACAATTCTGGTGCTGGTACAATAAAACGAAAAAAAAACATGGTATAATAAAAAAAATAATAAATCAGCATTTTTTAAATAATATACACTGGCAACTCAGTTTTAACCTACGTAACACAACACATGTTACATATGTAACACGGGTATCTGGCAGATTTAGGACAATGGTCACAAAAGTATGAGAGAGATGATGTGACATGTGTGGGGTCCACTTGTCATATCTGCTTTTTCAGAAAAATGGCATTTGACCATTGTGCCCTTTTTTTGTCCTTTACCTTAATAAATATATTAAAATAATATAGAATGAATCTAGACCATTGATCACTTTAGATCAATGGCTACAAATGAGTTTACATGGTTTACTCATTTTGGAGGGTTTTTATTATAACCCTCCCCTAGTTATATATATATATATATATAAATGTTTATAATAATAATAATAATAATAATAATAATAATAATATGTTTTGTAGTAGGCTTGTGATTTTGGCCCAACCCAACACCCCTTATCCTTTAGCCATTAGTCTAAACAGGCCCAGCAATTGTTTACCCGGCCCAAACCAAGCCCAAACCCCATATCAGCTTTATTAAAAAAAAAATAATAATAAAATGCTTTGGCCGGGGTTCGAACCCGCGCCAAAGCCACACACACACACCAACTTAACCATCTGGGCTGGACCCTCTTCTCGTATTGAACCCGGATCTTCATTTTATTTATACACACATTAAAAACCTTCACAGTTGACAAGGAAAGTCAACTGTGGGTTCGCGTATGATCCAAGCTTGTGCATTAACAGGTAATTGACCTATTATTGGTAAATTCGTATGATTTTCGGCCCATAGTAACTCAATTACACGTCAATTACATCTAATCGTTGACCAATTGATTCAATTATACGCGTATGTTATTAAACGGGGTCAAACCTTCCAATTAACCTTAACCTCTGATCCTCAGTATAAATAGATGATCTCCGAAGCTTAACAACTCGCTCACAACTCTCTCTCAACCTCCAATTCTCTCTGTAATACTCTAATTATTATTATCAAGCTCGTCGTTTGACTTTTGCTTTGACCCGACGATTATAATCAATTCATCACTGTGAGTTATTTTTCTTGTGTGGGTTTCATTAATCGGCGATCAAACAAAAAAAGCCCCATCTTTAATCGGGCTCAAGTTATCTGAATCGTTTGATTGCAAATTCTAGGGTTCATTCGTGTTTAATTGGGGATAAACTGAAACGAGCATGTGTATTTAATTATTTTTAAACAGGAAATATCACAACCACCGGCCTAGGCCAAGTGGTTGTGACCCTTGTTCACCACAGTGGTTACCCGGGTTCGAGTCCCGGCTCTGACCTTTCTTTTTGTTCTTTTCTTTTCTTTTTTTTGTAACAAACAATTATATATATATATATATATATATATATATATATTAAACATTTTAATCTTTTAAATTCATTTTAAAATATCAAAACTATTTTATAAATTCTAAAAAAATTATATTTGTTTAATCTGAGATAAAAGTGTTATTTACAATTTTTATTTTTCAGAAATTCATTTATTTAATATTTATATTAATTAAATCATTTTTATACTATTATATTTATAAAAATCCATTTATATATCAAAACAATTTTATTAAATTCTCCAAAATTTATCCTGACTTTTTATAAAGTTAAACTTTACTGAAATAATTTTTAATTCAGTAAAATCATTTATTTCATATTTTTAATCAATTTTTGTTAGATTTAATCATAATTAAATCATAATAAATCCAATTTTCATCATTATTGCACCAAAATTTTATACAAATTATTTTTAACCATTTAGAACAGAAATATGATTTTTAAAATAGATATTCTTTAATTTTAGTATTTTTGAATATTAAAGTTAAATATTGGCTATTTATAAATAAATAGATTTAAAAATCTATTTTAAATAAAATAATTTTATAAAAATTATTTTTATGCTTCAAATACTTTAATGTGTACATTCAAAATTCAAATTTTATAAAAAGACTTTCTTTTATTAATTATCAAATTTTCTTTTATTAATTAACATTTTAATTTAAATTCAACAATTAATTATCCCCAAATCGAAACCCTAGGATACACTTGTAAGTTAATTAGACTTAGACTTATTACATATTACCTTATTATAGGGTGATATTTGGAATCATTTTGGGCAACACAATTATTACATCTTTTCAACAAGTTAAAATTTGCTAAGGTGAGTTTTACATAGCCCCTTTTATTTATCACCATTTTTGGGGTGAAACATGTTATAACATTATCATTGCAATTCAATCATCAATGTGTCTATGTGTTTTCTATGTTGCATTATGTCTTGAGCATGATTAGAGTAAGCACCATTCTAGCATAATCATTAACATTGATCAGCCGACGGTATACATTGATAGATCTATTGGACTGACAATCCCACCCGGATACGTGCCTCCTACAAAGGTTACGTGGGTGTTTGTTATCGCATAACATATTCAATTGGACCATGAGCGTATGGTATGTATCATTTTATAACAGTCATCAGGGTTGATTATGCACTCGATTTATTTCTAGTATGTTCTCACATATGGACTAGATTGACATGACACATGAATTGCACATCATTTTTACTCAATTATCAAAAACCTATGTAATTCTCACCAACTTTTGTTGACCCAAAATATTTTCAACTTAACATGTTTCAGGTTCTATTTGCTTGAAGATTTGTATTGATGCTTGAAGATATGTGTATAGTTTCATTCAATTTGATGTACAAATTCTAGAACTATTGTATGTAATTCATATAAATCATTTAATGAAATCTATTATTCACCATGAGCTACTGAACAATCATCATTACGTCACATCCCGATGTTTCCGCCATCGGTTGGGGTGTTACACTCCTTCATGTCCATTAGCTTTGGTGGACGATTGCCACTTCCAGAGGATAGATCATGAATAAGAGTGGATATGGCGTTGGTCGTCTGCGAATGAACTGTTGCTGCTGCGACTCCCCAATAGTTGTCAATTGGTTGTGGTAATGGTTGAACAACTTGTTGAGGAGCCGAACTAGTCATTGCCATATAATTGATTGGCTGTGATGGTTGACTAGTCTTCTGGGTTGCAACGGACCACGGATCTTGTGTTGTCTGCTGTTGTGGTGCTTGAGTAGGTCTAGGCGTTGTTGGGAAGTTCCACATCTTGTCCTGCAAACGATTAAACACGAAAAGATTAAAAATGTTTTAAAACAGGATGCTCCTTCGTATATTCGAACGTGCGAATGAGAAATAAAGTTCTCCTTCGACCGTTTTTGATTGATACGAATGTGAACTAAAACAACAAAATCTCCTTCGACCGCTTTCGTCTCTCTTTCGACCGTTCTCCTGCTCCTTCGACTGTTCGATCAGGCGAAGGTGAAACAAATGGGCGAATGAACAAAATAAGCAATCAAAGTCTTCTTTCGACCACTATAACACCTCCTTCGTACACAAAATCCTTCTTTCGACCCAAATAAATTCCACTTTCGACCAAACTCTCTCTTTCGACCCCTGAGATTTCAAAAACGGTTATTCTTTGAAAATCAGTTAATTTTGATCATGTTTATCAAATGTTGATGGATTTTGATGATCTAAATCAGGTTTTGAATCAGAATTGATTTGGAACAACTTTAATGAAGAGAATTATCCAATTTAAACTCGAAATCAAGTTGTAATCAATCAAAATCTTATCACATCAGTTTGTTCATTGAAAACAGAAACTTTTTGACCAAAATTGGGTCCAAATCAACTGAGAGACTATTAATTTGTGGTTGTTTGATCCAGAATGGCTCTGATACCACTTTGTATGTGCGTGAAAGGATCGATAAACAACAAAGAATGATCAAATAAATTAGTTTTAGGTGCGGAAACCCTAAAACTATCACAAAATAATAGTCAAACAGATTAAAACACACAGATCATCATTTTCAAAAGTTTTCATTAATAAATCACTCGATTACACGTTGAAATATAGATACAATCAAGGTATGAACGATAAACGAGTTAAACAAAACACTAGAGAGAGTTTCTGAAAGTGGAGGGAATAATAATGATCAAAAGTTACATTCAAAAATCAAACTTGTCTATTTATAGACTGCACATTTGCCCAAATTGATTGTGCGAATGTGCAGGTTCGCCCAAATCATCTGGTCGAACCAAGCTTTTACAATAAACTAAATCACATTCGTACATATCATCTTCCTTCGCACCATTCAAGCCTCCTTCGCACCAACTGAAAACTTCCTTCGCACCAACGATATCAACCAAAACATTTGTATTGTACAATCCGAAGCATTAGTCGCACTTTTGCATCTACAATAGTTGTATAGACGATAGAGTAATTTGTGAACTTGGTAATAGAATAATTACTCTGGTGTTATAGATAATTACTCTAGACCAAAAATAAAATGTTTGGACAATGTTGAAAGTGGCGTTACAAATGAAAAAGTGGTCTACAAATGATAAGGAGATGATTTTGTTCAAAATGGTAGTCAAAATGTTGAAGAAAGTGGTGGTGCAACCATTACAAAAAGAATTAAAGATGTGGCAAAAGAAGGTGTGTAATTTATGTTATTGATAATTACTCTAAAACCAGAAATAATATATTTTGACAATGTTAAAGGTGGTGGTACAAATGAAAAGAAAATGACAATGTTTAAAATGATAGTCCAAATGTTGAGTATATTTAATCATGGTGGTACAAAAAGAATTTAAGATGGTGCACACACAGGTATGTAATTACTCTATTGTTATAGATAATTACTCTAGAACTAAAAATAATATGTTTTGACAATATTGAAGGTGGTGCTACAAATTAAGATGAAATGGAGAATGTTTAAAATGATAGTCCAAATGTTGAGGATCATGGTGCTGCAAACATAAACGAAGGGCACAAATTTAATGGTGATAATGCTGGTCAAATGAAGGTAGCAAAGTTGATGCTAAATATGATGAAGTTGAAAGTGAATAGAGTTCAAAATGTTAGTCCAAAAGAAGGATAATTGTAGTTTGGGTTGTCTTGTTTGTGAACAAGATACACTGTTTTGGTTTTTTGAACAATTATAATATGCGTGGTCTATGAAACATAGCGCGTATGTTTAACAAGGTTTAACTTTTTATAATAGATTTTTTAGCTTTTGTACACAGTGATGTTAGTTTATTTCAAAGTCATTTGGAAATGTACATTGTGATCATAGTTTCTTTTAAAGTAAATTAAATGGAAGCATCAAAAATTTTAGCATGCACCATGCATATCAACAGTTGATAATTACTCTACTAGTTATACCAACAAAATTATGAGCCTGGTTAACATAATAACTCCACTACTATAATCATGCCACTAATGCAACTACTTAAGATAATTACCTTACTACAATTTATAATTACTCTTCAACAATTATTTCATTAGTTATAATTATAATTACTCTAGTTATACAATAGTAATTACGCTAGTTATGCTAGTTATATGCAGTAGAGTAATTATAAAATTGTATCAGAATTAGTCTAGAGTAATTACAAAATTACTCTAGAGTAATTATATGACCAACATCGACAACTATAAAAGTTAAAATAGAATCTCAACAAATCACAAAACAAAACTAACGAATATCATCGCAAAAATCCCAACAAATCTCTCAAATAACCACATATCTCCTTAGAAACAAACCAAAAACAGCAGAAAAGCAAAAACCAAAATAAACCCCTCTGTTCAACCCAACACCATTAGGCGAGCCAGTTAGAGACCCAGGAGGAGAAGACGCAATAGAATTTGAAAAACCGTCGGAGGTCCGGTAGGAGTGTGGACGGTAGGAGGAACCGACAGAGATGCAATCCGAGATTCCGTCGTAGCGGTTGATGGCGCAGTAACGACATGGGAGATGGTGGCGTTGCAGTTGGAGAAACGATTGGTGCGGTGGTTGGTAACTGAGATAGGGTAGACCGTGTTATTTTTATATCTTGTTCCATGTTTATTGTTTCTCTATGAAGAAAGGCTTGTGTTTATAGAGAGAGAAAGTGAGATAAATATGTCTGAGAAAGTGAAAGTGGAGATGAAAGTTGTTATTTACAATAATGCCACCGTGTCTTGTTTCTTTCAGTTCGTACGTTTCGTACGAATATTTTATTTGTATTTGATCTTTTGTCTACATTTAAATACATAAAAAAGAAGCCCTTTTAATATATCCCGAACCTTCCTGACCCGAAACCCGTTTTTGACCTGGACAAGATTGACCCAAAACCCGTTTTGAACCGAATCCGTTTCGACCCAAACCAAACCCGTTCCATCCTGTTTTTTAAATTGGACCCGTACCAGTTTTGATTCGAACCCGTTTTGACCATCACCCAACCCGACTCACCCATATAGTAGTACATATTTGCGGTAGTGAGTGAGGGGGAGAAAGTAAAAAATATTTGCGTTGAAAACTGGAAAGTTATGTTAAAAAATTCCGCGGTGGGCCAATGTAGATAACAACTGATTGATTAGGCGCCACTCCCAGTACCAACCACCAATCGACGACACGTCAGCAATCCTAACGGATTAACCAACGGTGATAATATTATCCATCCCCTCCTCTATCCAAAACATTCTCTCAATCTCCATATCCTTCTCTAATGGATGTGAGCTCCATCTTCATCCTTAAACCTAATCCACATCCATTATCACCGTCCTTCACCTCCTGCATTTCTCCGGCCATCCAGTTCCGCTCACAGTTCTTCGGTTCTCCGTTTCGCCGTCCTTCTCGCCGGAGAAAATGGTTAGGGTTTGGAGGTCAGTTTTATTCGCAGTCGGTTAGAACGAGGAGGAGGTTCGTGTTTAGAACTTCTGCTGCTTTGGCTCCGCAGACGGTTGTTGTTGTGGTGTCTTTTGTTGCTGTTTCGGCTCTCTCTGTGTTTTATTTTAATTATTGTAATCGGAAGCGTGGCGATGAATCGGATAAGGTAATGTTTAATAATAAAGCACGCTATGTAATTTTATACTTTTTTATTTCTAAATAAGTAAAATTAGGACGCTAGGCTCCTTCATTTGTGCATTTTGATACATAAAATATATAACTGTGTTATAGAATGGGTAGGAAGTAGTTAGGCGAGTCGGATTCATGTTTGCTACTTGTGTTAATTTTGTTGTGTATCTGAAATGTTAAACACGATAAGACCTGTTTTGTTAGCCGTATAATAGGTATATAAAATTATAAAGTGTTATTATCTGAAAGTCAACATTTTATTTTATAGTACCTGGTTAGTTTGAATGAGTTGGAGTTTACTGATTTTGGAACAATGGTGTTATGTTAGTGTTTTTTGTTGTTTGATTTTAGTGTAGATTAATCTGGCCAGGATATATACTGGCCAGGATATATAGTATTTTTTATATGATATAAGCTTAGGGAGGACGGGGTGCTTACCGTGAAGCATCCGTGGAGCACCTGTAACGAACCAATCGCAGCCTGCCAATTGGACCACCACTCGTGAAGCCTTCGCACCGGCAACACCACCCGTAAAGCATCCATGGAGCACCTGGCTTCCCTCTCTCCTCTGCACCTCTCTCTCTCTCTCTCTCTCTCTCTCTCTCTCTCTCTCTCTCCCCTCTGCACCCTTGAGATAGACCACGAAAACTCTCCACGGGACTACCAGAATGTCACTACCCGTGACCACGGCGGCGGTGAACCCGTGCTGGTAGTGGGGGTACCAGTGCCATTCACTGGTTGCGCTCCGTCTCCCCTTAGAACTAATAACATGTTGTCTATTATACTTGAACAGTACAGCCTTTGAGTGTGGATCAAGTTAAGTTAAATTAGTAGCTAAAATACAGTTTACAATATTATTATAACTGAAGATATTATACTTTGTTTTTGAAGTGGTTATACTCTGTTTTAAGTGAAATTCGACAATAATGCTGTTTATAAATTATAAGACATGACTAGAATTGAAGCAGAAAAATCCATCAACCAGACATGATTCTAGAAACTAAATTTAGCATTCTTGCCTGAGGCAAAGTTATAACTACAAGTGTACTTCAAGCTGCAGCATATTTGACTAACTGATCCTTGATCTTTTATAGATCATAGATGACAATCCATTTGTTGTAGTTTTGAGTATAAACTATTTGGATAGGGGGTGTAACAAGGCCCGCCTCAGGTCCGATCACACACAAATATGTACATTTAATGTTCAGTTTGATTCTAGTGTTATGTTGAAAATGTATAAATTATGAATGTACTTTTGTCTTTATAAGGAGGTGAATATTAAGTGTTAAGGTAATCAAACTACTTTCCAATGCGGTAGTACCTTTGAACATGAGGAAACACACATGATTCTTAACAGAAAGGTAATAATTTGATCAAACAAGTCAAAGGGTATCTCTGTATGTCTGTCACTCTCTCCCTGTATATGTTAATTGTCATGATTGGTTATTGGTACATCTGCTTAGTCCATTTATCTATTTTTGAGAATATTGTATATTTGTATTTACCGGGTCCGTGTGTCTGCAAAAGTATACTTTATTAAGTTGATTTGTCAATAAATATAAATAACTTCATATACATAATAATGATCTCTTAAAGTGATTCTGAACCCATCTCTTAGTTTGTTATGGTGATAAATTTAACTCTTCATGCCAAGCCACAAAAGTATAGGAAAATGAATATGAACTTTACATGCATCTTGTATTACTTCATTTCTTTAAAGGACCACAGCATTGTTGTTATCAATTGTTTTATTGTTCTGCATCTCTGGCTAATTCCCTTAAAGAATAGATTCACAGAAAGTGGTAAAGACTAGTAGAAATTTTGCTTAGTGCAGCCAGCTTCTAATATTTATCCCGTTTTTGTAGATATCCAAGCCGACTAGTCAATTAGATTCCCAACATGGTTCAAGTATGCTAAATCATACCTTTAATGGTCAAAAATCATCAGATGTTGGTCTCCATGTAAAGAACACTGATGTGGCGAGCAAAGATACAGTTGGCGAAATAAAAGTCTTTAGTCATGATTTTTCTGATGAATCAGCACAGGTGCATCAACATGAAACGGTCTTGTTGGATGAAGCATCTCTAACACATGCTGCATCTGTCTCTTCCGGTCACAGTACTATTGCTTCAGGATCTATTGTATCATCTTTTAATGAAGATGTTGTTGTGTTGGAATCATCTTTTGAGGAATCTTCTAATGTAATGGAATTATCATCTAAAGAATCACTTAGTATGCTTCTTGAATCAGGTGATGTACACTGTATACCTTCCACAGAAACAAACGCTGTCTATCTAGATGAGGTGCACAAGACTGAGCATGATTCTGAGTTTCCTAAGCCATTGGTGGAAAGTGAGTTGATTGCCGCTTCTGTTCCCGCAAATAGTATGGTGGCCGGTGGTAGTTTGATTGAAGAGAAAACCTACGAGATACATAAAACTGAGCATGCTTCTGAGTTTTCTAAGCCATTGGTGGAAAGTGAGTTGATTGCTGCTTCTGTTCCCGCAAATAGTATGGTGGCAGGTGGTAATTTAATTGAAGATAAAACCTATGAGATACATAAAACTGAGCACGATTCCGAGTTTCCTAAGCCATTGGTGGAAAGTGAGCCGATTGCTGTTTCTGTTCCTGCAAATAGTATGGTGGCAGGTGGTAATGTGATTGAAGAGAAAACCTATGTGATCACCAAAGAACCTGATGTAAATGGGGATAAATTTCCACCACTAAAGTATACCCATAATGGCTTACACTCGTTTTATGAGGCAAATCAAAATGCAATGAGTTCTATGGAAAATCTTAATAGTACAAAGGCAATGCCTGAGTTATCCTCTTTTGGGAATAATGGCTTTTCATCATCAGCAAGTAGTTCCATATTTCAAAGTGAAAGATTTTCTGCAAAGGATTTTCTTCATGCTGCAGGTTATGTTCAACAGTTATGTTTATTTTTTATTTATATTATTCAAGGCCTAGAATATGCCCCTTTTGTTTCTGTTACTTTAACTTGACATGAGAGTTAAATTTATTTCCAGAAAAGTTTGAGGCTAAGTTACCTAATGGAAAATCTGAAAATGGCTTTCTTAATGGAAGGAGAGAGTTTTGGAAGAAAGATGTGTCTTCTAATGACAAAGAAAAATCTATGCTGACCAAGAAGGACCTGAAAGCTTTGTTCCATGATTCCCATGTTAAGAAACAAGGAAGCACCAATGAGTATGCTTCACAGCAGTTACGTGCTTACCATCGCTTTCTCAAAGCGGGCAGGTAACACTCTTGTTTTTATATTTTCTACTATAGTTCCATTGTTTTGATTTCATTAAGTTCCATTATTTTGATTTCACTAAATACCATTATCTCTAATCTTCAGGTTTGTTTGAAATAAAAAGAGGCTTAGCCACTCCACTTTCGCTTAATTTGTTTATGATGTTGCAAGAATCTCAGTAACCATTAATGAAATACTCTTGTCGATTTGAGGTTCATGTACATTTCATTTTTCTGATGTAGGTTAACTGAAAGCTTAGAAAAGCTTGAATATCTTGAAAGAAAAGGTTTGTTAGACATGAATAATGTAAGGCTGCCTCTTTTTAGCCATTAATTGAATGGTCTTCTAAGTACTTTCTTTTTGTGTATTTGATCCCTTAATGCTACAAATATTATGGATTTAGGTGTATCATATGGGGTTTATCCAAGTGTGTAGAAGTCAGAAAGCTGTAAAGGAAGCTTTTCGTTTTGTCAATCTCATACCAAACCCGACTTTGAGCACATTTAACATGCTTATGTCTGTTTGTGCATGCTCTCTTGATTTAGATGGTACTTTTCTTTGAATGTGTTTTCTGTATTTACAATTATTTGTGTTAAAACTGGGATATATTGTTAGTATGCATGGTTTTACTCAGGCTATCTTCCTATTTTCATGGTATCTTATATTTTAGGAGCTTTTGAGGTTTTGAAACTTGTCCAGAAAGCTGGATTAAGAGCTGACTATAAGCTATACACTACTTTAATATCAACTTGTGCTAGGAGTAAAAAGGTTGATACAATGTTTAAGGTATGTTTTCTTTCCTATTTATGATGACTATTTTGTTGGCACTCATGATCTCTATATTTACTAGATGATAATTAGATACTAATTTCAGTTACATACTTTGCTCTACCATTCTAGGTTTTCCATGAAATGGTCAACTCTGGAGTGGAGCCAAGCGTTCACACATATGGTGCACTTATTGATGGTTGTGCTAAAGCTGGGCAAGTTGCCAAGGCGTTTGGTGCCTATGGTATTATGAGGTCAAAGGTATGTGAATAATGTTTCCCTCTGGCCATACCTTTTCATCTTATACAATCTAGATACTCTCAATTGTCAGTTTGTAGTTTCCTGCTTTATTGTACTTATAGAGTTGGTTTATACATGCATGCAGTAGAATGTGAAACCAGACCGAGTTGTATTCAATGCGCTTATCAGTGCATGTGGTGAATCAGGAGCTGTTGATCGAGCATTTGATGTTTTATCAGAAATGAGATCTGAGACACATCCTATAGATCCAGATCATGTCACTGTCGGTGCCTTGATTAAAGCATGTTCAAATGCTGGTCAGGTTAGACAATACACTGTTTTTTTCTTCTTTGTTTTTCTTTCAGCAACTTTTTTATTAGTAATACGTTCCTTTTTAGGTTGATCGAGCGAGAGAGATATATGGTATGATTAAAGAATTCAACATTGAAGGCAATCCTGAAGTTTACACCATCGCTGTCAATAGTTGCAGTGCAAATGGTGATTGGGAGTTTGCATGCAGTGTGTATAATGATATGACAGGAAAAGGGATTATCCCAGATGAGGTATCTATTGCTATTAACATCTTTATTTTATCCACTTTGCACACATATTGGACAAAGTTAGAGATCTCCATCCAAGTTATCTTTTTATAAATGAATACGTAAAAATGTTTTCTTTTCTTTTCTTGCAGATGTTTTTTAGTGCATTGATAGATGTGGCAGGACATGCTGGGAAGCTGGATGCTTCCTTTGAAATTTTACAAGAAGCCAGGAATAAAGGAATAGACGTGGGGATCATGTCATATAGCTCACTGATGGGAGCATGTAGCAATGTAAGTTTTTATCATACAAAGTTTCTATTCCTTCTGGCCATATGTTAACTACATACAGTAATATTTGAGAACCACAGTTGCTTTAATCTGCAATTGTATATATTAACTTTTTAGTGAACATGGTTTTGGGTTTTTTTTTTGATATCCTGAAATTTTCATGTTTTTTTTTATGATACACAACTAGTCTGTATCGTGTTGAATAAATGCCAATTCACATGTCCAGGCAAGAAACTGGAAGAAGGCACTGGAATTATATGAATATGTCATAGAGATGGGGATGAAACCAACAGTTTCAATGATAAATGCATTAATTACTTCCTTGTGTAAGTGTATTTTACTTCCTCACTTCCCACATGTATATACCTTACGGTGGCAAATTTGAAGATTTATGTTTAATCAATAACATTCTTGATTACATACATTTTAAGTATCAATACGTCACGAGTTCAGTTTCTAAAGAATTGTAGTTTTTTCTTCTATCTTAGATGATTGTTTTAATAATACACACATTGATAAATTTGTTGGATATCATGCTGCAGGTGATGGAGATCAGCTGTCTAAGGCTGTGGAAATTATGTCAGAAATGAAAAAACTAGGCTTACATCCAAATTCCGTCACATACTCAATTTTGTTGGTGGCAAGTGAAAAGTAATATACGTAAACTTGCAAAAGAATACTCTCTAGTCTTCAAAAATACTCTCATGGGTCAATTTATCTTAGTATTCTGATCGTGCGTGTTTAATACAGAAAGGATGATCTAGAAGTTGGTCTTATGCTACTTTCTCAAGCAAAAAAGGATGCCATTTCACCAAATCTCGTGATGTGCAGGTGTTTAATTGGTAAGCTGCTATACTCTCTTAATATTTTGACTGGATATTACTTGTATAATTTTTTCTCAGCCAAATAAATCTTCTTTTTTATGATCTTGAAGCTTTGTGTTACCGGAGATTTGAGAAAGCCTGTAAGGTTGGTGAGCCCATTTTGTCTTTTGACTCACAACAGATACTGGTGAACAGTAAATGGTAAACCTCAAGTAAAATACTAGAATATTTTCTATGTACGTAAAAACAACTAACCAGATAATATAAGTATTCATATCGGGATCATTGCAGGACGGCATTAGTTTTGATGGTATATAGAGAAACAGTTAAGGCTGGTGTTGTTCCAGGGATAGAAGAACTTTCACAAGTCTTAGGATGTCTACGGCTCCCTCACGACTCGTCCTTAAAGGCTAGACTGATTGAGAATCTGGGAGTAATTACAGAAACATCAAAAGGATCAAATCTCTGTTCTTTGATTGATGGATTTGGGGAATACGATCCGCGTGCCTTTTCTTTGCTTGAAGAAGCTGCTTCGCTTGGAATTGTTCCATCTGTTTCTTTAAAAGAAAGTCCAATAGTCGTGGATGTGACAAAATTACCATTATATGCCGCTGAGGTGAGCATTTATTATTATTTTTTAAATTGAGCTAAAGTTTCGTTTGATGAAGTTGTAAGTAATATATATGTTTTGTTTCTCCTTAAATTATGTTTATTAGACAATGCTCAAATTAATCATCGGTTGTATTAAAACTCCTCAGGTTTACTTCTTGACAGTGTTGAAGGGTCTTAAGCATCGGCTGGCTGCTGGTAACAACACCATGCTTCCTTTAGTTTATATTATTCTAGCTTCTCAAGATTAAGTAGTTAGAACACATAAGTGAATCAATGTTAAAATCCAACCTTCAAGGTGTGGTGTAGTGGTATGCACAAGGCTCGAATCTAGCTTCCTACCTTAACTTCTTGAAGGCCACCTACCCAGTTTTAGGTGCGCTCAACCTGCTCCCGCCAAATAGTATCAGCCTTGGAGTTTTCATGTCAGTGTCTCATGGTTGCCGAAAAAAATCTACGATCCATAAATTCTGTAGCTGTTATAAGGAGTTAACATCGCGATGACATACTAATAATCTGTTGGCTCTTACTTTTATACCATTTGGTTTATGTTAAATCATATTGAATTGCATTTTCAGGTGTGAAATTGCCCAATATAAGCATCTTGCTGCCTATAGTAAAGACACAAATCAAGGCTCCCATGGGTGATAAAACAGTGAATGTTGCAGGAAGGTGAGAATATGCTCTTTCTCTATAGTTAAACTTCATCTAATTATATCAAACTCATTTTCTGATCATTTTTTTTTTCGGTCTGACTCATTGTTTTGGCGAACAGAGTTACCCAGGGTATTTCAGCATTACTGAGAAGGCTAAGGATTTCATACATAGGAAATGAGTCGTTTGGAAAAATAAGAATTAATGGTGTGGTTGCAAAGAAGTGGCTTTCACCAAAGCTTTCTTCTCCTTATGGTGGAAAACCGACAGATTATGGTTCATCCGACTCGCGGTTGGGTAAAGGACTTAGTGATCAGCGACGTCACATTCGTAGCGGCAATTTGTCTTTTGAATAATTTTGTATCATAATTTTTTCTCCGGGCTTATAAACATTCAAGCATACGGCATGCGTCACGACTGATCATTAGCTCCTTCTGTGTTTGTTTAAGTCGACGGACATTGAAGTAGATTGTATGTATAATTTGGCATCGGATTATGTTAGAGAATGTAACATAAACATGGTCTGTCATATAGAGTTTTGGTACTTAGATTTTATATAAAGTTTACCTATGGACCTTGGCCTGATGCCATTGATTTGAACATATAAAGGTGGCTTTATAATGGTTGTATGGCATATGTGTGTATATTTATATTGTTTATGGCATTCTCATTTATATCTTGGTAGATTATAAGGACATTTATTTTACTTTTGCATAGTTGCTTTTAAAAATAACTAGTGTGTTTGACAGGCATACATCTTTATCGGCTCTACGCAATTTCAATTTTTGGGGTTTTAGAGCATTCACATCAAGTTCTCCATAAATTTTGAGTGAGATCTACATCTTTTGATAAATGGTATTGGGTGGTTGAGCAGAGAAGAGAGAAAATGTTAATGTTCATATCTATATTTGGTTTGACATTGTTCACCCTCTATAATTTTTTTAATGCTTTTTAAAAGTGGTTGTGGGTGAAAAGAGAGAAAAGGTAATAATAAAAGTACAAAAAAATATTATTTAATTGAAAGGAGAGAGAAAATATAGTGTTTTTAGTGTAGTTATACAGATGAGACGCTGTGAATGCTCTTGTTAGCTGCTCTCTCTCTCTCTCTCTCTATATTGCAGTTCTGAAAGTAGATCCATAATTTTTTTTTTCTTTTTCTGAAATTCATGTCTTTGATAAATACTACCATGCATTAATAAGGTTAAATTATCTCACAAATGCTAAAATAAATTAGAAGTGTAGGAAATCACTATATGGTGGACATGTGTCTAAGGAGGGATCAAGCTGGAAATGTAGGTTTGCCCAAAAGAAAAAAAAAAGAATATGAACATGCTTCTTACATGCCAAGAAACATGCACATGCTATCCCCTCGCCACATTTTTAAATGTCTGTTCTGAAAAAATATATACCATAAAACTGAACGTCTTTTTCTCTCTAATATGAATATGTTAGACGTTTGAAAAAAAAAAAAAACAAAAACCCAATTGCGTAAAACACAATGGACAACATACTGAAAACACAATGGATAACAGACTAAAACACAACATTCACAAACTAAAAACACAATGGATAGCGAACTAAAACTCAATGGACAACAAAATAAAAAACAATGACTAACATATTAAAACACAATGGCCAACAGACTTAAGACATAAATGACTGTTGGATCTTGAGAGAGATTTGTTTGTGTTATTGTGCATGAAAATTGATTTCAGTTTTAAGCAAGTATTCTAACAAGTAATAATATCATCAATATTCATCAACACACATCAAAATAAGTATAAGTAGAGCTGGTATGATATGAAGTGATCGCAGATTTTATTAATGAGTAATAGAGTACAACATAATCTGGACTCTCTCCCCCCCCCCCCCCCCCCCTCTCTCTCTCTTTCTCTCTCTCTCTCTTTAGATGCTCTCATTCTCTCCCGACTAAACCTTGGGTTTTTCCTGTTGGGTTCATGTGATCTCAATGATTGCTAAGAACAGCTGGTGACGTCCCTATGAAAGGGACATCCAACAATATATGAGAAATGTAATTGCCAGCTGTTTATATATTACAGCTGGACATTAACTTACAAACAACTAGACTCATTATGACACAGAACTGCTGTTTTTAACAAACAGTGACAGCTTTAGATGACACAGCTTTGACCTATGTTGACTAGCATTTCTTCATTCCTATAGTTTTAGGTCTTCAACATTCGGGTATTGACTTAGTCAATGATTGACTAGTCAAACTAGCTCTTTAACCTTCGAGTCATTAGTCAAGTAGCCAACACTTGTAGAATCCACCAGTTTACAGTGTTGTTAGATAAAACCATTAAGGTGGAAGTTGATAGCTTAGATGACCCAGAACCACTAATAGACCTAGGGAGAAGTAATTTGACTCATTCACATCCAGATCATGTTCAGACCGAGAATGAAATGAATCCTTGATTTTGGGCCTTCATCAACAACAATTCTTATATAACGAACATGGATAAAGTTGAAACATGTTTAGCCTAAAAAACACAACAAACAAACTTATAACACCTATAATATCAAACATTTTTATCGTTAATATTAGTATACTATTGCTATATTTAAAAAAAATAAAAATAAAGAAACTAGTTGAGTAAACACAATGAATGCCTAATGAACATAGTTAAAACATACACAAACCAAAAAACACAATAACATATTTATCACAACACATGTGCATACAAATAATACAATGGATGAGCAAAAAACACCAATAAAGTAAAGACACTCAGTTAACATATATTTGAAAAAAAATTATAGCATTGTCATACTCATATTAATGATTAAAAAACGCTCGTTATTAAAGTGAAACTTTTTTTTAAATGTTGTATGAATAAATTATAGACATTTTAAAATAACGAGAAACTTGACATGCGGAGAGAAAAATCAACAACTATGCTTTTTTTTTTTCCAAATTAATTAAAATCTAAATGTTGCGTTCAAACTAATCTGATCCCTCTAAATCCAATGTCAATGGACTACAATATTTAGTTCAACTAAAGTTTCGTATTGAATTGAATGGTTAGGTAAGCTTTTAAATATAAATTTTTCAGAGTGTTTTTGAACTTAGAAAACATTTTTTAGTAAAAGTTAAATTTTATTAAAACTAAATACGAAAGTTACATCACAAAAACATTTTAATAATGATTTTTCAAAGGGGCAATATGATAAGTTTTGATATGGTTTCTTAGGGGCGGATCTACTGTTTTGGTAAGGGGGCGGCGCCCACCTTAAAAAAAATTCCAATGTTGTACTATGTGTAAAAATCCCAGGCACCCCCGTCAAATTTTAAAAGTGCCCCTTGAACTTTAGAACCAACCCTCATGTAGTTTATAAACCAACTGGAAAAGGGACCGATGATGAGTCGTCGGAGATTGGTGTTGGTGGGTTTTTGGTTAACTTTACGGGATAGTGAAGAAGATGAAGGCAAAAATCAGTAAAGGAAGCAACTTCCTTCCCTTTCTCTTCCTCCTTTAACCTTATTTTCTATTCCTTTTATTTCTTTCCAATTTGGAAGGATAGATTTGGCCTAATCTTTCATTCTTTTCCTTTCCTTTCCTTCAAAAAAAAAAATAAAAAAAAATAAAAAAAACCACCCTAGAACACACATTATCTTCTTCCTTCCATTTCCCTCATAAAAAAAAACCTCTAGAACACAGACAAAATTTTCTTTTGTTTCATTTCATTTCTTTTCTCCCCTTAAGTTAATTCGGGTACACAACGTTAAATTAAAACATGCCATTCTTGGCCCTTTAGACTCTGTAGTTGCATTGACGT
This sequence comes from Ambrosia trifida, assembly GCA_028751855.1. Lineage (NCBI taxonomy): Eukaryota > Viridiplantae > Streptophyta > Magnoliopsida > Asterales > Asteraceae > Ambrosia > Ambrosia trifida. The sequence goes on along the minus strand of CM054123.1, from coordinate 40,569,415 downwards.
GGAGGAGTCCTCTCCACAACAACACTTGACTCAATAAATGAAAATTAGAGTCACAATATATAAAATTTACATTATTTACGATGCTTAGACCACATGTAATGAAAAGGGAATCGAGTGTAGAAGGAGACAATTCATGCCCCATTTCACGCGTAAACACTGTCCCCTCCTTATTTTAGTTTTTACATTAAAATATTTATGCTATTTTTGGTGTCATTAGGTTTTTAAATCCAGTTCGACCAATCCAACCAATGAACCAGTAAAATGTCATGTTCGTTGCCTAATCCAGTTATGAAATCATTGTTTAAAACATAAACTATGAGTGATTTTAATAAAACAATGTTATGCTTAGGAATGTCTAGTTAGATGGTGTTATGGTTAGATTTTAAAAAGTAAAACCCATATAGAATGACGTTAGATATGCTAGATTTTCAGGTTTCATTATGCTAGATTTATGATTAGGTTTTGTAATGATGCTTAATGTACTTTTATTTGATTATTATATAAAATTTAGTTTGATTATCTTTTTTATATGATCTAACTTGATCCGATCCGGATGAAAACGATTATTATATGGCGATAGGCAAACGGCACAAAAAATTTCCACACCCCATAAGAAAATTTTCTGAGTCTGCCGCTATGCAAGAGTACGTTTAGCCTAACTCTTCCAAAATTCATCTTTCTTTATAAGTATTTTAAATACTGATAAAACTTTCCATCTAAATAAACAATGTATAATGTTTTAAGATGAAGAAAATCAAGAACGATGGTTCTTTGTTTGCCAAGACCTTTGTACACATTGATTTTTTTTAATGGAAAGAAATGATGTGCTAACCATCGAGACATCGGATGCTGTGGCCAAGGTCGACTACTCGACGGGTGGCAACCCGTTTGGCTCTCCCAGATGTGCAGAAACCCGACCCCCACCCGCCTGAAGACACAAAGTGGAATAATCGGTAAAACCTGGCCTCCCACCCGAGTCGAACCAGCGTCACCCGCATTCGTTTTTTTCACCTAGATGTCGCAGAAAATACTGAAGGCATTAGGAATCAAACCCGGGTCACAAGGAACATCAAGTCTTTCCCCAACCACTCCACCACCACCTCATTGTCAAAGAAAAGGAGGCGGATGAAACTCGAACAGGGGTCTCAGACCGGTTGGAGTTAACACAATCACCTCCTAAGTCCTACCATCTAGTCTACGCCCTAACCTTTTGTACCCATTTAGTTAAGTTACTTAAGACACGCACAAAATTGTTGGAGTTTATGTGTGTGAATGTTAGTTTGTCCCACATTGGTTGGGGAATGGAAGTTGGATGAGTTTATATGTGGAAACCAAATTGGATGGAATAAAATGTTAAGTTACATTATACTTGGGCACCTACACACGTGCGCAATGGGGGGGGGGGGGGTTGGTGCAAAAACGGGTTGTGGTTCAAGAAAAATTCCTGAACCAACGCGACGCCCGCACGACCTGTGGACATGAATCCTGCTCCAAAAATTCGGGTCTGCGTGACGCTGGGTTGTAGGTCCTTGTTCTTTAGGATCTTCACAATGAACAATCAAACACAAACGAACACAAGATTTGGAATGCCTTGTACTCGCCAATATCAAACAAAGAACACACAAAATCACTTTTAAAATGCTTTTCTTTTTAACCGAATCACAGATAACAATTAAAAAGAACTACACCGAACTTGTGATCCTGGTAGCTACCTAAGATCTAACCGTGTAAAAGATCACGGCTCTATCTCTTTATTTCGAACTCTCTCTCTCTCTGTGACACCCGGCAAATTCTAGTTGACAACGTTGTCTAGATGAAAGTCTACCTTAGCGAGTCACGCGTATATTATACTTAACTGGGTTAGTTAAGTCGTGTTATGGTTCGGGAACTATCGGTTTAGTATAGAAGATCATTGGATGTTGGTCTAGAGGTTCATTAGATGTCAGTCCTTAACCAAGTGTACAAATGGTGACGATTCGTAGAATCGTCAGGGCATACGGAACATACAAGTCTCGAGTCCCGGGAATTTGGTGAACGAGTGTGAATATGTTTGTTTGCAAGTGTTATGTGTTTACAATCATTATGTGACTTGTCGGTATGTGAAAATGTGTTAACATATGTTAAAACGGGGTTTAACGCGCAAAATACATCGAACCAACCCCTATAGGCGATTAGGGAGGCTAATCGCCTATAGGGCATGCATTTAGGGAATCATTACATGCATTTGGGGGGCTACTCGCATGTAATGACATGCGATTAGGCCCAATTGCATGTAATGTCATGCGATTAGCATCCCTAATCGCGTATAACTGCTGCACAATCGCGAGTTACGTGCTGGACGACTAAAAACGACTATAAATACAATACTTGACCTCCTAAACTTCATAATACCAACCCTAGTCGTCCCATAAACCGCCCCAACACACACACAACCTCTGGAACGTGATTTTGGATCAAAACGCAAGGTTTCAAGCTTATTTCATCAATCTTTCACAAATCTAAGGTGTGGTTTCCATCCATGCAATCTTTATTAACGTTTTTATTAAATCCCTAATGGTCCAGACCTGTTCTAAAACAAATAAGCTTTCTGAAAATCGTTAATAAGTGTTGTTAATCGGATTCTATCTATTATACATGTGTTATGTGTGTTTATGATTAAAAGCTAGGGTTTTTATGATTCTAGATGGATGATTACATGTTATTAGGTTAGTTTCAGATTAATAACGATGGCATGATGATAGAATCTGAGTAATTGTTGATTAGGGTTATAGATATGCATGTTAATGTGATGTTTCATGCTAGGTGTATTTGTGTTTGGATTACATGGTTGCATGCAGGGCTGATATTACGAGGCTAAACGAAGGATTTTGGTTTAAACATGTTTGGTATAGTTGTTGGATTGATATTGGATGATTACACGCGTTCTGGATCTGATTTGGAGTGTTAAACGCGCGAAAAACCGGAACAACTGGGTTACAGGCGATTGGCAACCCTAATAGCCTATGTTAGGGGCGATTAGGAAGCCAATCGCCAGTATGGACTCCCCAATCGCATGAAATACATGCATTTGGGGGCTAATTGCCTCTGTTACATGCAATTGTGATCCTAAATGCTAGTTAAGTCCTGAAATACATGTCTTACGACCCTAATCGCCTATAAACACAAGATTTACATGTCTTATGACCCTAAATGCCTATATTACATGCAATTAGCCTTCCTAAATGCCAGTTGACCAACCTAAATGCTAGTTGACTTTTCCTAATCGCGTGTACTGCTGCTGTAAGTGTAAATTAGCATTCCGAGACCCGATTTGACATCTAGGAACATGCTAGGAACCTCGTAACATATCTAATAACTTGGTAACATATGTTTGGATGTAATTATGTGATACGTGAACTACGTGCTATAACTTGTTGGGCGTTAACGTATGTTAGGTGTAATTGCATGATTGTTGTTTGGGAGCGTAAACATAACACGGGGAGTCTCGGGTCACCAATGGGATGTCGAGTCTTGTACATTGGGTCAGTTAAACAGTCACGGTGTTTTCAAACGAACTTGGTTATGGTCTGGACATCTAGGGACTAACTAACTTGCGGGTTATTAGTCTAAGTACTTGTAACTGTCATATGTTAGGTCGCCGCTTTACGAGACTAGCATAGCTGCTGAGTTTATTCGTGTTACGGAGTAACGCAACTTAAGGTGAGTTTACGGCCCCTCATTTAACTGGTTTCACTTTTCGGGGGAGAAAACATGTGTTAAAACTTATGTTTGGTAACTACTGTCATACTATGGGTTTCTATTGTTTACTATATGATCTTTGGAAGTCCCGGGGGGAACCATGAATGTGCGGGTTTGCACAACGGGGAAATGTGAATAGCGCTATTGGGAGTGACCAACCCCGCTCGTCGGCTTGGAGGGCCGGGCGAGTGCATATTGTCTCAAATAGGAACAACAGGTTACTACATCGGGCACGACATCTGGTTTGCGAGTTAGTAATGGTTTTCCAATCGTGATAGTAACAAAACATACGCTTAGCTAGCGTACTTTGGTTTTCGATTTATTATAGTATGGACAGGTTGGACTTGGTACTTGGATTACAAAACCTGTAAACTCACCAGCATTTTTGTGCTGACGTAAACTTTGGTTTTCGTTCTTTCTGCCAGAATCATGTCTGGAGTACGAGGAGGACGTGGAGGTGGTCGCAATGGTGGACGTGGTGGTGGTCGCGGTGGTGCTGGTGGTCGTGGAGGTATTAACCTATCACAGGATGATCTGAACAACTTGCTACAAGCTGCCTTCCAGTTAGGGCACAATGGTGGTGGTAAGTTGATTTATCCATTTTCCTTGCCTCATTAGTGAACCTTGTTTACATTCGTCGTGTTTTCTCACGCATTTTATTTCAGGAGGTCCTGTTAACCCACCCCCACCCATGTGTACCTACAAGATGTTTCGGGACTGTAAGCCCCAGGAATTCTCTGGCACTGAGGGTGCGGTGAGCTTACTCAGGTGGTTGGAAAAGGTGGAGTCAGTGTTTCTGATGTGTAACTGTCTCCCAGAGGATCGAGTCAAGTATGCTGCTGCGTTATTCCAGGATGTTGCTTTGACCTGGTGGAATAACATCACTCAGAACATGGGTATTGGGGAGGCGTATGCTATGCCTTGGGAAAACTTTGTTCAACTGCTGAAGCATGAGTACTGTCCAAGGGAAGAGGTGCAGAAGTTAGAGCACGAGGTGTGGAACCTCAAGATGTCTGGGTCTGAAATTGAAAAGTATACTGTGAGGCGTAATGAGTTGGCAGTGCTGTGTCCCGATCTGCATGTGCCAGAGTACAGGAGGATCGAACACTATATTTCGGGGTTAGTACCAGAAATCGCAGGGTTAGTGGCTGCGGGAAATCATCCTACGTACTCAGAGGTGGTCCGATCGGCTCATAGGATGACCAACTTGAAGGTGTGTTGGATCAGATTGCTCTTGTTTGCTAAGTAAGAACTTGCTATCTTGACACTTAAGTGTTTAGCAAGTCCTTGTAAATCAGATTATAAGCACAGCGGAATGTTATAAGTTAAAGCAACACTTTTTATACAAAGGCAGAGTTATAACTCCCCCTTGATGTTTGAAACTAATAAATGACAAAGTATTTATTATGAATCTAAGTTGTAAATGAGAATTAGATACTTAGAGAGATTCACAATAAATACAGAAATGGAATATAACAATGAGAGTGTTTGAAGGATTTTTCTGTTGAAAATCAATGTCTAAAATAGAAGGTTGAAGCCTCCTATTTATAGACGATTACATGCATGTATCTTGCCTAAAAAGCAAGCACAGAAACTCCAGTGACAAGTTGCACAAGTTGCAACATTGAAAGAAACAAATAAAGCTAAAAGTAATATTAAACAATAAACTACTGATGCAAAAAGGCGGTGGGAAATATCTTCTGCTAAGTGCTGATGAAGGACAACTACTGAAGAGTAGTTTTGTCTTCAGTACTTCTGAAGTGAACTTGTCTGGTTTGGACTTCAGAACTTCTGCAACTTCAGCACTTCTTCATATCTTCTAATCAGCAGTTTCTTGTCTTCTCTTCAGTACTTCTATACTTAGCCAAAAATGACAGAAGTGAATTAGACTAAGGTTTACAAAAGTGGTTTCACCAATCCTCTTTGTCCTAACAAGGTGAATGAGGGTATTTTGCCTGCTAAGGGTTCGACTGTCAAGGCCCCAGAGAACAACAAGCGCAAGTGGGATAATGAAGGGAAAGGATCTGCACCGGCACAACAGGGTAAGAGATTTGATAGCGGGGGTTCTTCTTCTTCGGGTAAGAAACAGGGTGGTTATGCGGGGAAACTGCCTAAATGCAACAAGTGTGGGCGTCATCATCAAGGGAACTGCGACAGTAATCGTTGCCATCGCTGCCAACGATTTGGGCATTTTGCTAAAGATTGTCGGGCTACACTTCCATCGACCCAGGCCCCAAGCAATACCCCGGCTCCTGCTGCTCAAGGAACTACGGGAAGACAAGGATGTTACAACTGTGGTGAGACTGGGCATTACAAGAAGGATTGCCCGAAACTGAAGCAGGGCGGGAACAACGGTAACGGGAACAACGGGGGCGGCGGCAGGAATGCACGTGCCTTCGTCATTGGAGCCGCTGAGGCTAGACAGGATCTTGACACAGTTACCGGTACGTTCCTTCTCAATAATCGCTCTGTTAGTGTTTTATTTGATTCTGGTGCCGACAAGAGTTTTATATCTGTGGAAGTTAGTCGACTGCTAGATGTAGTACCCGTACCATTAGAGGCTAAGTATATAATTGAGTTGGCGGACGGTAAAAAGATTGAAGCTACTTGTATCCTTCGAGAGTGTCAACTAGAGTTGTCGGGTTTGTCGTTCCCCATCGACCTTATGCCGGTACCTTTAGGTAGTTTTGACGTTGTGGTAGGCATGGATTGGTTGTCTTTGTATCGCGCGGAGATTGTCTGTTACGACAAGATTATTCGGATTCCTCTCCCTGATGGAGAATTCCTTTCTGTGTACGGTATCAAGGGTGGTGTTCCGCTAAATATCATCTCTAGCATGAAAGCCCTTAAGTGTCTTCGAAAGGGTTATTCGGCCGTTTTGGCACTTTTATCTGTTTCCTCTAGCGATGAGAAGAAGATCGACGATATTCCTGTTGTACGCGAGTTTCCTGATGTATTTCCTGATGATTTATCTGGTCTTCCTCCCCATCGTCAAGTTGAGTTCGGCATTGATCTTGTACCAGGGGCTGCTCCTATTGCTCGGGCCCCCTACCGTCTTGCACCTCCCGAGATGCAGGAATTGTCTAGTCAGTTACAGGAACTCTTGGACAAGGGTTTCATCAGGCCAAGTTCTTCCCCTTGGGGATCCCCGATTCTATTCGTCAAGAAGAAGGATGGAAGTTTCCGATTGTGTGTGGATTACAGAGAACTGAACAAATTGACCGTCAAGAACCGTTATCCTCTTCCACGTATTGATGATCTATTCGACCAACTCCAGGGTTCTAGCTATTACTCTAAGATTGATTTGAGGTCCGGTTATCACCAGTTGCGCGTAAGGGAAGCTGACGTTGCAAAGACTGCCTTTCGTACACGTTATGGCCATTTCGAATTCTTGGTCATGCCTTTCGGTCTCACGAACGCATCGGCGGTTTTCATGGACTTGATGAACCGCGTTTGCAAACCATATCTGGACAAGTTCGTCATTGTGTTTATTGATGACATTCTGATCTACTCCAAGAACAAGACCGAACACGGGGAACACCTGCGTTTGGTTTTGGAACTCTTGCGACGGGAACAACTTTACGCCAAGTTCTCAAAGTGTGACTTTTGGTTACGCGAAGTTCAGTTCCTAGGACATGTGGTTAATGAACTAGGAATTCATGTCGATCCAGCTAAGATCGAAGCGATCAAGGACTGGGGAGCTCCAAAGACGCCAACTGAGGTGCGGCAATTCCTAGGCCTTGCGGGCTACTATCGTCGTTTCATTCAGGGGTTCTCGAAGATCGCTCAACCCCTCACCACTCTTACTCAGAAGGATAGAAAATTCGACTGGGGTGAACCACAAGATTCGGCATTCCAAGAACTAAAGTCTAAACTGTGTACTGCTCCTATTTTGTCCTTACCTGAAGGTCCTGATGATTTCGTTGTTTACTGTGATGCTTCTATTCATGGTCTCGGTTGCGTATTGATGCAACGCGAGAAAGTGATTGCGTATGCTTCTCGTCAACTCAAGGTGCACGAGAAGAACTACACCACCCATGACTTGGAGTTGGGTGCAGTGGTTTTCCCGTTGAAAATTTGGAGACATTACTTGTACGGTACCAAATGCACCATCTACACCGATCACAAGAGTCTCCAACATATTTTCGACCAACAACATTTGAACATACGACAGCGTCGTTGGATTGAACTTCTGAATGACTATGATTGTGCCATTAAGTACCATCCTGGCAAGGCGAATGTTGTAGCAGACGCCTTGAGCAGGAAGGAATCAACTAAACCTCGTCGCGTTCGGGCGTTGCAACTCACCATTCATTCATCTCTACCTGATCAACTCCGTTCTGCTCAGTTAGAAGCTTTGAAGGAGGAAAACCTTAAAGCTGAGACTATGCACGGTGCCAACAAGCACCTCGAGCGAAGGCCTGATGGCCTGCACTACTTCGCAGAACGCATATGGGTTCCTTTATTCGGGGGACTACGGGAGCTTGTCCTAGATGAGGCTCATAAGTCCCGGTATTCTATTCATCCTGGTTCGGATAAGATGTACCAAGATCTGAAGGTGCTTTACTGGTGGCCAAACATGAGGTCGGATATAGCCTCATACGTGAGCAAATGCTTGACCTGTGCTAAGGTCAAGGTAGAATACCAGAAACCGTCGGGTCTCTTGCAACAACCTGAAATTCCGGAGTGGAAATGGGAACGGATTACCATGGATTTTGTCACACAACTGCCTAAGTCACCGAGCGGGAATGACAAGATATGGGTGATTGTTGATCGGTTGACGAAATCAGCTCATTTTCTCGCTATTAAAGAGACCGACACCATGGATCGTTTGGCTCGCCTTTATCTGAAGGAAGTTGTTTCTAAGCACGGGGTACCGGTTTCTATTATTTCGGATCGTGATTCTCATTTTACTTCTCACTTCTGGAAGTCCTTACACAAAGCGTTGGGTACCCAACTAGACATGAGTACAGCTTACCATCCACAGACTGACGGTCAGAGTGAGCGCACGATTCAAACTTTAGAAGACATGCTGCGGGCATGTGTGATCGATTTTGGCAAAGGTTGGGAAGCTCATTTACCGTTAGTAGAATTCTCTTACAACAATAGTTATCACACGAGCATCAAGGCGGCTCCGTTCGAGGCACTGTACGGGCGGAAATGCCGGTCTCCTCTTTGTTGGGCTGAGGTGGGTGAGAGTCAACTCACTGGGCCTGAACTAGTGTACGAAACTTCGGAAAAGATCGTACAGATTCGTAACCGGTTGGCAGCGGCACGGGATCGGCAAAAGAGTTATGCTGATCAACGTCGCAAACCATTGGAATTCCAAGTTGATGACAAGGTACTTTTGAAAGTTTCACCGTGGAAGGGCGTCATACGCTTTGGGAAGCGTGGCAAACTCAACCCTCGGTATGACGGTCCATTTACGATCCTGGAACGGATTGGACCGGTGTCATATCGTCTTGATTTACCGACGGAGCTCGGTAACGTACATAACGTCTTCCATGTGTCCAACCTGAAGAAGTGTCTGGCTGACGAGTCTCTCATTGTTCCACTGGAAGAGATAAAGGTTGACGATCGTCTTCGGATTGTGGAGGAACCTGTTGAAATTCTGGATTACAAGATTCGTAGCCTACGTCATAGCAAGATTCGCATTGTGAAGGTTCGCTGGAACTCGAACCGGGGACCAGAGTACACTTGGGAACGGGAGGATCAGATGAAGTCTAAATATCCTCATCTCTTTCCTAAGGAAGCGTTCGAATCGAGATATGTCTCCACTGCTGCTGAATGAATCTCGGGGCGAGATTCCTTTTAACGTGGGGATGATGTGACAACTCGGGTAAATCTCTCTCTTGGTTTCTATCTTTTATTTGTTTCTTTCGTCATTCTTTTTGGTACTTGTGCAATTTTCGGGACGAAAATTCTTTTAACGTGGGGATGATGTGACACCCGGCAAATTCTGGTTAACAACGTTGTCTAGATGAAAGTCTACCTTAGCGAGTCACGCGTATATTATACTTAACTGGGTTAGTTAAGTCGTGTTATGGTTCGGGAACTATCGGTTTAGTATAGAAGATCATTGGATGTTGGTCTAGAGGTTCATTAGATGTCAGTCCTTAACCAAGTGTACAAATGGTGACGATTCGTAGAATCGTCAGGGCATACGGAACATACAAGTCTCGAGACCCGGGAATTTGGTGAACGAGTGTGAATATGTTTGTTTGCAAGTGTTATGTGTTTACAATCATTATGTGACTTGTCGGTATGTGAAAATGTGTTAACATATGTTAAAACGGGGTTTAACGCGCAAAATACATCGAACCAACCCCTATAGGCGATTAGGGAGGCTAATCGCCTATAGGGCATGCATTTAGGGAATCATTACATGCATTTGGGGGGCTACTCGCATGTAAAGACATGCGATTAGGCCCAATTGCATGTAATGTCATGCGATTAGCATCCCTAATCGCGTATAACTGCTGCACAATCGCGTGTTACGTGCTGGACGACTAAAAACGACTATAAATACAATACTTGACCTCCTAAACTTCATAATACCAACCCTAGTCGTCCCATAAACCGCCCCAACACACACACAACCTCTGGAACGTGATTTTGGATCAAAACGCAAGGTTTCAAGCTTATTTCATCAATCTTTCACAAATCTAAGGTGTGGTTTCCATCCATGCAATCTTTATTAACGTTTTTATTAAATCCCTAATGGTCCAGACCTGTTCTAAAACAAATAAGCTTTCTGAAAATCGTTAATAAGTGTTGTTAATCGGATTCTATCTATTATACATGTGTTATGTGTGTTTATGATTAAAAGCTAGGGTTTTTATGATTCTAGATGGATGATTACATGTTATTAGGTTAGTTTCAGATTAATAACGATGGCATGATGATAGAATCTGAGTAATTGTTGATTAGGGTTATAGATATGCATGTTAATGTGATGTTTCATGCTAGGTGTATTTGTGTTTGGATTACATGGTTGCATGCAGGGCTAATATTACGAGGCTAAACGAAGGATTTTGGTTTAAACATGTTTGGTATAGTTGTTGGATTGATATTGGATGATTACACGCGTTCTGGATCTGATTTGGAGTGTTAAACGCGCGAAAAACCGGAACAACTGGGTTACAGGCGATTGGCAACCCTAATCGCCTATGTTAGGGGCGATTAGGAAGCCAATCGCCAGTATGGACTCCCCAATCGCATGAAATACATGCATTTGGGGGCTAATTGCCTCTGTTACATGCAATTGTGATCCTAAATGCTAGTTAAGTCCTGAAATACATGTCTTACGACCCTAATCGCCTATAAACACAAGATTTACATGTCTTATGACCCTAAATGCCTATATTACATGCAATTAGCCTTCCTAAATGCCAGTTGACCAACCTAAATGCTAGTTGACTTTTCCTAATCGCGTGTACTGCTGCTGTAAGTGTAAATTAGCATTCCGAGACCCGATTTGACATCTAGGAACATGCTAGGAACCTCGTAACATATCTAATAACTTGGTAACATATGTTTGGATGTAATTATGTGATACGTGAACTACGTGCTATAACTTGTTGGGCGTTAACGTATGTTAGGTGTAATTGCATGATTGTTGTTTGGGAGCGTAAACATAACACGGGGAGTCTCGGGTCACCAATGGGATGTCGAGTCTTGTACATTGGGTCATTTAAACAGTCACGGTGTTTTCAAACGAACTTGGTTATGGTCTGGACATCTAGGGACTAACTAACCTGCGGGTTATTAGTCTAAGTACTTGTAACTGTGTTGGATCAGTTTGCTCTTTTTGCTAAGTAAGAACTTGCTATCTTGACACTTAAGTGTTTAGCTAGTCCTTGTAAATCAGATTATAAGCACAGCGGAATGTTATAAGTTAAAGCAACACTTTTTACACTAAGGCAGAGTTATAACTCCCCCTTGATGTTTGAAACTAATAAATGACAAAGTATTTATTATGAATCTAAGCTGTAAATGGGAATTAGATACTTAGACAGATTCACAATAAATACAGAAATGGAATAGAACAGTGATAGTGTTTGAAGGATTTTTCTATTAAAATCAATGTCTAAAATAGAAGGTTGAAGCCTCCTATTTATAGACGTTTACATGCATGTATCTTGCTCAAAAAGCAAGTACAGAAACAACAGAAACAAGTTGCACAAGTTGCAACATTGAAAGAAACAAATACAGCTAAAAGTAATAATAAACAACAAACTACTGACGCAAAAGGCGGTGGGAAATATCTGATGCTAAGTGCTGATGAAGGACAAACTACTGAAGAGTAGTTTTGTCTTCAGTACTTCTGAAGTGAACTGGTCTGGTTTGGACTTCAGAACTTCTGCTTCTTCAGCACTTCTCATATCTTCTAATTAGCTGTTTCTTGTCTTCTCTTCAGTACTTCTATACTTAGCCAAAATGACAGAAGTGAATTAGACTAAGGTTTACAAAAGTGGTTTCACCAACCCTCTTTGTCCTAACAATCTCCCCCTGGATTGATGAAGCCAAAACCTTACTAATTCCTTATGTGTTTCTTCTGTCTTGAACAATCTTCCATATCTCTTTGTACATGGTGTTCTTGAGCTGGTTTAACTGACCATCAGATAGAGATCCTCTCTGTGGTTCTAGATGTTGAATTGTGAGCAGGTCTTGTGTTGACAGTTTCTTCAGATCACTGATCTTCTTGTAAGCCCTGCTTGAGAGGTCTCTTCTTGTCAACAGTACTGAGTTGTTATCAGTAAGTGACCATCTGATGATAGGGATCTTTGACTTGTTAAAGTCAGAAGAATAGGGAACCAGACTTGTCCCTTGGGTTGATGGTCCTGAGTGCTGGATGTCTTCAGTTTCAGATAGCCTCAGGTTGGATTCTCTTCCTTGTTGTTGTTGCATATCAGGCATCTGAACAGTTGGGAGATGGTGTTTAGTCACTACTCTGGTATGCAGCTTTTCTTTGATGGTCTTTTGTATTTGATAAGCAAAAGTGGAAGGATCCCTGAATTGTGTTAACAGAGGTTTCTCCTCAATGTCAAAATCTGAATGGACTATTGAACTTCCTTCAAGTAGTACCATTTTGAAGTCAGTTTTGACATTGTCCTCTGCCTTCTTCTTCTGAGTAGTAGTTCTTCTAGATACACCAGAAGTTCTAACTACTGATCTTGAAGGATCAGCAGTTTGAAACTTCTCAGGATTTGCAGCCTTGGCAGCCAAGTATTTTCTATAAGTATCCATCAGTCTTTCTTCTTTCCATCTGGATACTGAGGCTTTTGAACCATATCCTTCTGCTACTAACTTTTCTATTATCTGGGCTCTCTTGGCCTTTCCATCTTTGCTTGTGGCCACTTTGTCTGCAAGCAATTGTGCTCTTCTTGTCAGCTCTTGCATAGAGAGTCCTTTGAGTGTAAAGGCTTTAGTCTTGCTGTTCTTGGTAATATAAGACACCAGTTGTTGTCTTTTATCTTGTTCAGCAATCTCATCAAGGCTAGCCTGCCTTTGTAGTTCAGCTGCATAAGCCTGAAGTTTTTCTTCATGGCTTAAATCCAAATCATCCCTTTCTTCCAGAGATTTCCAGATCTGATCTTCTCTGGCCTTCTTGTTGGCTGCAATTAAGCTCTTCTCTAATAGTTCAGCTGATTGAGAGATAGGAGAAGGGTTTAATACAGTCATTGTTGTAACAGTTGTAGGCCTGATGGGATCAGATGTTGGTTGAATGGGAGCAGTGGTTCTGGAAGGTTGAGTTGTTTGAGGTTTGGAAGTGTTAACTTCTGATGTGCTGACAACTGCTGATGGTTTGTCAACTACTGAAGGATTGTCTTCAGTACTTTCTGATTCTTCATCAGAAGTTTGGTCATCAGAAGTTTCTTCATTGTGCCTTAGGGATTCTTCAGATGTTTGGGTCTCATCTTCTTTCTCTGCTGCTTCAATTTCATCTATTGAGACACCAAACTGTTTGGCCAATTTTTCTTTCCTGGCCTGATCTTTTTGATCTCTTTCAAGGATGGCCACTCTTGCCCTTATCCTGGCTTGGAATGACTCCTTAGGTTCCCTGATCTTCTCCCCCTTTTTGGATTCATCAATTTTAACCCTTGAAGCAGAGGGTTGGGAGAATTGTCCTTGAAGATGAGCAATCTGTTTGCTGTTGAAGTCTATTTTGTTGGACAGATCGTTCATCTTGGTTTTGATCACTCCAAATTGGTTCTTGATGGATAGCTCCAAGTCAGCTGTATATGTTTGGAAGTGATTTCTGATGAGTGTATTCATCATGTGGTACAGGGGACCCTCTGGGCTGCATAGCTGGTTCAGGTCTATGCTTGTTTGCCCAGGGAATTGGGTAGGCATTTGTTGTGAAGGGGGTGTTTTTGGGAGATCCTCATGTTGTACAGAGGATGCCACTCTAGGGGTTTTAGGGATTGAGTGGGCTTTAACCTGTGCAGAGGTGACTGGCTTCTTGAGCCTGGATACCCCTAAAACAAGACCTTCAGTAAGTGTCGTCAATTCAGTAGTTTGAGTGTGTGAAACATCATCCAAACTAATGGAATCATCTGAATCCCTGATGTTGCCCTCAATGAGGACTGTCTCAGTTAAATCATGAGCTGAGCCCAACTCAGTTCTCTCATGAACCTCTTTTTCTTGGTACTGAGGATTTCCTACTTCAGGCATTAAGCCTTCATCAGTAGTTGCCACATCTGAGGTCTTAGCTATGTTACTTCTATCCTCAGATCCACCACTGGGTGGTAACTGAGTAGTAGCAGCCTCAGATGCCCCAAGAGTCTCTAAAATTGGGCTTAAAGACTCTGGTCCACCCTCATCTCTTGGGATAGGGCTAGAGATGTCCACATCCATGTCTGATGTAGTAGTTATGTCCTCTGTTTGTTGTGGTTGTAGGGGACTGACATGATCAGATGGGACTTTCTCTTTTAGCCCAGAGAGAAGTTTGGCAATTTCTATTGCCTCTTGTTCAGAAATTTGTGGGGTTGGTTCAGTAGTTTGGGCAATAGGTGGTGAAAGTTGTTGTTCAGCAGTTTCAAAAGAAGAGTGTGTTTCATATGTTTTTCTAAGTCTTTTTCTTTTGAATAGAATGGTTATGGGTGCTCTTGGTGGGGTTTGAGATGGATGAGACTGAGAGGGTGTTTCAGTCTCATCTATTTGAAGAGCAGAATGCTCATGAGCATGTTCAGGCATCTCAACCTCCTGAACAGCTTTTCTTTTGGGTTGGTGGGGTGCAGTTTTTGTTGGCTTGGGCTTTTTGGCTTTTGGTGGGGTGAGTTTGGAAGATGTGGGCTTCAGGGGGACTTGTTGTTGTTCTCCCTGATCATCTTCTGGCCAGGCAGCCGGTTTGTTATGCCTTGAGTATGCTTGTGATGTTAAAGGATTTAAAGTTGAAATTTTTCCCATAAGCACCTCATTACCCAGTTCCCCTATTATGCATTGCATAATGAACCTTGGGTATAACAAAAACTTTTTCTTGGTATTATTGTGATGTAACACCAACTCATTGAAAAATAGTTTTGATGCCCTGAATTTAGTTTCATTCACAATGGAATGAAATATTGGTTGAAAAGTGGAGGGCATCTGGTCATAAGACCCTGTTTTTGGACTCAAACACATAATAATATAATGAAACAAAAGCTTGTATTTTGGTTCAAAATATTTTTTGAATATTGTAGCATGGGAGAGAGTACCTTGATAACCACACTCAGTCATGGTTAGATGAATATCAGTGTTAGCAACATGGTCAGGGGCAGTTATATCATCCAGACCCAGTCTTGTTGCCAGTGTGGCTGGTGTGATGGTCAGTTGTTTCCCTTTTATTCTTGAGTTGAGGGAAATGACCTCATCACCCATTGTAACCGTCTCAGCATTTGCCCAGAACTCATTCAGAGTTTCCGTGTGAATTGGTGGGTTTATTGTGAGAGCAGTAAAATATTGGGATTTGACGACAAGATCAATGATCTCATCGTATTGGGACCAGCCTTCTTGTTTATCAAGAAAGGCCCTTTGATTGTGTCCCTGTTTTAGAACTAGAGCCATGTGGTTTGGGTTTTTGATCGAACAGTGGATTTGCAGGTATAGGTTATTGAGAGAGTTTTTGAGAGAGAAGGAGGGATATTTTGAGTTTGAAAGGATAAGTGTGTAGAAAAGGTATTTTATTAGAAGTTTTAACCGCTTGAATCTTCTTTATTAGAAGTTTTAAAACCGCCTTTGGTAAAAATCTTTTTATCAGAGGTTTTTAAACTGATTAGGTCAAACCTCTGATGATGGGAAAAGTCAGATTTGCCCTTTTGACTTAAACTACTAATGATGGATTACTTCATCAGTAGTTCCCATTTTCTCTTCAGTAGTTTTAACAGCTGATGAGAAATGTTTTTATAAATACTTTATTCATAACTTCTGAAGGTTATTTTATCAGAAGTTACACACTTTTTCAGAAAATTATCCCCATACTGATGATTTTTGTTCATCAGTAGTTTCTCTCATACTGATTTTTGTTTAATCAGTAGTTTTGTTTTTCAGAAGTTTTGTTTCAGACTTTTGTCTTTTGTAAGTGAAAACCAGAAAAAAGAAGGAAAAGGTAAACAGGATGGAATCAAGGATGGAAAAAGGAAATTTTTTTTTTTTTGATGTTTTATGCATAACAGTAGTGATTGATGTAGAAGTTTGATGTAGAGTTGGGTAGAATCAAGTGTTAACTTGGATTCTAACTGATATGCATGTAATGTTTAAAAAAAAATAAATAAAGTAAACACTTACAAATTTAGCATTCCAAGCATGGATACTAACTTCTGAAATGTTGATGTGTCAAGGGGCTTAGTGAAGATGTCAGCTATTTGATTAGCTGTTGCTACATGCTTCACCTCAATCTTGCCTTTTTCATAGCAATCTCTTATGAAATGGTACCTGATCTCAATATGTTTGGTTTTTGAGAACTGTACCGGATTTTGAATGATGCTAATGGCAGATTTGCTGTCTACAAACAAAGGTGTCTTGGTCTCTTTGATTCCATAATCAAGAAGTTGATATTGGAGCCATTGTATCTGTGATGTACAACTTGCAGCTGCAATGTATTCAGCTTCAGCAGTTGAAGTTGCAACAGATGTTTGCTTCTTTGATTGCCATGACACTAGACAGTTACCCAGGAATTGACAACCACCAGATGTTGACTTTCTTGTCATCTTACACCCTGCATAGTCACTATCTGAAAAAGCTGATAACTTGGTATTGCTTGAAGCAGGATACCAAATTCCCAGTGTTGGAGTTCCTTTCAGATATCTGAAAATTCTTTTGACTGCTATAAGGTGTGATTCCCTTGGTGCTGATTGATATCTAGCACAGACACATGTTGAAAACATAATATCTAGTCTAGAAGCAGTTAAGTATAAAAGGGAACCTATCATGCATCTGTACATGGTTTGATCAACCTGTTTTCCTTGATCATCAGGTTCAACTTGTGTGATTGGTGTCATGGGAGTGGAACATGATTTACAGTCATTTAAAGAAAATTTGTTCAATAATTCTTTAACATATTTTGATTGATGTATAAAAGTTCCATTTGCTTGTTGTTTGATCTGCAGTCCTAGAAAGTACTGCAGTTCTCCCATGGTACTCATCTCAAATTTTGATTGCATGAGTTTCTTAAAATCATCACACAGTTTTGTGTTTGTTGAACCAAAAATGATATCATCAACATAAATTTGAACAAGTAAGACATGATTTCCAACATGTTTAATGAAAAGTGTTTTATCAATGGCACCTCTTGTAAAGTTATTTTTGAGTAAAAAGGTGGAGAGTGTATCATACCAGGCTCTTGGAGCCTGTTTGAGCCCATAAAGAGCTTTGTCAAGTCTGTACACCCACTCAGGATGAGAAGGATCCTCAAACCCAGGTGGCTGACAGACATACACCTCCTCTTTGATTTTTCCATACAAAAATGCACTTTTCACATCCATTTGATAAACTTTAATTTTGTTGGAAATGGCATAGGCCAGAAATAACCTGATGGCCTCAAGCCTTGCAACTGGAGCAAAGGTTTCATCATAGTCAATTCCCTCTTCTTGAGAGTACCCTTGAACTACCAGTCTTGCCTTGTTCTTGATTATCATACCAGCTTCATCTTGTTTGTTCCTGAAAACCCATCTTGTACCAATTGGTTGCTTGTTTTGAGGTAAGGGACAGATTTCCCAGACCTGTTGCTTGTTGAACTGAAGCAGTTCATCTTGCATAGCTTGCACCCAATTATTGTCTTTGAGGGCTTCCTGGTACTTCTTTGGTTCCAACTGTGAAATAAAGGCTGAAAATAGGCAAAAGTTGGAAAGCTGGTTTCTGGTAAGAACACCTGAAGCTATATCACCCATGATTTGATCAAGTGGATGATCTCTGTGTTCAATCAGTTGTTGTAAACCACTGACAGGTGTAGGTGGCTCTTGTTCTTCAAACAAACTACTGAGGTCTATAATATCTGGTTCAGCAGTTTTAGCTTCTTCAGTAGTTGCAGGTGCTGAAGCAGATGTTTGAGTTTGGCCTTCAGTATTTGTTTGATCAGAAGTTTGAGAAACTTCTGATGGTGTTGTAGTTGACTTAATGACTGTTTGAGGAGTCCATAGTGTAGGATCCTCATCTTCAAACCTTTGATCACCATAATAAGTAGGTTTGGAAGAAGTAACAGTCTTTTCAGGTCCAAAGTGAAAGTTGTCAAGGTCAAAGAGTTCAGCAGGATGTGCTGGAATAAGAGTATGTTTTGACTCATTGAACTTCACATTCAATGTTTCTTCTACTATCCTGGTGTGAGAATTAAAAACCTTGTAGGCTTTTCTAGTTGAAGAGTAACCAAGAAAGTAACCTGAGTCAACTTTGGCAGCAAACTTTGAAATAGATTCCTTTATGTTCAAGATGAAACATTGACACCCAAAAGCCCTGAAAAAGGAGATAAGGGGCTTCATGCCATGAAGAACTTCATAGGCAGTCTTGGAATGTCTCTTGACCACAAGAACTCTATTCTGAACATAACATGATGTGTTAACTGCTTCTGCCCAAAAGTACAATGGCAGTCCAGAATCAGCTAACATTGTTCTTGCTCCTTCTATCAATGTTCTGTTCTTCCTTTCTACTACACCATTTTGTTCAGGAGTTCTGGGAACACTGTATTGTCTAATAACCCATTTAGACAAACAGAATTCATCCAGAGTTTTGTTCCTGAACTCTGTCCCATTGTCACTTCTAATGGTTTTGACAGATAGAGAATATTGTTTCTCTATTTGTAGAATGAAGAACTTGATGATTTCAGCAGCCTCATCCTTGGAAAATAAGAAGAATACCCATGTTAATCTTGAGTAGTCATCAATGATGACTAAGCAGTACTTCTTTTTACCAATGCTCATAATCTTGACAGGTCCAAATAAGTCCATATGGAGTAGTTGAAGACATGCAGTTGTTTTTGATTCTTCAATAGACTTATAGGAGGACTTATGCTGTTTTCCCTTTAAACAGGATACACAGTGTTCTTGACACTGGTATACTTTCAAAGGTAGACCTCTGACCAAGCCCATTTTTGTGACTTTATTTATGGTTTTAAAGTTCACATGGCCAAGTCTCCTGTGCCAGAGATCTGTTTCTGAAGTTGATGCCCTTGAGAAGAAACAGGCAGTGTTGTTCAATACTTTGTCTTTCTCAATGTCCACTGCATAGACATTGCCACATCTTTTGGCAATCAGCAAAGTATGATCTTCTATAATCTTCTCTATCAACTTCTGGCCTTCTGGTGAGATGATCTTGCATGCTGTCTTTGTGAAAAAGGAAGAATATCCTTTATCACACATTTGTGACACACTCAGCAAGTTGTATTCAAGGTTTTCCACCAGATTGACCTTGTCAAACTGTATCTTGCCAGAGGAGACATTGCCATGTCCTAGCACATATCCCTTAGCATTGTTCCCAAAGGATACAGATCCTTCACTTTGGCTGATAAAGTTGTTTATCAGGTATCTGCATCCAGTCATGTGCATAGAGCCTCCACTATCAACATACCATATGCTGTTTAAGCCCCTGGAAACTCTCTGCACATAAAAGCAAATTAGTTAGATTTGGGAACCCAAGCCTGTTTGGCTTTGGGTTTGCTCTTGAGAACAGTTACAGTTTGTTCTTGACCAGGTTGAGAAATCCATGTCTTTTTGGCAATGGATTTTTCATTAAGAACCATGGTGGTATCCTTTTTAGGACCACCATCAACCTTGGTCATCAGTAGTTCTACCATGTTCTTTAGATTTTGAATCTCAGCCGTTTGTGAAACTGCTGATGATTCTGGTCTAACTACTGACAAGGAATTTTGAGAAAAAGATTTTGGTTGAGATTTTATCTTTTTCTGAGAAAAAGGTGTTTTCAGGTTGTTGTTTCTTGGGTTTAAAGATTCTTTCATAATCATTTCTGATTTGATTTCCCACAACCTGTTGTTTAAATTTTTGATTGAACTGAATCCCTTTTCTGTATATACAAAATTCAGTTTTGTGGTTGAACAGGCCACAAATTTCACATTCTTTTGCCTTTTGTTTTTGATCTAAAGGCAAATTTCTTACATTTGTGAAAAGATTTTGCTCATCAGTAGTTTTCAGGGTCTCAACTCCTGATGTAGATGAAACTACTGATGGCTTGTTGTCAGATTTTGTAAATACTTCTGAAGTACTTTCTTTAAAAATGCCAGGATTTCTGTTTAGAAAGTTTTCATGGAAAGATGTGCATTCTTTCCCTTCAGAAGTTTCATTTGAAACAATTCTTCTCCCATCTTCAGTAGTTTTGGGAGAAAAATCTGTTGGTGTTTCAACATGATGGTATCCTATGCCAAACTTAACATTTGAAGCACTTTGTTTGTTTAGCAATAATTGATACCCCTTACAAGATTCCACCCATTTTTCACAAGTGATCCTGGTGTCAGCAAGCTCTTGTCTGACATCTCCCAGGTCATTTAGCATGATTTTGATTTGTGCTTGGGTTTCAATAGCAGAGTCAGTTAATTTAGAAACTTCTTTTGTTTTAGCACACAGTTTTCTTTCTAAATCACATTTTATCTGTGTGTATTTTCTTTCTAAATCATTGGCTTTGCCTTGTAAGTGCAGGTTTGTCTCTCTTATGAGAGCAAAAGTTTCTTTGCAAGAATTTGAGCAAAGTTTTGTCAAAGATTCTTTTGATACCTGTGACAATGCAGATTTTGAAGTACAGCCTTCAAATGCCATTAAGGCAAAGTTCTTTCTGCCATTGTCTGGTTCTCCCCAGTTGATGTCAAACACTTTGTTGTCTGCATCAGGATTGCACTCTGTGGTGTCATAAGGGAGACTGCTCCAGTCAACATACCCTGAGGTAAAGAGACTTTGTTGAGAGGGTTGTTGAGGCTGTGGAGGAAGTTCAGCAGCTGGAAAGGGAGGGATTGATTGTTGGCTCTGCATCTGTTGAGCAGGCACTTGAACATATTGTACTTGAGGCATATATTGCTGTTGAGGAGCTTGTGCCTGTACAAAATGAGCACTCCCTTGAGTTCCATTATTCCTATTATAATTGGGGTTATAGTTATTTCCAGATTGTGATTGGTTAAAGCTAGAGCTTCTACACTCTCTAGCAAAGTGTCCCAACTTCTGACACTTGTGACATCTCAGTTTAGATTTGTCAAAACCAATTTTTGTATTACTGGTCAATCCTGGAAATTTCCTTCCTGACCTTTTATAAAACTTGTTAGTTTTAATGCTTAGCATGGCCAGTTGGTGTAATATGTCCATTTCTTCTAAGTCATCACTGCTAAAATTTTTCAAATCATCCATGATAAAACATAGATTATCAGCAGTTTGACTTTGGTCATCATTGTCATAACCTGGGAAAGATCTTTCTGATGAGATCCCAGTTGTTATGTCAATATTGTCATAAGATCCATAGGAACAAGTTGGTGAATCTTGTCCCAAAAGTGCTGTACTACCTGGTAGGTAGTCATCAGCAGTTTTACCAGATGATTGTAATTTCTTCTTTTGATCAATTTCTCTCTCAAAAGTAAGTAATCTCCCATGAAGTTTTGTAAGAGTGAGGGAGCTAAAATCTGGTGAGGATCTTAAAACAATGGAGTATGTTTCCCATTTGTCAGGTAAAGACCTTAAAAATCTATGTAGCATAGATACTGTTGTATAGGTCTGACCATTTAACTTTAGCTCAGATATTAATGAGGAGAATCTTTCAAATTGTTGAGTCAAAGTTTCCCCATTAATATAAGCAAATGTTTCATATTGTTGAGCTAAAATTTCTCTGGTGTTGGCAATCACCTCTTCAGTTCCTCCAAACTGTTCTTTAAGACAGTCCCAAAGTTCTTTGGCACTTTCACAATGTAAAAGGCCAGAGTATATCTCATTTGGGAGAGCCATTGCCAACATAGAAAATGCTTTTGCATCTAGCTCATGTTTTAGGAAATCCTCATCTGTATAGTCTTTGGGTTCCTTTGGAATCCCTTCTTTAGTTTCAAGATTTATATTTACTGGTTTGTGAGGACCATATATCACAGATCTCCAACAACCTGTGTTGGTTTGTGACAAGGTATGTGCCATTCTCTTTTGCCATATGTTGTACTCATTTCTCACAAGCATGGCAGGTTTAGTGGCAGAACCAGTATTATGTGGATCCATTTTAAAGAGTATAGATTTGTCAGATGACTCTTTTAAGTGATGGATATTGATAAAAAGTGAACTTTTGATCTTTTTATTGAATATCAATAAGAGCTTTGTGTCTGATTCTCAATTTGTTAGATTGATATGTGATCAGTTAAACCAATGCTCTGATACCAATTGTTGGATCAGTTTGCTCTTTTTGCTAAGTAAGAACTTGCTATCTTGACACTTAAGTGTTTAGCAAGTCCTTGTAAATCAGATTATAAGCACAGCGGAAATATTATAAGTTAAAGCAACACTTTTTACACTAAGGCAGAGTTATAACTCCCCCTTGATGTTTGAAACTAATAAATGACAAAGTATTTATTATGAATCTAAGCTGTAAATGGGAATTAGATACTTAGACAGATTCACAATAAATACAGAAATGGAATAGAACAGTGATAGTGTTTGAAGGATTTTTCTATTAAAATCAATGTCTAAAATAGAAGGTTGAAGCCTCCTATTTATAGACGTTTACATGCATGTATCTTGCTCAAAAAGCAAGTACAGAAACAACAGAAACAAGTTGCACAAGTTGCAACATTGAAAGAAACAAATACAGCTAAAAGTAATAATAAACAACAAACTACTGATGCAAAAGGCGGTGGGAAATATCTGATGCTAAGTGCTGATGAAGGACAAATTACTGAAGAGTAGTTTTGTCTTCAGTACTTCTGAAGTGAACTTGTCTGGTTTGGACTTCAGAACTTCTGCTTCTTCAGCACTTCTCATATCTTCTAATCAGCAGTTTCTTGTCTTCTCTTCAGTACTTCTATACTTAGCCAAAATGACAGAAGTGAATTAGACTAAGGTTTACAAAAGTGGTTTCACCAATCCTCTTTGTCCTAACAAACTGTCATATGTTAGGTCGCCGCTTTACGGGACTAGCATAGCTGCTGAGTTTATTCGTGTTACGGAGTAACGCAACTTAAGGTGAGTTTACGGCCCCTCTTTTAACTGGTTTCACTTTTCGGGGGAGAAAACATGTGTTAAAACTTATGTTTGGTAACTACTGTCATACTATGGGTTTCTATTGTTTACTATACGATCTTTGGAAGTCCCCGGGGCAACCATGAATGTGCGGGTTTGCACAACGGGGAAATGTGAATAGCGCTATTGGGAGTGACCAACCCCGCTCGTCGGCTTTGAGGGCCGGGCGAGTGCATATTGTCTCAAATAGGAACAACAGGTTACTACATCGGGCACGGCATCTGGTTTGCGAGTTAGTAATGGTTTTCCAATCGTGATAGTAACAAAACATACGCTTAGCTAGCGTACTTTGGTTTTTGATTTATTATAGTATGGACAGGTTGGACTTGGTACTTGGATTACAAAACCTGTAAACTCACCAGCATTTTTGTGCTGACGTAAACTTTTACATGTTTTCTCAGGTCGCTAAGGTAGCACAATGGAACTAGGGCGCACGCGTCTGCACGGCGTCTAGTTAGGATTGCATGGTTTTCAAACGTTGAACACTTGGTTTATTTTGGATTATGTTTTGAATAAGCTTCCGCTGTGATTGGGGATTTTAAACATTGTTTTTGAAATTGCATTATGTTCATTTAGACTTGTTTATTGTGATCGTTGGTTTGGATCCTGGTTTGTCATACGCCTCGCGGTAAAACTCCGCAAGTGGATTTTGAGGGTGTGACACACTCTCTCTCTCTCTCTCTCTCTCTCTCTCGCATACTCTATGAAACCAACAACCCTAAACTCCCATGTATCATTTACTTATATACATGCATCCACATGGCCTTTCATCTGGGCTTCCATAGGCTTCTACAATGAACTAGCATATTACATCTTCACAAACTAACTAGACAAGTTCTTCTAACGACACAGACAATAAATAATCTTTTGTCAATAATCCCGAGCCATTGTTTAACCGTTTGAGTGTCTGTCACAAACATGCACCAACATGGGTTTTACTATCCATTTTAATTTTACTTTTGTGACTAGATAAAGCCCCCAGAAGGAGTTTCTTGGTCTTCAGCTGGAATTAAACAATTTTAATTGCCATTAATCGAATTGAATGCAGATCATTATGTCATCTGAATCATGCTTTTCGAATTCTATAAGAACACAGTTGTTGGTTTATGCAGAATACACTCGAAATACTCACACTAACACAACTCACAAACGCAGCAACAACAACCGACTTTTGATTATTTTTTAGGAAAGTGGGATAGTCCAGCAGTGCACCATCACTGTTCAAACCAGTGTACGCTGGGAAGAAATGACGAATCAGTTTAAGGGAATTGTGTCAAACACAAGCCCGGTTTTCTGTCAATTATTTACTATTTCTTTTTATACGGTTTGCCAACATGTGTCAAGGGCATGCTCGCTGTCTCACGTACGTTCAGTTGCTGCATGGCAGACTCTGTCTGTACTCTTTGTCTCCTGCACGGGCGTGCCATGGTAGTGGGCACGTGCGTGCACACTCTGTTGCCTTTGATTTCTTGCTCTACAAGTTTGCTGCGTTATTCTCTTGCACGCAGGACCTTCGTGCAAGTGTGAGTGGGCGTGCTTGGTCACTCCGGGGCTGATTTTAGTGGTGTTTATGTCTCGGGATTGTCTTCAAAACATATAGTGAACCAGCTGATAGTCTCGTATCTTCAGAAATCTCCTGTTTTTGTCTGTTTTTTCCCGGGAATCCTTTATTTCCAATTTAGAGCTCTATTTTCCTGTAAAATACAAATAGGAACGAATTAACTTTCAAATCTTACAATATTACCTTAATTGTACCCTATTATGAGACTGTTTATGCCCATTTTATATGATAACTTTTTGAGTTATCACAATACCCCACACTTAGACTATTGCTTGTCCACAAGCAATCAAACACAAGTGCACTTAAAACAGACCGTAATCAACAAACCCTCAATCCATTTATTCATTTTTTATGAGAAAAATAAAATCACATGACACGCCTACTTAACCCGTACGATTATGCTCGAACCTATACTTGCTCACAATGTTCACTCAACACTCGGGTTTATCATTTTGGTGAGTTTTGGGGGTGAACACTCATGTTCGCACCGAAGTCGACTAGGGTCATAGGCTTCTATGCATATCAAGTCCTTGTCTCCAAATTGAATAACTAAGAAAAATCAAGAGGACTTTTATGCGGGTTGTAATGTAGGGGTGTAAAGATAAAACAACTCTTTTTTTTTTAACTATATACAAAGGGGGATGAGTCACCGAATCACAGGGAAGCCTCACGGCTGAGATGATGATGAAGCAGCGAGGCATGGAAAAGGGTGACTATAACGTCGGGCGACGTTTTCAGTGGCGATCTCTGAAAGGAGTCGGGTGTTAATCCCGAGGTCCTTCATCATGGCTATCTCGTTCCTGATAGTATAGTCAACATTACTTCCTTTTCTGACTTTCCGCATGGCCCGGTATCGAATAGCACCCTCGTGAATTAGCAGAGTGGATTCTCTTTGTGAGTGGGTCGAGTTGTTGCTGCATGCTCCTTCGTGGGACCAATGGCCACATTTTCTGCATTTGTCGTATCTCTTGGCCCATCTTTTTGCAGCGCACTTTCATTGTCCACAAAAGGGTGGATTTTGTTCCATCTTCCTCCACAGTTTTCTTTCATCTGCCGTCTTCTCACAAATTATTTGTAACATGTCACGGGGCAGACGCGACTCAGCGAAGTAGAAACATCCTAGAAAGTGTTCAGCCAGCGGGTGCATCTTAAGAAAGCGAGGGGGGAAGCAAGAGAGAGATGAGAGATCACAGAGAGAAAGTAGAGAGAGCAGGAGAGAGAGAGAGAGAGAGAGAGAGAGAGTAGAGTTCCAGTTCTTTAAGGTCTCACCAGTCAAATACCAAATTTTTATCTTTTGAAGAACTTTTCTTTTTGGGCTCTCATTTTGGTGGGTCTCTCTATTTATTGGGCTCTCGATTTATTTGGGCTCTCAAACTACTATATTTTTTTAGAAGATCTCCCTCTTGGCCCCGTCTTGTGTTGTTCCCTCCTTTGTCAACGGTGTCGTCTTTTCTTCAAACTTGCGGTTTCACGCCCTTAGTGGTAACAAATTCTTGAAGCTGCTGTGGTGACACATGATCGGGACTCATTTATTGGGTGAAAGAAAGAAAGGTTAGGGCTCAAAGGGTTTTCTAAGGGGAAAGGATATTATTTTTGGGGGTGAAACCTAATTTCCTCTATCATTTTAATCTAGTTATTGTTTTTAAAACAAGGATATGCATAAACACACAAGTTCTAACCGAGTTGGACTAAGGTCGGATATCTCTCATTCCAAATGAAACGAGCAATGTATGATATAGATGTAAATGTGGTGCTCGATAAAAGGCTCAAAAAATTCTCACACGGATAATCGGGTAGGATAAGGTGTCAGTTTTAAGCATAAATTTCTTGGTGTTTTTCTACGTGCCATGCAACCTATTTTTCTACTTAATTTTATTTTTAACCGACCTATCAGGTTTAATTAAAATCATCTACTTCAACTGTCTTTTAATGTGAACAGTTCGGCATAAATGCCTAATAGGTATCACTCGGACAAGCCTAATAGACCATAAAAATCTTGTTAAAAGGAACCATGAATGACGCTAGGGGTATCAAGCTGCTAAGAGGGTACCGGATAATGTATGACCAATGACAAGTGACCCGCGATATAAAATAAAATAAGCAGCAAAAAGGGTCCATCCCAAACTTAAAATTTTGGCATAAATTTTAAGTGCAGAAATAAATAAAGAGGCAAGAGAAACTAACACTCTCCTGATAACGACGAATCCTTTCGCGTGTAAGCGAAACCTGCATACTCCACATAGAGACGTCAAAATGGTGGCTCCAAAATATCAAGATTTTCCTGACCTGTCCTAAAATAACTAGAAAAAGAAAAATAAAAGTAACAAAGATAAACAAAAGATACGGTCCTAAGATAGATACTAGTGCCAAGGCACTAGCGTGGTGGTACGGGTCTTAGCATGCACCAAGCATGCAAAATATGTCAACATCCAAAGTACCAATACAGTCATCCAAACAAACAACCACAAAAAGAAAAATAAAAATAGTGTTTAATGTCAACAACCATCATCATGAAAACCTGCAGAGAAAGAAATCAAACCGAGCGGGTACGGCGGGAGCGGCGGCTAGAGCGGGATGTAGATGTGGAGCCAGCGCAGTAGGCCATATGCCTGGAAAAGTCCTCGCGGAAGGACCGGAACTCAGCAGTCAACGTGTCAAGTCGATCTATGATGGTGCGAAACATACCTCTTGATTGTGGGAGGTCTGCCCTGGCAGCTGGTGATGGCGCTGTCTGGCGTCTGGGGCTCTGACGTCTAGAGCTCTGTCATCTGGACCTCTGACAGCAGTTGTTGCTGATGACTCTGCCCCTCCTCTCATCTCTGGGTCTCTCTCCCCACATGCTGCCTCAAAAGCCGCTTTCTCATCCCACAACTCTTTTTAGTTATCAACCAGCTTCAGTGTTTCCTGGTCAATAACCCCAGTATGCTTCATCGTATCAATACCCAGGGGCAGACCTTCTCATAAGCTGTTAGTCCATATATCACCTCAGGGGTGAGAACCCCTAATGATGTGGCGAGGTGAGTAATAAACGGGCCCCCATAAATGAGACTAGCTGGTTTGGTGCCATAGCTGCGATTAAAGAATTCAGTCAAAACATGGGCAATATTACAATGCTGCCCCTCGATGATGCAAAAAAGGTGAAATGCCTCTCTCTTATTCACTCCCCTTGTACTGTCCTTCCTGGCCCCTAAGGTGCTGGCAATGATCATGTGAATCCAGCTATGAAGGGGGTCAGGAAAGCTACACCTCTTATGCTTCCTGGGGTCCAACCCAACCTCAGAAATGGTGGACCAAAAGTCCGTTGGCCCCATCCCATCAGGCCACCAGAAAAGACTATCAGTAAAAACAGGCTCAGTCGTCTCCTGCTGTCTGTATAATCCCATACGTAACCCAAACTCAGCTAAGGTCACCCTGTACCAATTCCGTGCCATCCTAAACCCGATACACCTGGTAGAAATCATGTCAACACCAGCAGCAGGAGGGGCGTACACAAATGAAGCCAGGAACTCAAGAGTGAGCTCCTTGTACACCGTCTCTCTAATCCTAAAGAACCGGTGCCACTGATGAGAAAGCAGGTATGTAAACCTGGGCTTGAGCCCAACCTGCTCAAGGTCATCATAATCTACTAGCAGATGAGGTCCCAATGATCTCCTCGTAATTATTCTCAGCCAGTTTCGAGCAGAAATCCCTGTCCCGTTCCTGTTGAAGTACGTCCACGGGTGCACCACATCAGGAATATCCCCCTTTGGCTGAAAAGTATATGTCTCAGGTGAGGGTAGTGGGGGTGACTCTCCGAACTGATGTGAATGAGGTGAATGGTGAGAATCAGATGAAACTAATGGTGATCTCAAAGTTGGCCTTTTCATTTTGGGCATAACCTGCAAAACACAACAGAATCGGTTCAGCCTTAAAACTTAAAATTTTCTTCAGAAAATAAACAGTCTGGGTCCAGTGGCTGCACGCCCGTGCTCAGGGAAAGAGCACGGCCGTGCGGCTCAGTCTGCTGTCCGGATTTCTACTGGTTAAACTGTTTAAACTGGTTTTTCTCCCAAAATAACCTAAAACTTATTTTAAACAACAAAAATATCTAAAATTTAAAACTTAAAAAGATCTGGTGGGTTTTCAAGGTCAAGCAGGCCCCTGCACCTATGGTGCACGGCCGTGCTTAATCTGGTGGGTCAGTTTGGTCACGCGAGAAATTTCTAACGACTTTCTAGTCAAGCACGGCCTCGACACACTGCTGTGCATGGTCGTGCTCGTAACTGAAGTGATGGTTTTCAAACCCGTCAGTTTTCCCGAATTTTTTTTCGCAAGGTTTCTCAAAAATTTCTACAAAATTTCAATCCTGGTGTTCCCCTAATCGTTCTCCTACAATATCATGCTCAGATTCGGGCCACAAACACTAGAAATCTAAGATTTTTATCAAGAACCTAAACTACTCAAAACCTCAAGAAAATGGACAGATCTGGACATAAAACACATAAAAGATGTTTGGGGTCGAGTATACATACCTTATACCGAAGAATGGGGCCTGGAATGAAGGAAAATGGTGGAAAAATGAAGGTTTTGGGTGGGTGGCGACGGGTGTAGCGAGAGGCAGGAGATGAAGTGGGGTTTTGAAAAGTCAAAAAGTGCTTTAAAAGGCCCAATCTGATCTGCACGTGCAAGCACGGCCCTGCCACCTAGGGTGGCACGGGCGTGCACCTCTGCTCAACTCCTGTTTTTCTCGTTTTTCCATTTTAAAACTGTTTTAAGAGTCCGTTTTTAAAATTTTTAGCCGGGATACCCCAAAATAATTTTTACCTCATTTTAATTACGAAAATAGTTCAACTTTCAGTTTTCTGAAAAATTCACCCGGTCTCATTTCCCACTTTTCCGGTACTTACCTGGCGATCTTTAAGGAATGGCAAACCGACCTCTAACGAAAATAAAGTAGAAATAAAAACCCCCCAAATAAAAATTGATGATCTTGGCGATTTCGGCCTTCTCCACGGGAATTCTCCAAGGTGGCCAATCCGGAAGTAATCCTACAAAGAAAACTAGAAACAACCGCAATCATCGAAAATAAAAAAGAAATAAAATGAAAAAGAAAAATAAATAAGACCGAAAACAAAAAGAAAAATAAAGTGAAAAATAAAATGAAAAAGAAAAATAAAAATAAACCAATCAATCAAGTGACTAGGGTCTTTCTTTGGAAACCATTGTGTTCCCCGGCAACGACGCCAAAAACTTTGATGCGTTTGGTTTTAGCTTTAAAAAGATGTCATTTTCCCCGGTGCCAAAAACTTTGATTCATCAATCCCAAAACAGTGGTTTGGGGAAATAGACTAATTTTACTAAAACCTCATTAACAAAGTTTTAAATTTATACAGTAAACAATAATTACTTTAGAAAATAAAACCAACACATAGACAGAGAACCTGACGTGCATAGTATAGTCTCGGTGGTAAGTATTGAGTATCGTATTCCAAGGTTCACACTTTCCCCTACTCAACCATTCATCAATTGACCGATCGGGTTTTAAAAAGAAAAATAAAACGGAGGGGTTCTTTAAAAAGAGTTTTGAAAAAGGTTTGGTTTTTTATAAAAGATAATGTGGGACAAAAATAGTAGATAGATATGCACATCTTGGGGCCCTTCGCCTAAGTAGTGAAGTTTAATATTATAATTAATAATTTAAATTATTTAATTGCGTGGAGGATGAGAGTGATCTTGAAGTGTTGACTCCTTTATAGAGAAGCGAATGCGACTACTGAGTAGAATGTAGAACCTCTCCAACGTATGTCCACCTAGGGTACTTCGCCAGGGCCTCGCGTATAGCGGGCTCCTCAAACCGCGGTCAAGTCTTTGGGTCCTCAAACTTATCATCTTCTTAAATTGGAGGCTTCACTCCCAACCAGGGACACCGTACACCTCGCCTTAGTTCTCGCGTTCCGTACCGAAGGGTCTCTTTATCCTGGCAACCACGTATCTCCATTGGTTAACGACTTTGTACTAACGAGAACTAGATAAAGAATCTTTATTTTATTTATATTAATGACACTTTAATATTTATAGGTCTAGAAACTATAAAATTGGTTTTAAATAAGTGATGACTTAATTACCCAACCATAACCTACCAAGCTGAATGAAGTCCTTAACAAAGGTGGAACATAATCCTAAAGACGTGTGATACAAAAGATCACTGGTGCGTCCATAGGGAAACCATCCTTAGCCAAGAAAATCACTCAGTCATCTGGTATGAACCAGAAATGTGCCACTCAGATCTGGTCCACTTCAAAAGCCATTGCTTAGAATCTGTCTCATTACCGGTTTCCTCGCCTTGGATCTAGCTCGGGACTACCAGAAGCTGATTATACCATTAATTAATTAAGTTAAGGTTGTTATTAAGTTATTCATTATTCAAACTTGTCACAAAGATAAACAAACAAAGATTAGAGAAGATAACACGACATATAACTAAAATCAAACTACTATTAATAATAACAAAAGTCTACGAATCGAAGCGGGTTCGCAAATAATAGAAAGATACAACCATAAGAATGATCAACACAAGGATCATGGCTGCTCATAGATAAGCTCTCCATCTTCCAAGTGATATGTATTCTCTCATGATCCTCACGACCCTCGATGTTTATTGCATAACTACTCTACGATCCTCTTCTTAACCAAGCTAATCAAGGTAGGTCAAAACCTAACTATTGAGGGATGTTAGGAGGACCAGAAGGCATCCCAAGGGACCCCAAGATCTCTGGAATGGTAGTCAGCCCAAGAGAGCACAAGAAGGGATGAACAAATGGTGGGGGTTAGCTTGCTATTTATAGACCTCCAGGGGTAGCACGGCCGTGCTAACATGTGTCAAGGGCGTGCTCGCCGTCTCACGTATGTTCTGTTGCTGCATGGCAGACTCTGTCTGTACTCTTGTCTCCTGCACGGGCGTGCCATGGTAGTGGGAACGGTTGTGCACACTCTGTTGGCTCTGATTTCTTGCTCTCCAAGTTTGCTGCGTTGTTCTCTTGCGTGCAGGACCTTCGTGCAGGTGTGCGTGGGCATGCTTGGTCACTTCGGGGGCTGATTTTAGTGTTGTTTAAGTCCCGGGATTGACCTCAAAACATATAGTGAACCGGCTGATAGTCTCGTATCTTCAGAAATCTCATGTTTTTGTGTGTGTTTGCCCGAAAATCCTTCATTTCTGTTTTGGAGCTCTATTTTCCTGTAAAATACAAATAGGAACGAATTAAGTATAAAATCTTACAATATTACCTTAATTGTACCCTATTATGAGACTTTTTATGCCCGTTTTATATGATAACTTTCTGAGTTATCAAAAGATAAAAAAGGTAAGGAGCGATCGAGGTGGTGAGTATGTTTCATCTTTTGTTGATCTTTGTGAAAAAAGTGGAATCATACATGAACTCATGCCTCCTTACTCCCTACAATCAAATGGCATGGCAGAACAGAAAAAACAAACATTGAAATAAATGATGAATTCCATGTTGATAAGGTATGAAGTGAGTGAGGACATGTGGGGGATGCGCTTTTATCAGCAAATTTCATTCTAAATCTAGTTCCTCGTAAGGAGAAGGACATAACACCATATGAATTATGGACGAGAATCAAATCATCATACAAATACTTGTGAGCATGGGGGTGCCTAGCTAAGGTGGTAATGACAACCCCAAAGTGTCTTGTGATAGGAACCAAAACTGTAGATTGTGTGCTCATTGGATACACGCGTCTTGGTGGCCCACTTCGGTTTCTTATGCATGACTCGAAAAATCCTTGAGTGTCTAACGACATTATATTGGAATCTAAGGATGCTTCTTGGTTTGAGCACATATTCCCATGCTTGGAAAGGCCTAAACTGGGTTCACCAAACCCATTTGAGGAGAGTGTGCTAGATGATGAACCGGGCCCATCAAACTCCACTAGGGAAAGTTTTTCAAGAGAAGAGGTTGAAAATGATTAACCTCAAAGATAATCTGAGATTGATAGAGGTGACATTCAAAGGAGTAAAAGGAAAAGGACTGTAAAATCCTTTGGCCCAGATTTCCTCACCTATATGGTTGAGGAGGAACCGCCAACTTACCAACAAGCGGGAAATTCCTCGGATGCACCCTAGTGGAAGGATTCCATAAAATGTGAAATAGACTCTATTTTACAAAACCACACTTGGGAGTTAGTGGATGTTCATGTGGGATGTAAATCACTAGGATATCAACGAATCTCCAATAAAAAGATGAATCCAGATGGTACCATTGATAAATAAAAGGCAAGGTTGGTGATCAAAGGATATAAACAACGAGAAGGCTTGGATTATTTTCACACATATTCACTTGTAACGCGAATAACATCCACCAAGATGGTACTCGCCATTGCAGCCATTAGAAATTTGGAAGTTCACCAAATGGATGTGAAAACGGCTTTCTTGAATGGAAATCAAGAGGAAGAGATTTACATGGAACAACCCAAGAGTTTCATAGCCAAGGGACAAGAAAAGAAAGTATGCAAGCTTGTCAAATTCTTGTGTGGTTTGAAACAAGCTCCAAAACAATGGCATCAAAAGTTTGATCATATCATGCTTGATTCTGGGTTCAAGATCAACGAATGTGACAAAGTGTGTGTGTATGTGAAAGATACACTAGATGGATATGTCATATTATGTTTGTATGTGGATGACATGCTCATTGCTGGAAATAATTAGAAAATGATAAAATTTACAAAGGACCTCCTGAGAGCAAGGTTTAACATGAAAGATATGGGATTAGCATATGTGATTTTGGGAGTACAAATCACACGAACCCATAATGGACTTTTTATAAGTCAGTCCCACTATGTGGACAAAATTCTTGAGAAGTTCAACGCAAATGACTCTAATGTAGCTAGAACTCCCATCGACACAAGTCAACATCTAGCTAAGAATCGAGGTGAGCCTGTTAATCAGTTAGACTCAAGAATTATTGGCAGCTTGATGTATCTGATGAGTTATACCAGACCAGACTTAGCATATGTTGTAAGCATGCTTAGTAGGTACACTAGCAACCCAAGTTTTATTCTTTGTAGTTGCGTGACACGGGTGCTTCGGTACTTGAGATACACGTGAGATTACAGGCTGATTATAGTAGATATCCAGTAGTTATTGAAGGTTACTGTGATGCAAATTGGATATCTGACACGAATGATTCCAGGGCAACAAGTGGGTATGTGTTCACACTTGGAGGTGAAATGATATCATGAAAATCATCTAAGCAAACGGTTATTGCTAGATCCACGTTGGAATCTGAATTCATTGCTTTAGATAAAGCAAGTGAAGGGGCAGAATGGCTATGTCAATTTGTGGAGGATATATCAAGGTGGCCAAAGCCGGCATCGGCCATATGCATACATTGTGATAGCCAATCGGCAATTGGTAGAGCTCATAGCATAACGTATAACGGTGCGAATATACATATAAGACGTAGGCATAATACAGTATGACAACTCATCTCTACAGGAGTTATCACTATTGACTATGTGAAGTCAAAGGATAACATCACAGATCCGCTAACAAAAGGCTTAAGAAGAGAGTTAGTTCAGAAGTCGTCCATGGGAATGGGACTAAAGCCCTTGAAAAATTAGGTTCATGTGAAGGAAACCGAACTCAGCTGACTGGAGATCCTAATATCTGAGTTCAATAGGACAACCTATTTGTATAAACATGTGAGGTCACAGTGGGGGCAGAGTTGTTATAAACCCCACGCTTTGAAGAAGGGAGTTTGACATAGGAATTTGGTAAGCTTCCTAGTCCATTCCTAAAAGTGACAATTTTGAGGCTAAGCCTATGGCTTTTAATGATTCGACTGAGGTAACCAGTCCTAGTAAATCACCTATGTGAGAGAGAAGCAGAGTCGCTTCGAAGGGTATTTTTGGGGCACAATACTTAAGAGCTCTTGCAGAACCAGGCACGTGTTCATGACTATGACGGACACAACTATGAGGACTTGACGATGTCAGGGAGAGTCTTGGGTGAAGCGTAATGTCGTCTACACAAACGGCAGACGAGTTAAAAGACATTGCTACTCAGAGCTAGTGGACTAACTGCGTTTCATGAGCGAAGGTTCAAAGGGTCACACCTACCTATCGTATGGAAAACTCAACTGTGGAAATTTAATCGGAATGAGGTTGTTTATGAGAATAACTCCTATTCATGTGGGGGTTTGTTGGAGTTTATGTATGTGAATGTGAGTTTGTCCCACATTCATTAGGGAATGGAAATTGGATGGGTTTATAAGTGGAAACCATATTGGAAGGAATAAAATGTTAAGTTACATTATACTTGGGCACCTACTCGCGTGTAGCGGGGGGGGGGGGGGGGGGGTTGTGCAAAAACAGGTTCTGGTTTGAGAAAATTCCTGAACCAACGTGCCACCCACATGACCAGCGGACACGAATGCATCTCCAAGAATCCGGGTCTGCTTGATGCTGGGTTTTGCTACCCATTTTAATTTTATTTTTGTGACTAGAAAAAGCTTCCAGAAGGAGTCTCGTGGTGTTCACTAATGGGGTACTGGTGTTTCGATAAAACTTATGCTTCTTTTCAAAAAGGGCAAAGTCCCGAAGGCGGTGCCAAAAGCTTTGGTGAAAAGGCAGTTAAGTGAGGAAACATAAAATCACTAACAAGTTATAAATTTATAATTTAAAACGATAGTTGCTCAACGTTCTAGACCTAGCACAACAGGCAAGCGTACCTATCGTGTATAGAATAGAAATGTGCAATTACCGAGTATCGAATTCGTGGACACGATTTTTACTACTCAGCTTTCCTAAAAATTACTAAGAGACTTTTAAAATGCGAAAAGAAAAGTAAAAAGAGAGATGTAAACTTTGAGAGAAATCAATGACAAACGATGGTGCTGATTCGGGATCAGATGGAACCTGGTATGAAGTAATAGTAGACTTTTATTAAAGTGGTGTGTTTAAGTTGCACACTTGTGCTTAACTTAGAGTTGCATAACCACATTCTCTAGAGGTGACTGTTTTTGCATAACTGTATAAATGACTGTGTTCTTAATATTTTTATGAAGGTCTCCAAAACCGGGTAGCTCACCTCTCAATAATGGAAAGAAACTGACTCGAGACTGTGTCGACCCAACCCCGAATTACCTACCTCCCAGTTGTAACATCGCGTATTTTTTTTAAATTAGTAAAATTCCCACCTAAATTCCTTTTGTACAAGAATAACCATGTCTAAATCTTATTTATTTCAAAACATTTTAATAATAATAATAATATTAATAATAATAATAATAATAATAATAATAATAATAATAATAATAATAATGTTTTTTACTAGTAAAATGCTATAACCTACAAGTTTCTTTAGACATTTTAACCAAACAAAAACCCAACCAAACCCACCCTAACCCTTGTTTTCGAAACCCATCAACAGCCAAGCCCAACTTCTAGCCCAATACCTTGAGCCCAGACTTGAGCCCATACCCAGCCCACAATCTAAAACCCTTCTTGTTTCCTTCTTCTTTTCACTGTGCAGAACCGAACAAAAAAGATAGTTGTCTTGGACTAGGATCGAACCCAAGACATAAGGCCTTTCATTCACACACATAAACCACTACACCATCTTGGTGGTTGTGATTATTATAGAAACAAATTATACTTAAACTCTTTCAAAATCCTTTGGTCAAAATCAACTAAGTCAAACACCCACTAGTAATCGATCAATTAGTGATAGTATCCGGATTGATTGATTGTTTCTAAAACTCTAATGATTTTATCCAGTCACCTTTAACGTTCCAAATCAACTAAACACGTTTTTACATCCAATTAACAACTAATCACGCGATTAGGTTTGACCCGTTCATCAATTCTAATCAATTCGGCATTAAGTGACGAAATCACTACATAAACCCACTTCTGAACAGCCTATCAGCGCATTCCTGTATCCAAGACTCAATCAATTTCACAAAAAAAAAATAAACCTTGTAATCGGGCGACACCTCTAAACCGTTGCAGACCCTTTATCGTTGTCGAATCCACGAGGAAAGATCCAATTAAACAACTTAATTAACTCGGAATCATCTGCTCTACCAAATCCCTATACTTTGGTATTGTATCAAGATCGTTTGAATGGTTAATTTGGGCGATCTTGATGTCTTGGGTTTATACCAATTTAGGGATAAGACGCGTATAAGGGTTTTAAAATTTTTGTTTCACTAATAAGCCAAACAGATGAGGTGTGCTAGTGGTTAAGGCTGCGCGATTATACTGAGAGGGGGCAGGGTTCGAGTCCCACGCACTGCGTTCTTTTTCCTTTTCTTTTATTTAGACATTTAGACATATATTTTGGTATATAACTTTTAGATTACGTTTAAAAATACCAAAAAGGTTTATAAACTCTATAAAAATTATTTTATGTTATTCTAATGATAAAGTTTATTATACAATTTTTAGTTTTTCAAAAATCATTTATTTAATATATATAAAATATAATACAAGTTTATTCAATTATAAATTGAAAATTCTATAAAAATATCTAAACAATTTTATAAAATTCCACAAAAATTATTTTGAACTTATGAATCGATAAACATTTCTGAAATAAATTTTAATTCTAGAAAAACGTTTATTTAATATATTTAATCAATTTTTACTCTTTTAATCATAAATATTTAATAATAAATTCATTTTCCACTATTTTTATTCCAAAATTTTACATAAATTATTTTTGTTCATTTAGAATAGAAGTATAAATTTTAATTTGAAACTTCATTAATTTTAAAACTATGTTTCGACAAATATAAATAAATGTACTAAATATTCAATTTTTGAGGAAAATAATTTTATAAAAATTATTTTCATATTTAGAATCTTATAATATGACCATACTTAATCAAAAATCTACAAATAGTCCTTTATTTATTTATTTTCCGAATTTCTTGTATTTATTAACAATTTATCTAAATTAATGACTAATCATTTATCAATCCCCAAATTAGGAACCCTAGAACTACTCGTAGACTAGAAAAACTTAGACTTATTATTGCCTTATAAATAGGGTGATATTTGGACACAAGAGCCACAATTATACTATATCAAGGGACTCAATTCTAGCACTAAGGTGAGTTTACATAGCCCCTTTTTCTGTTTTACATTTTGGGGTGAAACATGTTTAAACATTTTATACACTATCATTTACTCATTCTTAAATTGTTGATATTTGTGATTCAACTATACTATCATTTACTCATTCTATCATTTGACTGTAACAAAAAGATACAGTACAATCATTAACATTGATGAAGCCGCCTGTTTAGATTATAGCGCTATAGGTCTGACAAACCCCCCCCCCCCCGCATAAATTCAGGGATGGTCGATAACAGTTACACTTTTACTAACTTGCGCGTTAGGTCTCAGTCGACACAAGGTTTGATTGTACAAAAGACGCATTGTTACATGTCGGACTCATATTCTATCATTAATAATTATTATACTTCAATCATGATTGCTATACAACATATTGTTTTCAATTATATGCAAAACCTATGTATTCTCACCAACTATTTATAGTTGACCCCTCCATCTTTCCAACTCAACATGTTTCAGGTTTTTACGTGCTTTTGGAAGTTGTACAAGTCTTTGATCACATAGGAGCTTTGGATCTAGTTTATGTAAATCAAGCAGATGTAATTATTAAATTGTATGACAAATTGTAAATTGTTTAGAAATATTCAACTTCCATTTAGTACCATGAGCTATTGAACAATCATCACTACGTGACACCTTGATGTTTCCGCCATCGGTTGGGGTGTTACACCAGTGTTGCGATATAGACATATGACTATTATAGACTTTTATGAATAACTTGTCAATGGCCAGAGCATGACCGAACAAGTTACCACTTAATATCATAGATGAGTCGTGACTAACCAGAACTTGTGCATCCCTACTTGATTTAATTAACTTATCAAAAAGTGAGTGGTCTATTATTAATTATGCGACAGAATAATAATGAAAGAAAATAAAGACCGTCTCTTTCAACACGGGTTCATCAACCCTTAATGTAACACCCCAACCGAGGCGGAAAGATCGAGGTGCCACGTAGTGATGATTGTTCGGTAGCTCATGGCATTACATATGTTTAAATAGCCATTTATTCCATTAAATATAATTTAAACTAAATACATCCAATTGTCACAAACTAAAATTTTACATGTGATGATAAGAAACAACTTTAAATAATCTCCTCTTGGGTTAGCAATAGACTTCAAGCACCATTGTTCCCTAAAACTGTTAAGTTTGGAAAAGATGGGGGGGGGGGGGGTCAGCTAAAAGTTGGTGAGAATACATGGACCTAGTCTAGCAATAAGTTTGTAAGTTTCAAAAGTTTAGCAATTCATATGTCTATTGTATATCAAAGACTACATGTGGAAACAAAAACACATATGATAGTATGCACATAATCAATCCTTCGACAAAGTTTAGGTCCATCCCGCATCCACGGTTCTCCTTATAAAGTTTAGGTCCATCTCGCATTCACGGTTCTCCTTATAATGTTTAGGACCATCCCGCATTCATGGTTCTCCTTATAAAGTTTGGAACGATAATAATCACCCGCGCTCCCCATAGAAATGGTCAACGAATCTAGGTTTATGTTTATGTAAGTTTAAGTTTAAGTCTAACAAGTTTTTGTCAATGACATGTGGCATCAAAGATTTACAACTAGACACGTATGAAGAATTGCTCAAGTATAAAAGCATAAAGTTCCAAGCATAAAAGGTTGCATAAACGAGGCAATGTAAACTCACCTTAGCACAAGTCTTGAATCCTTTGAAATAGTCTAAGTGTGGCACAAACGATTCCAAGTATTACCCTAAGTTCAAGGCAAATTAATAAGTCTAAGTTTTCTAGTCTAAGGTATTCTAGAGTTCCTAATTTGGTGATTGACGATTGATTAATCTTTGATTTAGATAAATTGTTAATGAATTAATAATGAAATTTAGGAAAATAATTAATTAAAAGAACTTTTTGTAAAATCTTGACTAAAGATGGTTGTGTTATAATGTTGTAAATATGAAAATAATTTTCATAAAATTATTTTCTTAATAATTGAATATATAGTATATTAATATTTATTTGTCCAAATATAGTATTAATGTATAAAAATATTAAAATTCATAAAGTTTCAAATTAAAATTTATATTTCTGTTCTAAGCAAACAAAAATAATTTATGTAAAATTTTGATATAAAAATAGTGAAAAACGGATTTATTATGAATTATTTATGATTAAAATAGCAAAAATTAATTAAAAATATTAAATAAACGTTTTTTCTGAAATTAAAATTTATTTCTGGAACATTTATTGGTTTATAAGTTTAAAACAATTTTTGTGAATTTTATAAAATCGTTTAGATATTTTTATTGAATTTTTAACTTATAAATGAATAAACTTGTAATATATTAATATATATATATATATATTAAATAAATTATTTTTTAAAAACTAAAAATTGTATGATAAACTTTACCATTTGGATAACATAAAATAAATTTTGTAGAATTTTTATAAAACGTTTTGTTGAATAAATAGATTGTTCTTATAAATTTGATAAATAAAGGAATTATAAGAATTACCTTATATGATTTTAAATAGTGTTTAAATATATCTCAACTGGATTGTTAATGTTCTCAGGGTCCAGACCAATTTGTTCTGGGCTTGTGAATATAAGGCATAGGAAGCAAGAGATCGTGGGTTTGAATCCAGGTAAAGGCATGTTTTTCATAATTATGTTTTTTTTTTATGGAAAAGGGAATTTATTTAAAAAGAAAGTAGTGGGCCGGACTCGAACTCGAGTCCTCGGCCGGCCCGACCTTAGCGTCTGATGCACAAACTAACTGATCTGAGGATCAGTTTGTTATTGTTTTTGTTTTGTTTTAAATACAAGTAGACGCGAGACGTGTCATCATCCCCAAATCAACAACATAAGAAACCCAAGATACTTAAATCGATTTATTGACATCAGAAACGATCTCAATAACAAAATTAATTATAGGGCTTTTAATCCTTATCATAAGTCGACTCTAAAACATGCAAAATTGAAGGTTAAAGTGTAGTGATTGATTTAGAGGATCGAGCACCTAGTCGCGAAACAAAACGCCTCAAATAAGAAACTCTTAGAGGTTGTAAGGTGAATTTGATATAGGGGATTTTCTAATCGGCCCCTTGTGAGTATTTGTGCGAGTTTAATCAAGCTAATAACAAGTATTTATACGAATTAGGTTTAGGTCGATTAGGTATGCTTATAAATGGTAATTGAATCTTTAATTAATAGCTATTATGCTATTAATCACGCGTATAAAGGATTAGGAAAGAAGTTATTGTTTAAATACCAACTTTCTCTCTGGGCGAAAATGGCGAATAACCGGAAAAATATTCCGGTAGAGATTCAAGCACGGCTAACGAAATTCTTCGTCAACAATCTTCCAGATCGATGTAGTGGGGTTGATGTAGCAGATGCACTTAGAGGAAAGGGGACAATATTCGACATATACATTGCACGGAAGAGGAATAAGGAAGGTAAAAGGTTTGGTTTCGTTTCATTCTTGGACGTGAAAGATTGTAAGGCGATGATCAGTGTTCTATCCTCGGTTCGTATGGGGGAGTTTAAATTAAAGTTCAACGTCGCAAGATTTGTTCTCGAAGAAGGGGAAATTAAACAACCGGAAAAGGTTTTTTATCGAACACGGGAAGATTTCATGCACGGGAAGGGATCGAGTTACAAGTTTCAGACTAACAAGGGACCGGGTATCAATAATGTATCTTTCAAGGAGGCGTCTACATGTGAGTTCATTGGCAAAACTGTTCAAGTCGATGACGGGTTAGAAGCTTTCAAGGAGTTACATGGGAAAGCGATTTATGTCCGTTTGAAGTCCTTGGTTGTGTTACAAAATATTTTTGGCATTTTTAAAGAGATGAAACTGGAGGAAGGGAGAGTTAGGTGCTTGGGAGGTTTAACGATTTTGATTGAATTCGCTTCCAAAGATCACGCGTTGATGGCAAAAGATGAACTGAGTGGGAGGAAGGAAGAGTTTGATTTTCCAATAATTTGGGAAGGGCAGGCTATCCCGTTCGAGAGGGTAGCTTGGCTCAAAATCAAAGGGGTCCCTTTGTGTATTGCAGATGATAATGTGCTCAACGATATTGGTAATCTGTTTGGGACGGTGGTAAAAGAAGCACGAGTGGATAAGTCGGCTTGCGATAATTCTTTCCATTTCATCGGAGTTATTATGAACCATGGTAAAATCATTCAAGAAGTTGCTTGTCTTAGGTGGAGGGGTGCGTCATACAAAGTTTGGGTGTCGGAGGTGGATAAAGAGTGGATCGGTGATTTCGTTCTTGGGTCGACAGAGGAGGTGGGATGTAATATGGACACCGGTGACAGTTCCCAGTCACCGGAACCTATGCCGGAGCGGCAAACTGATAGGAATTCTTCAGTTAAGGAAAGTAGTAATGGGGCATTAAAGGAAAATAGTAATGGGGAGGTTAATGTTAATGTGGTTTCTAAAATTGGATTGGACAAGTCAAACTTGCAGTTTCAAGAAAATGATAGGTTTGGAAATAAGGAGGAAATATCGCAGGAAATTGTTAAGGAGGATAATTATAAATTTAAAACTTTAAAGAGGAAGAAATTCAAGGCATTTGTTCAATTGGGCTTGGAATCTTCGGGTGGATCATCTAGTGGCAACCAAAGGCCCAACAAGGAGCCCAGGAAAGAGGATGATGATTTATTTGGTTTGGATCCTTTCATTTGGGCTGGGAATGATTTGGATAATGTGATTAATAATAAAGGCCCAGTGGATACTAAAAATGCTTTTGGTATTTTAGAGTTAATAAATGATGATGTTGAAGTAACAGGGGGTAATGATGAGGAGGTGGGTATAAACGTTGAAGCTGTTATGGAAGTTCAAAGAGAGGATGTCATTGATGTTAGCGAAATGGTTAATCAGAGGAATGAAAATACTAATGACCAAGCGATTGATGTTCAAAATGTTGGGAATGAAAATTGTGAACAGACCATTGACGTGGAGAAAGAAATTTCTTGCACTGTTAATATGGGCCGAAAGTTGGGTGCTAAACTACAAGACTTTTAAGATTTGATCCGAGAATCGATTGTTAAGGAAGGGGTACAAAAGGTTAGACAATGAATTGTTTGAGCTTTAATATTAGAGGTATGGGTGTGGATGGGAAGGGTGAATGGGTGAAGGATATTAGACAAAAAAATGAGGTGGGTTTTGTGGTTATGCAAGAAACTAAAACACAAGGGTTGGATAGCGATTATTTGCAACGTTTTTGGGGTAGAGGTAATTTCGGTTTTGAATATGTAGATCCGACGGGTCTTTCGAGCGGATTGGTTTCGATGTGGGATGTTAATGTGTTTGTTAAAGAGTATGTGAGGAAGAATCGTAATTTTTTACTAGTGGGTGGAAGGTTAATAGAAGATAATTCGAGGGTTAATATGGTTAATGTTTATGGGCCGAAGACTAGAGCTTTAGACAGGAGGTATGGCAAGCTTTAACAGAATTGATGGGGTCTTTAGAAGATTTGTGGATTTTCATGGGAGATTTTAATACGGTTAGGAGTGCGGAGGAAAGAAAAAACACTTTTTTCAATGAAGCGATGTCCAAAGATTTCAACGACTTTATCGATGACAATGGGTTGGTGGAGTATCCTTTGTTAGGAAGGAAATTTACTTTTCTTGCGGGTAAAGGTAGGGGAGATAAACAAAGCATGATAGATAGAACTTTGGTTTGTAATGAGATGTTTAATAAATGGCTGAACGCCACTCTCCGAGCATTACCGAGAGGTTTTTCGGATCACTGCCCGTTGTTATTACATATGGTTACCACTACGCCAAAATAGCCCTATGGCCACACTAAAAAAGTGTGACCATATGCCTTTGGTCACACTTTTTTTTTTTCATCTCAAGTGTGACCAAAGGTCAAGTCATCATAGGTATCATACAGCCACATTCACATTTAGTGGCTGTAATGACATAAAAGTGTGGCTAAAAGATACCAATATTTTTTTGCTAGAATCAATCATTATATCCATTAAGTGTGGCTAAAAGATTGTAATGGCCACATGAATTTACTCTACGTGTGGTCGTTTATATTATACAGTTACTAGAAAATATGTTTTAGCCACATCAATTTAAATAAAACGTGGCAAAATGGGTTGTTGTAATCAAGCATTCTGTTTATTAAGTATGCCTAAAGGGTAGAAACAGCCACATTAATTCACTATAAGTGTGGCCGTTCTACTATTTAGTCACATGAATTTGCTATAAGTGTGGCAAAAAAATATTTCTTGACACAAAAAATATTTTTTTAAATTTTAAGTGTGGCTATTGTATAACATTTGGTCACACATAGTTTTTCTACCATGACAGTTGTTATCATGTTGTCACACAAAAAAATAACAAAGTGACAATAGTGTGGCTAACTGTTACGTAAAGCCACATGAAATTTTACAATCTTTAGTGTCACTATTGTGTAACCTTTAGTCACACATAATTCATTTTACACATGGCGATTTCTATCGTTTCGTCACGCATAAAAAAAAAGTTTGGATGGTGTGGCTAATGGATATGTAAAGCCACATGAAATTTTAATGTTTTTACTGTGGCTATTGTATAACATTTGGTCACACATAATTCATTTTACACATGACATTTGGTATCATTCCGTCACACAAAACAAACAAAGTTAGCATGGTGTGGCTAATTGTTATGTAAAGTCACATGAAATTTTATAGTTTTTAGTGTAACTATTGTCTAACATTTGGCCACACATAATTCATTTTATCCATGACGTATGTAATCATTTAGTCACAAAAGAAAACAACAAAGATAAGAGGGCGTGGCTATTGATTGTTAAAAGCCACATGAAATTTTATAATTTTAGTGTGACTATTGTTAAAGATTTGGTCACACATAATTCACTTTAACCATGATGTTTGCTAC
This sequence comes from Ambrosia trifida, assembly GCA_028751855.1. NCBI lineage: Eukaryota > Viridiplantae > Streptophyta > Magnoliopsida > Asterales > Asteraceae > Ambrosia > Ambrosia trifida. The sequence continues at coordinate 40,524,423 of CM054123.1, read as the reverse complement.
CATTTCGTCACACACAAAACAAAAAGTCTGAATTGTGTGGCTAATGGCTATGTAAAGACTCATGAAATTTATAATTTTTAGTGTGGCCGTTGTTTAATCTTTGGCCACACACAATTCACTTTGACTATGGCGTTTATTATTATTTTGTCATCCATAAGAAAAATAAAGTAAAGATGGTGTGACTAATGGTTATATAAAGTCACATGAAATTTTGTGTAGCTATTGTGTAAACATTGGTGACACATAATTCATTTTGCTAGTGACATTTGGTATCAGTTCGTCACACAAATCAAAATGACGATGATGTGACTAATGGTTATATGAAGCCACATAAAATTTTCTAACGTTATTTGTGGCTATTAGCTAAAATTTGGTCACGCATATTTACTATTATAATATGTGGCCTTTATACGTAATTTGCCATTTTATTTTTATTTTTTGTAAAATAATTGTAAACACCAATAAAAATGAGAATCTAAAAACCAAATATTTTCAAGAATAATAAATAAAAATTCATAAGTTAATTTCCAACTTAAATACTAAAAATCTATTTCTAGGCTGGTTTTCTTCTCCTTGCTCTTTGCCTTCTGTTTTTTTATACTGTCCAGCGTTGTATAGCACTTCTTTTGCTTCTTAACAACTTTAGTTGTATTTTGTGTTTGATTGGATAGTTGATCTGGTACCTGGAGCAACAAAACATGAAAATAAATATAAATAAATATTTAAGTTGTATTTAATCATATATCAATTTAAAACAAACCTTTTTGTCCGATTTAACAAGCTGTTTTGGCCAAGGAACAAAAGAACCAACTGCCTGCTCAACTGTTTTAAACTCGCCTGTTTGTATTGGTAGAAATGCTGCCCCCTTTATAGCTTGATCAATAGAAACTCTATAGCAATTATCTTGTAGTGGAACTCCATGAATGGTTTGCTCATTAGTTGAATAGTAAATTGTACCCAATGCCACACGATTGTTCAAGTTTATTGTATACAGGGTACACTTAAATGTCTACAAAAATTTATGGCATATTAAGATGATAAAATTAAAGTCAATTTATATGTGCATTTAGGGCAATACATACCGATATGACATTTTCTTGTGATTCCAAATGAGATGACCTTGCAGGAAGTGGAGTTTCAGGCGTAGACATATTACCTCTTTTCCTGGTTTTCATAATTCCCTAAAAAAACAATTAATAAGATTACAAAAAAGTAACACTCACATGAAAATTACAAAGCAATAAAATTGTAAATTACTAACCATTGTTAGCTTTCCTTTTTGCACCGGTTTAGATTTGATACTGTCAGGGGTGACTTCTGGTTGCACTACTTTACATGATGCATTAGATGTGGTAGCATTAGCATTGTCCTTAGAGGTAAGATTGTTTTCCAAAGAATTGACCTACAATTTTTTTTAACTATGTTTAAACAAAATTTATAATCATATGAAAATTTATCAAAAAAAATAATGAAACTGTCAAATACTTAACATATCACAATTTCTTTTCGCATTATCTTAGAAATGGTAGTTAACATTTTATAAATAATAATGCGTTAACTTGTTAATAAAATAAGTCACTTACTTGTGGTGGTGACATTCTGTTCGTAGAAGATGGACAAACTGGTAACGTAAGTCCTTGTGTAGCTAGATGAGTTAAAACTTGATTAAGTGTGTTATTTGTTTCTGCCATTTGCAAGGATAAGGTCTTAATTTGCTTATCTTTTTTCTCACGCTCAAGTCTCTCTTTGTGTAGTTGAAGCTCAAGTTGTGCGATTTTTTCTTTTGATGATCCTTTTGTTCTAGGACCCTGCCAATATCTACTAGAAGTCACTCCATAGCCAACACCCTTTAAAAACCCACCTTTTTCCTTGCCAAATACTACTGTAAGGGCATCTGTGCCCGGTTCAAGGTTCAAGGCTCCATCCTTGATTTGTGCTTCACTTTCAATCTTTAAAAATGTGAAAAAAGTAGTTAGATGTTTTGTTAACAAAAAAAAAATGAATTATAGTAAGTAAAGAAGAAATAAAAAAATCAAAGTTAAACATACTAATTTATCTGCCACAACTTTGACATCATCATTCTTGTATTCTCCATTTTTGTTTTCCCTTGCTTTCCTCCACATCAAAGCACGAGAGGGGATTTCATCAATTGCAAGTTCATTATTTTGTACCTTGTAATATATAATACATAAAGCAGCAGCACACAAACACAGATCAAACACATAACCAAAAAATAATTAATATATGTAGACACAAAAAAACACTTGAATTAAAGAATGAGGTTACCAATTTCTCCCTTAGATAGGTATATCCTCCTCGTCCCAAGTGATGATCATAAACATAATTTGATCGTGCTTCTTTGGTTTTCTTTGAAACATCCTTACATAAAAAAAAAATTAATTCATTAGAGTATAAAAGAAAAATATTAAAAATGAAATAATGATAACTAGCACAAATAATTAAAACCTTGAATTTGTCTGATTGTGTATACGCTACAAAATTGTCCCAATCTTCTTGCTTGACCATTGAACGATACGGCTTAGGAATTTTTTCAAGTTTCATTGGTTTATCTTGGTTAGGCACTATGTATCTCGCATACACTTTTCTTCTAAAATTCCTAAGAAGGTGACCAAGCCGATTCATTACAAGATGCCTACAACTTGCATCAATGTTATAAAAACGCTGCAATACATAATACAAGCTAGTTTGTTAGTCATATAGAATAAAATTGTATCAACTAGTAAGACACATTTGTAATTAAAAGAAGTAGATGTTAACCGTTGTTTCTTCCCATAGCTTATCCCTTACTTCTTTTGTCACCGCCTTCCATGAGAGAAACCTGAATCCCACATTTTCCCTTACCAGGTCCCCCAAAAAGCTTACAAACTGTGATCTATACTTTCCAGAAAACTTACCCAGTTCATTAAACGTAACTTTTTATTTTTTTCCACCAGAGTTTGTAAATTTGGTACGCATCTTTGGTAACCTGGTCAAACCCCTCTTTGTTGTTTTTGTTTTAGGTACTATGTTATGGGTCGAATCCGTATCTGAGAAATCGCTTTCATATTCGTCTGTTAAATCCATATCCGAGCTATCGCTTTCTTGTTCAACGTCCATGATGCTAGAAAACGAGTTTGACAAAATGTTGTAAACTTGTAATAATTGACATATAAACAGCCATAAAAAAAACAACAATACATATAAACAGCCATAAAAAAACAACAATACAATATAAACAGTCAATCAAGAATTTTCTAAAAGTCAATTTGCAATTCTCATATTATTTTCTAATACCACTGGTACTAAAAGTTCCTACTTATCAATCAGTCCTAAATTCTTTGCCGCGTTTTCCTGAACTGTTCATAATGGAAAGTAATGAATTCGCTTGTGTCAAAGATAGGGCCATGCCTAACGGGTCAGGCTGGGTTTGGGGCTGGTGTGCAGATCAATCGAATTGTTATATATATTGAATGAATTTATATTTGGAATATATTTTTAAAATATGTTACACATTTACAAAATCAATCGAATTGTTATATATATTGAACAGAAGAAAACTATTTTAAACAAAAGACAACCTTGAAATTATATGTTGGGGAACTCGATGATCCGCAGGTAATATTTTTCCAGCTTAGTTTATAGTCAATTGAATTATTATATGTTGAAATTATTATTATTATTTTTTTACTATGATTTGTTGATCTACAGGTAATATTTTTTCCCATTATTTCGAAACCCATCATTAATCCTCAAGCCATTGATCAAGTACCAGGTATGTGTGCTAATTTTTTTTAAACTCTATACAATTTAAGAATTAAGAATACGTATTGTTGTATACACATTATTCACTTATTTGATAAAATTAGTTGTGTTGTTAAGCCCTAAAATTGGGTGTGTTATTAATCTGTATGTTCACGTATGTATATATTAAATCGTTCTTGAAGAAGAGAGTTGAATATGGGTATGAATGAATAATAATAATGGATGGGATGTTTTAGATGTGTAGTTTGAGTGTTATGAGTAATATTATGGTTTGAAATGAATGGTTGGATTATGAAGGTCTATGTGGTTTGCTGTTTTTGCTCTGTTTGTTACGATGATGATTATTATCGATTTGCTATTAATTTTATGATTCGATTTCGGGCTGTTTAGTTTTTAAATTTTAAATTCACGGTGGTTTGATTTGAATGATGAGGAATGACTTATTGATGTTATCGATGGACGATGGTATGGTTGATCTGAATGATGAGGAATTATTTAATGATCGGTATTATAAAATATGATAAACTGTGGTGGCATAAAGTTATGAATTTGGTGGTAGAATGTGGTGTGATGACTTCACCATCACCCTAATCAATAAGTGACCACAAAATAGTTTGACAAAATTATAGAAATTGACACATGGCATGATTTTGAAAAGGAAAATAAAATTCTTACCGAATTTTTACTCTAACATGCTTATGCACCAGGTCGTGATTAAAAGATGGATAAGTCATGGATGCTAATCGATAGAACTCAACAACAATACATCGATGGAGTTGCAACGTTTTTAGATTATGCAGTTCACAACTTGAAGATGTCGACGCCATTCGACCCACTAAAAACTAGAAAAAAAACAAAAATCCCATGTCCATGTGTGAATTGTTTAAATCATTATGCTCTTTCTCTGGACGAGGTAGAACATCACTTGTTCATCAAGGGAATCGATCCAAATTATACAAAATGGATTAAACACGGAGAAAAAGACGAGCCAGCAAAAAATGTGGTTTATACGGACTTTGTTGACACAGAAATCCCAACAGATGCCATGGATACTATAGAAATGGTAAAAGCTACAGAAGAAAATTTCTTAGAGGACCATGAGAAGTTTCAAGCTCTACTTCTAGACGCTGAGAAACCCCTGTATGAAGGATGTCCTAACTTCACAAAGTTGTCTGCACTAGTTCAACTAGTCAACTTGAAGAGTAAGCATGGAGTCTCAGATAAGTTCTTTACTGAACTTCTAATTTTGTTGAAAACGATGCTACCTGAAGGCAATGAAATGGTGAACAGTACATATGAGGCCAAAAAGACAATGAAGGCAATGGGTTCAGGATACACAAAGATACATGTGTGTATTAACGACTGCATTCTTTACAGGAAGGAGTACAAGGACTTGAAAACATGTCCAACTTGTGGGAAAGCAAGGTGGAAAGTAGATGAGAAGACTAAAAAAATGTACGAAAATATTCCTGCAAAGGTAATGTGGTACTTTCCTATTATTCCACAATTGAAACGACTCTTTCAAACGAAGAGCACAGCAGAAGATTTAAGATGGCACGCCACCAGTCCCAAAAAACCTGGTGTTTCATGCCACCCATCAGATTCACCCGCATGGCAAGCCATAGATGACAGATTTCCCGAAATTTCTAGTGATCCAAGAAATCTTCGGCTTGGCATTTCCACTGATGGGGTCGATGTAAATAGAGGCAATAGAAATCACAGTGTCTGGCCGGTTTTAGCTGTCATTTACAACCTTCCGCCTTGGTTGTGTATGAAAAGGAAGTTCATCATGCTTTCGTTATTAATATCAGGGGCGCCTGGAAATGATATTGATGTGTTTTTGGATCCTTTAATTGATGATCTAGAGCTCTTATTTGAAGAAGGAGTTGAAGCATATGATGCATATGCACAAGAAAAGTTTACTCTACGTGCAGTTGTTTTATGGACGATTAATGATTACCCTGCTCTTGGTACATTGTGTGGTTGCCCATACAGTGGATTCCATGGTTGCGTAGTGTGTCGAAAAGAAACTCATTGTTGTAGACTTCCATACTCAGCCAAACAAAGTTATGCCGGTCACAGAAGGTATCTACCATATAACCATCCTTTCCGAAAGCAAACGAAGGCGTTCAATGGACAAGAAGAGTGGGGGACTGCTACAGATCCTATGACCGGGGAAGAAATCTTTAACGAGGTTAAATATGTTAAGAATAAATGGGGAAAGGGATTTAAAGGTAACGAATCTGAAATCCTAGAAACATCTACCGGAAGAGGGGGGAAGATAATTAAGAGAAAAAGAAAAACAGCAAAAGGGGGTGGTAGTTCAAAATCCGGACACAAGGAACCGACCTATTGGAAGAAATTCAACATATGGTATCAACGGCTTAGGTACTGGAAGTATAATTGTGTCCAACATTGTATTGATTTCATGCATATTGAAAAGAATGTGGCTGAGAGCATTGTTGGAACATTGCTAAACGTTCCGGGAAAGACGAAAGATGGATTGCCAGCTCGATTGGATTTGGAGCATTTTGGGTTAAGACAAGAGTTGCAACCTAAAACAGAAGGCAACAAAACAATACTTCCTGCAGCATGTTACACATTAACAAAAGAGGAAAAAGACAAGTTTTGCGAAACATTATACAACTTAAGGGTTCCTCAAGGGTATTGTTCTAACTTTTCTAGTTTGGTGAGTCTAAAGGATAAGAAGCTTATGGGACTTAAATCACATGATTATCATATGCTTATGCAACAGTTTTTGCCAATTGCGATACGGTCTATCATGCCTGAACCCACAAGATATGCTATTATCAGGCTTTGTTTTTTTTTTCAAATCAATATGTAGCAAAGAAATCAAGGTACACGAACTCGAGAAATTGCAGGAAGAACTTTGTGTAACATTGTGCCTGCTTGAGAAATACTTTCCCCCGTCCTTTTTCGATGTTATGGTCCATTTAGTTGTACACCTTACTAGGGAGGTAAAATTATGTGGGCCAATTTGCTTTCGTTGGATGTATCCGTTTGAAAGGTGTATGAAGGTTATTAAAGGGCATGTTCGAAACAAAACTTGTCCAGAAGGATGTATTGCTGAGGAGTATATTGCAGAAGAAACAATTGAGTTTCTCAGCGAATACCAAAAAAACATTAAGACTATTGGTATTCCACCAGATAGGCATAACAGATTTGAAAATGATAATGGGGAGGGTAATCCTTTGTCAGCCGGTATACCGGTTCAAGTTTCTCCGGAACTCTTCCTAAAAGCGCATTTCTATGTATTGCAAAATACGCCTGAAGTCGTGCCGTATATTGAGTATGTATTACTAACATGTTTCCTATTTTTTATTATAATACAATCTATCAAATTTGATACTCATTTATGTACTTGCAGGCAACATATGACCTTTCTAAAAAACCGCCATGGTGGTAAACGACAAGCATGGCTGGAGAAAGAGCATAGCACAACGTTTGGTCACTGGTTACGCAACAAGGTAAATTAAATTTCAACATAATTTTAGTTTTTTGTTTGTTTTAAGTTTTAGAAGGCGAATCTCATCATTGCCATGAAATTCAGGTTGAAAGAGAGTTAGCAGTCTCCAAAGAAAGTGTATCAGAAACCGTAAAGTGGATTTCACATGGAGCACACAGTAACGTATTGAAATACGAGGTATATGAAATAAACGGGTATAAATTTCGTACAAAATCTCGTGACGGTAGAGTTTACCAAAACAGTGGGGTTGGTGTAGAGGCGACTGACATGCACATTTCAAAAGAAGTGGTAACCTATGGAAAAAACTTTTATTACGGGGTTTTACGAGAGATATGGGTACTAGATTATTACATTAAAAAAATTCCTCTTTTCATGTGTGACTGGGTTGAAAATAGAAATGGGGTCAAACAAGATAGTCTTGGTTACACGTTGGTCGAACTTAACAGATTAGGCCACAAGGATGATCCGTTCATATTGGCCTCACAAGCACGGCAAGTGTTTTATGTTAAAGATCAGCTGGATAAAAAAATGTCTGTTGTCTTTATGACACCTCCCAAAAACTATAGAGATTCGTATGACGATGTTGATGAGGAATTTAGTACTGTAATTCTTCCCCAAAATGATAACATATTGCCACGTGTGGATCCACTTGATCTGGGTAATGAATCACGCGACAATTACTTTAGAACTGACTGTAACGGTATAGTTTTACGTAATTCCGATTGAAAACTGTCATGATTATCGTTACGTTGTTATAGTGTTTGCTGAATATATATTGACTGAATTGGTTTAGTGAAAAATGATGGTTCATTTATTTTTATTGAATTTTAGTAGATTGTAAAAGAAATAACAACTTAAAAATTGTTTAGTTAATTTTAACTGGTGTTTATAATAGTCGCGCGTTGCGCGATTCCAAAACGGCTTCATGAGCCAATTATCTCGACTTCGTTAGTACCCTGTACGGTGTCGCAAGTACCTTATGCGTACGCATTTGGAATTTTTTTGCAGCGTACCATGACTGCCTATCTCCGCTGTCTCTCACGCCTCTGCATGAAGGCACATGGACAGCTAAACCGATTAAAAAAGAACAAGAAACAATCCTTAATTGACTCGACGACAACCAAAATTCAAGTATGGACATCCAACAGGCCAACAGTATCTTCATATTAACAAGGTTTTAATTTGAACAACAAGAACCTCAATTAGGTGACGGTTAGATATATAATTTTGTCTATAATAGACAGATAGATATATAGATATATAAAGATCCCAAAACATAATATTATTTGAAATATCTAAATCCCTAGGCAAATTAGTCAAAGAAACCAGTTACAACTCCAATATTTGTAATCAGGCTTACAATATCATAATTCATAATTGCTAAATGCCTGGTAATGAAGGAACAACCAGATCACACTCACATTTGACACAATCCATGATTAGTTCCCAGATGCAGTTCTACCGGACCGAAACATCCACGGTCACAACCAAATGAACTACCATTAGCAGGTTCGTGTGTTGTCAGGAAATCAGGATTTTCCTCCACACAAGCTGAATATCTCTCCATAATTCGCATAATTTCATCAAACCCGGGTCGTTTTTCTGGTTTGCTTGACCAACATCGGCTGATGAGCTGACGAAACGCCATTGGGCGCGAATCAGGTAATGGAGGTCTAGCATTCTGCATGCGTATATATAAACAGAGTTACACAGATGCATGTAACAGCAACAATCGATATACGATTAAACAAAAATACCTTCTGACAGACGGCAAATGCAGCTTGTTCCGGAGTCATATCGTCAAAAGGTGTCAAAGCAGTTAAAAGTTCCCAAAGAACAATGGCAAATCTGTAAACATCAATTTTCTTTGTGTGTTTCTTTTCTCTGATCATTTCAGGTGCCATCCAACGGTAAGTACCCGTAAATCCTTTTGCACTGCCACATTGAGATTCTAAACACGAGATGTCAAAATCGGCTACTTTTACACACATGTCTTCACCAAGCAGTAGATTTTCGGATTTCAGATCCCTGTGAAGTATGCCTTGAGAATGAAGATATTGCATTCCCAATGGAATGTCAAGGGCCAGCTTTAAAACTAGATTCCGTGGCACTGAATATGGCTCCTGTTGGTGGAGATACGCCCTAAGGGGCCCACCCGCCAAGTATTCCGTAATTATACAAAATACAGGAGGTTTTTTACAAGCACCAACCAACTGCATCAAAGCAAAGAAACGACATTTGTTATAAACCGAGGAGATACAAATCCTAAAGAGACTACAATAACCTACCAAGTGTTGATTAACAGTAACATACAAATAAAGAGAAGAGTAGACGACATAGCCAAAAGCACAATATTAAACAGTTCCCCAAACCCTTGACACATATCATTGTATTAATCTTTGTAACACACCTTTCAAAGGCTTCTGTCGTGGAAATCGGTCATTAAAGTCGAGGCTATAGAGGCCAGCTTCTTTCCTGTTTGGCTGTTTCTCCTGCTATGTTCATTAGGGATGACATTTCTTGTTGCGCCTGAAATTTTAACATTTATAAAAGAGAAAAATATTCGAACCAACCGCAGCCTGTTGAATTGCTCAAGAGGGAAATGCTTGCTGGTATTCGTCCCTCCAGCCCACTACCATCCTTTGATTCACGCCATACTAGACCATCAATTAAGTCTTTCATCTCCTCAAATTCTTTACAACACTCCTCTGTTAGAAATCTTCCTAACGCCGCCCTCCAAGCTAGTATAAAACCTTCGACGGCACCCAAGAGTTTTGTTCCAGCACTTGTACATTATTCTGAGACATTCCGCGCAGCAGCTCCTTCATGGTGATCTTATTGATCTTTAAAATGCAGTGGAATGAATATTGATAACTAATATGAAATAGAATGTGATAAACATCTTTAAACAGCATTACCTAAAATCAAATAGAATGTCATAAACATCTTTAAAAAACATTTACATGGTATCTTTGCTGCCAACATATTGGAACAACTGATCAACTAATGTATCCATGACACCAATCCCAATCCTTCGCTTTGTGTTGTATTTTGCAAATTCATCTCAACATACCACATTTTACATCAATAGCAGTAAACTGAAAATGAAACAAACTGACCATAAATTCGTAAACAATAGGTACCTAAACGTCGTTGTCGCCACCATAGGCGGCTGGACGCGCCCTAACGGTAACTGCAAATAGAAAGGAGCATACCTGAGCCGCTGAAAACTAAGTTGCAGAATCACCGCCCTAACGCTAACTGCAGAGCACCGCGCACAGAGGTAGGATTCCTGTGAAGCTAATTTTAAAGGACTATTTAACTATCCTGAATGATAATGGTAAATAATCCCAAGAAGCTTCGGTAAAACATGAGTTTGTAAACATATATAATAAAGTCCTAGAGTCACTATAAAATTTCAATCCCAATACACAATCAAAAGGACAGTACCTGGAACAGATGATGGCGTAGCCAACTAAATGATATGAGTAAACACCGGACTGATCAATATTACACATCATAGAACGAAGATGGGCAAGAAAGAAGCAACACAATTGTCAAACCTTCGTGAAAGCAACGAAGGACAATTATTATACTTGCGAGAAAGCCACCAATTTACATCCTCATCACTACAATAAACAACCAAAGTTGCAGCACTATTATTGAGTTTGATGGCAAAAGACCTAACTTCAGTCGGAAAGAAACTTATCTATGGAAGACATGATTTCAGCCGGAAAGAGGCATCTAAACAACGATTGGAGCCGTCGCAATCGTCACGGGCCACGTCGGTGACCTAAGAAGAAGCATCTCAACCGTCGCAGCAGACGATAGTACTTTGAAACCCACCTGTCGACAGCAAGAAGGACACGACCACCACTACCACAACCTCCGTCACCTTCGCCATAAGTGTTTCCACAACCGAGCAAAAGTTGAGGGTTTTGATTTGTTCATACTGACAGAGTGATATAGATGAAAGGTAGGTAGGTGGAGATAAGGGTAATGAAAGATAGAGATCAGGTAGTATATATGAGACACAAAGAGGAAGCAGAGGAGATGAACGAAAACTCTAGAGAAGGAGGAGAGAGAGTGGTTCACTGAAGGCTTCACATGGTTGTACGCAAGGAAAAAGTCGCTTCATGAACTTGTATTAAGCGAAACAGTACTCCTCCCTCACATCAAATTTTGCAAATTGTATATATACTAGTTTTATACCCGCCGCGCGTTGCCGCGGCGGGGGCAAACGGATACTCGGCTTAAACATGCGACATTCCATATGCAACAAATAAAAAAAGAAACGGAAACGGCAAAGCAAGCGACTCAGATATGCAGATCATCATCGTCGCTGTAGGCTCAGCGCCGCTACGGCGGCAACCGGAGTTGCCATGCCAAGTAGCAGGCGACCATCATCGCCGAAATGACTAAACATGAGAAACATCACCTGTCAGCATCATCGAAGTGATCGTTGGTTAGGCTATACCGAAAGCATATGAACCCAAAAAAAAGCCATAAAACCGAAAATATGAGGCTCAGATAATCGTAAAAGGCTACACGTTGTTTGGTTAACGTATGAGTCTGTCGGTTGCCCCGCCAAGACACGGAATATCTCACGGATAAGTCCGTCATGGCTGCATGCCAAGTGAATAACACACGAAACCAAAAGCGGCATGCCTATCATAGGCGGCAAAGCGAGATTCACGATGCTCAAACCAATCAATAGCCAAACATTTCATCATAGCCTCACGTAAAATATAGCCAACGTCAACACAATCAATTTGGTTTTGTAACGCTTGCATAACGTCAACCTGCAATGCCAACAACCATGTATCTAAAAAGTGTTAGTCGAACGTTGTAAATGACCAGTAGAATACATATAATCAAATATATGGTCATGTATTTATTAGAAATCAAATAGGGTTATATCTAGGTGGTGCAACAGCAAATAATTGAATTAGTGTGATTAAATGTACCTGAATGATTGAATTATTGTGATTAAAAAGTGCAACAGCAAATATATTTGTTTGCAGCTGGTGCAACAGCAAATGGCTACAGAAATCAAATAAAATAAATACATGACCGGTAGACAGAATAACAGATTTGTGATGGATTTGCACTACCATGTCTGCAAATCATAGTTTGATGATTATAGTGTCTAGTAGTTTTCATCAAAACTGAATCATTATTTATGGATGAAGTTACAGAATACTAAGCGGGCTGTATGGGTTGAACTTAGTCGTTATCTATAACTAATGTAAATAAGATAGACAAAAACATAGGCCAACACAACCCGATACGGACAGTTTACTAAAAAATAAAAGCAAACGCCACAAAATATAATTGCCTCATGAGTTGATTGTGATGCAATTGCTAATGATATCGCCATCACAACCAACACACAAAGGCAGATTAAACCCAATTTTCGATGCAGCAAAATACGGCACTTTCACACTAATTCAATCATTCAAACGCATACCATATATCCAGCTGCAAGCAAGAAGCCATCATAGCAGCTTCTCATATCTTGTATATCTTGAAAAACAAACAAATAAATTAATAAATAAAGCAAACGACAATCAGTTTCTAGCATTTCTAGTAGCATTGCTTATGGTCATCAATGGCAACTTAATAATTTATTCACAACACAATGCACAATAATATTCCAGAATCAAAGCAAAATATCAACATACGAACCTGGCGACAACAACACCAACACCAATTTCAATGACATAGCTCGTCAATTTTACCGCTATCCCCAACATACAATCTGACCTACAATTCTACAAAGACAATTAGAACGAACAGCACCGCCGTCACCACCACCACCACCACCTAGGGTTTCGAAATCAAACCCAGCAACAGTTAACATATGGGGGAAGGCACAAACACTTGACAGTCCATACGATTCTCTTAAACCCCATAAACAATTTAATCAAACTAAATTCAATCGATTTACCAGATTATTGACATTAATATCTTAAACCATTTAAACCCTAATAGCAAACTAATGAAGCTAAATTAAATCCATTTACCAGCCTATTAACATCCAGCACGACCACAACCAGGTTTCGGAGCTCAAAAATCCTCGAAATACAAAACCCCAATCACTGCCGCCACCTAGGGTTTCACAAATTAACCCGGGTAACAACGTGTGTCGTAACAGGAAGCACCGGGTAACGTTGACGAACACAAATATGGGGCTTTGTATACATCTGAGAACAACCGACAACCTGGAAGAGGAGGCCGGAGGTCATGGTTGCCGGCGAAGAAACGACACAGAGGCTGCAGAGATGGAACCGAGCAAGCAGATAAGTCACCGACCGAGGTGGCACACAGAAAGGAAGGAGATATATGCTGATGTAAGGACTTGTACCTGGCTTTAGCTACTTGTATTGAGCGAAACAGTGTTCCCTACTCACATCAAATGTTACCATTTGTATATATATATATAATAATTGGATAAAACAGTGAAGATAAAGCTATGGTAGTACATGATAGAATAGGGTTCCGATTGGGATGTGGAGGTAGCTGGATTGATCAGTATGGAATTGATATTTTTAGGTGTATGTATTTTTTTTTCATCGTTAGATAACTTGCACTCACACATTACAACTTACAAGTTTATAACCGCTACATTTTGGTCACACAAAATAGCATAAGTGGCAATATGTGTTTGCTTTTAGCCACTTCATTAAAAAAAATACTATGACCGTAGATCAAAATTAGTCACACTTTTCTAGCGTGACTATTAAATGTCACAGTTTTTTTCTTAAAGTGTGGCTAAAGGTTTTGAAATGATGTGTTTTGTCACATGAAACAAATATTGTGGTCGTAAATTGCATTTGGCTACACTTTTCTAATGTGGCTACTAAACGTCATAATTTTTTTCTTAAAGTGTGGCTAAATGTTCGAAAACATATGTATTTTGGTCACATGAATCAGAGGTTAGACAAAAACTATGGCCGTAGATCACATTTAGCCACATTTATTCTAGTGTGGCTACTAAATGTCACGTTTTTTTCTTAAAGTGTGGCTAAAAGTTTTGAGCTGTTGTAAAATTGTCACATAAATAAGTAAAACGTGTGGCAAAAAATAGATTAGAAGGTTTTGAAATGTGATTAATAACCTTTAGTCACACATTTAATCAAAAGTGTGGCAGCGCGATTTTGACAAAAGTGTGGCTAAAGGTCTATTTTGGCATAGTGTACAAAAAATTTTGGTGCTAAGCCCTTTCGTTGGTTTAATTCTTGGATCGATAAAGAGGGTTGTGATGTTTTGGTTCGTAATATTTTGGGAAAAAATGTTGGGACTGGTTCGGCTCAAATGCTTTTGACCAGGAAATTGAAGATTCTAAGTGTTGAGTTAAAAAAGTGGTGGAAGGAAACCTCTAAGAAGGAACAGATTGAATATGATGAATGCTGTGAAGAGGTGGATAAAATTGAAAAGTGTTTAGAAGAAAGAAGCCTTAATGATGAAGAACAATGGATATTGGAAGAATGCAGAAATCGTATTAATGTTCTAAATGA